>CM058154.1:0-1275000 GCA_030254885.1 Vitis rotundifolia | reverse complement strand
TCTCCGCTTCACTTGGCCGCAGCAAAAGGGTACATTGAAATAGTGAAACCTGAGATGTGCCTTGCTTGTGATCGAGATGGGAGAAATCCTGTTCATCTAGCAGCCATGCGGGGTCATGTGGATGTCTTGAAAGAGTTAGTCCAAGCCAAACCTCATGCAACTTGGGCCACCTTGCCGCGGGGTGAGACCATATTACATCTGTGCGTGAAACACAATCAATTGGAAGCTCTGAAGTTGTTGGTGGAAACTGCAGATGCTCATGAGATCATGAGTGCTAAGGACGACAATGGCTTCACAATCCTGCACCTAGCAGTTGCAGATAAACAACTTGAGGTATGGAGTACAGATCTGGTAGATTATGACATATTTAATTTCTTATAAATCTTGTTTCTACTAAATGAACTGTATAGAGAGCTTTCCCTGATTCCTGTGGCAGGGACCCTTTTACAGATAATGAGAAATAGGTGGCAATAACCAGTACTTGGCTTTGAACTGAAAGAACATTTCCATAGCATTGGTTATGCAGATCTCCCACAGAATGATGATGCCATTGCTTTTTCATACTCAAATTCAAATTTCTACTTCTGTTTCATTATTTTCAAAAAGCATTCCACTCCATTGGTAGGAACCCTGGAGTTATACCACATTACATTTGAACGATTAGACACTGTCATAGGGTTTGGACAGGATGGACTCATCAAGGCAGTCTAGTCTCCTATAGTTCAACCAGATTTACACATTTACCATAATGCTAATAGAAGTCACTCTCTTTGCTTCTTCTTGTCTCATGAATTTTCAAATGTAAATCTGCAGACCACAAACTATCTACTTTCAAGTACATCCATTGAAGTAAATGCGGTGAACCTGAATGGCTGCACAGCATTGGACATTCTGGCACAAAGTCGCAGAGATGTACAAGATATGGAAATCAGTGAGTTACTCCGAGATGCTGGAGCTGCTAAGGCAAAGAACATTTCTTTTTCTGCTTATGAATTTGGAAGCAGTAGGACAAGGAGCATGTCTTCACATGCAGATGATCAAAACAGGGTGCCATGCCCTATAGGAAAGTACTGCAATGAGTTTAATAAGAAGAAAGACGACTGGTTGGACAAGCAGCAGTCTGCATTAATGGTTGTGGCATCACTGATTGCTACCATGGCCTTCCAAGCTGGTGTGAGCCCTCCTGGCGATGTATGGGGTGACAACTCAAAATATGATCCTGAAGGTAGCCCAGCACCGGCACCCAGTTCAGAGACTCCACACACTGCAGGGTTATCCATAATGGCTGATAATAACCCATATGCACATACTTCTTTCCTTGTTACCAACACCATCAGTTTCCTTGCATCTCTCAGCATCATTCTATTGCTCATAAGCGGGTTGCCCATCAACCGTAGGCTTTTTGTGTGGATTTTGATGGTGATAATGTGGGTTGCAGTCACAGCAATGACACTGACCTATCTGGTCTCCATAACAGCTCTCACACCCAACCATGAGCTGGATCACCTCTCTTACATGATAACGGTTGCAGCATATGCTTGGACTTGCTTGTTGGGTCTTCTTCTTGTTGACCTCATTCTGAAGATGATAAAGAAGTTAATTAAATGGGGAGGACGCTCAAGCTCAATGATCATCAATGGCACCACTACTATTTGATGTCTAGATTTTATGTACTATTTCTTAAACTTCATAAATTGGTGGAGTGTATATGAATCTTCGTTGCTTATTTTGGGATCATCATGTGTTTTGCCTTTGTAGTTCACAAGTTTAAGATATCATTTATTAGACTTGTCTTATTGTTCACTAGACGAAAAGTTTTAAAGCCCGGCCTTGGATAGCTTTTCTTGTGCCAACGGAAGCTCTAATGCCACTAGTTGTGTCACTTATCATGCAAATCAAAGTCTTAACACTAATATATTAATACTAGAATATGAATATAAATAATTCACACATACACAAGATTTTAACATGATTTAATCAATCTCACACGAGACCAATCTTCTGCTAAGTCATAGTTGTGCTCGTGAAAGCTTTGATAATTGATACCACTTTGTGTAGGCCAAAGCTTTAATGTTAATATATTAACCATTAGGAACATAAATATAAGATAATGTATATTAAAGGTAAATAAAGCTTTTAATATGATTTGATCCATCATACTTATTTTTAATTTATATAAAGTAAATATATAAATTTATTTTTAAAAAAAATATTAAAATTTACAAAAATTATTAATTAAAATGATTTAAAATTTTAAAAATAAAAAATAAAAAATATAAATCTCAAATGGACATGTATGAGAAAAAACCCAACTTACTATGAATTGATCGGTACCACCCATATTAATTCAAGAATGTGTTGGGTAGTGATTTGAAAAAGTGTTTTTAATTTTTTTAATATTTGAAATTTTTTATTTTTTAAATATTAAAAAAAATTAAAAACATTTTCCAAAATCACGTTAAACCTATTTATTATTTTTATTCATTTTACTTTTTTTTTTTTTTCCTATTTCCTTTCCCTTAAATTTTGCCTACCCAAACACAATCTTAATTTTTAAGTCTTAAAAAAACTATTATTTTACCAAGGATTCTTTTGTGATATTTCATCATCAAATCAACTGCTTTTTGACACCAGCCAAATTCAATGACATACTTAACAAAAGATAGAAAAAAGGAAAGGAAAAACCATCAAGGATCTCTTGTCATATTTCAAATGCCACTTCTTGTGGTCCATCACCCATCACCACCTCATATACCATTTTGCAAGCTTTTTTAACTCACATACTTGTGGTTGTGGGTCCCTAGAGAGAGAGAGAGAGAGAGACAGAGAGATGCACTATGCAAAAAAAATGTGCATGGTATGAAGATTATATCTTTTCACTTTCAAAAATATGTGCATGGTCCCTAGAGCTTTTGTTGTGCCAGCGGAAGCTCTAATACCACTAGTTGTGTCACTTATCATGCAAATTAAAGTTGTAACACTAATATATTAATACTTGAATATGAATATAAAATAATTTACACATACGCAAGATTTTAACATGATTTAATCAATCATATTGACATCCTCACACAAGAACCAATCTTCTACTAAGCCATAGTTGTGTCCGTGGAAGCTTTGATAATTGATACCACTTTGTGCATGGTAAAGCTTTAATGTTAATGTATTAACCATTAAGAATATAAATATAAGATAATATATATTAAAGGTAAATAAGGTTTTTAATATGATATGATGAATGATACTTACTTTTAATTTATATAAAGTAAATATATAACTTTATTTTAAAAAAAATATTAAAATTTATAAAAATTGTATATTAAAATGATTTAAAACTTTAAAAATAAAAAATAAAAATCTCATATGGATATGTATGAGAAAAATACCCCAACTTACCATGAATTGACTTGCACCACCCAAATATTAGTTTAGATGAAGAAAATGTTTTTTTTTCCTTCATATTTAGATTTAAATTTTTTAACCTTTATACAAAAGAATCAAAATGAATAAAATGAGTTTGAATTATAAAATAATAAAAAAAAACAATTTATTTAATTTAAAAAGGTGTGTAGTAGTAATCTTTAAAAGTGTTTTTAATTTTTTTAATATTTAAAAAATAAAAATTTTAAATATTAAAAAATTTAAAATATTTCTTAAAATTATTATCAAACACACACTAAATTTATTTATTATTTTTATTCTTTTTTTTTTTTCTATTTCTTTTCCCTTGCCTAACCAAACCCAATCTAAATTTAAGTCTTATAAAAACTATTATTTAAACAACATCCCATAACAGATTTTACTTTTTGAGTCCTAAATCGTTTTCTTCTTAAAATTAAATTGCTAATAAAAAATGAAAAGAAAAAAATAATATAGAATAATCCGTACGCACTAGCACTAACCTAAATCACGTAAAAATAATAATAACGTTAAGCGGTTATACAAACCGCCTTGAATGATTTAAATTTTTAAAAAACGGTTGATCTACCAACGGTGCCTTTACTCTCGCCCCAGGAAATCCATTTCGAGCTTCCATGGCAGCGATTCTGCACTCTTTCTCTATAGAAACCCTAATTTTCCCTCTCGAGAAACACCAATTTTACCTGCATAGCCCATAAGGATGTTTGGCATTTAGCTCTTCTTCCCCCAGGTCAACTGCTCTCTCTCTCTTTCTCTCTTCGGTTTTTGACTTATTCTGTCTCCGCAAAGCTCTCAGGTTCAGGGGATCTGCAAACAACTTGGAAAATTAGGGTTAGAATTTGGTAATGTGCTAATTATTGTACGGTGGTTTTGCAGTTTCTGAAGTGCCACGAATGAAGAGAGGATCTGTTGAAGTGGCTTACGCGAAGAAATCAAAGAAGTAATAGCAGTTAATCATGGTTTGTTTTCACAATCCTCCGTTGTTTAAGCAGAAAATGTAGGCAAGAAATATATATATAAATTGAGCTTTATGCTGTTTTTTTTTCAGACGACCATGATACATAGCGCTATTTTGGGATACCCAACGAAGAAAAGGTCAAGCAGATTCAGAAGTTAGGGTTTGTGATTTTCTATGTTCATTGTTCTTTTAGATCCATTTTTGCAGAAGTTGTCCTGGTGACCTGAGCATAAAATAATCTTCTTGACTGATTGGCCTGTTCATACTTTCTTCTGATAGTCCTGTCATCTTCTTGACTGATCTGTTTGATCTCTTTTTGCAAGGGTTAAGAGTACTCTCCCAAAAAGGGACCACTCTGGGATGCCCACTTGCCCTGTAGTTAGAAAATTGAGAGAGCTGAACGTCTGATGAATTAGATTGTTCATCACGAACTGATATCATGGTTATAATGTGTGGACTCGAATTAGTTCAGAACTTACTGAGTGGAGAAAGAAAAAGACAATGATGGAAGCACGTTTATGATCTTGAAATAGGCCAAAGGTGGGACGAATCAGCTGTGTCCAACCACTAGTGGTAGCGCCTTTCTTTTGTTTGTGGGGTTATCTTCTCTAGTGGTAGTGGGTGTCAAGTTGGATGAATCCTAATCCTCTACAGTATTACTGATGGATAGAGAATGATTCACAAAGTTGCAGCTACAGATGAACTAAGTTGAGGTATGGAGTACGGATTTTGGTTGGATTATGAAAGATTTAATTTCTTGAAAATCTTTTTCCTACCAATGGAATTGCCGGTTTGATCTTGGGTTTGGACAACGAAAGATCAACTTGGTAGTGGGATTAATATCTTTGGTCCGGGCAAAGAAAAATCAACTTGGGTAATCTGAATCTAACTTCATGGTAAAAGCTTTCTAGCATCAACATCAGGTTGCTGTGAATTTCTATGGTGAGAGAATTAGAACCTTTGAGACTCTGGTAGTAGTATCCAACACACTGTAGTAACAAGGTGACTTTTCATGGTGAAGAGCTCAAGACTACTATGATTTAATAAATGTTTGTCTCCTTTCAATACATCACAAATAATCTAATTACAAATACATTTTTTAGATAGCTTAATCAAGACAAAAGGTTTTGATAATATCGGTGAATTTACTTTCAATTAGTTTAGTCTAAATTGATATTGAACATCTAATTGTTCTTATTTATACCTAGAATGGTTTAACATAATCATTTATTAAACGCTTACCATTGATCGTCTAACCCTTATTCATGAAAACAAAACTAACTACTTCACAATAGGAATGTTGCAGTCTTAATTTGTATTCACTCTACCATTCATCATGAGTATTCTCCTTTACAACTTGTATTTGATCAACAATCAAATACTTTTTATTTACGAACTTCTAATTATGTTGTAAATATATCAATTGCATCCTTACAAACACACTAAAATAGGTCCTCAATGACGATGAAGAATCTATGTAGGCTTTAATTTTTTTCATCTATCATGTGTATATCTCATATTTTGTAAATTATTATTTTAATGAAATAATTTTCTTATAGGAAGGAGGAAATATAATAATAATAAAAAGAAATTAAAAAAAGATAAAAGAAAAAAAGAGCCAGCTAGGAATACGTCTAAGTTTTCTCATTTTGAAACTTGTACAAGCCAACGTGAAAAAGAAGTTTAAAAGATCATAAATTTTAATATCAAATCCCCTCATACATTTCAATATCAAATCCCAACCATTCACTTAATTTATCCTTCCTCTCAGCCTTACCATTCCTATAATTTCCATCCCAACCACACATGCAACATCTTAAATTCGGAAATTAAATTCTCATTGTTCACTTAAATAGTGTCACAATCAAATGACGTTATTTTATTTGGCCTAAATGATTTTTTACGTCAGTTTTTTTGTTTAGATTTTCCTAAAGCTCATATTAAAATTATGAAAATTTAACTCTTACGTACCCAACTTCCACAAAATTCAACTCATTTTGTTCACCAATAATTTTATCAATTTATTCAATTAATTCCTTAAACACACTTTTTTTATCATGAAAAATTAGAAAAATGAAAAAAAAAAAAAAAAGGGGACCCCACAGATACTAAAGGCAGTCCAACAAAGCTTCGAGTGTGCACCTGTCATTCGCAACAGGCTCATGGCTGCAGTGACTCCCTCATGGCAGTCAGCCCAGTTTCATTCCTCAAGCCACGTTGATGACACAAACTGCAGCCACCCACTACGTTTCATGCATAAAAGGCCAACACCCACCAATTTCCAAAGCAGAAACAAGACCATTGCCCCAGACCCTTTCAAGCTCATTAATCCAAATATAAAGCCCCCACCACAAGCTCAATCCAAATATACAGGGCACAAGAAGAAGAAGAAGAAGAAGAAGAAGAAGAAGATGGATTTGAGGAGCATGGGTTTGGATTCATCAATGCAGGCCGCCCTCCAAGACATGCTAGACATGTACAAAGAGCCGGAGCCGGACGCCAAATCAAGAACCTACGTGAGAGATAGGAAAGCCATGGTCGCAACCCAAGCAGACGTGAAGGAGTACCCAAATTCATACGTGTTCTTAGTGGACATGCCGGGGCTCAAGGCCGATAAAATCAAGGTCTACATTGAGGATGAGAACGTGCTGGTGGTGCAAGGGGAGAGGAAGAAGGACATGGATGAAAAGGACATGAAAGAGTTGGTCAAGTATCTGAAAATGGAGAGGAGGATTGGTAAGTTTCTCAAGAACTTTGTGCTGCCGGCCAATGCAAATACTGAAGCCACATCAGCGGTTTATAAGAATGGTGTGCTTATCGTCACTATTGATAAGAACCCTCCGCCAGAGACCAAGAAAGCCAAGAAGATTGAAGTCCGAATTGGCTGAGAAAGATCCAACCTGCAGCTAACATGTTACCTCTCTCTCTATATATATATATGCATGACATAACGGGTTTTGTATATATGGTGCTAAGCTTGTGTGTCTGTTTCCCTTTTGGTTGCTTTTCGGAGTGGGATACTCTACCTGGTATCCATTTGTAAAATAACGAATAAATTAAGTTGAGTTTGTGTAAAATGAGAGAAAAAATTACTCAAATTTTGCTGTTAAATGGTAGTAAATTGATATCTGATTAAGAAGTTTTATTAGTTCCGGTTTAATAACTGTTTTAAAAAACAGGAATCAATTTTTGAGGAAAAAAAAAAAAAACATATTTTGAAAACAAAAAAATAATAAATAAATAAAAAACTCAAAAAAACATATTTAATAACCAAAAAATAATTTTACTTTCTTAAAAGTAAAAATTATGATATTTTTAAAAGATATCATGCTTCCAAAATTATTTTAAAAAATAATTATACAAATATAAAAAATAATGTATTAGTCATATAATTGTTTTTAAGATCTGTTTTTAAAATTTATTTTCTAAAATTATTTTTAAAAAAGCACTTTTTAAACTTAAATTATAGCCTTAAACTTCTGCAAATGAAGCTACATTGGATCTCTCAAAGAGTCAAATGGATGGAGAAATAAAACGGAGGGGTAAAATTGTCCAAATTTAGTCAAATTTTAACAAAATCAATGAAAGAATTATCGACCCACCTGTGCAAATAACCCAAAAGATGATTTCACATTTTACCCTTGTATTAAAAAAGTGTTTGATGGAAGATAATTTGTAGAAAGGTCTTTTCGAGTAAAAGATATTATATTTTATGTTGTTAAAATATGAAGGTGGAACACAGTGTCTGCCTAGCTGTCACTATCTCGCCACGTGGATCACAGACACTCTACCAGCCCTCCACGTTTCAGCCATAAAAGACCAAAGCCACCACGTTACAAGCCTACAATCTGCGAATCCATTTGCAAAATAAATAATTTTTTTATATATTTATTATAAAATTTTAACTATACCTCTACATGAGACCCATCAGTCATCTTCGCCACGAGCGCAAACCCACTCAGCAGCACCGCTGATATATAAAACTACCCACAAGCCCAGTTAATTCAAAGACCGGAGCAGCTGAACAACAAGATGGATTTGAGGACAACGGAGATCGAATCGAAAATGGTCGCAGTCCGGTTTGACACGGCGGACATGTCGGAAGAACCCGAGAAGGAGCGCCAACCATCAAGAATCCACGTTCGCGACGGCAAATCCATGAACAAAACGCCGGCGGACGTGAAAGAGTACCCACACGCCTACGTCTTCATAGTGGACATGCCGGGGCTCACGTCGGATCAGATACAGATAAGGATTGAAGGAGAGAAGGCGATGGTGGTGAGCGGAGAGAGGAAGCTGGACAAGGACGACAGGGAGCTTGTGAGGTTTCTGAGAATGGAGAGGAAGCGTGGGAAGTTGATGAAGAAGTTTGAGTTGGCGGAGAATGCTAATATTGATGCTATAACGGCGGCGTACCAGGATGGTGTGCTGAGTGTGACTGTTGGGAAGAAACCTTTGCTGAAGCATAAGAAGATTAAGAATATTCCGGTTAGGGTTGGTTGATATAATTTGCATCGATCTTGGGCTGTTTGTTGGTGTCTTTGTTCTTGTAGTTTAATTATGAGTTTATGTTTTGGTCTGTTGTTTAATCTCCATATGTGAATGTGATCTTTTCTACGTACCTTGGTTTTTCAGAAAATCATAAGTGTAATGTTCTTTTGAGTCGCTTATTCTGTAGTTCCAATCCCTCGGTACTCTAATGTTTTTCAATTCATCGACTTATTCAAGTGTAACTTCAGAAAGAAGTGGAGGGTAGGATCGGAACTGTTTTCGATAATAGTTTTTAAAAATTAAAAATGTCTATATTTTCAAAATAACTTTTATCCATTAAACTTTATTTTTAATCATACTTAATGTTAGGAAAGTGGTAAGGTTTTAGCGGTTATGTTTGGTTCCAAAAATATCAAGAAAAGAAAAAATTAATTAAAAATTCATTTATTTTTAAATTAGATAATCCTTATATAAAACAATTAAAATGAGTTAAATAAGTTTGAAATATTATATAGAAATAATTTATTCACTTTTAATTCTATTTTTTTATTTCTTTTATATTTTTTTCTTCCTTTTTTTTCTCATATTTTTTTGGGAATCAAACATAATTTAAGAGTATGTTTGAGATGATTTTGATTAAAGTAGTTTTACTTTATTGTATTTATCATAATTGATTTTAAAAGATTCGTCTTAGAGTGATTTTTAAAGAATTACTCAAAGTGACTTTCCTAAAGTTATGTTTGGTTTCAGAAAAATGTTTCTCTCACGTTTTGTTGTACTATTAAAAATATCAAAGAATCGTTCTAGTCAATTTCATTAAGAAAAACTAAATACATATATAAGACGAAAATTTTTATTATTATCTGATGTAGAATATCACATTAATCCTTATAAATCCAATTAAATTAATATGAGACCACTCAATCTATTATATATGAACTTTTCCCCCATTTTATATAAGATATTACATTAACCTTATACACATACCTCAAGATACAAAGACACAATATATTAATAATGTTCTATAGGATTGTGAAATTATTTAAATAAATAAATACCCTTTAAAGGGTCAAATAGATACGATTATCTAAGGGTAAAGAATTAATCTTAATACTATTTATAAAGTTCGATTTTAATACTAATTATAATCACTTGCTTTCAATTATATAAATATTATTCTCTTACATAAATGATATGGGATATCACGTAAGTATAATTTTATCTTTTCAAAAAATTAAATAATGGTCTATTAGATCTTGAAAAGCAATTATTTAAAAAAAGGTCCTAAAGTGTTCTTTTATCAAGTTTGTGGTGGGTTCTCTCGGCTATGCACATAGATATATGTAAATAAAGTGATCACAACAATTCCCCTTTATAGTGTTTATTAAGATGGCGGTGGGTTACACCTGGTAAGTCTCTCTGCAGCTTCATCGTTAATTACATTTGCCTAGGAGAAGACATTTGATTCCAAGATCAGTGAGATGTTTACATTTTTAAACAAAAGTAAATGAGAGGATAGAAGAACAGGGATAAGATGCAAGAATTCCGGTCTTCGAGCCTCCTTGTCCTTTAGGTCCTCGAGTTCTCCTCCCTACTCTTGTGTGAGTGTCTCTTTATTTCTCCTTCAGGCATTTGGGTGCCTCTTCAAAGCTCCAAGTGTGAATTTGTTTGTTAAAAAACTTATGACATGTATGGATCTCATTTTTTCAAATGATTTATATAAAATATTAAAAACTTGTTTGATAATTTGTAAAGTATTTCTTAGAATCACTATCAAATAAATTTTAAGAGTTAGATTTTCTAAGTAGTGGGCATGTATATCTTATGTCTATACTGTTCTGCCAATCCTCTTAATCTTTTTATCACTGAGTTTCATGTGAAGAGATTCCACTTGTAACCTTTCATAAATCAAATTGAAGTAGGAAATTCTCTACCCTGAATGCAACCAAACAGAACCCCATGGCCGCCAATCTGTCATTCCCTCAAGCCACCTGGATTCTACAGAGCTCACCTGTCATTCCCTTTAGCCACGTGGAAAACAGACCCTCCAGTTACCTTCCACGTTTCAAACAGGAAAAACCAATCGCCACCGCTACTCCGACATACAAGGACAAAGAGCCACCATACTTGGGAAGAAACCTACAAGAGCCGCAGACTTCACTGCTAGGCTGCCAGCTACTTTTGGCCCAAAAAAATCACCCTGACCAGGATCAATCCCTCACCAAGAACCTATCAAATATTCAACAAGTTCAACCGCTCTTGATCATCCATTTGTCCTTCACTCTCGACCCGAAAATCCATGGGTAGCTTTAGCCAAAAGCTAAACCCCACCCACCACTGACACCCATATATAAACACCATCACAGACCAAGAGAAGAAAGAAAGAAAGAAGATGGATTTAAATAACATAGGTTTTGATTCCTCAATGCTGATGGCTCTCCAGGACATGCTAGACATGTACGAGGAGCCGGTGCGGCACGCCACATCAAGATCCTACTTGAGAGATGGGAAGGCCATGGCTGCAACCCAAGCGGACCTCAAGGAGTACCCAAATGCATACGTGTTCTTGGTGGACATGCCGGGGCTCAAGGCCTATAAAATCAAGGTCCACATTGAGGACGAGAACATGCTGGTGGTCTACGGAGAGAGGAAGCAGGACAAGAAAGAAATGGTGAAGTACCTGAAGATCGAGAGGAGGTTTGGTAAGTTTCTAAAGAGGTTTGTGTTGGCTGAAAATGCAGACATGGATGCCATATCCGCCATCTACCAGGATGGTGTGCTGACCGTTACTGTGGAGAAGAAGTATCCGCCGGAGACCAAGCCACGCAAGACGATTGAGGTCCGAGTTGGCAAATAACCACATGTACTTCATCATCTCATATGTAGACATGGCTTCAAGCTCTGCGTGCGCTTTTCCTTTTTGGGTTTGTTTTAAGGCCGTTGGATCCCCTTTTTCTTAGAAGTTTGTTTTGATGCGGTTGGGGTCTGGTTGTCCCTTTGGACTTTGGAGTATGTATAATATCACTGTAACATATCATAAATAAATAAATAAATAAAATAAAGTTGGAGTATGTATAATCTCACTGTCTCACATGAAATTACTACGTACCCAAGTTGACCATATTGTTATTGTCGGTTTCTCTAGGTTAGTACTTTAACATGGTATCTAAATTTTATTTTATGGGAGGCAGATCATAATTATAGCTCTAGCTGATTTATCTTGTACGAGGGAAAAAAAAAATGTTAGTGTTTGCTTTTAGTATAAGAAAGGAGATAAAAACAATACTATATATTGTAATAGTTGTAAAAATTTACCTAACATAACATATTATGAGTTTTAGGCATTGATTTTTAGTTTGGAAATGTTTTTATTGATATTGTTTTTATTCATTATCCTTTCCATGGTATGTCTGAGCCTACGTACATACAAACATTTTCTTCCTCTAATTTAGACTTGATATTTCAATGCTAACATGGGGTATAGATTTCCAAGGAACCAAACGCTTGTTTGGAATTGGGATTTTTCTTTTAACAGGGAAGAATTATAGATGTCAAGGTAGCCAAACAGCCCCCATAACTGACCAGTTGTCATTCCATATGATTGCCAAGTGACTCGCACACGCCTCAGGAACCCACCACGTTGCAGCCATAAAAAACAAGACCCACCGAGTTGTTCCGAAAGTGTAGCTACAATCACAGCCGTTCACTTTCAGTTCCTTCAGAATCAATACCGAAAGCCAATTCAAAGTCCTAATTTCACTAGTTATAATGTCCCTGATCGTCCTTTAATCTTACCCCACCATAACCCAGCAGTAACCCTAATCATCCCCCTTAAACCCCAGTGCTATATAAAACCCCACAAAAATCCATGTACCCCAGAAGAAGGGCAAGGAGGAGGAGGAAAAGTAGAAGAGGAGGAAGATGGATTTGAGGATAATGGGTTTGGATTCATCAATGCTGTCGGCCCTCCACGACATGATCGACATGTACGAGGAGCCGAAGACGCAGCACCCATCGAGAGCATACGTGCGCGACCACAAAGCCATGAACGCGACGCAAGCAGACGTGAAAGAGTACCCAAACTCGTACGTCTTCGTGGTGGACATGCCGGGTCTGAAGCCGGACCAGATCAAGGTCCAGATCGAGGAACCCAACACGCTGGTGGTGTTTGGAGAGAGGAAGCAGGAGAAGGAAAAGGACGAGAAAGAGGGCGTGAAGTTCCTGAGAATGGAGAGGCGACTTGGGAAGTTCCTCAAGACCTTTATGCTGCCGGAGAATGCAAATCCAGAAGCCATATCGGCTGTTAATCAGGACGGCGTGCTCACTGTGACTGTTGAGAAGAAGCCACCGCCGGAGCCGAAGAAAGCCAAGAGCATTGAGGTCAAAGTTGGTGGATAAGATATGTGGGTTACAAGGGTTTATATATAAAATATATGATATGGGATGGTAATATAAGTGTATGAGGGTGACCATGTCAAAGTTTCTCTAGTTGAGAACTTGGCTGTGTGCTCCCTTTTTGTCTGGCTTTGTTTCAAGTGATCCATGGATATGGTGGATCTGGTATCTATGTAAATTAATGTGGAAAATAGTGAATAAATATGAGTTTTATGTGTGCAGAGACTTATGTACAGTGGTGGTGGGGTGGGGTATGTTGTTTTAGGTTTCATTTGTTTTGTTTTATATCCACAACTGCTATTAGAGTCTGTTTGAGTGAAGCTTTCTTCATTCAGGCTTCCAACTGGTCAATGACATGCAAGCACTCAACACTGTAGCAACAGGATGCTGCGGCCCACGTGTGTGAGGACCATTAGCCCAAGAGGCAAGTATTTTGGGGATATGTTTGAGCTTCATTGTAAGTGATTTTCAATTCCCCTGAGGGGATTTGTTAAAATGGTTTTCTTCTATATTCTTTCTGCATAACCAAGTACAAAGATATATAGATACGGAGAGAAAGTTTAGGGAGCTATTCTAGGCTATACATTGTCCAAGGCTAAAATCATGGAAGAGCTATTCTAGGCTATATATTGTCCAAGGCTAAAATCATGGAAGACCTTTGAAGGAAGGGATTTTACAATTAAAGGTTTCTTATAAAAGACTCTATTCGGTTTCCTTTAACAGCTCACATCAATACTTCCTCTCAAGTTGGTGCATAGATATCTCTAATGCCCTCAATTTGTCGAGTGAGTTGTAGAAGTTTTTGTTGGACACTGCTTTCGTGAGTATGTCTGCCAATTGGTCTTTTGACTTGACAAACGGGAATTGAATAATTTTTTCTTCAAGGTTCTATTTGATAAAGTGTGATCATATTGAACAGGATTATGGGAGATGTCGATGGTTGCCTTGTTATTGCAAAACAAGTTCATTATGGAGCCAGGAGCAAAGTCGATTTCAGTCAACAGCCTTCTCAACCAAAGTAGTTCGCATAGACCCTTAGCCATTCCTCGAAATTCTACTTTAGTGCTGGATAATGCTTCTACCTTGGGAAAGTTGTGTTTTGGGAGGCCCATTCCTTAATAATATTGTTTTCAAAACCCAATTTTGCATAACCCAAGATATGTCCACTGTTTGAAAAAAATTATGAATTTCATGCACTCTGGTCTGAGGTGTTATTTCATACCGAAAATGCCTTCTCCTTGGGCCAGCTCAGCGTCCACATTAGGAACCTAAAAAAGGCCAAACTCCATGTCATTGAAAGCTGAAAGACGATCACAAAAAAGACTCGAACCCGGTTGACACTGTTACTGAGCTTTCATTCATTTTCAGGGGCATGAGGTATATGGGTCATCATGAATCATGTTTTTCTTCCTTGGGTATAGATTATTTTCGAAGTGTTCTATGATCTTCTTGCTCTTATCATGGGTTACTTCGGAAACTTGAATGATAATGGTGTTGGTTTACAATATTTCCGAAATTGCCGAATGATAGTTTGACTGCATTCTTGTCGGGTTTTTCTATTTGTTTCTTTTTTCTTTTATTAATTGTGTTGCAAGTTGTGGTTTCGATGCTGCCAATTTTTTCTTCTTGTGGTAGGATCCCAATTCGAAGCATTTAGGAACTACGGTTTGGGATGCATCAATGGTATTTGTGAAATTTCTTGTAATGTCTATTATTCATTTGAGAATTTTAGCATTATTTTCATCCATGGGTTACCAATTCAAAATTGTTGATCTGTTGATTTGTGTTCAATTTCTATGCAATCTGGGTCTTGAGGACGAGGGCAGGGTTTCCACCTCTTGCTTTTGTAGGGGGCTCAGAGTTTTAAGTCCTGTTTTAAGTGCCTTTAAGCCATTAATCAGGATTTAGTTGCTTATTCCCAGTGAGAGAAAGAACTAGAGTCTTAAGAGAAAGTTGCTAAAATCAACTGTTACCTTTCCTGAGAGAAAGAGTTGCTTAAAGCTGTTTTCTCGAGTTGAGAGTTGCCCAAAGTAGTGCCCTTCCTCTCCTGTGCATGAGAGAATCATAGCGATAAGAGAAATTCCTGGTGTTCTTGCTGATTTGCTTATCATAATAGCAGTTTTTGGATGTAGTCCCCTTCCTTTTGATCTCTTTTCTCTGATTTTATCTTAGTTTCAGTGATAGCAAGGAGCCGTACCCTATAGCTCCCAACTCTTAGTAATTAGGATAAGGCCTTGCTAAGGTGTATTCTATAATGGAACATTGCAAGAATGAAATTGCATAGATGGATTCAGGCCTCATTTTGCACAATTTGTATTCTTTTTTGCATCAAAGCACTTTAAACCAGAAGAAATTTGGTTTATAAAATAGCCACACCATGAAGGTGCAGAGTGGCTTTTGCTTGGTGTGAACTTGCTAGTGTACAGGAACATATTAGGCATTTTCTTTCTGTTTTTTTTTTTTATTGGGAATAGTTTTCTAGGATGGTTAAGTATGAAGTCTTTGAGAAGATCTGTACCAGAAATCATGTGAAGGAAATCCTTAGTTGATCGTAGTGTGTGAATAATGATTAAGCATGATGGATTAAGTGTTTCAAATGTACCATATTGATGCCAGCATCTTGCGCAGATGGCGCCTTGCATTCCTGGGTACCGGGTAATGCTAGCTGATAGGATTGTTGAATTCACCTATTCCTAGTAGCCTGTGTGGCTTGTTTAAAGATGGAAATGGATTATATTAGTTTTTTGGTTGCAAATGACTATTTATTTGTCTATTTATTTATTCTTTTCTTAACTTTTTCCCCTTATAATCCATTATCATATACTGTTTTTGGACCCTGTTCAGTCTTTATTTAACAAAATTCCAATTGATTTCGTGTTGCAAATGTGAAGTTTCCTCGGCATATACAACTAGTGACTCAAAATTTTTGGCAGCCTGGCCTAGTTCTGGCATAATATTCAGAACCATCCAAATGCTTATTTGTATTGCTTTTAAGATTATTTTGTCTCTCTGAGGTTGTCATTGTTTTTGACTGTTTGCGAGGGGAGGAGACATCCTCTTTTTCTCTCTTTTATTTTCTTTTATTTCATTTCATTTATATTTTTATTGTTTTGTATTTATAATTTAAATTAGAAACAAAAAATTTATTTCATGCATCCCTTTTTGTTGACATTTAAATCTTTCTAAGAACATGGCTATAGGCATCAGAATTACATAGAAGCAATTAAGGGTGTACTAGAAATTACCTTTACTTTTCCTCGGTTTACATTTCAAATTCATTTCTTGTTCTTCCTGAAAAGTTAATCCTTCCTCACACTATATATCAGGATGGTTTTTTGGGACTGTACCTTAGGTACTATCAGCTTTGTTAAACTGAAAATGCTCACTCAACCATTTTGCGCATAACACATTTTGTTCATTAAAGGTTATAATAGAAAGCAATTTGTTCATTCTGTGATTAATTTCCCAACTAATTTTTACTTGTTTTCCCAATATTTTTTATTTCTATAAAAAAGGGAGAAAGGGAATGCTAGATTCTGTAAATTTGTCATGTTTTGGACTTTGGAGAAGCACTGTTAGGTGGCATAAGTAAACAGAAAGCAACTTATTTAATTATGTAAAGCAGTCAACCTCTGGGATTAATTTGGCAATATAATGAAGGAAGCTAAGATACCAAGCAATTGATTAAAGGAAAGAAATATGCAGTTGTAAGGCAACCAACGGGATAAACTCCTGTTAAAAGTGTTGAGATTGAAACACTCCCTTAACAACAAAGTAGCTCTTTCAGCTAAAAGTCTTCAAACATGATGAACTGTAATTTAATAAAGGTCAATTACCAGTTCAATAACTTCCTGACCAGACTAAACAACATAACTTTCTTCTAAGAGAAGAAAGACAAACTATATATATATAGTTAAGGGAAAAAAAAAATGTTCAAATTCAGTTTATTTCTCATTACTTACCTGTTACAATATCAGCACATTGTGATATTGATGTTCATAATTTTCTTGGAACAGTCAAACAAAGAGAAAAGTCCCTTTGGGGGATTTTCTCTTCTTTCCCCGTCCTTTGCTAGGAACTCGACAGAGCATTGAAGATAGATATACATGATCTTTAGAATGCAGCTCCAATTTTGTGATGAAAATGTTTCACACCTCAATTCTATCTAGTATTTACAACACTTATTTAGTGTAAGTAGCCTCTATATCTTCCATCCGGACAGGTCAGAATGTTGTGAGATCATTATCACCTACAGTTAAAAAATGCATCTTCTTTTACATTATAATATCTTTTGATATGGGACTTTTTAATCATGTCAGGTCAAGAAATGCTTTGATAAACTGTCAACTTGTATCCTTGTATTCATACCATTGAACATTGGACCAGTAAATAACAAGTTTGTTCTCTCTCTCTCTCTCTCTCTCTCTCTCTCTCTCTCTCTCTCCCTCTTTTTCTCTCTTTTGTTTCCTTTTCTTCATCAGAGAATTAGTAAGCACACCGAAGAGCTGCAAAGTGGAGCAAAAGACTTTTGCATAGTTGGCAAACAAGCTTGTCAAGGCAATGGAAGGGTGAAATCGGGTTGGCATATTCTGCATGGGCTTATGGTTCATGGTATAGTGTAATTTGTTCTGTTTTGGGGTCAAGAAGGGATTCCTTGGGTTACCTAGAACACATGATTTACGCTCCTGTGGATCACGGATGAAGAAATCGACTCCAGGATGCTGAACAGATCAACCAGCTGCAGATCCTTGTAATTGGATGTGTTTTAGGTACATCATGTTACAGGAATGTCATGGCATTGGGACATTAGGCTGATATCCACATTTCGATTGTTTGCCCTGCCAAATTATTGATATTATGAGGTCCTGCCAAATTATTGATATTGTGAGGTCCTTCAGCGGTGTATTTATGCACCTGATTTTTTGCCAATATGCAAGACGTGCATGCTCAAAAGGGTTTTAAACTAAGGAGTTCCATGATCAAATTGTCTTACGTATTCAGATTATACTTGTGATATGCAGTTGTGTCAGTTCCATTACTTAAGTAACCCTCAGGTTATGCGGTTTTTGTGCCGTTCAGCAGAAGTATAATCTTCACAAATGTGAGATGCAAATATAAATGAACATCCCAAAATTGATGTAAAAATACAACCAAATGGAGAACCCTCAACAAGCCTGCCCCAGATCCGCACAGCATTGCAATGGTCAACTACATAGACGTATAACAGCAGGGAAGCAGGAGGTAAACCTTCCTCAACCATTCATGTATATTGCATTTCTCCATCTCCTGAATAGTTGGCTTACGGAGCTGGACTGATCCATCGTTGCCTTTTTAAAATGTGCCTTCTTTTTTTCTAATGGTTTGTTATGCCCACTGATAAAGCAACCACACCAATTACTACCCTAATGAATTCAAAACAATCACACTTGTTTTCTATCCTCGTCTAAACTAATATTCTTGCAGCCAAACATACCCTAAATATCAAACGGATGAAGATTTTGAAGGTTCTGAGCCTTACAACATTCCAAACCTGGGAAACAATATGAAATGGTTTCATTTAAATTACTAAACAGGCTGAAACCAGTCCATAGTCAAAAGATCAAATGGCTACATTAATGATGGATCATTCTACATCAAAAGGGTCATAAATTAAACAGGATCTTCTGGGAAAGTTCTTGAGATTTCAACCCACCTTCAGTTTTTCTCCTAAACAGAATCAGCTTGCAGGAACGATAGCTAAGCCCTAGACAATAATAAGTTAGATTCAAGTTTTAAATCTTGCAGTTACAAATCCTTCCAGCCAGAATCTGCTCAGCTTCCAGGGTTTGGGTTTTGATGTCTTTCTATTATGCCTTTACCATCAATGGCATCAAAAAAGAAGAAATTCTTCAAGGGATCACTCTTGCCTGATATCGCCTTAATAACTTCCTAAGAAATCATAATAAGAACTGCATCAAATAAAGCAATTGACATTTAAAAATGGAAATGAGTTTGCATGAGGAGGGGGTTAAAAGCACGCACCTGTCCTAGGATTCCTCCAAGTATGGCACAAACTGGAGGGAATTCACTTGTATCAGATACTAATCTCTCTAGGAGAGCATCAGGAACATGGGATTCATTGAATGACTGCGATTGAACAAGATAAGAAGATGCTTGGTATTATAATTCACAATATCATGAATAAATTTCAACATTGCATACTTGTGCATCACAAAGTTCCTTCTTCAGCTTCAGAACACCAGGAAGGTCTGCAATTGAAATTTCTCCAGGATTCCGACCCTCAGCTTCTTCAAACCTCTCAATTACTGCAAAAATAATGAGCATGAACTATGAAAATCACTCTTTCTATGAAGATGAAAAGTTAGTGACAGTGCCTCTGACTTCTCAAGAGCTTAACCTCATCAACTTTAATTAAGGTAGCAAAATGGAATAAAAGAAAACAAAATTTTCAAAGTGGGGAATCCAAAAAACTGCTTTTACTTCTCTCATCCCTGTTTATGGTTTCTAAAAATCACTGGACCAAACAAGATACTATTTTGGTATCAAGCCATGTTAACAGGAAGGGAAACAACAAAGACATGCAATACAATGGTTGCATATCTATCAGGCAGTAATTAGGAAATTACTCAGCTATGTGTGAATATGAACTGAACATTCGAATTTGCTCCTTGAAATTTACACCACTCCACCCAGGAAAAGCAGTACTGTTTTGGTTGAAAAACCAAAGTAGGTAAAGTATTTTCCTGTTAACCGCCATGTTTTTTATTCTTCATCCTTTAAAATGGAAAGAAAAAAAAAAAATCTGAGTAATTTTGCCACACCTCTCATGGCTAAGTATAGCTTTGTGACTTTTCTGTGAAGTGCTCTCCATGGTATTGCAACTGCTTCCTGCCATGAGAGGATTACATAAAAAGTTAAATTAACAACAAACTGGGCTTCCAAGTCCACCTCTGCATCAGTCGAATAAAATCAGTGACATGCAATATGGACTCATAAATTAATCCTAAAAGTTAAAAACAGAACCATTGAAGCTCTTTGAATAAAATAGAGGCATTCATGTGCAGACAACAGCATACCATTCATGGGTTCATATGTGGGCAAACAATTGTGTAAAAGATCAAAAAATAACAATTTAAGCTAAGATTTGAGCTTGAATGTAATAATAGATGCTGTTCCAGTGCATGCTGGAGCATCTATTATATAATCTTAGTTTCCCTTCCCCCCTTCCCATCCCTTTTTGGTATACAAGAAAACAAAACCATCTATTGATAGGGTAGTTAGAAAGTGGATTGGGACTTTAAAATTTCAACAGTTGTGCCATCAGGTTTATGCTTCACAAAAAAAAAAAGGCTAAGCCCAAGGCATTCCTTTTTTCACCTCAATCCATGTCTTTTATTGGACCATGCATCCCTATGCACTGTCTTAATAAAATTAAATTACACATCTCTGAGTGAACTAAGATATTAAATCCATTAAATCACCTTGGTAGAAGTTTTCAATTATTTATATTTTCAATGCTTCATAAGAATCATTACTTACGTGAGCTCCAGCAAAAATGTGAAGATATAGAAGCTTTTCGCCATCAGGCAGAGCATTAGGAGGACGATACTTGCCCCTGCAGAGGAATTCAGCATTTTCAGTTCATACATAAATAAAGACTGTCTATAGTGTCCCAAGCAAGTGCCTTTAATGACTGGCAACAAACCTAGTTATCACTTCAGCAACAGTGCACTTCTGAATATGAAATAATAGATAAATAATCAATCGTACACCTCATACAAAGAGAAAAGAACCTTAAAGTTCTAATATAATTACAATATGCTTAACAATATCTTTTGACCATGACAAAAAAACAAAAAATATTCACCTCTTACTGCATCGGCCGTTTTGTGAGCTTGTAGCGAACAGTCGAGTGGAAGAGATTATAATAATTTCTCATGCAATTAACTCATCTTGGATCTTTGGCTGAACCAAAAAAAAAAAACAATATTACAAATTAAAAAATAAAAAGTCCCTGTAAATACAAGCTAAAACAGAAATATAAACTCAAAAACAAATTGGAAATTATGTGCAAGAAATAATAATTGTATTTATAAATCCAAATTTATGTAAAATGGTAAACCAAATTTAAATTGTAAGTAGAGACATCTAAGCTAGTGGAAGAGACCCAAAAACTTGAAAATCAAACCTTATATCTAGAATTATGCTTCAAAAATGAAACATCCAGTTAAAGCTAGGAAGCAAATATCAGTAACAATTAGTGAAACAGAAGATACTTCAACTCTATTTGCACTCTGAATGAATGGGGAGATAATACTGTCAAATTTAAAAAACTCAAAAAAAATAATAAATTGGAACAATCCCAAAGTTGTGTTTGTTGCATCTGCCGCAGAGTTAAGCATCACAGAGAACACTCACAAGTAAAAGTCTGGAAAAGCAACCAAAACATCTGTAATAAATATGGTACTCAATTGTCATATCGCAGTACTAGAAAAATAACCCCAATAACCATTTCTAACAGTGGTAGCACAGCAACACAGACAGTAATCCTATGAAGGTAGCCAACTTACCTATTTGTCGCCATTAGAACTTTGATATTTCCTCGAGCATCAAACCCATCAAGCTGATTTACAATCTCAAGCATGGTACAGTGGACCTCATTGTCCCCACCAACACCATCATCAAAACGCGCACCCCCTATGGCATCTACTGCATCAAAAAACGCAATACACGCTTTTTTGGAGCGTGCCATCTGCAGCAAAAAAAGGTAGCAGTCAGACAATATAGCAATGATCAAGAACAATAAAATAAATGAAGACAAACTGTAAACATGTGGCAGCTTGTGACCTGAAATAGTTCACGAACCATCCTAGCCCCCTCGCCAACTTATTTCTGAACAAGTTTCCCTTCCAATAACACAAATAAAATATGCATCAGTTCTGTCAGCCACTGGTCTAGGTAGAAGTGTTTTACCGGTTCCAGGAGGACCATAGCAGAGAACACCCTTAGGAGGATCAATTCCAAGCTTCACAAACTTCTCAGGGTGGAGCATAGGGAGCTCAACCACCTAGAGCCAAAGTTACAAATATCAGCAAACAAGAGAAGTACAGAAGTTCACATGATAAAAAACTAGTTGTTAATCAAGAAAGAGACGATGTAAATGCATATATGATCTGACAAAAAAAATGTAAAAAGAATATACACACTTCTCGCATTATTTCAATCTGCTCCTTGCATTCACCAACATCATTATATGTCACATCCGGTTTCTCTTCTACTGTCATCATGGTTACACTTGGATCAATCTTTGGGGGCAAGGGAATTTGAATCTGATATTTATTTCGATCAACCCTGCAATGCAGGGTGTTGGTGAGACAAACAAGAACACATTAAACTAATTAATTTTTTCACCACAAAAATTATCAGGAAGTACATGCCTTGTCAATCACATTGCAATAGCTACGTCGACAATTTATAGCTTAGACTTTGATATAGTTATACAGAGGAATAATAACAAATAATCATCAAAACATTGCAAAAACATTAAATGCTATGCCTTTGGGAGGAAACAAAAAATCCCTGCAAATCTCAATAATAACTGCAACAAAGTTAAAGCTACCAAACAGGATAGGAAAAAGTCATCTGTCATCTCTCCATTACCAGAGAGTGTCGGTTTTTTTTACCAAAGTTAAAATTTAAGGAGGTCTTGGCATCCAACACGCAATATTCTTGGGTGTAGGTCTTATCATCAAAGTTAATTTAGGGGGAGTGCAGCAACACTTACAATTCATCATGTTGAAACTCATATCTAGGTATAAATGTCACGGATAACAGGTATGAATAGAATATATAAAAACATTAATGCACCCTTCCATTCTTATAATAAGAATAAAGTTAAAATGAAAGATCATTGAGCATTCCACATATAAATAAATCAAGCACATTTCTTGATTTATTGAATCCAAAATATAAAAATTATTATAGCACAAAGGAGCAGCATTAAAATGCATGGTAGTGGAAATTTATTGTAAAAACGGAGAGATGAATATGAAACCTACCCAACACGCATGCCTTCTTCAATATCAGTTGGAGAAACTTTGGCACCCAGCCCAACAACAAACTGCAATCATCGACATAATTAGAATGATGCTTGCAGTTTTGTATCTATGACTAAATCCAACAAATGAAAATTTGACTTCTGCTAGTTTCAAATCATATGCCATGGAAAACATTTCTGACAAAAATGCTAATTTATCGTGTAACAAGGGATCATATGCCATAAATTTGGAGTATAAAAGGCATTGTTTATGGGAATTGCAGGACCATTAATCCAATCATTATATAACCTCTTTGCAACAGCTGAGTAAGTTGCTTCCAATATGTCTGCATTTGTTTAGTCGTCCGTATTTATAAAGCCAATATCAAACGCATCGTCCTGCAATGAATTATGTAATAGCATAATCAGCTATTATTAGAAAGGGTGTTAACCTCCTACCAGCAATAAGAGTAAAGAATAAGCCTGCATGTAATGCATTGGGAGAAACATAGGTCCAGTATGAATGAAGTTGGAAGAAAAATCTATCATACTGAACAAAATTCCTAAACATAAATGACAAACATGGCTTCTGAAACAAACTTAAAAATTTCAGCTTCACCTCTCATATAGCAGAATTACCTTGGCCAAATAGTATGCAGAATAGAAAGCAAGTTCTTCAACCTAGCCAATAGTTTCTCATATTGCATGCCTCTCTTAGAACTAAGCACCTGCAAAGAGGTCATGGAGTAACCTCTTTAGCTCAACCAAAATTTCATATACCAATATATTTTTTGTAGACACTGATAAATTAATCTAAAAGCACCTAACAGAAAAGGGGGGCACACCCCAAATATATCGGAAATATGCAATGGGTGCCCAAAGTAAAAATTGTAACCCAAAAAAACCAATTATGATGTATCTATATAGTTTTTAGAGACCTCTGGTATTGGGCATGCCTAACTTTACAAACCAAAAGCAAAATAATAGCAGTTAAATTATAAAGTCTGAGTGATGATGAGAATGTCTTATGATCACATCCCTTCCTCCAGCAGCCACGATTCCAGAGTGTAAAATTGCTCCCATCTTGCTCATGGTGTCTTTATGGTTGTCAAGAATTATGTTGTCCAATTGTCGCCTGCAATTAAGAAAAATAATAATATTAATAATAATCATGAGAGTAAAAAGAAGGGAAAAGAAGGTGACAAGGAGCTAAAAAGTAGTTTTCTAAAAAACAAACAAAATATTGTAGATAATAAAGCAAACCATGATTATATACAGACACGTTGTCTTTCCCTTCTCTTTGACATTGTCTTTTATAGGCAACCTTTAGTATTTCATAAATTGCAACTAACAAAAGTGGCACAAACCTCATACGTCACATTGGACATGCCTTCATGACCTTCTCTCCAGCATTGTTAGCCTTGTTGGTAAGCAAGTTAACGATCAGCCTCAATCAATATAGATGCATCTTGTCCTGTACAACACACACCAAAATCATGGGTTGGGCTGGTTTGGAAAAACTTCGACAAAACCAAACAATAAAGTATTGGTTGTGCTTACCTCCGCGATTGAATGTGCTAGTGTGGCCCCGTTCCAATGTTGCATGTACTTGATTGCGAACATCCCACAATCATGGAAAATTGTTCTCGTGATTTGTTTCCTTTTTTTCATCTCTACTAAATCTAAAAATCAAAAAGGCCACCCACTTCTCTCACTCGGCCATCAAGGAGCCCTTTTCTGAAGTTGCCTTCCAGACGAGAGAATCCCTAAAAAAGCCCTAATTTCCACTGCCACTCTCAATCCTCGCAGGTACTAATCTAATCACGTTATTAATTTTTTTTTTTGCAAACCCCGTTTGATTCCCAATAAAATCCATCCCGTTTGATTCCCAAGAAAATCCACCCCCATTTGATTTCCAAGAAAATTCATCCTCATTTGATTTCCGACAAAACCCATGCAATAAAGTTCGACACACACCAAAATCATGGGCTGGGCTGGTTTGGAAAAACTTTGAAAAAACCAAACAATAAAGTATTGGTTGTGCTTACCTCCGCGATTGAATGTGCTATTGTGGCCCCGTTCCAATGTTGCATGTACTTGATTGCGAACATCCCACAATCATGGAAAATTGTTCTCATGATTTGTTTCCTTTTTTTCATCTCTACTAAATATAAAAATCAAAAGGGCCACCCACTTCTCTCACTCGGCCATCAACGAGCCCTTTTCTGAAGTTGCCTTCCAGACGAGAGAATCCCTAAAAAAGCCCTAATTTCCACTGCCACTCTCAATCCTCGCAGGTACTAATCTAATCACGTTATTATTTTTTTTTTTGCAAATCCCGTTTGATTCCCAATAAAATCCATCCCGTTTGATTCCCAAGAAAATCCATCCCCCATTTGATTTCCGGGAAAATTCATCCTCGTTTGATTTCCGACAAAATCCATGCAAAACCCCCAAGGAAAACAAAAAAAGTTGCTTTTTTTTTTTTTTCCTCCCTGTGTTTTCTTGATCTGATCTAGGGGTCTCTTTGATTTTGTGCCATTGGATTTAAATTTCACAAACCCTAAATCCACGATTTTTGAGCCAAGCTGAAAAATACAACCTTTGCCTGCAAATCATGATCAGATTACCAAATAGCATCTTATGTTTTTAAAAAAAAAAAAATTAGACAGATTTTGCATCCTGCGTGGGCTGGGCTGGTAGGAAATATCGGGAAATTTCCCGAAAATACGTTAAAAAATACCGATATAATACCGAAATATTCTCGATATTTCAAACACTGGTGGTTCTCAATTCTTTTTTTCCTCAATGATTCCCCACAAACAGCCGTCCTGTAAACATAAAAATTTAAGATATAACAAAAAAAAAAAGATTCCCAAATATTCTAAATCACAGGGTCGTGAACATGCAAAACAACCTTTCTCGTTTCCAAAATTCACTCCCTCTGAAAATTTCTTTAACAAAAACAGATTTTCCCTCTATTTCATTCATGACAAAATGAATCAAAATACAACAACCCACAAAATATAAGACCTTCGGCCCCAATATTTTCTCAACAGCAAAACGAATCCTTAAATGGAAAACTCACCTGCGATTAATCCAAAGGAAGCGGAAGCTCCACTTCGGTTTCCAGAAACCTTAAAAATATTAAACCTTTGATGAAGAAATATGAAGATATGGCTCAACTTTGGCTTCGTTGAAGGTTTACGGAAGATAGTCATCGGGTTTGGGTGGTCAGCTCGTGAAGAGAGACACTAGGGTTAGGCCAAAATGAGACGAAATGAGAGGAAGTGACAGAGTTTTGAAAATGCAGATCAAACGAGCCATGAAAATGCAGATCGGGTTAGGGCAACCCAAATGGGCCTTAGTATTCGCGCAATTACACGGACGGCCCATATATTTTTTTTTAATCTTGCCAATTCAAAGTTAAGTCCGTTCGATAGGGAAAGAATCATTAACAAACATCTACAGGGGAAGCCATGTTTGTTTCTTACCTAAGTAGGTTGAGGATATGTTTGGTTCCCCAAAAATCATTAACAATCCCTTGTAAAGTGGATTCTGTAGAAGGGCATTTTAGTCATATAAAACTCTGTCAAATTCTGGAAGCATGTGGAAAAAGCGAACAGAACCACCTGGAACCCTCCATATCTCACTTATCCATTTCCATCTCTCCAGAAACTTCCCGTCTGCCTTCTCTCCTAAACCCCATCACCCATAAAGCCCCCCTGCAACCTCCCATGTCTTCTCACAGCGAAAGAAGCAGCTTAGAATTCTACTCATCAATCATCGTCTGAAAATCCAATATGGACTTGAGAATTATGGGCTTCGATTCTCCACTCTTCTCAACCCTCCAACACATTCTCGACGGCGCCGATGACGCTGATAAGTCCGTCAGCGCTCCAACCCGCATCTACGTTCGTGACGCCAAGGCCATGGCTGCGACGCCGGCCGACGTCAAGGAGTACCCCAATTCCTATGTCTTCATCATCGACATGCCGGGGCTGAAGTCCGGCGACATCAAGGTGCAGGTGGAGGACGACAATGTGCTGGCGATCAGCGGAGAAAGGAAGCGGGAGGAGGAGAAGGAAGGCGCCAAGTACGTGAGAATGGAGAGGAGGGTGGGGAAGTTTATGAGGAAGTTTGTGTTGCCGGAAAATGCGAATACTGATAAGATCTCTGCGGTATGTCATGATGGTGTGTTGACCGTCACCGTTGAGAAGCTCCCACCGCCGGAGCCGAAGAAGCCCAAGACCATTGAGGTGAAGGTTGCATGAGATCTTTGGGGTTTGGAAATTTGAGGCCATGGATGTGACGAGCTTGTGTTTATATCTTCTTAGATTTTGCGTGATTTTGGGTCGTGTTTGGGTTCGGTGTATATGAGGTGGTGTTGGTTTTTGGGATCTTGTACCCGATGACTCCCAAGTCAGTATGTAGTCTTCAATCTTCATCTCTACGAGTGAAACCTTTTCCCTTATTTTTAGTGAGCCATTTTCATTACCTCGAATTTAAGACATGGGTGAATTTAAGGTGCCATGTATATTAAGGTTTTATGTTGGGATTAGATTTTGGATTTGCTACTGAATTGGGTCACGATTACATATGCTTGAATTTGTTTTTATTTTGAAGATATACTTACATCCCAAATATCTCTATATATCCATCAAAATTAAAATATAAAAAAAATCAAGACAAAAATATTTTTATTAAAATAACCAAAAGATCCTTAAAAATATTTCAAACATTCACAAAGTTGTTTGCACAAGTTTGAATTACTATGAATTTTTTTTCCTTTTATTTTTTGGGTTTCAGCATTTTTCACTTCTAAAATATTTTTTAAATTATGTCTAAGTAATAATTTTTTATTAAAATTTATAAAGTTGAAATTAACTATAAATTTACCTTGAATATCCTTTTGCTAACAAATAAGTTTTGGAAAAAAATAAAGATATTTGTGAAAGATTATAAAAAGAAGGATATTTTAAAAATCTTGAAAATTTTTAGGTGGGTGTGTTTATAAGATTATTATATATATTAGTATATTAATTTAATAATTTAAAGTAATTTAATAATTTAAATTAAAATATTAATTAAATTAAGTATAATATATTTGATAAAATAATTTAATAATATAATTTAAAGTAAAAGATAATTTAAAGTGATGAGTAAAAATAATTAATTTAATTTTATATTTATATCATTATTATTATTATTTAATTTTTATATTAATTATAATTTATAATAATAAATATATTAATTTAATAATTTAGGATAAATTTTAAGTTAATTTTATTAAATAATTTTAATATTTAAAATAAGAATTAAAAAATAAATTTTAAATAAATAATTTAGATATAATTTAATTTAAAATTAATTCAAGTTATTAAATTAGTTTTATCTGGAAGGGGGAAGATCCTAGATTTCATTTGTTAGGTGATGATATAATTTAAGACCATTTTTTTTTTTTTTTTGGAATGTTATAGAGATTTTAATTGTTTTGTTGTTCTTACCCCAAATTTATTTGGGTTGGGTAGATCCACGGGTAAAAACTTCTACATGGGAGACGGATACCCCATGTAAGTGATATCGGTGAAAAAATTTAGATTGTTGTCTTAATTACAGCAACAACATTCAAGGCGTCCACGTAAGGGGATTTTGCAGCCATAGAGACAGAAGGGCACTTTAGTCAATACGACTTTTACCGCTTTAATTTGTAAGAAAGTCCATAAAACTTCCAGAAGATACCAACGTTGCTCTTCTCCCTTCTTCCAGAAACTTCCTCTGCTTCCAAACCCAAACCCACCGCCTATAAGAACCACACCACCGGCCTGATTTCCTCATCAGAAAATCAATTCCAGCATTTTCATTTACAAATCTTGGCAGATCTCAGAGACTAATCGCTGAAAAGCAGAATGGATTTGAGGATCATGGGTTTTGATTCTCCACTCTTCTCAACCCTGCAACACATGCTAGACGCCGGCGACGATTCCGACAAGGCTCTCAACGCTCCCACCCGCTCCTACGTCCGGGACACCAAGGCCATGGCGGCGACGCCGGCTGACGTCAAGGAGTACCCGAATTCCTACACCTTCATCGTCGACATGCCGGGGCTGAAGTCCGGCGACATCAAGGTTCAGGTGGAGGACGGCAATGTGCTGGTGATCAGCGGAGAGAGGAAGCGGGAGGAGGAGAAGGAAGGTGCCAAGTACGTAAGAATGGAGAGAAGAGTGGGGAAGCTTATGAGGAAGTTCGTGTTGCCGGAGAATGCGAATACTGATCAGATCTCTGCTGTATGTCAAGATGGGGTGTTGACCGTCACCGTTGAGAAGCTGCCACCGCCGGAGCCCAAGAAGCCCAAGACCATTGAGGTCAAAATTGCTTGAAATATTGGGTTTTTGGGAGGGTTTATAATAGTAAACAATGTGGTAATGTTGCTGTGCCACAGGGGCCTTTGTCTGGGTTTGATCTTGGGTCAATGGCTTGGAGTGATGAAGATACTGATGTCTTCATTACAGTATAAGGTGTAGTTTTGATTTTTTAGAAATGTCAATAAAGTCTGTCTTTTCTCTTCCTTGCCTCGTTTTTATTTTTCCTGGAAAATTTTTAAGATTTAACGGCAATTAAAAAGCCATAGTAAGGTGTGGTATTTCCTCTGGTTGACAACTTCACTACAAGTCTTTTTTTAATTGGGAAGATTGGATTTTGGGTAGGGAATTTGATATTGTAAATTTGTAATTTAGATTGGGAGAGTGACACCATCTTTGTCTCCGGGAAGAGTTGTTCTCTTTCAAAATGATCAAATATAATGAGTGGTATTAGAATAATGAAGATACAAAAGACTTTAAATAAATTTAACTAATATTATCATCAATTATATACTTTGAATTAATCTTTCTATGCCATGTTCAATCCAAATAAAATGTACCCAACATGACTTGCCATGTAATTTATAAGGGGCAAATTATCCATCCTCATAATTGATTAGTTTATTATTATTAATGTATTATTTAAAAATAAAAAGTATTTTTTTATTTTTAATACTTAAATTATTAATTTAAAATTTATTAAAGTTGTTTGATAAAATTAACTTAAAAATTTATTATAAATTATTAAATTAATATGGTTATTTTCATAAATTATAATTAGGACAAAGTTGTTTGAGTAATAATGAAAGTCATGAAGTAATAAAAGAGATTATGAAAGTAATTTGAATAAATAAGGATAAAAAATTAAAATAAAGATATAAACTTAAGAATAAGTTAATTATTTTTATTTCTTATTTAAAGTTATTTTTTATTTTTAAATTATATCATTAAATTATTTTACCAAATATGCTTAATTTACTTAATAACTTAAATTAAATTATTAATTCACTAGTTTATTAAACATTTCTTAAAAAATGATTTTATCTAAAAGTTTTATTTTAAATTTTACCGGAATAATACCTTTTAGAATTATATTTTTATTTTTTTTCTAAAATCAAAATAAAAATTTACATCAAGCATGGATCAAGACCATAATTTGTTGATAATAATATGATAAAAGATTTGTGAACTACTGTGTAAGTTGAAATAGAACTTTTAAAAGGTAATTTTTTATGAACAAATAAGGGGTACTTTAGTCATTTTGGAGAAACTTTCACAAACTTCTGGAACTATTGGAGCAGAGCCAACAGAGACAAACTCCCAATTTTCCTCCATCTTGTTCTTTCCAGAACCTTCATCTGTTTCCTAACTCGTCTTATATAAAACCCACATCACTACCTTCGATTTCTTCCAAGATTCAAGCACTTCTACATTCACAATTGCAATTGTTCACAATCTCACACTAACAAATCTCTGGAACCCAACATGGATTCAAGGATGATGGGCTTCGATTCTCCACTCTTCTCTGCCCTCCAACACATGCTCGACGCCACCGATGATTCCGACAAGTCCGTCAGCGCCCCTACTCACACCTATGTCCATGACTCCAAGGCCATGGCGGCGACGCCTGCTGATGTCAAGGAGTACCCGAATTCCTACACCTTTATCGTCGACATGTCAAGCCTGAAGTCCGACGACATCAAGGTTCAGGTGGAGGACGACAATGTGCTGGTGATCAGCGGAGTGTTTGAAGAAATGGAGTAACAAAAACAATTAAAAGGAGAAAGAGAAAACAGAATAAGAGAAAAACAGAGTAATGCTTCTAGTTCTTATTTCTCAGTTGTAATATCATTACACTTCTATAGGTTTTATATACGTAGTTGTTGATACCTATAACTAACTTGAGAGATTGGTTTTAAATAGAAATGATCAATTGAAACTAACTGAACTTGGTAACAAACTCAACTGAGTTCACTAACAGTCCCCCTCAAACTCAGGGTGGACTTTGGTTGACACTGAGTTTGGCACTGAGTTTGGCACGTATGGTGAGGAATCTGGAGCTGGGAATTGCCTTAGTGAAGACATCTACTAGCTGATCAGAGGAAGGTACATGATGGATTTGGATTTGTTTCTGAAGAACTTTTTCTCGAACAAAATAAATATCAATTTTGATATGCTTAGTCTGAGCATGAAGAATGGGATTAGCCAAGAGGTACACTATGCTGAGGTTGTTGTTATATCTTTATTTATACTCCATTTTCACCCAAACAACAGAAATTGAATATTGTTTATATCAAGCATTGAAAACATGCCTTCATCTCTAGATAGGAAACCAACCTGAATCCATCACGCGCTTTGTTGAAGAGGTATGAATCCTCTAAGGCTGTAAATGGCACCACTTTTCTTTATATTCTCTCTGGCAATGGGAACGGGAGAGAACGGGTTCTATTCTTATTTCAAAATATGTGATATCAAGAATAGACACCTTCCTTTATATTTATACCCTCCTGCCTTAAGAACCATTCCGTTAGAAAGATTGGGTCATATGTGTCTCAGGCCCATCATCTGAGACACATATGGTATCGGGCTCTACACATGAGGTGGCCCATACTTTAGTACGATCAGTAAATAAAATACCGAAAATTCGAATAGCATAATCATGAATAATTGTTAAAATATGTGTGAGTCCATATCTTAACAGTTGTCACACTAAATGACCGGAGTTATGGTGGAAGATATGTTTAATTCTTTGAGGAGAAACTACAGCCAAGAAATTTCAGCAACTAAGATAGCTACACTCCGATATTCTGCCTCGATGGAAGACTTAGAGATTGTATGTTGCTTTCGGGAGTGCCAAGAAACCAAGTTTGGACCAAGAAAGAGGCAATATCCTGATATGGAGTGGCGATCATCAACATCTAATGCCCAACCTGCATCACAGAACCCTGTTATGTTGAGGTGTGAGTTGGAGCTGTGCTGAAAATGGAGTCCATGGTGAAGAGTGTTAGCTATGTAGCATAGAATTCTCTTGACAGCCTTCCAATGAGCAGTCAGAGGAGCTTGCATGAATTGGCAAACTCGGTTGACACTATAGGTGATATCTGGCCGTGTGATGGTGGCATATTAAAGGGCACCAACAGTGCTTCTATAGAGTTGAGTGTTGCTGAATGGAACACTTCCAGAGTTGGATAAGGACTGGTTAGATACCATAGGTGTGGGAACCGGCTTGACATGAAGCATCTTGGTTTTTTGAAGTAGATTGGAGATATACTTGGCCTGTGACAAGTGCATTCCAGCAGATGTATGCTTAACTTGGATACCCAGAAAGTAATCAATATCTCCAAGATCTTTAAGAGATGAAACTATCACTCTTCAACGATAAAATTCTATTTATTTAATGATCATAATTTAAAATTCAATACCAAGGCCTCTTACAAGATATTCCACATTAACGAGAACTGTATAGAAACGAAAATGTCACCTAAACAAGGAACACCTTCTAAAGAGTTACCATACTTCAACATTAACAAAATAACCTCCAAAGGGTTATTTTCACAATTTCTTCTATACAAAGAGAGATAAGAAAAGATGAAAAAACAATGCTCACAGATAGACAAACAAAGAAATGATAACTCCATAAAACCAAAACTAGGGAAAACAAAATCGAGGATGGCAAAAGTGTCACTTAAATTTCAAGAATGTTACTTCCCCTCCGCTAACCAAGAAACCATCCTTGTTATTCCAAGACTTTGGAACCATTTGAAAACCTCGAAGCACATGTATTCATTCAACTATAAAAACTAAGTCCTATCTCATAAAATCATGCCCAAATAATAATCATCATAATATATGCAATGGCTTATATGCATATATTATGTATGAGAATTTTTATGTGTGGACTTACATAATCAATGTAATAATGCCATAAATCAATGTTATTTTATTTTTTTTACATTGTGGTTCATAATGAGGTTGGACACATTATTGCTTGATTTTTATGGGCTCACCCTAATTCACTTGACTGACTCATTAAGTCAAGTGGTCCAAATTGTGTGTGTGTAATATGTGGTATATATGAATTGTTTATATATATATATACACACACACATAAGGGAAAAAGACAGGGGCTTCTGTTATGTTCTGTTCTGTTTTCTCTTGAGGACTGAAAAGAGCACGTATTGCACGAACTCTTCAAAGCACGCACAGTAGCTGAATTTGGGTGTAGAAAGAGAAGAACTCATTGAACCCGGATTTTCACACCATCACATATTGAGCATATCCTTGAACACTAGTGGAGCATAGGAATGACTTTCCATGGGATTAATCAAGATAAACATTTCATAATTCCCAATTTTTACTGCATGCTTTAATGTCTACCTGAAATCCTATGTAGTTTAAAATTTTTCGTCACTTCACTTATCAAACAAATTTGCCTTTTAACCTATAACTCCCTGTGTAGTTTTTCCACTAACCATTTTGCTTCCGAGATTAACCGTTAAGGTATTTGATTCCTCCAAACAAATTAAATTTGAAAATAAATCAAAGCTACCATAGATATTGGACAAAATTACCTGCCCAAACAGAATATCGTAAGTGATTATATGCATCAATCCTTCTTGCCTCTGCAACATCAATCATAGACACGATATTATTAACCATAAAAATTAAAAAAAATAAAATAAAATAACTATCAAATCCTGCAAACTTCTTGTAACTAATTAATACTAGCAATCATTGGAAGTGATCCAAAGGCATATCGAAAATGGTCGTGTACGCATAAGCTATAAGAACGCTTTAATTATACATAGCATTTTTTAAAGTACTTTTCTTTCATTTCAGAGCATTTATCGATTTTAGCTCTCAAAATTGCATAACAGTGATGTTAGAAATGAGTCTGTGTACCTTCCACTTGGCATTTAGAATCCTAGCAGAGTCCAAAACATCCTTGATAATTGAAAGATCTGAAAACAAACCAAAAAAGAAAGAGAGAGAGAGGGAAAAAAAAAAAAGAGTGAGTATTTGCAGTGTAGCAATGAATCGAGTCTTAAGCCGTAAAGTTTCAATTTCACCCACTTTCCTACAGTTTCTCAACAACCAAACAAAGCATTACGCTGCTAACTTACGCTTCAGAGTTTGACAGACGAGCGCGAAGGTGGCCTTCTTGTTCCTGACCGAGGGGCTATAGACCAGCGATTTGATGGAGCCGACGGCTCGCCGCTTAGCGTCTCCTTGGAGAACGCACTGCAGGACTTTTGGGGCTTCCCTTCTAGCGAAGTATGAAGACCGGTCGGCTTTGCTTAGCCGCTGCTCCTTCGGCTTCTTGGCGCATGAGGCTGTCGTCGCCGCCGTTTTCGAAGACACCATGGCTCCGGATGGCAAAAAGAATGGGCTGAAAGAAAATTATTTAAGAGAAAAAATAAGGATCACTGGCCCCTTTCTACCTATTGGGCTTCGGCTTGGACTTTAACTAGTATTAGGGTATGGACTTTTAACAATTCAAAAACAATTTTTTTTTTCTTTTTTTGAAAAACTTTCGATTTAACAAACTATTGTCAAAATCAGTATTAAAATCATTTTTATAAGAGAATTAAAGAAAACCCTAAAAAAAATTTCCCACTAAATATTGGTAAAGAAAAAGTCTATAATAAGCATGGATATTTACGAAAGGAGCTTCTCGGAAAGCAAGCGGGGGATTAAGGAAGAAAGTGGACATACAATTGACATCCCATCACAATACAAAGGATTTGATTTACCAATTAATTATTAATTAATAGGAGGCATGCCAAAGAATTCTTATTTCACTTTGACTGCCCAAAATTAATGGAATCCCCCACGTGCCTCTATGATATTGGTCCTAGGCAGTTGGCCAATCCCACCGGCGTAGAATGGGCTCTAACTCTAGCTCACGTGGAGTACAAGTCATGGAAAAGATTGGATTGGCTACAAGAGCTCAACCATCCATCAATTTTTCCCTTTCAAAATCATGTATGAATTCAAGACTATATGAAAATCTCCTTTCACATATGATTTCAATATATAGAGAAAGTGAAATGGGAAATGTTGGTGGACTAAATAGATACGGGTGGGTTCGATTCATTTGGAATTCATGGATATAATACAGGATGAGAATTTATTTATTTTTTTCATACTTGGGTTCAATAAATTAAATCATAATTTTAGAGTGCGTTTAACAATATTTTTATTTAAAACATTTTTAATTAAAATATTTTTAAAATAATAATTATTAAAGTGTTTATTCAAAAAATGCTATTACTGATTTTTTATATTTTGAAAATTTTATTAAGCATATAATATTTTTAAACTAAAAGCTTGTTCTAAAATTATTGTCAAACCCTTAATTAATATCATATCGAATTAATAAATTGATAAAAATGAAGCATTTGATTTAAAGGGATTTCACCCTAGGAATGTGCATTGACATGTTTAAAATTAGGGAACCTATTTTTGATTTCCCATCATTAGGGAATGAAGCTTTTTATTATTATTATTATTATTTAAATGCAAATACAATGTTTATAATCTTCTGTAAAAAATTATTATCTAAGTTTACATTAATCCAAAGTGATTTTCAACCTTCATGTATCAAGAGCTGTACAGTATAATAATTTTAGGAAACACTTTTAATATTTTTAATATTTTAAATTTTTTATTATTCAAGTATTATAATGGTCAAACACGTTTTTTAAAATCATTATCAAATACACTTTAAAAATACTAAAAATACTTTATATAATCACTGTTAAACGCATTATAAATAACATCATAAGAATATGCTTAGAATGCTATAGAATAGAGAAGAAATCAATTCCATTCTCATTCATTAAATTGTTTTTTAAAATCAAAACAGGAATAAAAAATTCATTATTACAAAATTTATTTATTTATTTATTTGAACTTTGATCCCTTTCTAACATTATGTTACCGGGAAGTATCACATCGGTATGGTATGTGAAAATAAGAATAAAAATAGGATGAAAATGATAGGGGCCCCACATATGAGTTTTCTTTTCTGATTGTCAATTGTTATACTTGATGAATATTGTCTAATTTTTTTCCTGACTTTTTGATATGCATGTAATGATTTTATACTTGAGTTAACCTTATTTCCATGATGACGCACTATTAATTGCTACTAAGGTACGATCTCATTCTCACTTCGCTTGTTCTGATGCATGATTCACTTTATTATTTGATTATTTCACCGGTATCCATTGATTTTCCTCATCAATTATCATGTCTACCTCACCTTATTTAGTAGATACCCGTTTTTAGGGGCTTAAAAGGGTGCTTTCAGTCTTTTTACCGTACCTTTTCAATAAGTAACTTGACCTCCAAACCCGACTCAGTTTTTCACAGACCCGCTTTTCCACATAAAAAATTATACTTAAGGTTTTTTTTTCTTATTTTGTTTTCCCTTTTAAAAAAAAATAAAATAAAAATAAGTGGTGATGTCAAGTCATTTTCTAAATAATAAAAATTATTTTTCAAATAAAAAGTGAGCTCGTCATCAAATAGAAGCGTATGAGCAGAAATGGGGAGTCCACAATAACCCAAACATATTAATAAATAGAAATAAGATTGATTTTTTTGCATGGGAGTTTCATTTATTTATGTATTCCAATGCTCTAAATTCAGTCATCCCATTTAAAAATCCAAATTTTAAATTCAGTATTTTCCGTACCTGAAGAATTTTCCATCAACAAAACCCGGAGATATAATTTTATTGACTTGTATTCTTCGCCGTCTTCGAGGGGTTGGTTGGTCCAAGCGCGAGACCAAAGCAAAATCCACACTAGTCTACGCTTAAGTCGTCTGTGCCATGTCCCACTCTCCCCTTCCTCCCTTCTCTTTAACTTCATCAGCTGATGTCCTCCTGGATGTCAATCAATTCTCAGCCCCCCACTATATAGCACCACCTCTGAAGCTTCCTCCATGGCTGCAGGGAGGCATCCAGGAAAGCTCCAGGCATGAGCTATGGAGGTGATGATATATGTATGCCATATAAAAAGGGTAGGGATAAAATAAACCCTACCGACAATCAATTGATTTTTAAATGAAATGACTGAGTCTTTGATCTACATATGTTAGGGCATAGGGTTTGGTAAGCTGTTTTTTCCATGCCATAAAGTAAAAAGCAATGACTCCCAAATTTTCTGTGAAGACATTTAATTTGATAAGGTTGTGGTTGCATACACCCTTAATATTTTAAGCAGTGTGAACTCATGTCATGATCCGACTTAAGTCTACGCTTAAGTCGTCTGTGCCATGTCCCACTCTCCCCTTCCTCCCTTCTCTTTAACTTCATCAGCTGATGTTGTTTCTTCCTGGATGTCAATCAATTCTCAGCCCCACACTATATAGCACCACCTCTGAAGCTTCCTCCATGGCTGCAGGGAGGCATCCGGGAAAGCTCCAGGCATGAGCTATGGAGGTGATGATATATGTATGCCATATAAAAAGGGTAGGGACAAAATAAACCCTACCGACAATCAATTGATTTTTAAATGAAATGACTGAGTCTTTGCCCTACATATGTTAGGGCATAGGGTTTGGTATGTTGTTTTTTCCATGCCATAAAGTAAAAAAGCAATGACTCCCAAATTTTCTGTGAAGACATTTAATTTGATAAGGTTATGATTGCATACACCCTTGATATTTTAAGCAGTGTGAACTCATGTCATTATCCGACTTATTGGCATGTTCAACAACTTTGTAGGACTTCATTAGGTTAAGTAGGATGGTATAATATGACTTCAAACGCCTAAAATGATACATTATTGTACAGTCATGTCAATTGATGTTATAACTTTCAAGGAAATATACGCAAGTCTCCTGTCCAGATAGTCCTCAATCTTGAGACTTTTAAACAAAAATTTCATACATCATCAACAAACACTTAGCCTTGAGAAATTGGAGAGATTGATCTAAGCTAGCTCCTGTATACCTTGACTGAATATGAAAATCGTTACATTCCTTCAAATATATATATATATATATATATATATATATAGGAAAGTACTGGTATGTCTTGGTGTATATTGCTCAGAGAGAGAGAGAGAGGATGGAGAGAATGCTTTATGAGGCTGCAATGGAAGGGAGTGTGACTTCCTTGCAGCAGCTGCTTCAACAAGATAGATTGATTCTCGATAGAGTTATTGTAGATTGCATCACAGAAACTCCTCTACATGTAGCAGCAATGCTTGGGCACACAGATTTTGTGAAAGAGATATTATGCCTAAAGCCTGAACTTGCCAGAGAGCTGGATTCTCGAGGATTTTCGCCTCTTCACTTGGCTTCTGTAAAAGGGTATACTGAAGTAGTCAAAGCTTTGCTACTGGTTGACCCTGATATGTGTTTTGCTTGTGACAGATATGGGAGAAACCCTCTTCATCTTGCTGCCATGAAAGGCCGCTTTGATGTTCTGAAAGAGTTGGTTCGAGCCAGGCCCCATGCAGCTCGGGCTAGGGTGGAGAGGGGTGAGACCATATTGCATCTATGCGTGAAACAAAATCAGCTGGAGGCTCTGAAGTTTTTAGTGGAGACCATGGATGATCGCAATGACTTAGTCAATACTAGGGATAACAATGGCTTCACCATCCTGCACTTAGCGGTTGCTGATAAACAGATCGAGGTATGGATCATCACCGGGATCTATAATTAGGTCAAAAACATCTCCCCCTGCAAAACATTAGAATTCCATAGCCATATACTTAGGGTGATGTCTGTATACATAGATTTTGTGCTCAGGTTGACATATCAGGTGGGCAGCCCGACCTATTGTATCGTGCTTACAATGTTATTTACATATATGTAGTAGAAATATTTTTATACATGTAAGAAGATCATAATATCAAAAGTTAATTCTGTTCACCTCCCTTTGACTAAATATATATAACCCCTATTGGTTTGAAATTTTATCAAGTACTTCTATGTTGAATGAGAAGAGAGGTAAATAAAAATAACAAATGAAAAGGATAGATGGGGTATATAAAAATAATAAATGAAAAGGATATATGAGATGTATAATATAATTTCAAACAAATGGAGATAAGGTATATTTAGGTAAAACATTAGGAAGGTGAGTGAAAATAAACCTAAAATTAAAGACCCCAAATCTTATTAGTTTCATTTGCCACTTCCTTTCAATGGTTAGGGCTTGAACATTTTAAACAAAATGGGTTTGAATTGTTAAGTGACATAATATGTATATTGAGCCCAACTCCTATAAGTTTAAGGTTTTAGAAAAATTAATAATTTAACATAATATCAGAACTTGGTTTGACAGGAGGTCGTGGGTTTAGGTCACCTCCCGACAATTCTTTGGTATCTTTTTTCCTCATAAAGGTTGTCTCTATCTATTGGATATAAATTCAAATTTTACCTGTTTCTCCAAGTGTGGATATGAGACCATGCTGTGTGTAAAAGAGGGTGTTAAGTAGAATGATATGTATATTATTGAACATAAATCTAGTTTGTATTTTGCTTGTGTTTAATGTATTTTTATTCTACTAGAAATCTTATAAAAAACTTGTTTTGTTGTAAGTAGATTTATGGGATTGGTTCATCAATGGTCTTGGGTCAAAATTCTTTTTTGCCTCCGCATTGTTGATTCCACTGTATTAGTGAGCAATAATGGAAAAATTCTTTCAAATTCATAGAGATAGGGAACATAATTCATATGAATATAGTAAGTCAGAACTGTTTTAATGACTTAAATTTTTAAGAAAATTGATAATTTAATGAAAATAAAGTTTAGAATAGGGGTCTTACTTTGTTAGAAAGATTCCATATACTTCATTATATCCATGTATGTGGAATGGATATACATATAAATATGCTAATGAAAGAGATTATAGAATGGATAATCCTGGTTTTTTAGTGCTAACCCACTTGAGAATTGAGTAACTGACTCGAGCCAAACACAAATAGGAGATCAAGGTTTATGTTTTCAACGTTCCAATCGATCCAGTTTTATATATCTCAGTTACATAATAATGAACATGAATTTTGCAGACTGTAAACTATTTGCTCAACAATACTAGAGTCGAAGTAAATGCTCTAAACACAAGTGGGCTCACAGCACTGGACATTTTAGTACATGGTCTCAGAGATGTGGGTGACATGGACATTGGAGAGGCCCTTCGAGGCAGTGGAGCCATGAGAGCAATGAACACTCATTTGCCCAATCATCATCCCCAAGTTCTGCAGCTAACCTCAGAAGGTGATCGCAGTATGAAAAGCAAAGGTAAAGAGCACTGGCTGACAAGGAAGCGGGATGCATTAATGGTGGTGGCCTCGCTCATTGCGACAATGGCGTTTCAAGCCGCAGTGAACCCTCCTGGAAGTGCGTGGCAAGACAACTCAACGCAGAATTCCCAAAATACACAAGCTGGAAAATCGCACGCAGCAGGGAAAGCTATCATGGCGGACAGCAACGAGGAATACTACCGTCTCTACCTCAGTTACAACACAACGGGTTTCATATCATCATTGAGCATAATCCTGATGCTTATCACCGGACTACCTTTCACACACCGCCTTTTCATGTGGATGTTGACTGTGGTTGTGTGGGTAGCCATCACATCCATGGCCCTCACTTACAGAACAGCAATGAGCTTTCTCACACCAGACAGTGCAAAGGCAGCAGTGACTAATATAATACAAATTGGAGTTGCAGTGTGGTGTGTTGTGATGGCTCTTGTTCTAGTGGGGCACACGATTCGCTTATTGGAAGCTTCATTTAGAAAGTTGGGAAAACTTTCTTGGAGAGAAAGAAGACTGCAGTCAAGTTTAGTGTATGCAAACCACACCAACATATCATTTTGATACAATACTTTTTTTTTTTGTTACTATTGTTGAAGGGGTTAGAGTTTGGGACGTTTGTTATGTGTAATGTATCACCATTTTATACTTCACCTTGTCTTTGTGTTGTAACTTAACTACACGTGAATCAGTCTTTTAGATTACCTACCATGATTAATAAATACAGTTAGCATGCATACAACATAATGTGGATGTTGCTAAATTTTGGTAGCAAGTGTAGGGACAAGTTAATTTGTTGACACATGACTAGCTCGAATGAAGCAAGAAGTGAGATAATAACCTAAAATGTATGGTAGTCACATCACCCCTATCAGACTACCTTCATTGTAACCATGGATGAAATTTTCAAAAAATTTCACCGAAATTTCGTGTATCAACGATTAGCGACACGAAATAGGCAAGTAAAAATTTAATGAAGGTAGTCTGATTATCACGTATCTCTGATATAGTTGTAAAATTGAAATACCAATATATCCATGAATATCGATATTTTTATCAATGATTGTAACATGTATAATGCTAGTTGACTATCTTCATGATAACAAGACGTGCCCTGTGTCACGACAGTCATGCCTATTACTTTGAATTTTGACAAAAAATAATCATTTTTTTAAAAAAAAAAATTCATAAATCAAAACAAGCTCCAAAATAATGTCCAATCTAATTTGTCTTCATTTCTTAAAATCATTATCGATGATTATAATTTTAAATTTTTTTAAATAATTAAAATCACAAATTTTAAACTTAAAACCGTAATTAATGATATCAAATTAAAAATATCAATAATTTAATTTCATATATGATTTTTAAAAAATAATGATATAAATTTATTAATTACTTACATGCTTTTAATAAATATAAAATAAAAATAATATAATAAATTTATTTTAAAAAATAAAATATTATATATATATATATATATATATATATATATTCTATCCTGTTATATTCCGTTAGTCAAACATAATCTAAGTGAACGTGACAACTTCTTTAGATGATGAGTTAGCGTGTGTATAATCTTGATTGATTGGCTAAACGAAGTGGACCGCTCTGATGTATCAAGCCAATTGCATTATAAGTTATACATGAGATAACCTCAACACCATTAACCTATTTAGTTGAATTTATGAGTTTTTACCCCCACACAAACATGAACATCACATGAATTACCACATCCTTATTCCTAGTATAAATTATAAAAGAGTTCCATAAAACATTCAACTGTTTTTTTTATAAAACTATTTTCAATGTCCTAACCTTTGGTCGGCGGGAGGGACAATCGCCGCTCTAGTTACTCTACACACAACCCAAATTGAAGTGTCCAGGGAGTCCATTTCGAGCTTCCATGGAGGCTTTACGGTGCCACATCAATTCCGTCCCCTTTCTCTCTCCAGAAACCCTGATTTCCTCTCTCTCTAAACACCATTTCCACCTGCATGGCACATTAGGATATTTGGCATTTAGCTCCTCTTCCCTCGGATCAACACTCACCAGGTCTACTACTCTCTCCTCGGTTTCTTACTTATTCTGTCTCCTCAAAGCTCTCAAGTTCAGAGGATCAGCAAAATGGAGGAAGCAGTTAATCATGGTTTGTTTTCTCTATCCTCTGTTCGTTTACCGAGAAAAATTTGGGAAAAGAAAATTCCAAAAATAAATAAAAAATTAAGCCTTACGCTTTATGATGTACATAATTTTATTTTGGGAATGACCAAACTGAGAAAACAGAGAAAGGCTGAAGCAGAATCTAAAACTAGAGTTTATGCTTCTCTGTTCACTTCTCATTGTTTTCTTCTTTTAGATTCATTTTTGCTGCTGTTTTCATAGGATTAATGCATTTACAAGTGTCCACAATGATGAGGAAAAGATGGTGGCTTGAACTTTTTTCTTTTTGCCTGTTGGTGCTTTTTTTTTTTTCTTTTTTTTTTTTTTTCTGATAGTCCTTTCACCGTCTTGACTAATCTGTTTGTCTCTACGTTCAAGAGGTAAGAATTCTCTCCCAACCAGGGAATGCCCACTCATCCTGTTGTTAGAAAATTGAGAGGGGTGAACCTCTGATAAGTTAGATTGTTCATCACCAATCGGTGATATGCTTAGAATGAGTGGATTTGAATGAGTTTGGAGCTTACTAAGTGGAGAAAAGAGAGGGAAAGAAAAAGATAATAATGGAAGTCTGTGTGTGAACTTGAAATAGGCCAAAGGTGGGGGAATAAGCTGGGTCCGACCACTAGCAGTAGCACCTCCTTCTGAGCCTGGCAAGCCTGAGAAAAATCCTAAAATTGAGTTGTTCCATGTGCCTGGCCATTGTCTGATGGTATCTTTATTCTCTGGTTGCTGCCTCCTGGCTTTGATCAATGTTGAGTTTGATTAAATTCAAAGAGGAATTTGGCCATTTTTACCTCAAGGGGTGTCACTTTCACAGTGATCGACTTTAATCCTCCATGTGCTCTGTGACATTTAGCTGTTCCTCATGTTTGTTTGTGGGGCAATCTTTCCTAATGGTAGTGGGTGTCATGTTGGACAAATCCTAAGATAACACCATAATATTGATGGACAGAATATCTTTACCTTTTTTTCCAGCTCGACTATTTGATCAGTTGGGAGCAATCCTTGGCTACCATATGTGAACCACAAAGAGTCACGGTTTAAAAGATACTGATGGAACTGTGGTGGTCCTAAGCAGAGAAAGTAATGTAACCATATCAACCACCATATTAATGTTTCCATACCAAACACCATATTAAGGTTCTGAAATATGTGCATACACACACACAGAAGAAAATGCTTCACAGAGTAGTAGTTGAAGGAAGTGTAACTTCCTTGCATGAATTGCTTCAAAAAGATCCCATAATTACAGAGAGAGAGAGAATGGAGCAAATGCTTTACGAAGCAGCAGCACAAGGAAGTGTAACTTCTTTGTATGAATTGCTTCTAAAAGATCCATTGATTATTGACAGAGTTATGCTGAATTCTACTGAGACTCCTTTGCATATAGCAGCCCTGCTTGGACATGTGGACTTTGCGAAGGAGATTCTACTTCAAAAGCCTGAACTTGCTGCAGAGTTAGATTATAGACAATCTTCTCCGCTTCACTTGGCCACAGCAAAAGGGTACATTGAAATAGTAAAAGAATTGTTATTTGTAAACCCTGAGATGTGCCTTGCTTGTGATCGAGATGGGAGAAATCCTGTTCATCTAGCAGCCATGCGGGGTCATGTGGATGTCTTGAAAGAGTTAGTCCAAGCCAAACCTCATGCAACTTGGGCCACCTTGCCACGGGGTGAGACCATATTACATCTGTGCGTGAAACACAAACAATTGGAAGCTCTGAAGTTGTTGGTGGAAACTGCAGATGCTCATGAGATCATGAGTGCTAAGGACGACAATGGCTTCACAATCCTGCACCTAGCAGTTGCAGATAAACAACTTTAGGTATGGAGTACAGATTTGGTAGGATTATGACATATTTAATTTCTTATAAATCTTGTTTCTACTAAATGGAACTGTATAGAAAGCTTGCCCTGATTCCCGTGGCAGGGACCCTTTTACAGATAATGAGAAATAGGTGACAATAACCAGCATTTGGCTTTGAACTGAAAGAACATTTCCATAGCTTTGGTTATGCAGATCTCCCACAGAATGATGATGCCATTGCTTTTTCATACTCAAATTCAAATTTCTACTCCTGTTTCATTATTTTCAAAAAGCATTCCACTCCATTGGTAGGAACCCTGGAGTTATACCACATTAATAAGAGATAGCATATAAATGTAATTAATAATATGTCTATGACAAGAAATGCAATGTTTTCGTTAAACATACAAAATGATATTGTAAAATATCTAAAATCTCATGTCAATAATTTCTTTTGGATTTGATATTTAAGATTTAAATATTTTAATTTTGATGAACTAAAATTGTTGAACAAAAAAATATGGAAATTGCTTTTCAAATATGAATGAATTATGTGAAGGATGCTTATTCGAGAAATCTGCTCTTAAATAATTTTCAAAAAAAAGCAGATATAAGAGTAAAAAGCCTCTAAAGCTTATTTATTTGGATGCTTGAATGTATGTGATCTGATTTATCCAAACTTCTTTTTTGTAAGAATAAATATTTTTTGCTTTTCATTCATGATTTTAGTAGAAAATTTTAGATGCATTTTTTAAAGTAAAAAATTGAAGTATTTAGTGTTTTTAATTTTTATATTCTCCAAAACAAAATAATATGGTCAAAAGGAAAAATAAAACTATTTTTGACATAACTCAAAATAGGTTGAAAAGTAAAAAAAGATGGCTAAAGAATTCTGAGGCAAAGTAATTGATTAAATCATTCTTCTAATCGAAGTGCATGAAATAAAACATCACAACAAACTTGGAATGGAAGAAAGTCAAGTGATTCACATTTGGAAGTACCTAGAAGCATAGCAAATGTCAATGTGCCGAATAAAAGATGATCAAAATTAGATGACATTTTTTATTGATTATGACTTAAACTTCAAATATTACATGTCATATTCTGCATGGGCCTATGGTTCATGGTATGGTGTAATTTGTTCTGTTTTGGGGTCAAGAGGGGATTCCTTGGGTTACCTAGAACACATGATTTACGCTCCTGTGGATCACGGATGATGAAATCCACTCCAGGATGCTGAACAGATCAACCAGCTGCAGATCCTTGTAATTGGATGCGTTTTAGGTACATCATGTTACAGGAATGTCATGGCACTGGGACATTAGGCTGATATCCGCATTTCGATTGTTGGCCCTGCCAAATTATTGATATTACGAGGTCCTTCAGCGGTGTATTTATGTACCTGATTTTTTGCCAATATGCAAGAGGTGCATGCTCAAAAGGGTTTTAAACTAAGGAGTTCCATGATCAAATTGTCTTACGTATTCAGATTATACTTGTGATATGCAGTTGTGTCAGTTCCATTACTTAAGTAACCCTCAGGTTATGCGGTTTTTGTGCCGTTCAGCACAAGTATAATCTTCGCAAATGTGAGATGCAAATATAAATGAACATCCCAAAATTGATGTAAAAATACAACCAAATGGAGAACCCTCCACAAGCCTGCCCCAGATCCGCACAGCATTGCAATGGCCAACTACATAGACGTATAACAGCTATGATATCGCCTTAATAACTTCCTAAGAAATTCTTCAAGGGATCACTCTTGCCTGATATCGCCTTAATAACTTCCTAAGAAATCATAATAAGAACTGCATCAAATAAAGCAATTGACAATTTAAAATGGAAATGAGTTTGCATGAGGGGGTTTAAAGCAGGCACCTGTCCTAGGATTCCTCAAGGATGGCACAAACTGGAGGGAATTCACTTGTATCAGATACTAATCTCTCTAGGAGAGCATCAGGAACATGGGATTCATTGAATGACTGCGATTGAACAAGACAATACTGGTAAGAAGATGCTTGGTATTATAATTCACAATATGATCAATAAATTTCAACATTGCATACTTGTGCATCACAAAGCTCCTTCTTCAGCTTCAGAACACCAGGAAGGTCTGCAATTGAAATTTCTCCAGGATTCCTACCCTCAGCTTCTTCAAACCTCTCAATTACTGCAAAAATAATGAGCATGTACTATGAAAATCACTCTTTCTATGAAGATGAAAAGTTAGTGACAGTGCCTCTGACTTCTCAAGAGCTTAACCTCATCACCTTTAATTAAGGTAGCAAAATGGAAGAAAAGAAAACAAAATTTTCAAAGTGGGGAATCCAAAAAACTGCTTTTACTTCTCTCATCCCTGTTTATGGTTTCTAAAAATCACTGGACCAAACAAGCTACTATTTTGGAATCAAGCCATGTTAACAGGAAGGGAAACAACAAAGACATGCAATACAGTGGTTGCATATCTATCAGGCAGTAATTAGGAAATTACTCAGCTATGTGTGAATATGAACTGAACATTCGAATTTGCTCCTTGAAATTTACACCACTCCACCCAGGAATAGCAGTACTTTTTTGGTTGAAAAACCAAAGTAGGTAAAGTATTTTCCTGTTAACCGCCATGTTTTTTATTCTTCATCCTTTAAAATGGAAAGAAAAAAAAAATCTGTGTAATTTTGCCACACCTCTCATGGCTAAGTATAGCTTTGTGACTTTTCTGTCAAGTGCTCTCCACAGTATTGCAACTGCTTCTTGCCATGAGAGGATTACATAAACAGTTAAATTAACAACAAACTGGGCTTCCAAGTCCACCTCTGCATCAGTCGAATAAAATCAGTGACATGCAATATGGACTCATAAATTAATCCTCAAAGTTAAAAACAGAACCATTGAAGCTCTTTGAATAAAATAGAGGCATTTATGTGCAGACAACAGCATACCATTCATGGGTTCATATGTGGACAAACAATTGTGTAAAAGATCAAAAAATAACAATTTAAGCTAAGATTTGAGCTTGAACGTAATAATAGATGCTGTTCCTGTGCATGCTGGAGCATCTATAATATAATCTTAGTTTCCCTTCCCCCTTCCCATCCCTTTTTGGTATACAAGAAAACAAAACCATCTATTGATAGGGTAGTTAGAAAGTGGATTGGGACTTTAAAATTTCAACAGTTGTGCCATCAGGTTTATGCTTCACAAAAAAAAAGGCTAAGCCAGAGGCATTCCTTTTTTCACCTCAATCCATGTCTTTTATTGGACTATGCATCCCTATGCACTGTCTTAATAAAATTAAATTACACATGAGTGAACTAAGATATTAAATCCATTAAATCACCCTCGTAGAAGTTTTCAATTATTTATATTTTCAATGCTTCATAAGAATCATTACTTACGTGAGCTCCAGCAGAAATGTGAAGATATAGAGGCTTTTCCCCATCAGGCAGAGCATTAGGAGGACGATACTTGCCCCTGCAGAGGAATTCAGCATTTTCAGTTCATACATAAATAAAGACTGTCTATAGTGTCCTAAGCAAGTGCCTTTAATGACTGGCAACAAACCTAGTTATCACTTCAGCAACAGTGCACTTCTGAATATGAAATAATAGATAAATAATCAATCCTACACCTCATACAAAGAGAAAAGAACCTTAAAGTTCTAATATAATTACAATATGCTTAACAATATCTTTTAACCATGACAACAATACAAACAATATTCACCTCTTCCTGCATCGGCCGTTTTGTGAGCTTGTAGCGAACAGTCGAGTGGCAGGGATTATAATAATTTCTCATGCAATTAACTCATCTTGGATCTTTGGCTGAAGCAAAAATAAAAAAAAAATTTCCAAATTAAAAAATAAAAAGTCACTGTAAATACAACAAGCTAAAACAGAAATATAAACTCAAAAGCAAATTGGAAATTATGTGCAAGAAACAATAATTGTATTTATAAAGCCAAATTTATGTAAAATGGTAAACCAAATTTAAATTGTAAGTAGAGACATCTAAGCTAGTGGAAGAGACCCAAAAACTTGAAAATCAAACCTTATATCTAGAATTATGCTTCAAAAATGAAACATCCAGTTAAAGCTAGGAAGCAAATATCAGTAACAATTAGTGAAACAGAAGATACTTCAACTCTATTTGCACTCTGAATGAATGGAGAGATAATACTGTCAAATTTAAAAAACTCAAAAAAAATAATAAATAGGAACAATCCCAAAGTTGTGTTTGTTGCATCTGCCGCAGAGTTAAGCATCACAGAGAACACTCACAAGTAAAAGTCTGGAAAAGCAACCAAAACATCTGTAATAAATATGGTACTGGATTGTCATATCCCAGTACTAGAAAAATAACCCCAATAACCAGTTCTAACAGTGGTAGCACAGCAACACAGACAGTAATCCTATGAAGGTAGCCAACTTACCTATTTGTTGCCATTAGAACTTTGATATTTCCTCGAGCATCAAACCCATCAAGCTGATTTACAATCTCAAGCATGGCACGGTGGACCTCATTGTCCCCACCAACACCATCATCAAAACGCGCACCCCCTATGGCATCTACTTCATCAAAAAACGCAATACACGCTTTTTTGGAGCGTGCCATCTGCAGCTAAAAAAGGTAGCAGTCAGACAATATAGCAATGATCAAGAACAATAAAATAAATGAAGACAAACTGTAAACATGTGGCAGCTTGTGACCTGAAATAGTTCACGAACCATCCTAGTCCCCTCGCCAACGTATTTCTGAACAAGTTCACTTCCAATAACACCAATAAAACATGCATCAGTTCTGTTAGCCACTGCTCTAGGTAGAAGTGTTTTACCGGTTCCAGGAGGACCATAGCAGAGAACACCCTTAGGAGGATCAATTCCAAGCTTCACAAACTTCTCAGGGTGGAGCATAGGGAACTCAACCACCTAGAGCCAAAGTCATAAATATCAGCAAACAAGAGAAGTACAGAAGTTCACAGGATCAAAAACTAGCTGTTAATCAAGAAAGAGACGGTGTAAATGCATATATGATCCGACAAAAAAAATGTAAAAAGAATATACACACTTCTCGCATTTTTTCAATCTGCTCCTTGCATCCACCAACATCATTATATGTCGCATCCGGTTTCTCTTCTACTGTCATCATGGTTACACTTGGATCAATCTTTGGGGGCAAGGGAATTTGAATCTGATATTTATTTCGATCAACCCTGCAATGGCAGCATGTTGGTGAGACAAACAATAACACATTAAACTAATAAATTTTTTCACCACAAAAATTATCAGGAAGTACATGCCTTGTCAATCACATTGCAATAGCTACATCAACAATTTATAGCTTAGACTTTGATATAGTTATACAGAGGAATAATAACAAATAATCATCAAAACAGTGCAAAAACATTAAATGCTATGCCTTTGGGAGGAAACAAAAAATCCCTGCAAATCTCAATAATCACTGCAACAAAGTTAAAGCTACCAAACAGGATAGGAAAAAGTGATCTGTCATCTCTCCATTACCAGAGTGTGTCGGTTTTTTTACCAAAGTTAAAATTTAAGGAGGTCTTGGCATCCAACACGCAGTATTCTTGGGTGTAGGTCTTATCATCGAAGTTAATTTAGGGGGAGTGCAGCAACACTTACAATTCATCATGTTGAAACTCATATCTAGGTATAAATGTCATGCATAACAGGTATGAATAGAATATATAAAAACATTAATGCACCCTTCCATTCTTATAATAAGAATAAAGTTAAAATGAAAGATCATTGAGCATTCCACATATAAATAAATCAACCACATTTCTTGATTTATTGAATCCAAAATATAAAAATTATTATAGCACAAAGGAGCAGCATTAAAATGCATGGTAGTGGAAATTTATTGTAAAAACAGAGAGATAAATATGAAACCTACCCAACACGCATGCCTTCTTCTATATCAGTTGGAGAAACTTTGTCACCCAGCCCAACAACAAACTGCAATCATCAACATAATTGGAATGATGCTTGCAGTTTTGTATCTATGACTAAATCCAACAAATGAAAATTTGACTTCTGCTAGTTTCAAATCATGTGCCATGGAAAACATTTCTGACAAAAATGCTAATTCATCGTGTAACAAGGGATCATATGCCATAAATTTGGAGTATAAAAGGCATTGTTTATGGGAATTGCAGGACCATTAATCCAATCATTATAAAACCTCTTTGCAACAGCTGGGTAAGTTACTTCCAATATGTCTGCATTTGTTTAGTCGTCCGTATTTATAAAGCCAATATCAAATGCATCGTCCTGCAATGAATTATGTAATAGCATAATCAGCTATTATTAGAAAGGGTGTTAACCTCCTACCAACAAGAAAAGTAAAGAATAAGCCTGCGTGTAATGCATTGGGAGAAACATAGGTCCAGTATGAATGAAGTTGAAAGAAAAATCTATCATACCAAACAAAATTCCTAAACATAAATGACAAACATGGCTTCTGAAACAAACTTAAAAATTTCAGCTTCACCTCTCATATAGCAGAATTACCTTGGCCAAATAGTATGGAGAATAGAAAGCAAGTTCTTCAACCTAGCCAATAGTTTCTCATATTGCATGCCTCTCATAGAACTAAGCACCTGCAAAGAGGTCATGGAGTAACCTCTTTAGCTCAACCAAAATTTCATATACCAATATATTTTTTGTAGACACTGATAAATTAATCTAAAAGCACCTAACAGAAAAGGGGGGCACACCCCAAATATATCGGAAATATGCAATGGGTGCCCAAAGTAAAAATGGTAACCCAAAAAAACCAATTATGATGTATCTATATAGTTTTTAGAGACCTCTGGTATGGGGCATGCCTAACTTTACAAACCAAAAGCAAAATAATAACAGTTAAATTATAAAGTCTGAGTGATGATGAGAATGTCTTATGATCACATCCCTTCCTCCAGCAGCCACAATTCCGGAGTGTAAAATTGCTCCCATCTTGCTCATGGTGTCTTCATGGTTGTCAAGAATTATGTTTCCAATTGTCGCCTGCAATTAAGAAAAATAATAATATTAATAATAATCATGAGAAAAAAAAAAGAAGGGAAAAGAAGGTGACAAGGAGCTAAAAAGTAGTTTTCTAAAAAACAAACAAAATATTGTAGATAATAAAGCAAACCATGATTATATACAGACACGTTGTCTTTCCCTTCTCTTTGACATTGTCTTTTATAGGCAACCTTCAATATTTCATAAATTGCAACTAACAAAAGTGGCACAACCCTCATACGTCACATTAGACATGCCTTCATGACCTTCTCTCCAGCATTGTTAGCCTTGTTGGTAAGCAAGTTAACGATCAACCTCAATAGATATAGATGCATCTTGTCCTATACAACACACACCAAAATCATGGATTGGGCTGGTTTGGAAAAACTTCGACAAAACCAAACAATAAAGTATTGGTTGTGCTTACCTCCGCGATTGAATGTGCTAGTGTGGCCCGTTCCAATGTTGCATGTACTTGATTGCGAACATCCCACAATCATGGAAAATTGTTCTCATGATTTGTTTCCTTTTTTTCATCTCTACTAAATCTAAAAATCAAAAGGGCCACCCACTTCTCTCACTCGGCCATCAAGAAGCCCTTTTCTGAAGTTGCCCTCCCACTCGGCCATCAAGAAGCCCTTTTCTGAAGTTGCCCTCCAGACGAGAGAATCCCTAAAAAGGCCGTAATGTCCTCTGCCACTCTCAATCCTCGTAGGTACTAATCTAATCACGTTATAAATTTTTTTTTGCAAACCCCGTTTGATTCACAATAAAATCCACCCCGTTTGATTCCCAAGAAAATCCATCCCCCATTTGATTTCCGGGAAAATTCATCCTCGTTTGATTTCCGACAAAATCCATGCAAAACCCCCAAGGAAAACAAAAAAAGTTGCTTTTTTTTTCCTCCCTGTGTTTTCTTGATCTGATCTAGGGGTCTCTTTGATTTTGTGCCATTGGATTTAAATTTCACAAACCCTAAATCCACGATTTTTGAGCCAAGCTTAAAAATACAACCTTTGCCTGCAAATCATGATCAGATTACCAAATAGCATCTTATGTTTTTTAAAAAAAAAATAATAAAAAAATTGGACAGATTTTGCATCCTGCGTGAGCTGGGCTGGTAGGAAATATCGGGGAATTTCCCGAAAATACGTTAAAAAATACCGATATAATACCGAAATATTTCTCTATATCTCAAACACTGGTGGTTCTCAATTTTTTTTTCCTCAATGATTCCCCACAAACAGCCGTCCTGTAAACATAAAAATTTAAGATATAACAAAAAAAAAATTCCCAAATATTCTAAATCACAGGTTCGTGAACATGCAAAACAACCTTTCTCGTTTCCAAAATTCACTCCCTCTGAAAATTTCTTTAACAAAAACAGATTTTCCCTCTATTTCATTCATGCCAAAATGAATCAAAATACAACAAACCACAAAATATAAGACCTTCGGCCCCAATATTTTCTCAACAGCAAAACGAATCCTTAAATGGAAAACTCACCGGCGATTAATCCAAAGGAAGAGGAAGCTACACTTCGGTTTCCAGAAACCTTAAAAATATTCCACCTTTGATGAAGAAATATGAAGATATGGCTCAACTTTGGCTTCGTTGAAGGTTTTCGGAAGATGGCTATCGGGTTTGGGTGGTCAGCTCGTGAAGAGAGACACTAGGGTTAGGCCAAAATGAGACGAAATGAGAGGAAGTGACAGAGAGTTCTGAAAATGCAGATCGGGTTAGGGCAAAATGAGAGGAAGTGACAGAGTTTCCCCAAATTTCAAAGTTTATCGGGTCGGGTGTTCTGTGGGTTTTGCAAAATTTGATAACTTTTAAGGCGGGTGGTGTGGCGGGTGGTGTGGTGCAGAGTAGAATGGAGGAGGTGGGGGTGGAGACTTGTACAAGTAAGGTGGGTCGTGTGGTGGGGAGTAGACCGGAGGAGGTGGGGGTGGAGACTGGTACTTGTAAGGTGGGTGGTAGACCGGCGGCGGCGGTGGTGGAGACTTGTAGTAGTAAGGGTGGTGTGGTGGGGAGTAGACCGGAGGAGGTGGTGGCGGAGACTTATACTTGTAAACAGGTGGAGGGGGAGGTGGGGACTTGTAGTAGTAAGGTGGTGGAGGAGATGAGTAATGGTAGTGTGCAGAGGTTTCAGAAGGCAAGCTTAGGGAAACGGTGAGCACCAGAAGAGTGGCAATGAGAGAGGCCATTGAAGGCCCCCTTACTCTTCCCATTTTCACTACAGAAATGGGGGGTTGTGTTCTGCTCTGAACTAGGCCTTCTCCACCCTTAATATAGCTAAGGTTTTTACCCTCTCACAGATTCACACCTCACCCAATCAGTGAAAAATGACTTTAAAAACACTGGTAGCATTTGTAAATGAATTTAAACATGAACTGGGTTAGAATTGGTCATCTCCTTTTTAAAAAGAGAATGGACCACTCATTGATATATATGAGTCCGAAGAAATAGACTCGGCTGTGGGGACAGGTTGTATTTTCTAGATATGAAAATGAAGAGAGGGAGAGAGAGAGTGTGCATGCAAGCTCAGCAAAGGAATAAAGTAAAAGTGTCGTGTTTTTTGATGCAATAATTCACACAGAAAGTCTTCCTCCTCGTATATACTAGAGAGCTTTGAAATTTTGTCTTTTTCACCTAAATTTTCCATGGTTTTTGTAGGGTGCAGGTACCAGGCGGCCTGACTTCAGCCACTCTCTCCCGTCTCTTTCCCTCTTAACCGGAGTGGTTTCTCTTCGATTGTGTTCACATTTTCCATGGACGTGTAATTGACGCCAAATTAATTATAAATTTGAATCTAATAAATTCTTCCTTATTTCCTAAACAACAAAAATTGAATCAATAGTTAGGCAAGCCCTACAAGAAAGAAAGGATCAAAGCAGTTTAACAAAGCTTTTTCAAAATTTATACTTTTCATGTGGCTTAAAAGTACAGTACTTTGAAAAAAATAATAGAAAGAATAAACATTGTGAAGAGTGGAAATTGAAGTTAAAAAAAAAAAAAAAAAGTCAAACAGTGAATCCTAAGACACGTCATGGAAGCCAGCCCTGCTGTCCTTTCTGCATGAATCACCTACTACCATCATTCGGGTACGGAAAGATTAGGTTGAGATAAGGTGAAACGTAAAGTAAAAGTGGCTTTACGCTTATCTAATTTGAGTATAAAAAGTACAAATCAACATTCCAGCTGTTACCACTTACTACTCACTACACACTGAGTGCTGTACCTCTCTCCTCTCACCGACTACTATGATTAGTTCTTTGAAATTCTTGCAGTTGGGTAATCATCACTATTTATGAAAGGAGAATATTTGAGCCCATCAGTTAATAAATGGATCCATCAATAATAATAATAGAAATATGTTACAATTTTTACAAATATAAAAAATAGCATGGCTATTGAATCAATTTAACCCATCAAGTTACTTGAATATAGGGGCATGCCTATATATGATAGCTTCAAGCTGATTAGCGACAGTCCAAGTACCTTATAACAACAATTTTTAATGCTTCCCTCCAATGAGTCTGAATCTACCCTTCTTTTCGTAATAATTCATCTTCTTCACGGTACTTAGAAGTCCAAACTCTGAACCTAACGTGAATATGAAACCCATAATAACAACTCGCAGCCATCTATGACCACATGAGATATAGAAATGCCCAATCCAGATGGCACCAAGTATCCCTTTGTTTTTTAACGTCAATACTCACCAAGAGGTGGTATCAGGACTGATCTACTATAATAATAGTGGACATAAAATATAACATGCCCAGAATATATGGTTCTAGCTGATAAGTCCGTCAGCGCTCCAACCCGCACCTACGTTCGTGACGCCAAGGCCATGGCTGCGACGCCGGCCGACGTCAAGGAGTACCCCAATTCCTATGTCTTCATCATCGACATGCCGGGGCTGAAGTCCGGCGACATCAAGGTGCAGGTGGAGGACGACAATGTGCTGGCGATCAGCGGAGAAAGGAAGCGGGAGGAGGAGAAGGAAGGCGCCAAGTACGTGAGAATGGAGAGGCGGGTGGGGAAGTTTATGAGGAAGTTTGTGTTGCCGGAAAATGCGAATACTGATAAGATCTCTGCGGTTTGTCATGATGGTGTGTTGACCGTCACCGTTGAGAAGCTCCCACCGCCGGAGCCGATGAAGCCCAAGACCATTGAGGTGAAGGTTGCATGAGATCTTTGGGGTTTGGAAATTTGAGGCCATGGATGTGACGAGCTTGTGTTTATATCTTCTTAGATTTTGCGTGATTTTGGGTCGTGTTTGGGTTCGGTGTATATGAGGGTGTGTTGGTTTATGACTCCCAAGTCCGTATGTAGTCTTCAATCTTCATCTCTACGAGTGAAACCTTTTCCCTTATTTTTAGTGAGCCATTTTCATTACCTCAAATTTAAGACATGGGTGAATTTAAGGTGCCATATATATTAAGGTTTATGTTGGGATTAGATTTTGGATTTGCTACTGAATTGGGTCACGATTACATATGCTTGAATTTGTTTTTATTTTGAAGATATATTTACATCCCCAAATATCTCTATATATCTATCAAAATTAAAATATAAAAAAAATAAAAAATAAAAATATTTTTATTAAAATAACCAAAATATCCTTAAAATATTTCAAACATTCACAAAGTTGTTTGCACAAGTTTGAATTGCTATGAATTTTTTTCCTTTTATTTTTTGGGTTTTCAGCATTTTTCACTTCTAAAATATTTTTTAAATTATTTGTGAGTAATCATTTTTAATTAAAAATTTATAAAGTTAAAATTAACTATAAATTTACCTTGAATATCCTTTTGCTAACAAATAAGTTTTGGAAAAAATAAATAAAGATTTATGTGAAAGATTATAAAAAGAAGGATATTTTAAAAATCTTGAAAATTTGTAGGTGGGTATATATATATATTGGTAAATTAATTTAATAACTTAAATTAAGTTATTAATTAAATTGAATATAATATATTTGATAAAATAATTTAATAATATGATTTAAAATAAAAGATAATTTAAATTTATTTTGACATCCACAACTTTATTTTATTTTTTTTATTTTTTTTAATTATCTCTATTTATTTTTTTAATTATAATTGATGATAATAAATATATTAATTTGATAATTTAAGATAAAATTTAAAATAATTTTATTAAATAATTTTAATAATTAAATATAAAAAATTAAATCAATAATTTAAATATAATTTAACTTAAAATCAATTCAATTCATCAAATTAGTTTTATCGGAACATCTTAGATTTCTTTTGTTAAGTGATGATCTAATTAGTTTTATCGAATTAAACCCACATAAATGCAAGGTTTAATCCGGACAAAATGGTCTCATACTCAGTTTCATTGTTGGATGTTAGGAAGCCAAGTCGGATAGCCTGTTCTAGCTGCTCCCCATTTGGCGATTTTAAGAAAAGACCTACTCCAAAGCCTGAGGTTTGGGAGGCTCCATCGACGTGTAGAATCCACCACCCTTCTATGCCGGTTCGATGAGTTGAGAGGGTTGCTAAAAAATCTCTGCTATGAAGTCAACCATAACTTGTCATTTAAGAAAATATTTATGAATAATTATTTTTATTTATTATTTAAAGTTATTTTTTATTTTTAAGTCATATTATTAGATTATTTTATCAAATATACTTAATTTACTTAACAACTTAAATTCAATTATTAAATCATTTTAAGTTATTAAGTTAATTTATTAAATATTCCCTAAAAATTATTTTATCTAAAAGTTTTATTTTAACTTTTTACCATAATAATATCTTTGAGAATTATGTCTTGATTTTTTATTTTTTCTAAAATAAAAATAAAAATTTACAACAAGCATTGATCAAAACTATAATTTGTTGATAATAATATGATAAAAGATTTGTGAACTACCGTGTAAGTTGAAATAGAACTTTTAAAAGGTAATTTTTTATGAACAAATAAGGGGCACTTTAGTCATTTTGGAGAAACTTCCACAAACTTCTGGAACAGTTGGAGCAGAGCCAACAGAGACAAACTCCCAATTCTCCTCCTTCTTGTTCTTTCCAGAACCTTCCTCTGTTTTCCAACTCGTCTTCTATAAAAACCACATCACTGCCTCCGATTTCTTCCAACATTCAATCACTTCTACATTCGCAATTGCAGTTGTGTACAATCTCACACTAACAAATCTCTGGAACCCAACATGGATTCGAGGATGATGGGCTTCGATTCTCCACTCTTCTCTGCCCTCCAACACATGCTCGACGCCACCGATGACTCCGACAAGTCCGTCAGCGCCCCCACTCGCACCTACGTCCGAGACGCCAAGGCCATGGCGGCGACGCCTGCTGACGTCAAGGAGTACCCGAATTCCTACACCTTCATCGTCGACATGCCGGGGCTGAAGTCCGGCGACATCAAGGTTCAGGTGGAGGACGACAATGTGCTGGTGATCAGCGGAGAGAGGAAGCGCGAGGAAGAGAAGGAAGGCGTCAAGTACGTGAGAATGGAGAGGAGGGTTGGCAAGTTTATGAGGAAGTTTGCGTTGCCGGAGAATGCGAATACTGATAAGATCTCCGCGGCTTGTCAAGATGGAGTACTGACCGTCACCGTTGAGAAGCTACCACCGCCGGAGCCCAAGAAGCCCAAGACCATTGAGGTCAAGATCGCTTAAATGTCCGTGATTTCTGAGTGGGTAATTGCCGATAAGCTGGTCTAATTGGGATTTCTGTGAATTTGGTCTGGGTATGATATTGGGTCACTGGCTTCTACGGTAGAAGCTGATGATTTCTTTATAAATATTGTAGTTTTGAGTATGAATGAAATCCTTCCTGCTCTGTTTTTCTTCTTGTTTGGTGTATCTCTCATCTGGTTGGAGGCTTCATTGTATGCGTAGAGAAGATGGGAAAATTGACCTTCCTAAGAAATATTACCCTGAGATTATAAGGTTTTTTTGTAAGATTTAAGAGTGATTGAATAAAAGTTTTATTTTAACTTTTACCATAACGTTTGTGTGGAATATATTTTTATGTTCTACCTTCTTGGATGAGACTAGTCTTGTTCTCTGGCTTTAGCCTTTAGTGGGTTTCATGTCCCAAATTAATGGACAAGCCTAAACAACCCTTATAATTTGTCCAAATAGCCTTTTTTTTTTTTTTTGGTGGGGGGGAATATATCTAAAAAGGCGAAGGTAAAATAAGAATGGAATGCATCGATTTATCTCGAACATTATTTGTTATATGTGCCCAATATGACAAATAATATATTAAGTTTGGGCTAGCTTTTAGAAAAAGATTGATATTTATATGAAAAATTAAAGTCTTTTAATAAGAGATAGCATGCAAATGTAATTAATAATATGTCTATAACAAGAAATGCAATGTTTTTGTTAAACATATAAAATGATATTATAAAATGTCTAAAATCTTGTGTCAATAATTTCTTTTGGATTTGACATTTAAGATTTGAATATCATAATTTTGATGAATTAAATTTGTTGAACAAAAAAAATATGAAAATTACTTTGTTGAGATGAATGAATTATGTGAAGGATGCTTATTTGAGAAACATTCTCAAAGCAGGTATAAGAGTAAAAAGCCTTTAAAGCTTATTTATTTAGATATATGAGATTTGATTTATCCAAACTTATTTTTTTGTAAGAATAAATATTTTTCTTTTCATTCATGATTTTAGTAGAAAATTTTGGATGTATTTTTTGAAGGAAAAAATTGAAGTATTTAATGCTTTTAAGAAATTTAAAACACTTATTGAAAAAGAAAGTGACCATAATAACCAAAAAGAGATCTAATAAAAGAGATGAATTCACATTAAAAAAATTTTAAAAATATTATGAAAATTGTAGGATGTATTAACCTTTAATGGTTTCATAGTCTCCAAAACATATAGTCAAACCAGGTTTAAATCGATCATGAAATCCGAGCATTGCGATAAAGAATTAATATTGTGCCTGAATAAAACGAACTGTGATGTTGCCTGATCCAGTCTCCAAGGGACACATGGATGCTAAGAGCTCATTTTCAAAAACATATATTTATATATATATATATATATTTTTGTGATTTAATAAGATCTATTACTAAAGAAATTAAAATTAGTAATTAAGACTCAAACCATATTTAATGAAAATGCCTACTCAAATTATTTTATTTAAAAAAAATTAAGAATTTAACTAATGAAAGTTTAAGTATATTTTAAAATGATTAATATTATAGAACAACCATTAATAATAAATTTAAAATTTTACTAAGTAAATATTTTAAGATTTGTATATTTTACAGCGTGATATTATTTAATTTATGTGGGTTTAATGAAAAAGTTGGATGGGTGGTGTTTTTTATTTTATTTTATTTTAAATAAAATTTTAATATTTAATTGTGTTAAGTGTTAAGTTATTTATTTTTATAATTTTTTTAAATATTAAAAAATAAAAAAATTAATATATTATTTTTTTATTTAAAAAAGTTAAATATTTTAATTTTTTTATTCAATAAAAAGTTTATAATAAATGGTGAAAAAATAGAGAAACAAACGAGGTGAGAACAAATTATTTTCAATAAAAGGGAAAAAAAAAAAGACCAACACCTGACTTTCGGAGGAGTAAAATTAGCTTGTTGTCTTAATTACAGCAACATTCAAGGCGTCCACGTAAGGGGATTTTGCAGCCACAGAGACAGAAGGGCACTTTAGTCAATTTGACTTTTTCCGTTTTAACTTGTAAGAAGGTCCATAAAACTTCCAGAAGCTACCAATGTTGCTCTTCTCTCTTCTTCCAGAAACTTCCTCTGCTTCCAAGCCCAAACCACACCACCGGCATGATTTCCCCATCAGAAAATCAATTCCAACATTTTCATTTACAAATCTTAGCAGATCTCAGAGACTAATCGCTGAAAACCAAAATGGATTTGAGGATCATGTGTTTTGATTCTCCACTCTTCTCAACCCTCCAACACATGCTCGATGCCGGCGAAGATTCCGACAAGTCTCTCAACGCTCCCACCCGCACCTACGTCCGGGACGCCAAGGCCATGGCGGCGACGCCGGCTGACGTCAAGGAATACCCGAATTCCTACACCTTCATCGTCGACATGCCGGGGCTGAAGTCCAGCGACATCAAGGTTCAGGTGGAGGACGGCAATGTGCTGGTAATCAGCGGAGAGAGGAAGCGGGAGGAGGAGAAGGAAGGTGCCAAGTACGTAAGAATGGAGAGGAGAGTGGGGAAGTTTATGAGGAAGTTCGTGTTGCCGGAGAATGCGAATACTGATAAGATCTCTGCTGTATGTCAAGATGGGGTGTTGACCGTCACCGTTGAGAAGCTGCCACCGCCGGAACCCAAGAAGCCCAAGACCATGGAGGTCAAAATTGCTTGAAATATTGGAGGTTTTGGGAGGGTTTTTAATAGTAAATAATGTGGTAATGTTGCTGTGCCACAGGGGCCTTTGTTTGGGTTTGATCTTGGGACAATGGCTTGGGGTGCTGAAGATACTGATCTCTGATTACAGTATAAGGTGTAGTTTTGATTTTTCAGTACCGTCAATAAAGTCTGCCTTTTCTCTTCCTTGCCTCGTTTTCATTTTTCCTGGAAAATTTTTAAGATTTAACGGCAATTAAAAAGCCATAGTAAGGTGTGGTATATCCTCTGGTTGACAACTTCACTACAAGTCTTTCTTTAATTGGGAAGATTGGATTTTGGGAAGGGAATTTAGATTGGGAGAGTGACACCATATTTGTCTCCGGGAAGAGTTGTTCTCTTTCAAAATGATCAAATATAATGAGTGGTATTAGAATAATGAAGATACAAAAGACTTTAAATAAATTTAACCACTATTATCATCAATGATATACTTCTATTTAATCCTTCTATGCCATGTTCAATCCAAATAAAATGTACCCAATTATTACCCTAATGAATTCAAAACATTCACACTTGTTTTCTATCCTCGTTTAAACTAATATTCTTGCAGCCAAACATACCCTAAATATCAAACGGATGAAGATTTTGAAGGTTCTGAGCCTTACAACATTCCAAACCTGGGAAACAATATGAAATGGTTTCATTTAAATTAGTTAATAGGGTGAAACCAGTCCATAGTCAAAATATCAAATGGCTACATTAATGATAGATCATTCTACATCAAAAGGGTCATAAATTAAACAGAATCTTCTGGGAAAGTTCTTGAGATTTCAAACCAGCTTCAGTTTTTCTCCTAAACAGAATCAGCTTGCAGGAACGACAGCTAAGCCCTAGACAATAATAAGTTAGATTCAAGTTTTAAATCTTGCAGTTACAAATCCTTCCAGCCAGAATCTGCTCAGCTTCCAGGGTTTGGGTTTGATATGTCTCTTCTATTATGCCTTTACCATCAATGGCATCAAAAAAGAAGAAATTCTTCAAGGGATCACCCTTGCCTGATATCGCCTTAATAACTTCCTAAGAAATCACAATAAGAACTGCATCAAATAAAGTAATTGACATTTAAAAATGGAAATGAGTTTGCATGAGGAGGGGGTTTAAAGCAGGCACCTTTCCTAGCATTCCTCCAAGGATGGCACAAACTGGAGGGAATTCACTTGTATCAGATACTAATCTCTCTAGGAGAGCATCAGGAACATGGTATTCATTGAATGACTGCGATTGAACAAGATAATAATGGTAAGAAGATGCTTGGTATCATAATTCACAATATGATCAATAAATTTCAACATTGCATACTTGTGCATCACAAAGTTCCTTCTTCAGCTTCAGAGCACCAGGAAGGTCTGCAATTGAAATTTCTCCAGGATTCCGACCCTCAGCTTCTTCAAACCTCTCAATTACTGCAAAAATAATGAGCATGTACTATGAAAATCACTCTTTATATGAAGATGAAAAGTTAGTGACAGTGCCTCTTGACTTCTCAAGAGCTTAACCTCATCAACTTTAATTAAGGTGGCAAAATGGAAGAAAAGAAAACAAAATTTTCAAAGTGGGGAATCCAAAAAACTGCTTTTACTTCTCTCATCTGTGTTTATGGTTTCTAAAAATCACCGGACTAAACAAGATACTATTTTGGAATCAAGCCATGTTAATAGGAAGGGAAACAACAAAGACATGCAATACAGTGGTTGCATATCTATCAGGCAGTAATTAGGAAATTACTCAGCTATGTGTGAATATGAACTGAACATTCGAATTAGCTCCTTGAAATTTACACCACTCCACCCAGGAATAGCAGTACTTTTTTGGTTGAAAAACCAAAGTAGGTAAAGTATTTTCCTGTTAACCGCCATGTTTTTTATCCTTCATCCTTTAAAATGGAAAGAAAAAAAAATCTGTGTAATTTTGCCACACCTCTCATGGCTAAGTATAGCTTTGTGACTTTTCTGTCAAGTGCTCTCCACGGTATTGCAACTGCTTCTTGCCATGAGAGGATTACATAAACAGTTAAATTAACAACAAACTGGGCTTCCAAGTCCACCTCTGCATCAGTCGAATAAAATCAGTGACATGCAATATGGACTCATAAATTAATCCTGAAAGTTAAAAACAGAACCATTGAAGCTCTTTGAATAAAATAGAGGCGTTCATGTGCAGACAACAGCATACCATTCATGGGTTCATATGTGGGCAAACAATTGTGTAAAAGATCAAAAAATAACAATTTAAGCTAAGATTGGAGCTGGAACATAATAATAGATGCTGTTCCTGTGCATGCTGGAGCATCTATTATATAATCTTAGTTTCCCTTCCCCCCTTCCATCCCTTTTTGGTATATTTTCAATGCTTCATAAGAATCATTACTTACATGAGCTCCAGCAGAAATGTGAAGATATAGAGGCTTTTCGCCATCAGGCAGAGCATTAGGAGGACGATACTTGCCCCTGCAGAGGAATTCAGCATTTTCAGTTCATACATAAATAAAGACTGTCTATAGTGTCCTAAGCAAGTGCCTTTAATGACTGGCAACAAACCTAGTTATCACTTCAGCAACAGTGCACTTCTGAATATGAAATAATAGATAAATAATCAATCCTACACCTCATACAAAGAGAAAAGAACCTTAAAGTTCTAATATAATTACAATATGCTTAACAATTATCTTTTGACCATGACAACAATACAAACAATATTCACCTCTTCCTGCATCGGCCGTTTTGCGAGCATGTAGCGAACAGTCGAGTGGCAGAGATTATAATAATTTCTCATGCAATTAACTCATCTTGGATCTTTGGCTGAACCAAAAATAAAAAAAAAATTACAAATTAAAAAATAAAAAGTCACTGTAAATACAAGCTAAAACAGAAATATAAACTCAAAAAAAAATTGGAAAGTATGTGCAAGAAACAATAATTGTATGTATAAAGCCAAATTTATGTTAAATGGTAAACCAAATTTAAATTGTAAGTAGAGACATCTAAGCTAGTGGATGAGACCCAAAAACTTGAAAATCAAACCTTATATCTAGAATTATGCTTCAAAAATGAAACATCCAGTTAAAGCTAGGAAGCAAATATCAGTAACAATTAGTGAAACAGAAGATACTTCAACTCTATTTGCACTCAGAAAGAATGGGGAGATAATACTGTCAAATTTAAAAAACTCAAAAAAAATAATAAATAGGAACAATCCCAAAGTTGTGTTTGTTGCATCTGCCGCAGAGTTAAGCATCACAGAGAACACTCACAAGTAAAAGTCTGGAAAAGCAACCAAAACATCCGTAATAAATATGCTACTGGATTGTCATATTGCAGTACTAGAAAAATAACCCCAATAACCATTTCTAACAGTGGTACCACAGCAACACAGACAGTAATCCTATGAAGGTAGCCAACTTACCTATTTGTTGCCATTAGAACTTTGATATTTCCTCGAGCATCAAACCCATCAAGCTGATTTACAATCTCAAGCATGGTACGGTGGACCTCATTGTCCCCACCAACACCATCATCAAAACACGCACCCCCTATGGCATCTACTTCATCAAAAAACACAATACACGCTTTTTTGGAGCCTGCCATCTGCAGTGTAAAAAGGTAGCAGTCAGACACTATAGCAATGATCAAGAACAATAAAATAAATGAAGACAAACTGTAAACATGTGGCAGCTTGTGACCTGAAATAGTTCACGAACCATCCTAGCCCCCTCGCCAACGTATTTCTGAACAACTTCACTTCCAATAACACGAATAAAACATGCATCAGTTCTGTTAGCCACTGCTCTAGGTAGAAGTGTTTTACCGGTTCCAGGAGGACCATAGCAGAGAACACCCTTAGGAGGATCAATTCCAAGCTTCACAAACTTCTCAGGGTGGAGCATAGGGAACTCAACCACCTAGAGCCAAAGTTATAAATATCAGCAAACAAGAGAAGTACAGAAGTTCACAGGATCAAAAACTAGCTGTTAATCAAGAAAGAGACGGTGTAAATGCATATATGATCTGACAAAAAAAATGTAAAAAGAATATACACACTTCTTGCATTTTTTCAATCTGCTCCTTGCATCCACCAACATCATTATATGTCACATCCGGTTTCTCTTCTACTGTCATCATGGTTACACTTGGATCAATCTTTGGGGGCAAGGGAATTTGAATCTGATATTTATTTCGATCAACCCTGCAATGGCAGCATGTTGGTGAGACAAACAATAACACATTAAACTAATAAATTTTTTCACCACAAAAATTATCAGGAAGTACATGCCTTGTCAATCACATTGCAATAGCTACGTCGACAATTTATAGCTTAGACTTTGATATAGTTGTACAGAGGAATAATAACAAATAATCATCAAAACAGTGCAAAAACATTAAATGCTATGCCTTTGGGAGGAAACAAAAAAACCCTGCAAATCTCAATAATCACTGCAACAAAGTTAAAGCTACCAAACAGGATAGGAAAAATTGATCTGTCATCTCTCCATTACCAGAGAGTGTCGGTTTTTTTACCAAAGTTAAAATTTAAGGAGGTCTTGGCATCCAACACGCAGTATTCTTGGGTGTAGGTCTTATCATCGAAGTTAATTTAGGGGGAGTGCAGCAACACTTACAATTCATCATGTTGAAACTCATATCTAGGAATAAATGTCATGCATAACAGGTATGAATAGAATATATAAAAACATTAATGCACCCTTCCATTCTTATAATAAGAATAAAGTTAAAATGAAAGATCATTGAGCATTCCACATATAAATAAATCAAGCACATTTCTTGATTTATTGAATCCAAAATATAAAAATTATTATAGCACAAAGGAGCAGCATTAAAATGCATGGTAGTGGAAATTTATTGTAAAAACGGAGAGATGAATATGAAACCTACCCAACACGCATGCCTTCTTCTATATCAGTTGGAGAAACTTTGTCACCCAGCCCAACAAAATCATCAACATAATTAGAATGACTCTTGCAGTTTTGTATCTATGACTAAATCCAACAAATGAAAATTTGACTTCTGCTAGTTTCAAATCATATGCCATGGAAAACATTTCTGACAAAAATGCTAATTTATCGTGTAACAAGGGATCATATGCCATAGATTTGGAGTATAAAAGGCATTGTTTATGGCAATTGCAGGACCATTAATCCAATTATTATATAACCTCTTTGCAACAGCTGGGTAAGTTGCTTCCAATATGTCTGCATTTGTTTAGTCGTCCGTATTTATAAAGCCAATAACAAACGCAACGTCCTGCAATGAATTATGTAATAGCATAATCAGCTATTATTAGAAAGGGTGTTGACCTCCTACCAGCAAGAAGAGTAAAGAATAAGCCTGCATGTAATGCATTGGGAGAAACATAGGTCCAGTATGAAAGAAGTTGAAAGAAAAATCTATCATACCGAACAAAATTCCTAAACATAAATGACAAACATGGCTTCTGAAACAAACTTAAAAATTTCAGCTTCACCTCTCATATAGCAGAATTACCTTGGCCAAATAGTATGCAGAATAGAAAGCAAGTTCTTCAACCTAGCCAATAGTTTCTCATATTGCATGGCTCTCATAGAACTACGCACCTACAAAGAGGTCATGGAGTAACCTCTTTAGCTCAACCAAAATTTCATATACCAATATATTTTTTGTAGACACTGATAAATAAATCTAAAAGCACCTAACTAAAAAGGGGGGCACACCCCAAATATATCGGAAATATGCAATGGGTGCCCAAAGTAAAAATTTTAACCCAAAAAAACCAATTATGATGTATCTATATAGTTTTTAGAGACCTCTGGTATTGGGCATGCCTAACTTTACAAACCAAAAGCAAAATAATAACAGTTAAATTATAAAGTCTGAGTGATGAGAATGTCTTATGATCACATCCCTTCCTCCAGCAGCCACGATTCCGGAGTGTAAAATTGCTCCCATCTTGCTCATGGTGTCTTCATGGTTGTCAAGAATTATGTTTTCCAATTGTCGCCTGCAATTAAGAAAAATAATAATATTAATAATAATCATGAGAATAAAAAGAAGAGAAAAGAAGGTGACAAGGAGCTAAAAAGTAGTTTTCTAAAAAACAAACAAAATATTGTAGATAATAAAGCAAACCATGATTATATACAGACACGTTGTCTTTCCCTTCTCTTTGACATTGTCTTTTATAGGCAACCTTCAGTATTTCATAAATTGCAACTAACAAAAGTGGCACAACCCTCATACGTCACATTGGACATGCCTTCATGACCTTCTCTCTAGCATTGTTAGCCTCGTTGGTAAGCAAGTTAACGAAGCCTCAATCGATATAAATGCATCTTGTCCTGTACAACACACACCAAAATCATGGGCTGGGCTGGTTTGGAAATACTTCGACAAAACCAAACAATAAAGTATTGGTTGTGCTTACCTCCGCGATTGAATGTGCTAGTGTGGCCCCGTTCCAATGTTGCATGTACTTGATTGCGAACATCCCACAGTCATGGAAAATTGTTCTCATGATTTCTTTCCTTTTTTTCATCTCTACTAAATCTAAAAATCAAAAGGGCCACCCACTTCTCTCACTCGGCCATCAAGGAGCCCTTTTCTGAAGTTGCCTTCCAGACGAGAGCATCCCTAAAAAAGCCCTAATTTCCACTGCCACTCTCAATCCTCGCAAGTACTAATCTAATCATGTTATTAATTTTTTTTTTTGCAAACCCCATTTGATTCCCAAGAAAATCCATCCCCCATTTGATTTCCAGGAAAATTCATCCTCGTTTGATTTCCGACAAAATCCATGCAATAAAGTTCAACACACACCAAAATCATGGGCTGGGCTGGTTTGGAAAAACTTCGACAAAACCAAACAATAAAATATTGGTTGTGCTTACCTCCGCGATTGAATGTGCTAGTGTGGCCCCATTCCAATGTTGCATGTACTTGATTGCGAACATCCCACAATCATGAAAAATTGTTCTCATGATTTGTTTCCTTTTTTTCATCTCTACTAAATCTAAAAATCAAAAGGGTCACCCACTTCTCTCACTCGGCCATCAAGGAGCCCTTTTCTGAAGTTGCCTTCCAGACGAGAGAATCCCTAAAAAAGCCCTAATTTCCACTGCCACTCTCAATCCTCGCAGGTACTAATCTAATCACGTTATTATTATTTTTTTTTGCAAACCCCGTTTGATTCCCAATAAAATCCATCCCGTTTGATTCCCAAGAAAATCCATCCCCCATTTGATTTCCAGGAAAATTCATCCTCGTTTGATTTCCGACAAAATCCATGCAAAACCCCCAAGGAAAACAAAAAAAGTTGCTTTTTTTTTTCCTCCCTGTGTTTTCTTGATCTGATCTAGGGGTCTCTTTGATTTTGTGCCATTGGATTTAAATTTCACAAACCCTAAATCCACGATTTTTGAGCCAAGCTGAAAAATACAACCTTTGCCTGCAAATCATGATCAGATTACCAAATAGCATCTTATGTTTAAAAAAAAATAAAAATAAAAATGGACAGATTATGCATCCTGCGTGGGCTGGGCTGGTAGGAAATATCGGGAAATTTCCCGAAAATACGTTAAAAAATACCGATATAATACCGAAATATTTCTCGATATTTCAAACACTGGTGGTTCTCCATTCTTTTTTTCCTCAATGATTCCCCACAAACAGCCGTCCTGTAAACATAAAAATCTAAGATATAACAAAAAAAAAAAATTCCCAAATATTCTAAATCACAGGGTCGTGAACATGCAAAACAACCTTTCTCGTTTCCAAAATTCACTCCCTCTTAAAATTTCTTTAACAAAAACAGATTTTCCCTCTATTTCATTAATGAATCAAAATACAAAAAACCACAAAATATAAGACCTTCGGCCCCGATATTTTTTCAACAGCAAAACGAATCCTTAGATGGAAAACTCACCTGCGATTAATCTAAAGGAAGAGGAAGCTCCACTTCGGTTTCCAGAAAACTTAAAAATATTCCACCTTTGATGAAGAAATATGAAGATATGGCTCAACTTTGGCTTCGTTGAAGGTTTTCGGAAGATGGCTATCTGGTTTGGGTGGTCAGCTCGTGAAGAGAGACACTAGGGTTCGGCCAAAATGAGAGGAAGTGACGGAGAGTTCTGAAAATGCAGATCGGGTTAGGGCAACCCAAATGGGCCTTAGTATTCGTGCAATTGCACGGACGGCCCATATATTTTTTTTTAATCTTGCCAATTCAAAGTTAAGTCCGTTCGATAGGGAAAGAATCACTAACAAACATCTAAAGGGGAAGCCATGTTTGTTTCCCCAAATATCATTAACAATCGCTTGTAAAGTGGATTCTGTAGAAGGGCATTTTAGTCATATAAAACTCTGTCAAATTCTGGAAGCATGTGGAAAAAGCGAACAGAACCACCTGGAACGCTCCATATCTCACTTATCCATTTCCATCTTTCCAGAAACTTCCCGTCTGCCTTCTCACCTAAACCCCATCACCCATAAAACCCCACTGCAACCTCCCATGTCTTCACACAGCGAAAGAAGCAGCTTAGAATTCTACTCATCAATTATCGTCTGAAAATCCAATATGGACTTGAGAATCATGGGCTTCGATTCCCCACTCTTCTCAACCCTCCAACACATTCTCGACGGCGCCGATGACGCTGATAAGTCCGTCAGCGCTCCAACCCGCACCTACGTTCGCGACGCCAAGGCCATGGCTGCGACGCCGGCCGACGTCAAGGAGTACCCCAATTCCTATGTCTTCATCATCGACATGCCGGGGCTGAAGTCCGGCGACATCAAGGTGCATGTGGAGGACGACAATGTGCTGGTGATCAGCGGAGAAAGGAAGCGGGAGGAGGAGAAGGAAGGCGCCAAGTACGTGAGAATGGAGAGGCGGGTGGGGAAGTTTATGAGGAAGTTTGTGTTGCCGGAAAATGCGAATACTGATAAGATCTCTGCGGTTTGTCAAGATGGAGTGTTGACCGTCACCGTTGAGAAGCTCCCACCGCCGGAGCCGAAGAAGCCCAAGACCATTGAGGCGAAGGTTGCTTGAGATCTTTGGGGTTTGGAAATTTGAGGCCATGGATGTGACGAGCTTGTGTTTATATCTTCTTAGATTTTGCGTGATTTTGGGTCGTGTTTGGGTTCGGTGTATATGAGGGTGTGTTGGTTTTTGGGATCTTGTACCCGATGACTCCCAAGTCAGTATGTAGTCTTCAATCTTCATCTCTACCAGTGAAACCTTCTCCCTTATTTTTAGTGTGCCATTTTCATTACCTCAAATTTAAGACATGGGTGAATTTAAGATTTTATTTTGGGATTAGATTTTGGATTTGCTACTGAATTGGGTCACGATTACATATGCTTGAATTTGTTTTTGTTTTGAAGATATATTTACATCCCCAAATATCTCTATATATCCATCAAAATTAAAATATAAAAAAAAATCAAAACAAAAATATTTTTATTAAAATAACCAAAATATCCTTAAAATATTTCAAATATTCACAAAGTTGTTTGCAAACATAATTTCTTTCTATGTTTAGTATTACAAGTTTGAATTACAATTAATTTTTTTCCTATTATTTTTTGGGTTTTCAGCATTTTTCACTTCTAAAATATTTTTTAAATTATTTCTATGTAATAATTTTTTATTAAAATATATAAAGTTGAAATTAACTATAAATTTACCTTAAATATCCTTTTGCTAACAAATAAGTTTTGGAAAAAAAAAATAAAGATATATGTGAAAGATTATAAAAAGAAGAATATTTTAAAAATCTTGAAAATTTGTAGGTGGGTGTGTTTATAAGATTATAATATATGTATTGGTAAGTTAATTTAATATTTAAAATAGTTTAATAACTTAAATTAAATATAATATATTTAATAATATGGTTTAAAATAAAAAATAATTTTAATTTATTTTAACATTCACATCTTTATTTTATTTTTTCATCTTTATTTATTTTAATTATTTTTATTTAATTTTTTTTACATTAATTATAAGAGATGATAATAAATATATTAATTTAATAATAAATTAAATAATAAATTTTATATTAATAATTTAAATATAATTTAACTTAAAATTAATTCAACACTTCAAATTTATTTTGGGAGAATTTTTTTTTTTTTTTTTTTGGGAGAATGTTATAGAGATTTTAATTGTTTTGTTGTTGTTATGGGTTGGGTAGATCCACGGGTGAAAACTTCTACATGGGAGACGGATACTGTAAGTGGATGTCGGTGAAAAAATTTAGATTGTTGTCTTAATTACAGCAACAACATTCAAGGCGTCCACACAAGGGGATTTTGCAGCCAGAGAGACAGAAGGGCACTTTAGTCAATACGACTTTTACCGTTTTAACCTGTAAGAAAGTCCATAAAACTTCCAGAAGATACCAATGTTGCTCTTCTCCCTTCTTCCAGAAACTTCCTCTGCTTCCAAACCCAAACCCACCGCCAATAAGAACCACACTACCGGCATGATTTCCTCATCAGAAAATCAATTCCAGCATTTTCATTTACAAATCTTAGCAGATCTCAGAGACTAATCGCTGAAAACCAAAATGGATTTGAGGATCATGGGTTTTGATTCTCCACTCTTCTCAACCCTCCAACACATGCTCGACGCCGCCGATGACTCCGAGAAGTCCGTCAGCGCCCCCACTAGCACCTACGTCCGCGACGCCAAGGCCATGGCGGCGACGCCGGCTGACGTCAAGGAGTACCCGAATTCCTACACCTTCATCGTCGACATGCCGGGGCTGAAGTCCGGTGACATCAAGGTTCAGGTGGAGGACGGCAATGTGCTGGTGATCAGCGGAGAGAGGAAGCGGGAGGAGGAGAAGGAAGGTGCCAAGTACGTAAGAATGGAGAGGAGAGTGGGGAAGTTTATGAGGAAGTTCGTGTTGCCAGAGAATGCGAATACTGATAAGATCTCTGCTGTATGTCAAGATGGGGTGTTGACCGTCACCGTTGAGAAGTTGCCACCGCCGGAACCCAAGAAGCCCAAGACCATTGAGGTCAAAATTGCTTGAAATATTGGGGGTTTTGGGAGCGTTTTTCTGGGTTTTTAATAGTAAATAATGTGGTAATGTTGCTATGCCACAGGTGCCTTTGTTTGGGTTTGATCTTGGGTCAATGGCTTGGGGTGATGAAGATGCTGATCTCTTCATTACGGTATAATGTGTAGTTTTGATTTTTCAGTACCGTCAATAAAGTCTGCCTTTTCTCTTCCTTGTCTCGTTTTCATTTGTCCTGGAAAATTTTTAAGATTTAACGGCAATTAAAAAGCCACAGTAAGGTGTGTTATATATCCTCTGGTTCACAACTTCACTGCAAGTCTTTCTTTTAATTGGGAAGATTGGATTTTGGGTAGTGAATTTAGATTGGGAGAGTGACGCCATATTTGTCTCCGGGAAGAGTTGTTCTCTTTCAAAATGATCAAATATAATGAGTGGTATTAGAATAATGAAGATACAAAAGACTTTAAATAAATTTAACCAATATTATCATCAATGATATACTTCTATTTAATCCTTCTATGCCATGATCAATCCAAATAAAACGTACCCAACATGACTTGCCATGTAATTTAGATATGGAGGGTGACACCATATTTGTCTCCGGGAAGAGTTGTTCTCTTTCAAAATGATAAAATATAATGACTGGTATTAGAATAATGAAGATACAAAAGACTTTAAATAAATTTAATCCTTCTAGGCCTTGTTCAATCCAAATAAAATGTACCCAACATGACTCGCCATGTAATTTATGCTCCTACCGGTAAGGGGGCAAATTATCAATGTTCATAATTGATTAGTCTATTATTATTAATGTACGATTTAAAAATAAAGAGCAATTTTTTTTTTTTTAATTGCTAATGCTTAATTGCTTATAACTTTTAAATTTTAATAGATAAAACACAAGTTGGATTGAAGTGAATCTAAGTTCAAAAACTCTATTGTATGATTACTAAAAATTCTTATATTTATTTAACTAATTTTATTATAAGAATAAATTTAAAATAATATTTAATAAAATTTATTATTTATTATTTAATAATTTAAGTTGATTTTAAATTAAATTATTGACTTAAAATTTATTACTTAATTTTTATTTAAATATTAAGATTGTTTAATAAAATTAACTTAAAATTTATTATAAATTGTGAAATTGATATGGTTATTTTCATAAATTATAATTAGGACAAAATAATTTGAATAATAATGAAAGTCGTGAAATAATAAAAGAGATTATAAAAGTAATTTAAATAAATGATGATAAAAAATTAAAATAAATATATAGATTTAAGAATAAATTAATTATTTTTATTTATTAATTAAAATTATTTTTTATTTTTAAGAAATACCATTAAGTTATTTTACTAAAAATACTTAATTTATTTAAAACTTAAATTAAATTATTAATTCACTTTAAATTATTAAATTAGTTTATTAAATATTTCTTAAAAAATGATTTTATCTAAAAGTTTTATTTTAACTTTTACCATAATGACACCTTTTAGAATTATGTCTTTATTTTTTTTTCTCAAATCAAAATAAAAATTTACATCAAGCATTGATCAACACCATAATTTGTTGATGATAATATGATAAAAGATTTGTGAACTACTGTGTAAGTTGAAATAGAACTTTTAAAAGGTAATTTTTTATGAACAAATAAGGGGTACTTTAGTCCTTTTGGAGAAACTTCCACAAACTTCTGGAACAGTTGGAGCAGAGCCAACAGAGACAAACTCCCCATTCTCCTCCTTGTTCTTTCCAGAACCTTCCTCTGTTTCCCAACTCGTCTTCTATAAAAACCACATCACTACCTCCGACTTCTTCCAACATTCAAGCACTTCTACATTCGCAATTGCAGTTGCTCACAATCTCACACCAACAAATCTCTGGAACCCAACATGGATTCGAGGATGATGGGCTTCGATTCTCCACTCTTCTCTGCCCTCCAACACATGCTCGACGCCACCGATGATTCCGACAAGTCCGTCAGCGCCCCCACTCGCACCTACGTCCGCGACGCCAAGGCCATGGCGGCGACGCCTGCTGACGTCAAGGAGTACCCGAATTCCTACACCTTCATCGTCGACATGCCGGGGCTGAAGTCCGGCGACATCAAGGTTCAGGTGGAGGACGACAATGTGCTGGTGATCAGCGGAGAGAGGAAGCGCGAGGAAGAGAAGGAAGGCGTCAAGTACGTGAAAATGGAGAGGAGGGTAGGCAAGTTTATGAGGAAGTTTGCGTTGCCGGAGAATTCGAATACTGATAAGATCTCCGCGGTTTGTCAGGATGGAGTACTGACCGTCACCGTTGAGAAGCTACCACCGCCGGAGCCCAAGAAGCCCAAGACCATTGAGGTCAAGATCGCTTAAATGTCCGTGATTTCTGAGTGGGTAATTGCCGATAAGCTGGTCTAATTGGGATTTCTGTGAATTTGGTCTGGGTATGATATTGGGTCATTGGCTTCTACGGTAGAAGCTGATGATTTCTTTATAAATATTGTAGTTTTGAGTATGAATGAAAGCCTTCCTCCTCTGTTTTTCTTCTTCTTTGGTGTATCTCTGTTCTGGTTGGAAGCTTCATTGTATGTTTAGAGAAGATGGGTAAGCTGATCTTCCTAAGAAATATTACCCTGAAGTTATTTAAGGTGTTCTGTTTCTTGCTTTAATTATTATTAGCAAAAAAATAAAACTATATTTACTAAAAGCTCATTTTCAAAAACATATTAAATTATTTTTGTAATTTAATAAGATCTATTACTAAAGAAATTAAAATTAGTAATTAAGACTCGAACCATATTTAATGAAAATACATACTCAAATTATTTTATTTAAAAAAAAAAAAAAAAGAATTTAACTAATGGAAGTTTAAGTTTATTTTAAAATGATTAATATTATAGAACAACTATTAACAATAAGTTTAGTTATTTACTAAGATAATTGGTGGTGGTGGTCCTGGTGGGAAGAGCTGTTAACTGTTAACGGTGAACGTTAAAATATAAATAATGTAGGCACGGTGCATGGCGTTCACCCTGGTTGTTCCCTAACCCATCTTCGATAAAAACCACGCCACCACCTCCGATTTCCTCGACATTCGCATTTGTAGTAGTTCACAATCTCACACAACCAAATCTCTGAAACCCAACATGGATTTGAGGATTATTGGCTCCGCACTTCCTGAACCTTCAAAACATGATCGACGCCACCGACAAGTCCATCAGAGCTCCCACTCGGCCCAACGTGCGCGACGCTGGCCGACTTCAAGGAGTACCCGAACTCCTACACCTTCATGGTGGACATTGCTAGGGCTGAAGCCCGGCGACATCAAAGTCCAGGTGGAGGACGACAATGTGCTGGTGATCAACGGAGAGAGGAAGCTCGAGGAAGAGAAGGAAGGCGCCAAGTATGTGAGAACGGAGAGGAAGGTACGAGGAAGTTTGTGTTGCCGGAGAATGAGGATACTGATAGGACTCTGCGGTTTGTTAAGATAGGGTGTGGACCGTCACCGTTGAGAAGCTACCACCGCCGGAGCCTAAGAAGCCCAAGACCATTGAGGTGAAGTTTGCTTGAACATTTGGGGTTTGGAAATTCGCGGCCATGGATAGGAGCTTGTGTTAATATCTTGGATTTTATGTGATTTTGGGTTGGGTTTGGTGTTTCTGATGGTCATTGGCTTTTGGATCGTGTAGCAGATGACTTCCAAGTCAGAATGTAGTTTCCCTATTTTTAAATAATCAATAATTTTTTTTGACATATAAAATATGACTTTCTCCTGGTGAAAACATCTTGTATTAATTTCTCATATATATCAAAAAAAAAAAAAAAAAAGGAAAGGCATTTTAGTCAATAATAAAGAACATTCCAGCAACTTCTTATACCGTTGTAACTTCTAAGAAAGTCCATAGAAAGTCCATAGATCCTTCCAGAAGCTAAAAAAAAAAAAAGGAAAGGCATTTTATTCAATAATAAAGAACATTCCAGCAACTTCTAATACCGTTGTAACTTCTAAGAAAGTCCATAGAAAGTCCATAGATCCTTCCAGAAGCTAGTTACCAATGTTCCTCTTCTCCCTTATTCGAGAAACTTCCTCTAATTCCCAAAGCCAAACCCACCACCTATAAAAACCACACCATGGCCGAGGTTTCGTCATCAGAAAATCAGTTCTACATTTTCATTTACAAATCGTCGCCAATCCAACAGACTAATCGCTGCAAAGCGGGATGGATTTGAGGGTCATGGATTTTGATTCTCCACTATTCTCGACCCTGCAACACATGCTCGACGCCGTTGAAGATTCCGATAAATCTCCCAACGCTCCCACCCGCACCTACGTCCGCGACGCCAAGGCCATGGCTGCGACACCGGCCGACGTCAAGGAGTGCCCGAATGCCTACGCCTTCATCATCGACATGCCGGGGCTGAAATCCGGCGACATCAAGGTTCAGGTGGAGGACGACAATGTGCTGATGATCAGCGGCGAGAGGAAGCGTGAAGAGGAGAAAGAAGGCGCCAAGTACGTGAGAATGGAGAGGAGGGTGGGGAAGTTCATGAGGAAGTTTGTGCTGCCGGAGAATGCGAATACTGATAAGATCTCCGCGGTTTGTCAAGATGGGGTGCTGACCGTCACTGTTGAGAAGCTGCCACCGCCGGAGCCCAAGAAGCCCAAGACAGTTGAAGTCAAAATTGCTTGAAACATTGAGGGTTTTGGGAATGTTTTTCTGGGTTTTTAATAGCAAACAATGTGGTAATGTGGGTGTGGCCAGGTGGCCTTTGTTTGGGTTTGATCTTGGTCAATGGCTAGGGGTGATGAAGATGGCGATCTCTTCATTACACTGTAATGTGTGGTTTTGAATTTTCAGTACCGTCAATAAAGTCTACCTTTCCTTTTCCTTGGCTTGTTTTCAATTTTTTTCCTGCAAAAATTTTAAGATTTAAGGGCAAGTAAAAAAGCCATAGTAAGGTGGTGTTTCCTCCGGATGACAACTATATCATAAGTTTTTTATGTTTTTATTTTTATTTTTTTATTTGGGAGATTGAATTTGATATTGTAAATTTGTTATTTAGATGGGGACGGTGACACCATAAGAGTTGTTCTCCTTCAAAATAGACTATAATGACTAGTAATGAAGATATAAAGCCGAAAAGTCATACAATCATACCCTTCTATGCCATGTTTAATCCAAAAAAAAAAAAAAAAACCAAATATGATCTTAATGTAATAATCTTGTCATTTGCCATGTAAATCATGACACTACCAATAAGGGTTAAATTATCAGTCGTAATAATGGATTAAATTTAATCTTTGGTGTTTTAATTTTTAAATTTTGATAGATAAATTTGTATTGAGGTGAATCTTAGATCGTATTTTAATTGGTATCTAAAATAAGAATAGATCAAAATCATAATTTTTAGATATTAATAACATAAAAGATTTGTAAATCATTGGGTAAGTTAAATAAAACTTCCGTAAAAGGTATTTTTTATGAACAAAGATAGGGGTATTTTCGTCATTTTCAAGAAACTTCCACAAACTTCTGGAACCATTGGAGCAAAATCAGCAGAGCCAAACTCCCAATTCTCCTCTTTCTTGTTCTTTCCAGAACCTTCCTCTGTTTCCCAACTGTCTTCTATAAATACCACACCACTACCTTCGATTTCCTCCAACATTCAGGCACTTCAACATTCGCAGTTGCGCTTGTAGTTGTTCGCAATCTGACACGACAAATCTCTGAAACCCAACATGGATTTGAGGATGATGGGCTTCGATTCTCCACTCTTCTCTGCCCTCCAACACACGCTCAACGCCGCCGACGACTCCGACAAGTCCGTCAGCGTACCCACTCGCACCTACGTCCGCGACGCCAAGGCCATGGCGGCTACGCCGGCGGACGTCAAGGAGTACCTGAATTCCTACACCTTCATCGTCGACATGCCGGGGCTGAAATCCGGCGACATCAAGGTTCAGGTGGAGGACGACAATGTGCTGGTGATCAGCGGAGAGAGGAAGCGCGAGGAAGAGAAGGAAGGCGTCAAGCACGTGAGAATGGAGAGGAGGGTCGGCAAGTTTATGAGGAAGTTTGCTTTGCCGGAGAACGCGGATACTGATAAGATCTCCGCGGTTTGTCAAGATGGAGTGTTGACCGTCACAGTTGAGAAGCTCCCACCGCCGGCGCCCAAGAAGCCCAGGACCATTGAGGTCAAGACCGCTTAAATGTTCATGATTTTTTAATGGGTGATTGCTGATAAGCTTGTTTGATCGGTGTTAGTGTGAATTTGGTGTGGGTTTGAATTTGGGTCAGTGGCTTCTACACAGAAGCTGATGATTTCTTTATAAATATGTAGTTTTGAGTACTAATGAAAGCCTTCTGCTCTCTTTCTCTTTCTTCTTCGGTGTATCTCTCTTCTGTTTGGAAGCTTCATTGTATGTTTAGGGAAGATGGGTAAACTGATCTTCCTAAGAAATATTACCCTTCAATTATAAAAAGTTTCCCCAAGATCCAAGAGTGATTGAAGAAATTGGAAGGAAAGTGAAGAGCATTCATCAAATCAAGTAAAAAGAAATTTATAATAATGACATCATAAATGACATATGTTATGCCCACCAATATCAATACAATGAAAATCAATTTTTATTTTAATTTAAAGAATAAATTATAAATTTTTTCTTTTAAATTAGTTAAATATGTATAAAAAATTGGATTTAAAAGAGAAACAATAACTTCTCATGCAAGTATTGATTTTGTTTAAGAGTGATCTTCATTAAAAGTTTTCTATACAAATTATTTTTAGTAATTTTTTTAATTTTTTTTTGTCTAATAATTGTTTTTTATAATTTTTTAAAAAACTATTTTTAAACATTTGTTAAAGTCTTTATTTTTTTCTTTTTTAATGAAAATGATTTTTAAGTATTACAAGACATTTTGATTCTTTTGAAAGATTGGATGTAAATTAAAGGATAAATAATTTAGTTTATAAGAAAGAAAAGGGGAATGTTTACACGCTCATATGAAACCACGCCCCCACCTACAAAAGGGCATTTTAGTCTTTTAAAAGAAGCTTCCATAGCCTTTCCGTTCCGTTGTTGAAAAATCAAGGAACCTCCCAGAAGCTCCCAATTCTTCCCCTTCTCATTCTTTCCAGAACTTTCCTCTGTTTCCCAACTCTCTCTCCTATAAAATCCACCTAACCACCTCTGAATTCTCCGAACATTCGAGCACTTCCACATTTTTCAGCAACAAATCTCTGAAACCCAATATGGATTTGAGAATGATGGGCCTCGATTCTTCACTCTTCTCAGCCCTCCAACACATGCTTGACGCCGCTGACGGCTCCGACAAATCGGTCAGTGCACCCACTCGCACCTACGTCCTCGACGCCAAGGCTATGGCTGCTACGCCGGCGGATGTCAAAGAGTACCCGAATTCCTACGCCTTCATCATCGACATGCCGGGGCTGAACTCCGGCGACATCAAGGTTCAGGTGGGGGACGACAATGTGCTGGTGGTCAGCGGAGAGAGGAAGCGGGAGGAGGAGAGGGAAGGCGCAAAGTACGTGAGAATGGAGAGGAGGGTAGGGAAGTTTATAAGGAAGTTTGCGTTGCCGGAGAATGCGAATACTGATAAGATCTCTGCGGTTTGTCAAGATGGGGTGTTGATCATCACCGTTGAGAAGCTACCACCGCCGGAGCCCAAGAAGCCCAAGACCATTGAGATCAAAATTGCTTGAAATATCAAGGGTTTTGGGAGGGTTTTTCTGGAATTTTAATGGTCAATGATGTGGTATTGTGGGTGTGTATTAAAATTCTAAGGAAAAAAAATCCTATGATATTTTCTTTGTATTATATATTCAAATTTTAATTTGAGGCTGTAGAATTAAATTCGTATTGTTTAATAACGATATAAAAAATTAACATACAATATTACATTCAATCCAATCTTTACATGTATTTGAAGTTGTTTTGCAAAAGTGGAAACTTTTATACTTCCTTGAATAATTTTGTTAGATTAGTGTATTTCAAAATTATGCCTTTGCTAAGATTTTAATTTATTACCTATTACCAAAAATAATAAATAATTTATATGGAATTGAGGCTTAAACACTTTTTTTAAATTAAATTTAGATAGAATTTAATTTAACTTAATTCTAACTTAAAGCTTTGTTTTTTTATTATTTCATTTCTATTAAGTATCAAACATTAATAAAATAAGAATCATATTTTGGTTATTTCAAAAAATTATTTTTAATATTTAACAAAAATTCAAATATATTTTTTTATTTAGTCAATATTTTTTAAAAATAAGTAATAAAAAAAAACAAAAAAAAAGTTTAAAACAAGTAAATTACATTTAACATTAAATTTTAAAAAACAGACATCGTCTTAATCTTTTATTTTTTTTATTTAATTAAAATCATGATCAAAATAATATTGATATTATAAAATTTTTATTACATATTAAAAAAAATTGTATAAATTAAAATATAATTTTTTTTAAAAAAAGTATCATTTTTTTTTTAATGTTAAAATCATTTTTAAATCTTAAACAAATTCTTCAAAACCAGGTTAACATTTATAAAAATTTGATTTCAAAAGAGCTTATAACTTTTTGTGCTCATTGAAAACACTTTTAAAAAATCATTAAGTGTTTGATTATAAACTAAAAAAAATGTTTTTATAGTATTTTTTAGTATATATTATTTAATAAAAGTAATTTTTTGTAAAAATTTCCTTTATCCTAGAATCATTTTAAGTAATTCTTCAAATTCAAATTTCTTAAAATATTTTTAAAAAATTTTAGTACCTAATTTTTTTTCCTCTAAACAATAGAAAATGTTTTTAATTGCTTTTAAAATTTGGCCTAAATTAAAGGATAAATAATTGAAGGCATAGCTGATACTGCTTTTAAAAAGTGCTTTTTAACATTAAAAAAAAAAAAGGTTTTTAAAGAAAAATTATGCATTTAATAAAATTTTAAAAGTTGAAATCACTTGTAGATGTCTAAAAACACTTCAAAATATATATATATGACTTCCATTAAAAATAATTCTCTTAGAATATATTTAAAGAAAACATTTCCAACAAAATTACGTTAATAGAAAGACTATATGGGCCTCTTAGTCCATGGGAAAGGAAAATATACCTCACGTATAAAAGGGCATTTTAGTCATTTAAAGGAAACTTCCATCAACTTCTGGAACCACCGGAGAAAAATCAAACAGATTCTCCCAGAAGTTCCTAATTCTTCCCCTTCTCATTATTTCCAGAACCTTCCTTTGTTTCCCCAACTCATGTCCTATAAAAACCACACCACCACCTCACATTTCTTCAGCATTCAAGCGTTTCCGGTTCAGCAGTTGTAGTTGTTCACAGTCTCACACCAACGAATCTCTGAAACCCAACATGGATTTGAGAATGATTGGCCTCGACTCTCCACTCTTCTCAGCCCTCCAACACATGCTCGACGCCGCCGACGACTCCGACAAGTCCGTCAGCGCCCCCACTCGCACCTACGTCCGCGATGCTAAGGCCATGGCTGCGACGCCCGCGGACGTCAAGGAGTACCCCAATTCCTACGCCTTCATCATCGACATGCCGGGGCTGAAGTCCGGCGACATCAAGGTGCAGGTGGAGGACGACAATGTGCTGGTGATCAGCGGAGAGAGGAAGCGCGAGGAGGAGAAGGAAGGCGCCAAGTACGTGAGAATGGAGAGAAGGGTGGGGAAGTTTATGAGGAAGTTTGTGTTGCCTGAGAATGCCAATACTGACAAGATCTCCGCGATTTGTCAGGATGGGGTGTTGACCGTCACGGTGGAGAAGTTGCCTCCGCCGGAGCCCAAGAAACCCAAGACCATTGAGGTGAAGATCGCCTAAGATCCTTGGTGTTTTGGGGGATTTTATGGTAAAAAATGTGGTGGATAATAGGTTTAAGTATGGACCATGGTTATGTGTGTGGTTTCTAGCGATGAAGCTGAGGCTTTCTTTATCAGTATGTAGTTTTGAGCAACTATCAATGAAGTATCTCTACTTATATTATAAGTAAGTTCATAAGTTGTTTTCCCACCGAAGCAATTCCAAGCAAACTAAGTATACTTACAGGGATTTGAAGCAATAACAGGAAAACAAAGAGATTTAAGGACATTTCCTTAAGAATTTTGAACTTTTGGGGTTACATAAAAACTCAAAAAAAAAAAAAAAAAAAGTTATAGTCTTGGGAGAATTTCAAGTAGACATATTTAGTTTCTTGCAAGTCTGTAATCTCAGATGAGAATGTAGCAACAATTTGGACAGTCTAGTGAAAGGAAAAGGCATCACAGATTTATTATAGTTCATAGTTACATTTCTTTTAGCAGATTTCACCTTCTTGTTCTTACGGGTTTCGATTGGCTGTTCCAAGCTTCTGGCAATACTCTTTCTGACAAACAGAGCAACGAAGAAGCCCTCTTTGTCCTCAACTGGATCGGTTCGAAGCAGATGTTCAGCTGAAAGTTTTTAAAACAAATAACAAAAAACAAAAGTTATTAACAACTCCTTCAAGACATAGCACTAATTTTCCTTCAAGACATGTTTGGATGGATAGAGTTCCAACCAAGGTTGCTTTCTTTGCGTGGGAGGCGACATGGGGAAAAGTGTTAACTTTGGATAGACTTCAGAGGAGAGGATTGCAACTCCCCAATTGCTGTTTTTTGTGTGGGTGCGAAGAAGAAACTGTAAATCATATTCTTATTCATTGTATAGTGGTCAGAAATTTGTGCGATATAGTTCTTGGGTTAGTTAATGTAAAGTGGGTCTTTCCAGAAACTGTAAAGGAGGTCTTATATAGCTGGAAAGGCCCTTTTGTGGGGAAGAAAAGGAGAAAGGTGTGGAACTCCATTCCGTTATGTATTTTTTGGACGGTTTGGAAGGAGAGAAATAGATTAGCTTTTAGGGGGGGTGTTTTGAACGTTCAGAAACTCAAGAATTTTTTTGTATGTACGCTGTGGAGTTGGGCTAGATTGTATATAGGTGAGGATTTATCCTCCCTTATAGGATTTCTGGAGTGGGTAGCCTCAACTTAAGGGGAGGTGAGTTTCTACTCGGCTTTTTTGTTGTTCTTCTTTTTCTTTTGAGGCTCTAGCCGCCTCGTATACCCCCTGTATGCTTCGTGGCTTTGTGCCTCTTTTTTAATGGATATCTGCTTTGCTTATCAAAAAAAAAAAAAAAAAAACAACTCCGTCATTATATGAACTACAACTCAATATGTTGGTAAAACATTACTTACAGCCTTCAAAAACAGGGAGGCCACGCCGAGGCCAGTGAGGGAATGGTGTTGCGAGTTGAAAACCATGTGATGCAGCAAGGGGTAGAACAGATTTGATTACGTCTTCATTTTCAATTTGATGGATGGAGCATGTGCTATAGACAACTTTCTCGACTGCTGGAACTGCAATAGAAGATAACATATTTTACTACTTTGAAAAAACAAGGGCCAGAGGGAGTTACGAATTTAGAATAGCAGCTAGTAAATTTCTTAGTGTTATGCAGCAAGGGCAAGAGGGTGAGTCTTCAAAAATCGCAGCCCAACAGAACACTATCCAATGAAGACACTAAATTTTGATCCTGGGTTGTAATTGAGTCTTATTTCTATCAAGCTACTAAGCTTTTATGCAGTGGTTAAGCTAATTTGGACTTTTAACAACAATTCCCATAAAACAAGGCTTTGATACCACCATAAAGTTATTAATTGATCTAAAAGATTGAGTTGTTAGGTAGCGGACCAACAATGAATAAAAAGATAATTTGGTGTTTAGGCTACACAATTCCCTCCGATGTGTGATATATTTGCTCCATGGAACGAATCTAGTAGGCCTCGAGTGAAAAGAGATCACTCTTATAAAATCAAACATTGCATACATTGGGGGCAAATGTCATTAAACAAATGTTGAATGGTGACTATATCTTATCTGATAAACCCCACATGAACTGTAGATGATAAAATTCCCAGACATATATTTCAAACCTGGGGAGAAGAAATAACAAGAGGAACAACAGACCCAAATGTCCACAGAAAAATAAGCTACTTACAAGATAATGCATGTTCCAAAGCCTTCTTTTGAAAAGCAGCAAGCTTGTTTAGCCTTTCTGTGCCAGCAACATCTGTGGCATCACCTGTGTAATTTAGAAGGCAAAAGAGACTAAGAATAAAAACATTTTTTTTATATATAGAATAAAATTTTCTATTTGGTATATAAACTGATCTGCCTAGATTGACCATACAAATATACTCAAACACAGGAGAGTCACTGTGTATGACATTTGATATCCAACAGAAGTTCAAAGCAAGCAAGACAAAATTGATTTTTGTTTCTCTTGCATAGTTCAAAGAGCCTGAACCATTTTTTCCTTTTCCACATTTGGGGTTTTTGGTTGTTTAACCTGTGTTCCAGTCCTTCGAATTCATAATTAGCAGAGTGCTAAAGAAAGGTCCAAAGAACAGTTTCAGCACGGAAAAGAAAAGGCATTTCCTGATTTAAACAAATATATATATATACAGAGAGAGAGAAAGAGAGAGGCATGACCAGAAAATAATTTATGGATTAAGCTAAACCTACCTGCAGCATATGATGGGAGCAGATGATCTAATCTCTCAGCAGTGGTTCCAGATCCAGAGCAGGAAGGATCTAAGAGAATAGCACGAACCTGCAAATCTTCATTTAATTATGAACAAAGAACAGACACAGAATATAGTTTGACTCAGCACATGCAGTACAGGAGACAAACCCCCATTACATATAACAGCTATATGAGAACCTTAAACTATCCATAGTCCTCTAAACTTTACCTTTGAGTATGATGGATCCATCGGATTTAGGTTTAAAAAGTCCCCGTGCAAAACTTCTATGTCTATCAGCCATGTTAAGTCCACAAGGACAAAATACCACAAATTGAACATAAACAAATTCATAAGCAATGAGAAATTAACCTACAAATTCTGCTTACAGCAGTGAAAATGTAATAAGTGAAAAGGAAAAGATCGAGAAGACGCTGTTTATGAGAGAGTGTAGACAATTTGGAGCACCTTTCAGTTCATAAGCAAGAAATCTCAAGTCACAGTTGGATCACTGATCAGTTCAGAACTGAAAGCAAGCTACACAAACATCCAACACAAGCAAATAATAGTGATTGGCCAAATTTACAAGTCAAATGCCAATGAAAGGATACTAGCAGCCCCAGAAAGTCGGACAGTGTCCTCTAAACGTTTAACCCTTTCATTATCCAGTTCACATGCTATAATCTTTCCCTTTCCTTTCATAAGTGCAGCAAGGTGCACGGTCTTGTTTCCTGGAGCTGAACATGCATCAAGAACCTTCATAGAAAATAAATTGAGCATGGGTTAACAAATACAAGCAATAGGGCCTCTTCTTTGATACACGCCCAATCAACTTCCACAACAAATGGCAAAAGGTAGGGATTGACAACAACCACTACAAAAGATAGGGACTCGTTCTACTCTCCTTCAATTGTCCTCATGCTAGTTTTTTTTTTCATAGGAACCCTCTAGTTAGCTTACTACCCCATAATGCATGTCCTCCATCCAGTCAATATATAGTTGATATTTTTTTTCTTCCAGGAAATATTATTTAAAAACCATCATCCTTACAAACACAGTATTCCCCTTTATCCAATTGAAAACTCATTGAGGCTACAGGGGATAGGCCAGATTCATCAAGGCATGTGCTGATTTAAGCCCCCTCTTACGAGGCACTGTCTCTGCTATTGACGCTAGCAGCAAAAGAAGGGAACAAGCATTATCTCTGCTAAGTAAAAAACTTAATCACCAATATGAATGACACAAGCATGACCCACCTCCCATCCAGGTTCTGGCCCAAGTGCTACCGCCACCATTGAACTTGCTTTCCCCTAAGAAACAAATGTTTATAATTTAAACTACAGATATAGATAAAAATGGAGATCTTTACTATTTTTCTTATGGAAAAAAAAAATTGTATAATAAGAATCTGGACCACATTAAGGAGCTTTTAAACTGGAAAATTTATTAAATTCTTACTTGCATGAAAACACTCCCATTTCTGACCAAAGGATGATCATGCAAATCACTACCTGGTGGGAGTATTAACAAGTCAGGAACCATGTCATCTTTCTGAACCTATTCAAAGCACAAACCAGCATTAGGCCACATACAAAATGACCCCCAAAGAGAGAAGCATGACTCAAAAATTGATGATGCATCACATGTAGAAGGACTAGGGGGAATGTTTACATCAGAAAATATGAGTTCACACCAAAACTATGTAACTGACACAATGACATCTGTTCCTGACAAAGATAGAAAGGATCCAACATGACTATGTGTCAAGACATGTCAGTTTGGTAGAACAAATGAATATAGTAATGGTCCTGCATTGAAGAAGAGAAAAGCAATATGAAAGAATAGACAATTACCAATAAGTAACAATGAACACTTAAATTGTCTATCTCAATCTACAAAATTGTCTAAGGTAGTTCTGACTAAGACTTTAGAAAACTATTGTCCTCCAATGTTCTGACTAAGACTTGAGAAAACTATTGTCTTACAATGTGTTGGAAATGTTTCATATAAATTGATGGATGTTACCATGTTCTGTTTCCCTAACTCGTGGAAGGCAGACTCAACATCCAACTTCAGAGTATTTACACGAACAAAACGAGGTTTTGAAACATCTGCAACAGAAATTATCAACCAGATTTAGCGAACATGTGTATGAAAGATATTTTATCTTTCTATGCATCTCTGTCCCAGACATGAATGGAAATTGCTAACAAGGTCAGATAGCTTAATCACCTTACATAAATTATCTACCTTATCTACAACCAAAAAAATAGAGACAAATATGCCTATCAGAGAAAAAGCAACCTGGAGCTGGCATGAAAATAAAAAGTGAGAACTGAGCAGACTAAAAGCATAAACCATAAAAATGTTTCTGCAAATATTCTATCCCCTCTTCCCAGTCCACCTTATGATATCTATATGGCAAGTATTTCAAGCAACCTTTAGAAATTTATACTAAACAAAAGCAGTTTCTCCCTGAATGCCAATCATGTTTAACCATAGGAAAACATCAGTAACTGAAAGGCTGAATAATCCACTCTAACAATTGTATGACTGAGCACAATTAGCCTCCAAAATGCTAAATCCTCCATGAGCATGAAAGCAAAACAGACACATACCAGGAATTTGATAAAGAGCCATCAAGTCTTCAACACGTTTCACCTTCTTTCGCACCAAAAGCCGCGCTAGAGCTAACTGTATAGCATCTTTCTGAAGCAGTAGAAATTTCTCTGCATCACCATATGATGAAATTTCCTAAAGAAAAGAGTTCATGTCAAAATATCACTACATAAATTAAAATAAAGAGCAATGACAAATAAGAGATGAAACTATCACTCTTCAACAATAAGATTCTATTTATTTAATGATCGTAATTTAAAATTCAATACCAAGGCCTGTCACAAGATATTCCACGTTAACGAGGACTTTATAGCAACTAAAATGTCACCTAAACAAGGAACACCTTCTAAAAAGTTACCTTACTTCAACATTAACAAAATAACCTCCAAAGGGTTATTTTCACAATTTCATCTATACAAAGAGAGATAAGAAAAAGATGAAAAAACAATGCTCATGGATAGACAAACAAAGAAATGATAACTCCATAAAACCAAAACTAGGGAAAACAAAATCGAGGGTGGCAAAAGTGTCACTTAAATTTCAAGATTGTTACTTCCCCTCTGTTAACCAAGAAACCGTCCTTGTTATTCTAGGACTTTGGAACCATTTGAAAACCTCGAAGCACATGTATTGAACTTGACCCATTCAACTATAAAAACTAAGTCCTATCTCATAAAATCATGCCCAAATAATAATCATCATAATATATGCAATGGTTTATATGCTTCACTCATCAAACAAATTTGCCTCTTGAGCTATAACTCCCTGTGTAGTTTTTCCACTAACCATTTTGCTTCCAAGATTAACCCTTAAGGTGTTTGATTCCTCCAAACAAATTAAATTTGAAAATAAATCAAAGGTACCATAGATATTGGACAAAATTACCTGTCCAAACAGAATATCGTAAGTGATTATATACATCAATCCCTCTTGCCTCTGCAACATCAATCATAGACACGATATTATTAACCATACAAAAAATAAATAAATAAAATAACTATCAAATCCTGCAAACTTCTTGTAACCAATTAATACTAGCAAACATTGGAAGTGATCCAAAGGCATATTGAAAATGGTCGTGTACGCACATGCTATAAGAACGCTTTAATTATACATAGCATTTTTCCATGTACTTTTCTTACATTTCAGAGCATTTATCGATTTTAGCTCTCAAAATTGCATAACAGTGATGTTAGAAATGAGTCTTTGTACCTTCCACTTGGCATTTAGAATCCTAGCAGAGTCCAAAACATCCTTGATAATTGAAAGATCTGAAAACAAACCAAAAAGAAAGAGAGAGAGAGAGAGAGGGAAAAAAAAAAAAAGAGTGAGTATTTGCAGTGTTGCAATGAATCGAGTCTTAAGCTATAAAGTTTCAATTTCACCCACTTTCCTACAGTTTCTCAACATCCAAACAAAGCATTACGCCGCTAACTTACGCTTCAGAGTTTGACAGACGAGCGCGAAGGTGGCCTTCTTGTTCCTGACCGAGGGGCTATAGACCAGCGATTTGATGGAGCCGACGGCTCGCCGCTTAGCGTCTCCTTGGAGAACGCACTGCAGGACCTTCGCGGCTTCCCTTCTAGCGAAGTATGAAGACCGGTCGGCTTTGCTTAGCCGCTGCTCCTTCGACCTCTTGGCGCATGAGGCTGTCGTCGCCGCCGTTTTCGAAGACACCATGGCTCCCGATGGCAAAAAGAGTGGGCTGAAAGAAAACTATTCAAGAGAAAAAATAAGGATCACTGGCCCCTTTCAACCTAATGGGCCCGGACTTGGGCTTGCTCTTGGGAAAAACTAAGGATCATGGGGCCCTCTCTACCTAATGGGCTTGGGCTTGGACTTTAACTAATATTAGGGTATGGACTTTTAACAATTCAAAAACAATTTTTTTTTTCATTTTTTTGAAAAACTTTCGATTTAACAACTACTGTCAAAATCAGTATTAAAATCATTTTTATAAGAGAATTTAAAAAAAAACCCCTAAAAAAATTTTCCCACTTAATATTGGTAAAGAAAAAGTCTATAATAAGCATGGATATTTATGAAAGGAGCTTCTCGGAAAGCAAGCAGGGGATTAAAGAAGAAAGTGGACATACAATTGACATCCCATCACAATACAAAGGATTTGATTTACCAATTAATTATTAATTAATAGGAGGCATGCCAAAGAATTCTTATTTCAGTTTGACTGCCCAAAATGAATGGAATCCCCCACGTGCCTCTATGATATTGGTCCTAGGCAGTTGGCCAATCCCACCGGCGTAGAATGGGCTCTAACCCTAGTTCACGTGGAGTACAAGTCATGGAAAAGATTGGATTGGCTGCAAGGGGTTCAAACTCTTTAAGTCCAAGCTCAACGATCCATCAATTTTTCCCTTTCAAATCATGTATGAATCGAAGACTGTATATGAAAATCTCCTTTCACATATTGTTTCAATATACAGAGAAGGTAAAAGGGGAAATGTTGGCGGACTAAATAGATACGGGTGGGTTCGATTCATTTGGAATTCATGGATATAATACAAGATGAGGATTTATTTATTTTTTTCACACATGGGTTCGATCAATTAAATCATAATTTTAGAGTATATTTAATAGTATTTTTATTTAAAATATATTTAAAATAATAATTATTAAAGTGTATATTCAAAAAATATTATTAGTGATTTTTTTTTTTAAAGTATTTTAAAATTTTTATTAAACATATAATTTTTTTAAACTACAAGTGTGTTTTAAAATTATTATCAAATCGATAATTAATATCACATCAAATTAATAAATTGATAATAATGAAGCATTTGATTTAAAGGGATTTCACCCTAGGACTGTGCATTGACCTGTTTAAAATTAGGAACCTATTTTTTATTTCCCATCAGGTAATGAAGCTTTTTATTTTTTATTTTTTTTTATTTGAATGCAAATTCAATGTTTATAATCTTCAGTGAAAAATTATTATCTAAGTTTACATTAATCCAAAGTGATTTTCAACCTTTAAGTATTAAGAGCCCGTATAGTACAATGATTATGAGAAGCATTTCTAATATTTTTAATACTAAAATTTTTTTATTATTTAAATATTATAATGATTAGAAATATTTTTTAAAATTACTATCAAATACACTCTAAAAATACTACAAATTTTATATAATTACTATCAAACGCACTCTAAATAACATCATAAGGATATACTTAAAATGCTATAGAATAGAGAATCGAAATAGGAAATCAATTTTATTCCTGTTCATTGAATTGTTTTTCAAAGTCAAAATAAGAATAAAAAATTCATTATTTTAAAATTTATTATTTGAATTTTGATTCCTTTCTAATATTATGTTACCAAACCAAAAACATCACATCGATGTGGTATGTGAAAATAGGAATAGAAATAGGATGAAAATGACACATATGGGGATAAGAAGAAAAATAGGATGCGAATAAAAGTAAATCATAAACCAAGTCTAGTCCGTGGAATATGAATTAGAATTCGATAAAAATTACATATAGGAAGAGGAAGGGAAATAAAATGAGAACAAAAAAAAAAAAAAAGATCAGTATATCTTAAAAAAAAAACAAAAATAGAATCAAAATCCTAATGAAAACAAAATTTAATTTTTATAATAATTTTTTATTTTATTCTTACTCTTGAAAATAACCCAAACACATTAATAAATAAAAATAAGATTGATTTTTTTGTACTCGAGTTTCATTTATTTATGTATTCCAGTGCTCTAAATTCAGTCATCCCATTTAAAGATCCAAATTTTAAATTCAGTATTTTCCGTACCTTAAGAATTTTCCATCAACAAAACCCCGAGATATAATTTTATTGACTTGTATTCTTCGCCGTCTTCAAGGGGTTGTTGGTTGGTCTAAGCGCGAGACCAAAGCAAAACCCATACTAGTCTACGCTTAAGTCGTCTGTGCCATGTCCCACTCTCCCCTTCCTCCCTTCTCTTTAACTTCATCAGCTGATGTTGTCTCTTCCTGGATGTCAATCAATTCTCAGCCCCCCACTATATAGCACCACCTCTGAAGCTTCCTCCATGGCTGCAGGGAGGCATCCAGGAAAGCTCCAGGCATGAGCAATGGAGGTGATGATATATGTATGCCATACACATTTGGATACTCAGAGCAGTAAGAGGCTTGTCTTCTGAAGGCTGAAATGGCTGACACAACTGCTGGGTCACAGGACTCACTGGAGGCCGAGAGTGATTTTGAGCTTGGTGACTCTTCAAATTTTGAGCTTTCTGAGTACTTCTTGTTTGATGATCTCATGGAGGAAGATCATTCAGCATTCCTGGCATCCGAGTTTGCCCAGAATCCAATTCACCCCGGAAATGAAGTTGACAAACCTGGAAGCAGCAGCAGCCAACATGAAAGACCTGCCAGCAGTAAGCAAATGATCAATACACAGCTTTTCAGGTTTATTTGTATGTATGCATATTGCTTAGTGTTTTTGTGTTGTGTGCGTTGTTAGGAGACAGTGAGAGTGGGCAGAAGAAGAAAGAAGCTAAAGAAAGGGTTGCATTTATTACAAAATCTGAGGTTGAAATCCTGGATGATGGGTTCAAATGGAGGAAGTACGGAAAGAAGATGGTGAAGAACAGCCCAAATCCAAGGTACAGTAACAATAGCAATCAACAGTAAAGAAAAGAAAAAGTCTTTATCATCTTGACATCGCACCTTACTTCTATCGTAAGTTTCCAACCAAAAAAAAAGGCATCTTTTTAATACAAGAATTTCAGTAAAATCATCAGTTAAATTAAGTATTTCCCAAGCATTAATGGAGATAGCTAGCATCACAAGGAAAAACCCCACATCCACAATCAATAGTTTAGGCAGTTTTAGTAATGATTTCTCATATGATACCTAGGCAATAAGGAAAAGAAGAGAAGCAATGTGAAAATAGTGTCATTCAAGATAATGAAAGCCTGACCTTCAACACAACCCACATCTCCTTTCCTATAAAAGCATATCGAGAATTACAGTCTAAAGAACAGTATGCAAGTATTGGGGATTTCATGATTTCAACAAGCACATTAGATTTGATCATTAGTCACACACAATATTATCAGTTAGAAACTGCTCAAAGATTAAATGCATGGAATTCTTCAAATAATGAACTTTTTATTTGATGTGCAGGAACTATTACAGGTGTTCAGTTGATGGATGCAGTGTGAAGAAGAGAGTTGAAAGAGATAGGGAGGATCCCAAGTATGTGATAACAACATATGAGGGCATCCATAACCACGAAAGCCCTTCTAAGTTCTGAAATTTTTCTTGGGTAGCAAGTTCTTTGAGTACCCTCAATGTGGCACAATTACACTCAAGATATCATCCAGTCAGCCTTCAGTTATCATTTTCGGCAGGGTTCCACCACAACCCTCTTTTTTTCATGTTAAACCCTAATAGGTAGCAGTCTGCAATAGGATCCAGCTTTGACCATGATGTTCACATGTATTGACAAGAAGAACAATATATTGAAGAGTCTGTGAATATCAGATCATAGTGTTTATATGCAACTTTATTGCCTAAGAAAAATGCATATCAGCTGTACATATTACCACTTTTTTTTTTTCACTAGTATGGGTGGATGACAGTATTCACGGGGACTCACCCACAATTTGCTATGTCTATTAACTCAACTATCAAGCACAGGCTCGAGTTTTAGATACATTTGGTGGGCATTAGAGCAGGATAGCCAATTCATTCAATAATTTCCTGCTGAAAATAGAAAATACTGTAAGATGGCATCTCTTTGAAGGGAACATACCACCTCAGTTTCACATTCATGGCAGGGCTATGCCTACCATTTACCAAAAAAACAAGTACAGGACCTTTTTCTTTCTTCAGGCTTCCTTTGACATGTTGATCAATATGAATATGAACCAGATAAACTCAACTGGATGGAGTACAAATCATTAAAAGCTCGCAAATAACATAGACAGATATTTATCTGGGCAAGGCTCCTTTGGAATGGTAATGGACCAACAAAGAACTTGAAACGTGTCTTCAACTCAGATTCTTTTTACAGCATAGTTAATTCACATCAGCCGTATCCTCTAGAGAGTTACTCCATGGAATTAGAACACCTACCATTCCGCAAAGAAGCTCTGCCTAATAACTGATGCTTGTGGCTGAACAAACCAAAACTCATTTTCCTACTGTCCAACAACCCCCGCCTCTGCATTCTTTGTCAGATGGAATTCTGTAGATAACACAAAAAAAAGGGCTTTATGATTTCCATTAGAAAAATGAATATGCTTGATAGACAATACCAATTCTAAAAAGAGTAATTCTTTGTCAGGACAAGAAAAAGACAATGCCCCTTGTGACTTTATACTCTCTCTCAGTTCCTTTAAGGCAAAAATTTGGGCCACCATTAGTTCAATTCATGGTATCAAATCCAAAATCTGTCTGTTTTAGAGTCAAATCTAAAATGGCAACCGATGTCAGCAACAGAATTAATGTAGTTATGCCAATTAAATAAGAAGTGCTTATAGTCTCTTGTGTTGAGAAGGAAGAAGAAAAACCATAGGCGTAGTTTAGTGGTGTGACCAATTTTCAAGTGTCCTTAACTCCATAACACAGTATAAAATCACTTGGAAAGCAATTGAAAACTTTGTACACCAAGAGAAGCATGGTTACATTATGGCGGCAGAAGGAAACCAACTCATGTAAAGTTAAAAGTAAAAACTCCTTGAACTGGACAAAGTTCAAACATAATTGATTTACAAAAAAAAAAGGATACAAAAATTTAATTATTACCTTCGAATTAATCATTGCATAGTGATTGACTACATCTGAATGTACATACAAATATAAGCTTCATAGGCAGATCTCATTACTATCATCTAGTCCAAAGAACCAACCTGATTTTATTCCATCAACAAAACCAATCTCCAAGCAGGCTATACGATCTTGCTATGTCAGACATTCGATATAACTTTGTTGTGTAGAATCCCATACCCTCAAATCACCGTTTCATTTTTCTTAGCTAAACAATAAGCATTACAATGTAGTATTAACTCCAATTTGATTGGCGAAAAATAGCATGCTACATTCACAATCTGACAGTTTCACTGGGAAAGATAACATCAGGGTTTCGTATATGTAGATTCAGTGCTGCCAACTCCTTCCATTTAGCTCTTGTGCCATTAAAACGACAGGAGATGCTCCACAAGATTTCACCAGGCCACACCTGTGCTCTCATTTGGGAGGAAGCTTTTACTATAACCTTTGACTTTGAAAGCACATGCTTATTAGTCTTATCTATTCCATTAGCAAGCAACCAACGGAATCCAGATTGATGCTGTGATGCAGAACACCAAAGCTTTTTCCTACCAGGCTCAGTATTTACACCTGCAAGATGGACCTGAGTGATTTTGAACTGAGAAATGAGTTCTTCGTCTTCTTCCTTCTCTTTTATCTCACCATCCACCTCCCCCTTTACCACTGACTCGTGTTGATCCACCACTTCCCCACTGTTTCTGGGTTCTGACTCCACGTTATATATTTTGGGTTTTGGAGGGAAAAATACTCTCTCCACTTGGATTAGAGCAAGCACTGGGGCACCTACTGGTTCATAGTTTCTAAAGGGATCTCTAAGCTGCACCATGAGAGCAACTGTAAAGTTGTTCTCCAACATACCCCACTTCCTACCCAAGCCTTTGCCCCATTTTCCGTCTCTTTTCAACCTTCCATTTACCAGATCCATGCACTTAGCATGATGGGCTGCAAGGATCTTTGAAGTATGCTCGCTAATTTGATCCTCATCACAGATGATTCCAGAATCCAGCCTCAACCACTCATCCAATGTTATAGACAGGCTCATTAGTCCATTGTCATCACTGCCAATATCCCTGGCATTCAATAGATGCAATCCTACAGCTCCTTCAAAATCAAGAGTCCTAATCAAGTTGACAGTCTTCTTCCCTTCAAAGCCAGAGATTTCCTCAACATACTTGGAACTAATGCATGAAGGTGCCTCCTCATCTGACATCCCAGAATGAATTCTTAATCCTTCAATTGAGAGAACTTCAATCTTATCCATTGCTGAAGGTGCAAGATCTTCCAGAGATACATAGTCTGAGACCATCTCACCTCCTACTGAACTTGAGTTCAGGTTATCATTATTCTGCCAAGATGAAAATTCTTCAGCAGTATTTCCTAAACCAAATGTATCTTGCCCAACCTCTGATTCATGCGCAAATAAAGTATGCCTGAGATAACAATAAAAAACAAATGAATCAAGCATCACTTGGAAAAGAGAGAGAGAGAGAGATCAGAAAGGTAGAATGGTTCAAACTCCACATGACAATACATGGAATGAGTTCACATACCTCTCAGGCACCTCCAATGCAAATGCCGCCTCACATGCTATTTGATGCATTGTCTTCCCAGTGATATCCTCCAAAGGCATTGACTTACTGGCCTGCATTGAGAATTTTTCAATTCCAATTGATGCCAAATGCTGTAATATTTCCATGATATCAGCACCCATTTCTGCAGGTAACACAACTGGAACAGAAGCTTGCATAATCAAGCTCCCACCACTCTTCGCATTTCTGAAAACTGAGGGGTGCATAGAACGCAAAAAGCCTCCATCCTTCATCTGAATGAATGGCCCCAAGCCTTCGCCAAGTGGAGGTAATCTGACAGGCTCTTCAGGGGGGAGATAGATTGGACTTCCAAATCCACCAGAGCTACAGCGAGGGGAATTCTGAAAGACCTTCTCACTCAAGCCCCATTCTTGCATTAGAGCCACAGTCTCCAAGTCTTCAAGCATTTTTGCTTTCCTTCTACGTACCAGCGACTGACCCATTGTCTCGTGTTCCTCTTCAGCAGCTTGAATAACCGAAATAAAATGTAAATCTTTGCAAAAGTTCCCAAACTCAGAACCAGTTGGAGTCCCAAAATTCCCAGAGTAAGACCCAGTTGGAGCATCACAACCAAACTGAGTCTGTACTTCTGTTTCTTCAGAGTCAAAAATGAAGTTTCCAGAAGCTAGGTTATCCTTTTCAAACTGTCTCAAAAGACACTCTCTTGGAGACTCAAGGTCACTATCAGCACTCAGACCAAATGAGCTATCCTCTATTCCCAGCATTTTTAAGAATTCACTTGCCACAGATTCTGTCGCATCATCCAAGCTAAGCGATTTTTTTACTGCCTTACTTGCTTTAAACTTTGACTTAACCTCCAAGTAGTTTTCTTGCTCAAGAAAGTCACTCATAGCCAGAGGAGAATGCAACTCTGCTGAATCTGAAATTGACAGGCTGTCAAGAAAGGACTCAAGTTCTTCCATTGATGAATCTTTGGTGTATGCACTATTCTCTTTGAAGTTGTCATCATCCATTACATCCCCATCTTTACACTTACCATAGAAATCATTCTTCAAATCACAGTCTGTCTCCTCACCCTTAATAATCTCATCCACATGAACAGTTTCCACTTTAGAGCCAGCATAAGGTTGAGCAGCACCATCTTCCAGTTTCAACAGTTCCTTTGTGGAAAATTCTATCCCCTTCTCAGTGACATCAAACTCTGCATCATCACAATCACTTCCAATAATTTCTTCAGCAGACTCAAAGAATGAATTGGGCTTTGGTTTCAAAGACTCCACATGTTCAGAGAAAATATCAGACCCTAATGAATTACCCAACTTCCCTTCATCAAGTTTCTTATATATAAAACTTATAGACCGAGAAAGCTCAAGCCCAGGATTTGGAAAACCTTCGTTAAGGATTTTAACATCCAGTGATAGAGAAGAGCGATGAGACCCATGGCTAGGGATGCTCCCAACCTGCTGAAGCATGTCATTGCCTGTGCTTGTCCTATTCTGATTTAAATTTAAAAGCTCAGGAAAGATTACATTATTACTCTCAATTGAATTATCCTTCATTACCAAAAAACCATAACTAACATTTAGAGTCGCCCCTTTAGCCATGCCTGAGAGCTTATAGCTTGTTGACCACTTCCCTGAGCTTTTGTCCTCCTCTAACTCATCCAGAGTAACCGGAAGCAACTTTGTAAGATCAACCCAGTGCTTCCCCATATCAAGCCCTGGTTTCCCAACAACAGATGCATACAGCAAGAAATGCCTAGCCTCATACTTCGCCGAATTGTGAGTTCCACTTCGATGACCATAAACAGAACATCGATGCATTAAAGTCTCTTCAAATTCAGCAACTCCCTGACAAATATGAGATGGGCAGGTGTGCAACACCTCATCCTTTCGTTTCCAATGAACACATAAACTATAATCATTGAAATTTGATGGCAGCCCTTCAATTGAATGTACATGGAGAAAGAAACAACAATTGAATTTACGATCCCGGATATGAGTCAAAGCTTTTATGCTCTTTTTCCAGTTCCATGTTGATGATTTCTTATCCTTCTGCAGGAAGTCTTCCCCAAAGATCTTGGACTTTGATTCTGATAAACGGGTTTTTCCTACAGATTGGGATCGAGAGTGGGATGAAGAAATCAAAGCTTTTGAAGGGGTTTGGTCCATGTAAAGGGCTTTGCTTAAAGCCTTGATATCATGCAACAACTCACCACCATTTGAATCTCTACCATGATTTTTACCAGATTCAATTTTTGACAGCATCATCTAGAGATCAAACAAAACACAATTATATAAACAAAACATTCATCATAAGAAGCTCTTAATTCTTATCGTTTTGCACTGAAACCCAGCATTCAATCAAACACAAAAAAACACTGACACATAAACCACAAATTCCCAAAACAAACCCAGCTCAATTTGGTTGCTGAGAACTCAAAGGAAAGAAAGAAAAAATCAAATAAAATAAAAAACCGAAAATTGGGTTCTTACAAGAGGCAGTTCAACCCCAACCTATGATACAAATTCCAAGCTTTCAGCCCCTTTCCCTCGATTTCTCGGCAACCAAACAGATTGTAGCTGAAAATTAACCAAACAATTGACCTGTGCTTACCCGGATTGAATATTCTGGGGAATCATTCATCTTCCCCGCGTTGTTTCTTAGAGAAGTAGGGAAGAAAAAATAAAATTCGTATCGTGTGGGTAGTTTCGAAGTTGGATGTGCTGCGTGGGTGGACTCCTTAGTCCTTAGCCGCTTCTGCTTTCGGCACCCACCAATCCTCAACGATAAATTCGCAATAATTAAAAATAATAAAAAATAAAAAGGCAATTCCAGAACATATTTAGAATTATCATACTTTCTGTTTTGCTAAATTGCCATATAAAAATAATTAAAACATATTTTTATTTATGGCAAATTATTACATAAATAAATGAAATATAAATGACAAAGCCCAATACAATTTGTTATAGATTTAGAAATAATTTCAAACATATTAATTTTTAAAAATACTCTTAAAATTTATTATATTTTTAGTATAAAAAATTGTGATATCAAAGTTTTGAGAGCCTAAATGTTTTAGCTTTCTATTAATTAAATTTGGATGCATTTTTCTTTTTTGTTTTTAAAATTTTAAAAAGTACATATTTATATTAAAAATTTTAATAATTTAAAAAAATAAAAATTTTGATATTAAAATTTTTTGACTACTTCAAATTTTAAAATTCTCAAAAAGATAAAATAAAGTTATAATTTGTTTTTTATAAATATTCTACATTTATATAAAAGTTATGTTTTTAAAGGCAAAAAACAAAAAATAATATTTAAGAATATATATTTTCAACAAATATTTTTTGAAAACAGTTTTTAAAAATTGATATATGATTTCCTGTAGAATAAAAAAATAAACATTTAGAAAAATATATTTAATAATTAAAAAATAAAAAAGGATCTTTTCTATCATTCAAAACAAAAGAAATATAATGTTTCGTGCAAATATAATTTAATTATTTTAAACTGTTTTTTCTTATTTTATGATGATTGTTTTAAAAATTAATAGAACAAATGTGAAGAAAGGTTGAAAATTATGAATTATATATAAAATATTATAAAACTACTTTAAAAACTGTTTTGTAAAAATGGTTTTTGAAAATATTTTCAAACAAATCCAAAATGTTTTTAATTAATTTTTTTAAAATAAATTTTATTTATAATATTTTATTTCAATCATTCTTGGTTACCTGTATAAAACAATCTTCAGAAAATAATTAAAAATAATTTAATTATATTTTAAAAAAATCTTATTTTTTATATTTAAGAATAAATAATTATTTTCATATATTTGTTTAAATACGTTTTTTTTTTTTTTTTTTTTTTTTTCTGTTAAAACCAGGCTGGTTTTCATGACTAGTTCTGCCAAGGGTAAGGACAACCTAGATAAACGCTGTACAAATAGGGTACATTTTTTATTGATTAGGTATTTGTTTTTTATCCAAGAGCAAAAGCGCTTTTGTTGGAAAAAGCCAAGAAAAATTTGATACCCTGTTTATTATTTTACTTTTTAACTCTAAATAAAACTTTACTACTTAGATACGTTAAAATATTTAATTTTTTTTATTTAATTAAAAATAATTTATTGATATCAACCAATTATAATTAAGCTAAATTTATTAATAATAAATTTATTTTAATTATATAAATTAATATTAACAATGTTTTTTAGTTGAATAAAAAAAGTCAAATTTTTTTATTTTTTTTGTTCAATCAAAAAATAAACGCAATCTTAGAGTGTGTTTTATAATAATTTTAAAAAATATTTTTAATACTTGAAATATAAAAAAGTTTAAACAATAAAAATATTAAAAGCATTTTTTTAAATTAGTGTCAATGACATTTTTAATAGTGCTAAATATTATGTCTCTTATTTCTATAATATTTTATTTTTATTAAGTATTGAAAAATTTAAAAAAAAATTAATATATTATTTTTTTTCATTTAAAAAAATTAAATATTTTTATTTTTTCTATTCACTAAAAATTTAATTAAAAATAAAATCTAAAAATTAAATTTTTTAGTTAAAAAAAATAAACACCGACAACCTAAATATGAAACCGAAGGTAAAAAATGTAAAAACAAACATATGATGCACGCTTTTTACGTCGCAAGGTACACGACAGCGCTTCCGACTTTTGTGACAGCACTGGCAGACAACGGATAGAGAGACTCTGAAACTGAGACCATCCAGGGACCACATCCTCCTGTAAAACCACAGGGCAGCCTCTCATCTCTAGTCTCCCGCCTCTCACCTGAGTCGCCTCTCGCCTCCCGTCTTCATCTTCTTATTCTTCTTCAATCTGAGAGTGAGGGAGTGAGAGATGGAGGGAATGATGGAGGTGCCTTACGACGCCGCGGTGAGGCTCATGCTGGCTTCGCTGGAACGCAACCTCTTGCCCGACGCACTCGTCAGGAGACTCACGCGGCTTCTCTTGGCCAGTCGGCTTCGCTCCGGATACAAGCCTTCGGCGGAGCTCCAGCTCTCCTCTCTCCTCCACTTCGCCCACTGTACTCTCTCTCTCTCTCTCTCGACTCTCTCTGATTTTAACCTTAAGTTTAGGCTTCTGGTGGACGTTCTTTTGCTTTGTTTTCCCGAGAACCAAACAGCAGGATGTGGTGGATAAGGCTAGGCTAATTGGTGGGATTTTGTTGCTATTTTGATTGTGCATTGGAGGAGACTGTGACATTGTGAGGTTGAAATCAGCGGGGGGCCTGAATTGGTTTGGCAATGATTCGAGTTTATCTGCCAGTGGAAACTGTGTGCTCGATGTGAATTTATTAATTTATTTTTGAAAAATCCAGATATGCAGTAAGATAGGGCTAGAGCTTTTAGAGAAGTGTCGTTTGACAAGATTTGGGCGAAAAGGAAGCTTTTGACCGAAGATGTCTCAATGTAAGCTTTTCTGTACAGGCATGGTCATGGTTAAAAGAGTCTAGGGGTTCATTTGGATCATTGGAAAGTTGAGGGGAAGATAAAAGAGAAGGAAAATTATAATTAGATTTAAGTTGAATAAAGAATGATAAGTCGGAAAATATCCATAATATAGTTCTGTTTTAGTTTCCTTTTCTTGACAACAAATCAAACAAAAAGAAGCATGTTATCATGACTTCCCATGTAGAGGAAACAGTCCTGCAACAATGCTACTTCTATTACTAATTATAAATTTCATGATTTATTATTATGGAGGATGATTTGAGTTTTGTTCTCTAATGTGCCAATTCCACTTCTCTTGCAGCTTTAGAAGAAATGCCTATAGCCATCAAGACCGAAGATCCAAAATCTCAGCATTATGAACTCCCAACCTCTTTCTTTAAGCTAGTACTCGGAAAGAATCTCAAATACAGGTAAATGATTTCTATTCATCCTGGTTCAGATCCAGATTGTTTTCCCTTTTATTTCACTTTTATCCATTGAATAGAAAAACATCTCATTGGCTAGGGTTAGCAGATGTTCTTCTTCTAAATATGATTATCGTCATTTGAACCCAAACAAACAGGATTTTCTTTTGAGTTCAGAAACATCTTGCTTTTTACATATGCTAATGTTTAGTGCCTGCTTCCATGAAATGTTTGAAATGTGAAGACCTGTAGTCAATTAATCTAGGTTGGGCCAAATTATTCTGGAAATTATGATATTAGAAGCTGCATTTTGAGTTTACTGGTTGTATGAGCTGATCTGGTTATATGAACTGGTGCAGTTGTTGCTACTTCCCTGATAAATCAAGCACCTTAGAGGATGCTGAGAATGCCATGTTGGAGATGTACTGTAAGAGGGCACAGGTAGAGGATGGCCACACTGTTCTTGATATTGGATGTGGCTGGGGATCATTATCCTTGTACATTGCACAGAAGTATACCAACTGCAGGATCACTGGGATTTGCAATTCAAAGTCCCAGAAAGCATACATTGAGGAGCAGTGCCAGTATGACGCTCTCTTTATTTTACCAAATTACCAAATTATGCCTTATTGCATTCAGAAGTTATAATTTGTTTTACTTTAGATGTTCACTAGGTTGGTTTACAAGTAAATATTGTTGATTAGTTTCAAAACCACTCACTGCTGAGGTGGGGGGCCCCATTGTTATTTGTTCCAATGCTCCATCCTTTCCATGGAAAATCATCACTGATCTCCCCATGGGAAATGCCTGTTTGGAATGGTTTCCTATTTAAAATTCCCTCTGAACAATCCTACTTGAGAACGTTTCATGAAGTTGAGTTTTTGTGGGTGACCTAAACGGCAAAACCATTTTGTCTCCTTTTTCTATAGGGAGCTTCAGCTGCAAAATGTGGAGGTCATTGTTGCAGATATTAGCACATTCAAAATGGAGGCAACCTATGACCGAATATTTTCCATTGAAATGTTTGAGGTGCAAAATCCTTTCAAATCATTCTATAATATTTAGAATTTGTTTTGGCATGGTTCAAGATGGGTGTTGCTTTTTGACACAGCACATGAAGAACTACAAGGATCTTCTCAAGAAGATATCTGGGTGGATGAAACATGATAGCCTTCTTTTTGTTCATCATTTCTGCCACAAAGCATTCGCATATCACTTTGAGGTATAGCTGATTAACTCCCTTGGTTGGGCTTGATGCAAATTGCTGGTTTGAATAGGCGAGTCTAGAGACTTATCCATTCTAGTACCTGTACATAATCTAGTGAAGTTGCTTTTATGATCGCTGGTAGAATAATATCTCCTGGCTACTATTCTCATGCAGGACAAAAGCGATGATGACTGGATTACCAGGTACTTCTTCAGCGGAGGCACCATGCCCGCTGCAAATCTGCTTCTTTATTTCCAGGTGAGCTCTGTGCTTTACCACTATAGTACAGATTCATGGTGTTACACAAGAGTTGTACCAACTGCCTCAATAAAAGAAAATCGTATAAACCATTTGGGATCATTCCCACCATTTTTCATGATCATTCATTTGTAGGTAGGGTGCATTTCAATTCAATTGGCCATGATACCTTATTTACTTGGGGACAAAACACTGGACATGTCCACAATAAGGCTCAAAATTCTAGTAGTGGCGGTTCTTGTTGAATTTGGTCTGATTGAATAATAGTGTACATCTATATCAGACCTATGAGTGAATTTAGATCCAGGCATGAGTTTAAGTCACTCATTGTTGACTTCTTGCCGATGATTTATGTGCAGGAAGATGTTTCTGTTGTTGATCATTGGCTTGTTAATGGAAAGCATTATGCACAGACAAGGTAAGGGAAAATTACACTGTAAATTGGAAGCAATTATGATAGCTAGAGTATGCTTGATCAAGCGATTTGGTTCTTCCTGTCAAAATTGCAGAATTTAATAGCTAACTTTTCCTACCATATTTAACTGAGAAAACTCAGATCATAAGAAAGGGCTGAAAACATGTCTTGCAGTGAAGAATGGCTTAAAAGAATGGACAAGAACTTAGCTTCTATAAAGCCAATAATGGAGTCAACTTATGGCAAGGATTCAGCTGTCAAGTGGACCGTCTATTGGAGAACATTCTTCATTGCTGTTGCAGAACTCTTTGGATACAATGATGGAGAAGAATGGATGGTCGCCCTTTTCCTATTCAAAAAGACTTGACTCACAGGGAATGAGGCTCAACAACATTTTGATTCTAGGGTGGTCAATAAGCTGCATTATTGAAGAATTTGCTTACTTGAGATGAACAACAGAACGAGATTGGAACTACCAGCATAATGTGTTGCAGAAATAGAAACCACCACAACTTCTGAACTTCGTACCATTTTGAGTAAGTGTAATTTCTTATCAATTGAGAAGTGTATTCTTGCCCAGCTGCTAGGACATGTTGGGAATTCTCTGTACCATTTTGCAGTCACCCACCTCTTGCCTTATACACAATGATAAAAAGTAGAAAAATGTCAAGTAGCCTAATTTATCAACCTTAAAACATGTGGTATCAAATGAAATTGGTCAGCCTCAGTGAGAAACAATGGGTGTTCTGCATCAAAATACAAAGATTCATATAACTAGATATCTGAAACCACCTTGAATAAATCTGGGTGGCTTCTCTCATGGTCTCTAAGATACAACACTCAATGGAAGCCAAGATCATCTTTGTGAAACAAGATCAAGATGAAGCCTTACCCAACTGCGACTTGGTCTAGTAGAAGGGTATTGAGGTTCAGGGATGAGTAGGCATGAGGTCCAAACAAGCAGCCAACATGTTCCTAGGCCTCCAACCAGCTTCTCTGAGTAAGTTTGTTGATTTTTCTGAAAACACCACAGTGAATACCATCAATAAGAACAACCCATTTTCTCTTCCAAAGCCAATTACTTCACAAAACATGTTAGGTTCATCTCAGAGGCAAAAAAAATCCATGAACATGGTGGTTCCTTCAAGACTGAGAAAGCTGAGCATATAAATGTTCCCAGATCATAACCAGAAAGATTAGTCGTCTTATTGATGATTTTTGGGTCTATGGAACACATGAGAAGGAGTTTATACTAGTTTAAGTGAGTTCAGTTTTGACTTGCGATAATACTCTTGGTTAAACACAAATTACTACTAAATGACTATTCCTTGACACTTCGCTTCTTTTTGCTTCACAAACTACATACTATCTTGAACCCTAATAAGGAATGTTGTATGGGGTTTTATGCTATCTTTGGTTTCAAGAAAGTACTAAAAAAAATTAAAGAAAAATGATTTTCTCATATTTGGTTTTAAGGTTAAAATTTTTTTTAAAAAAAATATTGAATATAATGAACGTTAATTAAAAATTTAAGTATTTTTAAATTATTTAATTTTTATATATAAGAATTTAAAAATAAAATAAATGGATTTAAAGTAATATATAAAAATAATTTATTAACTTTAAATCTATTTCTATTATCCTTTTCTTTTTTTCCTCCCTCAAATTTTCTGGCAATCTAACAAAATTTGCCACCATCTGCCTTATCTCCATTTGGTGACAGATTTTGTGCAAACCAGATAAACTAATCCCCATTACAAGAGAAACCACCCATGAAAAGCAACATTCCTTCACCTATAACAAAAATGGAGTGAATGTGACTTACCACTTCTACACAATCATACATAATAGGTTTCTAATCATGAATCCATGCAAGTCCCAACTTCAAATTTCCAAACAAAATTTCAGAACCCAATTTGAAAATGCAGTATAATTCAATCAAACACATTTCTGGGAGGATTAAATGGACAGCACAACAGAAAATTGTATGAACAATTCAATCAAATTTCTACCAATCACCTTTCCATTATCATGGTCTCTTCTATAGAGCATAGATCCAATATAGATTACTGAGAAACACCAGTGGGAGCAGCACCAACTGGGCTTCCAGAATCAGCTTGATTGGATGAATCCGCAGCTCCTTTGCCTTCCAAAAAGCTGCTCAAATTCTTATCTTCTAGATGTTGCTGTAACCACGGAGAGAAATGGGGTGTTAAAAATTCGATAATTTAAAAGAAATTGCAATCAAAAGGGGAAAAAATAGATTTTTATTTTCCAGAGAAATGAAGAAATATTACGGAGAGGCAAGATTGGTATTTTTGCCACTCGGAAACACATTCTTCTTTGTCCCACTGACCCTTCAAGAACTTCTCTGAATACCACCTGTTTAGATTGAGAAAAAACGAGAAGGGTTTTAGGGTTTTAAGGAAGGAAAAAGAAAAAAAGAAAAAAAAGAAAAAAAAGAAAAAAAAAGGAACCCTGTGATTTTTGTTGACGATGGGCCGGTTGGCTGCCGGGAAAACGAGGGAAATTGTAAGAAAACAATTTTTGGGCACCAAATTATAAAGAATGACCTGTTGAAGCAATTGTGGTAAGCAGTTCTGAGATGGGCGCATGGCGATAAAGACGAAGCAGAAGAGCTTTTCCCTCCCCTATGAATCGCCATGGAATTCAGCTGCTGCTCTCAGTTTTTCCTTTCTGCGATGCATGCACTATCTGAGACCTAGAAGGAAGAAACCCAACGACGTCGTTTTGGCTCCTATCCCAGAAACGGAGAAGCTGCATAATTTATACGACGTCGTTTCGGTTTCAAAAATGGGAGAATCCAAAACGACGTCATTTCATTGCAATCCCGGATGAAATTAATCATGGATATCATGAAGTTGACTAGCTTCCATGTGAGGTAAGCACATTCTACTCAATCCTTTTGAGTGTCTCCCATTTCAATTATTCTCATTCTCTACTTCAAGCTTCACCAAAACACTTGGAAGGAAGCCACTCCCATTCTAAGTTGACTTTTAATATCTACAAACTTAAGAAATGTTTATATAAAATTTGATAAAATTTTGAACTTGTAATCTACACAACTTTAAAACTTATTCGAATATTTTTTTTACACCCAAAACTTTTTCTCATATAATATGATATTTTACATTTCTCATATAAGTTCAATATTCCAATCTTTCGCATTAGTTAAAGAAAAAGTTCATATCAATCACAAAGTTAACTCTTCTAAGATGTGTGCTTTAAATTCATGAAATCGTTAAACCTAAAATATAAATATTTATATGGGATACATGATATATTCGATTAACTTTAAATTAAATTAGAGTTCATATTTTGTTAAATTGGAGTTTAATTTGATTTTAACTTATCAAAAATATTGGTTTAACTTATATTAAGTTATGAGGCAACTTTCTATAAATCCACATGGACCAATCATAGCGTACCATTTGTTTAATACATGTCATGTAGGTTCCATCACGACACAACCAATTATAGAATCTCATGTGTTAGTAGTAAATTATCAAAATTGTTCTTTATTAACTTGACACATATTGCATCTTGCTGGAATAAATAGACAAATCCATCTTCTCCTTATATAGCTCCTATGTCATAGTGTTACATCATGTGGACATAGACATCTATCTTCAAGTTTCTATGTATTTACGACGAATGCTAATAACGTGTTTTCTACTCTATCTCTTGATGATAACAACATTTGTCTCTCTTATATTACAAGAATGATGTATCCTAAACAATAATTGTAGTTAATGATCAAATGATTTCCTACATCCCCTCGAGGATATTCTTAATACAAGGCTTTAATGCTAATACGTCTACTTGGTTTAGGCACAGAGCTCAAGAAGTAAAAATTAAACCTAATGCGTCTCAATAGGGAATTGACCTTCTTACCATCAAACATTCTGGGACTAGTATAAGAGTCTTGATTTGATCGTTAAACTTGAAAGTTTATTACATCGCTACTGAACTCTTAACATCTCATCATACAATATAATCGATGTACTCTTGACAATTAAAGCACATCATCTAGAAGGCATAAGTATCCAACTTACTATTATTACAAAGAATATAAGAAGTGAGTTCTCTCTTTATTCCTTACTTTGATTTTCACATGAACTTTATACAATTGTTTATAGTTTGCACCTCTAACTACGCTTGCTTTCAAAGCTTCAATATTCCTTAAATTACTTTCAAATTATAGTTGTACCATCCAACACTGTTTCTCACTTGGAAGCAGAATCATTTCCATTCATGATTACAATATACAAAAAATTTTAATTTATAATTTTAAAAATAGTACTCTATATTTTTATATTATAAAGTCAAAAAGAGGTTTGGTGGAAGCATCGTGCCGTACCAATTTTATAAAGCAATAATTTAAGAAGAACCACCATATTTTTAATTATAATTTTAAGAATGGAACGTGGGAGAGTCATAATTTATAACACTTCATAATAAAATAAAATAAAATAAAATAAAATAAATTTAAGATATGCGATGTATCATATCTCACATTCAAATTTTGACTAACAAATTAATATCGAATATATGATTAATTTTCCTAAATAAAAAAATTTTAGTTTTGATATGATATGTATTTATTTATTTATTTTTTTATGCCAAAATAATATGAAAATAGGAGTAAAATTCGACACGACCCAACGACGTCGTTTTGGGGTTGGGAGCAGTCTTTATAATCAGACTGGTAGCCTGCTGATTTTAATTCACACTGGAAGTCTGAAACCCATCTTCACCGTTTCCGACACTCCCGATATAGTTTCATTATGGAGCAGTTCAGAGGGCAACCGAGACTCCCGAAATTCGCTGTCCCGAAACGATACGATATTCATCTCAAACCGGACCTTGTCGCCTGCAAATTCGCCGGTTCCGTTCAGATCGACCTCGACATCGTCGACGCCACCAACTTCATCGTCCTCAATGCCGCCGACCTCTCCGTTGCTCACAACGCCGTCTCCTTCAAAATCCAAACCTCCTCCAAGGTATCGCCGATTCGAGTCCCGAAATTTCCGTTATCTTAAGAGGTTTCGTTTGCGTGCTGTGAAACTGTAGGAAAGTGGCTACTAGCGGTTGTTTTAACTCCTGGTTGATATGAGATTACGGGTTTTTGGTTATCTTTGTTATGGTTGTACTGAAAGAATGATTTTTTGATTACCTTGATTATCTGTTTGGCTGCTGAGAAATGAAGGAAAATGAAAGACAGGACTTTCCTTCCATTTCTGAGTAGGCGAAACTGCGTGGTTGCTTGTCTTTGAATGAGTAAATTTTGTAACCCTTAATTCTCTGTTTGGTTGCTGACAAATACTAATTTCCATCACCAGCAAGATTTGAAATACTAATTTATTTTCCTTAGATTTATCAGCGACTAGATCAGCTGTAATGGAACTGAATGAATGAATGAATTTTAGTGGCCTTAATGCTCTGTTTTCTTGCTAAGAAACCATGGGAAAGGAAAATGAACTTGGAATGCCACAGTAACCATTTTGACCACCATTTGTTCTTGGCTTCTAGGTTTAGATTTCTTCTCTTTCTATTGCTTAGCAATGAAACGGACCTTGTTGATTGTCAAATGAATTAATGGATATTTGATCAGGTTTTTGAGCCTTCCAAGGTTGAAATCGTGGAAGAAGATGAAATTTTGGTGTTGGAGTTCTCCGAGGTTCTTCCACTCGGGATGGGAGTTTTGGCTATTGGGTTTGAAGGAACTCTAAATGACAAAATGAAGGGGTTCTACAGAAGGTAATTGGTTTAAAATTCTGTTCTATTTCTGTGAGAGTGTAACCTCAGATTCTTAATTATTTGTGACCTAACACCAAACTTTCATTCAACTGAGTGTAGTCTTGTTTAATTATTTTTCCTGGTTTAGCATGAGTTTTTCCATTTTATAGGAAATCAAAACAGCATAAATTCTCAGGTGTAAAGGTTTCTTTCTTGTCCTTCTCTTCTGTTTTCTCATATATCTTATGGAAGGTGAATTCATATATATATATTTTTATTTGTTAGATCTGTCTGTGGATTTTAATTTGGGTTGTGATATTATTATCAGCACTTTTGAGCATAATGGGGAAAAGAGGAATATGGCAGTTACGCAGTTCGAACCAGCTGATGCCAGGCGATGCTTTCCATGCTGGGATGAGCCTGCTTGCAAGGTGTCATGAATTCTTCATTCTATTTCTCTTGTCTGGATTAGGATGTCAGTTCTTACTAGTTATTTGATTTGGATGAGATGAGTCTCTTTTGTTAATTGTGGCGGAAAATGAAAATCTTTCCTCCAAAATGCTATAAATGTGTTAAAAAAAAAAAAAAGAAACAGCACGAAAAAATCTAGGGGAATTGACAACTTCAAATGATGATTGTTACCTTTGTCAAGTCAGCCACCTAACAACATTGGGAAGAAAGAAAATTTTTTTACAGGAATATGTTTTGGTATAACAAGAAGTTGAAAATAATGTCCATTAAAATACAATTTTTCATGTGAAGCTAATGTTGTAAGTATTTCTGGTTGTTTGTGAGGTTAAATTAACTTATTTTCTAAAGATTGCTAAGCAAAGTTCATGTTTTGACCTTTTTTCCTAAATAATACTTGGTGCACAGGCTACATTCAAGATCACATTAGATGTGCCATCTGACCTCATAGCTCTTTCAAATATGCCTGTCATAGAAGAAAAACCAAATGGGCATCTCAAGACAGTTTCCTATCAGGAATCGCCAATTATGTCTACATATTTGGTGGCAGTTGTCATTGGTCTGTTTGATTATGTGGAAGATCATACACCTGATGGTACAATCATAGAACTATCTTTTGTTGTTTCTTATGGTATTACAATTCTTGCTCTTGATAATTTTCAATTTACATCTCCACACAGGGATCAAAGTTCGTGTCTACTGTCAAGTTGGTAAGGCAAATCAAGGGAAATTTGCTTTGGATGTGGCTGTCAAGACACTTGGCTTATACAAAGAGTATGCTTCGTCATCTCCTGATCACCAAAAGTGACTTATCATTAGTCACAATCTTCATGTACCAAACTGACAAGTCAAAGCAAATGAACATTGTTGATTATGCTTACTATCTATTTCAGTCAGTGTTACCAATTGGGTGCTTGTGCAGTTTTTGTTTGACCCTGTAGTTACTTTTGAAAATCCTGCAGATACTTTGCTTGTCCATACTCACTACCCAAATTGGACATGATTGCAATCCCCGATTTTGCTGCTGGGGCAATGGAAAACTACGGTTTAGTTACATATCGTGAAACAGCTTTGCTTTATGATGAGAAACATTCTGCAGCTGCTAACAAGCAGAGGGTATTGTGCATCTTCTGAAAGTTGGTCTGGCTATCACAATTTAGTTTGCTATACAATGTAGAATTCAATTTAGATAATGCAATATTAGGTTCAGTTTACTATTGTTTTTATCACATTACAGAAATTGTTTAATCATTATTAATTATCTTCTATTAAGGTTACTACTGTTGTAGCCCATGAACTGGCGCACCAGTGGTTTGGCAATCTTGTAACAATGGAGTGGTGGACACATTTATGGCTGAATGAGGGATTTGCAACATGGGTATTTAGCTTTGATTTATGCGTCTATTCATTACACTCATCACATTTCCTGCTGGTGAACCATATATTATTGATTTACATGTGTTAGGTGAGCTATTTAGCAGCCGATAGCTTGTTTCCAGAATGGAAAGTTTGGACTCAGTTTCTTGATGAAAGTACTGAGGGTCTTAGGTTGGATGGGCTAGCAGAGTCACATCCCATTGAGGTAACTAAACAAGGTCAAAGTTTTCACTGGATTTAGTATATTTACCTTGTTGATTCAGTTGCACTACTAGTGCATTTATTGTTTTTGTGTTTCAATACATCATTTAAAGTATAATTTCTATTTAGGTGGAGATAAATCATGCTGGTGAGATTGATGAAATATTTGATGCAATAAGTTACAGAAAAGGTGCATCTGTTATCAGGATGCTGCAGAGCTATCTTGGTGCTGAATGTTTTCAGGTTGGTTATTTGTTTTGTTTTGTTTTTCCATTTTTAGTTATATGCTTTGTGTCCTGGTCATTAAATAAATTTAATCCTGGGATTGTTTCCTTCCAGTTTTCACTATAGTAAGTCCGACGGTTCTTGATTTTTTAGAAGGTAACTGAAATATAAAAGCACCTACTCTATGGCATCGGAAACTGTGGCCTGTTTTTGTACTTTATGGGTCAATAAATCTGTTGATTCAGAATCCCAGTATGGATAGATGGCATGGATGATGAAATTATTTCTTTTTATAACTCCTTCACTATTTGCTTTGTTAGTGCCTGCAAGAAGGAAACCTTTCGTTTTTGAACATCAAACAGCAGTTAATCAAGTTCGAAAGCAGGTTTTCTGACAAGCCTTAAAAAGTAGCTCTAGAACTTTCAATAGTTGATTGAACAGTCAGCTTTATTTACATACTATTTGTGCTAATAATGGTATTTTTTGTGTGAAAAAAGGAAATAAGAAATAACTGATTAGGTCTTACTATTATAGGCATTTTTTTTGTTTCCCCAAAAAGATTATTTTGGTCTGTTGTCTTCATCCATTTCAACGTATTTACTTTGGTTGTCAGGTTCCTGTTTCTTTTCTTTCTTTTCTTCTTTGAGATTTTGAACTTAGATTCTGGTTCTTTTTCATTTTTTCTACACTCTAAAGAGACTACCTCTTATTTGTTATTTTTATTTAGAGAATTAAATATAATTATATATAAATTTCATTTTTTTCTCACATACATAGACTTCATTGTAGATTGGACTCCCTTGAGATTTGCTTTAATTATGAATACTTCATGTAGTTCCAAAAATTATATTCCTCTGTCTTGAGTCTGGGCATTGACCACATAACCCTCCCCCCTGTACAACAGGTGTTTAAATGGGGGATGGAAAATGACGGCAGAACTCATCAGCTTAAAAACTTCTGATCCATATCTGAATGAATTATAACCCCAAATCCACTTTCTTTATTTTCCCCCAAATCACCTTTCTCTTCACTCCAATTCACTTCTTTCTCTTCCTATCTTCGTCCTCCTCCTTTCTGATGTCTCTTGTTGTCCTTTTTTATTTTGACTGTTCCCTTGGATACCATAGCCATAGCTGTTTTCCTTTAATGATGGATACCATGGTTTTTGTGTTCTCTCTCTCTCTCTAAAAAGAAAAAGACAAAAAGGAAACAACCATGGTTACCGTGGTTGTTCTTTGTGTGCAACACCCATGGTGGGTATGCATGTTCTCTTTTTTTTTTTTTTTTTCTATTCAATTTCATGCTGAATGGTCATGCCTTGATTGCAATTTGGAGAAGTAGATGAGTTTATGGTTATTGATTCGGTTTTTGGGCATGTTCAAGGAAGAAGATGGGTTAGGGTTATGGTTTGTGAGGAAGAACAAGGCTTGAGGTTCCAATATCTTCTCGCAATTTCTGTTAATGCCATCCGACAAGAGTATCACTGCTGTTTTGAGACCTCATGGGGGACAATATAGTTGTTAGAACCTCAGAAGAGAGGCGCGTAATTTACAGTTTAATGCTTTTGTTTTGTGTCTCTTATGACAGTTTGCCTTTGCATTCATGAATTCTAAATGTTTCTCCTCTTCTATCTTTTTCCCCTTTTGAAAAATGACATGATTTATTTTACATCTGACTTCTGCATGCAATCAGAGGTCACTTGCTTCATACATAAAAAAGCATGCTTGCTCAAATGCAAAGACGGAAGACTTATGGGCTGCCCTTGAGGAGGGATCTGGTGAACCTGTGAACAGGCTAATGAATTCATGGACAAAACAAAAAGGATATCCAGTTGTCTCTGTCAAAATCAATAATCAGAAATTGGAGTTTGAGCAGGTTTTTTTATTATGACTTCTTTCACCCATTTCTTTGGATTGATCAACTAAAACTTTGAAAATGCCGTGATGCCATCTTTTTACTGGAATGCACAGTTAGCTGTTACATTGTGTCATGAGTTCTCACAATTTGTGATTGATGGCAGTCACAGTTCTTGTCAAGTGGTTCCCAAGGGGATGGGCAATGGATTGTCCCAATAACATTATGCTGTGGCTCATATGATACTCACCATAATTTCCTATTGCAAACAAAATCTGATATAAAGGAATTCCTGGGCTGCTGTGTTGGAGGGGGAAACAATAAAAGCAGTGCAGTGTGTTCTTGGATAAAACTTAATGTGGACCAGGCTGGTTTCTATAGGGTGAAATATGATGAGAAGCTTGCAGCTGGACTTAGATCTGCAATCGAGAAAAATTGCTTGTCTGCAACAGATAGATTTGGTAATTTAGATTTGCTTACATACTTGCTTTGCCCTTTTAAAGGTGACAGAGTGCTAATATTGAGAAATTATCTTTGACTCTTTGACAGGTATTTTGGATGATTCATTTGCCCTTTGTATGGCATGCCAGCAGTCTTTGACCTCTTTGCTTACCTTGATGGGAGCTTACAGGGAGGAACTTGATTATACTGTGCTGTCTAATTTGATCAGTGTAATTTTCGACTCCTGTCTTGATTAAGTTTACTTAAATCATTTCTTAAGTCCTAATTCTGGTTTTCTGTTTTTTCACAGATAAGTTACAAAGTTGCAAGAATTGCGGCTGATGCAACTCCTGAATTAGTAGACAACATCAAAGAATTTTTCATTAGCCTTTTCCAGTATTCTGCAGAGTAAGTATTTTTATATGAATTGCTGAATTTTCTGATCTTCATGTATGTGGCAGTTTTAGTTTAGAGTGGGCTATATTGGAAAGAAGCTCTGTCTAGTTTCACAACTTTAGGTGCTTTGTTGAATTTAGTTACTCTGCAACTAATCAGTTTTAGAACTTTAAGGTTATATTTGATTTCTAGAAAGTACCAAGGGAAGAAAAAAAATATGAAGGAAAATGATTTTCTCATGTTTGGTTGTCCTATGGAAAATACCAAAGAAAATCAAATATAATTAAAACTAGTTAGAAACTTATTTATTTTCAAATTATTTAGTCTTGATATCAATGAATTAAAATAAGTTAAATGAGTTTGAAGTAGCAAATAAAAATAATTTGTTGACTTTAAATTTATTTTTTATTTTCATTCACTTTTTCTTTTCTTTTACTTTTTCTCTCTATTTTCTTTCTCTTACATTTTCTCTCAAATTTTCTGAGAACCAAACATAGCCTAAGTGACTTTCTTTGCTCCAAAGAATAATGAACTCTTGAATATTAAAGAGCAAGATTAAGTTCTTACAGTTTCATTCTTCATTTCTTATTTTTTGTCCACTTATTCTCTTATGTGGTTAAATTTCTTTGCAGGAAACTTGGTTGGGAGCCAAGACCAGGTGAGGGCCACTTAGATGCAATGTTGAGAGGGGAAGTTTTGACTGCCCTTGCTGTTTTTGGGCATGATTTGACGATAAATGAAGCAAGTAGGCGTTTTCATGCATTCTTGGATGACAGAAATACTCCACTCCTCCCTCCTGATATAAGAAAGGTTAATGAGCTGAAAGTGTTAATTGAGTTCTTCCATTACTCCATTTACAGTTACCCTGATGTTCATCTTATGGATCATTTTTGCAGGCAGCCTATGTCGCTGTGATGCAATATGTCACGACCTCAAACAGATCAGGCTATGAATCTCTTCTGAGAGTTTATAGAGAGACTGATCTAAGCCAGGAAAAAACACGCATTTTAGGTAATAATAAATATTTGTGGAAATAGTTCAAAACATTTCAAACTATCTACTTTATGATGATTGGAAATCTTTTTGTGGATGTAGGTTCTTTGGCTTCTTGTCCAGACCCTAATATTGTTCTTGAAGTTCTCAACTTTGTGTTGTCTTCTGAGGTAAGAGTTTTATTTATTAAGTTGATAAACCTTAATATTTTGAAACTTGAAGTTACTATGCTTATTTTCACTTTATATAGGTTCGAAGTCAAGATGCTGTTTTTGGGCTTGCTGTTAGTAGGGAAGGACGTGAAACAGCTTGGTCATGGCTAAAGGTAATTTCCATTCACTAATCTAAGTAGCAGGACAATTTATGTCAAGGGTAATTTAGTGCTGATTTAAACCATATGTTATAATTAAGCAGTTTCCTCATTACAATTGTCCGCAAACAATTTTGGAGAGAGTGTTTACCAAGAGTGGTCATGGATATAAGGAAGATAAACAAATACTGCTGAATAGTAGAGGGTGTTTACTCGTGTATCTCTTGGGAGTCGTAGGGAAAAAGAAATAAATTAATGTTGAATATTAGAGGGCGTTCACTGATGTCTCTCTTGGAGTCATAGGGAAAATGGGAGAGATACAATGTTATGGCATGCATATCGATCTCAAGTTGGGAAAGATAAAGGTTTTAATTTTTTTTCTTTTTCTTTTTCTCTCTCTGAGGTGTGTGAGGGTGTGGTTGGGGTTGGGGGATGTTTGTTATAGGAAGGCGTATGAATTACCTTCTAGGCATTCAATTCAGTATATAATCTGAAGTCTTTAGATTCCTTTGGATATGTAGTCTTTATGCAGTGAAGTAAGCCAAGCCGGGTAAACCCTTAAAAGGTTATGTTAGTTTCCCCTAAAATTTGAGGGGAAATGCAGGGAAAGAAAATAAAGCGGAAAAATAGAAGGAAATAAAAAGTTTAAAAAAAAAAAAAAAAAAAAAAAAGAAACTCTAAAGTCAATAAATTATTTTTATATGTTTCTTTAAATGTATTTCACTTATTTTAACTTTTCTAAATAAAGATTAAATAATTTAAAAATGTATAAATTTTTAACTAATTTTAATTATATTTTATTTTATTTTTATATTTTCTATAGTAATACTAAACATAAGAAAATAATTTTCCGAAAAGGTGCTCCAAGCCAAAGGGAGGGCTTTCCTTGATATTTTCTGAAAACAAACATAACTTTAAAGTCTCTGTGCTTGAGGTGGATGGTCCTATTAGTCGGGATTTCTGGGCGTTTTAAAGGAGAAACTGTGAGCAAAAGATGTTACCCTTCATCTGTTTGTTTTCTCACACTCAATGGTTTTAATGATTGGAGTACAGAACAACTGGGATTACATCTCAAAAACATGGGGATCTGGATTTCTTATAACCCGCTTCGTCAGTGCAATCATCTCCCCGGTTGGTTCCTCTACCTATCATTTTCTCTTATCCTCTGTTATCAGTTCCTATATCAAAATGAATGTGTTGATGATCTGTTTCTCTTTCTCTGTCCATCTCCTCCAGTTTGCTTCATTTGAGAAGGCCAGTGAAGTACAGGAGTTCTTCGCAACCCGAACCAAGCCCTCAATTGCTAGAACCTTGAAGCAGAGCGTTGAACGGGTTCACATTAATGCAAAATGGGTTGAGAGTATTCAGAATGAGAAACATCTTGCAGATGCTGTGAAGGAGTTGGCATACCGGAAATACTAGAATACAGTTTTACTGTGGCCTCTGTTCCTCGTGACCAGAATGCCACCAAAATAAGAGACATGATGGTAGTGAATATGCTGGACATAATAACCTTTAATTACGTTACTAATAAACATATATGAGTGTGTCGCCTATGTGAGCTTGCTTACTTGAATATGTGGAATGAATTATTAATTTATGCTTTATGACTGTTGCCCTATATTTCCGTCTATTTACTCGACTCTTCTCTTTTGGTTGATGTCCTGTTTGGTCGTGGGGAAAACCAGGGAAATGAAAAGGAAGTACATTGATGAACCAAATTAAAACAGTGACCTGTTGCCGCTCAAAAGATAATTTTTTACATTAAAAACGCTTTCAAAGCAAATAAAAAGTTTGTCAAAATTTTAAAAACACTTTTAAAATTTAAAACACCTCAAATAGAAGAGAGAAACAGGATGTCAGTTAATGATAAAATTGCCTGGAAACAGATGAGCATGGTCTTCAAAGATATGAAAATTTTAAAAGTAATTTTTTAAAATATTTTTAATATTTTTAACATTTAAATGATAAAAATTTTTAAAGCATTTGAAAAGTTCAAAATATTTTTTAAAATTACCATTAAAGGAACTTTAAGGGTCCATTTAATAGTGATTCTAAAAAGTGTTTCTAGTCTTTATTGAAAATTTTTATTTTTCAAGTATTAAAAAAGTTAAAAATACTTTTTAAAATTATTACCAAACACACTCTAAATATGCGTTTAATATTTGAAATTTTTTATTTTTTAAATATTAAAAAAATTAAAAACACTTCCTAAAATCACTATAAAACGTACGGTTCAATTTATTTATAATGTTTTTAAAATGCATTCTTACAATTCAAATAAAAACATTTCCAATAAAAACACTGTTCGCCAGCTTCCAAGATTCCTGAAAATATTCAAAAATCGTTTAGTAAAGGTTGTAGCACAGGGCCATCAACCCCACCCCACCACCACCGATCGTCCACTATCATCACCCCAGTGGGGGCAATGGCACTGAGATCAAAAGCCAAGAAAGAACTCTGGTGGTGGTGGAGGAATACAGAGGAATGTCCATGCAGAAAGCTAGTTCCTAAAATTGAAGAGGGGGCAGGAACAAAATGAAGTGAAAAAACCTCACAGAGCCTTGAAAAAACTCGGAGGCATAACGAATACAATCATCCATAACAACTTCATTGCTGACTGGGGGAACATGGGGGGAAAGGGGGGAACTCTCCTGTGATCTCCTAAATCCTACTACAAACACCTAACAGATTTACAAAGCCAGATCTCGGTGGCGGCGCGGTGTATGACAAGAATTCAAAACAATGAAGAGTTCCAAAATGGTGCATGTTCTATAGGGGGGTACATACAGACTGCTACCACTTATAAAGCAACAATTGCCCAGGTGAAAAACAGATGGGCTCATCAGAACTAATATTTTGACCCCATATGAAGTAGTTTAGTATCATACAGCTACTATATAGATCGAATTTTTCACCCATTTCATGGGTGCATTTTCACCTTCACCTTCAGGTTTTGCTCTTGAACTTCCTCTGAGCCTTCAAATCCACCACAATCACTGTGATGTTGTCCTTGCTTCCCTTCTGAAGAGCCCGGTTTGAGAGGCACTCTGCTGCTGCTTGAGCTGCAGGGTCGATCCCCTGGCCTCTTTCTGAGGGGAGCGTCGTCACACCATTCTTTTTGTGCCAGAGGAGTATTCTTCTTCGGGCTATATCACATACCTCCTCATTCGTCATCACGTCCCATAGCCCGTCACTTGCTAGAACGAGGCATTCATCCTCTCTTGCCCGAGGAATAAATGTCACCTCTGGTTCAGGTATAATCCACGGTTTCAAATACCTATCACCTGCATCCCACAATCAAAGGTTGATTTTTGGAAATTCAATTTGTCAACAACCATGCATAATTTTCCCTTTTTTACACATATAATCTAAGAAACTAGTTCATTCACAAATGTAATGACAAATGATTAGATGCATCTACATGTTGCAAAAACAAAAATGGCATATTTTGCAGAATCCGGGCTCATGAGTTCTGTCAAATACCTGGATGAAGTATACGTCCAAGTGTAATATGAATTGTGAAATGAGACTCCGTGCCAGTCCGATAAGCATGAAGCACAGATGGCTCCACAAAGGAAGCAACTATTGTTTAAAGTTATGAGCATAATAGTCATCATTATTGAGCAGTAATGAAAAACAGTTAAGAAGGCATGTCTGCATTTTTTTCTTGCCCATCCCATGAAAATAACATCAACTCATTGTGCTCTGAATGGCATTTGAGTAAACAAGTTGTGACAAGGAGACAATCCATATAACAAAAATAAGGTCCAAAATTAAAATAAGGACAGTGAAATATTCCAACACTCAACCCCTAAGTGACGAGAACATATGAAATGGGGCATTCATCACAGAAAGAGTTTAACGTAGCTATACTTTTTATCTCAAGAAAGGAAAGTGCAATTTTTTTAAGGGACATGTAAATGTGGCGCCATTTGAATTGTCATTGTTCTGTCAAGTGCATCTTCATAATAAAAGCTCATTTTGAAATGAACAATGCTAAGATTCCCTTGAAAAAGGTTCTGCTCTATTGAAAATTTTATAATTTATCAAAGGAAAAAAAATTTAAAATATATTTGTAAGACCGAAATTTTGAAGAACATCTATGCAAATCAAAAGCAGTTAGTAAAATAAAGTTCAACTGCAAGGAAAACAGTTATGACATACAATTTGACAGTGGATCAATCCATCAGAAGGAAGGTAATCTTCTTCCCAGAGCACCTGCATTAAAGTTCGAATTGCATGGCACCAATGACCAACGGAAAACTTGTTTTCACTCTCATGCTTGATTTCACCTTGGAGTCAAATGCCTCAAGCAAATCAATTGCATAAGCTTGTTATTTGATCCAACCATTCCAAATCCCATGTCAACCCACCCCTTATATCCTAAGTACACTATACCTAATTCAGCTAAAATTCTGAACTTTAGGTTAATGTAGACTGTGAGACAGAGGCCTTGAGTCCTTGACATGGACCCCAAAGGAACGCATTAGGAATTTCTCATGCCTGGAGCCCCATATGTTTGTTGTGCATCTCAAGCATTGACGAGACATAGGTTCTAGTCACCAAGGAAAAAAAAATAGAAGTAAAAGCATTTCAGTAGTCTTCTTCGCATTTCTTATTTAAATTAATACTTCACTTTAGTATATTTTGCGTATTTATCTCTCACATTGGGAAATTTCTAAGTAGAGATTGAAGGAATTTCAGCAAGAGGGCTTTTCTTGCACTTGTTTGTTAGGAATCGTGGGATTGCCACCGACGTTTGTAATAGCAGTTTTACCTGCCTCCCTTAGTAGTCTAATCCGTAGGTCTTGTAGGTATTTACTCGTCTTTCGAAAGTAATTATTTTTAAAAAATAATTAGGACTTGGGTATTCATTTTTTAAGGCCACTACATCTCACCACAACTACACATCAAAATACTACCCTAAACTATTTGAGCAGATTTAACAACAGACAGTATCCAACTGTGTCATAAACAGAACCCCATAATGGCCTTGCCCATGTGCAAGTGCAACAAACAATGTTATGACTAGTACTGACATGTATACCATCAAATTCCAGTGACTAGGAATGAAATGCAGTCTTTGGACACTGTTGCATCCTTTCCCCAAAGTTAATCTCATCAATGTACACATCTTACTTTATGATCATATCAAAACAAAAAAAATGTTTAAAAATCTTCAATAAGCAGTCTCCCTGAGGAGTCTATCTTGTTGAAGCTCAAACTACTGGCAGGGTGGGCATGTGCACATGGATAAAAGGGCCACAGAGAAGGGATGCATACCAATAGACCTTGACATTGCAAGAACACCAAAAACTCGATGCCCATTCCACTGTATGACTTTGCCTCCAGCTGCCTCAATCCTTGCATATTCATCTTCTCGATTTGGCTGAAGTGGTAAAGAAAAAAATCAATTAATCATAATCAATCAAGAGCATTAAGAAGATGCAAGACTAAAATTACAGGTCTCTTACCTTATGATCCACCGATAAAGCTATGGGTTCTTTACCACGGTACAGGACTGCCCTTGAATCACCACAATTTGCCACAATGATATGGGATGAACAAATAATGGCAACAACAGCAGTAGAACCAACAGTTTCTGGAGCAACAGGTTCAAGACTAGCCTTTCCTCCAACCTCAGCATCAACCTTAAGAAAACAATTTGTGAACACTTTGGTCCACAGCTCTTTGCAATAATCCTGAACATTTCCATCACTAAATCCTGTCTTGGCAGTCTCTATTTCCTCGGCCAAAGCAGAATGGATTCGATCGCGACAATAGTTTGCAACCTGAATGAAGAAACGGGACCATATTAAGGAAATACACTGGAAGAAACATATAATTCAATTGACAAAGAGAACATTATGTGAGAGACAAAAAAAAAGGTACCTGAGACCCTCCATGACCGTCATAAACCCCGAAGAAATGGGCTGTTAAATGACTGACACACTTGCTCATGCCATCAATTACACGATCGCCAATTAGCATTTGAATAGGGATCTGAAAAAACCGAGGCACAGTTGCAACTGCATCTTCCATCTCAGGTCTCCTTCCACAGATAGATGTAAATCCCCAAAGGGGCACGTAAACCAACTCAAACACACTACGAACAACTGTTCCACTAACCCCTTTTTCCTCGGGCAACTGAATAACAACTTCAGATGATTTCAGTTCAGGTCTAAATCCAATTTCTTCCTCAAGACTGGTCACTGCAAGGGAATCACTCACAATCTCCTGCTCAGCATTCAATTCCCCCAAATGAGATGACTTAGCAATGATCGGATCATTGCAACCGTCCTTCTCAATATCTAAAGAACCCGGTGTTCCTGTCTCAAAATTAGCCTCGAATGCTAACAAATCCTCACCACATATGCTACTAGTCTCACTTGTCACAGAAAGAGAACAAGAGCTATCCAAAATAGGATCACCCTCAACTGATAAGAAATCATCCTCCTCACTTTCCCGGATTACAACATCATCACCAGCAACCCAATTGCTCTTATTTTCAGATACCATATCCAACAAAGCAGCTCCCTCTTCCCTATTCTCCACCGGTACTGACACCGCTACGACACTAACCTCATTCTCCAGATCACTGCAATTCTCATCTTCGCCAGCAATGGACTCAGTAGAAACCTGGGTTGCAGAATCAGATAACAAGCTCGTCGCATCCGTCATGAGCTTAAATCTTGTGACATCCATATGGCTAGCTACAGTTGGGTTATCACAGACTGAATTACCTAATCTAAATGGCACAGCAACCGCCGGAGACATCTCCTCCATCAAAATCCTTATCTGGGTAGTACAAAAAGTTACCCTCCAACCCCTCTAAAATTACGAAAGCTGTCATTTTTCAACCAATTCATGCCCCATGAAGAATGATCTTGGAATGTGAGTGTTGGGTTTCAAGAGACCATTTTCCATGCCTAACAGTAAACCCAATTGCCGCCCAATATTCTAGAAATCTAAATCAATAAAAGCAAATTCAAACGAGGCCAGTAATCCATGAGCTAAAAACAGCTGAAATGGAAATGGGCTGTCAGATCTGTTGAACAACAATGGATCCAAACTTCTATTTACGGAAAAAAATTTAACCTATATAAATAGGTTAGACCCGTCTAGGCCTTATCAATTTCTTCATCTCTGGACCCTTCTCTAGCTACCTCCATCAACTACAGTGAGACAGAAACAACCAGAAAAAACATCCTTAAATCCACACAAAATCCACCAAAAATTTAAAAATAAAATAAAATTAAAATTAAAAACAAAATCAAAATCAACCCCTTATCTCCAAACACAAGAAAGATGGTAAAAGGGGGTCATGAGAAAGAACCTAGGAAAGGCAAAGTCCCCCAAAGATCACAGGAAAACCCTAAAAAAGATTGTACCCTTTTTCACACAATACTTGAGTTCCCTGGATCTGAGGCAAACCATCTCAACCTCTAGAAATTCAGCTCACACCCCCACAAATAATCATCATTTGGAATTGTAACAAATTAAAAAAAAAAATCAAAAAAAAAAAAGAAAAAAGAAAAGAAAGAAAAAGAGTGAGTACCCAAAATTTACTCAACTATTGAGACTTGTTTGGGGTTCATACAAAGACTTTTTTTTTTTAAAGAAATTAAAAATGGAAATGAAAGAATCAATAAACAGAGATGGGGTTGCTTACCATTTAAAAATAACAGCTCAAAAAATGTGACCAGTAAGACTAGTTTTCTTGATTCTTTTTATAATTTCTGGGGACTGAGGCCTGGAGCAGCAAGAAAGGGGAGTGGTGAGAAAGAGAAAGTAATAAAATAAAGAGAAAGAAAAAATTAATAAAACTATAAAGCAAGAAAAAAAAAACACCAAAGAGAGAGAGACAGATGGACAGATGTCAAATCCACAAGAGCATATTAAAGCATCTCCACCCATTATCCCCTGCTCCTCCCCTTTTCATTTCTCCAATCCTATACTCCCATATCCCTATTCAACCCCCCATTGCTTAAAAAGGACTCAGATGCTTCCATTTCCCCCAATTATATGCTCTTCTCCCCCCCACCCCCTCTCTCTTTCTTATCTTTCTCTTTCACATCAAGCTTCCAACATTTTTATTTTACCCTTTAAAAACCTCTCCATTGTCATTCAACATGGGCAGAGAGTTTGAGATTTTGAAAACATTTCAGCATTTGAAATGAAAATTATATTGGATGCTAAAAGAACTGAATAATGCTGAAAATCCAAAAATCTATATGATCCCACCCCTGAATCATCTAACAAACCAATAATCTAGCTTGCCCAAATCATCACATATCACATATTTTTCATTTTTCCTTTTTAATTAATTTTTATTTTATTTAATAAAAAATTAATGTCATCACTTCATGAATCATCATTTTATTAAAAAAAAATTAAAGTAGCAAAGTAGTAAAGATACACTCAATTTTCATCACTAAGTTTTACTTTGACTTTCCATTTTCCTAACATTCATATATTTTTTTCCTAAGTCAATCCAAATCATACTCACCCACATCATTATTATTATTATCAACTAAATTATATCAAATTTCCTAACGTCCTGGACCTTTCAACATCAAGTAGACATGACCTCATGAGATTAAATAATTAATTCATATTTTATTTTATTTTTCACTTATACTTTTATGTCATGATGATTGTAGCCATAAAATATTTAAACTATGATGGAGTCTTACTTAAAAACTAATATTGATGTGAATGACTTAATCAATCCTGTCACTTGTTTCATTCAAGATTAATTTATTAAAACTTTTTACCATAATTCATGAATTTGTCTCATTGTAATAGTTCAAATGTTATGTTTTTATTCTTATCATATTTATTTTAAATTAAATTATAAAAATCATTTTTATATTTTTATTTGTATCTCGATTTAATTCTTAAAACTATATTTGGCTCTCGAAAAATACTAACAAAATAAAAATATATATATATATTAAATAAAATCTTAATTAAAGTTTTTTTTTTTTTCTAAAAAACTAAATAAATAAAGTATATATAAGACAGAAATGGTCGGTGTTAAGGGGGTAAGTAGAGCACCGCCCATGATGAGAAGTCAAAAAATTCAGTGATATATGTACCAAAAAATTATATATATATATGAATGGGGGGTGGAAAAGGGAGAGTTAAAATAAGGTCCTTTTTGGAGGGCCCACAATCCACATGAGAAATTTGTTGGTGTATGTACTATATGCAATGGATGTGTTTGGGTTGGAAGAGAGAGAAGACCATTGAATTTTTAAAGACCATACAATAAGACTTTTGTGGCACTTTGTGTGAGATTCAACCTCTCGTCTGTTTTTCAAGCAAATGACATCTTTTCATAAAGAGGGTGCCTTTTCTTCTTCTTCCTCTCCTTCTTCTTCTTCTTGTTATTATTATTATTATGGTATGTTTTAGGATTTGGTCATCCATAATTGGTTTGAGTTTATTAAAGAAAATTTAGCATATGAAAAAAAAAAATGATATTGAAGTTTTAGTATAGTTCTAGAATTTTAATATATAATTTTAAGACATTGTTAATAAAAAGCAAAACATTATTTAGATGTTTTATATTGTTTGTATTATAAGTCGTATTTTTCATACCATAATTAGTGTCTTATTTTACACACATCCAAATGAAATAAGATAAAAGTACTTAATATGAATAAAAATAATCAAAAGATTGACCATTTTTGTCAAATAAAAGTACGTGTATTGCTTATAAAAAATAATTAAATTGTGTAAAGTTATAGTAAATTAGTTGGATATAGTATAAGATAAGATAAAAGAAATGATAACATATCATATCCCTTGTTTAGTTAATAATGAAATAAATGATAAGTTGTCTCATAATTTATCATATCTTATATTCAATCAAACATACGATAAGATAAACAGTAGAATATGTTATATACCTTTTTTTCATATATATATTGTGTGTGTAAATATTATATTTTAATTATTAACATTGTTAAATGTAATTATATTTTTTAAGATAAAAATATTAGAACATAATATGATTTTTATTTTAAGCATTAAAAAATAATTTCATTTATTTTTACAACAGGATGTGGTATATATATCATATCACATCCCTCCAATTAAACGTAGTATAAGAAAATTTGCATTGAATATGAAATTAGAAAACCGTTTAAAGTATGTTTTTGTGAGGTTCTTAATTATTTGTGCACACATATTTTTCTTTAAAAATTATGTATGGTCAAATTTGATGTTTATTTAATTGAAGAATAATGATACAATCTCTAGTTTGTCATTTTTCAGGTTTTCCTTTCCTAGCTATTAACCAAGGGCTTGAGTTTTGACTTTATTTAATTTTGAGTCTTGATTGTAATTAGGATTTTTGTTTTTTAATTAATCATTAAGAAGATTTGGACATTAAATTAGACTCTTGTCTTAGTGTGACTTTGACCGTGGTGAACCTTTGACTAAACTTGGGTTTTGACTTAAATAATATCAATTAAGGGTTTGAGCAACTTAGAACCAGTTTGATAGTGATTCTAAAAAGCGCTTTTAATATTTTTAATACTTAAAATTTTTTATTATTCAAGTGTTAAAAATGCAATAAACGTTTTTTAGAATCATTCTCAAACGCACTCTTAATCTCACTTTGAAAATGACTTTTATAGATTTTGATCTTAAAACTTGAAACTTGAGATTTTGAATATCTTAACAATTCGAATACACTTCAAATAAACTAAAGATTAATTGAAGTTACTTCGAATATTTGAAGACGCTTTAAAATTCCCCCGTATTATTGTTTTCTAGCTATATTTGGTTGATCAGATATAACATATATAATAAAAGATGGGATAACATATTTCATTCCATATTTAATTGATGATGAGATAGGATAAGTCATCTCATCACTTATTTTATCTTATATTCAACTAAACATGGAATAAGATAAATAATGTGATATATTATCCACTATTTCTTTTATATCCCTTTTATATAAGATATGCTAATATTAAATTAAGACATAGCATATACATATTTCATACATTATAAATTTATTTTTTATCAATTTTTATTTTTTATACATATTTCATACATTATAAATTTATATATATATATATTATGAGATTAAATTTGTGGTTAAAAAGTGAAAACTTAAAAAATATTTATATAATATATTATAAAATAATATTAATATATGTATTGTGAAAAATTTTCATTTTTTTTAAATATAAAATATTGGATGTAATGTATATTTTATTTTAAATATTAAAAATAATAAATATTTCATTATATTTTTTTATTCATTTTACAAATTATATATAATCATAACACGTCACAACTCATTAGATATGTTACTTTAAAATATCATATTTATTGAATATAATATGAATGCATATTCAATATCTAATAAGATATGATATCCTAAGATACACATATTATATCATATCCTTATAACCGAATGTGATTTAATTTTTTTAGAGTTTTGGAATTAATTTTATTCATGGGTATTGAAAGCACTTATTTGGATAGTTTTTTCATCTCTTAAAACTATTATTCTTTAATTAAAGTAAATATTTTAAAAGATTTAGAAGATGACTTTTCTTCTTGTTGTGTGGACCCACATATCACATTATTTTATATAACAATTTTTAATTGATCATACTTTAAATTAAATGTGAACAATTAATTTTTCTATTTGGTAGTAAGTAACTTAATTTGAGTGTACAATAAATTGTAAAAGATTAAATTTTGTCTTTCTGCAAATATCCATAAAAAAAGTTGTCGATAAACATAAATTGAATGTGAGCGAATGATTTTTTAACTTATTAAAACCTCCCACGTACCTAAAATTGATCAACTCATAACATAGTTCAACTTTATTTATTTACTCTAACTTCTGCAAAAGTTATTTTTTTCGGTTTTTATTTTAATCTTATGAGTAATACCTAACTTTTATCCATAAGTCACCCTTTAGGTTTTCAACTTAATGAACAAGCTTCTCTTTTCTTTTCTTTTTTTCTTTATTTATTTATTTATTTTTATTTATTTGTTTTTTATTTATGTCATGCATGATTTAAGTTCATATAAATAAAAAACAATATGTAATTTAAGTTTGTACTCTAAGGAGCATCTCTTATCTCGATTTTAATCAATATGAGTGAATGTATTTTTTTTATAAATAAAGCTTAATCAACGGCCAAGGACTTGCTCTCAATCAAACTAAACTAGTGAAATACATTCTTTGGTTTTGGAGAAAGAACGAAAATCCTTTTAAATTTGACTTGATTTTCAACATGAAAGGCAAATAAGTGACTTTTTTTTTTCATATTATGCTTGATATTTTTCTACAAACTTATTGAAGAATGCTAGAAACTTGGTCTTGATTTTAACCCATTGGTAGTAAACACATGTTTTTGAAATAAAGTTTAATATAAAGTCAATGGTGACCTTTTTTCAAGTAAATCTTCAAGTATTCTTAACAAAAAAAAAAAAAAACGACTTTGCCTTCTTTAGTCTTGAAGGTAGATGAATAACATCTTTTCATTGTGTTTGATATTCTTCCACGAGCTTACTAAAAAATGTTTAGAGCTTGATTATTATTTCTAAAGTTTTCCTTATTAAATTGGTTATTTGATTCAATATGTAGCAAGATGGATCCTTAATAGTGACTATAGGATCTCAAACACTATCCACTATCCTAAAAATAATTGCTATAAAAAAAAAAAATGCATACCTTAATCTTATAGTGCAATCACCCAAACGCTCATAATAATCGAGCACATTGGAAGTTGATGGACACAACCAACCTCTAATCCGCCAACATAGACAATATGATAATCCTTCATAAGACAATCATATTCCCTTGAGTAATTCAAAGGTTATTGATCAAGTTTAACCCATAATTGGGGTAATTCCATTAAGTGAGAATTCAATAGGATATAGAAATATTAATTGAGTATATATATATATATATATATATATATATATATATATATGTAAATATGATTTGTAACTCAATAACACTAAAACATAATTTAATTGGTAAATATCAACATGCATCATGAGGGGACATGTGCAATGGTGTAGCAAATTAGGGATAAGTTAATTATTAATTTACTGCTTTAATTTCATTTATATAAAATGTTGGAGTGCAATTAATCTTCACTCTTAGAGTGAAGATTAATTATAGAATTATGTTCAATTAACTATATAGAGTCAATCATTTTATATATACTATTAAACCCCACTCAAACTATCTAATTTTATATACAATTAACTAAATAAGCAATTGGGAAATTAGGTTATATCATGTGTACCACATGAGAATTAAGGCTAAGACTAAGCTTATTAAGGATAAGGTGATACTTTTACCCTAGTGGAAGACAACTAGTGCTCTTGGAACCCAATAACCGTCATCTTCCCACTTTCTTTTCTTGAAGTTAAAAACCAAATGCGGATAAGGATAAAATGATAAGATCGAGGAAAAAATTAGGCATTGTTTGGTAACTATTTTTTAAAACAATTCTATGATATTTTATAGAACAAAAGTCTATTTGTAAACATAAAATTATTCTTAACCTATTTTTAATATTTTGAAATATATTTTAAAAATATTTTTATGTCAATAGCTTTATTTTTAATCATTATATATGTTTGTATAATTATTATTTAAAACAGTTCTTAAAAAACAACTACAAAAAGTTATTTGAAAACACCTTATTTTCTAAGAAATGAAGTCATGATTTTAATTCTACTATCTAAGGGACTGTAGTTTTCAATATTTTTGCCATGGGTACACCGTATTTTATGTGTTAGCAATTAAGACCCTCAAAGTCCTAAAAATACTTCAAGGTACCATGAAGGTGCATGATATCTATTTCGAGCTCTCTTAAGAGGCATCATATTCATTTCAAAACATCCTCCCCCACCCCCTCCCTCTATTTTGCCTCCTTGTCCTCAAACTTCCCCAAGATGAGTTAAGTCCATTTTAAACCCCTCAAGTAAGATGTATTATCATTAAGACGATATTTCAAAAGCGACAACTTCAACAATGTTGGACCCAACAATTTTTTTATTTTATTTTATTTTATTTTTAAATTTGCCTTAGTTACAAGCTATTATAATAAAGATAATCAAGTTAAGAATCTTCCTTGACCATCAAATTGGACGAAAGGAAAAGGAAAAAGAAGTTGAAAAAGAAAAATATAGTGTGACTGTTAAAATTGGTAATCTTCTGCATAATATGTATTTGTTATTTTTTACCGTGGAATCATAATAAATATCATTTAAACGGAACAATGGCCTAGTGGCCTCATGTCCTTGATAAGTATTAGTTGTCCTAATATTCACGATTGGTGTTTTTCGTGTCTTACTTATTAGAGATTTTCCTTTACTAAAAGGATCATCATTTACAACATTCATTAAACTTCATGGTGGTGTAAGACATCCCCAACACAATTTATTAGTAATACAACCTAGGCTAATTGGGTGAAATATTGTCATTTGTTTTTGCATAAGACTAAGAATAATTCAGTCTCCTAAAATGTGACAAATTAATAAAATTTTAATGTTAAATTTATGAAATATTTTTTATATATTAATTTTTAGAATAAATATAAAATTATTTTCATTTTTCTATTAGGAAGTGTACAAAAAGGAAAAAGGAAATCTAAAAAAGTAAAATTATTTTCATTTTTTCTAAAATTAAAATGATTGTCTTATGTCATTATTACACAAGCACTCCCCTCCAAGATCATACCAAAATCCACACATCCTTATCATTTTAACCCTCCACTCAATCAATCCCCACCATCTATTTTGTGGACCAATCTTTTTCTATCCAACGGTTGAGATCGAATCATACCGCTTCACTGTAAATTGAAAATGCCCTAAAAACCCTAGCCTAAAACCCTAACACAGGCATTTGCTCTTCTTCATCAAACCGCCTCATTTCTTTCTCCCTGATTTTTCCCTTCGAGCGACCATGTCGAGTACTGAACAGCCTGAGCACAGAAAACAAGAAGCAGAAGAGGAGACCACCGGAGGAGCGGCGGAGGACGAGGACACTGGAGCAGAGGTTGCTCCGATCGTCAAACTTCAAGAAGTTGCCGTCACCACTGGGGAAGAAGACGAAATCGTCCTTCTCGATCTGTACGTTTTCTTTTTGTTGAATATTTTTGCTTGGATCCCAAGAAAACTAGATAATGAAATTGGGACCTTGAATTTATTTTTTTTTTAATATTTTTTTGGGTCGCGGGAAAGTGAGCTTTTAGTGCAACTAAATAGCAGAAAATATAGCGGTTTGATTTTCTTTTAATATGTTTCTGGGAAAGATCGACGGATTGTTTCGGAACTTATTATAATTTGTCTACACTTGGTAACTGTTTGGCTGTCGAGAAACCCTTTTGGAAGGAGAAGCTTTGTTTCCGGGAGAATGAAAACAAACATGCTTTATAAAATCCCATAAAAAATATTGTTTTGTTTTTTTAATCCAAGTTTTTTTTTTTTTTTGATTTCTATTCTAATACTTTGTTCTCATAATGTAATTGAATCACGGATTCATCCTTGTCATTGAAGGAAATGCAAGCTTTACAGATTTGACAAGGAAGGAAACCAATGGAAAGAGAGAGGTGTTGGGACTGTGAAGCTTCTCAAACACAAGGAAACCCAAAAGGTCAGGCTTGTGATGCGCCAATCCAAGACCCTTAAGATCTGTGCCAATCATCTTGGTATGCTCTTCTTTTTATATATGCTTTCAAATTGGTTTTATGGATGTGAATTTTCAATATGGATTCAAGGCCATGCTGGGAATCTCTGTATTATGTATGCTTAGTCTTTGAATTGACCTAATGGGTGAGTTAATATGTTGCAGTGCTTGCCTCTACATCGGTACAAGAGCATACCGGGAATGACAAATCTTGTGTTTGGCACGCCACTGATTTCTCTGATGGAGAGTTGAAGGAAGAGCTTTTTTGCATTCGATTGGCTTCTGTTGAGAGTGAGTTCTATTTCCACTAGATTTTTTATAATTACATTCATTTTTTCTCTATCTTAGCTTTTTTTTTCTTTAATGATTAGAAATATGTTTCAAGGTATTCATGATTTTTTATTATTGGGTATTTGGAATCTCTAATTGAAATTGAATGCTTACAATGAGAAAGCATGATTTTCATCATATGAATGTTACAATATCTATCATTTACAACAATTGAATGATACAATTTATTGAATGGGCTTGGCGTCTTAGGTGGTGTTTGTTTTTTTGGCTTTTTACTGAAAGTAATTTAGTTTCAGAATTTAGGTTGTTTGTTTTTCTACTTTTTCATGACTTATTATAAACTTTTTACTAAATAGAAAAGCCAAAATATGTAGCTTTTTCTAAATAGAAAAAATAACATGTTGGTTTTTTTACTTTTTAATACTTAATAGAAATAAAATGCTACAAAAACAAACAACCTAATATTTAACACTATTAAGCATTAAGGTTCTATTTAGAATTAAGTAAAAAAACAAACACCACCTTAGTCTGGTTTTGTGTGGTTGATGAAAATATTGGATCCATTCTATTTTAATTTCCAATGACGAATCATAACCAGGAGATTGTCTCATCATTAGCAGTCCATTTACTTGGTTTTTGGGTGTGAACTTGCATGCCCACAAGTGGAATAGAGAATATGTTGTTGCACAACACAATAAAACCTTGACTCCAAATTAATTAGGTTGGCTTCATGAATCCTCCTTTCATATTCATGACAAGTCAGTCCATTGCGTATGATGATGACACCTTTGCACCTTCAAAATGAAGTGAATTTCTTTTTATTTTATTTTATTTCCATGATTCCATTTTCAAGGGAAATAAGCTACTTCATTGGATTCATGTTATAGAGGCTTTTCGTCTCTTCGCCTCTTCCATAATATTGCTTAGTAATCCTATGATCTTAATTGGTAGCCGCCTTATTTATCTGTTTGAATATTTTTGTTTTCAATCAAAACAACTATAATGAGTTCTTAGCAATGTTTTCAGAACCGAATCAGTCAATAAATCGAAAAAGTTACTGGTTCACAGTTCACTAGTGGGACTGGCAGTTGAACCGCGGTTGAACCGGTGATGTCATAAATATATAATTTATATATTATTAAAATTTAAAATAATTATAAAAAATAAAAATTTATATATTATTTAAAAATCATAAAATTATTTGAAAATAAAAAAATTAGTTTCAAATAAGAAATTTAGATTAAAATCAGAATTTTAATTTAAAGTTAAGAATTTTTAAATTTATTTTTAAATCATATATATACTTATTTTTAAATTAGAAATTTATTTAAAATATGAGTGAGATAATATCTTCAAAAATTTATTTAAAATTATAATGTTTTCTTAATTTAAATTAAAATCATTATAATGGATATAAACTAATAAAGTAAATATAAAAAATGTATAAGAAAATCTTAAAATAGGAGGGAAAGACTGATTCAGCCATCAGCATGGTTCCCCTGGAATTGGCTGGAGGTGGGAGGAGGGGGGTTGGGGGTAGCGGTAAGAGCTGGAAAAGGGCTGTGGCAGTGGCAGCAGCAAGACAACAGCCCCGGTTGGGGGGGGGGGGGGGGGTTGCGGAAGAGTGGAAGTCTGACATGTCATCCCTGGAGTTTGGTTTGCGGAAGAGCTGGGACGGGGGACGGGCATCAAGAACTGCGAAGGGGAAGGGCTTAGGGGCGGATCTGTGTAGGGTTGCTGCTGGGAGGGGGAGGCAAGGTTTTTATACTGAATAAAACGGCGTCGTTTTGATGAGATGGGAAAAATAAATAATAAGGGTTGCTGGTTCGCAGGTTCACCCGGTCCAACCTTTGGCTGGCCAATTTACCATACCAAACTAGAACTGTGACCCATTGACAGTTGGACTGGTTGGTCCAGGCCAGTTTTTAAAACCATGGTTCTTAGCATGTTGTTTGTTCTTTAATTCCTTCACCCAAAAAACCTCAACACCACAATCTTAGGTGCTCTTAAGCACTCTTGTCCATTGTGGATATGGTGAAATAATTATTATATGGTTGTGTTATATCCAATTTTTTTATTTAACCGAGGCTAACTTTTCTTTTTTTCTTGTTGATGATCTCTTGTACAGTTTGGCCATTGTGTTGAACTGTTGTATAATCTAGCAAAGCATATGGACATTGAACTAAATCTCCAAGTTCACTGGATGCGATTTGACTTGGTGCATTACTTTTTTTATTTACATTTGCATATAGCTTGCACAATGTGTTGGTAAAATGAGACTTGCATCTGATTTGTTTTGAATTATTATAGGGGCAAATTAATGTTTTTGAGTTACCAGCTTTTTCTAAAAGCTTAATAGTGAACCAGAGCTCTAATACTATGTTAAACTACCAACTTACCTAATGCCTTAAATTGTTAGGATTTGAACCCATAAATGTAACCAGCTACAACCATTACCTATGGAGTTTACCAAAGTGTGCTGCCATTAGAGGGATGCTAATAAGCTACTTTCATGCTAATCAACTATTTTTTCTCCCTTTTGTTTTGGCTATGTTTGCAAATGGACTACATGGATGTGAGGTTGTCATTGTAACTATGTTTTTCCATTTCAGACTGCAAAACTTTCAGGGAAAAGATCGAAGAGATTGCTGAATCTCTAGAAAAGAAGGCTGAAGAGAGCGAAGAGACTAAATCTGCTACTGACCTCTTAGAGAAGTTGAATGTGGGGGAAAGCAAAGATGAAGAGGGAACCAAAGAAGCAGCCTCTGCATCTGCAGAGGTGGAAAAAGATGAGAGTGCTCAGCAGGAAAAGCCAGAATCTGATAAGTAGGATGATTGGGATTTGATGTAATGAAATGGGTCGGGACTGTGGTTTGAGAGAGTTTCTCCTCTGATAATTTTTTTTCCCCTCAGATTCGGATATGTTTGCTATTTTGGGTTGATGGTTTAGGCTTTGGTTATTCTAAATGTTGGTTTGGTTTAGTGTAATTGGTTTCATTTGTAAGATTGACCAGTTTTGTTATGTTACCCTGAAACTATTATTTTTGTTTAAATATAAGTTGTGAAATTACTGTTGGCATGTTTGTCCGTAATCTTGTTCGGTCCTCCCCTCCGTTCTTTGAACAAAATGGGAAAGCAAGAGAGGCTCTAATGCCATGTGCCCATTCTTTTATTGGCGCTTTTGATTCCTTGTCCCTTTGCCTCTTAAAAAAAAAAAGTGGTCTCGTTGTAGCATCAATTCGACACATTGAAAAGGGTCTTCGGTACCTAGTGGCACGTATATATTTTTTGGTTCTATTGTTTATACCCTAGTTTCATTGTTTGCATTCTTGTATTTTGATTTTATTCTTTCGTACCTCTATTCAATGACTTACATCTTATCATACGTATTTCAGCCATTCAAATCTTTTTTTCAATTGGTATTTTTATGATTTCCTTTCCAAAAATAAGATCAACCACAACGTCCTTTTTTAGTTTTGTATCCTTGTATATTGATGTTTTCATCCCATATATTTATTTCTTCATTTATTGGTTATTATTTTCAACAATTTAGGTTACATTATATACCACTTGGATAAAACAAAATATATTGCAAAAAAAGAAAAAGAAAAAACATTTTTAGCAAAACATCTCAAAATATGACAAAGTGATAAAAAAAGAAAAACAGCCCTTATAATTAACCATCACAATAAAAGTTTGAGGTAAAATATTTCCACATCTAGAGATTATTCCTCAATATTTTTTAACAGGTAAAGTATGTTTCTTCTCCATTGGAAAGCATACACACAACAGGTGGATAATGGGCAAAAAGCCTGAAATAGTCTAAAAAGCTATTCAGTATGTTGGTAGTTTCCCTTCTTTGGTAAAATTTTAAACCAGAAACTGCCACAAGAGAAGGCAAGTTTCCCACCGCCAACCTGGGCAGCCAGGGCATGAGTTCCCACAATTCTCTATGCTAAATTCTAATGCACAAAACCTTTCTTCTACTAGAAAAAAGCTTCACTTTGTCCTACCAGTTAATCCACAACTGGGTTTTCATGAAAATTCTGAAATACTGCTGTACACTTGGATGGTGGTTTGGCAGAATGCCCAGCAACCATCTCACAGGAAATGCAGATTTGGGCAAGCAACCTGACTCTCAATAAACAGGCCTGCACCACCATCCACATGACCCCTACTTCCTCTTCTTCTTACATTATGGTGACATGGGATCGCCTGATGGAGCAAGCATCTGCACATCTGTATCATCAGCTGTCTCCCTAGCAGTATAATCTGCTCCAGCATCACCTGCAAAAGAAACATATAGCAGTCTTTAAGCAAGAACAACAACACTGAATTGTTCCTCTTCCTAATCCAACTTGACCAAAGAAAGTAACTGATGAGTGACTATGTTACAAATGCATAGATAGAGAGTAGTTTGATTATCATATGTTTAATTCAGTAGGCTTAGTGATTATTTAAGTCAATTTTAGATATTTAAGAAGCAAGGTTATCATCCTATCAAGGGGCCATATAATAGAATTTTACCATCTCAAATATAGGGCAACAAATTTTTCTTCCATTCCAATCAAACATGCATAAGGAAAAATAAAAATAAGATTAAGACTTTTGTTCTGTCTGATTATTTCTGGGCTGTATTTGTTGGTTCCAAGCATGAAGTTCTACAATGCTTTCTCCAGCGGAGGAAAAACAAGATCTGAAGATGGTATTCATGTTTCAGACTCATTATCTATGAAAATGAAAATTTGACATAACGTCTTTCGTTGCTTTGACCCAGTAATTTTTTGCAATTCTCAGAAGGCCGCCATCTTTTTCCGCTCATGGTGTGTGTGCAATATATATATATATATATATATATATATATATATTCAAATAGGTAAAGGGAAACACCAAGTAATGGTGATAAATGAACAAATGCTTCAGCAATTGTCCAGCTGCCAGCAAGAGATGAACATGTGGATGGAGACTGATGGAAATAAAACATGAAAGACAAAACTTCAACTGCTCAAAATTGCATACCAGAAGAAGGGCGAAGCCCTTTGAGAGCATCAAAGTTCTTGTATGTATAGCCAACAAAACTCAAATCTTTAGGAGTTAATAGCATCTGTCATGAACAAAGAAACACAAAATTAGATAACACATTAAACCTAAGAATTACAACACAACAGTGTAAAAATTGTTGGATTATGCAGAAATAGAAGGTCAGGTTAATACTGAGAAAATAAAACAGAAAACTTTACTCAAAGAAATGACCCATTTATGATGCTATAACATCAAAAACATCTAAAGGGATGAGAAAATGATAGGTAACTGAAAAAGGATATTACACAGCTAGATTGGATGAACCTGATTCCAGACATGTATGCCCAAATTCTTTTAAGTTTCAAGGAAAACACCTATTTTGCATTTGCAGTGGCATTATATCAACATTAGCTGTTGATAACCCAAGGTTCAGTGTGAAGAATGAATGCATAAAGGATGATGAAAAACACTTCCCCTGAAGTCAATGAAAGAATAACCAGGTCCAACTGTGGGGGACATAATTCTCAGTAGTTTCGACCAAAGATGACCACGTTTCTATTCCTGCATGCAGCAAGTGCATACAGGAGTTGAACAGCAAATCATAGTATATCCTATTTTTCAGTTTTTTAAAACAAGAAATAGAACTTAATTTTCTAGAAACAATAAACTTATTTTATTTTTATGTTTATTTTTTTTGAAATAGGTATCAACATCAAAAGCCAATTATGTAATTTTCATAGTATCTCTTTTACGTTTACATTCTCTTCCTGGATTTCATTATCATGCTTATTCTTTTGATATAGTTTGTTTGACCTAATCACAGAAAAAGAAGCATGTATGCAGGTTCCATTCAAACCAAAAGAAAAGAAAAGAAAAGAAAAAACAGAAATTTGGCACAGGTTTTTCCCCTTTCCAGGGCAGAGCTTTTCTTCATTTTATTCAACTACTTGTATTTCAGATGCTTCCATAATTGCACACAGACAACTCAACCTCGCTACCTAGAAACACTCTGGACCTGAAATTCTATCAAATCTTGCCTTATAGGTGATCTACTTTTTTATTTATTTGTTTTAAGTCAGAACTGATATACATCATTTACATGCAAATGAGCCCATACTCATTTCATGCATATATGGAATGAGGCTGCTTACAAGAAAAGATGGTTTTATCAATGCCAACCAATGATGCATATTAGTGCATTCCATCACTATATTGATTTTTTATTAGCATGAATAGTTACAAACCTTCCGTGAGGGTCCCGAGCCACTTCTTGCCTGTGTTGGAGGATCCAGCTAATGACAATACAGAAAATTCAACCATGAGTTAAGGTGGTTCAGAGGCATTGTACATTTACAAAAAGATAAAATGAAGCACACAGGTTTCATGAATGAAGAAACCTCTTAAGAAAAGTTTCTAATGCAAGTCTGAATCTGAAAACAATATTTATGATGATAATGGTGATGAATGATGATGATAATATAACAACAGAAACAACAACCACGATAAAGAAGGAATGAGTCCAGTGAAGTACTTCATCAAACTTCATAAAATTCCGAGTATCTAGCTCCCCAGTGACTTCTGGTTTAAATGCAGCCTCCATCTCATAGAGTTTATCCCATACAACATCCTTGAACCAAGGATGAGCCTGATACAAAACAATTGCAATGAACATTGGTAATAACAGCCAGTTGAAGGAAAGAGATAAATTTCTCTGAGATCCAAAACCCTTACTTTAATTTGGCCCACCCCTCCAGTACCTAGCCTATGTTCAACATCACAAAGCAACCTATAAATGAGATCCTTTGCCTCAGCAGTTAATTTTGGATCTTCTGGAAATTTTAGATGATTTTTCCAATGAACAATCTGAGAATCATTGACAAACAGCATCAGAAAAAAAAAAAATAGCATCACCATCCACTCAAAAGGACAAGATTAGGAGGTTTTGGCAAGTTCAGACTTAAGCATAACATGAATGAATATCAAGGATCCATTGGAACATCTTAGAGGAATTATCAACAAATGTATAAAAGTATGTTACCTTTCTGCATGTGGTCATGGGATCGTCTGAATAAAATGGAGGATAACCAACAAGCATTTCATACATTATTGCACCTAGTGACCACCTGTAAGGCAAGTGGATAAGAAGACATGTAAAGAAAAGATACAATTCATCTATATTCTTATAAAGGAAACCACATTTCCCACTTCTCTTTGTGTTGAAACAAAAATTTTCATAATATCTCCCTTAAAAGTTCTTGATGCTAATGTCACCACAATTGTAGAACTAGGAGTAAAGGAGTAAATGGTTGGAAAGATGAAAGAAGAGACATGTTCATTCAACACCAGAACTCTCACATAGGAAGAAAGCAGTATGAATCCACTACCTGGAAAACCATAGCAGAAGTGGATAGAAATGAAACAAGAGGGGTAACTAAGATAAGGAAAAGACGATACATGCTGCGCCCCTAGTTTCTTACAAAGGAAACTACAAAAAATTAGAAGCTAAAGCATGCTAATTACTTGTCCAGCAGTTTGAAAAAGATATATTCCACAACAATGAAGAGATTCCTTCACACAGGTCACTCTTGAAAGAATATAGAACACTGTATTTTTATAACGATTGTTACATTTTATAGTTAAATTGTAGCTCAGCACAAGGATAGGTAATGGTCTTTTTACCCCAGCTCAGACTGTACAATTGTTGTTATATTAATATAACAATAATCATTACATCTCGCTCCACCCCTTGACATGCAGCATCTATAAATTGTTTATATATGCATGCAAAAGACATATGTACGATTGCATATGAATGTTGCAGTTCTGATAATTCTTTTCAATTAAAGAATTTGTAGCAAAGAAATAAAAACATGGCTTAATGTTAAACTTATGGTCCATCTGACCAAAAATGTGGTTCCAGTAAAACCGTTTCTCATCCCTCAAGATGTGGATTAATTAGAAAGTTGCATACTTCACCAGGCTACCACCTTGTGAATCAAGGAATAGAACTTTAGATTCAACAAGTTGGAGAGAGGGGAGACAAGGTGAAAACAAGGTAGTGCAACATAACAATACAAATTAAAGAGGGAATAAACCACGACAAACTAACCAATCACATTCCATTCCATATCCTTTCTTCAATAATACTTCAGGAGCAATATAGTCAGGTGTCCCCACCGTTGAAAATGCCTTCCACACAAAATATATGAAAAAACAGTGTTAGTGTAAAAAAAGAGACTTAAATATCTCAGCAGTTACAGCTCAACACAAAAATCAAGCATAGTTGTTTTGTATGCATCTCTAGCATGCAAGACAGAAAACTAGGAACTCTGACCAGGAGTCCTAGTAATATTTACATGCAAGGACTCATTCTTGGGGCTTTAGGCATGGATTGGAGAAATTTTGGAGAAAATTACCAAAAAGCCATATCTAAGAGTGTATTGTAACTTTTTGAAGCAATTAGCATAAATTGTAATCAATAATGTGATCCTTTGGGTTTCCTTTAATATAGGAATTCAGGAAATAATTTGATGGCTTTGCTAGTGAATTATGAGCACTACACCTCAACTTTGTACAAGATGGTACACATCCAGAATGAAAATGTTGAACATATAACACTTCCAACAAAGCAGATAGAATAAATTTGGAACCCAAAGGCTTCAATTTTCATATTGCTCCTTCTAGGGTCGATCATAATGCAACTTTGGCAGAAGTAGAGGTTTCAACACTATAATTCTTCTTTCATCTTTAAATTATTCTTTAGCCTAGAGATGAGGAAAGTTTCTCGGTATTGCATTTTATTTTATCCTTTTGGTTTCAGCTTATCTCTAGCTTTCTTTCTATCTTCCCATAACTTACAAAGATGGATAAAGAGCAAAAGAAGAATGAACAGAACATAAAACAAATGGATTGATGAGATGCTAGAGATAGCATCAATTAAGAACAAGTACAAGAAAGTTGTGTAAGATGGTTTCTCTATGTGCATGGTTCTGCGTATCATTGTAGGTAGCACATTAGCTGGCCACCTTCAAAAAGATACATATCCATTGCCGCATGTTATCTACAAAAATATGCCCTTTTTCTTGCTTTGGATAGATATACCGGCAAGAACTTATTTATGATCATCTTGTTAGATACCTGTTACACATTATCCACAAAATCATTCTTTTCTTTTACATTGGCCAATAATTGCATCAAAAAAGAAAAAACACACATTGGCCAATAATTGAAAAACTTTTCAAGCACTACAATGTTTTGAGCCATTATATTTGGTTAGAAACATACTTCAGAGAAACATACAAATATATTGGTAAGACAATTTGCATACCAACTTCCTCCTGTTCATCTGCCAATGCTGAAGCTGCTCACGAGGACTTTTCCAACTACTTCTATTATCCGCATCAGGGAAGCCTCCATCAATATCCATTGATTCCCTTGAATTCTCATCATCCATTACTTCATCCTCCTTCAGTGCAGACAAGGTTCTACAATCAAGAGGCTTACAAAGGCCAAAATCTGAGAGCTTCATGTGACCATTTTTGTCCAGAAGAAGATTGTCAGGTTTGATATCCCTGTAAAAGAGAGATAAGTTAATCTGACAGGATGATTATCCCTACCTAATGACAAATGTCAACTAAATTCACCGCATAATCCAGATTTTATTTTTAGATGTCATTGACAGCTAATACTAACCTGTGAATGTAGTTATGTTTGTGAATTGACTCTATTGCCAGGACACTCTGGGCAATGTAAAATTTAGCCACGCTTTCAGACAGGGTGTCTTCTCTCATCAGCAGAGTCATCATGTCACCACCAGGCAGATATTCCATAATAAGATATAGGTACTCAGCATCTTGAAATGAGTAGTACAGTTTCACTATGCAGTGACTGGCAACTTCCGCCAGCAAATTTCTCTCAGCTCTAACATGTTCCACCTAAGGAGCAAAGACACAATTCTAGTGAATTCAGCAACTAAGCATTGTACAAAGAAATTCAAGCTGTGGAGGGAACAATAGGAATTTAGGTCAATCATGGAGACAGCTCAATAAGGGTGTACAGGATCAAGGTTATATAGAGTAAAAAGAAAATAATCAAAGCAGCTATCTTATGAAATTTACAATGTCAACATGTAGCAGCAACCAGCTGCCCACCAACATGACATAAAGATCCTAAAATATCACTTGCCATAAACTGAACTAACTAAATGATTGCAGAGTCCAAAAGCATATCATAAGAATACAAAAATTCATCTAAGTGTATCAGTGTGTCAGCAGTCATGATACAGATTCATCATGACATCATTAGTAATAGTGAAAAAAACATGACACTGCAATATGTAGTGGCCATGTAGGATATCAAGATAATAGTAGCACATATAGTAATGGTAGTCCAGTAGTACAGCCAGCAATGAATATGGTAGTAGTAGTGCAGGGTCAAAGTCCCATTAAAGTCTTCAATATGGTAGTGTTAGCAGGACATAGTAATAGTAGTGGTAGTGGCCAACCATGAATATAAATCTGATAATATATTGGGATGATACAAAGTGTGAGGCCAAAGTCCCATAAGAGTCCACAATATGGTAGTAGTTGTAGGATATTGTAGCAGTAGTCAGATATAGTGGTAGTAATAGTAGTAGTACAACCAACCATGAATATAAATTCACAAAATTATATCACATGGATACAAAATGCAAGGGCAAAGTCCCATAGAAGTCCTTGATATAGAAACATAAAAAGGCAGTAGTAGTAGAACCAACCATTAACATAAATCTGTAAATTACATAGAGATGACACAAAGTACAAGCACCTCAGAATGGAAATATATAAAAAGCACCCAAACTAAACATAGTAGTAGGAGTACCTTGACATAGACACATAAAAAAGCATGCAAACTAAACATACTAGTACTAATGACACAGGTACAAGGCCAAAGCCCCATAACAGCACTTGACATAGAAACATAAAAAAAAGCACCCAAACTAAAGCAAGTACAAACCAAACTTAAGTAGCAATAGTAGGACCTCAACATAGAAACATTAAAAAACACCCAAACTAAACATAGTAGTAGTGGTGGTGGTGGTGGTGGCGGTACCTCAATATAGGAGCATAAAAAAACACCTAAACTAAACATCATAGTAGTAGTAGAAGTAAAAAACACCCAAAATAGTAGTAGGAGTACCACGACATAGAAACATAAAAAAACACCCAAACTAAACAAGTAGTAGTAGTGGAGATAAAATACACCCAAACTAACCTATCATAAAAAATTAAAAAAAAATTAAAAATAAAAAATAAAAAACCATCAGTAGTACCTTGACATAGAAACAAAAGAAAACACCCAAACCAAACATAGTAGTAGTAGTAGTCGAAACTAAACAGCAATAGTACCACTACTATTACTAACTTTTTTTTATAGGTAAAATCAACAGAAAATATATAAATGTAGAAAAAGGAAGCCCAAAGGACAACCCAAGGCATACAGAAAGTATATAGTAGGCGCCATAAGGTAAAAAAGAACAAAAAAGAGGGGATACAAAAAACCTCACCCGCCCTCACCTAGAACCCAAACCAATCAAAAAAGTCGATTAAAGGTAAATGTCCAACATCAATATACAACTTTGTCCATGACCAAAAACTACACACAAAAGAATTCTTCAACCTATGAACTGAAAACTTTTCATTGTTGAACATTATTCTATTTCTTTCCTTCCACACCGCCCAAAAAAGGCATAAAAGAGCCAACTTCCAAACTTTTTTACGCTTCTTACTAACAAGGGACCCATATCAACCAAGGAGAGTCTCTCTTACTGAGCAAGAGAGAACCCAAGTCACACCAAAAAGAGCAAATAATAACTCCCACAAAACCCTAGTCTTCATGCAATGGATTAAGATGTGATTAGTAAACTCCTTTTCAGCGAGACAAAAGAAACATCTATTAACTAGGGTCTAACCCCTCCTCTTTAACTGATCCAATGTTAAAACTCTCTCCCACGAGGCTTCCCATGCAAAAAAACCCACTTTGGGAGGAACATAAGGACTCCAAATGATGTTCCCCGGAAACCGGACCGTATTTCTCGGCTCTACTGCACTGTAAAGGGACTTAACTGAAAAAATCTCATTTTTTGTCCTTTTCCATAACACCCTATCCTCCGATTCTGTGCTAACCCTCTTCCCTTGAATTGTCATGAGCAATCATTCCACCAAGACCACCTCCTAATTGTTGAAAACCCTAGAAAAACGAGGACTCCAACTCCTCCCCTTCAACCAAAAGGTCCTAAACCTCCACCACCCACTCCTCTTTTGAAACTGTCAAAGCAAACAAAGAGGGGAAAGAGTTACATAAAGCCTCATTACCACACCATAAATCCTTCCAAAATCTAACTTTTTTGCCATTACCCACACAAAACACAATGTTGTTGCTCAACAATGAACCTTCTTTCCTAATCTCCTTCCACAACCCCACTCCAATCCCTCTCTTCCTTTGCAGGTATACCACCCCCATTTTTCTACTCCATGCTTCCTATTAATGACTTGTTTCCAAAGAGTCTCATTTTCTTCCGTGAAGCACCAACTTCATTTACACAAAAGGGTTTTATTAAGTGTAGAAAGGCATCTAACACCCAATCCACCCTTACTTTTATCTGAGCATACAACCGCCCACTTGGCAAGATGAGTCTTCTGCTCCAAAGCCCCCCTACCTCAAAGAAAATCCCTTTGGACTTGCTCGAGTCTCAATCTAACCAATCTAGGCATACATAAAATACACATGTAGTAAATGGGAAAGTAGAACAAAATGCTCTGAATGGGAGTGAGTCTCCCTCCTTTAGATATGCATTGCCTCTTCCACATAGCTAATCTATTCTGAAACCTCTCCTCCACCCCGTCCCAAGCTGCCACTGATTTGTGCGGGGCACCCAAAGAAAGCCCTAAGTATGAGGAAGGAAGTGTCCCCACCTTACACCCAAGGTCGAGGGCCAACTCCTCCAAATTCTCCACCCTCCCCACTGATAGGATCTCACTTTAGTCCAGATTAATTCTTAAACCAAAGATGGCTTCCAACCACATTAACAACCAGCTTAGGTGAGCTAGCTAGTCCTCAGAAGCTTCACAAAAAGTTAGCGTATCATCAGCGTACAACAGATGGGTGAGTTGAACTCTCTCACCACCCCTCCTTTTAACCTTACAACCTGTCAAATATCCCCCACTAACTGTTCTCTTAATCAAGCAACTTAAGGCTTCCATTCCTATCACAAAAAGATAGGGCAAGAGGGGTCTCCTTGCCTCAACCCCCTAGAGCTATGAAAAAACCTCGTCGGAGTGCCACTAACCAGAACCGAGAATGTTGCTATAGAAATACACCACTTAACCCATCCTACCCATTTCTCTCTAAAACCCATTTTCTGCAACACTTGGAGCAAGAAATCCCAATTTAAGTGATCACACGCCTTCTCCATGTCAAGCTTGCATGGCACCTGGTACTCATTGCTTTTCAATAAAGAATCTACAACCTCATTAGCAATTAACATTGCATCCAAGATTTGCCTCCCCTCAACAAAAAGCATTTTGGGACGAGGATACCACCTTACCCACCACCTTCTTCAACTTATTAGCTAACACATTTGCTACTAACTTGTACAGCCCTCCCACTAAACTGATAGGTCTGAAATCTCTTAGGTCTTCAACCCTTCCTTTTTTTGGAACCAAAGCCAAGAAGGTAGAATTTAGGCACTACCATTACTATTTCACTAGGTTTTATCACCCAAACTAACCTATCAAGAAAAAAAACCACTCAAACTAAACCATAGCAGTAAAAAACACCCAAAGTAGTAGTAGTAGTAGTACCTTGACATAGAAACATAAGAAAACACCCAAACTAAACATAGTAGTAGTAGTAGAAAGTGCCACTACTACTACTATTTCACTAGGTTTTATCACCTAAATTAACCTATCAAAAAATTAAAAAAAAAAAACACTCAAACTAAACCATAGCAATAAGAAACACCCAAAGTAGTAGTAGTAGTAGTATCTTGACATAGCAACATAAGAGAACACCCGAAGAAGTAGTAGTAGCAGTACCTCGACATAGAAACATAAGAAAACACCCAAACTAAACATAGTCATAGTAGCATTGGTAGAAACCAAACAGTAGTAATGCCACTACTATTACTATTTCACTAGGTTTTATCACCAAAACTAACTTATCAAAAAGAAGAAAAAAAACACTCAAACTAAACCATAGCGGTAAAAAACACCCAAATTAGTAGTAGTAGTACCTCGACATAGAAACATAAGAAAACACCCAAACTAAACATAGTAGTAGTAGAAACCACTGATTAAAATATTTGTGTATCGATACATATGGAAATGATATTTTTAACCAAAATATCAGCGGTCAACGTAGGTCAACGCTCTCTGCGTTGACCGAGTCAAAGCTCAAAAATGGGTTATTGTGCTGCTCAAAATGGGTTGTATTGCTGACCAGCATACCATTAGGGCAAGTTTGCCCTTTGTTAATTATCATGCACCACATATATATATATATATTAAAAGTTTTAATATACACAAAATATTAAAACAATCCTTTAAACAATGAATTAATTATAATTATTTTATAACTAAATTAAAAATTTTCATTTAATTAAGTAGCAAAAAGTTTTTAATGCCATTAATATATTAATTAAATATTAAAAAATTATACATTTATCATCATTTAATACAATTAAATTAAATATATCATAATTTTAATATTAAATATATTTTAAAATTAAAGATATTATAATCAAATATCACAATATTATTATTGAATAATATTTGATGTAATTTAATAATCAATGTACACTTATAAATATATATATATGTATATTAATTTCTTCAACAAAACAACTTTAAAATGTCTATTATACTTTAATTTCATTTATAAGAGCTTTGTTTTACATTTTCATAAATTTTAATCAATTTTAGGCCAATTGATATTTTGTGTCAAAATATTGGATATATCTCCAATATATCCGATATATCCGTAAAATCAAACTACTGATATATCTGTGATTACCGATATTTTTATCCTTCCTAAAAACTAAATAGTAGTCAAATATTAGTGAAAAACAAGAAAGTGTGAGGCCAAAGTACCATAGAGGTCCTCAGCACCCCCACCCCCCCCCCCCCCCCCCCCCCCCCCCCCCCCCCACCACCCCCCCCACCCCACAAAAAGAAAAAAGCGCACAAACTAAACATATGAGCATTTCTGAGTACTATGGTATTAACTTCATCTTCACCAGATTGGGTATGCAACTGAAGCTAAGCTTCTGGCAGTTTTGAAAAGATAAATGGAAGCAGTGCAAAGAGGTTTTGATGGGTGTACTGTAGATAGAGATTCTTTTTTGTTGTTTTATAGTTGAAACAAGGGCCATTGTGATGAGACCTTGGTAATTGAGGACATTTATCAACAACCCAGAAGCGTAGACTAGGTAGATAGCCAGAGAGAACAACTGAAGTTGTTTTCTTAAATCAAAGAGTAGATAAGACTCTTAAGGAGTTTAAATTTTGTCCTTGGTTGACTTTTCAGCTAGAGTTAAGAGTTTCTTCATTTGTCTATCGGCCAACTTCATCCTTCAATCTTTGTTGTGATTGTATTATTCTTTAATAAATTTTTCATTTCCAACTCTATAAATGAAAAAGGATCAACTTGGGCTTGACTAGCCACCATCTTCTTCATCCTCCTTAACTAGTCAAATGCTTAGCTACAAAATACCACAATGGTGATAAACCCCAAATCATGAAAAAATTTGTATGAAATAGGAGTCCACAATGTAAATTCGCCATATAATCCCAAATCCAATTTTATCCAAGTTGATTTGGAAGAGATCTAGAGAGACCCTACATATCTCTAACTCTAAAATCAAACTTCATCCTAAATCAGCAACTCTGTTAAGCTCTTTTTTACCAATTTGGGAAATCCCATGTGTTAGTACATCAGGCTATATAGCTTAAGATTGACAATTTTGTACCATTTATTATGGCTTAGGATCTTTCTAAATTGTGTCTTACTCTCCATTGAAGACTTGGGGTTGTTGCGTGATCAACTGGGATAACACGTGTAAACATAGAAAGATCTAAGAAAGGCAAGTTAGTGATTATTAGGCCTGGTGTGGACCAAGGTTTTTAAAACCGAGCTAAAAGAATTTCAATTTGTTTTTGAAAACCTCCTCAAGTGCTCAAACGCCATAAGCTCGTGGTGGAATTCTCCAAAATTTTGAAGATCATTTTTAAAGGCTTTATTTTTAGGAATTATTTAGATTTAGTTCACCAAGTTCCTAGGCCTACAAATACCTTGCCTAAAAAGGTTTTTGGTTTGATGCTTTTAAGTTGAAAAAACCTAATTTGTCGCCCAGTTCCCAAATCTCTCAAAGAAGTTTGTTTTCATTTCTGCTGGATTGTGAAGGAGATCTACATCCCCTTAGGTGCTAAGGTGAGATCCATTGGAAGCACATGCATCACAGGCATGAAGTGCAGTGTAGGTGCTAGGGAGTAAGGCTTAGGGATAGATTCCGCCAAGTAAAACTATGTATTATACTTTCATATAGTGGATTATTGATTTAAGGTCTCTGACCTCATGGTTTTTACATCCACATGTTGTATGACTGGTTTTCCATGTAAAAAAACTGTCTCTTATGTGTTGATTGCTTTTTGGGTATCCCTAATCTAAAAAGAGATGGTTAAATAATTTAAGTTTTTATTTTTGGGCTAAGGGTTCAAACACCTATTCACCCTGCTCTAGGTGTTACCTATACTAGATCATGTAACTCTCACCATGCATAAGATTCCTCCTTGAAACCACTACCATGGTTAGGGAGACATAATTGGTGTCAGTTTAATCTCCCAGAATCATGCATATTGTAGCCAGCCCTTTTGATTAATTCCCACACCAAAGATCTGGCTGAAGGACTAAACAGAGGTGTTGATATCGGACATTCTCTAAGGAGCACAAAAGTGATATGGTATCATCTAGGATGAGTGATTAGGACTCTTTTTTTTTTATTTTATCTGGCTCACTTTCTTTATTTATCTGAGAAACAGTCAATAATTATAATAAGAATAATCTGGAAAAAGTTAGGATATATAGTGCAATTTATCAGTAATAGTTGAACAAAAAAAATGAAGTGAAGCTTCATGATCAGGATGAATAAAAATGGTACTGTGTCCCATCTCACCTGTCCTCGTATAAGCATTTCAGATTTTTTCAACTTTTTCATAGCATAAATATTTCCAGATTTCTTCTCCCGACATAGACGAACCTGCAGTCAGAAACCATAAGCTAAAAACAAACTACGAACTGCCAAGCAAAACAAAAACACAAATCTGAAGCAGAACAGCAACTGCATTCTCATTTCTCCAAACAATGGTCAATTATGTGATCAACCTAAGAATCTGAACAGCGTACGCTACTCTAAACAAAGTGAATTCCACTTGAAAGGAACATGGCAGTTGGAAATCTCTCGTCAAAGCACAAGACATCAATTCTGAAAATATGAGTGGAATAAGGATAACCAAAAAGGAAATAAATGCAGGGATACCCAAAAAGGAACTCAGCAGGGGCTGTTCATGGAGTGTCAGAGTCATATGAATTGATAGAAATATGAGATACGTAATTCACGTTTAGAAAGATAATGGGATGTGTTTGTGTGTGTGAGAATTAGACAGGGAGGGGGAGAGAAAGATGATCAGAAACAACATAAAATGTGTTCCTACAGAGATGGACAAGGCAATAATTGAGAAAACACTCATAAAAATCAAATGTTGAGCAGAACAATTAAAACGAAAAAGGATAGTCAATGTTAAGCAATACCAGAAAATTAGAAACTTTGTATTTCTAGTCATTCAAAGACTATATCACCTGTAAGTCTATCATTGTCACATGTGGACACATTTTTCCTCATAACTCTTGCATTTGCTAAATAAAAGATTCATAAAGCTTTAAAATTTCTACACTTGGGCTTAAAACAATTTCTTCTTCTCATGATCCCTTATAAGGGCTTTTATTAATATTGTTTGCTGGTAAGTTAGGTTATGTAATTTCAATTGACAATTTTGTTCCATTAATCTGGTATAAGACCTTTATAGATTTTGTGTTACTCTGCATTAAAGACTTAAGGTTATTATGTGATCAACCGAAATGACACGGCTGAGTATAGAAAGGAGCTAATAGGATTCATCTAAGGCTTGTATGGACTCAAGGTTTTTTAAATTGAGCAAAAATGTTTTTTTTTTTTAAAACTGTTAAAGGCGCTCAAATGCTCTAGAATTCCAATTTTGCTCAATTGGATTAATTTTACAATTGTAGTTGGATTAACTTTTTATTTTAGAAATCCTAATTTGAGTCTATTAGGTATTTGCATCTTATAAATACGTTGCCTAGATGGGTTTTTTTTGTTTAAGTGCAAACATTTTGAAAAGCCTAGTTTTTCTTCCTATTCCCAAAGAAGATTTACATATTTTTGTCGATTTGTAAAGGAGATCTACATCCCCTCGGGCTTGTGCTACATCATGGACGTGGATTGTAGTGTAAGTCTAAGGGTAGCATCTAGTGTAAGTCTAAGGGTAATACTTTCTCATATAATGAATTGTTGATTTGAGATCTCTAACCATGTGGTCTTTTATCTTTGCACTTTGTGTGGAGGTTTTCCATGTAAAAAATATTGTGTTTTATGTGTTAGATTGCTTTTACTACTTTCTACTCTCTCATAGGAATTAAATGAATTAAAATTTTCAACTTTTGGGCTATTAAGAGTAAAAACACCTATTCACTCCCTTTCAATATTACCTTATTGGATTATAATTTAGAATTGAGATGGTTAAATAATTAAAAATATTTAATTTTTGGCTTAGAAGGTTTAAACACCTTTTCACCACCTCCAAGTATTCTATAACTAAGATCCACAAATAACTTTCATTATTAAAAACTATTCTCAATGTGTACTTACTGAAAACCCAAATCCACTAAACAAGAGGTAGAAAGAAAGATAGGCTAAGGCAACTAGAGAAAGATGTTTAGTACAAAGCATGTTGTAAATGCAATGTCCCAATTACAAATTTCCTAAATGCAATAAATTGTTGTTTGGAAGACCTATACTATCATATAAAGTTGTCCCCAATTCAGTGTTTATATAAAACTAGAAAAAATGGAAAAAAAAAAAAAGGTACTTAAACTATCAAAGCATATCCCAAAATCAACAAGTTAATCTTCCTATTCATTTCACTGCATGACACTGGTCAAGCATGTATTTTCTAAAAAAGTTAAAAGCACATCTCTAACCTCGCCAAAGGCTCCTCTACCAATGATGGTCAGGAGCTCAAAATCATTAACACATATTTTGTGCCTCTTAAGTCGCATAAACTCTGTTTCTTTCCGCTCTAAATCCTTTATCAAGTTGATCTGTTCCTCCTTTGGCACATCTGAAGAAGCCAATCTTCTTTCTAAAACCCAGCGTCTGCAGTGAAAGCAAAACATGACCAAAAATACATAAAGAAATACATAAGTGTAATTTCACCATCTCACTTTAAGATATAGACCAATTAAAACCATAAGAAGGGTCAGAAAATATATGCTACATCTACTAAACTATGACAGGCTGAGAACAAGTGTATAAGTAATACTGGCAGGAAAAAGACGTTATCAGCATAGCATACATGCTCCTGGGAATGGGGAAGGACAAACATGACCATGAAAAGAAATTTTTTGATGAGTAAATAACACTGGAAAGTGGGAAGCAGGTATTGGAGAGCCATGGAAGACGGAAGCGGGACAGCTATGTTTAAAAAGTATGGGATGCATGCTAAGGCTAATAATTTGTAAATACCCCAGAATCCTAAAGCTCTATTTGGTTGATCAGAAATATACATATTAAATAATTTTGATTCAAATATCTTATTGTTTGAGCCTAGTGTAGTAATGCAATTATCTCAAGCAGTTTGAGTTTTTCATTTTCGGACACTGAAGCAGTAGAAAAAGTACAATTCAATATTTTGATTTCCTTTCATTTAGTCATGTTTATTAGCAACCAAAGAGAGGGTAGAATTCTATCAAATGATTACGAAACCCCTAGAAACATATAAACAAAGCCTTGGAATCAAGATCTCACTTCACTGTCATGGAATCCTCAGTAGAAATTTTGAACCCTTAGTTTTAATGTCATTTTGGCTACTTTTAAAAACATGGAAATCTCATTTAGATTTAACCAAGTTGAATTGGGCTCAATTGAGTTGAGGTGTTCATTTTCCTGGTCACAAATCATGGAAGAGACAAAATCTATAAGTTCAATTTCTTATATTTCCTAACTTTTCTTCCATAACTAACTGGAGCATTATTAATATATTCCTTCCAAGGGGATGTTGGAGCATAGTTTAGTTAACATTCCTGAAGTACTTTTATTCCTTTTGATGACAAGATTGCATTGATTTTGTCAGTTAAAAGCCAAAGAGCACTTGCAAAATGCCAGTCAAAAAGCACAAAATTTCAACCATGTTTTCATACAAAGAGAATTTTACGGACAAGAAAACAACTGTCCTAATCACAGAACTCGCAACACACAATTTCCTATTTTAGGAATGTGATCTTCTTCAATTAATCCATAGTTTCATAAATAGCCACAGATGCATCACTCTAACTCTCCGACTTCACTGAACAAATACTATCGCAATAATTAGCATTGACTAACAACAGCATATTAACAGTCCAGCTCGATCAAATTCGCTAACCCTCCCTTTGCCCACAAAGAGTGAGAAAAAAAAAAAAAAAGAAGAAGAAGAAGGAAGGAAAAACAGAAAAAAAAAAAAAAAAAAACGAATCTCCTTCAATTTGCACAAACAGTAACAAACGCTAATTAAAAACAACGCATTCTCAATCCAGCTGGATCAGATTCAATAAGCCCCCATTTGGATGCAGAGAAAACAAAGGAAAGGAAGAGAAAACGAGATTCGGAGACTTGCGTCCGACTCCGAGTCTGAAACAGTGAAAAACCCAAGATTCGGAATCTTCGACTGTTTTCCTTTTCCAACATTTTCTCGGCAACCAAACAGTCCTTTTTCCACGATTTACCTCTCCTTCCGCTCTTGGATGGTCTTCATCTGAGTTCTGTAGTGGTTCTCTATGAACTGCTTCGCTGCCGCCACCTTCTCCATAGTCAAGCTCGACCCCAGCACCTCCTCTTCGCCGCTCCCCTCCTCCATCTCTCTCTCTAGAAATTACTCTCTCTCTCTCTCTCTCTCTCTCTCTCTCTCTAGAGTTCGTCTTATTTATTACAACAACGAGGAGATATCAGGAAGAGCCTCAGAGACCCCCCTCTGGTTCACCCCACCAGCGCCAACCCAAATGTGTAAGCAGGGTTCGCTCCTCTGCTCCAGTGTTCCACCCTCCTCCGTATCCGAACCTCCCCTGGACGCCACGTGGCTAAATTATGTCCAATCTTACCACGTGGCTAAACTTGAGCCAATTGTATTCTTGGCCTCCCTCTAGACGATTGGAGCTTCAAATTAAACAACCAATAAGCTTCCAGATTGTTGTCAGGGTTTGAGCGACGCACACACGCGCGGCTCTCGGAATAAATGACGTCGCAACGAATGAAAACTACGCCGTGGGTCCCATTTAGTTGCCTGTGATTGGAAGGTGGCTTCAAGCGCGGTTATTCTGTGTGGGTGTTGTTTTTTCTTGTCAGTGATTGGGTGTCTCTGTATACGGTGGTGGTGGGTTATATTCCGGTGTTCCCGCTCACACAGACGATTGCTGTGTTAACTCCAGCGATGAACATTAATATGTTGGACTCCCGTCAGCTCAGCTTGCTTTCACATAGCCAGCTTAGATTAACTTATACAAATTATAAAATATAATAATTATTTAATGATTTTATTAAATAAATACTAAGACATGTTTGAAAACTATTTTTGTAACCCCATTCACAAAATTTTTAATAGAAATAAATTTGAGGTGTTCTCAATTTTTTCATATAATATTTTAAATAACAATTGAAAATATAGAAAATATTATGAAAATTTTTATATTGTATATATTTTTATTCAAAATCAGCCGATAATTTTTTTTTTCATATTCAGGTTTTCAAATGAATAAAAAACTATTTTCGAAAGCATTCCAAACATATTCTTATTTTCTATAAATAAAAATGTCATTTTTAATTCTTATTCAAAATTAGTTGAAATTTTTTATTTTTAAATAGAATTTTATTTATGAAAATAATCTGGAACTATTTTCAAAAAATTCTAAATACACCCTTATTTTCTATAAATAGAAATATCATTTTTTTAATTCCTTTTTCATAAATTTAAATTTTAAAATTTTATTTGAAAATATAGAAAATATTGTGAAATTTTTATATTGCATACAAATATATAGCATTTTTATTCAAAATCAGCCAAAAAAATTTTATTTTTAAATTTAGGTTTTTAAATAGAAGCATATTCATGAAAATAATCAGAAACTATTTTAAAAAACATTCCAAATACACCTTTATTTTCTATAAATATAAATATAAATTTTTAATTCCTATTTCATAAATTTAAATTAATTTTTAACATTTTTTTTAAATGATGGGATATTATATAATATTTTAAGTGATAATTGAAAACATAGAAATAATTTTAAAATCTTGATATTACTCATAAACACCTTGTTTTCTTAAAAAAGAAAAAAAAAATGATTTCTACTTTTTCTGTTAAACATATTTTCTTATTTTTTTTATTTTTAAAAAACATTATCAATTAAAGTTTTAATTTTTTTTATTTGAGTTTTTTTTTAAATATATATAAAAATATAAAATAAGGTTGTCTTTACTTATCTACTCAGTAGTCAAAGGTGACTTATTGTTTGCCTTGAAAATAAAATTTTTTTTAAATGACACCCTTTCTTAGTTTGTCAATTAATAAATTCACATTCAATAAAAATATATTGAAAATATAAAATAATTTTAGTATTTAAATTTATTATTATTATTATTTAAATAATAATGGCATTTTCATTTTTAAAGTAGACAATCTCAATCCATGATTGATCATGGACACCTTCGGTGAGCCATGATCCTCACCAACCAATGCTAGATGCTGTCTGGTTGACCGAATACTGTGCACTCGTTGACCGATTTGACCCCGACAGACCGATCTCGGTGTATGAGAATTACACGGTAGGTTTCCCTTTCCATATCAAAACGACACCCACGCACAAGTCATTTAAATTGAGGAATTTACAGTGAAATCTAGCTGTGTCCTGCCGGTTTGCGTGCTACAGTAATCATCTGCTGTGCGCATTCCTACTGTACTTGTTTGTGACCGATGACGTGGCTGAAATTGATTAGACCTTATTTCGGATTTCACAACGCTGACTTGGACTGAACGAATGATAGGTTGAAACTTATTTAGTTGTAGTTTAAACTTGTGTTCCTGAACCTACTGTACATGTTTCTGCTGTCTTTTATTAAGTGGAAGGGTTTTATTAAAGCAAGGGTGAACCCCACCTGACATTAATTAAAACTAAAAATATTAAAATATTAAATAATATTCCTTGCAATTTACTAAATTCATATTTTATTATTTATTATCAAATTTTTTAATAAATTAAAATTCTCATTTTATCATAATTAATAATGGACATTCTTTTGATATTATTGAAAAAGATAAGGAATAAAAAATTAATTTATCAAAATATAAAAATTAATTTGTGTAATTTTTTTTTATGAAAAATGTGTTTCTTTGAATGAAAAATGATTAAAATATATTTTTGTTTAATATAAGAAAACTCTCATTAAAAATATATATTATATTAATTGAATAATAAGATTTGTATTTTTTTAAAATAAAATTCTAGGCAAATAAATTAGTGTAAATTAATTAAGATATGGATATTATTTATAAATATTTAATATGTCATAAATTCTTATAAAAAGATTGATGTAAGCAAGATAAAATTCAATAAAAACATAAAAAATGTCAAACCCTATTTTTTCCTAGTGTTATGTTTGATTTCAAAAAAATATTAAGGAAAAAAAAAGTTAAAAAAAATAATTTTCTCAGTTTCCTATAAAAACAAAAAATAAAATAAAATACAATTAAAATATTTATAAACATATGTATTTTTTAAATTATTAAATTCATATATTTAAAAAAAAAAATTAAAGAAATATAAGAAATAATTTTTTATTTATTTATTTTCCTCAATTTTTTCTTTCATCATTTTTTTTTACTCTATTTTATTTCTCTCACGTTTCTCCTTAAAATTTCAAAACCATAAAAATGCTTATTATGGGTAAAACAAAGTAAGAAAACTGTGAAAGAAAAAAATTAAAAATTAAAATGGGATGTAATAAAAAGAAAACTAATTTTAGTTTCCATACTAGTCAAATATTTTTTATTGAAAATTTATTCCTAAAAATACTAAATAACCATTACAAAATCAACTCTCTTAAAAAGTATCAGCTAAACGAGTTTTTAAAGAGTATTAAATAAAATAAAAACAAATTTAAAATAATTAATAAAAAAAACTCAAATTATTCAAGGAAAAGTGTGCTGTAATGTTCTTATTTAAAAACATACCTAAAATGATAATTTATTTATTTATATTTTAAATCATATTATTAGATTTCAAAAAAAAAAAAAAATAATATATATATATATATATATATATATATATATATATATATATTTTACGTGTTGGTAATGATACAAGTAATATATTTGATACAGAAATACAATTTTTTTATTTTTTATTTTTATAGATCTATCTTTTTTATTTTTTATTTAAATAATATTTCCCAATTACTTTGCAATTGACAAAATTCATATTTTTATTATTTATTATCAAATTTTTAATAAATTAAAATTCACATTTTAGCATTCTTTCTTTTATAAGTTTTCACAGTTGTTTTTTTTTTTTTTTTTGCATAATTAATAATGTACATTCTTTTTGGCATTATTGAAAAAGATAAGGAAGACAATAAAAAATTTATTTATCAAAATATTTAAATTAATTTGTCTAATTTTATCTTTAAAAAAATGTGTTTCTCTAAATGTAGAATGATTAATATATATTTTCTTTAAAGTAAGAAAACTCTTATTTTAAAATATATTTTATATTAATTGGATAACAAGATTTAAAAATAAAATAAAATTATAGGCAAATAAATTAATGTAAATTAATTAATATATGGATATTATTTATAAATATTTAATATGTCACAAATTCTTATAAGAAGATTGATATAAGCATAATAAAATTAAATAAAAACATAAAAAAATGCCAAATCCTATTTTTTCTAATGCTATGTTTGATTTCTAAAAAGTAGCAAGTAAAATAAACAATTTTCGGGTTATTTTTATTTATAAAAATACAAATAAAAATTAAATATAATTAAATATTTATAAATTTATGTATTTTTAATTATTAAATTCTTATATATATATATATATATTATTTCCCACGTATTTTTTTTTTTTTAATTTCAAAACAAGAAAGGATCTTATTATGGTTAAAAGATGTAAGACAAATGCAGAGAAAAAAAAAAAAATTTAAATGTGAAGTAATAAAAGGAAAACTAATTTTAGTTTCCTTATTAGTCAAATATTTTTTTTAGTATTCCTAAAAATTAGTTTCCTTATTAGTAAAATATTTTCGTTTTTTTTAAAATATCCCTAAAAACACTAAAAAACCATTACAAACTCAACTTTATTAAAAAAAAATTTATCAGCTAAATAACAACAATTTAAAATAATAAGCAAACAAAAAATAAAATTCAAATTATTAAAGGAAAATTGGGTATTAGATTTCAAAATATTTGCTTTGAAAAAAATGATTATTAAAAAAAAATTTGCACAAAGATATTCGTGTGTTTCGTGTATGTAATAATTTTTAAAAATCTATAAATGTGATAAAATATATTTTATTAATTATTTTTAGTAAAAACATTATTTTTGGACTTAAAAAGGAAAACTTTAATCATATTTTTGTAAAAAAATATATATTTTTTCCATCTTATTCAAAATTTCATAATTAATTTTAAGTTTAATATTTGTTATATTTTCAATTTTCATTTAGTCGTTGGTAGAAATAAAGATAAAAAATATAGATAAATTTAATTTTTATATTTTTCTTAATATATATATATATATATATATATATATTTTTTTTTTTTTAATTTATGTAATTGAAAAAATCAAATACAGATTATTTTCCTTTCAAGTTATTCTAATTATTAATGGATCCCCAAGTTGGTATAACCCACATACCCGACCCGTATCGGTTATAACCGGGTCACCCATTCTCACGCTAGCATAATAAGACTATAAGAGAGGGTAAAGCGTTCAGCGGGAGCGGTTGATTTCATTTTTCAAAGACCTACCAAAGAAAGGGGTAGAAGCATGGCCGATCCGTACTGGAGACGCGGTGCACCCTCAGACAGAGGTACATTTTCTTTCCCGTAACCCTAGCTTGCTGTTTGGATGCCGAGAAACAGCAGAATCATGTTTTATATCGTGTTTATCTGAAAAGTGGTTGATGTTATCTAAATCCTTAAAAAAAATTTAATTTCTTTCATTTTCCTACTTTTTCTCATCAACCACATATGTTCCGATCAAACCACAGCTACGTGCTGGTTCCCGCTTCCGTTGGTTGCAAAAGAAAATGAGGTAATCAAGAAGAAACCGGAATTTAAGTTAGAATTTTGAGCTCTGTGTTTTCTTTTTTCCATATGCATGTTGTCTTCACTTGATAATGTCTTTTGATTTACACCTGCGTTTCTTTGTGAATGATCGCTAGTGTTTGGTATCGTTTGTTGTCTCTAATGTTTGGAATTTCCACGAGGCTGTTCAGATATTGTTTGGGCATTGTAGACGTTCATCATCTAATTTTACATACTATTTGAAGTTGACTTGGCGAGTGAATTTGACTTCATTGGCATTACAAAAACAGCTAATTTGTAGTAGAAAAACGGTTAATTTTCAACACATATACTTAAATAAGAGACTCAGGGAAGCCTTTTCGTGAAACCAGATGATTGCATACACCTCAGACTTGCTACAGCTTTCCTCATACTTGTCCGGACAGGTAAGTGAGCTGATCAGCATCCGACATTTGTTTAGGTAAAAAAAGGAAAAATACGTATTCTTAGCTGTTACTAGTGCATGAATAAATGGGCCACTGTTATTCATTCAATGGAGGAATAAAGATTTCACAAAAGACGCTGAGAGTTACAATCCCAAGCTTATATAAATTGTGGGAGGAGCCGAATTTTCCTTAGAAAAGCCACGCATGGACTAGCAAGCTAGGCTGAATTCTTCGGGTTAGGTCTGTCCGGGACATAGTAACATAGCATGTCTGGACATAGTCTATCTGGATATAGTTTGTCGGACATAGTTTGTCCGATCGGTGCGTTTGGACAATAGTTGTGTTTGTATGAGAGAGAGATAAACTCCTACAAATTGTTGATTGTGGTTTTGAATCTAACTATTAGCAAAGTTGCAGTATGACATCATGATGGTAGTAAGAAGGGAGGGTTTGGAAAGAGAAGTGGCAACTAGCAAGAATGAAAGGGCGTAGGGATATTCCTAGTAGTATGATTCCTTTATAATGGAGTGAAAGGATTATATTGGATGCAGGGCTAGGGATAGCGGAGGTTTTTGTTTCATCAAACAAAGGAGCATTACTTCAAGCATCAATAGGAGCATTTGTTAAATCATTGATTGCTCAAGTCATCTCATATGGCACTAAATGTTCCAAAACAAGTATGAGCAAGCATGTTAGTTGATATTTTCTCTCTTTGGAGTGGTTTGGGTGATCACTCTTTTGTGAAAGGAACCTTATGAGTTGATATGGCTCTTTTGTGAGGAAGAAATGGAAAAAAGCTTGGAGGGCCACTCTTGTGCCTTTTTTCAATTCTTTGGAAGGAAAAGGATAGGAGGTCTTTTATTGATGTTGAGTAGTGAGGCCAAGTAATCAAATATGATTTTTTATGTATATTTTTTGAATTGGGTTAAGGTGTACATAGGGGACCACTCAATGACTATGATAGATGTTGTAGATTGGCTGACCTTCAAGTAACGAGAGGGACTCTTTATTTAACTCATTCTTGCCTAGACAGGTGTCTTTTGTATACATGTGTCCTTTGTGCACCTCCTCTCATGTGCCTTTAATATATTTTCTCATTTGCCTACAAGTCTATGACAAAAAAAAAAAAGGAAATAAATGTTGTCATAGTCGCATTTGCCTTTTCCACCTCCGTAATGTTTGATTTGTATTTATGGATTATTCTTTTCTTCCTTTTAAGGTAAACGAAACAAATTGTGCTAGAAAAGCGTCTAACAAATGGTGGGGTTGTGGTTCATGTACGTATGATATGTACAAGAAACACATGGAAAATAGACAAAATACCTTGGCTAAACTACTCAATCGTCATATTGTCCACAAAATCTAGGAAGGATGAAAGTGAAAAGCCCATCTCTCTGCCTGACCACAAAAATTAAATCTTAAGTGCCACGTCTTTTAAGACCATGCATGACCACTCCAAAGTTTATCATTCTTCCATTTTGTTCTTTCCAAGTGATCCAAAATATACATAATGGAATCAACCTGCAAATTGCCTTGCACTTGGCTCAAAGAAGAGAAACATGCTAGTTGAGAGGGACATCTCTATTCATGGGGAAGTATCTAAGACACACTGAATAATGAAAACACCATAGACCACCCGTGGAAAAGTCCACTTGCAGTGAATGAGAGCATGGTGTCATAGACTTAGGCTTTTCAAGCTCAAGTGGGGGTCATTTGGAGAGTTATTTTCTTCTATCAACCTTCCATACTATTCCATCCTCCAAAGTCACTAGATATAGAGAAAGAGTTTAAAAAGCTGCAAGCTTGCGACAATGAATCATATCCGTTAACTTCCAATCTAAAAGGTTCATTCTAAATTTAGGGTTTTGGTAGTTCCTATCCTGCAAATTTTCCATCGAAGCATTCTTATGGATTGCTAGATGTTAAAGCCCCAAAATTTGATTTTTTAGGGTGTCCACCACACCAAGGGTCATGTTAAGACTTTACTCTAAGTCTCTAAGGCTATTGCTGATGGTAAATCTAGTGCCTAAGAAAAAACTAGTGTCAGCTTTCCTAATGACTTTCCATAAACTTGAGGCTTGAGTGTCCCTCGCTTCAATAAAATGCCACCCTCTCCATTTCCCTACTATCACCCTCCTTTAAAAGTTATCTTACTCTGCAGCAGATCCTCAAAGCCATCTACTCAATAACACCTTGTTCAGAGTCCCAAGGCTCCTAATACCCAAGCCCTCAATGGACCTTTTAGAGTATACAGTCTACTACCTAACTAGATGAATTTTCTTTTGAAAGAGACCTCCACCCCATAGAAAATTTCTCTAAGTTCTTTCCAGTCTAATCCTCATCTTCCTTGGAATTAAGAATCTCAATAAGAAATAAATTGGAAGGCTAGAGAAAGTGTTTTTTAACAAAGTCAGCCTCCCTCCCTCCCTCCCTTAGAAAGGTATTGACATTTCCTTGAACCTGTCCTCAATTGGATCCTACACTGAAGAGGACTTGAACTGAGTTCCCAATAGCATGCTCAAATGCTTGGTGGGAAAGGTACCCTTCCTACACCCCAATTTATAGGCCGAATAATCCAAATCCTCTATCGTTTCTACCAATAGAAGCTTGCTTTTTCCTAATTTGATTTTCAAACCTGAAACAGCCTGAAAACATAAAAGAACCCATTAGACATAAGATAACTGTTCTTTAGTTGTGTTACAGAAAGCAATGTGTCATTGGTAAAGAGAAGATGTGAAATCTCAATCCTGCTGCTCTTTAGGAGCCCACCCAACCTTAAACCTGTTGATAAGAACAGTTTCCACTGCCCTTAGAAAACAACTCAAAACTTCCATCATTAGAATCAACAAATAGGGAGAGAAGGGTCTCTTTGCCTTGAGCCTCTCGTGTTTTGGAAGAAAACTGGAGGGATCGCCATTGATTAGCACAGAGAACCAAGCCCTGTAGATGCAAACTCTGATCCAACTAACCCATTTCTAACTGAAGTCCATCAACTCCAACAGTTAAAATGGTGACTCCCAACTAGCATGCTTTTAACTCTAGAATCAAAAACCTCATTGGCAAAGAGGAGGGTGTTGAAAATCTGCCTTCCCTTCACAAACACATTTATGGACTTAGAAATCCCCTTTCCTAAAATTTTCTTATGCACATTGGCCACATCTTGGCCTACAACTGGTACATCCTGAATATCAAATTGATAAATAAGCCTAAAATCTTTGATATCCCCGCACCACCTATCTTAGGGATCAACACAAGGAATGTAGTGTTCAATCTCTTCTCAAAAGTATAACAAGAGTGGAAGTGTGGAACTCAATAAAAAAATCCATCACCTCAACTAAATGGCATTCCAACATTTTTGCCAAAAAGGCAAGGTAAAATCATGAGGACCTGGAGCTTTATTGCTTCACAACTTGCTAAGCGCCATGTGAACTTCCCCCTCAATGAAAGGCTTTTTCAAGCCTTCACTGTCCTTCTACCCTTGACTGCTTGAGAGCCTCCCTGTCCTTAGTACAGAACGAAGCTTCTCAAACAACTGATTTATTCCCTTCTTCAAATTAGTCTCATTAGAGCACTAAAAAAAAAAATCCTCATTCTGCGTATGGAGTTGAATCTCCTATGACCATTTCTTGCTTTGTGAAAAAATTAGCCTTCCTGTCCCTTTTTTCCATAAAGCACAAGATTTTTGTCTGCAAGGTGTTCCCTTCATCATTGCCAGCCTGCTGTAATCTTAAATAGCTGAATTTCTGGTGTCTTGCTCATGAAGAAATAAGCCATCCTCTCTTTCTTTTGCTCCCATTTTTTTATCGTATCACACAAGCTTTACAGGTAGCAATAATGCCAAACACCTCCCTGTTCCCATGCTTTGAGTCCTCTTTAAGAGGTTTCAGCTCACATGCAAGCTTGTGGCTAGCTGACCTTCTAGGCTCATAGCTACTCTACTAACCAGCAACTAATACGGATTATTCATCATAGTGATATTCATCTTCTCATTAAAGATACTCTTGCAATTTATTTTACATGGATACTACCCTTCCAAGCATCACCATTGATTGCAATAGAGCCAAATGAAAGAGTGGAAGCTTAGACAAGAATGGAAGAGATGGCATTATTTAACAATGTATTATAGATTTTCATAAGCTTTTCTGATGAGTTTCTTTTATGGTAGATGATGCCCTTGTGATGAACGGTTTGTCTTTGTCTCTATCTCCTATCATTTCTGTGTGGATCTTTATACAAATGTCTTGATTAGTTGCCCTTTTTTATAACAGGCAGCATTCCAAGGTCCAGCTTTCCAGGCTACTTGCCGCTTGATCCATCTGTATCAGCAGCTCATCATTTGTGGGGCACTAACGATTTGCATGGTGCTCCTTCAGATTACCCATCAAAGGATGTAAGAACTTTTTAAACAGTGATTTAGATGTCATTCTCTTGATAATGGATTAACAGAAGAATGAGTATTTTGTTTCTTTAATAGATCTTACCAGTGCGGCCTGGGGCTCATGACTTTGATGATATTACGGGTATCGGAGTTCCCCCCCAACCTGTAATTGGTGGATTCAGCGCCACAACAAACATTAAGGGCTGCCCAAATCCTGTAGAAGATCCAAATTTAATAGGTCAAAGGCGAGATGTTGCACATGGTATTAATCCAGGCATTCCAGACATTGAAAGGCCCAGTTCTTTTGGAAATGTTGAAAGCCTTCCACCCCCTGTGCGGGAATCAAATATTCTTTTTGTTGATGGGCTTCCAAAAGACTGTACCAGACGAGAAGTTGGCCGTATCCTCCAGGCTTGTGCATGCATTTGTCACATGTAGGCAGGTGTTTGGTTTGTGACATCTTGATAGCACCTACCCAGTGAGGAGAATTGGGTCACAACCTAGAAATGAAAGTTTTATTTGATTTCAAATGCATAAACTGTAAATCCTCTTAGCATTTGAAATGATGCTACTTGGATGATTGCATTTATGGGGTAATTATTAGGATTTCCAGAAATGACATTTTTTTTTTCACTTATCATTTGCCAGTCATTCTATTCTACTGGAGATTCATTGATCTTCAAATTGTATGGAAAATAAACTGAATTTTTTATGCGTGCCCAAAGTCCCCTAAATATCTTTCATATCCCTCATTTAATCCTTGACTTGTAAAGATCTTTTCCGACCGTTTATTGGTTTTAAAGAAATCAGAGTTATTCATAAGGAGCCCAGACATGTAAGTCTTCTAATTAGCCTTTTTCTTTTCAGTTAATCAAATAATCCCTTTTTTGTTTTGTTTTGTTTTTTTTTCCTTGGATTATGGATTAGACTTGAAGTGGAACATGTCTGCATTATTACTCATAAGTGGTTTGGATGGTTGTCTGTATGAGGGATATTGGCAAATAAGTATTTGCCAGTTAACAAATAGTATTCTCTCATAACATGTGTTTAGAAATTATGAGGTTTTTTGGAGAAAAGGATTGGAGGGGGTTTTCATTTTTTTTATGTTTGGTTTGGGGTTGGGGTGTTGTTATGATTCTTTTTTTGGTGGGAAGTGGGGGTGGGGTGTGGGCAGGGGGCAGGGAGAGTGGAGATTGGGTGAAAGAAAGACTCTCAGAGGGGAGGGAGAGAGACGGGCATTGGAGGTAGATTAATGAGGTCAAGTTTAAACTTCTTTCCTCATTTATGTAGTTTGCATATAATTTAAAGTCAATCCATTTCCTTGTATATCAAAGGCATTTCAAAATTTTCCAGTCCCACAAAAAGTAGCAATCTTCTTCTTGTAATATAATAGTATAGAACATTTAGACATGGCATGATGCTAGGATGTTCTCATCCTATAACTATGTTTTCTTTCATGTTTTCTAGCTCTTTAATTAGACAATTGAATTGCAGAGTGGAGATAAGGCCATGGTTTTGTGCTTTGTTGAATTTGATGATGCAAGGTGTTCTCGGACTGCTTTAGAAGCCCTTCAAGGTAAAGCATATTCATTAATATTTGATAATTTTAGATTACTAACTGGTGTGGAAACATACATCTATATTTATGCGGGGCATTTTTTTTCCATAGTGAGGAAACTGAGGGCCCGTTTGGCAGCTATATGAAATAGTTTCAGAAACATTTTCATTCAAAAATGAAAACAATGAATGCTTTCGTTTTTTAATCAGTCTATAGCATATTTGAAGTTTCAGAGTACAACATTTCGACGTTTTTTTAAAATGGCCTATTTTATGCCATTTTCATTTTTTCTTTTCCTGTTTTTCGAAATATAAAACAGTTCTCAACTCTGCTAGAATACAGATCCTGATCATCATTCCTATCCTCTCTTTCCTTTTTTTATCATTCTCAAGTCAAAGAAAAAGATTATCTTTTTACCATTTCTGCTGCTGTTCATTCTTTGAGAATTAGAAAAATCCTTTCCAAGTTTGAGTTTATTCATTTGGAATCTGTTCTTCTACGTCATTGATTCATCTGGTGTTAGATAGAAAAACCCTTTTAATTTATCACTAATTTCATGCTTCAATTGATGACTTCATTATTTCAATTGGTGTTAGGTAGATCCCTTTTAATTTATCGCTAATTCCATGCTTCAATTCATGACTTCATGACAGCCTATGTTGTATTTTATCTAATTCAGTTTTATTTTTATGAAAAATGAATTCTCAATTCCTTACATCATGTATTACAAAATTGAGAACAATTGATCCATTTGAAGTTATGCTGTGAACATCACTTAATTGTGTTGACAAACATCTACCTCTTCCTGCAGGCTACAAGTTTGACAACAAGAAACCCGATTCCCCTACCTTAAGGATCCGGTTTGCACATTTCCCGTTCCGTCTACCATCTGATCTTGGGGTCCCTCTCTCTCTCTGACCCACAAATGCACAGCTGGGATGAAAAGCAATCCGATTTGCATCCAATGGGTTATAATACAGAATAAAATTGATGAGCTTCTACATCAACGATTACAGAATTCTGGGCATTTTCAAAACGTAAACTATAGAAGGTTCTTATATGCTGCCTTATATAGTGTTCATAAGTAGGTAATGTTGACTCTTCAACAAAATCATCATATGGGAACTGTACACAAATGGCTCGATCCGGGTGATCCAATTTACCCTTAATCTTGACTCAGCTATCTGATTTTATTATTGTTGGGGGACATCAGCTATGCTATTTGATTGAAGTATCTTATATTGCCATGCCATTTTTCTGGGCGATGCATGCATCTTTATCGCCTAGCTTGTGTGACAAAACCCGAATTCATACCGATCTGAAAAAAGATTAGATCTACTTAGGGTATAACAGCTAGCACTAAACATCCATGATGTCACCCTTATAAAATGCCAAGTTGAAGAGAAGGCATGGAAATGGCCTTAGCCGATGACTTTAGGCAACTAAAATACATGACAAGGGTGTCTCTCATAATTTAATCTTGACTCGACAAAGAGAGAAACAGATTGAGAATTCACAGGTTATAAAATTCTCCCGACTTGACCCCTTCTTCCATCATTTAATTCTGCGGTGTTATTTAAATTTGTCAACAGGGTGCAACCCAAGAGAATCTGCTTTCCTAGGATTCTGAAGCATGCAGATGAATGGAAATCTGATGTTATGGAGGATGGTAATTCCAGTTGATGGTTCGTTTTCATGTTGTATCAAAACTCAGGTATCCGACTAAATAGATTAATCTAAACCTAATTATTAAACATGGCACAACATATATAAACTATTTAATGATTGGGTTGAGTTGAATTTTGTTTGAGAGAATATGATTAACCTCTCAACATGACTTGTTTACGAATTAATTGACCTGTTTATTCCAAATCAAATTTTAAATAAATTAAATGTGAATTAAAAATACTATGAATTATACTCAGATTAATCAATATGATTATAATACGCTAATTTAGGTTCAATTCAAGTTATACAAGTTGATAAAGAAAATTTATTTATTAAACAATTTATGTGAGTCGATAAAATTTTTATCCAAACACGATTATATTCAATTCAAATTTGCAAAAGACATGTTGGGTTTGTAAATCGTGTCAAACTTTACCACCTCTAGACTTATGTGTTAGGATGAACGAGCTGATCCCATTGCTTCCGTTCTTGATTTATTTTTAGGGTTCGAAAGAGTTAGTAGTACATCATCCTGCAATAAGCTTATTCATTACCGGAATCAATTAGCTACAATCTTTTGCCAACCCTCCATCAATATAGAAACAAATATTAGCATAAAGAAACATGGAATCCAAACCTCCATCCTCTGTACAACCTAACCTACGAATAAATCCTTTTGTAAATGGGTTTTGTGGAGCTAGTCTTAAAGAGTAAGTACAAAGCAAAGAACAAGACACCTCACCCATTTGCATACACCTTTCTTAACTCAAATTCTCACCAGAATGTAAATCCAACTACTGGCTCCACATCTGCTATATGCCCCAACTGTAAAAGAAAATATTCACATGTTTGAAGATAGATCTCTTAACAAGCTATGCATTTACATGTGTTTTGTTGCTTGAAAGTAGATCATCGGTTTTGAAGATAAGCTCAAGAGGCTTGATTGATGTCGACTTGAAAACGATTTCCCTCCTACTCCATTCCCCTTATTTAAATGATGACAAGAGATGAATATAGAAATATGGAAATCAGAATGCTCTAGAAAAACAGAGCATAACAGAACACAAGGAGGAGGAGAAAGCACACATGGTTACTCAATCTCAGATGGCATCATTTTCTTAACACAAAACACCATGACACATTTGATTGCCACAAACAGTTGATTGTGAACCGTGACAAAGAACCAATCATTTCCCGTGCTCAATCATAGCTTAACAAACATAACAATAGGCAAAGGAGGCAGGATTTTCGGTAGTTTTTCACACGAGCTTGCAAGAGACTGTTCCATAACTAGAGAAGTTCATGGTTTGAGAACCATTATTAACTACAGAAGAATAATGGGATGTTTGATCTCTCATTCATATCCTAATTGGTATTCAAGTATGGGACCTGAATTACAGAATGTCTTTATGAGACTATATGGTATAGCTTAAACCTAAAACACAAGTTTGACTAAGTTCATCGATTTGACAGAGGGACACGTATCTTTTACCGAGTCCCTATGGCAAATTACAATGAATTGAGTATGGGGTGGTTCAACAACAAACATGACCAACTACAGGAAGAAAGGATATAACCTTTAAGAGTAAAATTAAAGTCTTTTTCTACTATAGGAATGCAGTGCCTGCAAGGCCATGGTGGAGAAGATTGTGGGCAATTGCATCTCTGGCCTTCATTGAGGCTGTTGATCTCAATGGAATCTCTGGGACCATCTCGTCATCAATGAGATGAATCCTGAGTTCTGGGTCCATTTCTTCGTTCTGCAATTCGCAAATGTTGTGTAACACACAGCAGGCCCCAAGAACCACAGGGAGGTCCTGGAGTTTCACCTCTGTTCTCTTCTGCAGACAACACCACCGCGCTTTCAACCGCGCAAATGCCTCCCTAGAAACCCTCTGAATCTCCCCAATTTTCTCATTGAATGCATGCTGTGTCCAGGTGAGATTCTGCTGAGTGTAAGGCACCATCACCCAATCCATTAGAGGGTACCCTGAACCTCCAACAATCCAAACACCCTTCAAAAGCCCCCCATTAGCCCTCTGATAAAGGGCAGATTTCTCCAACACCTGATCATCAGGCATTGAACCAGGCCACCCAATGCATACATCAGTAAACACCCCTTTTGGATCAACAACACCCTGAACTGTAATGGAGTAAGAAGTCTTCTGGTTCCTCTCTGTATGCCTCCTATTGAAATAGGCTGCCACACTGATCTTTGGGGCTATGATTGGGATATGGGTGGTATACATAGAGCCAACAACATTGGGAATCCCTGAAATTGATTCAAACTCATCCTTCATCCTCCTCAATGTCTCCTCATCTGGCCACTGCAGATACTTGGGCATCAAAACAGTCCTTATAGCAGAACAAACCTCAAGAACAAGCTTATGGCAAGTGGATATACCTAAACCGAACTTCTTTGACACAAGCCTTAGAGGCTCACCAGTCGCTAACCTCCATATACAGACAGCCACTCTTTGCCTCACAGGAATTGCAGCTCTCAACATGGTATCCTCCTTTGCAACCACTGAATTGAGCTCATCACATATCATATCAAATGTTGCTCTGCTCATCCTAAAGGCCTTTCTGAACTCCTCCTCTGGAAACTCTGGCTTGTTGCATTCATCCCACCAAGCTTTGGACCTGTCCTTCACCCATAACCTTCTTGCACCACTCCCAGGCTTGACTGAACTGTCTGGAAACTCAAGAGAAGCGGCTCCGGCAGCACCGGCGGCAGCGGCAGTGGTGGCAGAGGCTGAATTGCAGCGTTTCCTCCTAGCTCGATCCATATCATCCAATTCATTGTAGTAGTCCTGGAGATTTGAATAGTAGTCCATCATGGCTCTGGTCTTCTTCTTATGATTCTCTTCAAACATCATCTTCTCCTCCTCCAGAGTCCTGTCCCACTCCTCCTGATCACGCTTCTGCTGCTCTTCCAACAGCAGTAAAGAGGTGATAATCTCCTTCAAGTCCCTCTTCTTCCCCTCCTTCACCACACCCAACTCCCCTTCACCCTCATCCTTCCTCCTCCTTTTCTTCCTATTACTGGTACTATCATTCATTTCTGAAACTGGGTTTTCAAACAATATATAGAAACACCAAAAAAAGCAACAGATAACAGCAAACCCCTTGTGGAGCTTGAGGAAGATGAAGCAAAAAGGAGAGGAAATGAGCAAAGAAGGAGATGGGAAAGTCGTATGCTTCGCTTTCAAACTGTTGGATCCAAGCAAGGGTGTGAACACAAAAATTGAAAATCATGAAATGGGAATGGGAAGAAAGGCATTCATATTATATTTATACACGCACATACATATCAATATGGACACTTGTATGGAGAGAGAGAGAGAGAGAGAGAGAGAGAGAGGAAAACAGCAGATTGATAAAAAACGTGTTGAGGTGTGAACACGGCTTTTGGTAGGTGTAGGACGGTGGTGATTCTATAGATTACGCGGCTGGATTTGGGTTTTTTGGGAATTTGAGAATTTTTTGGGGTTTATGGATTTTGGATGTCCCTTGTGGGAATTCAGTGGAATTTTTCTGGGGATTGCCCTTTTCAAAAGTATGCACCAATTTTTGGAAAGTGTGGGCCTTCCTTGCTCTTAATTAGCCGGTTGCTTGCCCCCAAAATCATAGTTTTTTCAATCAACACAAATTGCTAATCTTGTGTATTAGTCACTTCTAAATGCTAACTCCAAACTCATTTTGTATTTGTACATATTTTGAGCAAATAAAATCGCTCATTTCCAAATCCATTTCCTAGTTGAAGAGACATGGGTCTAATTTAATAGGTCAACAATTGGAGTTTTTTTAGATACCTTACAACTACAACTTTTATAAATTTTTTGGTAGGAAAACGAAAAGTTATTAATCATATAATAATTTTTATAACTTTGTTGTCATATTGTCAACACCTTTCTACATCGTTCTATTTTCGTATCATTGTGAATTTCGTTTAAAATTTAGACATAATTTTTGATTTTTGATACGGGAAATTAAAAAATTTTAGAATACCAAATCGATGTTATCAAAAATATAATTCAAATCATTAAAAATATATTATAAAAGTGCAAATAAATGAAACTAAGACACCCAAAACATATAGGTGACCAGATACATCTTTTTTGGTCAGCAAGACAAATCCTAACAAATTACTTGTAGGGTTTGTTTTTTCTTCTTTCTTAACTAACAAGACACAAAAGATTCCTTCCATCTAATTATGTATAGGAATGGCGTGAAAGTAGGATGTTCCAAATTTAAGGGTCAAAGGGTTTTTAAAAGCACGGTTTGATTATGTGACATGGGGTTATATAAATTCAGAGTACTTATTGATCCTCTAAATTTTATTAAACATAAAGGAAATAATTTTACCAAGAAGTCAATTCCAAAGGGGCAAAAGAGAGGAGAATGTGATATCTTCAATCTAGAAGAAGATTTTGGAGAATGAAAAGGGACAAAAGAGAGAACGTCCAAGTCATCCAAAAAGAAAAGTAAAGAATTAAAGAAAGGGGCTGTATTCAAATTTTGGCCAAAAGTCTTCAGTGTATGACAAAAGAAATACAAGATTTGCCTCCCATCCCCCACCACTAAAATCAATCCAAAGTTCAAAAATTTGTATTAAAAAAAAAAGGGCAGAGGTGTGATGTCAGTTTGCTGTAATGTTATGGGGATGACAGCTAAATCACAAGAGTCACCTGCATAGGAAAGCTCAAAGCCAGGTCTGACACTGTGACGGAGTCAACAGTAGCCATGTGCTCCTCCTCAAAACGCAACGTTTTGACAGTTTTGAATCAGTCCAAAACTGGTGAGGCATTGAACTATCCTGGTCTAAAGGCCATAAAGAGGGAAACCAAACAGCTTTTTCCTTCTGTACCAAGATTCTATTTCATGGTCCAATGTTTGAAATTATGCAAGTCAGTTAGTGGGGTTGGCCAAAATCCAAAACCCAGTTCACACCGCTACTACGAAACCCTAATTATTTGACCCACCAAGTCCATGGTCTTTGGTCAGTCATCTGAGCCACCAAAGCTACAGTGCACTAGTGGGGATGTTTGGATTCTTCAGTTCAAAAAAACAAAAGAATCCAGATGTCACAAAAAGGAATGAAGTTCAAAGAAATTTCCTGGGAATGGATCAATCTGAAAATGACTAGTTCTTCAACAAGTTTGCTCTGTTCAGTTCCATAGCATGAAACAAAATACACAAAACTTGGGTAGAATTTGATTGCTGCAGAGCCATCTCAATAGCAACTGTTTAATGGAAGTATGTACAATGGTTTTTGACCCAACCCAGAGTAAGCTAATCTTGAAAATGTGAAGCACTTCAATTTGAAGGGGACATGGTCACATGTTGCTGGAAAATTCAACTCAGGCTCCCCTGGTTTGTTACAATTTTTTTCCCCGAATGACACCCTAGAATCCATGATGTAGGCAGATAATGTGGCTTCAATAATCAAATCACATAGCGAATACAAACAGAAGGTGTGACTCAACATCAGCAATTCTGCTTCGTGTTGTTATCACAAGCACAAATGATTGAGGGATGAATTTACGTAAGAGATTTGCCAGCCCATTCACGTTCCCGTCGTTTTTGCTTGGCTTGCATCTTGTTGAACTTCTCTTTCCCTTTCTCCAAAAGAGGGTCATGCACCACATAGTCATTTGGGTCATCACTACGTGACATGCGGTCCTGAAGCATTCATAAAATAATTCAAGCCACATGATAACTCAAAATCTGGAAAATCTTAAAAATAAGGATTTCCATCATGTCTGAAATAAGTTTCAAATGGGTTTACCTTAATTCATTACCACCATATTGAGTAGTCTATCTACCTCCATCTATAAAGATCATTCATAGGATTTCATAGAAAAAAATGCTCTCATAACTTTTTATTCTATTTTTGCTTTTCACTTTGTAATATTCTATTAAGTTACAAACATGGATTTGTACATTCAATTCCCACCAAAAAAAATGGAGTTATTTTGGAGTGCTGTTTGGTAGTAGAAATGATATTTTATTTTATTTTATTCTTGTGTGGAAAAGAATATTTAACATTTCTAAAAATGACCCATTTTGAGTAATTTTTTTTAAAATAATTTCTGAAAACATGTTAACCAAACAAGTTTTCTATGTTATTCTCATGTTTCTAGATTTTGAAAATAGAAAAAAGGCTTTCATTTCTCCTAATCATGCTAGGCCCTTCTTTCATGTGATTTCTAAGTATCCTTTAAAGAAATGAAAGTTGTATAGGAGATGCAGCAGGAGTTTTAAGCTTACCTTGCCAGGCTCTGGTGCAAACTTTAGCTGAGTTCCTCTCAAGCTATGTATATCGTCATCTTCATCACCTTCAACCCTAGACTCGGTTTCTGAGGTAACAGGTTTTGCAGAAATCTTCTTTTGAAACCTCTGCAGTTTTGCTAGCACCTAACAGTAACAAAGTCCAAAAATAAATAAGAATTTAGATCCAAATCTCAAAGATGAATTTTCCTTTCAACAAAGGAGCATTTCATCTGTTGTTGGTGGATGTATCATCAAGTAGATGTGGCATGGAATATGAAGGCACTATTCTATCAAAGCAAGCAAAAAACAAAATGACATGGCAGGAGAATTTCTTTGAATAGGTTCTGAATATGATTTACATTTTCTCAAGTTTCCAATTCTTTCCCTGATTTTCCTATACAGTTCCAGTTTGTTTTCCTTCACAAAACTGATGTGCATGTTCCTCAAATTCACTGATAGTGCGAGCACATATTCCCACTGTTTGTTTCTTTTTTGCTCCCTAACATGTGCTTTGCTACTCAGATCATGAAAGCAAAAGACAAAATGAAGTACAAGAAGGAAAAGAGAAAAAAGGAATGGCATACTTCATCTTCACGTCCTTGTAGTCTGCGCTTCTTCTGTTTCTGCAACTGTCTTTGCTGTTCAGCTTCACCCAAAAGCTGTAGGTCTGCATCTGCTTTAGCCATGCGTTCAGCTCTGGCTTCCGAGCCTATTCCCTTTTTCCTCAATGCCAGCTTTTCTACTTTTGGCCGGTCATCAAAGGTTTCAGCACTGGACCTGATGAGCATGAAATTGCAATCATGGGCATTATCAAATATAATTGGATCTAAGAATAGTCAGTAAGTATAGAATCTCAACATTGAATCAATTGATAAAAGGGAATTTAGATAACTTGAGTTTGGAAGGTGCAGTCAGGTGTACTTTATCAAATATCTTTTTTTCCTTTTTCTGTTTTGTGGTTGTTGAACTGCTACCTGCATGTTTTAAGAAAAATATTTAATCCTTTTTATTTTTTATTTTTTATTATTAATCTAAGATATCATAGATTCTAAGAGATGAAAGCGATCATTATCATGATTCTTAAAATCTGATTGTCAGTTCATCTTTTGGCCCCCAATAAATCCCTTATTTTGGAACTACCTCCATTTTAATCTGTTAATCCTCTCTATTCTCTTAATTCATATAAGATATCTAAAGTGCTACTTATACTCCCAGTAAAATGTGTCGACCTGACCCCTGAATAAAATCCCCAGCTGTCTTTATCGTTCTTAATTTTATAAAATTTTTATCTGTACCAATGAAACAAAATCATATTCAAGCATATACCCAAACAAGTTTGAATAGGTTCCATAGTACAATACCCTTGTGTGTGTGTGCTGCATGAATGCCCGTGCAAGCATATGTAGTAGGCATTAAGCAAATATTCATGTACCAATAAAGAATGAGAATCCCATGAATTATCAGGGAAAAGGTGTTCGTTCAAAACAAATGCAAAAGGTCAAGGAACTGAATTAGAACCTTTACCTTGTAGTAGAGGCTTCGTGGTCCTTCAAGTTACTATTCCCTGTGCAATCAAAAGATGCGTCAGGATAACTTGTGCAAATAACATAGTCAATTATAAAGAAAAAATCATTTGAAATGGGAAAAAAAAAAAATTGTATAAATAACACAGCCAGTCATCAAGGGAAAAAACATAGTTTGAAGAGGAGTGATACATAAACATGGATAGAAGATGGCAATATTGAGTTAGTTTCAAGTTGTTGGACTATGTTGCACCATTTTCAAGGTTTGGCTATTGAAATGGGCCACCTTTTTCAAACAATAGATTGTTACTTAGAATACAATGTTTGAAAATCCTATTATTTTTGTAAATTAATAAGTGATGCATGCAAGCATATGAATAGCTCTACTTTGCATATCCATTGTTAACAAAGAAGCAAACCACCTTCATGGTCAAATTATTATACTTTGGGAAGAAAAATCACTTAACATAGTTTAAATCATTTAGACGATGGTAGCAAGAAACTCAGGCTACTGTTATGATAATGAACCATCTGAATTGGTAATACCATTAATCCAAAGTATCAACCAATCTCTATGAAAGAATCTAAGAAAGTGGCATCATAGTCTGATGTCTCCAATGATGACAACATTCGCACAAGCATTAATATCAACTAAATCTCCATGCTAAATCCAGGAAAAAGAAAAAGAGTCTGATATTGAACAGCCAAAGTTAAGAGGATTGACTCATAGAATCCTACTCCAGATAAGTACCTTTGTTCAACTTTTGCTTTGTTGGTAGATCATCAAGCTCCTTCCTTTTTCTTAGGATCTGTTGACGCATTCGTGCATCAAAGTTTGCCTCATCATCATCACTATGGTCAAGGAAGTTAGAAAATTCAGATTCTGATTCTTTCCATGATTCTTCTTTCTTCGCGCTCAGAGCTTCCCTCACAGATAACTGCAAATCCTTGGTTGCTTTGACTTCTGAAGGGTCCTGCACTTAAGAACTTGTTTAGAGATATGTATCATATATCATTAATTGCTTATTGAATAACAAAGACATGGTTATCCTTTTAGAACAATAACTAGTTTAGCTTTCAGTAACAATAAAAATTTGAAAAAAGTATATAATAAATAATTCAAAAAAAAAAAAAAATACAAGTTGATGGAAGCTAATAACACACAGGCAAAAAGATTCCTCTAAGTAGATCAACGAGGTTTAGGAAAGCTTTTGATGTTGCATTCTTTCCCCTTTTGGTATGTAACCTAGAATTGAACCTAGAAACTGTACATGCCATAGTGATCATAACAAGGCATTATAAGAAGATATTAGATCCTTACCGATTCTTTACTTGGAATTTCCCCCTTGAGGAGACGAGGATCATTTAGTACATCATGACTACTCTTTATCTTTTGCTTAACAGCTTCCAATTCTTTCTCCTCTTCTTCAGCTTCTTCTCCAAATGAAAGCAAATTCAGCTTTCTGCATTCTCATATAGAAAGAAATATACTTTAAACAGTATGATAGGCAACATAATACACAATGCCTTGTAAAACAGTTTCCCACTAATATTCCATTGGGTTCAGGGAAGAAAACTTACTTTACAGCTTTCTTTTTCAGATCTTTGTTGTCAATATCATTAGTGGAATGGGGCAAAGACTTTGCAAGTGTCTTTCTTGGAACAAGATCATCAAACGGATTCCATAATACCTAAAACAAAGATTTTAAGAAGAGATGTGATCAATAGAACTTCTTCCAACAACATAAGTGTATAACTTGAGTATTTGAATAGAAAAAGAAAATTCATGCACCATTAATTTAAAAAATAACAAAATCAGGATGTATTGGCCTCTCATATAGGGTTGACAATGGGTTGTGTCATGTTGAAGTAAGAAATAATGAAAACCTACTCAGTCCGAATATGACCTGTTAAACCTGTTTAATAAATGGGTTAAGCTGGATTGTGTATGAATTGATACATAATACATTGACACCTCATTAATACGATTACAACACCCGTTAACATGATTCCAATCCCTTAAATCCCTTGACATGATTATAACTCATTAAAGTAATTAATACGATTATAATCAAGTTAACGTATTTAAAATTTAAAATTTATAAATGTATTATAAATTTACTCATTTAATTTTTAAAAAAATTTAATTACAGTATAATAATAGTGTAAAAAGTAAATTAAAATTTTAATTAAATACTTGTTTATTAGTTTATTTAATATTTTAATCATAAAATATTTTTAATCTTTATAATGAAATATCTAAAATTTTACTTATTTAATTTTTTTAACTATATGATATTTATAATTAAAACAAGTAAATTTAATTTAAAAAAAATTAAATTTATAAAATTAATAAAGTTATATAGGTCCTAAATGATATAAACACAATAAGTTAACGGTTTAAACAGGTCCTAAATGGGTAATCTTAACACGATTAAATAAATGGGTTAGGTGGATTGGGCAGTAAAACATAAACATGACCTATTTATTAAACGGGTTCACATGATTATGACATAAACACAATTCTATGTAACCCAAACACGCTAAAATTTATATCTTTTTCAAGTCGTGTTGTTGTATCTTGTCAAAATTTTTCACCCCTACTCTTATACATGCATGACACACACACACAAAAATACATATATGTATATATATATATATATATATACACACACACACACACACACACACACACACTTCAATACTATTGATATACCACAAATCATAAATGTTTAAAACCATCTACAACCCATGGTTTTGTATAAATATTGCCATTATCATTCAAGCTTTGCTTGTTTGGATTGCTATCCATTTATGATCTTGGAATATAAAAATATTCAAAGTAACAAGAAACTTACCTCAACAGAGATAATCTTTGGGGGTGGATCAACCGGTCGATCATTTTTATCAGTTTCAACATCACCGAATCTTGGAAGATTATACAATGAATCCCCAGTTACCTAACAAAATGGAGATGGGTCATCAACATCATAGATAATTTGCAAAAAACTATTGAAATGAAATCATCATTACCTTTCCAAAAATGGTATTCTTCCGATCAAGCCAATCACAACGATCCAAGGATATAAAGAACTGACTCCCATTCGAATTTGGTGAGCCAGCATTTGCACATGCAACTAAGCCCCGATGATTGAACCTTAGCCGTGAATGGAACTCATCAGCGAATGCACTCCCATAGATACTCTCCCCACCTGAAAATATCAACAACCACTGGCATTAATAAAAGCATTAAATGATTAAAGACATGAATAGGCCAAAGACAAACAAGTTTACTTTCCCAATAACAGCAACAACCCCTAGAAATGGTCCAAACAAGAGGAAAGCAAGAGAAAAAAAAATCTATATTATTTTTCATAGAGCCCATAAAATTTTCTCAAGCAAATTCATTGAAGATTTGATCTCAAGAGGGTATGTGCTGTTCAATGGTGATTTGAGGTTCTGAGGGCAAGAGAGCAAGCATTGAAGGCAATGGGTCTGGAAAGATTAATACCTCTCCACAATTTGGTTATACCAGTGGGTAAACCAGAGGTATCTAAGGTGCATGAAAGTGAAGGCCAATGGTGACATGGCTGTTGATGATTGCAGACCTCCAAATTTGGTTAGCAGAAGGTGAGCATCTGAGTCAGAGAAGCATGGATCTGTGGCTTGTTGGGAGAGTCTGAAGAAGTGGGGATAGGGATTGAGGGAAAAGGAAAGGCAGAGAAGATTGGTGGCGATGATGGAATCAAAGCAGTGAGAGCAAAGCTCATATTTGGTCTTCAACTGGTGACTGATAAGATAAAGGTTACTCTTTTCAAGGAGGGGGAAGAGGAAGATCAGGCAAGGCCCTGGAATCTGAGGACATGAAAAGCTGCATGTAAGGATCCACTGCCAGGTGATGGAGAAGGGAAGAGTTAGACAATTGAAAGGCAAAAATCTAGTTTTTCATGGTTGAGGAATGATGTGTCAGTAGCAAGAGGAGGTAAGAAGCAGGAGAGGGCAAAGTTCTCAGTTTTTGCTCTCTCAGTGAGAGATTGAGGAAGATTTTATAGAGATAATGGGACACAGGCCTGCAAGGAGGTCCAGAAGAGGGCTAAGAATTTGCAGAAGCAAATTGTTTCGCTTTTCCCAGGTGTGTGGTTGATTCACACCAGATTCATACAAAGTTTACAACTTTCGTGAGCCTGGAAAGAGGTGGAAATTGTGGCAGGTGCTGCTTTTTGGAAGTTTTGAGGTTCTTGTTAGCTGATGGCTAGTAAATCATGACTCAAGTTAGAAGTATACCACACCATCATTTTTATAAATTCATAGTTTTGATAAAAAGTGTTGAATTTCCCAGAATTCTGCGGTGTCAGTTGAGTTGCTTTGAACCCTGATCTTGTTTAATAATTAATCTAATTCATATTTCCATCTGTAATATCAATAAAATTTCATAAAGAAATGATGGGTGGATGCTATTGAATCATCGATGGAAGAATATACTTTGTTCTTTGGGGCCAACTTTTCTGAGTACACATCTTACAGCTTATTCATATATATAAAAAAAAAATAAAAAAAAAATAAAACAGAAACACAATATTAATCATAATTCTAACACAAGCCCAGCAATACCTACTTCTGAGAACCGATCCTACTATAAAGAAACTAGGAAGATCAACAAAATAACAAAACAAGAAGAGAAATCAATACACTTCTGGGTATGACAAGTAATTGGTGAAGGTGATCCTTTCCCCTTAGAAGAAATGTCATTGGATATAATCAAAGAGTGTTGTCAAACACTAGTGTAAACCAATGTATACATTACATGATTCACCTCGGTTTATATATGTCAAATGATACATAATAGAGCTAGTCAAAACATGAATACAGAAGCTCCCAGAGAGTATACTGTAGTAGCTATTCCAGTGAAATCCCAATCAAAACCCAGATCACCAATTGTCTTTCTAAATACTCCAAACATGAAACACTTTATGGAAACGAGACCCAGGTCCTTTATTCACAACACAGAAATATCAACCAACCCCATATGAAATTGACCCAATTCAGAAATTCAGAATTATAACCAATTTCAGGAATCATACACCAGACACAATCAAATAGCATTGGCAAACACTAGACTCTAAGCGCAACCACAGATTGCATGATTCGCCTCAGCTTATACATTGCAAATAGACCATGATAGGGCTAGCTATAGAATCCATGGACAAGCTCACAGATGCTAAACAGTAAGAGTTATCTCAGTGAAATCTCAAAGACCCACATCGTCAATTTTCTCACTGAAAAACACAGTAATGGATATTCCAGTGGAATCTCAAAGATCACATCCAAATTTCTCATCTACAAAGCACAGACGGGTAACCCAACCCCATTTGAAACAGACCCAATTTCAGAAATTGAAGCATACCAAAATACCAAATACTATGTATAGATAGGGAGGGGGCGTACCGGTGCCGGAGCCTGTGGGGTCACCGCCTTGAACGAGAAATCCTTTGATGATGCGGTGAAAGATGGTGTTATCGTAGTAGCCATCGAGGCAGAGCTGGACGAAGTTTCTAACGGCTTTGGGAGCCTCTTTGGGCCAAAGCTCGATATCCAAAGGACCGTACGTCGTCGTCACTATCACCTTCCCCTTCGTCGGCGGCTCCGATACGTATACAGACGACATCGTTTCGGGTCTCAAGCTTTCTATTCATCCACTGTTCTGCGCTGAAAATCCTCCATATCCGGGATCTAAGTGGGGAAAACGACGTCGTTTTGTCTGCTCCTAGGAAAATAAAACACACGTGAGTTGGAAAATTTTGAATGATAAATTTAAAAAATGACTCATTGAAAATTAGTTATTAGATGAATAAGATTTTTTTTAGATTTTCATTAATAACAATTCATCTTAATTTCTTTATTTTGTGAAAATATGAATATTTTTAATATTATTTTTATCATTTTAGTAAGTGGTAATTAATGATTGAATACTAAAAAAAAATTTACATTTCTATTTTTTAATATAAAAAATCACTATTTTAATTAGATGATAAAATTGATGATGGTTGTAAGATTATTTTTACAAAAAAGTTTGAAGTTCAAATAAATATGTGTAAAAAATTTACTTTAAATATTAGACCTAGATGACTTTTATAGTTCATTATTATTTTTAAAAATAAATGGCTAATTAATATATATTTCTCACTCTCCTCTTAGAGTTGACCAAATCAAAATTCTTAAACAAGTAAATGAAGGAGATAAAACACGGAATTAGTTATATTAGTTATGTTGGTTACAACACCATGCATGCATGCAATATCTCTTCTTCTCTTCTCTCCTCCTCTTCCTCCTCCTCCTCCTCCTCCACCATTCTCACTTTATCATTTAAATTTCAAATTCAACTCCTTTCGGTGGTGGTGACGACAGTGGTGGAGGACAACAGTGTAGTGCCATTGTTAAGAAGTTCGCTTGAAACTACGACGTGTGCATGGCTCCTCACTTTGCTTCTGATGATGGCATTGCACCGATAAACTCTATTGTTGTTGCTATCGATAAAGACAAGAATAGCCGCTATGCTGTTCGATGGACAATCGATCATCTCTTAATCAACAATCCACAAATTATTCTGATTCATGTTAGACATAAATACTTGCAACATCGTAGGTACCCTCTCTTTGAGTCAAATCTCCATTTGTTATTGTTCAATCTTAATATATTGGTATAACTTCGATTAATTAATTCAATTTTTTTTTTTTCGAATTGGGATTTTTGTAGAGGGTTACCATGCTGGTGAGGGCGGGGGTGAGTCTGAAACTGATACACAACAACTTTTCATTGCATATCGAGGGTATTGTGCTCGCAAAGCGGTATGTAATTTGCCTTTAAAAATATAGATTGAGATCGTCACTTCAAACCCTAGGGTATGATAATCATTTCATACAGTCAAGTTAATCATGAGTGATACTTAAACAAATTATAAATCAAGATTCATGGAGAGGTTTGACATATAAAATCACCATAATGATCACTATTGTGACATCACCTAAATGTTTTATAAAATGTAGTTTGCTAAAGATTTTGTATCAAATGGGATCTCCTCTCATATGATCGTGTGATCATAATATTTCTTAGAAGATTATTTTCGATATCAGCATTCTCCCATTTGAGGCTTAGATTATCTTACCATGTATTAGTTGATGATCAAAATTAGGGATTCAATCTTCTATATATATATATAAAAGAAAAAAAAGAAAAAGAAAAGAAACTAAGCTCATTCCAGGCCTTATTTGAGCAATATTGAATGTAGGGGTTTTTTTTTGCAGATTCAACTGAAAGAGGTTGTCCTTGATGATGTTGATGTGTCTCGAGCCATTGTAGACTATATCACCAACAACCGCATCAACAATATTGTCGTGGGAGCATCAACTAGGAATGCCCTTACAAGGTGATAATCTCTCTCATTCTATCATTCACCATGAGTATGAGGTGCAATTTGTGTGAGTTGGTCGAGTTGATGGTAAACCCAACCTAAATTTAAAAACCGATCAAGTCATATTCAACCTAACTTGACTCTTAACCTAAACCTAATTCAACCTTATTTCTTTAAGGTCAAGTTGAGTTTGGGTTTGTCAGTTTAGACTTAAGTTGATCAGGTTGATTGCCATACATAATTCAAAATCTATTTATATAGTTATTTATATAAAAATGATAAAATTTTAAAATAGTAACAAAATAAAAATAAATTTATATATTTTTAGAAAAATTGAGAAACAAAATGAAATAATATAATTTTTTTTTAAATCCAAAAAGAAAATAAATTTTATTATATAAATATAACTAATAATAAGATAATATATAATATAAATATTATAAAAACATTAAATATGATTTTGATTAGGCTTGAATTGTTTGAACCTTGACCCGAAGCAAATCCAAATTAAGGTCAAGTTGAAAAAACCTAATCCAAATTTAACCCAAATATTGAAAATGATTGTCTCTACCTGTCCTAAAGTCTGATCGGGTTCAGATTGGGTCAGGCCAACCCACGAGTTGTACCCGTAATCACATGTTACCAAACACATATGCCTTGGAAACTAGCCTGATTCATCTTCTATCCTGTGGCTGTCACAGGAAGTTTAGGAACTATGATGTGTCAACCAGCATAACGAAATCTGCACCAGACTTCTGTTCTGTATATGTCATTTCAAAAGGGAAGGTGGTCTCGGTCCGGTCGGCGCAAAGGGCAGTGGTTAACACTGCAGTCCCACCAAAGCTGCCATCTCCTAGAGGACTTCCCCCTCAAGCTCTACCTGATAACCCAGAGCTTGAAGATGTAGCCAGGTATGATCGAATCCCTTTTTTCGGTAAAGCTCGGTATGAATCCTTTTTTATGCTGATCACATGACATGATGCCACAGAATTCAATCTTTGAAGGGGTGGAGAAATGTAGGATCAGAGAGGGTTGCCTTTGAAAGGACCAACAACAACATGAGGGTGCCAAGAGCCAGGAGTGCTCCAACCAATCTCTCCATTGATAGTATTGATTTGCAAAGGCCTTCAACTAGTCGGGATTCTGTTTCGGATGATCTTAATTTCTCGACCCCAATTAGGTTTGCATCAGTTGATTTGAGTAGCCAGGACCCGGATTTCTCCATTACGTCAGACTCAGGCAGAGACTCCCTCACCCCAACATCCGCAGTAAGTGAAAATTTAATGAGAAGTGAGGAAATTCAGTGAAGTTATCTGATTTGATCATGTGTTGATTCATTTACAGAAAGATTTAGCTGCTGAGATGAAAAGATTAAAGCTTGAACTGAAGCAAACCATGGACATGTACAGCTCAGCTTGCAAAGAAGCAATAACAGCTAAACAGAAGGTATCAATCAAGCCATCTCTATGGCTTTCTATGGTGACATAAAGACAAATGTGTGGTACTGAATACTCATCAGTACTATTTGGAAATTCAGGCTAAAGAGCTTCATCAATGGAGGATGGAGGAGGCGAGGAGATTTGAGGAAGCCAGGCTTTCTGAGGAGGCAGCACTTGCCATGGCAGAGATGGAGAAGGCAAGGTGCAAAGCTGCCATAGAAGCAGCTGAGGTATCACAGAAACTAGCTGAGAAGGAAGCACAAAGAAGAAGGTATGCAGAGTTGAAGGCTTCAAGGGAGGCGGAAGAGAAGGCACGGGCATTGACTGCTTTGGCTCATAATGATGTCCGCTATAGGAAATACGCCATAAAAGAGATTGAAGTAGCCACTGAGAAATTCTCTCAGGCCATGAAAATTGGGGAAGGTGGATATGGCCCTGTTTATAGAGGCAAACTTGATCATACCCCTGTTGCCATCAAAGTTTTGAGACCTGATGCTGCACAAGGGATGAGGCAATTCCAACAGGAGGTACTAATGCTTAGTACCCTCTTCCTAGTTCCATGTTTGGCTGACCATTCTAATGTTATCTTTTCCCCTACAGATTGAGGTTCTAAGCTGCATGAGACATCCAAACATGGTTCTTCTCCTAGGTGCCTGTCCTGAGTATGGATGCCTGGTATATGAATACATGAGCAATGGCAGCTTGGAAGATAGGCTTTTGAGAAGAGGTGACACCCCAACAATTCCATGGAGAATGAGATTCAAAATAGCAGCAGAGATTGCCACTGCACTTCTATTCCTCCACCAGGCAAAGCCAGAGCCTTTTGTGCACAGAGACCTAAAGCCAGCCAACATCCTCCTAGATCGAAACTATGTGAGCAAAATCAGCGATGTTGGCCTAGCCCGGTTAGTCCCTCCTTCTGTGGCTGATAGCGTGACACAATACCACATGACTTCAGCTGCAGGGACATTTTGTTACATTGATCCAGAGTATCAACAAACAGGTATGCTAGGGACTAAATCTGATATATACTCTATGGGCATAATGCTTCTCCAGATTATCACTGCCAAGCCCCCAATGGGCCTTACTCACCATGTTAGAAGGGCCATTGAAAAAGGGACATTCGCGGATATGCTTGACCAGACAGTTCCTGACTGGCCGGTTGAAGAGACGCTGGCTTTTGCCAACCTAGCACTAAAATGTTCTGAGCTGAGGAAAAAGGACAGGCCTGATCTTGGTTCTGTTGTATTGCCAGAGCTTAACCGGTTGAGTGACTTTGGCATGGACAGTCCTGGACCAGATAACAATAGTAACATGTTTAATGGCTATGCGTCGTATACTCACAGATCTGGTTCACATCCAAGGCTCTCAAGTACTGCAAGCCAGGTTTGTATTACTCTACTCTTTATCAACATTAGATCATCTGATGCATTTCAAAGTTGTTTGTTCTCATGGTTTTGATGGTGGATAACTAGGACTAAGAGAGGGCAAATCTGATCTGGGAACTGATTGATTGGCCTAATCCCAAATGAAGATCGCTGTGGTTGAAGTTCAAGACCTACCAATGGAGTACTGGGGGGACCAAAATTGACCATAGAAAAAGGAAATGGATCCTGATGTTATAGAGAAATGTACATCTCCATCTTCAATTCAGTTCTCAACAAAAGTGGATCCTGGAACTAATATTGGAAAATTTTTTCATTGTTATCGCTCTTATACAGCATAAAAGCCTAGGGTTTCTGTTGATTAAGATTATTCATTTCTCAAAATGATGAAGAACCAACTGCCATAATAACTGTCCAATTGATATGAATGGGCTGCATGGTTCACTGTATGAACATAGGCCACCAAAATCAACATTTACGGTCTTCTCATAATTGTGTTTCAGATTTTGGTTATAATGTCAAAGATGGAGATGGACCAAGAAAATAGCCTTGGCCCACCCTCAATCCCCATCAAACTCCACCATACACACAGAGAGAGGCCAGAAAAGGAGTACTCAGAGGCAGGCTATTGAAATCAAATCTCTCACAGTACGAACTATGAATGAAAAAAATTTGCTACCCAACGGTGAAGCACAAGCTGAGTGTAAAACCATGATATGGGATTGGATTATTGGGATGATTAATGCAAGAAAGAACCCCATGGAACCCACAGAAGGACAGGGGATTCTTAACTGGATTCAGAGAGGTGATTCACAAGCCCACCCAGAGAAGAAAAGCATAAATTAATCAAGAAGAAAGCATAAAGTACTCATGTGATACTGTGAAGACAGGATTGATGCCTATAAAGGTGGATTATGTTTGGAGAAAGGCACAAGAAAAAGGAATGGTATTGCCTGCAGAGTCCCTCACCCTAGGATTCCCCCCCTCCCCTTGGGCCCTTCCCATGGAAACCAAAAGAATTCAATCATAAACACACCATTCTCCAACAAGATAAAAAAGGTATCAGCATAGTCATTTTAACGCGTAAACCCGGCCTCATTGTCCCCCATGATTAACAATAATACAAAGACTAGAGGCCTATGACTCTAATAAGCACTGTTTTCGAATTAAATAACAGATCTTGGTGTCACCCATTGTCCCAAAATCAGGATCTCACCAACTCCCCATGACTTCATGGTTGGATCTTGTGGGCTATGCCCTTCCACACATGTACCTATTACCACCGAAAGCAAATTGTACCTTGAATCTTCTCCAATTCAAACAAAGCAAAGGATCTTAGTATATAAAATTTGAAGACAACTGATTTAAGCCCAGAATTACAGAATGGTAAATGGCCCTTCTGGTGGCTTTGAATTGGTGCTTTGAGTGTCAAAATCAGTAGTCTTTGGGCATGGTAGATGACCCTTCAAGCTTCAGAGATTAAAGAAAGAAAGGGGTGAAAGTAACTGTCCTCCTTTACAGCAAACATCACACTTCAGAAAAAGAAGCATCTAGATCACTCTTTTTAAAGGAAGGGTAAAGGCATCTATTGGGGCCATTACCTTGGCTGATGATCAGTCACTATGAAGTCACAATGCAGATAAGAATGACTGGTTTTTGAGTCAAGCCCTCAAGCCCAGAATACATCAACTTGGTTTTTTCCTCAAGCTTATGCCCCTGCAGCTCAGATGGACCATGGCAAGGGTGTAGCATCCCTGAGAAGACAATGGTCTGCTTGGCTCTTGAGGGTTGGGATCATGGCAACGATCATGTCTGCTAGAGTAGTCTCTGAGGATCAAACTGGAGTGCCACCCACAGGCTTACTATGTATCAGTGACTGTGCTACATGTCCTGTCATTTGCTCACCTCCACCTCCACCATCAGAGTACAAACCACCACATTCACCCCCATCCCATCACTCCCCTGCCCCAGCTTACCACAGCCATTCACCGCCACCGCCATCGCCATTGCCATCGCCACCATCACCTCCACCTCCATCTCCCCCTCCTCCATTTTACTTCTCATGGGGTGGTCCACCCCCTCCTTTCAACTACATAGGCATCCCTTCAGGGCCAGCACCGCCTGCAAAGGGGCAGCCTGATTATGGCTATCCCTACTACTACTTTTATGCCTCCAATTCATTCTCCCTCTCTTTCTCTGCTTTCTTCCTCTTTATGGCATTCTCCTTTCATGTCATGTTCTTTTGCTGGTGAGAAGTAGTGAGCTGTAAATGCTGGACTATAAAGCTTGAAGGTGAAAAGGCTACAAGGTGTATCTCCAGAGGCCGGTAGAAATAGGGGGAAAAGCCTTGTACTTTTTCATTTTGTTCATACAATTTCTGGTTTTGTTTCTTGCCTTTTACTCTCTAAATAATATGAAACACATTTCCCTTTTTTTTTCTTGGTTGTTGTTTGATCCATGGCTGAAAGATCTTGGCAGCTTGCCAACCATGGCCTGAGCTTCAATGGCAATTAATTAGAGTATTCAATGAAGTGTTCTTGGAGATCACTCTGCAACTGAAAGAGCAAGCACCCACTTGTTTTGATTCATTTTTAAGAAAAGCCTACTCATGTGTAATAATTTGTTTGTAATCATATAGATATTGTCTATGGTTTGTTAGCACTCATGCCCTTACCAGAATGCTAAAGTCGCCAAGGGTTTCATGGGAACAAGGTAACAGAGAGTTTGTAGCATCCATTATGCAAAAGGGTTGTAGCACTTCGGCAGGTGCCCACCCAAGGCCCATAGTGAAGAAGAGTTCATACATATTACATATATAAAATTATGAACTTTTTCTTGTATTAGATGTGAGATATCATAATAAGATGCTCAAAATCTTTTAGGATAATTGGAATTTCATTACATCTTGCCTAATATAGAGAGATTTTCTACAAGGAAGGACCTTTATGAGAATTTTTTTGCACCCCTTTTTCAATGATCACCAGAGCTATCCCCCCACTATTGTTTTATGGTGAGGGCTTTATAGAGGTCATTGCCTAGTGACTACTGCATACTTAATTGACTTTTGAGCACATGAGATAAGAGCAGTTGTGTTAGTTTGCATAGGTTGATTGATCAAGTCAACCTGCAAGTTTAAAGATAGTTTCTTTTTATAGTCCTTATTTCGAGATGAAATGGATTTATGTACTCTTAGGTTTTGAGGTAGAACATTCTCTCGATGATTCGATTTTTTATAACTCCAATATCCGTTTTCATTATATCACATAGGATTGTAGGATCGAATAGACCAACACCATTTGTAGGATTAAACAAGCTTCAAGATCGGGGTTATAGATTGACTTTAATACAATTTGTAACGACCTATTTTCAACTAGTGAGAAGAAATCGTTTCAAAATGGTTTCCATGGTCTCTATTTGACTTGATGTGACCATTGTTGTAAACTGGTATGGGGATGAAGATTTTTCTTATTGAAAACATAAAGTATATGATTGCAATGAGATTCAAATCAAACTGTTCAAAGGCAGAGTATGTAAAAGCCGGACTATTTGTCTCCAAAAGACAAGAAAGAAATGATGAGAAAATGGGGTGTTTCATTAGCTACAGAAATCAAACCCATGTTGTGGGATTCTGTACTTGACTTAAGGTCTAAGTTGAGGACATTGCTATCTCAAAAAAGCTCAACAGTACTTGCATTTGAAAGAAAAGAAATGTGAAAGAAAAGAAAATAAAAATTTAAAATCAATATATTATTTTAAATTTATTTTAATTTTTTAATATAATTATAAAATATTTTTAATTTCTAAATAATTACGTTACTTTTTTTGAAATATTGTGGTACAATTTAAAAGCACGTCGTTTCATATCCATAAACCATGTGTAACGATGTCGGCGCAGTTAGTTTCAAAGATGGATATTGGTTTTTGACGTCATTTTTTATTTCAAAATTCTCCGCTTCTAGCTTGAATGTTGGACTAAGAACGACGTCGTTTTCGGTCCATGTCCTTCGTAAGTAGGACGTCATTGCAGTTTCTCCGTTTCTAGCTTTTCAAAACGACGTCGTTTAATTTCACAAAAACGACACCTGATTTCAGAACCACGAGAACTGGACACGACGAAGACAGTGGTGCGGTTGGTCTTCTGGATCTGCATCTCTGCACAGATCCAAGAACCCTAGTCCAACCTCCGATCCCATTCACTTCCGGCGATGGACCCCGATGCTGCCGACGACTCCTCTCCAATGGCCACTCTCCTCCCTCTCGCCTCCGTCTCTCAACAACCCTACGTCTCCGAACTCCTCTCCTTCACACTCGATCGCCTCCACAAGGTACCTCCACATCCTTTTTCGTGCTTCCTCGGTTTCTGAGATTCTTTGCGACGCGAATTATGAAAATTAGAGTCTTAACGTAGCGAATTTAAGAATTACAGGAAAGGAAATGATGACATTGTGCTGTTGAATTTTGTGTTGCTACAGGATTGAGTTTTTTTATTTCTCGCTATTTGTCAGCTACCTAGAAAATTCAATTCATTTAATCTGTATCTATTGCTAGTTATCAAACGGGGAATTATATTAGCCAAGGTCATTTATTCAATATCAATTACTTTCTGAGAGATCCGAACTAAGATTGAGTTTGCAGTGAATTTTCTGTGTTGTAAATTAGTGAGGAGTTGTTTCCTAGGATCTTGCCACGAACATAAGATTAGGTAAAATTTTCCTATTCAATTACCTTAGTTTCTGAGAAATTTTAGGAAAGAAATAAAAATCTTGGAATTCTAGGACTTCCTGTGGTTGAGTTTGCTGTAAGGTACCAAGTTTTTCTTCTGTTCGTTTGTGATTTTTCAGCGGCCAAATCAACATTAAGGTGATGGAGTTGATTTCTGTTGAAGCAGGTTAGGATCTGCTCTGAGACACCTGTAGGAAAATAAACGAAAACTTTGAGTCCTGTGACATGTTTGGTTGAAACTTGAAATGGCAGTTTTAGGATTTCGAGTATTCTTACAGAATTCAGAACTGAGATACGTAGTTGAACTTCTATTGCATTTCCTTGCTGTTGTATTATACTTTTCTTCACACGCAGTTGCCTGTGCCTGCTGCCCAAGAAATTTCAGTAAAAAGAAAGAAAACTTGGAATCTTGTAGCAAGTTGGGATAAGGTTAAAATGGTTGTATTACCTATAAAAAAAAAGGTTAAAATGGTTGTATTAATGTTCTACGTTATCTATTCTTCCTGTGACTTTTTGCCAACCAAATTGGGCATTAGTGAATTTCCTACATTTCTGTAGTTGAAATATAGTTGAGCTTTTTTTTCTTATTGCTATTTTTCTTTTGCAGGAACCAGAGCTTCTTAGAGTTGATGCTGAACGAATTCGTCGGCAAATGCAAGAGGTGGCAGTAAATAATTACCGTGCATTCATTTCTGCTGCTGATGCTTTACTGGCAATTCGAGAGGAAGTATCTTCTGTGGATAAACACCTAGAGTCTCTGGTAAACATTGTTTCCATATCAGTTGGATTTTATTTATTTATGTTTAAATTTTGATCTATATTTGGTTGCCTGATGATGTAGGATTGTTACTTTGAATTTGATTGGTAACATGTGTCTGTTGAGGGAGATTACTGATTTTAGGAATAAAGAGAAACACATAATTGATGAAATCCATTAAAAGAGACAGTAGGACACAGGGTAAAGTTTCTTTAGCTGATAAAGCACAGTTTCAAGCCTAATAATATAAAGAGTACAGCACCTGAATGGCTAGTTTAGTATGCTCTTGAATGGTGGGGAACAACTGCATTGTAAAGCCCTTGATATGGAATTTTGTGATGCCAATATACTGATGTATTGATTGTTTTAATGTTGTTATTGTTGTTGTTGTTGGTGCATTTTTTTTTTATATTTATTTTCTTGTATTTTATTTATTTATTTATTTTTACCATTGGGAATTTTGCTGTCAACTATAAAACTGTATACTGAATTTGATCATGTCTACCCTTCTGATACTATCTATATAAGCATGGAAGAATTTAAGTAGATCAGATATAATGGTGATGTTTTTCTTTCCTCTACAGATAAATGAAATACCAAAGCTGACATCTGGTTGCACTGAGTTCATTGAGTCTGCAGAACAGATTTTGGAGGAGAGAAAGATGAACCAAACATTGCTAGCCAATCATAGTACTTTGCTTGACTTGCTTGAGATTCCTCAGCTCATGGACACGTATGTGTTTGAAAAAGTTGTAAAGATCACATGTTAAATTGAAAGAAGGGATAACATGCTAGAGGTCTTAAATGGCCTATGATATTTGCTAAGTATATAAAGCCTTTTTGTTTATCAATACGCTTCATGCATTCCTTGTTGGGAATGAAATAAGAAAAATATAAAGTTAAGATTATGAAAGCCTCAAATAAGGAAAGCATCCTAGAATTCTGTTTGTAATAATTCATTATTCTGACTCATTCAATTTGTATAGGGTGTACGCTCAGTCATACTGTTAGAATGCCCCCGATTTTAGTGGTTTCGACATAGTTGTTGATACGCTAGGAGTGGGGAGTAAATTTTTCTATCTTTCAAGAGGTACAAGAGAAGGCAGATTTATGTTCCATCTTTGTTATTTTGAAATTGGACATAAGTATGATTTTGCATCAAAAACTGTTTTTGGTCGTCAAGTGCTTGGATGATGTTTGTAATTTAGAAGATTGGTTCTGATAAAGTTGCAACTAATCCTTTTGCCTTTATTTACTATTTTTAGGCAGTTCAATCACTTATGTTGTGTGCTTTTGGTAGATCCTCTTGATTTTTTATGTGACCTATCTTTTTATTGCCAAAGGTAGAAAGATGCCGTAAATCTTGAGTTTTCATGGCTCCTATGGAAAGTAATTTTGAATTGTAAAACCATATGATAAGAATTCATTCATGGAGCCCTCTTTCTGATAGTTTTATATCATGATATGCAAATATCTGGTCTGCAAGTCTTAGAATCTGTACACCTTATTCTTATCATTCTCAGAGTAAGTTGGCTTGACTTCAAGCACTCACAATTAATCAATCATAAAATTTTAGTTTTTATTTTTTACTTTTATTTTTACTGAGACAAGGGATCCTGGATTCATTGATTTGAAATGCCATTTCCTACGGCTCGTGTATTACTTTTCAGATAGTCCTTATTTCCTCCATTTTTTCATTCGTAATGTTGTTTGTCACTGTTGATTTTATATGATGACTTTAAGAATGCTTCATCAGTTCCTACCTAAGAAAAAATGTAGAACACCTCTTTAATTCCCATCTTTCATGCAGATGTGTACGGAACGGCAATTATGATGAGGCTCTTGATTTAGAGGCTTTTGTTTGCAAACTTTCAACAATGCACCCAAAGTGAGCTTTTATTTCTCATATGCTACTTGCCAACTAATATTTGTTTAGCTGTCAACCTTGAGAAATGCAATTCACTATTGCCCTGTTTTTCACTTAAAGATTGCCAGTCATTCAAGCACTGGCTGCAGAAGTTAGGCAAACAACCCAATCTCTTCTTCATCAGCTTCTCCAGAAACTTCGATCAAATATTCTGGTATATTGTCTGCTACATTAAGCATTTGACACAATAATGGATAATCTAGGATGTGGGTTGGAAATTTTGAATATTTTCCTGGATATATATGCATTGCAGTTACCAGATTGTCTCCGCATTATTGGATATTTACGTCGAATAGGAGTATTTAGTGAGTTTGAAATGCGTTTACAGGTATTTTCTGAATTCTTTGTTCATGGATATGCTCATGTTTCTGATAGATACTTTTATGTGCTTGTATTTGACCAAGATCTTTTATGTGATATAGTTTTTGAGATGCCGAGAAGCATGGCTCACTGGAATTCTTGATGATTTGGACCAAAAAAGTGCTTATGATTACTTAAAAGGGATGGTAAACTGTCAGAGGATGCATCTCTTTGATGTTGTTAACCAATACCGAGCCATATTTGCTGATGATACATCAGGAAGTGAAGAAAACTTTGATGGTGGACTTCTTTTTAGTTGGGCTATGCATCAGATAACGTCTCACCTTAGAACTCTGAAAGCCATGCTCCCCAAGATAACTGAAGGCGGATCTTTGTCAAATATCCTGGACCAGTGCATGGTGAGAACATTATGTTTTAGCTTTCATGCATGCATGTATTCTCCATTTTTCTTGGAGCTTTTGATGGGAATATATGTGTCTGCATTGCATCATATTTTTTTTCCAAATAATAATAATTTATGGTTTATGCAGGAATATCCTGGTTTGGTTCACCTTTCTTTTTAATTATGAAAGTTGAATCTTCTTTTTACACATGATAAATTAAGCTTAAACCTAGAGAGCATGATTAACATGTCCTATTAACATTCCTAACTTTAACTTGCTTAAACATGAGCACAATTGGGACTATAACCTATTCCTGAATCATGTGTAGGAGTATACAAGCAAATTGCATTTCAGTGAAACAGGCTGCATTGGTAATCCTCAGGAACATGGATTTTGTAAATTGTGTTTATTTATTTATTTTCCTTATTTATTTATTTATTTTGTGGGGGTGGAGGGGGTGGGGGGAGATTGTAGAATGTTCTTAGCAGCTGTGTTTTGAATACTCATATGGTGAGAAATTACTCTGCAATTCTCATTTACATCTAATTTTTTTTTTTTACTGAAAAGAGCATTTATAGTTGGTGCATTTCTAGGCCTACCAGTTGGAATGCAATGTGAATTTATTTAGAGGAGTAATATCCTTCTGCTGGATCCAGAATTTGACAACTTTTTTACTCGTGTGCATTATGGACAGTATTGTGCAATGGGACTTGGTTGGGTTGGACTGGATTTTCGGGGATTGCTTCCATCTCTTTTTGAAGAGTTAGTATATCTTTATATTTTTTACTGATACTATTGATCGACAAGCACCTTTCCTATTTTAACAATTCAATTTGGCTGCTTTACAGGGCAGTTCTCAACTTATTCTCAAAGAATATGAATACAGCTATCGAGAATTTTCAGGTATGTAGGCTGAATGGTCTTAGGTTTGAGTCCATTCTTTATACTGGTCAGAAATTTTATGTTGTGAGAGAAACATGTGTTGAGCTGGTAACTTCCCTTAAGGTTATGTTTTGTTCCCGAAAAGCATTGAGGAAAAAAAAAATATTAAAGGAAATAATTTTTTTATACTTGGTTGTCTCGTAGAAAATATAAAAGAAAATCAAATATAATTAAAACTAGTTAAAAATATATATATTTTCAAATTATTTAATCTTTATATCGATGAGTTAAAATAAGTGAAATGAGCTTAAAGTAGCAAATAAAATTACTTTATTGACTTTAATTTTTTTTTTTTTCATTTTTTCGTTTCTTTTACTTTTCCTCCTCATTTTTTTTTTCTTTGCATTTTCTCTCAAATTTTCAGGGAACCAAACATAACCTTAAGGTCGGCAACCTGTAAATTTTTTATCCTCCGGTTGGTAACTTGATTTCTTGTTTTACTCCAGATAGTATTAGATTCACATCGTTGGGTACCATTGCCAGCAGTTGGCTTCTCTGCTGGTAGCGTAGGTGAAGAAACTCGGGAGGATGTGACCCCCCCATCTTATTTAATGGAGCATCCACCTCTTGCAGTGTTTGTTAATGGTAAGTTCTATTTCTACTGAAGTTCATCTTAGAACTGGCTAGCAAATTAGTTTTCTTCATACGTTCTTCTCCTAGAACTTACCGATTTATCTACCATTCTCTGCAAATGTTCTAGGTGTATCTGCGGCGATGAATGAGCTACGGCCCTGTGCTCCAATAAGCTTAAAACATGTGCTTGCGCAAGAATTGATCAACGGATTGCGGGCTGTTTCCAATTCCTTATTGAGGTACAACGCGTCTCGGATGCTCAGAGAAAACGAATCCCTTCTTTTCCTCTCACTTTGCCGAGCATTCATCGAGGTGAACATTCCTACTAAAACTTGAGCTCCCTCTTCAACTTTGCCCAAACCCTCTTTTCTGAACTCTGTCCCCGTAGGTTGCTTATCCACACTGTGCCACTTGCTTTGGCCGTTGCTACCCAGGCGGAGCTGCTCTCATCATGGACGCAAAGAACTTGTACGACGGAATTGGCAGCCTATTAGCAGTTTCCGCCTCAAGAGAACTCCCCAAACCAGTGACCACCACAGAGGAGAACAGTGTAACAGTAACAGAAAACGGCGGCCTGCCCAAGGAAGAGAATGGAGTCATGCCTGAAACGGAGCAGGCTCTGAATGGCAAAGTAGATGATGAGGAGGAGACTGACCTCACTTCCCTAACTGAAAAACCTGCGGATGAATGAATGAATGAGAAGCAACCTACAGAAGCAATTCTCCTTTTTTATTTTTGCAGTTCTCCACTCCAATTTTTTGGTCTGTTGTTTGTAATTATTACGTCAAAATGAGGCTCATGCAGGTTTCTTACATGTTGGAGTCTTAACTCCATAATTCTTCTATCAAACTAGTGAGAGAGAACCAAGAATTTTTTTTTTTTCCTTAGGCCATGATTTTACATTTTTGATCCGTTAGGCCTTCGTATATTAATTTTTTCCCTTTTAGATGATAATTATGTTTGGATTTTTTTATGAGCATCAAAATTTTGGTGGGTCCAAAGTCACCTCGCCAATGTCAGTTTATCAACGAAAACTAGTCACAAAATAAAATAAAATTTAGGATCCTAAACTTATGGGTGGGGCTTGAATATTTAATTTGGCATTTTACTAATGTCAAAACTTTGCTTTCTTAAGAAAATTCGTAATAAAAAATGTAATTTTTTTATTTTCACTTATTTTTTATTTATTTTTTTTTTTAAAATTTATTTGGAATTATCATACATTTATGCTTGTAAAAATAAAAAATTTTCAAAACCTTTTTCATTTTTTTTCAATTGTTATTCAAAATGTTTTATAAAAAATAATCGAAATTATTTAAAATTATTCTAAAAAGCAACTGTTTTCTTAATAAATTCTTAAAAGATTATTTCCTAAAACAGTTTTTAATTTTTGTTTAATTTTAAAAGGATTTAACTTTTTAATCGAGTAGTTGCCGACTTGCAAAAATTCAAAACGCTGTCGTTTTGTCGAAACCAAAACGGTGCGCTTTGAGAGGAATCCGATTCCTGAAAATCGTTTTACATTCTTCACCTTTTTGGGAAGTCTGAGTTTTGCTGTGTTCCTTGCCTGGTTCTCAACGATCTCAATTTGCAGACGGAAATGGCGGACAAGCCGAGCCGAGGATTGGTACTGTATGGAGATGGCCTGGCGCGCTTCATAAACTCATCTCACACCTACCTCCATGATCTCGCATCCCGAGGCATTTGCGGTTTCTTGTCCCTCTCCAATTCTCCTCCTTCAGGTTTGGCATTTAATATCACCATTCATAACTAAGAGTTGGATCGATACATTAACTGTTACTATGAAAATACCTAGGGATAAAATGATATGGGTTTGGGTTTTAAATTTTATTAGAAGGGCCAATTATGAATATTTTCAGTTTCATGATGATTCCTAGTAACCCCACCCCTGTTGGGTTGCTGAGAAAAGTCGAAAGGATGAAAAGAAATAGAAATAGAACTGTAGCTGTATTGAGCTGGGATATATGGTGAGTTTAGCATCGAAAGTTGGAATTTAATACATTTGAGTTCCTATACCAAATGGAGCGCTTTTATGATCTGGGTTTTCGTCCAATCAGGTAGTTACCTGAAGAACTTGTTTGGTTGCATGGAATTGGGATCTGTTCCAAATATGCAGTTTGTTTGATATACATGCAAAGTGGTTTTGGAGTGAACTTGAATTCTATGCATCTCAAACTCTACAATCAACACAGGGAGTGTAATGGAATTTTCCATATAACCAAAAGACCTAAATTCAGTGAAGATTTTAGCTCTATGTGGATATTATTTGTTTTGGCCTTGGAGAGAATGACAATTCCCATTAAGCATATAAGATACCTAGAAAAAATCTGTGCTGATAATTACAGATTCAATGTTTTTTAACTGGTGATTCTATTGTTAATTGAATGTCTTCTATGTTTATATGGTGCTTAAATGCCTCAATTTTACTGAACTCAATTAATTTAACTGAGACCAATATAGGACTGCAATAACTTATGATAGTGAGTGTTGATCTTCCTTGTCTGGGTGTATTTGGAAGTAATGCAACAGAAGAATTTTTTATGGTGTGGACAGTCTTGAGTTGCAGCTGCAAAATGTTTTGCTGCATGCTTTGTTTGCAGTGGCATCACATAGGGCCTAAAGGGAGTGGGGGGTGCCTCATGCCCCTCCTCATTGTATGAATGTTTGGCAGGAGATGAAAGATGTTCTTTTTGTTCTCAGTGATCCTTGTATAAGCTCCATGTGCAATGGTTGCATGCCAATTTGGTGCTCATCCTGTGGAATTCTTATTTACTTATCAATAAGAAGCAAAGAAGACAGAAGCAGCTTCTCACCTAGTAGATAATATAATTACCAGTAGTGATGATATTACATATGCTGATCAGTATAATAAGGGAATAGCTTTTCACCAATCCTTTTTGGTCACCCCGATTATTTTATTTATGCTATTTATTAGTTAGCAACTCTAGCAGGTTGGGTGAGCTTGGAGCTTGAACTGAAGGCCTAGAATCTCTACTTAGATCTTGACTCAACCCGACTGTGTATGGCAAAACTTATGCTCAGATGGCTCAGGTTATGTCAGGTTCAAGCTGTATCATTGGTTGATAAGACGAATGGCACGTTACGATCTTCCGTTTGGAGCTGCTGTAGAGTGGGGAAACGGTTTGATATCATGAAGTAATTGATGAAACTTGAGAAGTTCAGATGGCTTCTGGTAAAGAAAGAAGAAGAGGAGTGCAGGTTTTAGCCTAAGCAGGCTACTGGGGGAGCAGAGAAAGGAGGAGGGTGGCAGCCGCTAGGAATTTCCTTTCTGCTTAGGAAGGCAGCAGCCGCTATTGCCATTGTAACTTTCAGCTATAATTGCTTTTGAAACTGATCATAAATAAAGACATAATATGCCATCTTCAATGATTGTTACTACCATAAAAGAGCATTGGCTGGGTTTGGTTGGATCACCTTCTGTCTTAACCTTTGTCCAACCAATTTCAGGTTGGGTTGATTTTTCCAACCTAAGTGATCAAATCATTGTCCATACCCTCCAAAATCCAACTGACTCTCAGGTCTCACCAAGTTCAACCTAAACAACTTGCTGCCTTCCTATTTATAGCATATATAAGGGGAATCATAGTTGTTGTCATGTGGCCCCTTTTAATTCCTGAAGCCATCCCTCTTTCCTTTCTACTAAAACCAATCAAAGGACATTGTTGGAAAAAGAGAACGACAAAAGCAAGTCACAAACTAACCTACGCATGCCTATTGAGCAACATTGCTACCACTCTTGCTGAACCGCCTCTATGGAAATAATTAACCAACTAAGCATTAAAACAACGAATATTTTAAATTCCCATGTTCCAACAATGCTCACATCCCAAGGCTTTTCCAATGGCATGTATGAGTGTATCTGCTAAAAGGAATATGCTAGATGATAACTTCCTTTCTGTAGCCATTGGGAGTTTTTTTCTACCTTCTTCTCGACCTTGTTATTGGTTCAACATTGCACATTCTGGTGCCATTTGTTTATTGCATTGCTGATGCTAATCCTACTTCATTATGCGGCCATAGTTATATCTGGGTTAAAAAGTGAGATTCTCATCATTCTGTAGTATTTTATATTTACATCTTGCTAATAGCTTCATCATCAGTTTCTTTGGAAATGTTTGAGGAATCTCAACTGGCATTCTTTTATTTTCTGCACTGGGAGCTATTCTTATGTTTCTCTGCATATGCATTTCTAATCCTATTGAAAGTTGTTTCATTAGGATACCATGACATCTCAACTTCAGTTTGTCACTCTGCCCCCAAGTTCTTCCATATGGTTGATGTTCACTGTATATGCTGGTGGTTATTGCACCTCACATTCCCATAGTTGGAAAAGATTTGCTGTCTTTGTCTTTGATTCATACTGGAAAGTTGTTATCAACATTTCGTAGATACCTCATGTACTGTTTTTGGGATTCACTTGGATTTAGATTGCAGAAACCGAGGATGAGAGAATGGTTAGAGAGTTTGCACAACTACTGGATTCATGTGAAGCTTCTCTGGTGTGGTAATATCCACAAATTTTTCAGTATTACAAAGAATGATTTCCTGATGACATGTTTAAATGATGGTTCAGCTTTTTTACTTTCCCAGAATGTAGGAGGTGCTACTAATTCGGAATGCCAACAGAAGTCTTTGATGCCAACCATATCAGAGAGGTATTTTGCTGTTGATTTTCACAAATTCTTATCAGTCAATGAAAATGTAGACTGATCTATTTGTTGGTCATATGGCTCAACACGCCTCTTTATTCAACTTCAGGTTCATGGGAATGAGGGCTGCTATAGTCGCAAACAATTCAAGTTTGAAATCTTTTGGTGGCACACTTGGCTTCACTGTGATGCAAACTGATGAGTTGATTAAAAACAATCATCCTCTTTCTGAGCCTCCAGTTGATGTTGTGGCCTCCGAATTGCTGAAGTTACTTGGATTTCAAGAAGGAAAAACATTAGAAACAAGCCAGTTTGATTTAATTTTCATGCATATTGGAGCTGGTGAGAAGGCAAATGGTCAGACAGAAATAATTGCCAATGACATAGAATATGTCAATGGTTTGGTTGGTAAATAATGCAAACAGCCGAACCTGGATCTGAGATTGGTTCCCGCCTGCACTTGTCCCTAGTGATGAGTTATGGGGCTGTCTCAAAGGATGATGATCCCAGTTTATCGGTCTTAGTTACTAAAAATGAGAACAACTCTGATCTTTCATTGCTTTTCCCTCATCAAAGTTACACCATGAAAGGAGGGAATTCACGGAACAACGTTAGGCAAGTAGAATTTTGTTGGTTTCCTTGAACTGCCATGACATGCACTATTGTCCAGCTAAGTTTTTTTGTCAACAGAAACCATTGCCCGATGCTAATTGCTCAGTGGCAGTATGCTGTAACCCGCAAAGATATGGCAAAGACATTTTCTTTTGAAGATTTTAAGGAGGTAACGATTTATGATCATCAGATGTTTTATATAGTTGAATTGAATGCAGTACTGGTATTGCCCATCATCAACCTTGTTAAAATATGGAGCTTTTGCTAATACTAGATATGTTATGCATCTATAGAAACAAAATCTTTTTTGAGTCTAGAAAGATGCAAGTTCCTAAAGCCACCCTTCTCTAATCTCTAATGTCAGTTATGCATTAAAAAAGATCCAGATTTTTTATTCTCCCTTCAGGTTTCTACCAATATATTTGTTGTAGCTTGTAAGGTGTCTTTACACTTCTTTACAGAGTGTTAGTCTTTCTAATGCAGCATGGAGGAAATCTTACAATACCAGCAGACAGGTTTCTGCATGAGGTAGCGTTCAAGCTGTGGAAGGCCCCCAAGTACGGCGCATGAAGTGAACTCACTCAAATTTTTAAGACTAGCATGATAACAGAGCAGAAATGAGGAAGACAATCTGATTATCAATTATGTATCTAATCATTTTGCAATGTTGGATCATGCATCAGAAATAAGGGCTGTTCTTCTCATGTACTCTTGATCATGACATGTAGCTCAGACTGTCATTTGCCACGGCACTTGACTAATTAGCTGGTTAATTTTTATGTGATTTCGGTATCAATTTGGCTCTGTCTGTGCTTCTCTACACACTGACCAATAAGTGAATGCTTATGATGGTGTTTTTTTCTGGAGAGAAGAAGAATTTCTGGGATTCTTGGGTGCTGTTAGATGCCGTACTTAATAGTGTAGCCATAATTATCCAGACAATGCACAACACGGAACCAGTATGGCTGCCACACTACTTCATTTACTACTTTGCTCTAGAAATGAAACTCATTTACTTTGTTTTAGGTCCATTTGGATTTGCTTGATTGGAAACTATTCTTAAAAACAGTTTTTTAACTCAGATGACATGTAATTTTTTGAGAATTTGTTCACACAATTGTTTTTCGGAACAAATTTAACGTGTTTTGTTCCGCAAACAAGTTTCATACAACAAAATTGAAGATATTTTCTGTAATTTTTTTTTTTTTTATGAATTTTCTAGAAAACAAATTGAAAAAAAAAAAAGAAAAAGAAAAGATAAGGCTGTGTTTTGTAATTATTTTGTAAAATAATTTTTTATTTAAAAAAGACCAATCATAAAAACAAAAGATGTAGTGTTTCTGAATAATATTTTTAGTTTTTTCAAAAAAAATTTCTTATTTTATAAAAATAGGAAGAATAATTAAAATAAAGTATTGCATATAAAAATTTATTTTTAAAAATATAAAAAATAAATTAAAAAATTTTATGTTCATAAGTGAGAACAAATTTCAAAAACTGTGCTCAAAAATTGCTTTTTAAAACTGTTTTTGAAAACACTTCTCAAACAGAATCTAATTTTAAAAAACTGTTTTTGACCGACTTGGTGAACATTTCTTCAATTGTGGGAATCCATAAAACAGAAACAAAATGTCAAACTTTCATTTTCTTAAAACAATAATTCTACAAACATCTCAGTTTTTTTTTATGCATCAGTGCACCCATGTGTTGGCATCAGTACAGATTCTCCCCAATGCCTAGAGTGCAAACCACATCTGGTATTATGAACACAACTTCGTAGAAGGAACACTATAACAGCCTGCATCTCTTCTCCATCAAACATATATTCTCATCCTTTATTGACACCAATAATTCAACATTCTAGCAGGTTTTTGAAACAGTATGCACCAAGTAGAAACCACCCAATAAGGAGGAGAGAGAAGGATAGTAACCCAATCAAGAATGGCCACCCAGCCATTAAAACACCTAGGCAGAGCACCAACATGAAAGGGGAAAATGATCTAAAGATTGACATGCTGTCCACCCAACGGCCCTTGAAGAGTATAAGGGCACCCACATTGATCATGTTCCAACCCATTGATCCACCATAGGCAAGCCTGTTCAGACAGTTGGCAACAAATGAATGGCAATTGCAAGTGAAGAGGTTGTAGGATTTGTGTCCAAAATGATGACTGCTTGAGAGCAATGCATCGTCCCATGTGACTGCTGTCCCATTCTCCGCATGCTTGTAGCCGTTCTTGCATGTGTGCCCAGCAAGATTTGGGGGAAAGCAGCACTGCTTCAACACATTTCAGACAAAATTGTCAATGGAATGAAGTCCTAGTTTCTGTACACAGTTAACATCAACTATGTCTTCCATTAAGATAGGGAAGTAAAAAACTAGGGATGACATAATTTGATGTGTTTTGCCAACATGGCTCGAATCCGACATTTTTTTTTAAGAGTTTGGATTGATTATAATCATGTTTGAATCAAATTTGTGTTAACTTATATAACCTATTTATTAAATAAATTATTTTTGGGTTAACCAACATAATACAAATTTAACTTGAATTGACTTATTCAGGCTTTGTTTGGATATACTTCCTGTTTTTTGGTTTTATAAATAAAATCTTTTGGTAAAAATTCATATACAAAAAGTATTACCTTATGTCATTAAAAATTACTTCAAAAATTTTAAAATGTAAGATAATAAAATTCTTTTAATACCTCAATTTTTTTAGCGAGTAATTAAAAATTATTACATTCTTAATGTAAGCCTCTAAGGGTTTTTATATTTTATAAAAAAGTTACTACTATTTTCTGTTTTTAAAAACAAAAAATAAGAAGTGTATCCAAATGAACACTTAATAATTGTGCTAATTAATGTTTCTATAACCACAACCCATTCAACTCATATTTAACTCATCTAAAATTCGATTATGAATAAATAGGTCAATTGAGTCATACCTAATTAGGTTGAAAGGTGAATCATATTGACTCAAATAAAACCTAATTTGACATGATTATTAAATGAATTACATGATGTGTTACTTGTTTAATAATTAGGTCATATTTAAGTTCATACTTTTAAGCCTATTATTATTGGTGTCATATATGTATTGACCTATTTAGTCAAACATTGTAAGTTTTGATACAACATGAACACAACCCATTAGTATGATTTGTCCACCCCTAAGAAAAACCAAAATAAGGAAAATAAACCCGAGTGGTAAAACAAATTAAAGTTCATATTGTGATAACTCAGGCTATAATCTAGGTTAAACAAGAAAAGTAACTCTTCAACATGGAGGACGCTACTAACAACAAGCACCCATTAAATTTACATTTTTTAACAGTAGGTTTCCTTGGATAGTCAAGTTCTTTTATCATATCTTTTGGTGCTATAATCCAGGCTACACAAAAAATGTAATGCCCTTGACATTGAGGAAGGGACTAACAATAGAACTCCTTCAACTCTTAAGTATTTCCAAGACTTGGTTTCCTTAGTCAAGTCCTTTTATGGTATCTTTTGGTGCTGTATGACCTAAAATTGCATTAGTTTGATTGCAAAGTGTCTTCCTAAACTGATGATGAGACACACACACAAAGATCAGAAAATATAAAACAATGGTAGTAATTGGGAGCATTGATGAAAATGTACCTTCTCTCTATCAAGTTGAAGGTATCTTGCAACAGCACCAAATGCAAAATCATTAACATTCACAAAATTGGATCCTGCAAAATCTAGGATAGCTCCGTCTTCCCTGCATATGCCCACATGTCCAATGAATGGTGCCAACCATGAGACTACAGGGAGTGGAGTCCAAACTAAGCAGCATGGCAACTTTGCCTTTTTTGGATCAATTTCATCAAGCGGCCACAGCTCATGCTGAGGTCTTCGTGCAGTGGTCATATCTTCAACATCATTAATAGCATTCAGTTCCATTTTAGGCAGTCTTCTGGGTGACATAAGTCCTTGTGCAATTTTTTGTGGCAAAAAATACCATGTCAAAGCACACGAACGGACATAATATAATGGATCCCAACACACTAAGCAATGTTAATTCTTCTTTGACCAAGTTTTAGAGCCACTCTGCAAAAAACCATTGGAGTCAGTTAAGAAAAAAATATGTAAGAGTAACAAACAGTAAAAAAGTGGTATCCAGTACAGAAAAGTTCAAAATGATCAAAATAGAAAAATAAGGGAAAACATAAAAAGGACAACATAATGTAATGTAATAAACTCAATATCAATACTAAATACCATTCATTGCAAGTTTTCCATGATTTCAGTTTGCATAGTTGCTTCTAAATGGGTGAAGTACAGGATCCCTACACTCCATCACTCCATCATTCTAAACCAACTCTGCTAAAACCAGGACACAACTAAATCTATTAAGAAAATCTATAGTATTTTATCACCGTCAACAGTATTGTTTTATAAAGATTTTACAAATCCTAAAATTTGGAACTTGCCTAGCCTACCTCACTCCAATGACACACCCATTCTAATGCAACACAGCTCCTACACCCATCAACCTGTATTTGCTTACAATCATCTTAAATTTATCGTTGCCAAAGTCCATCTAGCATTTTCATTATCTCCACAAATACTCTTTTAAAGTTGGGAAAATGTGCAATTGGCCAATTTAGAATCCATGTATTGTTAAAGGGCGTATGGACAAAGCCTAGAAAATACACAACTTCTAGGAGAAAAGATCACAGGGACCCTTTTCTCATCAATTATCAAAGGCATAATGCCAAAATACTATTCAAAACCACTTGCAGTCAATTGTTAGAATCATTTTTCTCGATCAGATAATCAAAACAGAGCTTCCAAGTTAAAAGCAGTTCCTGAGAAATTTTGCAGGAAAATTTCTCTTTTAATATCTACTGATCTTAATAATGTTCACATTGAAGGTGGGAGGAGATTCACTAAGAAATTATTCCTCAAATTTTTCTTTCCTTTTAGAGGAGACTTCATCCAGGGCCAAAAAAGAGAACCAAATCAACTTCAAACATCAAGCACAGGATCTCTAAGAATGATTCAAATATCTAATCCAGTATAAACATTGAATCAAACTTATCAGACAAATAAAATAGACAGAAATGCCCTGTTTGGTTGCTCAGAAATCCACGGAAAGAAAAACAAAACAAAACAAACCAAACCCGAAACCTATATGCCCCATCATTTTTTTCTCCCCGCCAAGGACGAGACCAGTGCTTCGTTTCCACTGTTTTCTCAGCAACCAATCAGACTCAACCACCGTCTCCAAACCCAAAAACATCAAAACAATACGTGAACCAGATACAATGCAGTTTGAGCCAAAAGGGACCAAAATTAATCAAATAAATAAAATTTCCAAACATTAAACCCGAATCCTCATGTTCTATTGCTGCGAAGCCCGCAGATAGAGAACGAAAGAAAAACCAAATCTGAAACCCATATTAACCCATCATTTTCCTCTCCCCCACCTAAAAAAATAATAAAAATAATAAAAAAAACAGGTATACCCACAAAAAAAAAGACCAGAATTTTCACTCTCCGCTCGTCCTCTCACACTTTTCTCAGCAACCAAACAGACCCAACAACCTTGCAGACGAGATACAATGGCATTGAGCGAACCTGAAAGTGATGATGAAGAAATGGGTAGATGTAGAAGAAGAGAAAGAAGAAAGCTGGGATCTGAAGGGTGTTGTTGCTTGTGAAGATGAAGCTTTGTGGGGGTGTTCATGATGTGAGAAACGAAAGGGGGGAGATGAGATTTATTTGGGTGGAGAGATCACAAGAATGAGAATTAGTTTAATCGTTTTGGAAATGGAAGAGAGGGAAGGTGCATGAACCATGGCCGATTTGCGTTGCCATGGTGGAGCCCACGGTATTGGGATGGGTATGTGACTCACATTGACTCTAATCATTTCTATTACAACCAAATTCAACCAAAAATCCATCCCTTGTCCCACTGATTCTCACTGTTTTTCTTTAGGGTAATGGAGAGTGGGGATACAAAACGATGCGTTTTGGTGTGAACTGTGAAGGAGGTTCCTAAAGACCGCTAGATTTTTGTCCTATAAAATATTAGACAATCTTTCTTTAAAATTATTATAAAAAATTGCTTTTTAGAATTATCTTCAAAAGCACTTTTGACACGATATTGCATTTCTTCTAATGAAGTCATTACTTATTATTAAAAGTTGAAGTTAGATGTTATCCCAAACAAAGTTAATGTGTTGGAAAAGGGTTTTAGAGGTAGAGACTCAGGAATGGAGAAGCACATGATAAAAGGGGGATGTAGAAAGTGCTTTTATGTGTTTTGCAAATGCTGTGATTCAAGAGGAAATCAAAATAGGGGAGTTTGCAATGAATCTGATTACTAATTATGAGATGCAGTGATTTTCAGAGAAAATTGCTTTCAGCTGACTTTCTTTTTAGTACTTTCTCTTCTTCTATGGCTCTTTTTTCTTCTCAAAGAAATAAGCAGTCAAGAGGGTTGTTGTAAAAAAAAAAAGACAAAAAATCTTGTTCAAGAAAGTCAAGATGCCACCCCTGGTAGATATATTTATCGATTGGGATAATCAGAGAACATGACATCAATGGTTGCAGCAGAGCTTGCTTACACCCGTAATAATTGTTAAATAGTATACATTGTGAACCCAAATCCTATAAGTTTAAACTTAAAAAAAAAATTGATAATTTAATATAATATTAAATATTCGCTTGATGAGACGTTAAATGTTTTAAGCCTCACCACATGTTTGTTTCTCAATTTGCAATTGTTTGTCTACAAACTTGTCTATGTCTATCTCTCCCAGTGTGGATATAGAGCCACAGGTGAGGGAGGGCCTTAAAAGAGTCTGTCTATGCCACTCTCTCCAAGTGCTGATACGGGACTACCAAATCTTACCAGTTTAAGCTTTTAGAAATATTGATAGTTTAACAATAATAAGAAATTCCTTTTCTCAATGAAAATGGCAGCATTTTCACACCCGACACAGATTACCACTTTCCAAGGCAAACCCACATCAACATATACAGAAAAGGCTAAAATTTCCCATAAGATCAGCAAAGAATATGGCACAGTTTCAGCCATTAGCTAGGGAGAATGTGTACTGGCTGACATGATAAGTGTAACCAACTGGGGCATGAGTTTTTCTTCAAGAAAGTCCATTGAAATTAATCCATACTGCGAATTTTCAATTAGTTTACATCATCTGCTAAAAAACAGGGGAGAATATTGCAGTATAACAAACTGTACACAAAGGGCATATAGGAATACTGGAATGGGATATGCTCTTGAATATCATCACAATACAACATGAAGTAATAAGTTTGTTTAATGACTAACAATTAGAGAAGATCAGGTTCACCACAGAAGGCGTCGGGCTCAAATGATCTAGCAGAATCGTCGTTGTAAACCCCAGGAATGGCCCTGCCCCCACCTCCGTTGGAGACTATGTTCAAGTCCTTTTGGCTGCCTTCAATGTTGATGAGAAGGAAGGCACATACAAATAAGGATGCAGCAAGAGTCACCAGAGTGTATTTTAATCGGCTCAATACCGGTTTCACCTATAAGACAGTAAGAATGTTCCTTGTTTAATGTCTTTAGCATCAATATTTGGGAATTTTTGTCACAAATCTTTGAAGAAACTAGATATATAGCAACTTCATTGAAGATCATTCTAGTGGTCAATTACTGAGATTAACTCCCAAGTTCCCAACATATCCTATACCTACCATCCATATGCTCAGATAAGCCAGCATCAGAGTTGAACAACAGGAAAGAAATTAATCTGTTCAATATGAATAGACTCACTGAAAATGAACCCAGAAGGCGGTCACGTGCTAGAACCTCAGCCGTCTTCACCCATATCTGTCAAGGAAAATCACTTTAGATCCTAACTAAAAAGTAACAAACCAAGTGAATGAAAACAATATAGAAAAAAATTCAATTCTAAGCCCAGGATGATGAAGAGAAATGGCATTAGTGAACACTTTAGAGGGCATTGATTGATAACCAACTTCCATGTTTTTCACAGTGATCCCAATTTGAAACAATCCAAAAGGAAAATATATGTGAGAAATCTTGGATTTGACTTCACCAAATGCATAATGGAAAAAAAAAAATACAAGAAAGAAAGAGCCTCTATACAAACAGCCCTCTAGTCTCTACCTTCAATGAAAGGATTAGAAAAAGGTATCATTAAAGTCCTTGCATCAGATTACCTGTCCATCATACCATCCTGTCTCTTCATCTGCGACATGGACAAGAGAAAGAGAGATCTATAAACCACACCATCAATCACCAAAAGTTGATAACAAGAATTCAATGCTGTTTGATTGAGGAGAAAATGTAGGAAAATAAACAAGTTCCCAGTGGAGATCTCAAACCGGAAAAGAAATAAGTAAAACAAGTGTGTCCAATATGACTATTTGGCCTTTTGGGAGCTCCCTTCTTATTTTATAAAATAAACCAACAAAAATTTGCCTTGCTTTCCTTTTCTTTTCCTTTCCTATGTTTCCCATCAACCAAACAGAGGCTCAAGCAAACGCATCAAACCAACAGAAAGAAACAGAAAATTACACTCAACAGTTGCACTCAGCAATCGATTCCCCACATAAGCCCAACCAAGATACATCCTCACAACTGCAAGAGTGACAACAAAAATCCCACTAGAAACAGCCCCAAGAATTCTCTTCAAAGGCTCTGAATCAGGCCCGACTGCTCCAAACCAGGCCACTGGGAGTCCAATAAAGAGAGCAAATGACGCGCCGGTGACCGCCAATCTTGAGCAGTACTCAACGAAGTCGCCAGAGGCCCATGAAAACGGGAAGGAAGTGGAGAGAGTTTGGTATTCATTGATGGGTTGCTGGTCTAGTGGAACAGGGCACTCTGTTTCGGGTGGGGTGTTGCTTCCATTTGTGAAGGAAGAAGATAAGGGTATTCTGGAAATTAAAATTTTCTGATCACGATAATGGAGACTAGGGTTTTTAATGGGGTTGATCGGTGGCAGGAAGTTGGGTTTGGAGGGAAAGAAGTGAGTTAGTTGGGTTGATTTTGTTGAGAGGAAAAGTGGCGCAGCCATGGCTCTCCGATTCTCTCCTGGCTGCTCTGCTTTATCCAACAAGAAGATTTTTTTATTATCATTTTTCGAATTTTAGTTGGAATTTAAACCTCTTTTGTTTTATTAAAAATGTTCTCAAAAGCCACTTTTTTGCTATTGAAAATTATTAGATGTGTTTATGAAATGTAATTATCTGATTTTGAAAATCAATTGCTACCTAAAGATAAATACCCTAACAGAAAGTTAATGTGCTCATTAAATTTTACCGATCTAAGCTACTGGAAAAACAAAGCAGAAAAAGGGGCACAGCTAATGAAAATGCTTCCTTTTTTTTTTTTTTTTTTCTTGATGAGGAATTCTTTTTTTTCACAATAATCTGAAGAGATCTTAATGTTTACAATTCTGAAGCCACAAACAAGACCTCTTAGCAGATTCAAACTAAAAGATTATTTCTTTTCCCTTTTTTTGGTGGGGTTGGGGTGGGGGAGAACTTTCTTACAGATATATGACTGTTACCTATTTTCATTACTACAGGCGACTACTTCCAAATGGCATCCTCTAAACTGCACTTAGCGCAGCTGTTTTTTTCAAGTAGAAGGATGACCACGTAAGTTTGTTCTGGATGTGGATGAGCTTTTGTGCTGAGTTCCCACTTTGAATGAACCAGCATGTTCCATATCCAGTGCTCTCTCTCTTTATGTTTCTTTTTTCCAACAAACAATTCTGCAACTATGAATTCTGCAACTGTCCCTTTTTTTTTCTTTCTTTTTTTTCTTTTTTGTGGGGGGTGGGGGGTGGACTATTGGGCACAACAGAGCCGCTTCTTCTATTGCACTTGTGCTTGTCTTGAAGAGCTTGCTCTTTCAAACACCAGATGCTGAAGATGCTTGAGGCGAGACATGAGCTGTGAGAACGAGGGCCGCTTGCGTGGCTCACTGCAACAATAACATAAAGAAATATCACTAAAACATACTGAAGCTGATAATTACCCCCTTTCATCATGAAACAGGAAGTAGAGCTCCAACAATTTGATTGGTGAGTCTAGATCTTTTATTTTATTTTTTATTTTTTTTAACCTATAATTTCAACTGGGACAGAGATCTTAAGATGAGATCTAAATGATCACCTAATTCTGAGCCCATTGTGCATCTGATATGTGTGGAGTAACAGAATGAATAATAGTTACACGAGCGAGAACTTACACATCCCAACAATCATTTATTATCTGTGCAACCATTGGATCAACCTCTTCTGGGATTTCTAGGCGTCTGTCTTGAAATCCAACAGCTCCAACAACCTGCATCGGATTCATCCCACTCCATGGGATGCGCAAGGTAGCCAACTCCCATAGTATCACACCGAAGCTATACACATCACACCTGCAAGCAAACCAGATTGGTTGGAAATTTATGACAGAAATTCCAAGATAGATTCACCCTCTAGCAAGGTTCCAAGCATAATCTATACTAATTTCACTCACTTTTCATTCGATGGCTCATTCCTTAGAACTTCTGGTGCCATCCACTCAGGCTGCAGTTCAACCACAAAACTTTATTATTACTGATACAATCAATGATCTCATATTTTGATAAAAGAACACTGTGTCTCTTATCCTATTGGGATAAAATGATGAAATGAAAAGTTTGCAAAAGCAAGAGCATAGAATTGTCTTAATGTTTTAAGAGTATTACCGTTCCCGCAGTAGACTTTGAAGACAGAAAAGTATGGTGCTTCAGACGTGACAGCCCAAAATCACAAACCTGCAATAGGGAGCCAAACAAAACACTTGAAAGGTTTGTTTTCATTTGAAACAAGTAATGCAGTTCTTAGGTCAAGTGAAAACAGGAGGCTACAAATACCAATACAGATCCTGTCCTATCTACTTTTTTAATGAACCAGTAACTACAAAAATACTGAGTAAACAAGGAACACAGCAAATGACATATTTTGGTATGTTGGTTTGAGCGAACCTTAACAACCCAGTTTTTATCAACAAGGAGATTTGGAGATTTCAGATCTCTATGTACAATAGTAGGATGGCTTGTGTGCAAGTAATTCATTCCCTTGGCCTGCAAGTAATTTGGAAGCTTTAATAGAAAAAGGAATTGAACTGCATAGAGGGGACAAAGAAAAAGACAAGATATTGAAACTAATACCACATCAAGAGCCATTCGCAATCTCCTCTTTTCATCAAGTTGAATATTTGATCTGTGCAATAACCTATACAAACTTCCCCTGCACACAAATAAATGGAATTAGGAAACATGAAAAGAGAAGGATGGAGCAAATCACTAATCAACTTTGCGAAGCCCCCTTTTTTCCCTCAGAAGAACTCAGAAGAACTTTGGAAACTGATAAACCTTATATGTCTCTAAAGAATACTTTGTGGTCTAATATATCTACTGAGAAAAATTTTCCTCACAGCTTGGTCTTGCACATGAAGCAAAGTAATATATATATATATATATATATATATACCCATGTTGATGGCTTCTATTACCAGTTTAAAACCCTGCTTTTGACAGTTGAACACACATACAATACAGTGGATACATGTATATGTACAAGAAAAAACCCAAGAATACTAAATGAAAACTAGAATCCTGACAAAATTTCCCTGGCCATAAACATCCAAGAGTTGTCTTACCCCATGAGGATAAAAAGGTATTCAAGAAAAACAATACTAGGAAAAAGGCTATATCATGTCAAGTGATCAATTACATGATTATGGCACACAATAAACATGCGATGCAAACTTTTGATAACAAGAACTTTAATTATACTTCTTGGAAACAGATAACAAAATATCTTCTAATGCCTATTGGAATAGAAAATAGGTCTTGACCTTGGGAGAAACTCTGTGAGTATAGAGAGATTTGGGGGGCGAGTAACAGCTCCCATAAAAAGAACAACATTAGGATGCCTCAATCTTAACATGATTTCAACCTGTATGAAGCAACCAGAAGGTATTAATTTGAATGTTTATAAAGCCAACTGAATTGACCATTTTGATTAATGTTATTATGTAAGATGTAAATTTCAGGCACTTACTTCATATCTAAACTGAACCAATGCATCACCAGAGAAATCTTGGGCTAGGAACTTCTTCACAGCAACCTCCTGTATGAAATAAAAATTTATCACACTAAAACAAACCAATAAACAGTTTTAAATGGGATAAATCATCAACACTCATGATCCAGAATTTCTATCACATCTCAGACCCTCACATATCAATAGATATATTTTTACTTCAGTTGCAGTAAAGATCTCAACAATAATAAAATTTACGGTAAGTGGCACAAAAAGTGTAGAAAAAGGAAACACTTAATGCAAAAAAGAATAACACAAACTGAACCAAAAAGGTCAGCACCCAATGTTTGAAACCCAGAACCAAAACAAGTTCTTAAAAGCTAAAACAAATGAACCCAACTTGGTCAGGTTTTTTTAGTCCTTGGGTCAACCATTCCTAAGTTGCACCATGTAACAAAATCACACTAAATTTTACTAGAAACTGACTGAATGGACTGCATAAAGCCTGAGAAAAACTAAATTTAAAAGAAGTTTAGCACTGAAGCATCTAACCACTAACTGAAAAAAAGGTGATTAACTTGCTTGTGTAATGCATGATACATGTAACAATTTTGGAAGGAACAACCAATCCATCATTTTGAGAAATTTTTATGCCAAGTGCTCTGGAAAAATTGTTCAAGAAACCCATCATTTTGACTTGCCACTTATTTTTACCAGCACTGAGGTCCTCCAAGGAATATCATGAAATATTATTTAGTACATCATCTCTTGAAATTCCAAAAGTAGCTAAAAATGAAAAATGAGATGAATATCCTTTGATGCATTAAGGTTATAACTTACAGTGCCATTCCAATCTGCTCGGTAAACCTCACCATATGAGCCTGCAAGATTAAGGGTTTCATAAGACTTATTGAACCACTATAAACTAATTCAAGTAAACACCATATTGATCAACACACTAATCAAATTGCATATACAAGATTCCTTTAACCACCAATTAATCAAAGTAGGATAAGCACTAGCATTCCAAAATGTGAAATGGATTTCCAGGTCTCCTTTCGAAGGGCTTAGAGGCCTATTTGAATGAGATCAGATGTTGAACAGAAACCTGCACCAATTCTTTGTCATTAATGAAGAAAGAAGCAGTTTGAGCTCCGTCACCCAGGTTAGCCAAGGGTGAGCACTGTTTCTAGGCTTGCCCAATGACATTTGATGGATTGACACCTATATCACATGGACATGGACGCACAAGGCAAACCCAAGTAATTTAACAGTATCAAGTAGTCTTTCTAATGCTGGACTGCACTTAAACCTTGAACAGTGTAGTCTACAGTCTTTACACTGATTCAACAAGGTCTAGGAAAGGCTATGTTTTTATCCAATAAAAAAAGGCTATGTTCTATGGTTTTTTATGGTTTCTTGATATTGAAGAATTAGGATTTAAAGCAAGGTTTTAAGGCCAGCCTATACAGAAGCATGTAGCTGGCACTTCTGGACAGCCACTAATTTATAATTTTGGATATTTTAAAAGTAGCCTCAAGGTAGAAAAGGATAAATTTTTTAAAAAAAAACTGTGGTTGTGAATGTAGGTTTAAGTTAAAGACACCAAAGAAAGGATAGCAGTTTTTTATGCTGTTAAACAGAAAATAAAGAAGTGCAGGGAGTAGCTCAGTTAAAGACAGATTTGGTGTAGAAGTCTAGAGAACCAAAAGTTGGATTCTGTCATCTCAACCACAAAACTTTGCCCCATTTTTACCCAAAATTTACCTCAAGCACAAAAAACAAGGATAATTTTTTTTTTTTATAAGAGATTGTATTAAAGAGCAAAAGCGCACGAAAGTACACTGGGGGCATGCAATGAGCTAGAAAAACAAAAACAAAAGAACAAGAGGGGAAACAAAAACAGCTCCCACCCTCAAGAAGGACCCAACCAATCTACACAATCAACTAAGGACAAAGAATTCCCATGAATGTACACCTAAATCCACAAAACAATATTATCAAGGAAAGAACTTTTATATTATAAATTACAAATATAAAAGTCCATAATGTACCCAACATAAAATTAAAAGTGAAACTCATAAAATCTAGAGGAATCCATACATAAAGTTAAAGCATAAAACCCTCATCCTGAATATTAAATAAATAATAAACAAAGTGTTTCATGTTACCAAAAAAAATTTCTTCAATGAGAATAAATAAATTCAGGAGAATAAATTCTTACCAATACCAATACGTTCACCAATCTGAAGATCATCCCATGGAATTTCCCATTCCGCAACCTCAGCCAGCATTGGGTTGATCTGCTCACTGTGAGCATTGGAAGGAATAAGCAAGGCACCGTTGGCTGTATCCATCAATCCCAAAGCAGATTCCTTCTCTGTTCCAATGTTACTAAGAATTCTCCCTATATTATCCTGAAAGCAGGGTCCTCCATCACTAACTAAGGCATTTTCAGGTTGTCTTTGGCATGTTTCTCCTGCAGAGGGCAAGAAAGATTCATGAATTTGTTCGTCACATGAAAGACTTCAAACTGGTATAAAGTGACAGAAACCATAGTCACACCTGTAGCATTAGTGCGGATCATTCCATTAGCTCCAGCACCAACAAGTACAAATCCCTCACTTGTAGTGTCAGAAGGCAAAGAGAAGTCTGAGTTGGTAACATTTGTTTCCACCTGGTGAGAGGGCATGAGAGGTTGCTCACTGTTCAACAAAAACTCACCAGGAGAATACCAAACCCCATGATCCACTTGTTTCCCTTTTGCCATATGGATTTGCTCAAGCACTTTCTGCTCTACCTGACCCCGGGAATTTATATCCGAAAACAAATCTGGAGGAGGCGATGCACCACTCTCTAATAAAACAGCATGTAGTTTCTGTGCGAATTCTGGGTTTTTTGCTGCACTGATGACATATTTGGAAACATCTTTAACTTTCATCTTTTGTGCAGGGGATGCTTTCCCACAGGCTCCTGATGAGCCTTCACATAATTTACGTAGTGAAGGAAGAAGGTTCCCAAATTCATTTTCAAATCTCTCAGTTTCAAATTTTTCAACAGGACTCCTGTCATCCCCTTTTGATTGAATGCCTATACATGGTGCTTCTTCTGACTTTGAACTGCCAGGCTTGGTAACTACATCAAGATTAGGTGAAAATCCAGTTCCTTTTTCAGGCACTAGAAGTGATTCTCGGGCAGCTTCTATAACATCTGCACAGCTCCTTACATCTAGTCCAAAATTTTGATGATGACTACTGGGTACCTCAGCAGGAATTAGAGCACCCGGAGCACCCATTAGATCAATTATGTATTCACTGCAGAGTGCCAAAATCAGTCTCATTATTATGACTTGTTTGTTTCTATGGAAAACTTTAAGCTCTCAATGATTGCTTTGATTAGAGATCAAAACAGCAGAAGAAAAGATGATATGAGCAAGAAGAAAAATACATAAAATATCCTTCAAAATTACATGCACTTGCCTAAATACAAAGTAAAACACAAGTCCAGAAAAGTAAGAACAAGAAGCATGTGAAACAAAATAAACAGCATCGAACATGTAATGGCACACGTGAGTTTACAGTTGCAATTTAAACAATAATTTGAGCTTCATAATTTAAAAAGAGCAATAACAGGTCTGAAAAAGTAATGTTATTGTGCAATAATACTAATTTTTAAGGTTGTAATAGAAGTGCAGCATGCACGGTATGCTGAAGAATGTTTGCGCATTTCTTAAAACAGATAGTAGCATTCTTATTTGTAATCCCACTGGATGAAGTATGACATTACAAGAATGGGAATAAAGTAAGAACAACCAGCACACATGCATAGCATGCCAATTAAAACTGCCCATGTGGCAACATCAGAAAATTGATTTCGAAAAGATAATTCTCAGAAGAGATAATAGACCAGGGATGGAAATCAGCACCTTCCATTATCAATTTTAATCAGGTTTATGGCTCCATCATCAGTACCCGTGTAGTAGCTCCCTTTAACCAGCATACATGGAAGATTGATCCTATCAGCTAGCACCTAGCACCAGGAGCATGAGACAATTAACTTCAGTTAGAATTTAATCTAAACAACAAATACTTTTAAAAGAAATAGAATTATCTCTAAGGCATTAGTTAGCAAAACTCATGTATCTCATAACAATAGTCCTCATTTCAACAATAAATAAGTTGCAAAAAAGGCAGTAGGATGATATTCAAAATTAATACATCTTGAGCAACAACTTCCAAGCGAGATTTTCATTTGAGTGGGATAATCCTTCTTATCCACCTAAAAAGAATCAAAAAATGAAATCAACACATATCTTCTTAAAGAATGTATCAAACCCACAAAATGTGACTTCTTTGAAACTATAAAAGGGCTTGTACGTTCATGACATGTCTAATGATCTTAGTCCATGACTGGACTTAGCATAATTGTTAAAAGAGAATCGCAGTCCTAGGGAGCTCATACATGGAGGAGGCAATGAGTAGAATCCTTTTTCCGATAGTCATAATAGAACTTACTATGCGTATTTAAAGTGGGCTCCCACAAGGTATCCTGTTAAATAATATGGTTTTAGTTGACAAGGCTAGAGTAAGAGTAAAAAATTTTGTTCAAAACTTTCTTTTTCTTTTTTTTTGATAGGTAAATAATGATTGTATAATCAAAGATAGCAAAAGCAAGAAAGTATACACAATGTATACAAAGAATCCAAAAGGCCACAAAAAAGCATGAAAACACAAAAAACAGCAATCATACCTACCTAGGGCTTAACTAATTCACAAAGTCTAACATCCACAAGGAACAATCCCTCACACACACTCTAACCCATTCTAAAAAGATATACAAGAGAAAATGTTTAATTGCTTGATCTGTTTTTTCACAATTATCAAAAGCTCTTCCAAATGGTCCAAAACAAACACAAATGAGCAGCCCTCCGAGCCTTTTTTTCTTGAAGCCTTTATGATCAACAAGATTAAGACAAATATACAGAACCAACTAGGACTAGAAATGAAAGAACAGTGAAAATTGGTGGTCAAGAGATACCCAAAAGAAACTATTTTTATTATCTTACGAAAATCATCAAATAGCATGGAAAGATTGAAGAGATATCACCAATCAAATTAGAATGGGATGGATAAAGTGGAAAACCATTTTGGAAAGTTGAGCACTCAACAAATACCTATCAAATACAGGGAAGAACAGATGCATCTGTGACAAGTTAAAGGCAGGCTGAATGAGAAACAAGACTAAAGAACTTTGTCTAAAATGGTCTACTCAGGTGCAATGAATATCAATTACTAGACTGATAGGGGGTGATTTGTTCCATACAAAAGCACTAAAATAGGAAGACTAAGACTACACAGAAAGCAGATAAAATTTCAGTATACCTACAATTTAACAAAAGATATAGCCCTAGATAGAGTTTGATGGCCAAAATGATTCCAAATCTCCAACCCAAGATAGTTGAGATTACATCTTTCTTTAACTTGTGAGGATTGCCAGTTGACTAACATATTAAAGAGTTTTAGCACCAGAAAAGATAAGGAAAAGCATTTATCTATGTTTAAGGGAATAAGAATTTATCTATGTCTAAGGGAATAAGAAGTAGAACCTCCATCTGGAAAAGCAAAAATTACACATCCTATCAAGAAAGGTACAACAAATTACCCACTAGTTCAAAGTTTCATACTACAAGTTTCTCCTACACCACAAATATGCCAAAAGGGGAAAAGGAGGGAGGGGGGAGAGAGAGAGGAGAAGAAGAAGAAGATGATGATGATGAAACCATCTAGAAATTAGCAGTCTATTGCCCTAACATATACTAAAAATCATTTAGTCAAAACAATTCACTGAGTCTGAAAGAAAATAAAAAAGATTAAAAGAGTTGAAAAAAACTTGATGCAAATAGAAGAAAAAGAATTCATTTGTTAACACCTTATGAAAATGAAACATTCATTTTTTTTATAGGTAAATTTTTTGTTCCAATGCATTTTTGTCCCCACTGGGACTTGAACCTAAAACCTCCCACAAACCCTTCCCAAACCTTTACCTCTTGAGCAAGACCTCAAAGGCAATGAAAATGAAGCATTCATAAGTTTAAGAATTTGGGTACAGAAAGGTAAAAACTGTCAAAACCTTAAAGAGCAAGGCCCTATGGCGTGAAAGCCCAATATCGAGGCGTCCAAGGGGAAGGATGATAGTGTTCAAAGAACTCCGCAACTCATAACTTCTGATAGTCCATCTTTTCAACATTTCATCAGCATCACCAACAGGACCACCCATTCTCTCAACAACCATATCTGCAATTTTCTGGACCAACCCATCTAAAATAGTCAAATGATCAGAAACTTGGTACTCCATGGATAAAGAATAAGCTTTATCCTCAAGTTCTCGCAGATCAGGATCAATCATGCGGTCTACCAAAATCACTTCATAATCAACATTATCCAGAACAGAAATTGCTTGTAGATCAACGAGCAACGGCATCTTTCCTTGCACAACCGAATTTGCAGTAATCCCATATACATCATAAAACCCATCCATCACTTTTTCATCGTAGTTTACAGCATTATAGTTCTGCAAGTAAGAATTTAAAACTTGTCATGAGATTTCCAGCATATAGTTCTGCATATTACGGATATAGAATTTAGTTAAAGCCGGTGAAACAACATTATAATCAACACCTTTTGGATGACAGTATGTAGGAAAGGAGAATAATCTATAAGAAAATAAACTACGAATTTGAATCTTAAATTTTTCATTATTATGAAACAAGATGACGAAAACCTCTAGTCAACTAAGGCTAACATGATTATATTTAATTGCAGTTACCTTTTTATTTTTTCCATTACCAAAACAACCTCAAGCATAAGATTCTTCCCTTCATTTTGTCAAACAACTCCACAACCAAATACATAATAAATGAACAAATAAGGAACAATGCAGCATTAATTACAATATTTACAAAATGAATCTAACTCAACATGAAAATTTAAAAAGAGAAATCCATAAACAAAAGAACACCCACAATTCATGCAAAAGTTTCTAGGAGCAGGTGGAAACATCGTGCAGACTTATCAAGGTTGTGTTTCAGAAATGAAAATAAAATTCAACCCGATTCCTCGACCAGAACCCTAGAATCCCTAACCAAAACAAGGAATTGCATGCCAACAGATGTCGAACAAGCCCAATCAGGTAGCAAATGAAAGTCAACTTATTTCAAGCATTGTAAATAAGTTCATAATTAGGTGAATCGACAAACAAGGAAACAAGGTATTCAGATAAACTACAATTCATCCAAAAAAAAAAAACTAGAATTACTACAATTAACAAATGATTCAACTGTAATATTCAAATCAGAAAAGAGATCCACAATTCACAAATCAAAGTAATTCATCCCAATTCTAACTCTAATGTATTAAAATCAGAAGCCAAAACGCTAAATTAAAAAAAAAAAAGGAAAAAAAAGGACTCACCCAGTATCGAAGCGAGAGCAACTCAACTAGGGTTTCAGTGTCGGTCGTGGACGGCGAACACCCCAAGCTAATCCGCTTGGCTACTTTGATCTGAGCCGTCTCGCGGTCATCTCGCGCATCGGGATCCGAGGCGGATATGGCCAGAGCCAGCTGTACCTGAAACTCCTCCTCCAGGAAGCTGAAATCGACGGCAGCATCTTGTGCATCCACCGCCGCCCGATCCACCGCATCACCGCTTCCCACTCTCCCCAATGCCGAAGATGGAGCCGCCGCGGCCACGGGGGATGACTGATTAGGACTCGGACTCGGATTGATCACGGGTCGGGTCTCGGGAATTCGCTGGTGCTCATTGAGGCTTCCTCCGATATGGAGTTTTCGGAGCAGATGTTTCATTCGAGACATTGATCGTTTCGCATAGGGTTTCTCTTCTCTCTCCCTCTCGCTCTCGCCCTACTCCCCTCTCTCTCTCTCTCTCTCTCTCTCTTCTGCTTATCCTGCGCACGAAAGCAAAGAGCAGATTCTCTTAACCTGCGCACCCTTCTTCGTCAAGCTACCACCACTGGAATTAAATTAACCGCTCACCATTCCCTCCAATGGACTCCTCCGCATACCAAAATATAAACTTAAAAAAAAAAATTAAAAATAAAAATGTGTCACCCCTTTTATAGTTCACTAAGTCAAGCCCCAAGCTTCGGGTGCTGCTGCCCCTTCTCCTCCGTCATGGATGATGGACCTCCTCTAATCCTCACCCTTGATCGCTTTGTCATTTCCCCGTTGATCTCGATGAAGATCCAACGGTCACTATTTGATGGACAACAACTTTACATGGACCCATTTGGTGATTTACGCATCCAATAGTTTAAATGTATAAAAACTTTATTATACAGTAGTCTCGATTCTAATTTATAATAGAAATAATTGTAAAATATTCAAAGGATCGAGATTATTTGTTTCAAGTTTTAATTGAAAATCGATTAAAGTCTTAAATGATACGTTATTGATTCTATTTGATGGGTTTTTCATAGTGTTAGAAAATCATGACAATATCAAAAAAGGAAACCAAGAAAATGCAACACCTATTGATAGAGATAGTTTGATTATTATCTAATTTTAATCCCTCCTACTTGCTAAAATTGATATATAACAAATTAATAATGATAGTGAGATTGAATGTCCAACGATAGTAAGTGGTCGAACCAAATTCAACGAAAATAACATCACATGATAAATGCCACCTTAAAATGATTCAAGTTATCATAGGATAATCATATTATAACAAAATTATACTATTGGAAAATGATTAGTATCGAGGGTTACATAAACTTGGACTAATAATTGTTGTTGTAGCTTATGTGATTTTGTACTATAAATAGATATATTGATTTTCAGTCAAACTCTCAAGAAAAATACGTCTTCAATTATGTTTGTCCTCAATTTGGTCATATTTATTTAAGAAAAAAAATTATTAATTAATTTTACCTTTAAATATATGTGAGATTTCTACATAATCATGATGAAATTTTGTACTAATTTTACTTTTAAATTTTGATTATTTGACTATGTAAAAATTCACTTATGACAAAAAAAAATAATAATTAATTTCAATTTTAAATTTGGTGAAGTTGTTATAAAATTATAAATAAATTTGATATATTACCTATTAGGGTTAATAGTTCAAAAGGTCAACTGAGAGGTAGGAGAATACCGGATAAATTTTTATTTATCGTGTTTTTAATTAAGTTTTGATTGAGGTGTTTAGTAATTAACACGACAAGTCGTACTTTTTTAAAACCATATAAATCTCAACATCAAATTTGAAACGTCTAAAATACACCAATATGGGAAATACTCAAAATTTCAAACATGTAAGCTAAAGACAAAATTAGACAAATTTTGTACAAAATTGGGCCATCATAATAACTATCATACGTCAAATACCGAAAAAACATTATATAATTATTACTCTTAGAATTTCAATGAACTCTAATTTCCTTAATTTGACTTATCAAAAACATCGGTATAATTAGCAATTAGGGTTACAAATCGAGACATCGGTCGATAATATTAAAATCAAGGCGATACATTGTTATAGATACACACATTTTGCATGGTATCAACTCAACAGAGTGCATGTACCATTGTACAATAATGTTGGTGAACGCATAGACTATAGTGGTGGTTGTTGCACACATAGCATAGCAACAAGGGGCTTGTGATTTGTGATTCAATTTTGACTCTACTTTTTTGGTTCTCCTTTTACATTTCTCACGCAACCCAAATCAAAATGGCAACCTTATCCAACTCATTTTTTCAATATTCAAAGAAAAACTTTCCAATATTCAAAGAGATTTTCTTTGACATGTATATACTTATTATTGGTTACAATATTTTGGCTTTATTCCTAATTTAGACTCCCAAGTGTGTCCATATTAGTATGATATAATTATTGAAATATATAGTTGTGTTTGTATTATATACATCTTGTATGTCACTTAGAAACCAACAAACCTACCTACTATAACTTAAATAAATATCTTATTTTATTATTATTTTTGTGGACCAACTTAAAAAAAAGATAGAGATTATTAATTAAGATTTATTTTTTTCTTTTTAGTTAGAGGTTGAAGTAATTTTTTTTTAAAAAAATATTGATAATATAAAGTTTTTGTTAAGACTATGTTTGGTTTTCAGAAAATCTGAGGAAAAATGTTGAGGAAAAAAACAGAGAGGAAAAGTACAATAAAAGAAAAAGTGGAAAAAAAAAATTTAAATTTAATAGATTAGTTTTATATATTATTTCAAAATAACTTCACTTTATTTTAATTATTTGATATAAAAATTAAATAATTTAAAAATATATAAATTTCTAATTAATCTTAATTATATTTGATTTTATTTGGTATTTCTCTTATGACAACCAAATATGAGAAAATGATTTTTTTTAGTATTTTTTTCTTTTCTTAATATTTTCCGGGGATGAAACATAACCTAAATATAAAATAACATTTTCAAAAAATAAAAATATAATTTCTATGATAACTAATAAGCAACATTTTTCTTATTTTCATATTAAATTATTTTTAAATCACAAGTTTTTTTTTTTTTTTTTTACAAAATTAACTAATCATATTTGCAAACTCTTTCTATTGAATTTAGAGTATATTTGAAAATAATTTTAGAAAGTATTTTTAATATAAAAAATATTTTTAAAAAATAGGTGTTTGGCTAATTTTTGGAAATACTTAAAAAATAAAAAACTAAAAAATCAGTTGGAGTGTTGAAAAGTCACTGAGAGTGTGTTTGACAATGATTTTGGGAAGTATTTCGAAGATTTTTAATACTTTAAAAAATAAATATTTTTAAGTGTTAAAAGTTTAAAAATATTTTTTAGAATAACTGTCAAACACATTCTTATAGTATTTCCTAAAAAAGTATTTGATGAATAAGAGCTCGTTTGATAGTAATTTTAAGAAACACTTCTAATATTTTTAATACTTAAAAAATTTTATAATTTAAGTATTAAAAATATTAAAAATATTTTCCAAAATCACTATTAAACAGATTCTAATTCTTTTAAAAACATTTTAAGAGAAAATACTTCAAGTAAAAACATTCTTAAACATCATTTTTTTTTTTTTTTCTTTTTTGGACTTTTGAAAATTCAATTCAAATGAGTGTATTTTATATCATTTATAATAAGATATATTTGTGTGTAAGTAAAATTTATTAGGCATATTAAGGACAATATAATTAAGCTATTAGCTGATGCCTTATCCATATTATCTTTTCTCTTATTTATTTATTTTGTATTAAAAGGTTAATAAATTCAAGTTTATATTATTAATTAAACTACCACCTTATTTTTGTTAAAATGTCACTTTTTTTTTGGGATACCTACGTCTTGCACTCGTGTTTTTTTTTTCCTTTTTTTTTTCACACTTATTTTAGACACTGACATCCTTTGAAAAAAAGTTTAAAAGATAATATTTTATTGGTTAAAGGAAATGCTTAATATAAATGAGATATCTCACATTACATAATAATAATAATAATAATAATTTATAATTTTATAAATATTTTTTAAAATCACGAGAAGCCTTTAGGCTATAAAAATTGTTTGACCCGTAAAAGTAAAAATACTTCTTTAAGAATTCCTTATCTCTAATCCTCGTATAATATATTATCCAAAAAATAAAAATATTATATATATATATATATATATATATATATATATAAATTTTTATTATTTTTTCACATTTTTAAATCATTTCACATATTTTATAATATTGTGAGTGCACATGCATCCTTTTTAATAATAATTTTTATGAACTCCTCACATTTCCCAAAAAAAAAAAAAAAAAAGGAAAAAGTCAAATATATAAGAAATAAAATAATATATTTCATGCTATTAGTTAAACCAATCAACACTTTTTATTTTTTTTAAAACCCCTAAATCATTTCTCTCCAATGTCATCCACCAAATTATTTAGAAAAAAGAGAAAAAAAAAATACAAAAAAAGGGTCAATGGACAACTGGTTGCTCTGACTATGAGTTATGCAGCAAGTGCATTTTAGTGTGTTCCACTTTAATACAGATGCCAAATCCAATTCATTTTTCTCTGGGTTTAGATTAGTTATCAGATAGGACTTAGGAGTATACAAATATTGGAAGACAAGATGGGAAAGGTTGTTGAACTAAAGTTGAGGCAGACAACAAATGAAAGGCCACAAGAAAAAATAAGTATGAATGCTATGGATCTTGTGGCTTACACTGCAGAAACAAGTAGAAAGAGTCTTTTAAGTCTGGGAGAATTTTTCTTTCCATTACCCCACAACTTCAACTAGTCCGTCCATGGCAGAATCTAGCTTTGCTGGAACCTGTTAATGCTGAATCAACTGAGGGCGATTCTTTCCCTTGTCGTAGTAGAGAAATGTCAAATCCAGCTACTAGAGATTGATTTCACCCTCCTTTTTGCATAAAGATGTTTGGATAGGTTATCTGGATACACCCTCCGAAACTTAAGTCAGTCTCCTAAAATAAGCAAGAGCTCCTTTTTAGACCGTAGTTGAGAGAGTCTCTTCTATTACGTACCTGAGCTCTGGTTTTAAGAGGATTTTTATAGTGTTTAGAGCGAAGTCACATTTGTGCTAAGTTGGCATCTTGACTTCTACCATCATGATGGCAGCACAGTGTGTGACAGGATAATCATCACCATTTAGGCGGTTGGCAGGGGCTATCAGTGGGGGTGTCATGATGGTTTGCTTGTCACCTCAATTTGCTGGAGGTATGGTGCATAGTGTGACAGTCACCTGATATGGACGTGGAGACAGGGTAACATCCCATCACCCATACTCTTTTTAAAGGGAAATGATTGCCTGCAGGAATGAGTTAGAGTATCTATTCAGAATGCATCATACAGTTTAATGGAGCATAATATTGTCGGTTGTTGGTATATATAGACCGGATAGGAATCTTCGGGTTTGATGATGATCGTCCGGATAAAATTAGGGGAATGCCACATGGGTCAGGAATAGCCTACCACGTAGGGGAAGCCCCCACAGAACCCATCCCTTGTGCAAGTTGCAGCTGGGATGGAATATGTTTGCACCCCAGTTCATAACAGGCCTCCTCCAGAGCCTGAAGAAAAAGATTTCAGGGTGAGGCCTTGAGAGCAAGGAAACTTGTCAAAGTTTCCCGTCCTTCCTAACTTCTTCAGGGGTTCCCTTCCCATTGTCCTACAAGTGGGATCTGACTCAGTACAGAGGCAAACCCTTTCCTCAGAACACAAAGCTCATGGCCCTTACAAGTGGAGTTCAAAAGGAGCAAGTTCAGAGGATCTGGTCATGGGACCAGAAACTTCCAGGAAATTTAGGTCCTCTTCAAAAAGTATTTTTGAAAATAATTCGAAAAAATTATTTTCTAACGTTTTGTAAAACAAAAATTTATTTGAAACTAATTTTTTTAAATATATTTTTTATGTTTTTAAATATGTTTTAAAAATAATTTTTATTTTTAATTTTTTTATATTTATATAATTATTTTTTTAAATCAATCTTAAAAAAATAAGTAAAAATAATTAAAAATAACTAAAAGATATTATCTAAAATCATCCTACTGTATGTTTTAAAAAATAAAAAGTTATATTTTGTTTTTTTGTTGTCAAATATGCATTTTTGTTTGTTTCTTCAAAGAATTATCAAACATGACCTCAGTGGCTCAAGTTGGGAAATTCAAAAACAAGTTAATCTGCAAAGCAGTTAAGTTTCATAAGACACCAAGGGCTTGCACTCAAAAGGGAAGAAACAAAATCAGCATAATACTTTTTTAAAGCATTATGCGGGTTATGATATATAAGCTTTTGAGTCAAATTAGTAGCTTAACAAACATGGCATTCATTGGCCTAAGCTGAAACACGATTGGAAAGTGAGAACTCTAATGCACCTGCAAGCTTAAGAATCCATCAGTGTTGGGTGTAAGTAAATCACTCTCCACAACAGTTTCAATGAATGAACACAGGAGGAATAAATGTGAAGCTATAGAATGATAATAGATCTACCGAACCCTGTGAGAAGCATTCATGCCTATGCAGATGAAGCTTTTACTAGTCTTGAAGTGTAAGTTAGTAACTTAGTACAAGTCCTGCACAGCAAGATACACAGAAAGAATTAACTCCATGTTTCAGGTTCTTCAAGTTTTCATGTGTACTTCTATTCATGCAGAATGGGAAATTCCTAGTTGTGTTCTGAGTCCCAGAAGAGCTTGAGTGGCATTATATCTAAATTTTAAGAATCAAAAGTTAACCTAATGTTAGAATAAATCTCCTATCTCTCAGTAGAGCCATGTTATGATGAAAAGATTCAAAATCTTTCCACTATCTCTCTATGTTTGTCAAAAGAAATCACAGTCCATGACCATGTTACAACAACAGCAGTAGAGTTCCTAAAGTCATAATGAGTTCATTTCTTTTATTTTGATTTGACAAGTAATTTGTCTATTGCTTCACTTGGGCGAAACATATGGTTGATAACAGCTAATATCACAGAAATACAAGAATAACTACAAGTTGCAATTAGCAACAATTGTTATTAGGGCAGCTAAATATCATCATATCAGGAAGATGAACATCAGCAGCTGGAGAGAAATATATCATGATGGATAGTTTTATATACAAGAAAGACAAAGAAGAAAATGGTTTCATGTTTGTCAAGAAACCTTGCAGAATGGAGCACCAAGCTGAAGCCTAGGCAGTAGCTGCAGCTTGTTCTTCAATCTGTGATGCTGGAAGAAGAGTGCAGATGAGGTTGCGGTCACCGTACACATTGTCAACACGTCCTGAAGGATCAACAATAAAAAATCGTTGTTATTAAATCAAGCAGGGCATAATAAAGAAAGAACGAAGAAAACTGTGGTAATTTGCAGAATCATAGGTTTAATCTACATGGTTGGAGCAAAAAGGCAGTCAGATAGATACCTGTAGTTGGCCAGAACTTGGCAACCCGAAGCCAGGGAGCTGGGAAGGCTGCATACTCCCGAGAGTATGGTTTTGTCCAGGTATCTCCCATAAGCAGGGATGGGGGATGAGGAGCACCCTGCGCTTGCACTTATCAGATAAAATCTCTAAATGCTTTTCAATAATTGAACTATAATTACTCATTAAAAAGCATCCAGAAGTGTATGGGCACAACATCACAATTAAAATTCAATTGCACATCATTATTACTATAAAAATGAAAACATATCTGTGGTGAAGAAACAAGCCCTTTTACCTTTAGGACATTGTTGTGAACGTCAGCTTTTCCATTCTCAATCTGTGCAATTTCATTTCTAATGGAGATAAGAGCATCACAAAACCTGTCTAACTCCGCCTGAAAAGTAAAACAAACACACTTAAAACTCACGAGAAGAAGAAAGGAGTATGAAAAGATGAAAAAAGAAGAATTTCCCTGGTGAAGTATACCTTGCTTTCACTTTCAGTGGGTTCAATCATGAGTGTACCAGGCACTGGCCATGACATTGTCGGTCCATGAAATCCATAGTCCATAAGACGCTTAGCAACATCTTCAGGCTCTATCCCAGCAGTATTCTGCAGCAATATTGACTTGTGGTTAGTCAAATAAATAACAAATATGACGAATAAAGGATGAATTATAGCGAATATTTAGTAAAAACTACCTTGAAGCCTCTCAAGTCAACAATGAATTCATGGGCAACTGTTCCATTGACGCCACGGAAAAGAATGGGATAGTGCTTCTGAGGAACCCAAAGCAAAAACACAAACACAATGAAAAGGTTACAAAAATAATCTAGAATTTCAAGTCCCTATGCCTACTGCCCTGATTTCTTATTAAATGATAAAACCAAGGGAAGATATTCAAGGAAGAAGCAGGGACCTCCAAACGTTTTGCCATGTAGTTTGCATTGAGAATAGCTATCTTTGATGCATCAGTGAGTCCCTTAGATCCCATCATTGCTATGTAAGTATATGATATTGGCAAAATAAGTGCAGAGCCCCAAGGTGCAGCAGCTATGGTACCAAGTGGCTGTAATTTGTCAGGAGCTGGTATACCACCCGTGGATACCTTCAGTTATGATGACAAGGAAATTAGGAAGTACAATAAAAATATTGAAGCAGCAAATTTTCTTTTCATGGAATGTATATATTTAATTCAGGAAACATTACCACAGGATGGGAAGGCAGAAATGGTGCCAGGTGTTTTTTCACACCAATAGGACCCATGCCAGGACCACCTCCACCATGGGGAATGCAAAATGTTTTGTGGAGATTGAGATGGCAAACATCAGCTCCAATCCAACCTGGGCTTGTGAGACCCACCTGTAAGGACCAAAGATTTTCTCAGAATTGAATGCTGATGTAAATGCCCAGGAGGAATATACATGGATTATAAAAAGAAAAATGGAAAAGAAAAAAGAAAAGATGATGCTGAATATGTGTTACATTTCTCTTCAAGCCTGGAGAGTAAAGTGTAATCATGTAACAAAGAAATAGTGCATCATCCCTAGGAGGAAAAAGAAACAGAGAAATGCAGCTCATCTAATAATTGGAAAACCAAAGTGACAATGGGTAAAAGACTAGAGGACGAAACCAAAATATTTGAGTTCACATCATTACAAAATGCAGAAATATACAAAAAAAAAAAAAAAAGGAGAGAAAAAGATTGTATGTTTAGGTGGAAATGAAAATGGATTTTGAAAAGCTAAAAAAAAGTTGACATGTCCTAGAATCCTAAATGCCCACTTAGACTGTCTATCTTCCTTGAGCCCCACTAAAAAATTTATATTGACGGAAGTATATTTTTGTACAAGGACATGTGTTTGAGGATCAACTTTAATGCATATGATGAAACAAAGTCCAGTGGGAGATAAAAAAAGAACCAAACCTGTGCATTCATGTTAGCACCATCCATGTAAACTTGACCTCCATTGTCATGAATTATCTTACATATTTCATCTATCCCTTCTTCATAGACTCCATGGGTTGAAGGATATGTAACCTGAAATTCAAATCAAAATCAATGAACACTTGATATTGCATAGGCATGATCTCACACCAACCCTACCCTCCGACCTACATACCATAAGAGCAGATAGGTTTTCCTTATTTGCTTCAGCAGCCTTCCTTAACTCTTCAATGTTGATGTTTCCCTTGGCATCAGTTCCAACAGCAACAATTTGCATTCCACACATAGCAGCACTTGCAGGATTAGTCCCATGTGCCGAAACAGGTATGATGCACACATTGCGGTGATGGTCTCCTCTTGACTATAGGTTCATTAAACGGAAGACATAATCAGTAAAAAACAAGCCTCACACAACTTGAAATTAGTGCTCCAGAGAGGCAATGATGTTGGGTGAAGTTTGGAGGCCTCTGGACAGAGTGGAGCATGAGCTTGGATATAAGAGGCTCAACGCTCATCTTCCAATAAGAAGTATTAAAACAAAAAACAAAAAAACCAACTACTATGAGTATAATACATAAAAATGGGTAATGCATACACACCTTTTCATTCTTTTTCTTTTACATATTTGAGTAATGAAGGATACAGCATCACCAAATAAAATGCGGATTTTAAATTGCCAATAAGGTCAGAAGAAAATAATGAGAAAATCATAGGTGAGGCATGGATAGATTCAATCCAATGTGAAGTAGAGAATACATTGGACTGAAAAACCTCCCCCACTTTTTTTGAACTCTTCTAAGTACTACTGTTCAGGCTCTTCTTATTTAGAGATAGAGCTACCATGTTAAAATTAAGAAAAGCTCAAATTTCTGAGGGATGCTTTTGTCCAGCCGATACTTTTTAATGTACAATTGTGAAAAAATTTTAGCCTCAAAGGCTAATCTCAAGGTATTCACTTCAAGTTATGCATCAAGGTAAGCAAGTATCACATTCCTTTAAACAAGCTCTGAATAATTTCTTTTTACCTATCAAAAAAAAACAAATTCTGAATAATTCCTTCTGTTACAAACAAGCAATTTGGAAACACAACAGATACCAAAATACCTTATGATATGCACGGATAACCATCAGGCCAGCATACTCGCCAGAAGCACCAGCATTGGGTTGCAACGAGAAAGAGTCAAATCCAGTGATGGTACATAATAGTTCACCCAAGTTATTGAACATTTCCTAGCAAAAAAAATCATAATTCAACAGCAAACAATGTCAATTTGCTAGTTAATGGAAGAAAGACAGCACAAACATGTAACTTCCAAGTAAAGAAAATGTTGGTAACTACCTGATAACCCTGTGCCTGTTCAGTGGGGGCAAAAGGGTGAATATCTGTAAAGCCAGGCCATGTCACCGGCATCATCTCAGTTGTTGCATTCAATTTCATTGTACAAGATCCCAAAGGAATCATACTATGGCATAATGAAAGATCCTTTGATTGTAGCCTTTGCATGTATCTTAGCAACTCATGTTCTGTATGGTACCTGAGAAAACAAGTGAAAGTCAGTCTTAAATGCAAAACTACCAAGCGACTAAAATTTTCTGCAAAGGGATATACGAGTTGAAGATTGGGTGAGTGAGAAATGGGCTTTCTCTTATGAGCCCAGAAGGGATCACAGTCTCAACTTCTGGTGCAAGGGATGCAGCAGTGAAATTGACCTGAAAGTGAAAACAAAGACAGTTTTACGGGTGGTAAAAGTTTGCAAATAATTGCCAAGATCACCAGCAGAGAAAGCATTAATAATACTCACAGGCTTGCCACATGCAAAAACTTTGAAAAGCTTGTCCACATCCTCTATTGTTGTTGTTTCATCAAAGGAAACAGTGATCTGAAAGGCAACCAAGCTCTAATAAAATCTCATGATGAAAGATCATAAGTAACCAATTGAACGAACACGTAGAACACTCACTGTTTTTGAGTCCACAATTCGCAAATTTATCTCACTTTTGTAAGCAGCATCAGCAATTGCATGTGCATCAGCACACTTAACCTTCACAGTGTCAAAGAAGGGAAGGCCCTGGACTTCCACCGTCCCAAGTTTCTTCAGTCCAAGTGCAAATACCCCAGCAAGACCATGGACACGTTGAGCAATGGTTTTAAGGCCTTCAGGTCCATGATAAACAGCAAACATAGCAGCCATATTTGCAAGTAATGCCTACATAAAACAAGATATCCATTTAAGACAAAGCAGTCTCTCATAATAAATAGCAAAAATTGTGGAAGGCAATCCTGAGCTCCTATCATGCTTGGCAATCTCCCATTAAATTTATTAGCTGCCCATGTTGCCTGAGTGTCTAAAGTGTCGTGTTTTTCTTCTCTTCTACTTTTTAGTATTTTACCATTTTTTCTTAGCTCATTCCATGTACACTCTTTATTATGAAGGTTGCATTCCCTTGGGCACTCTCTTTTATATTTCCTTTTTAATTCAAAAAAAAAAGGCCAATAAACCCCCTTAATGAAAAACAGCTCCTAAATGAAAAACATAAATTGATTGGACATTGAATAATCTCTGTACCTGAGCAGTGCAGATGTTGCTCGTAGCCTTGTCCCTCCGGATATGTTGTTCTCTCGTCTGCATTGCCATACGCAGAGCAGGCTTTCCTGAAGCATCAACACTGACTCCAATAATTCTTCCTGGCATCATCCTCTTGTACTCTTGGGAGGTGGCCAAGAAAGCAGCATGAGGACCACCATACCCCATCGGTACTCCAAACCGCTGAGCTGAGCCAACAACAATATCTGCCCCCAACTCACCTGGAGGCTTCAACGTCGTCAATGCCAACAGATCACTTGCCATAACAACCTTAACCCCATTAGCATGGGCATTCTTTATGAACTCCCCATAATCCAGAACTTCACCCTCAGTGCCTGGATACTGAACCAGGACACCACAAACATCACCTGATTTGTAATCAATATCCTTAAGATCAGCAGTAACTACTTTAAGGTCAAAACCTTCAGCTCTAGTCTTACAAATATCAATTGTCTGTGGGTGGCAATTGCTAGCAATAATAAAAGTTTTCTTCTTTCCCTTCATAATGTTATTACACATAGCCATTGCCTCAGCTGCAGCAGTTCCTTCATCAAGTAAGGATGCGTTGGACATGGGTAGGCCAGTTAAATCAGAAATCAAGGTCTGGTAATTCAGCAATGACTCCAAACGTCCTTGGGCAATCTCAGCCTGGTAGGGTGTGTACTGGGTATACCAACCCGGATTTTCCATAATGTTTCTTAGAATCACTGGGGGAACAAAAGTGTTATAATAACCCATCCCAATATACGACTTAAAAACCTTATTCTTAGCTGCCAACTGCATCATATGTTCAATCATTTGACTCTCTGTAAGCCCCTCATCAAACTTACTAAACTTCAACGATTCGAGTCGAATCGACATAGGCACTGTGGCATCAACAAGAGAGTCCAGACTCACATACCCACAAGACTCAGCCATTTTGGTCTGTTCCTCTGGGGTTGCCGAATTATGCCGGCGGGGGAAAGTATCACTAGGCTTCAATGCCTCAACCGATATAGACCGGGTTTGACACCCCATACCAAAACCAACACTAGACATCACATTTCTCCCTAATAACACGTCTGATCTCACAGTTTTATTGGGAAAAGCACAAGTAGGCAATGAGGAAACATACCTCCAACCTGAAAAAGAAGAATTCACCAAGCCCTCATTCTGGGGCCTCGGGCACGGCCTCTGCTGCTTAGACTCCGAAACCAGGCGACGCAGAATCGCCCGGTTCGCAATCCGCCGTGCACGTTCCATTAATGTACAGAGAAGAGAAGATCAACCCCAACCCACCAATTCCTTCACAAAATCAAAGCCCTCTCTGGAAATGCTCCTCAGTTTGAATGTGTGGAGTGGGTGGGGGCAGTGAAGGGGTGTTGCTGATAACACACAATACTGTCTTCATATATAGAAATAAATGAATAAAAACATGATATGAAATAAATAAATAGATATCGAGAATTGAGGAAAGGATTCAAGATTTGGTGGTGGTGGTGGTGGTGGGTGGTGAGAGTGTGAAGGTTAAGATGGACAGCGCACCTTGGAGAAAAGGACAGGATTTTGAGGATCATTATCGCAAGAACCAATGGTGGAGTTGAAAAATAGAATGGTTACAAAATCCGAATGTGTGAAGCAAAATGGATTGAATTTCAATGGATCAAATTCAATTTCAGAATTACCTAAAACATTCAAAACAAAACTTTTATTTCTTTTTTCATTTTTCATTTTTTGGGGTGAGAAAGTGTGAATCTTTGTTGGCAGATTCTCTTTCACATTCTGCTTATCACTACATGAATGAATTAAAAATAATAATAATAATAAAGGGTTAGGGCTTTAGGGAAGACGTAGTTTGATTTGGTGATCCTATTCCTATGTAACATCACTGTCATGATCTTTGATCTGGTGGTTGGTGGTCTTGGTAGGAGCCAGACATCTACGGTGGGGATTCAGTTTGGGGAATCTGTGGTGTGAAACAACCAACGGCTTTGATTAATTTACAAGAAATGAAGGGCTTGTGATATTTCTCACAACAAAAATTACAAGGCCTTTACAGTCCCTAAAACCTCCTAATTGTTTTCAAAAATATTTTATTTAAAAAAAAAAAAAACTGAAATATGGAAAACAGTATGGTGGACTTATTTTTCATATAGGTGTTGTATGTAATGCAAATGTTTTTAAAACATTTATCATTTTTTTAATTACTATTCTGAATATTTAAAAAATAATAATTGAAAACACATTAAAATTGTTGTAGAAAACATATTTTTAAAACAAATTCTTAAAGAATTGTTTTTGAAAGGATTTTGTTTTTAATTCCATACTTTTATATGTATTAAATTATCTCTAAAAAAGACTCAGTAATGCTATTATACCTCACTAAATAAACTAGTGGTGAAAATGAATGACTTCATTTATTTGCTCTTAAAATTGTAAGTAGATAGAAATAACAAATCAGTCGGAATATTAGGGTCTATCAAATTATGTTGAACTATACAATTGACGGTCAACATAGTGACGAGTTGTTATTATAAGGTCGGGAAATTTCATTCTCCTCTCGATAGTAAAATAATAGGTCTCCTATCTAAGGTTGTTGAATTTCAACTCCTACTTAATTGACATGCTCAAGGTTGGTCATCCAACAACTCTAACATCCTCTATGTATAACAAAGATCATGTATCTTTACCCCTTAACAATATGCTTCAAACTTTTTAGTTTTTTTAATTGTATGGGCTTCTTAGACCTTATCCTCTCCTACGACTAGAAATCATTATGGTTGCCATTGTGAAGATACATTACAACCATATGCTTTGAGATTTTACACTCCCGCATTGTATAACCATAAGTACAATGGTAAGCATAATATCCATTTTTATTTGTTTTAATTTGGTCTCATTCAATTTGAGGTGGCCACCTAAAATCTTGCAACTTGATGAGCACCTTGAATACTTGGGAATAAAGGGCATTCAACTTAGAGAAGGCAACTATAGTATCCTCACCTTATGTCTTAGACCTCGTCACTATTGGAATTGTTGACAAACTTATTACACCTAGACTACTTATTATGTTTATATGCGTGTTGTTCATCAAGTGGCTTTTTATTTTTGAAGTTCGCTATTGCTACCACTTTTGGGTTGATAGCAGGTATATATATCTTCCTCCAAGCTCCTATACTTGGAAGCTCTTGTAAAAGATTTCTTCATTATGACAAATCTTTTCTTGTCAAGGGATTTGTACAAATTAGAGTTATGGGGAGTCTCCATTTACATGCAATTTGAGCAATTGAATCATCATCAAACTCCACATAGACTAATCCAACACTGAAATGTTAAACGTATTATCTTAACCCTTTTCCTTTTGTCATTCAAATCTTAAATAAAGAATACATATCTCTCCTCTTTTAAGAAGAGCACATGTACTGCCAAACAAATACTATACACAAATTGGAAAATGAAGTTATAGTCACACTAGGGAAGTTGTGAAATCATACTAGCACAAGTCCTATAAACTTGTCAAAAAAGTTCTACATAGTATTACATCATTGTCATGCACCAAAACTATCAAGTAGTATAAATACGTCAAATGATCGATCGAGTTTCCAATACCATTGTAAATTTAAAACTTTTGGAAATATAAATCCATATGACACCTCTATTTCTAGAATATGTGAAGAAAATGGGCCACTAATTAGGTTATGCATTATTTTGCTTAATAGTTAATGAACATTCTTTCCTCTCATAGAGTCAACACAAGCTTTCGATTTTTCTAAATACATTTCTAAAAGACCTTAATCTTTAAAAGATTGAATGATCTCATTTCTTATAGACTTATCTTCCTTTAAAGACAAAGGTGAGTTTATCTATCTAGTAAGAGGCATAGAAATAGTCAATGACAATAGTGAGCACCTCATTCTTAGCCTAACCTTAATAGACTCTTTGTTATTCTTTTACTAAAATTTCATTTTGTTATCCTTAATAGAGAGCACCTCATTGCTATTCCATGTGCTCTTAAAGTTGATTAAAAGAACCTTCACCCACAACCTGCTTTTTTTTTTCTCGAGTCTTCCAAAGCTACAAAATTGAGTAAATATATTTTTAATAGATACATTATAACAACCTCATGTTCCCACAAAATAAATGCAAAAATAATCATCTAGCATGAAATAGCATATTGTCATCACATGCAATCCTTATTATTGCATTATAAATTGTCCCAAAGCTTAAAGTTTTTAATATTAGTAATTAGATTGTTTATGTATAGTTTGAGGGGTGGGTAAACTGTATTATTTCAAAAGTGACTTTCCAAGAATCATGATCTTTTATGTCTTCAAATAATTTTCTTTTACAATTTATTTGCATATTTTTCTCTTTCTCGTCTATTTTTACTAGAGAAAAAAATTATTTTTATAAATATATTTACTTGAATTTGGTTAAAATAGAAGAATGAGAGGATTCATTTTTTAAAAAAAATTAAAATTAAAACACTAAGAATTATAATTAATATTATAGAAATAGTTTATAAATATTTATCATAATTGCTATTTTAATATCCTTATTTTGGCTCTTACACATGTTTATCATAATCAATAATTTATTGTCAGTTTAGATCTAATCCTATTTTTGTTTTTAAAATAATTTTTTTTTGTATTAAAATAAAATATCTTATACAAAAAGTACAGTCAAAATTTAAATAGTAAACATCATAAATCATGAAAAAAAATATTAAACTATTAATAAAATCTTGAATTTAAATAATTTAGGGTAAATACCTAAATTTACCCGGTGTTGGTTATTGAGGGATAGTCAACATCCGAGATTTGGGTCTCTATGAAGAGTCTTAAAGACTTGGCCATAAAATGTTCCTCGTTACAAAAATAAAAATAAAAAACACTTAGCAACTTAAATCCTAAACCGTTTTCCAAATTTAAATAATAAAATCAGCTTCAACACCTCCCAAATTCAATGTTGTACCAACATTTAAGGTCATAGCAATTCCTTTTCCGCCCACATGAAACCCTGTGTTTCCTTTTTGAGCCATGGAAGCCCTAAATCATTGGCAATACTCATACACATCCCTCGCAAAAAGTCCATGGCCTATTTCCATTAATTCCCTAGCAACCATCATGCATATACAATTTTTGCACAACATGATGGATCTTGATCATTTGGAATACATCAACATTTAATTTAATTTGTTGGGTCATCAGACCGAATCATGACAACCATGGGCATCAACACTGTTTCAACTTTCTAAGAGATGAAAGCAATTTTGAGGACCTGTTTGTTTCCCAGGAAAATCCCTATACAAACTACACCATCTTGTCCTACTTCTAAGTTCTACCATCAGCATGAAGTTTCTGCAATTCAAAATTCTGGGCTGGGGTTGGAAGAACCCAACATAATTTATCCATAGACAGAAATCACAGATGAACCTTCCATTTTAGTTCAAGATTCTTTTGGTAATCTTTGACATATAGGCACGGCACAATCACTGATGCAATTAATAATGTGATGTTTTCTTGTAAGCTGTCCGGCTTGCTATCAACTTAATTACAGATCATTGGAAGATGCCAACTCCTTTTCAGTTGTTCAAATTTCATGTCAGAACCTACACATCACCACAATTCAAAACTGGGTTTCAATCTACTAATTAATTCCCATCTTCTTCTCGGCTACTAATGTCTAATGCATTAATTTCAGCCATTGACTTGCAGTTTTCTTTATAAGCACAGAATTCCCATGTAGCTCCTCCAGTACTATGGTCCTTGAATTTGGGCATTCTTCCTAAACTACAAATAACACAGAATTTACATGTGTTAGAGTACTACTGCCTGTCTTGACCCTGATCATGAACTGGTTCACGGTCTGTGCAGTGGGTACCAGTACTAATGCAGCAGGCCTCGGTTTCAATTCCATGACTAGGGAGTGAAATATGTTGTTGGCTCTACACCTGTATGACCCTTCTTAATTATGTAGACTCGTAAAGCCGTGAGCATCTTTTAGTTTCAGTACAGAATATATATACTGGATCATTCCAAATGGTATTAGAGCATCCCAACCCCGATATGGGACTTTGTTTGTTCGACCATGAGGGGTGTCTGTCTCTTTACCTCTTAATCCCATGGGATACAAATCCCACATGGGATTGGAAGGGTTCATTACCGGATGTCAGCTTTTGTTTGTTCATCCGATAACGGTGTCTGTCTCTTTACCTCCCAGGCGCATGGGACACAAATCCCACATTGGGAGGGAGTGGTTATTTTGTTTGAAGATCAAACTCCATCCATCACATATTTGAAGAAAACAAAAAAAACCCCTTTATTTCAGGTAAAGCAGAAAAAGATATTACAGCAAAAGGGGGCTTTATTTGAAGCCTAAGATGGATACTTTATGATATTTATTTGGAGATCAGCTATGGTGAAGCAAATGATCAACTCACTCTCGTACACAGACAAAACCTTAATCATAATCCAAAGAAAAAAATGGGAAGTGAGGAGCGAAAATATCAATTAATCAACTGTAAACAAGGTCACAAGATAAGGCCATTAGGAGGATCGCGGCTTCTTCTTCATCCTGAGGGAACACTCGTCTAAAACCTGAGTTCTTGCAAATACTCGAAGTGAAATCTTCGAAGCAAAGCTTCTTCTTGGTGGGAGGAGGACAAGGGGGCTTGCAGAGCTTCTTCTGTTGCCCTACATTGCTTGTATGCGTCTTCTTTTCCTTGTTGGGCAGCTTCATCTTCATAGGCGATGTCTCGGTCCCAACAGCTGTGCCATTCGCTGCTGCTGCCGCCGCGGCTGCCATGGCTCGTCTCGCCTTCCTTTGCCTAATTCCACAGGCATTGCAAAGTGACTGCATCGCCATGCCAAGTAATGAAGATCAAGATGTTGTTAATGGAGATCTTTAAGTACTGTACAAACCAATTAACACAGAAAGAAATAGAAGGTAAGTATATAACCTTGGGACCTCTAGGACCACTCCTCCAAAGAGGGGTTTTGGTTGTGTTACAATCACTGCAGACTCTAATTGGGATATTACTAGTATTGTTGGAAGAGTTGATCTCATTAATATTGTCCCACTGCTGATGATCTTCAACCTTCTGCTCGATTTTCGCTGTAGTGCAATCCGAGTTCATCATTTTTCTCATCAGCCTCATCTTTGAAGACATCCATTTCTCAGTACTTTTATTACCTTCATCTCTTTCTTCCTTCTTAAAAACCGATAATTTGTGGCTGCTCTTATTGTCATCCACCATGGGCTGCAGGAGTGAAGAAGATGAGAATACTTGGCTTTCACCACATCCTCCATGGGAAATGTACTTATCATCCTAAGATCAAGAAAAAAAGGATCAATATATATATCAGATAAAAAAAAGAACAGAAAAAAAAAAAAAAAAAAAAAACTACAGATCAGATCAGAAAACAAGGTTGAGTTTCACTCTAGTAATGAATTCATATGTTCTTGCCTTATCTTCATGCTGTTGGGGGTCTCCAGGGCTATGATCTCCCCTCTGAGATTGAGTACTTGAGTTGAAGAAACTAGGACATGGGTAAGAGGAAGAAGCTTGGTATGAGGGTGGGGTTGTACTAAAAAGGAGCTGAAAGTGTTGATGATCTTCTTTAAGCTCCAGAGCAGGAAAAGGAGAAGATGATGATGTGTTCAGAAAAACTGGAGTCATGGTGAGATCAGAAGAGCGAGGGATGATGTCTCCTAAAGGTGAAAAACAAGGCTAAAGGCCTAATTAATAGAGGCAAAGGGTCCAAGGAAGACTGGGACTGGGAGAGAGGGGTGCAAGGGTGAGGCTTTAAAGCCATTCACGTGACTTCATGTCACCCAAACAAACAAGTTAAAAGGACAAACCAAAAGGAGGTGCGGAATGCTACTACTCGGCCCTAGTATGACAAAAACCCTATCTGCAATAAAAAATTTCCACCCCTTCTAGCTCATACAAGTTCAAATTCAATAAATATGTACAGATCAGTATATGCTGTTCTCTTATTGCATTGAGGTTGATTTAATCTACACATCACATGCTCTCCTTTGTCCCCACAATCATTCATCCAAAGTCATCAATGCACTATATACTAGCCAACCGCAATTGAGTTGGTCCTAGGCTCCTATATTTGGACAGTATCCTGTAAAATATCAAGAGCCGCTGATGCCCGTTCAGATCAACAATGCATATCAAGCTAACTAAAAACTTACTGGGTATCACTTGGACCAACTCGAATTACACAAAAACGATTTGGGTTGAGTTCATTGTGATGATGCCAATCTGATTTTGTTAAAAAATGGATTTTGATAATATATATCAAGTTAACTAAAAACTTAATGGGTAATAATTAGATCGGCTTGAATCAGATAAAAAATTATTTGAATTGGGTTTATTATAATACTGCTAGCTAGAGAATCAATTAATTGTCTTCGTAGTCAGTCAATAATAAATGTTGTTTAGAGTAAGAAGAGACTAAGGATGGCTAGTTTTATTTTGTTAAAAAATGTATCAATGATGTATATCAAGCTAATTAAAAACCTAATGGATATACAAGGACTGGCTCAAATCAAGGAAAAATGATTTGGGTTAGAAAAAATGACTTGGTTTAGGTTGAGGGGGTTGTGGATGATTGAGGAAGATGAGGAGTGAGGGAGAAGAGAGGGTTGCATGGGAGCATCTTTTACTCCTTAGTATTGCCAAAAGGCATCTAATGCCTGTGCAGGCAAAGGACAGTGATACTTATAGGCCCACTTTTAGCCCCTACACCTTTTCCCACCAATCTTCTGAGTTTTTTTCTCTTTTACCATTCATTCTCAGTTGAAAAACAGGCTACCCATCTCTCTTTTCCCTTTCCTTGTCTTCTTTTTTCCCTTCTTTTTTTGATAAAATTTTCCCCCTAACCAAACAAAGAAATACAACCAAAAACCTCTTTCCTTTGGCTACCTCAGAGTCAAATATATATATATATAGGACCATCAATTAGATTAGATTTGCTTTTCATGCATGGTAGATTTTTCCGAATTAAGCTACAAGATAGAACCAATCATGTTGAATGATGGTAGAATTTGCTTGCTTCTTCCATTTACAAAACTCAGGGTGAGTACTTTCTGATCACAATCACATGCATGAGCAAGCAATGATTACTTCCAACTCCCAGTCTCACTCCCTTGGATCCAATCCAATTGGTTTGCCACATTTGCACAGCCGTTTGGTAATATTTTCAAGAACAATTTTTAAAAACAGTTTTTAATATCTTCTAAAAATAAAAATATATTTCAAAAATTAATGTAGTTAACTTATTTTTTGTGTTTTCAAAATATTCATCATATTTATTCAACTAATTTTGGATGATCCCCACATGATAAACCTTCCCGTTGAAGCCAGAGAGTAGATGACCAAAATCAAGATCAAGCTAGGGCTCCATTAATGGTTTCCCCAAGTTGTGTCCTGTCTTCTACTATAGTGTTTCATCATGCCTGTCACAATGTTGGAATATCCCTCTGCCCATGCTTGGATAAGGCTCCACGCTCCTCTCCCCCATCTGCAACACTTTTCTTCTCTCCATATACACACAACCCAGATTCAGATCATCCAAACAAAGAATTGAAGAGGCTTCAACCATGAAACTTTTCACATTGAAATGGTACATAGTTCTTGATTCTATTATATGGTCATTTGCTGCTAAACTAGAATTTTAGGTCAAATTGCCCTTTACCCCAACAAAATATAAGCTTTGGATGTGACCCAAACGATTGTTTAAAGTAAAATCTGGTTTTTTAAATTTAGAGATGATAGCTTTAAAAGGTGGGTTTTGAATTTATATTAATCTCATTTTTAAAACACTACTTCTCTAAATTGGTATTAAGATTGTAATTTCAAAATACATCTAAATTTGTATTAAAGTTATAGTTTCTAGAGATAAGTGTTGTTTATTTTTTTAAAACTTTTTTATGAAAGCAACTTGTTTCCAAATTTCAGATGGTTTGTTTTTTTTTCTATTTTCTATTTATTTATTATTTATTTTAAAAAATTTATTAAAAAGAAAAATTCAAAATATTTAATTTTTTTTTAATATTAAAAATAATTTATTAGTTTTTTTTTACTTCTTAATACTTAATAAAAATAAAATATTTAAAAAATAAAAGACTTAATCCTTAACACTATTAAGTATTGTTTGATCTTAAATTCTATTTAAAATTAAGTTTAAAAAAAACACTGTAGGTTAAGATTAATTTTCTTTTTTAAAAAAAATATAATAATAATTTAAAAGGAAAGCTAAAAAATTTATGTTTTAGTGGCCAAAAGGACCCATTTTACCCAAAACTCCCTAAAGTGCTACATTTAATGAACGACTATGAAAAATAACCTTTGATTTTATAAAAAATAAAAAATAAAAAATTAGGATTCATGTTATTAAAATTTATCAGATTAATATTAATATCAATTAAATAGACTAAGAGTTCGTTTGATAATGATTCTAAAAAATACTTTTAATTTAAAAAATATTTTTAAAAAAATTAAATACTTAACAAAATTGAAGAAATATTTTTCAAATTTTAAAAAATTAATTAATATTATTAGAAAAACACATAATGTTTTTTGAATAAACTTCTTATCAATAATTCTCTTGAATAATACTTTAAAAAAAAATTATTCTATTAAAAATATTTAAAATAAAAAAACGGCCAAACACACTAATTATCACATCGTTATAATAATAAACTTGAAGTAAAGGTCTGAAAACTTCTAACCCTTGTTCACTTATCAACAAGAAAAAAAAAAAATCAAGGTTTTGGTGATCAAATTCAAAGTGATGGCAACCATATATAGGAGACAATTATCCATAAATATTAATGCAACTCCCATTGGTCTATGCCTTATCTAATCAAAGTGGACCTCTAGAAATCACGTATCTCCTTTGCTAAACCACTCAGAAAAGAACCAAACAAATGATTTAATCCCTTAAAACAACAATGAATGACCCAGAAAGCTCCTGAATTTCACACCACCCAAGCAAATATTTTCCACGTCAACTCATAAAAATATAGATAAATATCGGTTGACTAGATAAATGGGCATAAAATTTGATGATCATTGAAATTAAAGATGAAGAGATATGCAACGTAGGCAAGATGACTGACACAACTGTTGCCCATGTTTCCTATCAGATTGATGATGAAAGGGACATTGACACAACACAATATGGAGCATAGTGTGTCCTAATATTCAAAATTTAGTCACCTTAACCTTGGGGGGGCCTTCAAGTTTTAGCTAAATGACATTGTCCTTCAATGGCCGAGGGTCCCCCAATCTCTCTCTCTCTCTCTCTCTCCTCTTCCCTACCTCAAGATCAAGTGGTTTCAATGAAACTTAAAAATAAAAAATAAAAAATCAAACAGCATTACCAGACGATGTTCTAAAAAAATTGAATAAAATAATATTTAATAATTTAAAATTTGGATTAAATTCATAATTAAACATAATATTAGGATTTGATTTTTCAAGAGATGAATTAAATTATCTTTCCATACGTTGATAAATTAATAAGATTTTGACATTTGATATACATTGTCATCCCAATATCTAACTCCTTCAATAGTTGAGGCCTCTTGATTTATTTCTCCAATCTCTCTCTTGTAATTGTATTTTGAATTATTGTAGCTTTAGTGCAAAGTACTAGATATATATTATTGCTCCATCCTTTAAAATATTAGGATGAGGCATTTATCGCTTTTGCTTTTCTATTCAATAGATTGTCAACCCCTAGACTTCACAATAAGTTTCTCTCAAAAGTCTTCTTTTCATACCATAGTCAAGTACAAAGCATTTAAATGTTTAGATGTCTTTGTTATCCAAACATTAATAAACCTTACAATTATTATAGACTAGATTTTCATTCTATTAAGTGCACTTTTATTAAATAGAGTTTGAATTATAAGGATTATAAATGTCTAACCGATTCTAGTAAAAATTTTATCTCTTATATAATATTTAACGAGCATTCCTTTTTTTTTGTCAAGAAGATACACATAGCGAGTAGTCTCACTTTATATTCATTTTCTCAGTTTGATGTGTCCACTCAACTATCTTCGCTACTCTTTCTACATCATCCTATCCTTCTCAAACCTCTTCTATTCCTTCTTTTTTGGGTTATCCACCAAATGTATCACAAATAGGCCTTATTTGAACTACCTATTCCATATGAAAATGTTACTAATTAGCATATTGAATCTATAGTACCTATTGTTAGTATGATGAACTTGTTTTAGCTCTTTCCAATACAAACAAATCATAGTTTGGTAATACTCACAACATAGTAACCAGGCTAAACGAGGATATTTTCAAGCTAAAGGTTCTCGTAGTTGCTTAAGAACCAAAATCTATTGAGGAAATTAACATTACAAAATAAGCATTGACAAACTACTATTAGAGATGAATATCTTGCTCTCATGAGAAATGGGACTTTGTCACTTGTTAACTTATCCTATAGGGAGAAAAGTGATAGACTACAAATGGATTTTCAAAGATATGGTTAAGAAAACCCATGTAATACAATTCATAAATACAAGGTTTTGCTTGTGGCTAAAGGGTTTCATCAAGTTGCTAGCTTTGACTTTAATGAAACTTTTAGCCCCATTGTAAAGTCAACAACAAACTAATTTTCATAATTGCTTTAACAAGAAGTTAGTCAATGAGATAGTTGGACATTAACAATGCATTTCTCATTGGAGGTTTGTAATAGGAAGTATTTATGGAGCAACCACATGATTTTCAAGATCCAGAGCATTTAGAATAAGTATGTCGTTTGCATAAGTCACTATATGGGTTTGACTATATTGGCTTGAAACACGCTTTAAGAGCTTGGTTTGAGAAGCTTCACATGATCCTCATCATGCTACGTTTCAAATCAACTAGATTGGATCAATCTTTATTGTTAGAATCATTGCTCAACATGCTACTTTTATCTTAACTTGTTTATGTCAATGATATTATAATTATAGGAAGTAGTGATGCATAAGTGCAAAGTTTGATAACAAAGTTGAATAAGCAATTTGCTTTAAGACCATGTTTGGTACATACGAATGAGAAATGAGAATGAATATTTTATTTTCATTTCAATTTTTTCTTGAATAGGAATGAATTTGGTGATTCCAATTTTTATGATTGGATACACCTAGGAATGTAATTCTAGAATGATTATTTATTTCCATTGGAATATTTGGTAACAATGTGGATGTGAATGGAAAATAAATTAAATTAACAATAATACCCTCACATAAAGTTTTTTTTAAATTCATTTTCATTTTAAAAGACTTCTTTTGTTAAATAATAAAATAAGGAAAATAATATTTATTGAATAAAAAAAAATTATTCATAAAAAGCCATGCAAATCTAATGGAAATGAGGGGATAAAATAATAATTTAAACATATTCCATATCGTTTCTTGCATTGAAAGAATCAAAATATCTCATATTGGAGATCAATTGAAATCTCATTTCTATGGGGATCATTTTTTATTTTATTCCCATTGTCATTTTAGTTGTTCAAACATAAGAATGGATGAGAAAACGAATGAGATGTTAATTCTCATTCTTCATTCCCTCATGCCAAACATGGCCTAAAGGATTTAGAACTCATTGATTACTTCTTGGGAATTCAAGTGAAGTGCACTATAGAAGGTTTATATTTGTCTTAGACTAAGTACATAACTAATTTGCAATGCAAAGCTAAAATACCATTTGTTAGAAGTGTCGGTGTCTTTATGATAAGTGGACTTAGTTTAGTTGTGTAAAAGCATTCAAGCGACTTTACAATATGTGACATCAATAGGTTTAAACTAGCCTTTAATAAGAACAAAATTTATCAATTTATACAGAAGTCTCTTAAGTCACACTAGAAAACAGTTAAGAGGATTTTTAGATACTTGAGAGGTGCCTTAACAAGGATCTTCATCTCATAAAGTCAAGTAGTTTAGATCTTATAGAGTTTTGTGATGCAAAATAGGCTTTGGAAACTAAGGAAAGAAAATCTACATTGATGAAATAAAGCCCCTAAAAGTATGACATAATATAATTATAAATGAATTTCATTAATGATTTTGGTTCTTCCTTCACACTTTTCCTATTTATGTAATATTTATGTTGTTCATTCATGTTTGCATCATTTGCATTGTACATAACTTGAATGCATTAAAAGTGATACAGAAGATCTAAGTCATGGGTTATTTGCAAGTTAATAACTCGTTCACAACTAGTTCACAGATTTTAGTAATCTATCGAAGGTTATGTGAAACCATGGTTTAATTAATCTCGATTTTGATGATAAGAAAACAAGGTTTGAAACTAATGATTATATTTCAAGTGTGATTAGGTAAGAAGATTTCCAAAGTGGCAATCACAAAGATAAAATCAAGTTAAGGGGAAATCAATAAAAAGAAAAAAAGTCGAAGAGAAGTGTTTTCAATACCTAAGCTTCATAGGATCTCTTTGTAAGGTTGTTGGTACACTAGGTTTTCATGTATTACATTTTTTATTTATACACCAAAAATCATCCAAGAGTTATTTTGCTTTAAATCTTTTAAAATTAGATGATTTCATGTTTTCGACTAAAGCCTTCTGCCAAATGCCTGTCAATCTTGTTTAAAATGTTTTAAGTTAAAAATGATGGTTGTTGAGTCAAAAACGACTCAAACAATTGAACTAAATGAGGAATCAGTCAACTTATTCAACTCAACTTATCGAAGCGTGCAAAAATCTTCTCTCTCTTCTAAAACTCTTGTTCAACCAATCAAAGGGCGGTCGAGGTCCAATGGTCACTTTACAAGCATTAAATGCTAATGCCTAGTCAACCAGTCGACCCCCAACTCGATCGGTCGAACCCCCAAAGGCTAGTTTGGTCATTTTCCTCTATAAAAAGGTTTCGGTCTTCATTGTTTCAAGAACTTAACCTTCCTAAACATTTCTTGAATATATTTGAGCCTTGAGAAAGTGTTTTCGAGTGCACTATTGTTCTAAAACGTTTGTATCATTAGTGGACCATTCAATCATAATTTTTCTTATACATTTGAGCCTAAAATTTTGTACTAAGATTTTGTGAAATTATTTGTAAATCTTTGAGAAGGAAAATCTAAGTGTGAGATATCACTTAGGGATTCTCAAGTGTGAGGTATCACTTAAGGGGTTGTTCAAGAGTGGAGTATCTCTTAAAGATTGTAAAAAGTACTTAAAGCCAAAAGTTCAAGAAGATGGATTAGAACCATAATCTAATTGTATTACTTAAAAACTTGGTTTGAAAGCCTTAAATTAGTGGAACCTCAAGCTTGAAATTGAAGATAGAGAAGAGTAGACATAGGTCAAGTTGCGCCAAACCACTATAAAAATCTTGTATTTGCATTCTCTCTACCCTACTCTTTTACTTTATATATAATTGTCTTTATATTGTTTTATTATATATTTGCATGTAATTATCTCTTACATTCTCATAAATTAAATTTGCAAAAAGAGACCATCACCCCTTCACCATCCCCTTCTAGAGTGATTACCTTAGGTTGGATTAGTCAAAATTTTCTAATAGGTTGTAATACACTACCTCCCAATTGAATAGATGACTTGTTTTAGCCATTCAGATAGAGTTTTTATGGTAAGTGCACTAATGTGTATGGTTTCACATTAAACATGACTTACATTGAGTTATGAAATTCGCTATCAAGTAGTTATGACTTTACCAAGTTACTTTGTTGCATGAATTCCCAACTTTAAGAGAATATTGAGCTAGTATTGAGATTTTCAGTAGCTTTAACCAACGAGTGAAACCCTAAAATAGTCATATATTTCTTAACACCATCAGATATATCATGGGTTTGAAACAATGTGTCCCATTAGATGATCCTAAGGACTTGTGATCATACAATATGTGGTTAAAATAATTCCTTAAATGAAATTTGACATATACCCGTTAGAGTATATCAATTAATCACAAAACAAAAGGATCTTAGAGTCAAGGATGGTAAAAATAATCTTGAAAAGTTAATAGTATTCATTTCATTAGATTAGAAACACTAATTCAGAGAAAGTTTGCATTCAATTGTTAGCAGGTCATGAACTTGAATTTAGCATCCTGATCTAATATCATAGGATACTAAAGTATAATTAATTCTCCATAGTGAGATGTTAAGTTAACTTCAAAATTTGATTATGAGGAAGCCATTATTTTTTCTTCGAGTTAAAGTGATCCTTCACTTGAACTCATATTCCTTGGTGACACATTATTTGAGAAATATTTGGGCTCTTTATTCATATGTATAGATAAGAGCATTTTAATACATATGCAAAGTTGCATAAGAGCTGAAGAAATGTCTTTTTGGATTTAACTAATTAATTAATTAGATTCCAATAAGGCTAATATATTAATTAGGACTTGGTGGATTAGATTGAGTGACCTAGGCCTAAAATTGACTCAAATCACTTAAGCTTACAAGAAAAACCTATATAAAACCCCCTTAAGGATTAAGTACTTGCAACTTTTGCTATTTAGTCTTTCAGAGAAAGAGTGAAAGAGAACCTTAGTCTTCATTCTTATCGAAAAGATTCCACCATCCTTATGTGCCAAAGTCCAAAAATGAGTTATCGGGTAAAAGATCATGAAGTATTTGAGATTCACATTGCCCTCTTCATCGACTAGAATTGATTTAGAAACATCTAAATTATAAGTATTATTTTCTAAGCATCTGGATTTAAGATTCATTATTTTGAACGCTTCTATTGCATAGATCTAAAAATTCTTAGGATAATCTTGCATGTATCCTAATGATTTAAGGTTTGAAATAGAGTAATCTAGACATTCCAACAAACATAGATATTGTGATCTAGCATTTCAAAATACGTATTGCAAGTCATTTCAATAGAAGGACATAGCACATCAAATCACTTATTCCGATGTTAAGATGATCCACTCAAGAGTACAAAGTGTTGCATCATTGAATGTGAAAAAAGAGTATAGATATTGACTAATATGAAACCCTTAGAATTAGTATTCAGATTAGGTAAAACCGTGTATTTTTATTAGATTTAGCAGGCTATTTATGTAATTCTTCATGAATCCAAATATATAAACTATTTGAATTATCTATTCAATATACATGTAAGTTACTTCTCGACAACCCTTAATGGTGCTGAAAAAGTTATTCAAGCAATTTATATACTAAGTTTGAAAAAAAAAAGAAAATCAAACGGCACCAAAGAAATAATGTGACATCAAAAAATAAAAATAAATTTTAAATTACATTAATTTTTGAAAATAAAAATATTACTCTTGAATTATTTTCATTGTAAAAGTGATCGTCCGTATGAAAATAATATTTTAAATTTTAAAAAAGTTAGAAAATATTTTAAAGAAAAGGGAGGCTAAAATATATCAAATATTTATGTTTTTTGAAAAGAGCAAAACATTCCATTATCTAATGGGCCAGAGATGCTGACAGTATTTGGGCCGTCAGGTTATTCAACCAAAAAGAAGCCCAACAAAAACATGAACCAAACAATACAAATGGGCCCGATCAAGGGTTTCGGCTTCAAAAGCCATGGCCCTTTTCATTTTTAGGCCCAAACCTGATTTGTTAATTTTGGGGGCCCAATCTTGAGATACACTTACTCTCCAACACCAAAGTTTTTAGCAAATTTCAATCTTCAAAAATTATTTAAAAATAATAATGAATATTTTTTCTAATATTTTATGAATTCTTATCATTTGGATAAACAAAAAAAAAGAAAGAAAATGGATTAATATACGAGATTCTTAAGTACTTTATAAAGTAATATTATCTTGTTACTTTTTTAATACATAAATATTTATAAAAAAAATATTACAAAACATGTCATTATAATTTTCTTCGAAAAAGTAGTTTTACAAAGCTAGTTGGTGAGTGGTGGCTTTATATGCTCTTAAAAGGACAAATAAACAGTGACCCATTGGCTGTGAAACAAAGATAGGGCTTCCTTTTTATAGTACCCCTGACCTAAAAAATAAAGGCAATGACTACTGGTTGGTCCCAAACCCTAAAGGCCCATGTGGTAGAAGAAGGTTGCAGTCTCTCAAAATGGAATGGTTTCAAACTTTCAACTATTATTTTGTGTTTGGGAAGCAAGAAAATTGGAAATGGTAATAAGATTCTGGGGTCCAATAGTGGCCCAAATCATCAAACTAATGTTACACATTTTGCACCATTTCCATAGCCAATAGTTCAGTCATGAACTCCCAAGTGGATTTATGTGGAAAATGGGTAGGTCTATGAGAAATGGAAAGTCTAAGAGCCATTTTTGTCTTCAATGGCTGACAAGTACAGTAAAGATTCTCTTATTGAAGTTTGGATGGCTTAAATCCAAAATCAGAGTCTAGGGGCTGCGGGTGAGATGGTGCTAGAGGCCATGGATTCTATTTCCTAAGTCCCAACTAGTCTCTAGATGGGAAGTAGGTAGATGGTTCATAGTGCACAAATCGTTCACGTATCTTTAGGTCGGTTGATCAAATCACAACTCGTGAGGGGACAAGTGACATCAAAGTCGATCCTTTACATCAAATTTATAGAGTTTAAATAGAAAAGAGCTTTTAACACCTACTAGAAATTAATTCTCCAATGTATATGGATCGGTGTAAAATCACACACTCAAATTAGCAAATCACCATTTTTGAGGTTTTGATTAAATACATTTCATCCTTATAAGTTTAAAATTTCATCAAAAACTTTCTTCTATCATTGTCATCTCTAATTTTTCAAGATTTTTTTATGAAATTTTAAATTTATACAGACAAGATATATTTAATCAAAATTTTAGGAAGAAATGAATGAAATTAGCCCATTTTTTAATAAGACGAAAGATAGTTTAAGAAATGCCTTTAATTCGAGATCTTAAAAGTAGAAACCCTTAAAAGGAAAAGCATCAGGCATTTAACGCACACAACATTAAATGATACATTTACAATGACATGACATTAAAATACAAATTAAGCATCCATTTCATTTTAAATGTATGAAAAAATAAGAAGAAAACTCGATATTTATATGAAAATTAATTTCCATTCTCTACCTTTTTCTTCTTCTACATCCCACCTAATCCCATCTTGATGTTTCTCAATCATCTTCTTTTTAAAAATCACATTTCAAACTTAGCATATACATCCATCTTTAGATTAATTGAATTCAAGACTTGTCGCACTTTTATATTTTGACAAAATCATACTCAAAAACCTAACTATTGGCTTCTTGCTTGGAAAAGACTAGACCAAAAAATATGCTTAAGAATTATTAGAAATGATAATTTTATGGAATTGGTTATAGAAGATACGTATGGGACTATCTAATTACGTTGAAAGCGCATGCACAAATCACTATTTTCTAATTAATAACTATTGATTTATGATAAGAGTGATAGAAGTGATTTAATCTTAATTGATTTTTATTTTATTTTTATCAAACTTAGAAGTTTACTATTCTTAATTTTGGATTTAATGAGAAGGATAAGATGAATTGAGAAAGCACTTTTTTTTTGCGACTGAATTCTTCATGGGCGGTTGGTCATATGTGGGACAAGAAAACGAAAGATACAAAGGGAGAAATGGAAAGAAAAGAAAAGAAAAAGGAGGAAAATGAGAGAGATGCCAAACAGCCCCTAGAAGCCTAAGCCTAGAGTATGAACTGTACGAGAGAGGGATTTGAACTGTACGAGAACCTTCAGGTCCAGTCATCAAGATCCAGTGGGCCCCAACTGAGGACTCTCGACAGCCACTCATCGTCAAACTCCAGACCATCACAGCCGTCCATTCTCTCCCCACCAACTACCACCAACTCCGGCACGTAACACTCCTCCTTCGCCACCTCCATCGCTGACCCTTTTCCCGTAGCAGCCCGCCCCGCTCTCCGGCCGGCGAGCCCCACCAAAGAAGTCCCCACTACACCACTGCCACCACCACCACCACCAGCCATCTCAACGCCGGCCATCACAGTCGATGCTGAGTCAGAAAACGATGCCCCGCAGCTCTCCCTACTGGTTCCAAAGACGAACCCCGGCAAATCCGGCGAGGGGATTCTAGCCGGTGGCGAGCTTATCTCCTTCCACAGCTCCTGCATGACCTCCTCCACCATCTCTTCCTTGAACTGAAGCCCCGGCAAGGACTCATCGCCTTCCGGCACAGCTAGAATCTCAGGAAAAAGTCCAGCCAAGTCGCCGGAGTAATCAGAGTCCAACGCCTTCACGACGCCCTCTTCCATGCCAAATGTTTTCTGAGGGGAATATGGGGAGAGCGCACTGAAACGTATATAAAGGTTGGAAAGCAACGTGCCACGCTGGCGTAAGATGCCACGTAGGACACTAAGTCTGATGTTATGACGTGGTACGCTAAGTACAGCCAAAATTTTGTCGGTAGTCAGTTTTAGGAAAGTGAAACGTTTCCGTATCACCAAAGGGAACATCTTCCTTGATTCCTAGCACTCGATGTCCACCAAAGTCCACAAGGCTGTCATGCAACGGCATCTTATTCAGGTAGACATACGCCTTAGAAGTAGTTCCTTGTTTTTATAGCAAGAGTACAAAGCGGCCTCGAGAAACGCAATTTCGTGAAATTACAATGTTGCCCCTTGCCAGTGCTGCGTGGATGCTGAGCTGTACGCACTTTAGTAAAAGGATTTTGAATTTCACTAATGCACATAATGTTACAATATTTTACAGAAATGCCATTGTTTGGGGAAGCTGTCAGTGAAGTAAGGCGAGTATTGTTTTTTACGTACACTAGCGGTTCAGAAAACTTTCCTCTCGTGATTCATTGGTTGGATTACTATTTCTAAATAAAATTCTTTTTAAAAATAAGCAGCTTTTTTTCTTTTTTCTTTTTTTTTATTATTTTAAGCAATAAAACGCATTTCTTTTTATGGACTGACCACTCTTTCAATGAATCATGTTTCAAAATAGACATCAATGATTATTTTTAGTTTATTTTACAAAATAATTAAAGTAGAATTATTTTGGGTAAGAATGAGTGTATGATGTAACCTCCTTAAGCTCGAACAAAATCATGAATAGTTGAATAAGACGATGCTTAGACGCAAAAATAGAGAATGAAAATGAGAAATCAATTCCATTTATATGTGTTAACGTATTTGAATTGTTTTCCAAAACAAAAATAGAAATAAAAAAATTTATTGTAATGAAAACTAAAACTTGGTTTAGAAAATATTCTAAAAAATAGTTAAGAAAAAATGGGTTTTAAAAATAATTTTTGATTTTTTTTTATATTTTATAAAATAAAATTTTATTTCAGAATCAAAAAATATTTCTTTATATTTGTATAATTATTTTTAAAAATAATTACTAAAAAAATTAAAATTAATTAAAAAATATTTTATTTTTTATTTTTAAAAACAAAAAACTGCTTTTCTATTTTCTAATTAATAGACATGTTTTTTTCTTTTCTTTTTTTTTTAAAGAATAAAAAATTATTTTAAAAAATAATTATCAAATATGACCCAAACCTTGCTTATACTCTATATATATATATATATATATACATATATATAAAATAGACACTTATATTTATATATTTATAAAAAAAAAATCAAATTTATATAAAAATAAAAGGATACAAATATAAAATAAATGAGTTATTATAACTCACCCGTATTCTTATCTTATTTTCTTGCTTATTCCCACATACCAATCACACCCTAAATGCAGAAGAATGAGATTCAGCTGAGATGTTACAGACAATAAAATGGAATGGGCTTATACTCCATGTAAAAGCATAGTAGAATGATTTTATTTCCAAGGAACATCCAGAGATGCCCTGTTAAAACAAATTTTTAGATACAGAATCAATCACTCTGCAGCCCTAACAAATTCAGATACACTTTTCAATCCAAAAATATACAAACCCTATCCATCTACAATTCCAAATGTTCTGCAAGTAACTACATGGAGAGATGGCATGTCACTTGGGGCAGATGAACAGAATGGTTAACTAGAATGCATGGTTTCTCCAGTGACAGTAGAATATAAGATACTGAGTGGTATGAGAAAACTTTACTGCATCTGAAGATAGCTTCAAACTATCTGATTGCTCTTCCAGACACTGAAATATCCGAAAAATGGAAGCAGCCCATTTGGTGATTAGAGGCATTTGGAGAGTACATTCTGCCCAAATGGACACTACCTATCATCTGGTGGCAACGTTGGGCTTTTAGAGCACATGCCCATCTTGTGAAGTTCCTTCAGCCTGCTGGTTGGGTTGCATAAACCTGAAAATTTTCACCTGTCATCTCCTTAAGAGCATCATACATAGAAAGGGAAAAACATTGCGGTTGACAATGTCAGCAGTGATAGTACATTAGGTTTCAATCCTCAAAGAGTTTAACTTGTCTAGACTATAACCAAGGCAGAGTAAGTGACAGAAAGAAAAAGGTAATCCACTTTTGTGAAACTGGGGATTCTCATCATATTTTTCCCTTCTCAAAGAAAGAAAGGGACTCGGTTTCAGAATTTGTGGTTAGTGCTAATCAACTTTTATATTGATGAGCAGATTGCAAAGAGGGAAAGAAAAGATAGCCACTAAGGACAGCAGCTGGTTCTCGGGTTGGAAATGATTCCTTCCCATGAATCTTGTGTTTCCTTTTGAAAATACCAGTTGGAAGAGAGTAGAAGGGGAACCGGCCAATTCAAACAAGAGCACCATCCTATCTTACATGGGATATATTGACAAATGACTTGTAATACTTCCTCATTTCCTGTGAGATAAACCTTCACGCTTTATATGTGATGGCTGCATCACTATCACAATTAAACAAACATTGTTTCGGACTCCTAATATAAGATCAACGTTTGGTTTTAGAGTAGCTAAAGAAGAATCCTGCAAATGAATTTAGGGCTAGATTGTTAAAACAAGAAACGAAGATTAGGGTTAATTTAAAACACTTTTGAGATCTAGACTTTTATTGTCAAATCAGAGTTCCAAATTTAAACCAGTCTTAAGATCTATTTTATTCTTGGATTGACTCTTTGATCATCAAAGTTGGGATAATTCCACTTTCTTGACCTTCAGAATAACTTATTACAGAGTACACTAAACCGAAAATTAGTTAAGCAAATGGGCAAATTAGTAAAGCATTGTATTTTAAAGAAACATTCATTGAAACAGTATCCGATTCCAATCTATCTAAAATGGCCTACTTTTGGAAACAATAACTTCTTATAACTGCCACAACCACTCTGGCTCCAGCTTCTTCTTCCTCATAAAGAATACTTTCTAACTACCTTCACTATTATCCTTTCCGAAGATCAATTCTTTTTCAAACTTGTGTAGTTTATCTGCTCATAAAGTTGATTCTTTCATGTAATTCATGAAGTGTCAAATTTAAAAATAATTTCCCTTTTTAAAAGTTTTGGGATCTGCATGTGAGAGTAAATTTGTACTGTTTATAACTCCTTTTTAAAAGGAGAAACCACAAAATTTACAATTTTTATCAAAGATGATGATTGGAGCACATATTTTTTAGGGTGCTTGGTGAGAGAAAATAAACAAAAGCAGAGCATTTTCAAAAAGGCGCCATTACCTGAACATTTTGGGATGTCCCAGACAGCAATAGATGTTGGTGTGCATCGAGGATCACATATTGCTCGGTTATCTTCATGATGGACATTCATGGCAAGCATCCACGATCCAATAGTGACATCCTCATTGTTAAACATTCTCAAACTGAAAGGTCAAAGATACATATATTCAATGAAGCACTTCACTGACAAAAACAAAAAAGAATGTAAAACAGACTAAACAGAAAGATAGAAGAAAAACGCTATGTATAAGGTTTAAATATCTATATCACATGAAGGGGCCGGACAATTTTACAAAATGGGCAAGCGCCATTGACCAGTTTTTGCTTCCTCTCGATTGGATAGAAAGGGTTTTTATGGATTAAACTGAAAGGAGCATCATTAGATAAACATGACTTTACAGGGATACCATCAATAGTCAGTGAAATGGGAATGCCTCTTAAAACATAATTCAACAGGGATCATGTCATATTGAACCTCCCTCAGATAAGGGTACAAAAACTATAGCATTGATCAAACAAGTTTCGTGTGTGACAAACCTGTTATTTCTAGCAGCTGCCAATGAAGCTACCACCTCCTTAGATAGAACATATATAGGACCATAAGCATGCAAGAAGTATTCATTTCCAATCAGATGTCCTGATTTCTCATACCTGAAATTTTTGGGATGAACCATCCACAGATTAATTACATGTCATAAAAAAACCATGTATGTTTCCAAAACTCATACAAGGAAATGCAATCTTCCACCATTTCATTTTAGGGTCAGTGATGACTGGCCCTTTCTTCATGCACCCAATGTAAGTTAGCAAATGGCTTCGCTCCTTAGCTAGAAGAGTGGAGAGTCGATCTAAGAAATCACCCAGAAAATGTTAGATTGCAATGTGTAAGACCATTAACAAATACACAAACTAGTAAACTCTTTCACAAACCGGGACGCAAATAAATATCGTCATCAGCTTTGACATAATAATCTGCATCAAAGAGTTCAAATGCTGCTTTGAAAAATGCCAAACTACAAATTCAAATAACCGCATTAGCCTGAAAGTTATGGATTACAACAGAGATAAGAATCATTGAGAAGCTCAAAGTCTTTACGTTTTGTGTGGGAGGTTTAGGTATTCTTCCCGAACGTCTATAAGCATGAAATCTCTGTACTTCTCCACCTCTTTCTGCAACTCTGCCATCTTCTTCACATCTTCGGACCTTCCAATCACGAACCTAAAGGCTAAACCAGTAGCTTGTTCCAATCTACAAAGTCACAAAATGAAGTGAGTTTGAATTAGAAATGAGTGAGGTGAAAAACAATTTGGCGCAATCTACAATAGAAGTTTTCTCAAGAAACTAACAGCTCAATGAAGTAGATACCAATTAGGGGTATGTAAATCAAACGAATGGGCAGAAAAACAATTGATAACAATTTTTCTACTGGTCAGCAATAGAAAAAGTATCACTTTATTTTCTTTTCTTCGCCTCAGCTTTCTCAGAAACCGAACATCAGACTGAAGTGAATATGAATTCGTAAAATGTAAAATGAAATGGGTAAGCTCAGTACAAATTTATCTTCTGATCCAAAATTAAAAACGTTACTGGTTTATTTTCTTTCCTTTTCGTCAGCTTTCTCAGCAAGCAAGCAAACAGAGTAAATATGAATAAGCAGTATGTAAGAAGAAATGGATGAGCTGAAAAACAATTCCACAGATCCGCAGTGAAATTAGTTCATTTTCACCCTTTTCCTCAGCTTTCCCACCAACCAAACAAAAACAAGAAATCACAAATCAAAGCAGTAGCTGCTCATTACCGGAGAAGCCCATCGGGATCGGAAGGGAACCAAGTGCTCCGGAGAGCAGATCGGCGGTTGGCTGAGGAGAACCCAGTCTGAATTCCAACAAAGCCGAGGACTTTGGGGCGGTCGAGTAGATCCGGCTGAGGATTGGAAAGGGAGTAGAATGCACGGAAGGTGTCATGGATACGGCCGCAGCGGAAGACGGGCAAGGGTCGGGGGCGGCGGAGGGCGGAGACGGCGAAGATAGTCCCGGCGAGGCCGATGGTGAGAGAGATGAAGCAAAAGACTAATAGGGGTAGGCGAGCATTGGATGTCGAAGTGGCCAGTAAGGGCCTTTTGGACTTTTCAGCCTTGGAGTAGGTGGTGGCAGTGGTTGCGGAGGAGGAATTGAGAGGGAGGAAAGAGGCGGCGCGTGGCATTTTGGAGGAATTTACGGTTTGATCATGGCTACGGCGATTGAGAGTGGCAGACTCCTAGATTTGTGGGAAGACAACCGTCTTACCTGTTGGTCGTCTCCTTCTTCTTCCCCCCCTCTTATAGTTCCTCAATTTTCCATCATCTTTAAATATATAAGTTAATTAAATTAAAATTATATTATTTTTAAGCTATAAATAACAAGTAAAAATGAATTTTAAAAAGGGTTAGCACTTGTTTGGCCATATTTTCAGTTGTTTGTTTTTAGAAATTGTTTTTAAGTTAAAAAATAAAAAAATAGTTTTTTTATTTTTTTATAAAAAATAATAATGTTTAGCAATTGTTTTTAAAAACTTTAAAAATTAAAAAAAAATGTTTGGATAAATTATTTTTAAAAATAATTTTTTGTCTTGATTTTCAAAAAATATCGTAAATTTATATGATATTAATTAACTTATTCAAACCTTCTTGGAAATAAAAATAATTTTATATTTGCAAATAAATAAATAAATAAATAAATAAAGATTTTAGTTAAACATGAATAATAATATTATAATAAAATCATAAATTATAATTTTTTTTATAAAAAATATAAGTTGAAACATAAGGATATTCTTTGTAAAAATTTTTTTATTAAAAATGAATAATAATAATAATGATTTAAAGACAATAATTATTAGTAATATTTTATTTAAAATGAATAACAAATAAAGTTCAATTTTTTAACATATAAATGAACCAAATTTTTTATTACATGGACACATTTAATACTAAATTAGAAACATAATATTTTATTATATTTTGATTTAATCTATTGAATTAGTTTTTTTAATTTCAAATTATTCTTCAAAATCAAAAGATTCATTCAATAATTTAAATTATTAATTATGTCTTACTTAATTTATAATTTATTTATCATATGAAAAATTAAAAAAATATAGTTGATATGTATAAATCATAAAGTCATAATTCATAATATATTAATTTTGATCAATTATTTTTTTAGTAATTAAATTTATTTTTTGAGTTTTAAATTATTTATAGAAAAATTTAAACTCAATAAGAAATTTAATACAAAGAGCCTCTTGATTTGAAGTTCGTATATTTAATGAAAAAATTTATAAAAATATGATTAAGGGTAGAAGAGAAAAAATAGAATCACAGTGAACCAATTTTTAACCCATAAATTTTTTATATAAATGTGTTTATTAATAAGTTTTAAATTATTTTTAAAAATTATTAGACTTGTTAATGAATATAATACATTAAATTTTATTTAATTTGAAGTTTATTTGTCTTATAAAAAAAATCGAAAAATAAAGATTTAATGTAGAAAATAAAAAATAGAGTTGTTGTAAACCAATTTTCATCTATAAATTTATAATTGTTAATAAATTTAACACATTAAGTCTTATTTAATTTAAAATTTATTTATTTAATAAAAAATTTTGTAAAAATGTTATACTTAAAAAATGAAAATAACCAAGTCCAATAAATTTTTATTTATAACTTTCTAATATGCTTGAGTTTGACTTTATAGTATTAATTAAATAATTAATATAAATATGAATAATACCAGACAATAAAAGGAAATGGGTGGGTGATATGCAAATATTTCAATCTATTTAAAAATGCTTTTGAAAACAATGAATTTAGAATGAATATGTTTTGCATTTCTAAATATTTCATAAAAATAGCTTTATTTTTTACTCATTCTTCGAATATTTCTAGAGCAATTTTTCGAAAAAAAATACATTAAAAACTTGTTTCTACCAAAAATTGTCAAACATGTTTTTAACACTAAAATACAATTCCCAAACAATGTCTTAATTTTTTCCCAATCCCACCATTTCATATTCGCACCAAGAACAAGCAATCAACAAATTCATTCTTGCTTGTATTACTCAAAAAACACGGAATCTTTAGGCCCCAAAACAAGAATTAGCAAAAAGAAGAGAGAAAAAATTGAAATCTAACTATCTAAGCCCAAATGGCAAGAGCAGACATCATGCCAGCTCCAAGAAACAGCATCAAATATGAGAGGACTTGGAGCCTAACATTGCACTTCATCCTCTTGCTCAGGAAGTCCGCTGCAATCAAGTCCACCAGCGCCATGTATATAAGGATGCCGGCGGAGACGCAGTCGAATACGCCTTCGATGACCAGCGCTCGGGGGCTGTCGGGATTGTAGGAGGAAGAAATGGCCGTGCCGATGCCGATGCCTGCTGGGGTGGTGATGGCGAAGAAGCAGGCCATGAGGGTAGTGGAGAGGGTCTTGAACTGGGCTTGGGAGATGCAGCCTCCCAGGGCGAAGCCCTCGAAGAACTGATGGAATGATAATGCCGCTATTAAGGGTCTTATGGTGCATGGACTCTGAGACACTCCCAGTGATAGCCCTATTATCACCGAGTGGGATATGATTCCTAGTTCCAGCACCTGCCAATTAGATCATGAAAAGTAAAATTAACAAGTTTAATCATCTGTGAATTTTCCTTGCACTTTCTTCGTTACCAAACACCCTAAGCAATGAGACATCTTAAAAAAGGTATGGGTATTAATTTCTTTTTTTTTTTTTTTTTCTTTTTTTTAAACTACACCCACAAAAGGAATTTCCCAAAAAAGGGAGCCCACACGTGGAAATCCCAATTGGCATCAGCCGCACCCGCCCGCATCACACGGGACAAATGAGAAAAAGTCAAAAAAGAAAAAAAAAATACGAAAGTTAATTAAGAGTAATAACTCACGCAAAAACAAAAATAAAAATGAAAGTAAAAAAACTCACCTGTGAAACGACAACGTGTCGAATGCCGCCGTCTTCCTCATCACCATCTTCTAACACAAACCCGTGAGAGTGGCCGTGTCCATGGCTGTGATCGTCGCCACCGCGGCGGCCGTCGCAAGACTCCTCCCCATGAGGGTGGTTGTGTCTATGGTGCGCCGCGTGCGCATGCATTCCCACTATGTGCATTCCTCCGCCTTCTTCTTCTCCAAACACCTTTCCGTTGGAATCCTTGGCTTCGATAAACGGGACGATTCCGTCTGAGTCCGAAGGCCTGACTCGGGCCTCAGTCGCCTGAGTCCGCTCCTGTTTGCGTTCATAGTACTGGGTTCCGACGAAGTCAACGACGAGGGTGATGAGGGCGGAGACCATGGCGAAGAAGCCGGAGAAGGGGAACTTGGACCAGGGGTATTTGGGGAGGCACGAGTCGGACAGCGCCGTCGAACCGTCGGGTAACATGTGGACGAAGCCGGTGGCGAGGATGACGCCGGCGGCGAAGGCTTTGGCGGCGAAGAAGAGGTTGCCATCGGTGCGGAGGAAGCGGCGCTTCTTTCCCACGAGGGGAATGGCGACGCCAGAGACGCCGGCGACGAGTATTGCGGCGATTGCGACGAATTTGAGAGTGAGTGCGCCTGACTCATCTCGGCAGGCCTCTAAATCGGCTTCGCCGCAACTCGTTGTGGCCATAGATTGAGAAATTGTCCGTAGCATCGACTCTGTTTTATCAAAAAAGGGGAAAAAAAAAACCCAAATTTCAGAAACCTATAACAACAGCCAACTCATGTAAATTATGAACAGAAACGGAAAATTTTTCATTTGGATCTTTTGGGTTGCTGACAAAACGATGTAATTGGAAGACAATTCTGAACTCTGAATTAAGTCTAATCCAATTTTCCATTCTTTCGCCTGTTTGGTTGGTGAGAAATTGGAAAAAAGTTTCGGAATTCAACAGCTGCCAATTCTAAATTCCCATTTCCTTTTCTTTTTTCCTTCGATTACGCATCAATAAAATGCACCCTTTTTCATAACCAAAAATCAAAACAGAACAACACCACTAAAAGAACCAGATTCAGATTCCGCTTTCTCCCCTTTTCCTTCAATTCCCAATCAAAGAGTTACTTTCCTTACCCGAAAAAATCATAGTCTTTCCCTTCAACCGTTCAAAGTAAAGCACCGGAAACAATTCCTGAAACACAGAAAATCCCAAAACCCAAATCATCAAAAAACCAATCCCCAGATACAAAAAAAAAACACAGAGAAACAACCACAATTGCAACAAACCTCAAAGACCACCATTGAAGAACAAATCCTGCGTTTATCCTCAGATCATCCGTCTGTGTGAGAGAGAGAAAAGCGGAGACGGAGGCTTGGTGCGGTTTGAAATTGGGTGGGGAGAGGGGGGATTTTGGAGAGAGAAGAATGTCGACATAGTTTGACGAATGGCAAGGTTTCAGAGGGAATGGACTAAACAGTTGCGGCTTTTTGCATGTAGATGAGCGCGATAATGTCGACACTCTTCTCTTATTCTATTACCACATTTATTAATTAATTTTTTTTTTTTCACTTTATTTATTTCTATTTTCATTCCCATCTTCTTTCCCACGAATCCCACCTCGCATGTTTTGATTAATCGTTAGGAAAAGTACTGCAGGATGCTCCTTGGGCTTCTGTTTGGTACTCGAGAAAAAACAAATACCACTAATTTTGCTCATTGGTTGGCAACTTGGCATCTCTAGGATCCATTTTATATATATTTATTTTTTTTCTATATAACTTTTTAGGGGTAGGTGGTCCCTACTCCCTATGATCCTTTTTCCAACTTGTAAAAATTATGCAAACATATCTACATGACAAGTGACAACATCGTGAAACATGATAATGAAGAAGAAGTAGCCTACCATCTCTTTTCTTCTCCAACCATCCAAGAATATTTTATCTTTCCATTCTCAAATAAACACCCATGTGGCTACTCAACCAACAATTTTCCCTAAAATTACCATGTTGGATCACCAATTTTGTTGCCCCATATTGAAATTTGAGAATAATTTGAAATTCTTTCTCATTAATTTATGTTCTTTGTTTTTAAAATTAGAAAAATAATATTAATGTTTATATGGGATATCATAAATTTTAAATAATTATTTTAAAAGATATTTCAAAAAATTGTTGTATCAAACCATTTTTATGTATCTACACAGATATTAAAGCTTATTTGGGAGTTATTTTTTATAATAATTCAAATTAATTTCAGAAAACATCTTTTAATTGTTTTATATTATTTTTACTTGTTTTTTTAAGGATTATTTTAAGAAATAATTAATTTGTGTTCTCTATTTTTTAAATTTAAAAAAATATTATTAATTTTTATATGAGATATTAGAAATTTTAAATAATTATTTTTAAAGTTATTTTAAAAATTACGGTATCAAACCATTTTTACTATCTCATATTCTAGAATTTATTTTCACCTAAGGTGATATATTTTATATAGAATTTATTATTTAAATACTACTTATGAAAACAAAAAACAAAAATGCACATCCAAATAGATACTAAGGGCATGTTTTGATATGAAAACAGTTTTTGAGAGTTTATTTAAAAACTTAAAATATTTTTTTATTCATTTTTAATATTTTTAAAAATAATTAAATTAATTTTCAAATGTATTTTTTTAGTTTTTTGTTTTAGATAATAGAAAATTGTAATCAAAAGCGGTTTGAAACCGAATCCTAAATTATTTTAAAATACATGTATGATTAAAAAAATCCCACCATATAAATAAAGTGACCACATCCCCATTAAAAAAATCCCACCACATAAATAAAGTGACCACATCCCCCTAGGATCATAGTCATTTGTTATTAAGTCTCCCACCATCTGCTGCCAAACAGAAACCAAAAGGACCAAAAAGGGGGAGAAAACAAATGGACAAATTATTAAAGGAATGCATCAATTTTTTGAACTTTTTCCAAAATTGTAGAATCTTTTTATCTTTGATCTGTCATGTTCAGTTGGCTTTTTCCTTCTTGATATATTTTAAATTTATTTAAAAAAATACCTAAGAATTAAAATATCAACATCAACAGATGTAATATTATGTGTAAATTTCGAACATTTTTGTCAATGAAATGAAGGAATTTATTAATACAAACATAAAAAATTAAATAAAATTTTAAAATTTATTTTCACATAAAATTATAACATATGACAGTTAGAATTATAAATAAGCTAAATAATAATTATTTTTATTTATGTTTATATCAATTAGGTATTTTATTTTATTTTATTCTATTTTTAAAATAACAAAATGTTTGAATTCTCTAAAATTTATTAAGTAATATTTTTTTGAAATATGCTCTGATTTATTTCTCATTATGAAATAAATTGATTTGTTAATTATCGTGTAAGTAGATTTCACGTTCTAATTTATTATGATAATTTTGAAACTCTGGTTATTAGTGGCACCGGTCAACATAGGTTATACTGTTGACTTTCATTATTTTTGGTGGGGTAGTGATATGATGTGAAAACAATGTCACCCCACGGGCATAAGAGTGTTGATGGCTCTTGAAATGACATTAATCAGAAATTGTTTTGTCCACCAACAAGAGAATCAAATCGAGACTATTGGCTCTTGAAATGACATTAATCGGAATTGTCCATCAACAAGAGAATCAGATCGAGACTAACTATCTAATACATGTCTCACTATTTGGGAATATTATTATTATTAGTGGATCCGAGTCCAATGTTTGTTTATGAAATTCTTTTGGGTATAAACTGATTATTCAAATTGTATTATATTGTTTTATTAAATTGACGTGCCAAAATTTTCAAAAAAATAAATAATAATAATTAAATTATTAAATTAAATGAGTTTATTGCTAATTGATTCTTGAAAAAATGTGATATTTCCCGAGATTTAATCATCTACTATAATTGATTTTTCTTATTGAGTTGTTAAATTTACCCTTTTTTATTATTCACATCTTAAGTTAGAAGTGATATGGTGAGAACCAATAATTTTTTTAATGTTTGAGATATTTTAATTAGTTTTAGGTTAGAAATTTATAGCCTTTATTTTACGCTTTGATTGCTTTTTTGAATCATTTTGAGATGGTTCTCTTATAGCTACATTTTGGATTTATTAATTGAGGTCATTCATGTGTTGAACTCTAAGGTTTGATGTATGAGATGATCGTGGTCCCTCGGCTTTTGGGTTTAGGATGTCGCATAGAGACCTTTTAATTTTTAAATTTCAATTATAATTGTGCAAGATATATTTGCTAATATTAATGAAGTAAAATATATATTAAATAAAACAATCATAAAATTAATTCCTCATAGTAATTTATTAAAATTATTGCAAAAGTAAATTTAAAAGATTATATCGTTTTAAAAAAAATGGAGTGTAATGATGAGTTAGACAATTATTTTTCTAACCATGGAATTAACCACATATCATTATCAAAATTTAATATCACATTATTAGTAAAAAAAAAAAAATATATTTATTATTATTATTTTTTATAAAATATGTATTAAATAAGATCATCATAGGTTTTGTTTATAATCACAAATTATTTCTTGTTAATATATTTTAATTATTTTCAATCATTTTTTTAAACATGTTTTAATTATTTTTCCTTGTCTTCTATCATTTTTAAAGGGTTGCTTTAAAAATAATTATACAAAATATAATAATGATTAAAAATAAAGTATTACATATAAAAATTACTTTTAAGAAATATTTTAAAAAACAAACTGAAAATATTTTAAATTTTTAAACCAACTTCTATTTTTAAAAAACACAAGAAAAATGTTTTTAAAAACTTGTCTCAAAAACTATTATTTTGAGAATTTTTTATAGAATTTATTTGGTAGTGGCATGAGGAAACGTTTTTGGTCTTTCTAGTACTCGAAAACATTTTTTTTTGATAAAAAATTTCAAATGTTAGAAAAATTAAAATGTGTTATAAAACATTGACAAATAGCTCTTAAGAACTAGTCTCAAAAACTTTCAAAAACATTGTCAAACAAGTCATAAGGGCAGGACAAATTTTTTTCGCAATTTAGGAATAGAGGCTGGGCTGGGTTTGGCCCCAAAACAATCAGGCCCATTGACTTATGGGCCATCAAGACAAAGTTGGTGTTTTGGTGTGCTGTGAAGCCTACCCCATTTGATTTTCATGTCGGCGGGCTATGTCAAGGGAGGCCCACGTTGTCTATGTTCTCAAAAGTTCTACTTGTTTCCCAAGCATATTGTCCTCGTCCAAAAACAAAATATCTTAAGGAAAAAAAAAAATTAAAATCCTTATATAGTACCTATCATTTGACCATGTGAGCATTAGAAGTAGAAACAATAATATTAATTATTATTATTATTATTTTCGGACTGAATTTTATGATTGTAAATCATATCATGGAATAAAATATTAAAAATTAAATATGTCTTAAATTTATAAAATATATTATTAATTATCAACTTAATATTCATGATACTTGAGCAATTTATAAAAAAAAAGGATAAAATTATTAATTTAATGTAATTAAAAATGACAAAGATTAGAAGCTATTCTTCATCATTTTTAAGGGTTTCTGTATTTTAAAAAGGGTAATAAATAATTTAATTGAAACTAATAAATAAATAAATAATTACATGCATGTTCAAATTTCGATGAATTGCTTGTGCTTTCAATTTATATCAATTATTAATATTTTTTGAACTCGAGCTCGATTTTAGTATATTAAAATCTTGTTGAGGCTAACATGAACCTCAAGCAGCTTACAAGTAGGGCAAATTCAATCTATCCAAATTGCAACCCTGACGTCTATACTAGTATGACTTAATTGTAGAGAGAGTATATGACTAGTAGCAAATCAAGTAAGTAACATTCTTTTGTGATGTTGGTATCACATACATTTGATCGAGCCATAGGATGGGAGGGTAGGACATGGGTCATACCAAGGTGAAATGTCACGCTTATGGCAAAGTCCCCTGTCAAGGTCATACCACAAGTTGCCATGATGTGTCAAGGTCATGCCATGACAAGCATCCAATTAAATAATTGAATTCACTTTACCTTGTACAAATCTTGAGTTTTGATGCTTAGAGTATACTCTTCAAGGGGTCATTTCCTAGAATTGACTTAGCCATAAGTAATCGACATATAAGAAACTAAGTTTTTTTTTTGTTTTTTTTTTAAAGATCAATTAGAGCTTTTATAAGTATTTACTTAATTTTGTTCAAAAAACTTATAGCATAAAATAAAGCTTAATGTAAAAGTTAAAAAAAAAAAATATTGTTTCTCATAAAAACTCTATTTTGATTCATATAAGAAATTATTTCATAAAAGAAACCTTGTCGATATCCATACCTCTAAGCGACTAGTAAGGATGACTATGATAGATATTTCACTCTAAACATACCATGCATCGAGTAAGGGTGCAGGTCTTATATACGAGACCGTCAGATGAATAGTCTTATTCATAAGTAGAAAGAGTTTCAATACTAAATGAAGACAGATAAATAAGCAAAGGATAAAGAAGTTTTTCTTGAAGTAAAAAAAGGAGACTTTTAGGCTTTCTGTGCTTCCTTTAACTTGACTTAGCTTAGGTTGATTCAATAAGTTTTGCTCCTTTGAAAATAAATTCTCATATAAAAAATTAGCAATATTATCCCAAACAAAGTCTACCATATTTAAATAAGACATGACCCCACTATATAAGGCTAATAAACATTGCCTATAAAAAGGATAGGACCACATGTGTTTTGAAACACAACCACAATCTAGATGTTTGTACATCTAAACATTTAAAAAAAAAAATCAAATTATTTTTAATTTTAATAAAAATATTATTGGAATATAGAGTAAAACTATTTTAACAATGCCTCTACTACAAAAATAAAAATAATCCAAATATAATATTTAATTTCCCAAAATTGAAGAAATCATAGAGGGAACCAACATAGTGATGCTGGTGTGCATGATTAAAAAAAGGGGAAAAGGAGTCACTAGCCAAAATTAAAAATCCAAATGGGGTGAAATTCAAATTATTTGATCAATCATTCTATAGGAATCTTAGGGTGGCTCAATAGTTGTTAGGCCTTGACTTTTGCCACAAATGGTTACATAAAAGTGCATAACTGTCATGATTACCATAATCTCTAGATTTTTATTTTTCTCATTTTTATATCATATTCCATAACGAACCAACCCTACTCCACTCACCTTTGAATCCACCTCATATTTCTACAATTATTTTTTACCTTAAAATAAAACTAAGTACAACAATAATGGAAAATAAAAAATTATTTAATTTATATATTATTATTATAATTAGTATGTAATGGAAATAAAAAGAAGATAAATGCTTGGACATCTTATTAAATGCAACTAGGGCCTTACATTTACTCCAAACCACCACCTTTCTATTCTTTGTCGATTTCCTCCAAACCCCTCATCCTCCCACCACGTGTTCCTCGGGATTCTGAAAATTAAAAATATTGGAAAAATAAGGAAAATTATTAATAATAATTAAAATACCAAAAATCACCACACAAATAAATAAAAATCCATCTCATCTTTGGTCTCTTCAGTGCTCTCTCTCTCTCTCTCTGTCTACATCTCTGCAAAGCCACTCTCTTTTCTTTCTCTTCTTTTTTCTTCTGTGGTGGGGAAGAGCCATGTTTGAAGAATCCATGTCTTTACCGTCGATCTGGGCTTCCATGAACAGCTGGTTCACGCCCGCTGTCCTCTTCCTCCTCCTCAACCTGATGATCGGTACCATTTTTGTCACCTCTGGTCTGGGGACTCACAGACCCCATCAGCAACCTCAGGACAGCTCCCAAGACCCACAGCCCCAGCTTCCCAGATCTCCCTCTGTGTTGCAGAGGCTCAAGTCCATTAACTTCTACAGCTACAGGTCTCAGGAACCCACCACGGTAACTCCCTCCATCGCTGAAAAGCTCCCTGAACAGGACACCCGTTTCGCTCTTCTGCACACCCACCAACCGGAACCAGAGCCAGAGCCGGAGCGGGAACCGGAACCGGAGAGTCATGAAGGGGAAAGCCCAAAAACCTTAGATGAGATTTACGGTCAGATTCAGGGGGGGCGGCCCTTTGGGAGGACCAAGTCGGATCAGGAGCCGGCGTCAGGTGAAACTCCGGCGAAGCTGCCGAGGAAGATGAAGAAGTCGGCGAGTGCGAAGTCGGCGTTCGCGCATTTTGACGAGGATGACATTGTGGAGAGTCGCCGACCGGCGACTGTGAGGGAAGGGAATGCTAAAGCGACGGTGGCGGAGGGTGACGACGACGATGAGGAGGTGGACGCGAAGGCCGACGACTTCATCAACAAGTTCAAGCACCAATTGAAGTTGCAGAGGCTGGATTCGATCATAAGGTACAAGGAGATGATCGGAAGAGGGAGTGGAAAGTAAGGTATTTTCCATTTCGGAGGTGGTTTTTAAATTTTTGATAGTTTTGGGCCATGTTTAGATTCCGGGTTTATTTCTATTATCGTCCACAGTCTTCAACTTTTGTTCAAATATGCCCTGTAATACGTAAGGGCATTTTGGTCAGTGTACTCATGCACATGAAAGGGAGGAGACGTATTACTGAAATACCCACTGCTTGTTGCCTTAAATGGCATGTAAAGCGTGGGCAATTTCAACATATCGTCATATTGTTATTCATTTTTATGTCCAAAATATTAACTTTTTTCCAAGCTGTAAACCTGTGTTGTGTTCGTCTGGTGGGGACATTTTGGTAATTCCAGTTAAACTCATCCATTGGAGGGGAGTAGAGTTGCAGAGGCAGCCTGAATTCCTCAAATGCCCACTGGTCGTAGCCTCAGGTTGAGCAAAGAGGTAGTAGGGGGCAGTTCAGGGAATTCAGTGTGAAGATGTTTGGTTGGTGTTTCACGTGCCTGGGGTATTGTTTGGGTACGGTACATTAACACCAATCAAGTGGTGTTGCATGGATGATGATCCTTTGATCTTAATGTGGGGTGATGTATTATTCCAAGAGGATCTCACCTCCAAATCATGCTCTAATTTATTAATTCAAGTATTCGTCAACTTTTGTAATTTTACGGTTTTTTTTTTTTTAAAAATCTATTTGAATAAATTTATTAATAGTGTATGAATTATAAAAAAAAGAAAAAGAAAAATAAAGAAGGTTCAAGAAATCTACGAAATCTATGTAAATAGTAATATTTTTATTTTATATAAAAAGACAGTGAATCAGAATATCTATAAATTCGATTAAAAGGCGATTCCCACTAATTTTCAAAATCAAATTTAGTAATATTTTAAAGAAAATTTGATTATTAAATGATCGATCTTATATTATAATTTTTTTTTAATTAAATGTTTTGTTATTTTATTTGTTTTTTCATAAATAGGAAGATAATTATAAATATTTAAATTTTAAAATAATTTCCAAATATGTTCTCTCTAAGTAATTTAACATTAAAGTTGGCTACATTTGTTTTAAATTTTAATAAAAAATTATTCACTAATAAAAAAATAATAAAGAGAATGGATATTTTTGTTAAGTGGGTTTGGACTTTGGAGGGAGGGTGGGCGAAAGTGGAGTTGACACACATGGGTGATGGGAGCATGTATTTAAAGGACGTGTTTGGCAGCTAAGAGAGCCTAGGATTAGGGGTGATGTTGAGGAAGAAGAATTGACATCTAATCTACCAAACAAGAAAGGGATAATGATGATGTGGCTTAATCCAAGGCCAAGATTAGACAATCTACCAAAATAAGCTAATAATGTCGTGTTTGGTTATTATGAAACCCTACTTGTCACGCCACCTTAATCCTTCCATACAACACAAGTCATGTCTCCTCTTTAGAATCTTGTTAATGATGCCTTAATTCTTATGTAAGCAATGGGGTCCTCACATAACCATAAATGGGATTGACATTTCTAGGATAAAATTAGGGATAGTAACGGGCTGAGTTGTTTTCTCGGATACGTCTCTAATAAGATATAGTTAAATAAAAGTAAAAAATAAAAATTTTAGAATAATAAAAAGAAATAGATGTGAAGAGATGAGGTGAGTATGAGAAAATTTCGTTTTGTTTAAATTGTTTTAGGGTTAGGATGAAAATTGATTTAAATGATCAAACATGATCAAAATTATGAGTGATAATTCGTGTTAATGGATTGTATTTGTGCTGTGTTAAAACGTATTTTATCATATAGTTCAATTGAAATTCGATACAAATAATAATCATGTGATAAAACATAAATCCAAACATAAACCAAAATTTATGTAATTAATATCTTAATCAAACATATTTATAAGACTTATTTATTTAAAAAAAAAATTAAAATGAGTAAAATAATTTTAAAATATAATTAGGTTAATAATAAAATTATAAAATTGGTCAATTTTGGTCAAATTTGTGTTATGCCAGTTAGATTCAAAAGTTATTTATTTATTAAAAAAGTTATACAAATCGACACAAATTTGATTTCAAACTCATTTATGTTAAACCTAAACCCATAAAAAGCATATTGAGTTCAATCATATCAAACTTTGCCACTTATAACCAAAATGGAAGTATTCGCCCTATTGCCATCCCAAGCAAAGAAATAAGTTTTAAAAATGTTGTAAGCGTTTTAGATGATATTTTTAAAACATAAATTTTTATAAGAATATTATAATTTTTTTGGATCATTGATGAGTACACATTTGTTATCCAAATCACATGGATAATAAATATGTATAATAAATATACAAATAAAAATGAAGTAGAAAATTGAAACTCGTAAATAAGGTTGATCAAAGTGTCCTTAATACGAATTTGTCATACTTAAGTGTTTACAGTTTATTGACAATCGTCTTTAAAGATTCAATGATTAATTTCTTGTGATAATAGTACTTCAAATCACACGAATCACTTAGTGATTTTTATTCTCTTGTATACCAAATATTTGGTAAGAAAAGAGAAATGACTAGACTCAAAGTTAAGAACGACTTGAATAATAAGAAATGAAAAAGAGTGGAGAGAATTGATGAATGAATGACTAAATAAAAATGTCATGAGAGACCTTTATTTATAGATTTGATAGTGACCTTTAAAAGAGATGTGTCTTTAGACATGTCATTTGAATGGTTGTGTCCTTTAAAATCAAGACAAATCATTTAAAATAAATTGTGTCTATTAAAAAAAAGAATTTGTGTAATTTTCATCCATTTATATAAATTTGAACAACCTTCAAATAAATAGGGATGATGAATATATTTTTTATTATTTTTATTTCTTATTTTTAATTATTTCACTAATTTTCTCGATCAATCGTGAAGAATACGAAAAAGAATCATTAATTTTTTTCCTGCCTAATTTTTTCTCGAATTTTGTGAGAAACAACTTAGGGTAAATGTCATAATCATCGCAATGAAATGATTCAACGGTAAGGGTTTTGGGTGGAGTCATTTTCAAACTTTTTGTCGCCTTCTTTTAATTTAACCACTGAGATTAGGCCACTAAAGGCCATGCTTCATATCAAATCGCACCAAAAAAAAGGAAAAAGAAAAGGAAAATTGGACATTTTAGCCACGTGGCGGATGGAGCTTGTCGGTCAAAGTATCAACTCAATGCGGGACAGTGAGATTATCTCACCTCCAACACACGTGTCACTTGTCGGTCACAGACCTGGCCGACCGCCAAACAGCCAAAACAAGCCATTTTTTACGACTTTAAAACGACACCGTTTTTGGTAGAAGGACCATGAGCCTTCGCTTTTCGCTTCACTTTGGCCTCTTCCTGAAATGCATCATACAAGTCTAGACTCTAGACGACGTGGATGTAGAACGTGCATGCAATTATTTACATTGGATATAAATAAATAAAAAATATATAAATTTGCTTGGATATAAATCCTGGTTTGTTTTTTTCTTTTGTTTTACAATTATTATTATTATTATTATTATTATATAAAAGTAGTTTATAAAAAAATATAAATTTATCTTATATTTTTAAAAATTATTTTAATTTTTTTTTAAATTTAAGAAAAGAGATCTTATCAATTTTTTACACCTCAATTTTTATTTAAATGGTTTTTAAATTATTAATTTTTTAATGTAAGTCTGTAAAAGTTTATAATTTTCTAATTTTTAAAATAAAAAGCAAGAAGTATATCTTGAAAATAATTTTAAATCAGAAATTTTAGTTTTTTTATTTTGAAAAATGAAAAAGATTTCTAAAAAAATAAAAATAAATCATTTCCTTCATTTTCCAAATTGTGAGCAGTGAGGCTTAACCCAATCTTAGAGGCCCAAGGGGCCCAACCCAATATTAGAGGCCCAAGGATCATGAACAAGCCCCGAACCAGCAAAGAGTGATTCTGACGATATTCGAATTACAGAAAAGAGGAAAGCGAGGTCGAGAAAGCGAGGGAAAGTGCGAGAAAATTTTGAGGAGTAGTGAGAAAATGGTGTGGATGAATTATTACCCTCACAGAGTAAAGCAAACTCGTATGTGGGTCGCAGCGTGTCTCTGCTGGCTCTGTCTCATGTTTGCCACACCCAAGATCCCGCACTCTCCCAAACACCACCTCTTCGCTGATATGCGCAATTTTCTCGGTACCCATCTCTCGGAACTCTCTTCTCTCCCTCTATATGTATGTTAATTACTTTTTCTCACCTGGGTTTTTTGTTTTTTTGCAGGAGTGCCGAATACGTTGAATGTGATCACGAACTACCCTTTCTTGGTTGTTGGTATTCTGGGTTTTGTCCTCTGCCTCAGTGGGAACTTCTTTGTTATTAGGTTTTTATCTCTTTCACTTCCTTTCGAAACGATTTAGAGACAACAGAAAAAAAAAATCTGTACTAAAACTTTATAGGACTAGTGTAATTTTGAAATGAGACAGAAATGGTTAGTTTGCAGTACAGATTGTTTAGGGACAGGGGCAATTTGTGGGCTGTCTTAGGGACAGGGGCAATTTGTGGGCTGTCTTTCAATTTTATTTTACTTTCATGGAAATGTGCAATGCTGTGCAACCAAACAATCTGTTGTAACTTGATGAGGCAACTGTAGTTTTCAAATGAGTACTCTGAAAGGAATGGTAGAGTGAAGGTTGTAGTGAAGATTGTTCTTTTATGAGAAGGGATTTATTATTATTATTATTATTATTATTATTATTATATTCTTGGCTGTTTTTCAAGCTATTTGTGTTGATTTTGATAGGTTTATTTGGTAATTGGTTATGTAGTTCGCGTGCAGAAGTTTGGGGTTGGGCACTCTACTATGCTGGAACGACGAGTGTGGCTTTTGGGTCTTCTTATTATCATCTGAAGCCTGATGATAACAGAGTTATTTGGGATAAATTGCCGGTTAGCATTTCATCAGATTACTGTAATTCTAACATTTTCTCTCCCAACCTTGCTTTCACTTTGTTAAATGTACTTGGATATGTGATAGAATTACTGTAATTCTAACATTGTGTTGCTGTGTTTATCCAATTCTTACCTTACTTTGAAAAAGGGTTTGAATTTGGTAGCATGTTTTTCATGGATGCTTAGCTTTCTTTTTCAGAAATAACTATGTGACATTGTAATAGATCAAGAAAGTGCTCTGGGAAATCATCTTTGAACACTCAGTATGCACCCATTGAGTGCATGCTCCAACAATAGTTGTATTTGGCACATATCCCACACACTTATACCATACTCATGTTGTGTTCTTTCTAACATGGGTGCTTAATATGCTTCAAAATATCGATGTAACTTGGTTTCCTATGATTTTATGCATTGTGGATTGCAGATTATGATAGCATATTCTTCACTTTTTGCTAGTTCTATTATGGAGAGGGTGGGGGAGATGATTGGATTGACTTGTTTGTTTGCACTCAATTTAGTTGCTCTGGTTGGTGTGGCTTGTGAAAGGTTAGTTTGTTGTTTTAATTTTATTTCTAATTCCTGCTTGTCTTATGTTCTTTCTTTACTGGTCTAAAGCAAACATTTTAGGCTTGAATCATGTCTAAGTTAGTTTTCTGCTGAATATGGTTTTCTAGTTGGTTGCAGAGCTTTTAATGATCTTAGATTGTGCATGATGTTCCAACTGATTCCGGGCATTGCTATTCCAGCTATGACATTTATGTTCACAACAAAATATACTCATTCGAGATATTGGCTTTGGGCTACCGGTATGGAGTTTCTGCTATTTCTTTTTATTTCTTCTTCTTTTTCTTTTTCTTTTTTTTTTTTTTTAAATTTTTCTTTTGCTTTTATCCTGACTTATTATAAATTAAAGGAAACACATTTAGTTCCATTTCATGTTACTGAATTATGAACTCCTGCACCTCTCTTGTGTTTTTATGCAAAGCAAAGTGAAAACCAAGAGTGATAGTATAGCACTCTCAATATTTGAGTTTGAGCAAGAAAGTTTGTTTGTTGTATGTTTTTTTTCATGCTAATTTTTGTCTCCTAACTTCAATAAATGGTAAGAATTTTAATGGAGCATTTCAAAAGTAGGTAGTAAAAACATTATGTTGGTTTATATTTGTGTCATAAACATACATTGATACTAGTTAACGTGCATTAAGGTTTTACAAATGCTAAAAACCACCAAACGGATTCTTAGATTTCACTCTAATTATTGGGAATATGGACATTTTAGGCAGTTTTGATTACTTGTAAAATGACATGCAATGGGCATGATGTAGGACAACCTTAGGATGGTTGTCTATATTCAAAAGTAGGTGGGCTAGGGTTTTATTTTTAGGGTGTAAGGAGAGGAACAAGGAATAAATTTTATGCTAGGGAAAAGTATAAAATAAGAAATGGAGAAAAAAAAGAAACAATGAAAAAAAGATTGAAAACCTTAGAGTCTCACTAAGGCCTTCTAGGAATCTCACCACTGAGGATTGCAACACTTGTAATGAAAGAAAATATAATATCATTAATATCAATTCATCCCTTTGATTTACATTGATTAGCCTATTTATACGCTTCTCTAAGAAATCCAAAGTCTACTAGGATTCTAATAACTTATTATGACTCTAATTATAATTATAACATCCAAAGTCTACTAGGACTCTAATGGCCTATAATGACGCAAATTCTAATTATATTATAACTTAACCAGCTAATCCTAATTACACTCCAACAAATATTAATCCTAATTTAATTCCAAGTAACACTAATCTTACTTTAATTGCAACTAATACTAATTCCCTTTCTTGATATATATCTTGGAGATTTATCCTCATCAATTCCCCCCGACCTCAAGTTTTAGTGATTTTCCACGGTCAATTGAAATTCCAAGCAATGCCTTCCACCCCTTCTTTCTTCGTTGTCTCTTTATTGTGCTAAGACAGGATCTCAAGATCTCTTGAACTTGTTTAATTTCATGCAAGACAAATGCTAGACTTCGAAAAACTTTTCAATGTTGTAAAACAAGTTGATAATTCTAGAAATAATTATGTGTCTTCAACAAGTTTGTGGAGAGTTGCTTCTCATACTCTTCTTGTAAACTGTCTTGTAGAAGAATAAGATTTTAAAATTCCCTATATTCAAAAGAAATTTCAGCAAATTCTTCATGTTTGCCACCACTCATGATAATGTTTGGCCTTGGGAAGTCAAGCATTGATTCTTCTAAGGCTTCTACAACTTCTTTGGGCTCTTCTACCGGTTGATCTAGGATTAGTTCCGTCACTTCTTGCTTTCTAGATTCATCATTGATGATTTCTTCCTCTTTTCTAGTAACTTTGACTTGCTTTTTACTAAGAGTATTTGATGGCTCTTCTAGTTTCAAGGGCGCTAATTTTTCCTTTGGTTGCTTATGTGGTGGAATTTCCTTCATTGGATGAAGGATCTTCTTATGCCCATTGCGCACAAGTGTGTAAGTGTTCTCATATCCATCATGTTGGACTCTTTCATCAAAAAGCCATGGTCTTCCAAGCATAATATGGATAGCTTTTATTGGTAAAACATCACACCATACTGATAACTCAAAATTATTACTGAAATTAAACGTCACTAGACAATGAGAACTCACCAAAATAGATGTGTCATTTACCCATGCTATTTGATAGGGATTTTGATGATCTTCTGTCTTTAGATTAAGCTTCTCAACAAGCTCCTCTGAAGTTAGATTGGAACAACTACCTCCATCAATAATCAAAGTACATAGTCTCCCTTGGCAAGCAACACGAGTTCGGAAGATGCTAGTACGTCGCCAATCCTCCTCTTCATTTAACCTTGGTATGTTCACCAATGGTTGCATAAAAAAGTTGTAGCCTTCAACTATGTTTGCATATGTTGCTCCACTCCTCAATTACATAGGCCTTCATGCCAAGAATTTTCGCTCTGATATCAAAACTGATGTAGGACAACCCTAGGATGATTGCCTATACTCAAAAGTAGGTGAGCTAGGGTTTTATTTTTAGGGTGTAAGGAGAGGAACAAGGAATAAATTTTATGGTAGAAAAAAATATAAGATAAGAAATAGAGAGAAAGAAGAAACAACGAAGAAAAGATCGAAAACCTTAGAGTCTTGCTAAGGCCTTCTAGGAGTCTTACCTAGAAAAAAATCAGTGGAATCTCACCATTGAGGATTGCAACACTTGCAGCGAAAGAAAATATAATGTTATTAATATCAATACATCCCTTTGATTTACATTGATTAGCCTATTTATAGGCTTCTTTAAGAAATCCAAAGTCTATTAGGACTCTAATAACCTATTATGACTCTAATTCTAATTATAACATTCAAAGTCTACTAAGACTTTAATAGCCTATCATGACTCAAATTCTAATTATATTATAACTTAACTAGCTAATCCTAATTAGACTCCAACAAATATTAATTCTAATTTAATTCCAAGTAATACTAATCCTACTTTAATTGCAACTAATACTAATTCCCTTTCTTGATGTATATCTTGGAGATTCATCCTCATCAGGGTGCTTGGTAGGCTTTTCTTAATCGTTTTGGACATTGTTAGTCTGTCATTATAAGGTTACTTGGATTTGGGAAGGAAACTTAAGATAACTTTGGTGTATCTTAAAGTGATTTTGGGCATTTAACACAAGCTGATTGAGTGGAAAGGTTTTGTCAACAAAGGATTTGGACATTAGAAGAGAAAAATCTTCTCTTGGTTTTATTTCCATCCAAGTCCTATACATAGTGGGAATTCATAGGATATTAATTTTTGCATGTTCCTTTTCCATCTTGGAGTTTGTTTACCCTGCTCATGGATTGAATTGCTTGCTTGCATGTTGAGACAGGGTTTTAATTGTTCCTCACCTTATAATTGAAATTGACAAGATATGTGTGGGTAGTAATGATAAAGAAACACAGGTTATTTCAATGCCTTAAGACTCTGGTCTGTGTCCTGATTCTCCTGATTTTGTGGGACTGCATCTTGTCAACCAAGGGTCCATGGCATGCAAGCCTGAAATTTCTATTTCATCTGGTCATTCAGTTGATCACTTGAAACCATGTTGTACTTACTAATTGAAACATTTGGACCTCACCAAATTATTTATGCCTACGGTATGCTGATAAACATAAATCAGGTTATAAGACATGATAGGAATACCATGTTTACAGTGTACAATTTAAATTGTGTCATTTTTTGATTTTATCACTGGAGCTTTGGTTAGTTTGTTTAGGTTTAAAACCAATCTTGTAGGGAATACATTGGTTGATTGTTAGTTTACTTCACACTTTCAGGTGCGAGCCTCTGGTGTTCCTTATTTGTTGCCTCATCAAAGAACCCAAGGCTTTTTTCTTGCCTTTGAAATAAAGAACTACTTAAAAAGAACTAAGTTGTAAACAGTTATTTGATTTTCTTATTCAAAAGTATGTTGTAGGTCATCAGGTATGCTTTTGGATTGCAGTATTTACTATTATGTCTGCAGATCCCGTTTAACAAATTTACATCTGATAATATTTTTAATAGAAGGTTAAAAAATTTTTCCTATTAAAAAATATATCTTGCATAAATTTGGGATCTATTGATTTTTTTTCTTTTGGCTGTGCACACAAATTTCCGAATGCATTTTTTTTCCCTAATCTGAAATGTCCAGCCAACTCATCATATACCCAATATGCCCTAAGAGTACATGTGGGCTGCCACGCTTGGAGCAAAGAACTAAACTAGAAGTGAATTCCCTGGTCAAGAGGCAATTCTGACAACTTCCATGTGATCCAGATCTAGCAAAATGACTTTAGTATTTTTTTTATCCTGTATGGGAGAAAAACCTTAGTATCTATCTACTTTTCCTTTCTTTTCTTTTTGGTTTTTCTTCTTTTTCTTTGGAGAAAATTGCATATTTTGCTTGCATAGCCTTTGTCGTTGTCTGATGCTTAGTTGGAGGGATTTATTCTTTTCTAGATGCTTCGATGTTTGTTAAATTAATACATTGGTCATGCCTAGCTTCTGAGGCTGCGAGTTATGTCATTTAAATATCTGAAAATTATCTGGAACAGGTGTTTTCCTTCTAGCAAAATTCGAATCTGTTGCTGACAATAAAGTTTACCGTGCAACTCGGTACCTTATCAGTGGGCACTCCTTGGAGCACTTATGTTCAGTCATATTTCCTGTCCTCCTCACTCTTATGCTTATATTCAGAAGCATCAAAACAACAAGGTATTTAAGCTTTGTGGTTGTACTCTACTCAATCAACAAAGAATTTGGTTTTCCCAATCAGTAGGGATATTTAAGTTTTGCTTCAGTGAAACAAATGATTTGGGAGCAGTTGGAAGTTGCCTGGAAACCAGATCATTCTACCTTGTCTTGAAGGGCATTGGAAAAAAGGACCATTTTCTAATGTCAAAAATGCACTTAATATTTTGTTTTCTAGTTCTTTGCTGAAGCTTGCCTTAGGATTACATGTTTCTGTTTAGAAAATTTCCTGGAGGTGTAATGGGTTTGCTTGCAAACAACTAGTACAACAAATCTATGGAGATGCATGGTTTCTTTTATTTCATTCGTCAACTTTGGTCTTGCTTGAGATCAAAATGACAGACTGATCTTCTTGTTCCTTATTTCCTTATGATCGGGTGCATCAATACTATGAAATATTTAAAGGATTCTCTAACTTGTTCATACATGTCCATGGGACTAACGACAGATTAGGTGATGTGAAAGACCATCTATGAAGAGGAAGAGATTGGTGAAGGCACTGATGACAAATTATTTGATCTCTAAGAGTGTAGGTAAACAGAATACATGAAATCAGTGAACTCCCTTGCAGGGCAGCAGCTGTAGATGTCTGAGAATTTAGTAGCAGTCAGATGAGTTTGAGGTAACAGAAGATCAATTTTACTGATTGTCGCCAAATACATTTTGTTAGATGAACAAGAAGATGAATCTTAATTTTTTATTTCTTATTTTTTTTTCCCTTTTTGGGAATCTGCCTAGAACATGGAAGAGTTTTCCTTAAATCAGGAAATGAAAATTTGTGATTACTGATTATTGTGATTCTACTGATGTTGCTACAATCTTGAATTAGTGCCTTTCTGGTTGAGTGAATCCTTCTGTGAGGGTGGGTTGGTTCTGTCTGGTTCTTGTTTTGCTCTCCCTGGTAAAAAATTTTCCAGCCCGGAATGGCAAATATTGTAATTAAAGCATGATTCAGGATTCGAAATTTTTGGGTATTGGAAGGACTTGGGATTTGGGTGATGCTGGGAAGAAATACCTGAAATGATTCTGGAAAATTGAAGAATGCTGTAGGTGGGCTACTTTTCATGGTTATAAAACATGTTTATACATATTTGATGAGTCATCTTTTATAAGTATCAAAAAATTCTGTTCAAGATGATTTGGGATATCATAGAAAATCACATATTATTTGTATATAACGTGTTACTACATTTAATTATTTTTCTTAAATTTTATGGAGCTTATTCAATACTTGAGACTATGGAGCAAAATCGAAAGTCATTTTTTACTAAATGTAGACACAAGAGTAAAACCTAAATTCATATTGATATTATTTTTTCATTGTATAAACTTATATAAGTAATTTAACTTTATAGTTCTTTCATGTTTTTACGTGGATATATGAAATGATTTCATGTACTTTTATAAATGAATTGTGTTTATAAATCTTGCCTTTTCAATTACATTATATGATTACATGTAGTACAAAGGAAGAAATTCTTGATACCATATATGTAGCAGGTGTCTTACATAGGAGGGAGTGGGTTGTTAGAGATGATATCAAAATCGCTATTTGATCTCAGTTTGAGACTATATGTCTAGCCTCATAAAGTGTATTTGTTTGTTGGTCTCATAATTTCGTGTGACAAAATAAAGACTATGGGTTTTTATAGAGAGTGATTGATATCTCAAACGGAGGATAGAGGAAGAAGGTTCTGACACCATATATATGATGGACTCCTTTTTGTTACATAAAGGTATTTTAAAATTGTGAGGACCTATTGAGCCCATAACGGATAGAGACTATCTACAAAAAAAAGTTGAATGTTACTTTCCTTGTTTCTTTCTTCTCACATGAGTTCCCCTCCTATAGTCACATGGACAAGCGTAGCAAGGAAATGTGATTGTGGAGGGCCTTGCAGATGAGGGGTATGACAAAGGACCATGACACCAGCTTTGATTCATGGTACCATTCTGGATAATCAAAAGGATTCTCTCTGTTTTATTTAAGTCTCTTCCTTTGACAATCAATAGATTTGTAGTAACATCTTCTTCCTTCTTCTGATCTGCAAATCATGTGGATGGCTATAGAATAAACTTCCAACACAATAATGAGAATGCACATTACCAACCTCTCACCACATGCATCTTTGCGTTCCTTTGTAAGTATGTTGTTGTCACACATCCACTTAGCTACCTTCACATGCCTCCACATGCCCCCTATAGACTTTCACATATATCATATGTTAAATGCCCAACATAAAAAAGAAAAAAGAAAAAAATGTAGGCCAAAAGCCCATTCTTGGCGTGTGTCTGGTGGCTTTTGGTGCACATTGATTTCCAAGTCTCATTCACATGGTCACATTCATATCACGTTGAACTGGGGATGAGGAGTATTTTGGCTTGGACTCTGGACAAATGTGAAGTTCTTTGGAAGATGCTTATACCCCATGCCGTAATGGACTAGTGAACACCCTTTTTTAGATTAGAGGTGGGTTTTCCCTGTTTGTTAAGATTTTCCTCTGTTTGGCATTTTTTTTCTTGGTAAGATGTGAAATTTGAATGTCCAGTGTGGTTCATTACTTGCACAATGGAAATGATGGGGCTTTCCCCATCATTCCTGGTAAAAGGTTTCCCACCCCAGAATGGAAAATGCTGGAGGAAGAAGGAAATTAAAAGCACTATTAATAGTATGGTTGTGTGTGAAGTTTAGAATTTGAAAATTCCTGGAATTGGAATGACTTGAGAGTTGGGCAATGGTGGGGAAAATATATGGAATATCCTTCCTGGAAAATTCAGGAACTCAGCCTTCATATTTTAGAAAATAACCCCCCAAACCCTACCATCCAACCAACCATGGAGGGCACCTTCAACAAACGGGGGTGAAAACCTTTTCACCCAAATCCTAGAAAACATGAAAATTCTTGGAACTGGATTAGCTTGTTTGGAAGCCCTAAGAAAATATGTTTGGATAAATGAAAAATAGAAAATAGAGCAGTTTTAAATATTTTTTTAATTGTTTTCACTTATTATTTGTGGGATATTTTTAAAATAATTATAAAAATATGAAGAATTGTTGAAAATAAAGTAGTGTAAATATTTTTTTTTTAAAATATATGTAAAAATGTAGAACATAGTTTTTAAAAACAATTTCAAAAAACCATTTTAAAAATCTGTTTTTAAAAACTATTTTTCAAAAATGTTTTTCAAATAAAAGGTAAATTTAATATCACATATCACCCTTCACTGAATAATTTGATTTGAGCTAAGAATAATGATAATAATAACATCATTTGGGTTTCTTATTGAATATTTTTTTAATCCAATTTTCTAATCCTAACTATATTTTTATTTTACACCATACCCAAAAGCTCCATGCCAACTGCCAAGGACTACCCCAAAAATGTAAGAAACCATGAGAATTAAATCAGCCCCCATGATTGCCTCCCTACCATCCAACCAACCAACCACGGCAGGAAAGGCTCAACAAATTATAGAGAAAAATTTTCCCACTGTTTCCCTAGAAAATAAGGGTGGTGAAAACCTTTTCACTGAAGAAAAAGAACATGTGTGGCACTGATCCAAAAAAGTAATTGCATGGAAATTATTTCCCACATGGAATCCTAAAGTTGAAAAAAAAGTAGAAATTCTAAGTGTCGGCAACACAATCCCCAAGTACAAAAACTTGATTCCATTCAAAAATTTCTTCATCTCTCCTCATTATCTTCCCTAATTTTCTGTGCACTTTCTTTTAACTATTATTATTTTATATTTTTATTTATCTTAATGGCTTTTGGGTCAAGTTAATTTTTAGTTTATAGTAAGATTGGTTCCCTAGTTGTTGTCCCTCCACATTAAAGCAATCTTATTTCAATTTTTAATTTTTAATTAATTAATTTAATTTTATTATAATTTTTGGATGATTTTTTATTTTATTATTATTATTTTTTGTTTGAAAATTTTTGGAGACCACAAGTAAAAGAGAGTGAGAAAACCAGAGGGAGATTCCATATTTGGTGTGGTGGCGGCATCTCTTTTGGGCAGACTGTTGCTGTCTTCCTCCAACTTCACCCACTCCTCTCTTTCCTTTCTCTTTACATTTCCAGTTCATCTGCTTCTTTTTCTTCTGCTAATTCTCTGTAATTTTGCCGTCTCGTTTTCTCTCTTCTGGAATCTGATTCTGAATTACCCGAGAAAATGACAGACAGAGTGTACCCATCTTCCAAACCCACCACCACCGGTGCTGCACCCGGTGGAGCCACAGCTCCAGCCGCGGCCCCGGCGAAATCCCACCTCTATAACCCCACTCGCCCGACGTACCGCCCACAAGCGCACCGCCGGCGTCCCCGCCGGTCGTGCCGGAGCATCTGCTGCTGCTGCTTTTTCTGGTTTCTTCTCGTGCTTCTCCTGTTGATCCTCCTGGCCGCCACCGCAGGCGCGGCGCTTTGGGTGTTCTACCGCCCCCACAGCCCGACCTTCTCAGTCTCCACCTTCAAGACAACTCAATTCAACCTCTCCGCTTCCTCCGCCGACGCGTCCTCCTCCGGCCATCTCTCCGCCGCCTTCAACCTCACCATCGCCGCCCGCAACCCCAACAAGAAAATCACCATTTTCTACGACCCCTTCACTGTTTCCATCTCATCGAACGACGTCATCCTCGCCAACGGATCCTACCCAGCATTCGCCAGCAGCCCCAAGGACTTCACAGTCCTGAAACCCACTCTTTCCAGCCACTCCCGCGACCTGGACGCGGATTCAGTGACTTCCCTGAGATCAGATCTGAAGAAGAAAAGTGGGTTGCCTCTGGAATTTCAAATGGACACGAAGGTGAAGATCAAAGTGGGAGGGTTTAAGAGCAACAAGGTGGGCATCAGAGTGACCTGCGATGGCATCCAAGCTGCGGCTCCAAAAGGTAAATCTCCGTCAGTTGCTTCAACTTCTGACTCCAAATGTGAGGTTGATCTCAGAATCAAGATCTGGAAATGGACCTTCTGAACATCTGATGATCAAATCAAACTCCTTTCTTCAGTCTCCAATCATCAGTCACAGTCAATCAATTGTTTTCTTTGTTTTTCTTTTTGTCCACTGTTTCTTGTTTGAGGAATTGAGATTATCAATCAAGTAGATTAAAGAAAAAAAAAAAAAAAAAAGTGGTGAGAGAATTATAGTAGTTTACTTTCTTTTTTAATAATTTTATATTTTTGTGACGTAACTTGTAAGTGATTTTGCACGGATAATAATACATTTATTTTCCACCATTTCTGCAACTCGCTTCTTCTTCTTCTTCTTCATCTTCCTCCTTCTATGTTCAGCTCATGCATTGTGATTTATAAAAAAATTGTCAAAACATAATAATAATAATAATAATAATTAAAAATTTAATTATATATTTTTTTAAAATAATAATAATAATAAAAATATTAAAAAATTCTTATTATATCTTTTGTATTTTTAATTATTATTCAAAATATTTTAAAAAATTAAAAACACTTAAAATTTATTTTAAAAATATATATTTAATCAAAAGTTTATCAAATATGCTTTTAAAATTTTTTAAAAATAATTATATTTTAAAAAACCTATTTCTGTTTCCAATTAACATTTAAAAATATTTTTTAAAATCAATATCTATTCTTATTTTCATCACAAATTTTTATCTAGATTTTACCTTCGTGTGAATAAAGCTTTGACATACGATAGATGATATAATATTTATATATTTTTATTTTAAAATTTTTTTAAATTTATATATAAAAAACTAAAAAAAAAAATAAGGCTATTGTCCTTTGAATCAATGGCACCTACCCTGGGAGACTTGAATTAATGATGGATGAAGCTTAAAAATGGAGTGCACGTGGTTTGGGTGCTTCAAGAGTGGAAGCAGTTGGAATTTGTGGGGGTGGTTTCATTATTAAAATGGTTTTGATAAGGTGTGGTCAACCCCATTAAACTTTTTTGGATTTCTCAATTTTAATTGGCTCAAAACTGATTAATCATATAAGAAATGAGAAAGCTTAAGATGGTGTCAATCTCAACCGGATTTTGGGGTCCGCTTATTAATTGTGGGGGGAGCACTAGATCCGTACACACGTGGGCTTGCCTTTATTGGGTTCAGGGGGTGGGCTTCCCACATTAAATTGTGTTGGCCCAATTTAGCTGAAGGCCCACAGTCGTGACATCATGCTATTTTCTCTGTTCCATTGTCCCCTGTAGCCCTACAACACACCCGTGTATGAACTTAAAAGAATCAGCGGATGGGTTGTGGGTACGGGTGAAATATTACTGTAGCCTAGAGCTAATTGATTCTTAGTAGTTTATTGGGCATTTAAAGGTAAAACACTATTTTGGTACAAATATTAAGGGTATGGCCTAACCTCAATATCGAACTATTGAAGCGATACATGCTAAACAGCACGATCAATCGAGTTGTGCCACATGTCTATTTTAGTTTCCCTACTTTGTACCAAGTTAAGTTTTTTATTTTATTCTTTTACATCTTAATCCCATCATATATAATATACCTTTATTCAATCATTTAAATTTTGTTACATAATTTCAACTAGTATGATTAAATTTCCTATAGGCATTGTGGGTTACTCAAGTAGTGAGGTGTCCAAGTGGGTACCCCGACCCAAGACGGCGAGGTGTTTAGGTAAGTAACTCATTCCAAGTGGCATTAGTCTAAATACTTTTATTTGATCAAAATTTATCTGAGCAATAAGTCGTTATAATAGAAGATCGTTACATGTCATTTATGGGTGATGTTACAAAAATAAATGCAAGAAACAAAAAAGGATCATATTGACCTTTTTATAGGATTAACAAGTTCAGGGGGGCATTATAATGGTTGCTCGGAGGGTCAATTGCAATCAATTTTTTTTTTTTTTTTTTTTTTTTTCTAATATAAACTCTAAATATACAAGTTTGGAATGAGATTTCATGACTAAATATAAGATTGGGTTATAATTAGAGTTGGAACCACCAATCCAAGTTAAAAACTATTCAATCAAAATCCAATTTAATTTGATGTCTAATCTAAGGTGTGGATTTAGTCAGATTAGAGTTGAGTTACTCATATTATATGAATCAAAATTATGTTGGATAAAGTAAGCTATATTGGATTCAACCTACCCACAATATGTTTTTTTTTTTTTTTAAGTTACAAACTATATTTATACCAAAATTTAAATAATAAATGAGATAATATATCACAATAATGATATAAAAATAAAAAATAATTCTTTTATCTTTTAAAAAATGACATAGGATATAATGTAATTACAATTTCACATTTTTTAAAAATAATAAAAAATAAAAAATATTATTATATAAAATAATATAAAGTATAAAAATATTAAATCAAGTTCCTTGTCTATAACCCAACCCTAAGTAAGCTTGAATTAAGAAAACTTAAATCAAGTCTAACATAAATTAAACCCCAAAAGCTTAAATTATGTAAACATGTTCAAGTTAAACCCCTAATTAGAATGGATTGAGGTTTCACCATCTCTTGTAAAACCTAATTTGTATCTAATACATACTTGTTATTTAATATTAAAATAGTTGGGCTTGGATTAGCTTCCAATGTAATTCACTTGCTCATGTTGCATCCCTGTCCCCCTACAACCATGGGGTTGGCCTCCAACTCAGAGGCCCATTGGACAAACTAAGAGACAGTTAGCTGGGCCAGTGAAAAGAGCACGCAAGCCCTTCTATCTCTGGGCCATAGTTGAATGCCCCAGGCCTGGTCCTAGGAGATGGTTAATTTTATTCAATGTTTTGGCTACACTTAACCCTCATTGGTTCCTCTCATGGAAAAAATAAAATATTTGATGAAATTTTAAATCGATAAAAATTAAGTGTATTTAGCTAAATCTTTGAAGGATAGGGTTAAAATGGCCAACTTTAGAATAAGGAAGTGGACAAGGTGTCTTGGTCATACTGAACTGGAAGGCAAGGGGGGGTGACCAGGTGAGCAGGACTCAAGCCAAACGTGTGGGCACCAAAGGGAAGTTAGCTCAAGACAACTCACATAAAGACCTGGGCGTCAAGCCCAGTGGTGACTGGTGAGGTGGGCAATCAAAGACACCTCATGTTTGGTTGTAAATGCAACGCGGACACTAGGCTCCTCATCACGGATTTCATGCTCCTCACTCCCAAACACACGCTTTCTACTCTTCTCCACTGTTTTCTACTTTTCTTCCTCACCCACATTTAAAAGTAATAATAATTATTAATTTAGTAGGATTTTGAAATTCAAGAAAAGTTTAATTTGAAAATAATTTTTAAGAATAAATTTTAAATACAAAACTTCATAAAATATTTTCATATTCTGGATTCAGAAATTAAAACTCAAAACACTTCATAAAAACAAGTGAAAATATTTTAAAATTGTTTTTGGAAATAATTTATTTTTAGAATAAATTTTTAAAACTTTGAATTATTTTTAAGATTTTAAAAATAAAACATTTTTATCTGTAGAAAAATCATTTTAATGATCTTTAAATTGCTTCTAATCTACTCAAATGTATGGGTGTACACTCATCTTTGAAGTTAAAATAATTTCATTTGTAATAATTAAGGGAATTATATAAGTAACTAATGAAGTATAGCCCACGCTTGTTTAGGGGGGTAATGTTGAATTTTAGGGATTTTTTTAAAATAAAATAAAATAAAAAATGGGTGTATTTATAAAAAGGAATTAGTTAGAAAATATATCATTTGATTATTCATAGAATAATTAAATAAATAAATCCATGAATGCAATATAGTGGACCCCACCGTGTGTTTGGCCTTGACCTATACAACGGTCCTGAAACACGACTACTCACTGGTTAGTTTTGTGATGTGTTCTAATCTAATTGGCTGTTTCTGATTTTGGATGCCACGTTCCGTGATTTTATTGGTTGAGATAACTCCCCACTGGCACTACAGCAAAGCAAGCGTGCACCGCGGCCACACTTGATTCCCACCGTTCGATTTTGCCTATAAAGTGATCCATTTTCCTCCACCCTCTCTCATTTTTCCTGCGTTTTCTCTTTCGGAGGGAGAACGAAAGAAAATGGCAATGAGGCGACTGTGTGTAACAATTCTCATTTTCTCTCTCCTCCAACTTTCTCTCTCTAACCCTGACTTCACTGCCTTGCTGGATTTCAAATCGTCTTCAGACCACTTCAATTCGCTCTCCTCCTGGTCCAATTCAACTCACCCCTGTTCCGGCTCGTGGCTCGGTGTCACCTGCAACAATGGCCGAGTCACCCACCTCGTTCTCGACCGCCTCAACCTCACCGGGTCCACTCGGGCCCTCGCTCGCCTCCCTCAGCTCCGGCTTCTTAGCCTCAACCACAACCGCCTCTCCTCTGCTGTCAACCTCTCTTCCTGGCCCAACCTCAAGCACCTCTACCTCTCTAACAACAGCTTCGCAGGAGAATTCCCCGCTGGCGTGTCCAGCATCCGTCGCATCCGCCGCCTCGTCCTCTCCCACAACAACTTCTCCGGAGAAATTCCGATGAGTAAATTGACTCAGTTGCCTCACTTGCTAACCCTAAGACTCGAAGAGAATTCGTTCACTGGCACGCTCTCGTCAAATTCTTCTTCTTCTTCAATTTACGATTTCAACGTCTCCGGCAACAACCTCGCCGGCGAAATCCCGGCATGGCTGTCGCAATTCCCTTCGTCGTCGTTCGCCAGAAACGCGAAGCTCTGCGGGAAGCCGTTGGGGTACAGTTGTTCGAATGGTCCCACAAAAACGAGTAAGAGAAAAAGGAGAGTGAGTGATGCACTGATCCTCATGATCATCATCTTCGATGCAGTGGCGGGCGTGGGGATAATCGTGACCGTTGGATGGTGCTGTTACAGGAGCAGGATCAGGAGGAGAACTGGGGTCCATAGAGAAATGGGGGGCTCTGATGGGGCACCCAGAGAAAGAGACGAGATGGTCATGTTTGAAGGGAGTAAGGGTTTCTCTAAGGTGGATGATCTGCTGAAGGCCTCTGCAGAGCTGCTGGGGAAGGGAAGCGTGGGGAGCACATACAAGGTGGTGATGGAGGGCGGCGGTGTGGTGGCGGTGAAGAGAATCAGAGAAGGGTTGAAAAGGAGGGAGATTGATGGATTGATGAAAGAAATTGGTGGGTTGAGGCATCGTAATATTGTGAGCCTCAGAGCATACTACTTTTCCAGAGATGAGTTGCTTTTGGTCTATGATTTTCTACCCAATGGAAGCTTGCATTCTCTCTTGCACGGTTAGAACTGTTTGTTTCCTTGGAAAATGGGTTGTCAGAGAAACTATACCATGTATCACTTCTTCTATTCTTCTTTTACCAAGTTTACAAAATTTGCAGGGAATCGAGGACCAGGAAGAACCCCATTAGATTGGACCACAAGGTTGAAGCTGGCCTCAGGTGCTGCCAGAGGGCTAGCTTTCCTCCATGGCTGCAACAAACCCAAGCTCACCCATGGACATCTCACATCATCCAATATCATAGTTGACACCTCCGGCAATGCCTGCATTGCAGACATTGGTCTCCACCACTTCCTGCCTGCTCAGTCTTCATCATCAGACAGCGCCTACACGCCACCAGAATTGGCGGGCAACCACCACCATGCCAAACTATCACAGAAAGCCGACGTCTACAGCTTTGGGGTTGTGCTGTTGGAGATTCTGACAGGGAAGATGGTGGTGGGGGAAGGGGAAACGGGCTTGGCGAAGTGGGTTGAGATGAGGCAGGAGGAGTGTACATGGGAGGTGTTTGATTTTGAGCTGTGGAGGTATAAAGAGATGGAGCAGGAGATGAAGGCGCTTCTGCAGATTGCATTGCTGTGCTTGGCCCCTCTGCCTAGAGACCGCCCAAAGATGAGTATGGTGCATAAGATGATAGAAGATATTAGAATGAAGGGTGCACAGAAAGATGGGGTGGTTCATTCTCCTTTGTCTTCCGGGTATTCTTCTCAATCAGAAAGCACCCCCAACTTCACTAGCAGCTGATAATTAATTCAATGATCACCAGCAACCTCCATGGTAAGTCCTGTAAAATTCTTTATTTGTTGGGACATTTCTTTACTATTATATATATAATGTTGATTCGATGTGATTATTTTATTTGAATGTGTTAAAAACTTAAAAAGAGCACATTTGTATGGACATGGTATCAAAGTTTTGTTCGCTGGAAGGTCGTGTTCGAATCATCCCTTCTGTAATTTGCATATTTGTTTCCCCATTTGTATATTTGCAATTCCAAAAAGGGCTCACATGCCAGTAATGAATGCCATATCAATTGGCCAGAGTGTGGCCACAACTAAAGCTGGCTTGATCCTCTTCCTTGTGGGTGGTGGGCTTGCAGTGGTTAAATTGTGCCAAAAAGAAGGTGGTGAGGGACAAAGTTTAGAAAGGCCTGAAAGAGATGTGAGGAAATCTTGACAGCCCTTTTGTAGATGAATACAATAAATAGGAGTCACAGGGCAACTAGTAAGTTTGCCTTGTTTGATGAATACTTGTTTGAGAGCATACAGAGGAAAGGGAGTGGGAATGGGCTGGCATTGGGGCCCCAAGGTTTTGTTTTCTACAGCTCCTTTGATTCTATGATTATCCATACCGCAATATCACAAACTGTTGTCGAACCCGTGCCCAAAGTCCGGTACGGGTTTGAATTAGAAAAATACCAAGATGATAATATTTAGGTTATCAGTTGCCCAAGTCCTAAGAAAAATACCAATACGATAATAAAACTTGAATCAATGTATTAATATTGATTTATTATTTTTTAATTATATTATTTATTATTTATTTCAAATATGAAAAATATAAAAAGGATAAATAACTATATTAGATTGATAAGTTTATTATTTTTGTTTAATTATTAAAAATGTTTAAATATTGCAACTTTAGTGTGGAGTTGTATTGATTTGAAATTAGAAAATAATAATTAATTTTATAGTTTTAACATATACTTAATAGTTTTAACATATACTTAGTTTTTAAAATCTTATTTTATAACTTTTATATTTTCTAGCTTTAAAATAAATATTTTACTCAAGTAGGAGATTTAATGAAAAAAAAAAATTGAAATAAAATTAAAAATAGATTTAAAATTAATAAATTATTTCGCACAAATAAGGCTCGCTCACAGCCCATGTGCTGTTAAACACACTCTAAACTGTTTTTGAAAATATTTCCTAAATGGCATATGTTGCAGGAAACAAAAAGAATGAAGTTTATACAAAGAGATGTGAACAGAAGTTGAAAATTTTCTAACACATCAGACTAGAAATTTAAAATTTCAGAGAAAGTTGAGGAAATTGAGAAAATTCCCCCAACAAATCATCATGCTCCGGCGTAGGCTGGTTTGCACCGATTTCTTCCTTTACCACAGTATAGGAATGAGGGGGTTTTTCAGACAAAGAACCCAAACCTGGAAGAGTTAAAGCCCAGTGACAGCCCTCCATGATCACTGACCTCCATCGCACCTTCACACTCGTCCATACTCGACTGCCCACCACTCACAAATGACGTCGTTTCACACTGCGCCGACGCATCACCAATGCCTCGAGTTGCCCACGAACCGCCTCCAATCCCGCCATGTGAACTGCAATCAACCGCTCCAAACCCAAACCCACCTCCCCCAGCCTACCCACTGGTGCAATTGCACGCGCAGAAGACTCATAGATAATACATTTCATGGCGATTTCTCTGAAACTGGGGGAATTTCTTGGAGGGTTTTGGTGACGTTGGCCACCCCAAAAAGCCTGTGAACGTTACGGAATCTCTCCTTATCATGCGAAGGAAAAAACGGGGCTAATGGGCAGTCGGGTTTACATTTTCTACGTTGATACTTGCATGCAGCGCAAGCTTGGGAACCGTGACGGCCGGCGGCGGCGGACGGTTCGCTCACTTTCATTTTCCTATGGTGGTTCCGATGTTTTTGTTGATCGTGAAGGGGAGACGTGTGAGAAAATTTTGGATCGGTGTTTGAATACTTTGCAATGAATTTGTTAGTTGACCGTTGATGAAGAACATATAGATATTATTTCTTGATATAACATTTTTACTTTATTTATTTGGATGAGGCTTATCAAATAATAGTCAAAATTATTCTTGAAAATAATGTCATATCTTAGATTAAAAAATATATTTTTTAATTTAAGAAAAGTCATTTGATAAATTTTTAATTTAAAATAGTTTTACTAGAAGTTATTCTAAACATGAACCATTGTTGAGAATAAAATTAAGGTAGTTTTTGTTATTTTACTATTTTTTATAAAATATTTTGAAAAAAAAAAAATTGAATTAAGAAAACTTGATCTAAATTCAATCCCGAGTCTTAGAAAAGTTTGCTAAAACCTTTTCAAACATCAAATTATATAAGGTTTGTTTGATAATTATTTTTTAAAACAAAAAAATTTGAAAAACACTTTTAACAATTAAAAAATTATTTTTGAGAACAAAAAATAAAATGTTTTCAGATAATATTTTTAAGTTGTTTTTAATTATTTTCACTTATTTTTTTACCCTTGTTTTTAAATATAATTATACAAACATATATAATGATTAAAAATAAATCTTTAGATATAAAAATTATTTTAAAAATATATTTAAAATATTAAAAATAAGTTAAAAATATTTCAAATTTTCAAATATACTTTCGTTTTATAAGAAAACAATTTTAAAAATTATTTTTAAAAACTATTTTTCAAAACCATTTTAAAAAATAATTAGCAAACAGGGCATAATGATTCTCAACTTATTTAAGTTGGACCTCCTACCTTCTCGTCAATCCTAATCTTGTTTTAAATTCCCCTATTTTTTTTCCTTGTTTAATATTACATATCATTAATTAAATGTGTGAATTAACTAAACTTATGAAAAATAAAAATTAATAATTTTTTTAAAAAGGAAAAAAATCATTAAAAAATAATAATATGATAACATCAATAAATAAAAAAAGAAAATAATAGAAAGGTAACCTAATAAGGTAACATGAGAACTCATCCAAGTTGGACCCCTACCTCCATATCACCTCTAACCCATGTGGATTTGAAATTTAATCATTTTAAAATTCCTTCTTTTTTTCTTTTTTTTTTTAATATTCCATGTCATCAATTAAACGTGTGAATTAATTGAACTTGTGAAAGATTAAAATTAATAATTTCAAAAATGGAAAAGAAAATGAATAAAATATAACTATGATAAACTCAATAAAAAGAAATACTAAAAAGATGATGGTAACCTGAAATCTGTCCAAGTTATCCCTACCTCCACGTCACCTCTAACCTTGTGGCTTTGAGATTTAATCATTTTAAAATTCACTTACTTTCTTTCCTTGTTTATTATTGATTGAACTTGTGAAAGATAAATATTGATAATTAAAAAATAAAAAATAAAAAAAGGAAATAATACAAAGATGACCATGATAGCATCTTTCGATTTTAAGAATACAATGTTATAATGATGAATATATTTCAGGGGAAATTTCCCACTGTTGTACTGTGAACATGGCTGTTTCCAGGAAAGAGCCACCAGTGTAAACAAACACACAACACTGCTGTCCTCATACTGATATCAGCATCTGATCAGAAGGAAGGAATATTCTATTGTGTTGGGTATTAAAATCCCTAACAGATGCCACCATATTTTATGTTGGTAGTTATTAGTTATGACTTGGTGTTTGGCCTGATTTTCCATCAAATTTGGCTAGAAAACCAATTTTAAGGAAAGCCCTTTTCCCATTTAAGAAAACCAAAGATTTCTCAGAATTTTCTCTCAATTTTCACATTTAAGCCTAACACAGGAGTAAGGACAGCATTGCTTCCTGAGGAAATTTCATGTTTCAGAATATTAGGATTATCTCTTTGAAATCATGGCTCCAACTTCTAACCAAAGCCAGAAATAATTCCAGTGGTAGTTGGTTGAATAGAGAAAAGCCAAACAGCAAGATGGAGTTCATTGAAAACTAGTGGGAACTTCAGGATTCAGCAGTGTCTTGTACAGTAAAAGTACTAAAAACAGAGAAATGTTCATTACAGTAAGGTGACCAAACAAATCTACTTTTGTTCAGAGCAGTTCTCAACCAAGAAGAATTAAGGTAGAACAAGGAATTTTTCAGCGAACTCTGATGATGAGGAAGTGACAGAGAGGGCATAGTCTCAATACCAAGACACAGACAAACATTGATCCATGCTGCAAAATTGGAAGATCACCTGTTTCTACTTTCTATTTTCCACAAAGTTAATGAGCAAAGGGAATTATAATTGATATTTTGCAGGGTCTGTGACAGAAACCTTAAGCAGAGGATTAACAGGATAGATTACACCCTACAGAAGCTTAAAATCATTGTAACTGCTGTGGCTAGAAGAAGATGGCATCGCTGTTAAAAGCCTAGGACAGTTCACACAACTCCATAGGCTCTGCCTCCCAAATTTGAAATAGAAGGAATTGGGAACCTTCCATGGAATGAAGCAAGAAATAGTAAATATAACAAATCTCAATGCAATTCTGATAGCCAGTAAAGAGAAAAAAAAGATCAATGTTTGATGTTGAAAGTAGCTCTGGAATTGAAAGAAAACCACAACTAATCAATGTTACATCCATTAATCTACACAATAATAAAAATCCAAATTCAACTTAAATATATAGAGAGAGACCTAAAAACCCAGAAAAACAGGATAGGCTATCAAATGCAAGCATTTGATGCAATTCAATATACATCTTTTACTAAAAAAGACCTTAGGTGAGAGGATAAGGAACTATAAAGGCCTGTAGATCAACCGTATCATTGGTTTGTCCTTTAATCCAAAAATGATATGAGCCAATTCACAAACATGCAGATTGATAAGCAAATAATGAAAGCCTCCAAGCTATGACAGAGATAGTTATTTCTTTCATTGAAATCAAGGATCATCACCCTCAGAAATCAACCAAGATAAAATTATTATACCCCAATTAAGGCCTGATAGGCTTATATAGCTGCAAGCTATGCCCAAACCCTTGGAGAGGTCCTGAAGCTGTGAAGCTCATCCATGAGTGTTCACTGCTTCCCAGACCAAGTTCTTTGGAATTGGGTTGGCAAGATCGCGAGCCTGCAAGGCTGCAGTCCTCAGCGTCGCGAGTGTCAACACATTGGCCTTCCAGAATGACGCGCAATCATAAGGCAAATTGTGCTTCTTGCAAAGCTCCTGAACAAAGGGTGAGACGTTCCTGAGCTGGCACCGAGGCAGCCGAGGAAACAGATGGTGCTCAATCTGAAACTGCAGGCCACCATGAAACCAGTCCATCCAAGATGAGCAGGAAATATCGAGAGTCCCATGAGTCTGCTTCTCAAACCAATCATTCCCACTTGGAGGACCCACATAAACACTGGATGAGAAATGATTCAAACAGAATTGAACATGCTGGATTCCAGTAAAGGAGAAACTCAGAACAACAAACATCAGTCTTTCCCACCAATTGGGCAGACATGAAACAAGTAAAGGGTACCAAATCCAAAACACAAGCAGCCCCAAAATCTCCTGAGCCCTATAGGGAACCCTCCTCTTGGACAACAATAAAGACCAGGACTGAGCAAATAGATTGATTCTAGCAACACACATCACAGGATAAAAAGTCCAGTGCTGGTAACTCACTAGAAACCTAGCCACACAATCAAAATTCATCTTCCTTTCATAGAAATAAGATGTAAGGGAACTGAAAAGCCTGGAAGATACCGCGAATACAGGCATATGCTGAAGATCCGGATCGAACTCGAGGCTGTTGCAGGCAATGTGATGAGCGTTGTGGTTCCACTTCCACCACGCAATACTGATCCCCGCAAGACAATTCCCACTCAGCACCTGCACAAAGCGGTTCAAACGCCTGTTCATCATCACCTGGTAGTGCCCAGAATCGTGCCCAATCCACCCACTCTGAATCCAGAAAAGCCCCATCAACGCGCCACTGGCGAGATGAACCCATGTGCTGTCACACCCCAGAACCCCATAAATACAGGCGGAGAACATCACCACCATCGCAGAGAGCGTGACGAACACCCCATGCCCCTTTTTCTCAAACAACCCCATCTTCGAAAACTCATACACCAACCTCCTATAATCCCTCGACGCCTCCGAAACAGCATAGTCCTTGAGATGAAACCCAGTAAAGAAATCGTCCAAACGGCTCCACAAAACCCCGGGATGGTAGGCCACAAAAGCGTCAGTAGCATCCTGGCCGGCGAGACTCAACAATGGAGCAGACCCACCTGGGTGCTCTTTCGCCCATTCAGACACATTATAGACCTTCCCCTGTATAGAGATCCATAGATCCCCAAGCCTGCTGTGGGTCTTGAGCTCTTCCTTTGAAATGTACCTCTTCGTCTCTGCCATTTCAGAGAGAGATCTGGGAACAATGCCTCTCTCTCTTCCCTTTCTCTCCTGATGTGAGAAGAGGGATGGGAGGAGAGGAGAGAGAGATATAGAGGGAAAATGGAAAGAAAACAAAGATAGAAATTGCAAAGTGGGAGGTATGAAATTGAACACCGAGGGAGTTGTCCTCTTACAGCCTGGCCATCATTTGTGAACCGCCACACGCTTTTCAAAAATTATTACTCCCAACTTTTCTTTTCCAAAATTATTACTCCCAACTTTTCTTTTCCTTTCCCCCCTCCCCCCTTTTTTTTTAATAATAATCTAAAAATAAAATAAAATCACATTTTTTTCAAAAATTATTACTCCCAACTTTTCTTTTCCAAAATTATTACTCCCAACTTTTCTTTTCCTTTCCCCCCTCCCCCCCCTTTTTTTTAATAATAATCTAAAAATAAAATAAAATCACATTTTATGGATAAAAATAATGTTGTTAAATTAAGAATCAATTTTTTTTATTAGCATAATATTTAGGGTTGACTTGTCCTTTTTCCCCATATAAGTATCTTTATTTCAATTTGTGTCTTAAAATTTTATTTCAAAGTAAAATGCTTTTTCAAAGTATATTTTTCAATTTATTTATTTTACTTGTTATATACGTTTTTATTTTTTTGGAAAAAATAACAAGGAAAGGGGATGACTTTTGATTCACATTAGTCTTATATTAAATGAATTTCCAAGTTGAATATTGGTTCCACACGAGTTTTTATATCTCAATTTATCTTTGTGCGTATTAATTAGGATTTTTTTTTTCTTTTACTTTTTATGAAAGTTTTAAAAATATAACTTAAAATTTAATAATTTAAAGTATTAAGTTATTTGGTTTTTAATATTTGATTTTAAAAGGTCAAAAAATAAAATTAATTGATTAGTTTTAGATTTTAAAAAAACTAAATATTTTGGAAAAAAATTAAGAAATAAATGATAAATCCACAAAAAGTAAAAAACAAATTATCTAAAATTTAATAGCAAAGAGAAAAAAGTATATAAAAAAAAAAATAACACATATTTGATCAAATTCAATACTTATTATTTAATGATTTAATTAATTTTAAATTAAATTATACTTAAGATGTTGATTTAAATTTTATTATTTAATTTTTATTTTAATTATTAAGATTGTTTGATAAAATTTATTATAAATTATCATGTTGATATATTTATTTTCATAAATTATAATTATGGTAAAAAAAAAAGTCACATAATTATGGAGGTCATGCCATAGTTAAAGAGATCGTGAAGATAGTTATGACAAATTATGATAAAAAAGTAAAAAAAAAATATGAACTTAAGAATAAGTTAATTATTTTTATTTATTACTTCAAATTATTTATAATTTTAAGTTATATTATTAAATTATTTTATCAAATATACTTAATTTATTTAATTACTTAAATTAAATTATTAAATCAGTTTAAATTAATTTATGAAAGTTCCACTAATTATTATATAAAATACAGGAATCAAAATCTCAAAATTTAAATATTTTTTTATTTACAATCACTTGATTCTTCGTTTTATCCAAAACAAAAACCATTTTTTTATTTATTATCTATTCCATTAGTGATTTTATTTGATATCCAAACACTATTTCATTTTCTATTGATGATAACCATTCCCAAACGGGTCTTAAGATTTTGTTCCCATAAGAATAAATTTGAATTCCTATTGAAAATTTAAACGGGTCTTAAGATCATTAAATTAATTCCCATATTAATTTATTTAAAATAAAAGACAAAATATTATAAAATATTATATAATGAAAATGACAGCTTTCCTATGATATTTTTTTCAAAAGGAGATATTTTGGGCTAAAGTGGAGAGGGGTAGTAGCACGGACACCTGGCGCTCGGTTGGGAAGTAAGAAATATACGCTTACTCGCTCTATCTATCACGCTCCGAACTTGTGGTGGAGCGTGCTCGCTCATTGTGATTAAGGCGCGTGGAACCGGAACCAGGGGAACCGATCTTGCTACTTGACAGCCTGCTGAGGTGGAGCCCACACAATCACGTGACACCACCGTTTAAAATGACTTGGATCTTTCTCTCCAACGATAAGTCCTTCGACTTATTGAAAAATTTTAAAATTATGTGCATGAAGCTTCAAGGAAAGTACCAAAAGAAAAAAAAATAAAAAAACAAAAAAAATTAAAATTTACTTTTAAAAATATATCAATTTTAGAAATAATTTTTGTTATATTTCGGTTTTCTTTCTTTCTTTGATCATTACCCTCCATTGTTGAAATGATAAAAAATCATTCAATTTTATTTTTAGTAAGAATGATAATTAAAATAAATAATTTTAAGTCACAAAACAATAAGAATATTTTGTTATTATAACTAATTATTTTTTCATTTTTGTTATTATAACTAATTATTTTTTCATTATTATAGTGAAGGTGTTTGAAATTTTGAATGGTAGTGCAGAAGAGTAAAGCAAGAAATTTAAGAAAGCAAATATTTTAATGGAATAAGTGGTTGCATTGGACCCCACAAAATTGATGAGTGCACCCATTAATCTGAACATTTGGGAAACGAGTGATTTCAGGCCTGGAAGATCCGAATATGCCTTCCACTAGGGAATACGGAAATGTCATTTTTATTTATAATTTATTTGATATAAAAAAATTTAGAATATACTTCTGGAAGAAGTAATGACTTAGTCAACGTTTTCAAAAAATGGTTTTTAATAATTTATTTGAAATATTTTTAACTTGTTTTATTTTTTTCAAATATTTTTTAAAAATAGTTTTTTACTTTATATTTTAAGTCATTTTTTACATTTATATAAATATTTTTAAAACAACACCCAAAAATTAATTAAAAATAACTAAAATATATTCTCATAAAAATATTGTTTTTAAAAATTATTTTCTATAGACAATATTTAATGTGTTTTCAATTTGGAACACAATTTCTAAATCAACTATATATTTCTTCAAAAATAGTTTTTTGTTTTTTAGAATAAAAAATAATTTTATAAGTTAAAAAACATACCCCAAGAATTGTTGATAGCAAACAATTTTTTTTTTGAAAATATGTTATTAATTGGAATAAATTTTAGGTCTTTTCATTTTTTTTTTTTATAATTTTTTAAATAATAATTAAAAATATAGAAAATATATTTTAAAAAAATTATATTATATATATTTAATTTTTCAAACAGAATTTAACTAGGGAAGTGTTTTTGCATACATAAATATGTTGCTTGTCCCAAACTCTCTAATATCATGTTTGGATAGTTTGAAATTTGGTGGTTGCTTATCACAAACCCTATAATATTTATAAGCTTTCATTTCCATTTTTAATGTTTAGTGGTAGCTGGCATGTGTGCTTGGTGGGGAAGCTTGATTCCATGTTCATGTCTTCATGCTGCCATGTTAGTGGGGTTGGCTTAAAACTAAGAGCTCTCCTATGAATACACTTCTGTTTTTATCATTTTTAAAATGAAAAATATAAATATTTTAAATTATATTCTTTTATTTTTATAAATATTTAATGGTTTGAAGAATGATTTTAGTTTTGTTTTTTATTTTAAGAATAAAAAATGAAAATTTAATGGTTTTACCCTATCATTGTGATGAGTGGTTGAAAGCTGTTAGCAACTAAAATAAGTTAAACATCATATTCAAAATTAAGGTTCGCGTACTAAGTTATCAGTGTTTGTCGTGAAAATGACTACATTAAATTTAATTATGTTGAAGCCTAATTTAGCACCTTGTCCCATGTTCCAATGTGATATATGATCCCTAATAACATGGTGACATATGTATTAGAGGATTTTTTATTTATATGATTGCATATGTTTTGTGTAGTTGCAAGAACGCATTGATACAACCCATGTTAGGTTGCAAGATGTGCTTAGCATGACTATTGAAATTTACCTTAATAGGATACTCTCTTATGATCATGCCAAAAGAGTGCACCTTCCTATTAAATTAGGAAGATATTTGCTAAGTGAGATATCATTCTTTTGCAAGATAAGAGGGTTAACTTATAGAGGTGGTCTCACAAGATTAGTTGACTTTGATCCCAACAAGGTAATGCCAAGTTGATTCCACATGCAAGATTAGCACCAACTTACTACCTACGAGATAGTGTTAAGTCATCTTGTCATATGAGTGGTATTAACACACCTTTATTATTTCATTAAGGACGGGGCACCTTATGCGAGTATGTAATTGCCCTATAGCCTTTTCACTTGATCTTCACACTCCTTCGAAAACATCCCACTTAGGGTATGACATCCTAATGCTATTATGTCTACTCAAATTAGGAGCAATACTTGTGAGGTCCTATATAAACTAGGTGCACCTTGATGGTGGACTTAATCTCCCACTATCAAATTCTTGGGACATTTTGAAGACTTAGATTTGGTGAATGGGGTTGGAGGCTCATGTAGACAGGATAAATTATACATAGATCAAATTTGTTCAATTGGATGGAGGCTAAGGGATTCACCCCATCCAATGCTATGTGGCTCCACAAGCATAAAGATATTGGTATAAAAATTGCTCAATATGAGTGTGTGGAGGGTCTTACCAACCAATAAGATTGAAGTTTGGGTTAAGATTGAATTGCTCAAAGGAATTACTTCTTGGTTAAGATCACTAAGAGCCCATCTCTTAAGGTCCCTCTAAAGTATCCCTTGGTGCTCCATCCCCAAACATGGACTCTTGCCACTCATTTTCTCCTATTGTCCTCTCTATCTGCTCCATTCTTTCCTCAAACCTTGGACACCTCACTTTCCTTGTAGCTCACCTCCTAGTCTACTAAGAACCCACTACCATCAAATTCCATGCAAAAACATGTAAAGTGGATGAGGTAATAAATTACATTCAAAATTAAACTTTGTTCTTTACGATTTATAAGAAGTTACAATTATCATAAACAAATATGAGTATTTCAGATAAGCTAGGTAATGTGCTCTAAAATCTAATATTGCAGCCAAAATCATCCTTTTCAATAAGCATAGCTAGATTAGCTTAGTAATTTTGTTTTAGAAACACTTTAGCAATGCTATTACTTTTTATGGGACTTATCAATTTTGAAAGCAAGATTGAAAGCTCATGGAAGTGAAGTAGGATGAGTATATGTAGTTACATTCTAGATCTCAAAGCCCTAGGGCCAATGTACCCAGGGCTAAGGCCCATGCCTTTGGGCTAATCCAATGGACCAATGCCAACTCTTTAATCATCCCGAAGGCCCAGTGCATCTTTGTCCATGCAACTAGCATGTCGAAGTATGATTGGTTGATAGTTGATACTGTAAAAAGTCATAGCAGAGAGAAATGACTTCCGACGCGTAGCTAATCAAGTCTTGCCAAGTAATGACCACACATGAACTCGACCTCATCTGATCATTACCCAAACAGTCGGTCAAGAGTTCCCGACAAACAAATTCCCGGGAAGCAGAATCCAATTCTTTTTCCGATAAACAAAATTCCTGAAATCAAAATTCTCCACGTGCCCGATATTTGGTTCGGACTTCGGTGAAGCCATACCTAGAACAAATCTAGAGAGAGCACGAGGAGAGAAGAGAGAGGAGAGAATAGAGAGTAGAGAGAAGGCTTCAATGGCAGAAAAACCCCAACCGGTACGGGTTCTGTACTGCTCCGTTTGTAGTCTTCCAGCAGAGTATTGTGAATTTGGACCCGATTTTGAGAAATGCAAGCCATGGTTGATCAAGAACGCGCCCGAACTCTACCCAGATCTTCTTAAAGGTAAAAAAACTCGTTTTCCATTTTCCCATGGATCTTTAAAACCCTAGGTTTCCTTTCGGTTTGCTGAGAGAATTGATGAAGAGCGAACACGATAAAAGAATGAAAATGTTTTGGTCTTTTGGTTCATGTTGCTTTGTTTCGGAAGGCAAATGAAAAACCCAGATGTGAATTTTCTAGGCATGGTTTAGTGGAGACTACGTGTGATCTTCAAACCCTAGCACTCCGTTTGATTGCTGGGAGAACTGGGGAAAAATCATGGGTTGTATTAGTCACTACTTGTTTTCATGTTGTTTTGGTTATTAGATGGGAAAAAAGAACACCTTAATTGTGTGAAGTAGTTGCATTTGGATGCGTTGGGTGATTTTTGTTTTCTCAGGCTCCAAATAATAAAACTTTTTTTTGCATTTTCTCGGCAACCAATCAAACTATGTAATTCATGTTCAGAGGCTAGTGAAAAGGAAGCTGACAAGGTTTCTGAACAGCTTCAGTCAGTTGGGATCTCTTCCGGGGCTGGCAATGAGACTGCTCCTTCTGGTAAGTTTTTTCCCTTTTCTGTTTTGTCCCCATAATTACTAGGTTTATTGGAACCAATTAAAAACTGTTATATGTAATAGAAAACAGATGATAGATTTAATTTGCTTCTCAATTTTTGCTTATATGCAATCATTTTGATTGCTTCGTTTGCAAAATCAATTAAAAGATCAAAAATAGTGAAATGCATTTCTAGGTAATTGAAGAGTACAAATCATTTACAAATTGCTCTACCTCGTTTTGTTAATCCATTTTTTTCCTCATTTCTGAAGTGAATATTTCTTGCATAGGAGTGCCTTTTAAATGAGGCCTAGAAGTCTGTAAATATTTTTTTGATGGGTAAAAAGAGTGATTAAATTAAAAGTGCTTGAAAAGAGGTGCATCAAAGTACACACGGAGTATACAAAAAGCACCTTCTGGCAAGCAAAAGGAAAGGGCAACAACAACCTGCCCCCCGAACCAAGCCTAAAGCTTAAAAGACCTAGAGAAAACAAAGTACCCCCAGATGAGCTTCGTGTAGGCCTGCCTACTAAACTGGTTGCTGTGACCCAAACATAGCAGAAGCCCATCTAACAATCCAAAATGATGGAAAAAGGCATCTTCTACCCACTGCTGTGATTTCCCACTCTCCCTATCCACACCCTCATCATTTACCTTCTGATCCCTTGCACAAAACACATCAATTTCTTTAATTCCCTTTCAGATTTTGAAGAAGAAGAGTTCTTCTTTCTCTTCCCATCCTCTCGCACCCTTACCTCTTTCCTAGCTTGCATTTTTCTGAGGGCCAAGATCTCAGCCTTGAAGCCCATTGGTGGCATGCTCATCCAGTCACTGAAAGCTGCCAGGTTGCTTGAGGGCCAATTCTCCATAGGCACCTTTGCACTTGAAACCAAGCCAAGACATGACCCCTCTTCCTTATCCTTCTCACCCACTGCAACTTCGATCAGGATCACCCCAGCCTCTTCAAACTCCAACAAAGAGTTGTTCACCAAAACCATCCTTAGGGGACTGCTATCCTCTCCCAGAGAATCAACAGCAAAAACCACCTCACATCCCTCTGAACCAAGACCAGTCGCACAAAAAGAAGGAGAAGAAGCTGCTCGTGTCCCCAAGGAAGAAACAGAGAAAGAAAAAGTACCAGGATGTCTCGCTGCTTCTTCCATAAGGGCCATGTCGGTGCTTGTGTGAATATGTTTGTAATGTCAAGTCTGTAAATATGTTTCCACCATCTAATGTCATTATTAAGTTGTGACCATTGTTCCATCAACCTACTAGATAACGACTACAAAGAGGGTGTCTTTCAATTCCTCAACCCACAAAATTATATATCCACATTCAATACAATTTAGCTACACTTGTGGGATTGAAGTTATATATTTTTTGGATAACAGATACCCCTTTTTCTGTGCCATGCCTGACTGAATAAATTTGCATTTGCAAGTGAACTTTGTTTTGTGGAATTGCACATATTCACTCCCTACTAAGTGCAGTGTGTGTAAAAGTTGTATGCCTTACCAGCATATTGCAGAGAGACAAAATTTGGTTAGCATTTGAGGGTCTTGTGATCATGTTTTGAACAAGGTTTTCCCTGCTTTATGTAAAGGGTGTGAAGGAACTAAAACTGTTTCCTATTTTCAAAAACAGAATAGTGGAAATGACATAGAAAAGACATGGTGAAAACATGTTTCTTGAAATTTTTTCAAAAACATTTCCTAGAATGGTTACATTTTTTTTTTTTTTTTTTTTTAAAATGGAGGTCAGTTATTGTTTTTGATAAAATATTAGCATATTGACCATTTTGAACAATCCAAAAATGAACATGTTCTTTCTTCTCATTTCCAATTATAAAAACATTTTTCAAAAATCTACCATTTTTGCTACCCCAGAGGCCCTAACATTCTGCTTTATTCATATTTTTTGTTTCCATTTCAGGGCAAACGTCAACATCTAAGCAAGAGGAAGTAAAACGTCTTCCTGGTGGAAAAATAAAGAAGAAAGTAAGTTTATTGGTATCTTTACTTCATCAAATACGCAGGAATGTCCTGTTCTGTATGTGTATTATCGAACATGTGGACAAGCTTGGTCATGACTTCTGTCGATTCTAATTGAATATATGTATACTACCTGTCAAAAAAGTCTATATGCCACATCTCTAGGTTCTTGCATTCTCATATAGATAGCATCCCTTAATCTTTCAAATGAATTTGCCATGGCGCCCTCAAGTTCCCACAGTCAACCAGCCCGTCAGGATGCCCAATTGGTTGATTCATGACACTGGTTGAATGCTTTAGATTACCCGGTTTTGGATGTAGCAGGCGTGGTCTGCACCTCTAGGTTTGGGTCTCCATGGAGAGTAAGAGATGGAAGGTTCCTCAATCATCAAAAAAAAAAGTCGTGAGCTTGTCTATTACGAAGTGTTCATAAGAGTTGAAAGGTATCCACATAGTGTCTCACCTGAATAATTGTAACTGTTGAGAAGACAAAACTGTTGCGCACTGGCATTTCATTGATGAGATTATTCCCTGTGATGCTCTGGTTCTTAATGCTTTGCTCAAATATTGTAGCATTAATGAAGACCATGTGATTTATTTTGTAGGAGAAACAAGAGGTCATCATTGAGAAGGTTGTGCGCAATAAGCGCAAGTGTATCACAATTGTGAAAGGACTGGAACTATTTGGTGAGCCGTATGCCAACATGACTCTATTCCACTCTTACATTTGGGACCTCTGTAGAGAGATTACAGCTATGACTAGTTAAACTCATGAGAATATTGTTTCAGGTATTAAACTTGGTGATGCTTCCAAAAAGCTTGGGAAGAAGTTTGCCACTGGAGCATCTGTTGTTAAGGTGCATATATCATATATCTACTAACACCAAACTGCTTTTTCCCTACATATTTTTGTTATTTCTTATTACAACTCATGAATGATTCCTCTTTCACAGGGCCCAACTGATAAGGAGCAAATTGATGTTCAAGGGGACATATCCTACGACATTGTAGAATTTGTAACAGATACCTGGCCTGATGTAATTTACTTCAACTCTCTACTCTTTTATTCCCTATCAATAATGGTCGCATTTGGAAGGGCTCAAACAAGAATGATTTCTTATTTGGGTTGTTGTAAAGAGGAAAACCCCCATGTAAATTTGGTTATTGGGCATTGAAATCACGAAGAGAATCAACATAAGAATCATAGTTATGATCTTTCAACCATTATGTTAACACATGAGGTTGGGATCAAATTGTTAAATCAACTGCATGCTGGTAAAAGAAAGCCACTTGCTACATAGAACAATACCAAATAGTGGGGATGAAAAATGTAGGTTGCTCAAAACTTTCAGCTGTTTGGTTTGTAGAAAAGAGCCTTTCAGTTGCTGATGAAGTCCTTCATGTTTTTGCTAAAACCAAAAAAATGTCATAACAGCAGATGAGCTAACCACTGCCCTCTTATCTTCTTTCTGCCATGCGCTTCAGGTGCCTGAAACTGCCATTTACTTCATTGAAGACGGGAGAAAGGTCTCGGCTGCTTGAATTCAGAGTCGAAAGGGAACTGGTGCTGATATTCATATCTACAACAATGCTCCAAAACTGATCAAAGCTATCACCAGAAAGAAGAAAACATCCCATCCAGCACCAGCGTCGGAATCTTATTACACAAATATGACATCCCTTATCAATTATGTAATCCTTGAGTTGGTTTTCCAGCACCCTCTGTGATTGTTTATATCTGCTGAAAGGTCAGCAGTACTACCAGGACTGACTCCCATTATTCCCAGGGTGAAACATATGTATTTTTGCAGTTGAAAAATCATCTATATTTTTGAGTAATGGATGCAATTTTGTTGAATTATGAATGCAGATCATGATAGCTGTTGAATCAAAACACACATATAAACAGATTTTTTCCTCACCCTTTTCAAATAATAGGTATTTGGGCAGGTCCTGAAGCATCCCCAGATGTAAATATGATCATGCACATTGAAATTTTCTGCTTCTGTTGTTGGTAGGGTTAAAAAATAAATTTAATATATGAGTTGTCAATATTTTATTATTCATGCAAAATTGTCACAAAAATCGTTTTTCTTACCAATTTTTTTTAAGAATTTTTTTTATGATGCTTCCCTAAATATCATTGTTTATGATGTGGTATTTAGGTGGTGTTTGTTTTTTTGGCTTGTTGCTTAAAGTAATTTAGTTTTAGAATTCAGTTGTTTTTTTTTTTTATTTTTTTATAACTTATTATAAATTTTTTACTAAATAGAAAAAGTAAAACTATATATAATTTTTTTTAAATGGAAAAAATAATATATTGGTTTTTTTTATTTTTTAATACTTAATAAAAATAAAATATTACAAAAATAAATGACCTAATATTTAACACTATTAAGTATCAAGGTTTTATTTAAAATTAAGTTAAAAAATAAATATTACCTTAATTAATTTGTTACGGTTACACGTGTCATCATTACAGTGGGGTTCCATTGACGGGCGGTGTTTCCAAGGGTAACATAGGCACCATGATAGCTAGTGGATAGAAACAGAATATGCCATTGAAGTCCATTTTGATACTAAGAAGAAACCCTCCAGTACCCTCTCCTTTTCCATCTTCTTTCGGTTTTCCTTACCATTCCATCAGTTTGTCCTGTTTGGTTGCTCAGAAAACGAAGGTAAGGGCTTCACTAAATTACACTTCGGGTCCTATTGTCTTGCTTAATTCTATTTTTGTATGGTTTTTCCGAAATGCTCTGCTTGGCTGTGGGAAGATGTGGGAACGGAACAGAGGTTGATTCTTCAACTTTTAAGCCTTTGGGTTTTTGGAAACTAAAACCCTCCTGTTAACTTAAGCCTGATGCTATTATTTGGATGTAGAATTTTGATTATTTTTCTTTTTTCCACACATTTTTCTGATCAACCGAGCAAAGCTCGGCATTTAAGCTTAATTTATTTTTAACTGTATCTATTTTCAGCTTATTTTTATCATTTTCTTTGAAGATGAATTGGGTATTTGGAGAATATGTGTTTTGTGTTGCTTATTTTACTCTTGAGCAATGCGGCTTCCATGTTTGTTGAAATGTCCTCAAAAAATTCATATACTGTGACACTTGCGGTTAGCATGAGTCAAACGGTTACTTATGTACTGGGTTTTGTGTAATTTTTGTTTTCTTTGATCTCTGATTCGTTGTTATAGATTTTTAAGTTGCTGGCTGCAGTCTTGTTAATGCTGGTGAATTTTCAAAGCTAATTCTTCTAGGTAGTGCCGTTCCTAGACCTTGAAATTCAGCTGGACTCTTTGGTTTAGTTCATTTGCAGGAATTTTTGGGCACTCGTGGGGAAGAGCTAGATATGGCTCATTTGCTTTCAACTTCTTGTTCTCTGAAAATAACCTCCTGTAGGAAGCCTTACTCCAAACAATTGAATGAAAGCTCAAATGCATTTCCTGCATATTTTTCTTTAAAGATCACCAAGGATTTGTACTGTCCATTTGGGAGTCTTGTTGTGCAACGAGGGAAACAACAAAGGATTTGTACTGTCCGTGCTACGACTCTGCCTGTAGATCAAGAAGCTCCAACACAACCTGGCTCTGGCTTTCATCAAAACTCCAATGGACCATCCCCTCCAAAGCGGGTGATGGTGATTGGTGGAGATGGCTACTGTGGTTGGGCCACTGCCCTCCACCTATCCAACAAGAATTATGAAGTTGCCATTGTTGACAACCTAGTGCGCCGCCTCTTTGACCATCAGCTTGGTCTTGATTCCCTGACTCCTATTTCTTCCATCCACAACCGCATTCGGAGATGGAAATCACTCACTGGAAAATCCATCCAGCTCTACATTGGTGATATCTGTGACTTTGAGTTCTTATCAGAAAGCTTTAAGTCATTTGAGCCTGATGCAGTTGTTCATTTTGGGGAACAGAGGTCTGCTCCGTACTCCATGATTGATCGGTCAAGAGCTGTGTTCACTCAGCACAATAACGTGATAGGAACGCTCAATGTTCTTTTTGCTATCAAGGAGTTCAGAGAGCAGTGTCATCTAGTGAAGCTTGGCACAATGGGAGAATATGGAACTCCAAACATTGATATTGAGGAGGGTTACATAACTATTACTCATAATGGAAGAACAGATACTTTACCTTATCCCAAGCAAGCCAGTTCTTTCTATCATCTGAGCAAGGTCCATGATTCGAACAACATAGCCTTTACTTGCAAGGCTTGGGGGATAAGAGCCACCGATCTGAATCAAGGAGTAGTTTATGGGGTGAGGACAGACGAGACTGAAATGCATGAGGAGCTCTGTAACAGGTTTGATTATGATGGTGTGTTTGGAACTGCACTTAACCGGTTTTGTGTTCAGGCTGCTGTTGGACATCCACTTACTGTGTATGGCAAAGGGGGCCAGGTAAGATTCCTCATCTCAATAATTCCAAATCATTACTGCTTGGATCATGTCCTTCAATAGCTGCTTCTCATGTAGAAATTAAGAAGTACTCTTACCTAGCATGTAAATTCATTGCTTCTCATAAAATTGCTGCACCAGACCATCCTGCTCCTATTTATGAATGTACTTTAATCATTTTGCACTTTTTCTTTGAACGCCATTTGTTCCATGCAGACCAGGGGATACCTTGACATAAGAGATACAGTTCAATGTGTTGAGCTTGCCATTGCAAACCCAGCACAGCGAGGCGAGTTTCGGGTCTTCAATCAATTTACAGAGCAATTTTCTGTCAATGATCTTGCCACCCTTGTTACAAAAGCAGGGAAAAAGCTCGGGCTTGATGTGCAAACGATATCTGTGCCCAACCCTAGGGTAGAAGCAGAGGAGCATTACTACAACGCCAAGCACACTAAGCTCATTGAGTTGGGACTGAAACCACATCTTCTTTCTGACTCTCTTCTGGATTCATTGCTCAACTTTGCTATCAAGTTCAAGGATCGTGTTGACACAAAACAGATCATGCCCAGCGTTTCTTGGAGAAAGATTGGTGCCAAGCCAAAGACCGTCTCTGCTTGATAAAATATACAGGATAGAGAGCTAGAGAGGGATACAATTTTATCCTTATCAACGGACTTCATCAAGAAAGATTACTTTTTTTAGGCCAAGAGGTTGAGAGCGAGATCTCGAATCAACTTGTTGGTCTTATGATATATCTCAGTATAGAGGATGAAAACAAAGATCTGTATTTTGTTATAAATTCTCCTGGGGGATGGGTACTACCTGGAATAGCTATTTGTGATAATATGCAATTTGTGCCATCAGAGTTATGTACAATATGCTTGGGATTAGCCGTTTCAATGGGACCTTTTATCTTGGTCGGAGTGAAAGTTGTCATCAATCTCATTGTTGTGCCCTTTTCCATCTAGACTGTGTTGTATCTCTTATAAGTTTTTATTTATACTTAACCGTTCATGAGGGCTCCCGGTTATATTTTAGAGAAGGGTCTGGGCTATAAAAATAGAAATGTTTTGAGAGTTTTTGTTCGAACTTTTAGGGTCTACCTGTACTTTGGTATTTCACTACACACTGCATCTTTAATGGGATAGAAGTGAGAATAAGAATGATTATATATATATATGCCAAATAGAGTCAGAAGCAAACATTTCCTAAATATGCAGAAATCATTTTTATACTTATTGGTATTCTTGGATCGCCTTGACTATCTCATTTAAAAATCAATTGGGGTCTAGTAAGGTAGTTCAAACCTTTTATGGTAAAATCCGTGATTTAGGTGATCCATCCCTGACTTAAAAAAGGCATTGTTACACCTCAACAGGTATAATTTAACAAATCAGTTCTTATCCACATACAGTTTTTACCAACAAATTGGATTTCCATTGCATGGAAAGTACATAAAATTAAGTACAGGAGTCAGTTTCCTTGTTGAGTTTAATGTTAAGAAACCATACAGAAGCTCTCCAGTAACTATAAACTTTTGTTGTCTTGTAATCTCAACAATAGCCTATGAATCAATAATCATGTTACAGGTAGAAGAGAGCCAAACTTGTTTCTCCACATGGGTGGAATTAGAAGAGCTCAATTTTCAATATCAGGGCTATGACCCAAAACAATTTAGTTCTGATTTTGTTATCATCGCTCAGTTGCTTCTTCAATCTGCAGACTGACAATCAGAGACGGGAATGGGTAGAATTATCTGCTCTTATGCATGATGGTGGTAACTGCTCAGATATACCTTTGCTGCAGGGTGGATATGATCTTACAAAGTCCAGGACAACTGAAGCTAATTCATCTTGGTGTGAAGTGAACTCATGATCAGCCCCTTCTATAATGTGTAGCTTGTGATTGGGTATGATCTTGGCGAACGCCAAAGCATCTTCCATTGGCACTATTTCATCACAGGAACCATGAACCGTCAACACCCTGTATGTAGTAGCAGCAACATTACAATGTGTGCTAGAAATGCAGACTAGAAATCATGAAAAGGCGAATGAATGGCCAATTAGCTGCAAAGATGGTATAGTATTTTTTCATACAATCTAGAGGTGCCCAACGCCAAATGTTATTGTCTAGACAAAAAACTCATGGCAACAACTTTGATTTGCAAATCTTTCTAAACCAATAATTATTTGATATCTCAGAATCAATCAGGAATTTCTTGTAAGAAGTCCAACAACTAACCCCAAAATTCAGTGAGTTCAGAAATTATTCAAAAACCTATGAAGAATTAAGTTTAGCAGAGTGACAAGCAACAGACATTAAAAGTATGGATCCATTTTCTTGTGAAAAAATCTTTGTATTTTCCATGATATGAATTCATGAAGTTGAGCATTATCCAGTTACAATGCAGTTTGGTTGGTTGTCCCTGAGGTGTAAGGAAGGTTGATAGAATAGATAAGTAATACTCCAGATCAATAAATTTGGACAGGCATGTCACACCCATGTTTTAAACATTGAAGAGACCTAGTCCTTCCCTACTCAGTTTATGAAGAGAGAAGAGTCACAACTTAAAAAATAGGATGGGGAAAAATCATAATTTATAACTCTGAGACACTTACATAGTGGAGAAAGATAAATACCACAAAGTGGGTGTTTCACAGATCATAAATTATCATAACCAGCAATTTGTCTCTTCCATTATTTAGACATGGCTGAAATGTCAAGCAAAATGATGAACTTTCTGACCTGCAATCCTTTTGAATCAAGAGGCATGTTGCATGAGTATCCGTAGTTAGACGGTCCATCAAACTTTCTTCAGTCACACGATACTGAAACTTCCCTGCAAATATATAGACATGTCAGCAGGCATAGAGGGTTATTCTGAACTCTTAACATATGCTTGGTGCCTTCTAAATAACTATGAACTCAGGGTGGTACCACGAGTCCATGCAATTTTTCAAAGCATGTAATTGTAGATGTTCATGGAAGAAGGCACTGATGGAACCACCAAATTTTAAATTTTAAGATCATAAAAGAAATTTTAGCACCATATAGAAAAAAAAAAGTGGAACCATGTACGCTGACAGAGCCACTGACATATACGACATACAAATCATGATAGTAAGGAAAATCAGAAGCCATATGTTAATAGCTTACCCCCTTTATTCTTAACATCAATAAATCCATTTTGCTTGATTCTTTGTAAAAAATCTTGACCTAAACGACCTTTAATGCCTCTCTCCAGATAAAAGCGGCCAGAAATGTTCACAATGGTATGGACATCATTATATTTTGAAGCATACAACAGCACCACATTTCCTCCTGTAAGAATAATTCAACATTATAGTTTAAAGGAGTGTATTATTTGAATGAATTTTCAATACTAGCTAAAATTAAGGACATCTATGATAGGCAGTATATTATTTCTGAACTACAAACAAAAAGTGGAAGGGATAACTTCTTTATCATTGTACCAAAAAGATTTGCTCAAGGATAAAATCTTAAATAATGATATTAACAGGTTCAAAGAGACATGACTTAAATTGACAAACCAATGCATCCAAGAAGTTGGGGAATATCACGAGTAGTACAACAAAGAAAATTAATCATCAATAGTTTCTTGTAAGAATATGATATTTTTAGTAGCAATGTAACAAAGAAAATCAATCATCAATAGTTTTTCATTAGGAATTACCTTTCTACGACTTTTAACCATCCATATAATGAAACACATAAAGCAAGTTATATTGTCTTCCAATTCCATTAATCATATTAGGCCCAAATACCACACAGAGAATATTGGTTTGGGGATCTGCATTGTCATATTTAGCCGTTCTGCAAGAAGTTAAACTTCCACCATGGAAGATCTATAGAGCGAAGGCATTTAGAGACACCTGAATACTCAACAAAAATGATTCCATTTACAGATAAAACTAACACATTTTTTTTAATTTGCATATATAATTCTTCACTTTTATGTCCAAATTGTGGGTTTTGTTCAATAAATTGAGCATGGAAGATATAAACGGACAGACCTTTACTATGTCCAACAAGTGCAATTATTACACGATTTTCCCCATAAAAGTGTTGTACTACAGCACGTAAATCATCAGCTTCCCTACGGTAGTTACCATACTGAAATGAACCTTCACTTTCCCTGGGAGGCAGAGCATAAACAGTTCACTATCATTATTTGTACCAGCATCAAGTATTTCATATGTCATGTCAGCAATAAGGGTACGTTTTGAAGGGAATTCAGAAACAAAAATTACTCCTAATGAGCTCACCCTTGAACTTTTGATGAGTTCCTCTACTTTTGTTAATAAGTCCAAATAATTTAGTAGTTATAAACAATAAAAGAAGTAGGTTCCAGAAGCCTTTTAGATGACTTCTTAAAAGGGCTATCTCGGACAGCAAAAATGGGAGAGGACAATTTGGGGAGCTAAAGGAAAATTATTTGCTTGAATTTACTGTATCTTTCACCCTGCACTTTCAATCCTTCAAACAAAGACATCTGAATGAGACACAACCATTAGACACCATCCTTCTCCAAGATATGTATAAAAAACCTGAAAGATTCTGAGCTGAGTACAGATAAAGCATATTTAAGAAAAATGCAAGAAGCATTGCACTTATTGATTTGTTACAAAAATACAAAGAAGCTCTACCCACTAGTGTGAGTATTTAGACTGCAGAAGACCAACAAGGGCACCTAAAAGAACTGGTTTAAGCAAAGTGACTCCTAAATACTGATCTTGAGGCAGAACTTCCAGACAGAAGGAGCATACTCAATTAGAATAACTCTGAAACTGAAAGCATATCATATATGATACAAAAGCACAAATTCAGCTGATTCTCAAAGCGTATTTCAGTACTTCTCAACCAGAATATGTGAGGAATGATAATTGAGGAGCAACCACAAGAAGTCCAATCCACATACCAAGTCTAACAAATTTAACCATCTAATTTTTTTCCCCTTCCCTTTCTCACATATGACTTACCCGTTTCCTGAAAAGTCAAAGCGGAAGGCACTGATTCCTTCTTTTCCCAAAGCAGCAGCAAGGCTCACCATAGGAATGTGCTCCTGGAGATTGAAAAACAAAAAGAAAAGATAGGATCTGAATTTTGGAAATCAAACTTGACACAAGATCCTCACATATAAAGTCCATATCCTTGCATGAAAAAAACAGTTTGTCAAAGAGTATGTGTAAATAAGGGACCAAAGTGCAAGGCATCTAACAATATTTGGCAACACAAAGAAAAGGAAAAAGAAAAATGGGAAGAAACATAAGGACATAAGCATGATAAAGCATTGAAAATTCATAGTTCTCAAGGAAAAGAAACATAAGGACATAAGTGTGAGAAAGCGTTGACAGTTCATATAGTTCTCGAGTAAAAAAGTTGCAAGTATTTTACATAACATGATTACCAACCTTCGAGGATCGAAATCCATGGCATAAGATCACAAGCTCCTTGGAGCCTGTTTCATGGGATATGCCCACAAGCTTCTCACCATGTTGGTTCTGTATCACAACTCTTTGTTGTTTAATTACTGCAGATGATATAGGAAAAAGAATCAATGTTGCAATTCAAATTAAATCATTAAAGACCCTATGCAAACTTTGAAACAAAAACATGTAATAAAGATATACAGAAACACACACAAGAAAATCATAAATTCAACATGGAGCATTTCAAAGACATCGGGGAACAAGAAAAACATACTGCATTTCAGATATTAGAACCACAAATTTTAGCTAAATACAACCAGAAATAAGTCATATGAAATAAAAATAGCCTTCACACATTAATTGATCAGACGTTGAGTCTCTAGAGCACCATCAAATCAAAATTCTCCCATCAAAATTAAGCGCATTAATAATTTTCAATCAAATGATAGTTTCTCAACTCATTCATAATTCCCTACAATTTCATTTCCCATTTATTAGAATTATGTCTCCATAACATGAATATCCCCTAAAACAGACAAAATATCCCAAACAAAGTTGCCCCCATAAATCTTCTGGAACAATCATTCAAAAGAAATATTCTTATAACAATCCCTCTTTACACATTTGCAATAACAGCCACATAAGCCATTTACAATGAAATTACTGAAAACAGAGGTATTAACTACAAAATTCGGAGAAAGTTAACTTCAAATATGAAAGCACCAATCTTCAAGCAATCAGTCATTAAAACCCACGTTAACTCAATGTCCATTTAACAAATTTGAACATCAAACACAAGAAAAATCACCAACTAACTACCGAATTTTCCTTTTTTTTTTCTTTTTTTTTTTTTTGAGACCCACGTACAAGAATTCATTCGCAAGCCGTTTGATCATACAAGGATCATGAATTTGTGATAATTCAGAGACGAGTATTGCGGGAATATCATTGCTTCATCGAATTTGGATGTGATATCGAAGATTTGAAACATGGGTAAGCCAGATGACTCACCTGGAGGGCCGATTCGTTCAAGGTGAGTTGGACTCGGCCGAGTCACAGACATCAGAGAAACCCCGGAGTTGGAGGGAACCTGTGATTTTCCAGTTCTGTCCTCGGCTGGTGAGCTCTCATATGCAAAAAATTTTGCCACGTGGAAAAGCGAACTACTAATAGGAAGCAGAAAAGCAAAATATTTTCTTAAAAATTCTAATTCATATTTATTTTTAAAGTTATTGGACTTAAAAAATGCTCAGAACTCTTGTTCTTCAATTTTTGTTTTCATTACTATTATCATGTTATCTTATTTGGATTAATTTTCAAGAAGTTAAAATCTTTTTTTAAAAGTTCAATAAAATCTTTCTCATATATTTAATTAATTTTACTAAAATAATTTAAAATTTTTTTTATAAAAAAGATCTTAATATAAAAATTTAAAAAAATTATTGATTATTAAAGCTTTATTTTAAATTATATAAGAAATTATTTAATATTTAATAAAATATTATCCTATACTGGCCCTAACTGAAATTTTATCATTTGCAATGATTGAAAATAATTTGACAAAAAATGAAACTAAATTTCAAAAATAATTTTTAAAAATTATTCTCTATATTTAAAAATTTTAAAATATTCTTAACATGTTTGACATGTTTTTTAAAATAAATTTTATTATAATCCTTTATTTTCAATCATTCTTTATATTTATATAATTATTTTTTAAAATAACCTTAAAAAATAAATAAAAATAATTAAAATATGATTTTAAAAAACACTATGTTTAATATTTTAAAAAACAAAAAAACGAATTTATTGTTCTTTTTACCTTAAAGAAACAAAAAAACTACTTTTAAACACTACTTCCCAACATACCCCAACTACTTTTTCTAAGAGAATGAATCAAGTCAAATCCGAAATGGTCCAAAGTGGACAATTTGTATCAATTAAGTCAATCCAAAAGTGAACAATATGCATCAGTTAAGTTAATCCTCGATGGAGTTTGGAAGGCCATGAGACGCTATGAAAACAAGAAGAAATTCTTGACCATTATAGAAGAAAGAAAATTTACCAAATATAAATAGGAGTCTAGCTCCCATATCAAATGGTACTTTTTTTATAGCCATAGAAAAGACACCAATATCACATATACAATTTTTTTTATTCCATTATTTATCTGCTGATCCCATTTGTGTATATCTATATATGTTGGTGTCAAATACCACTTCGATACCTTAATATTTTCGTATAAATAGACATATTTTAAAGTCGCAAGATGAAAGGCTAATGCCCACAATATCACCCTGCAAGAATTTTCCTCTCTTTGGGTAAAAGATCAAGCTTAGAAACTTAAATTCAGCAATTTTTTCCAGATCAAGTCTTCTCTCAAAACTCCCCTTAAAAAATGGAAATTGCAGCAGATAGCTCATAACACAGAGAAGACCAGTGAGAATGGAAAGAAAATTTCAAGGCAACAGACCTTGGTCTGAACATCAAAACGTCAGAAAAAGAGTAGGGTGAATAAAAAGCTGAGTGAATGTATAAGTATCAGGTTCCAGCAATGGTTGAACCCAGATAATGTTGAAGACAAGCCCTTCTTATGATAATCTCTAATAACTCTGATTCATTTTGTTTTGTCATGAATCCACACAGGCAATTATGAGAAAGAAGAGGAAAGAGAGTAACTCATGGTAAGTGCTTTACAAATGTTGTGAAGGTGAACAAAATTCAAATAGACAGTATAGTCAGTTGTGTGGCACTAAAATGAACGGGGACAGACGACACTTTCCAATGGGCATAAATTATAACTGCTACGATATGGGTTCTGCCATTAATCTCCTACAGCTTTCGATCACTTCCGAGCTCATGATGATACATAAATTGGACATCACTGCAAGTAGGCAGCAATGAAACTAGCATGGTTGTTCTCGGAAACAGAAGGGTTTTAAGTAAATTGCCATATGCACATTGATACTGATATAGCTACTACTTGGAAAGAGTCTTACCAGCTGTTTCATGCTAAGATCCCACAGGGGCAATGCCTTTGGCCTTGGCTGCGGCAGTTGCAGCAGCTGCTGCTGCAGCTGCAGCAGCAGCAGCAGATGCGGCTGCATTGGGTGTTGAGGGAGGCACTGGATTAGACTGTGAAGTGCTCTGTGATGTAACCATTTGCTGTTGTTGTTGCTGATGCTGCTGCTGGGAGTTGACCTGTGCGAGCAGTGCCTTTATCTGATTTCCTGTAAGTGTCTCATGCTCAAGCAGGCCATTAGCTAGAGCATGGAGCTCCTTGCTGTGAGTAGTGAGGATGGTTTTAGCATTGTTATAGGCTTTTTCCAAGAAATGCTTTACTTCCTTTTCAATAAGGAGCCTAGTCTCAGTGCTCATGCTCTTTCCATTATCATCATAGTTGTGAGTAACAACCCCAACTTCTTTGCTCATACCGTACTTTGTAACCATTGCTCTTGCAAGGGAAGTTGCTTGCTGGAGATCAGAAGATGCACCAGAAGTGACCTCACTCTCTCCAAAGATAAGCTCTTCTGCAACTCGGCCACCCATGCAGACATCAAGCCGAGCAAGCATCTGCTTACGGGAGATACTTGTCTCATCCTTGTCTGGCAATTGAGCAACCATGCCAAGTGACATCCCACGTGGGACTATTGTTGCTTTATGTACTGGAAGAGCTCCATCAGTATGGATAGCGACAAGGGCATGACCACCTTCATGGAAAGCTGTCAGTCTTCGTGACTCATCAGAGATAACCGCTGATTTGCGTTCACTTCCCATCATAATCTTGTCCTTTGCATACTCCAGATCAGCCATGGTAACCTCTTTAGCGCCATCCATTGCTGCCTTGAGAGCAGCAATATTGACTAAGTTTGCAAGATCAGCACCTGAAAACCCAGGAGTTCCTCTAGCAATTATCATCAGATCAACATCATCCGCCCTCAGAACCTGTAGAATAGTATTTAGATACATTAGGCCAAGGGGAAAAGCAAAACCTTAATACTGGTCAGCCATGTGAATAGAGACACAAGCAAAGCCTTCCCAAGACTGGAAAAGTAGAGCCATTTTTTACTCCAACTTAGTGTTCATTGTACAAAAAACACCTTAAAATTTTTGCTAGAGGGTTACAATACCTTTGACATATGGGATTCCATAATCTGCCTCCGCCCTTCTACATCTGGATTAGGGACAACAATGTGACGATCAAACCGACCAGGTCTCACCAGTGCCTTGTCCAAAGATTCAGGGAAGTTAGTTGCAGCAATCACTATGATCCCTTCATTTTGTTTGAATCCATCCAGTTCAACGAGCAACTGATTCAAAGTCATCTTCATGTACTGCTGATCCTTTGGATTACGGCTTCCGCCAATCGCATCTATCTCATCAATGAAAATTATACAAGGCGACCTCTTCTTTGCAGCTGAAAAAAGATCCCGAACCCTCCGGGCTCCAACACCAACAAACATCTCTTCAAATTCACTGCCACTGCATGAGAAGAAAGGCACCCCAGCTTCTCCAGCGATAGCTCTTGCCAACATGGTCTTGCCGGTGCCAGGTGGACCAACAAGCAAAACACCCTTTGGAAGTTTGCCACCTAGACGAGTGAAGCGCTGCAACAAGGAAAACATAAAATAAGAAACCTATTCAGAAATACAACTCTAACTAGAGATAGGGCTTCAGGGTTTACATTTTAATTTCACGGAAGTTTTTACACTCCAATTCCGGAATAGGGAACTTCACAAAAACAATCATGATTTAATGTAATATTTAGTAGAAACAGGAGAAAGTTATTATAATGGAACCTAGAATTGGTGATGATAATGCAAACAACCATACATAAGAAAACACAGTAGCAAGATCACATGCTGATAACAATGTTATACACTTGGACAGTGAAAATTACATATTTGATTGCCTACTATGTTATCTCAAGTCCAAAAATAGCATGTACCTATTTTCCTGTTTATACTAAGTTTCCTATTTTGGCTGAGAATTCCAAAGATGTTTCTTATTCTTATTAACACTGCAACATCACAAAACCAACAATGCCTATATTTTAAGCTTAGGAGCATCTTTCACAATGCTTAACATTTTTAGGAATCATTAAACATCAATTTTGACATGAATACATCTCAGGTCAAGTGATTAAATGTTATTTTGTATTTCTTATTACCTAAAAGGAAATAGTCACATAATGGCAACAAAAATCAATAATTATTAAGGGTTGCTTTAATTTCACGAATAGAAAAACATAAAGGTTTGAATGGATTTTCTCACTCCCTAGCCAAAAAGAGCATTGGTGGGGATTTTGCCTGCATCCGATCCCCAATTCTTCAGTTATGAATTTTCACTTAAAGATCGGTCTTCCTATATATCCAGTGTTTACATGAAAATAAATCTGTCAGCTGTAGAAGACAATTGTGCACCAAAGAAGGTACAAAGTATTTTCAGGATCTCTCTTGTTGCAGAAATTTAAAATTATGCATTATTTATAAAGAAAAATTAATATTTCTACAACTGATATGAGAAATTCTAAATTCCCAGTACGTTTCTCATTGGCAAGCATGCTCCACATTTGGCACACAGTGATACAAGTAGAAATATTAAAAGGCAAACACAATAAATGATATCCTAAAGAATCTTAAGCAGGTACTCATTTTGTACACAAATGGGATTCAAGAGAGATTATGAAACAAAACTAAGGAAAGAGGGAACAAACAAAACATTGTTTGAATTTATTTAAGTATATCAAAGAAAAAAGTTGGTATAAACCAGGAAAGAGGCAAATTAAATTTGTATATGGCATTAGATATACACATTGCAAATAACAGATAAAATCTCCTTGTTGGTGACATTGGAACACACATGCAAAAATAGAGACTTACTTTAGGATCTCGAAGGTAGTGAACTATTTCTTCTAGCTCAGCTTTTGCCTCATCAACACCCTTTACGTCATTAAATTTTGTATTTGATTCCATGCTAGGTTGCACCTCTTCATTTAGACCAAGTCCTGAAACATGGAAAACAACCACCTGAGAGAGGGGGGGAGAGAGAGAGAGAGAAGAGAGGGTGGGGATGTTTGTTTGGGGGGAGAGGATGAGGATAGGCATAGGGTAGTGTTGTTTCATCTGCATAAAAACATATTCAGGGGGTAGCACCTGAAGTATCAAGACAAATACCTTTACTGATTCCTCTATCCTCAATGAGTGCTCCTACACCTGAAATCAAGAGAAAGGCCAGCGCAATAGTGCGGAATGTACGCCACAACTGCTCTTTGAAATGTCCTCCCTCTGAAGCTACCATATGAATAGGAGCACCAGCCGTTCCGAGGACACCGTCCTTTGTCACTTTTCCCACATTTCTAAAAGCTGAAAGGCCACCTGTACTTTCTCCCTCCCCCAATGAGCTAGTAATACCTAAAATAAATTGTTACACGAGAAAAAATAACTCTCGATAGCTCAAAAGAGAGTGATGTAGGAAAGCCAACAAGTCAGAAACAGAGTTACAAGGAATCTTCCCCCATGTTAGTAACTCATGTAAAAAGTTCAAACATACAGAATTTTGACAGTCCATAGATTCTGGTTGAATCCTTGAATAGGTTTCCATTTGTGTTTTATTTCCTACATTAACACCAATTAATATATCAGTTCTAAACATGTTATTTTTCAAGTCTGCCATTGATTGTAGACATCTGCAATGCTTATTATAATTTCATAACAATTACTTGCTTTACCATTATTGAAATATGTCAAGAGTACACCAAGAGTAGAGAAGCTGCAATTTCACCATTCTAAAACACCATTCCAATTAAAAAATGAAAACTCCTTTATGACAAGAGAACAAAATCCCCTTACAAAATTTTGTCAATGTTTTTTTCAATAAGGAATATGTTGATAACAAGTCTGCACTATAGAGAATGGAAACAGTCTTACAAACCTTGAGACAGAAAAAGAAACAAATGGATTAAGCATTTTATTCTCACTAAAGGTTTTTAATCCAAATGTATTTTGAAATCCAACCACTTTCAAAGTTCCCTGGCTTTTTCAACACAATGTCCTGAATTTTATTTATCTAGAAAAGTTTGACCAATGAAAAGCTTTTTCTGGGAGAAATGTTTCACTAAGTATTAAATTTTGCTACTAAGAAAAATCCCAAGAGGTCCAGATCTCCAGATGAGCTGTTAAAAGAGAAAATTAATTACAGATAATGTAGAAAATATAAAAAGGTGCCTGCTGCTTTACATGACAAATTTTTTAACTCACTACCTGATAGTTCAGTTTAACAGGTGGTTAGACAAACACAAAGAAAAGGAGAAATAATTAAGTCAAAAGGAGAAACTCTATTCCCATACCCACCTCTTTGCAATGTCTTGAACAACTCACTTTCATCCAACCTGTCAACTCTAACCAAAGCTTTAACATATTCTGCAAGAGCAGAAGGGTTGGAATGTAATGATGGTTGACTTTCAAATAATCTTATTACTGCTTCTGGGTCATTTCGATGATATAGCTCTTTAAGATAGGCAGCATCACTTGCTCCTTCTGCATCACGTACTCTGCGAGCTAAATTGCCAACATAACTTGATTGAAACCTTTCTTGAGCACTGGGAAACCTATTCCCTGCACAATAAGACCAAAAAAAAACAGAAGTTATTATCAGAGTTTGAGATAAATGGAAAACAATCCTTTATTTGGAAGTTAATGCCTCATTAAAAAAATAAATGTAAAAATAAAAAGCAAAGGAAGATGACTAGAACTTTGTCTAGAGTCACAATGAAACAAAAGAACAGTGAAACCTTCATGGTCTTAAGATTCAACTATGCATTTCAAAATAACATAAGATGATGACAGAATGAATATCAGCATCACACTTTTAGATCAAATCAAATCAGAACTTCCAGATGACCAAAAGAAATGGAGGAGTTACACAGAATTGAAAAAGGATCAACAATCTGGAAATGTCTGCATATCTCCATGTTATTCTTATATGCGTGCATGCATGCCTCTCCCTAAAGACAAGTAAAAGCCTGAATGGTAAAAGGGCATCTTCAAGAAACCAGCACTTCACAAGTCCATGCCAATTCCTTTGGTAGTATATTCTGACAGCTTCAGTATGAACTGACAGATTATCAGTGTTTTTCTATGCCAAATAGGACTAGAATCAAATGTGGTAATCTGAGAACTTCCACAAGAATTGCAACAGCCGAAAGCAAAGACACACATCACTAAACCATGTAATCAGACTGATTAAGATTAAAACCACTAATAATGCAGCTACATAAAGCAAACCTACAGAAAGGCCTATGGATGATTGCAAGAATTGGTCTAAAACAATGATTGTGCAGGATGTATTATTTTAGAAAAAAACCAATTTATTGACAAACTTGTTAATTTGGGAAGCCATATTCGAAGTTTAATGTCAGAACCTACAAGAACCACAGAGTTCTTTATGGATAAAGTTGTGGATGTAGCATCTGCCCATAGTTGCAAGCATTGTTAGTTTACAGCTACATTAAAAATTTGTGTACACAAAGGATGATATGTTGGTTAAACAAGATCAAAATTATGAAAGGGTTCATGCAATCAATTTTCTAGGTTATCATCCAAATAAATTAAAATTTCAGGCCACAGGAAATGAATCTGAAAAGAACGTTTAGTAAGTGGATAATGTTAAATTTATATGCTTAACATTTGAAAACTAAATGAAAAAGAAAAATCAATGACATATATGGCTTTAGTTAATGTCACAATAAACAGCATACCTCCAAACTTTTGGGAAGGAAGAAAATTTCTAACAAACAAAGTTTTCAATTGTCCTAACTCTGATTGCTGCCTTGAGACCTGTTACAGCAAGAACATTGAAATAAGAAAGAAGAAATCAAGCACAGTATATCAGGACCAGCATGCAACTTTCCCATATAAAGGGGTGAGGAGTTATCACTCAACTGAATAAGAAAAAAGCACCATATATTCAACTTTGTAACCCTAGTCTCAACCATCATAAAACACACATGTGCTAAAATCACCAATAAATGATGATGGGATTTCAAGAGAATAGCTACAGAAGTGAAATCAGGTCTATATACTCAACTTGGTTAAATCTAGTCTCAACCATCACAAAATACATATGTTAAATCCCCAAGAAATGATGATGAGACTTCAAGAAAACAGTTGCAGAAGCTAAATAAGGTCCATATTGTTAGTGAGCTAGACTAGTTAGTTAAGGTAACTCATAAAACGTATTGTGTATTGTTTTTCTATTTTTTTGTATCATATATTGTATCATATCATATTGTGTATTGTAAGTTTTTTTATATAGTGAAAAATAAATAAAAAAATATGTATATATGTATATATCTATTGAAAGTATGAAGTAAAAGGTAACATAGAACCAATTTTATGAAAAATGGTAGGATCTAAAAAGCTAAACTATATTATATCAAATAAAAACATTGAATGTTAAAGTTTTAACAAGTTCAAATTAACAAAATATAGCTTTAATATATAGATTCATCACATAATCCACAAAAATAAACTTCTTCAATTTTTAGTTATGATTTTTAATTCCAAATTCTAACTAAGCATATGCACTTATTGTGTTGTTAATATATCTATAAATATATATATATTAAATGCACCTTTATGTGTCATCTTCAAAGTTCCAACTTTTCAAGTTCATCATCATTCTTTTTTCCACCAAAAAAAAAAAAGGCGAATATATTCTTTTTATTCACTAATCACCATCATTTTCATTATCAACATTCAAACCATTCAAATAAAAATTCTTCAATATTCATTGTGAACATAAATTTACTTGACTTCTAATTTAGCATTTGATAACAAGAATGTAGCTTTTCGTATAAGATTATTTTACTTATTTCTCCATTTTATGATGATTTTTTAATCTTTTAGTATATTTTAAACAATTAATATAATAATTATTTTAACAAAAAAAAATTAATTTGATTTTTTTTTTAAATTATAGAAAATAGTTGAAAATGTATGTATTGTTGTATCGTAATATCACATATCATAAGATACAATTTAAAATAAAATACGGATTGCAATACATATTGATTTCCATAAAAAAAATGTATTGTATCGTTGTATTGTATCATGTATCATAAGTTTTTAACAAATATGTTAACAACTTTGTTCGAATTGTTCTAACATTCTTGGATTCAACTCTATGGACTTCTTGGGTTTTCACATTGGAATTGAAGACACGAGATTGTTTCAGATTTGTTCAAAGGGATTTTTAGGTAAGTATGGTTTAAGTACGGTTAAGTTTGTTGGCAGCGTAATGACATGTTTAGGTTTATTGTTAATCATATATGGGCCAGATTTTAAATCGAAAAAAAGGAAAAAATCAAGAAGATCGCTCAAGTTTCCTATATGATCAGTTTTTAAGTCCTGCCCACAAGGGTTTGTTCAACTCTAAATATACCTATTAGTTGTGTTTCTACACACCTTGCAACCTAGAGTTCATTGTCATTATTTTCTGTGCATTCTCACTCTTAGAGCTTGTACTTTGATCAAGATCACTCGTGGTAATTGATCACATCTCCTCAAGTAATTGAGGAGTTTACTAAGGAGCACCTAGGTATTACATTGTGGATGAGAAAATAAGTGAAGGTATTGGCCAATAGAAGACCCTTGGGAGAAGGTAGCATCTGATCCAAGTAAGAAACTATACACTCATTCTTTCAAATTTGGTGAATTTGCTCTACATTTGATTGACCCATGGTTTTTATATTTGCATGGTTTTTGGAAGACTCTTTAGGTAGTTTTTCACTTATATCATATGACAATTTTGGGATTGTTCTTTGCTTTAATAATTGTATATTAATATTGATCAAAGAACTTATAAAAGAAATAAAAATTGAATTTTTAGGCCATAAAAAGGAGGACCACCCATTCACTTAATCACCCCTGGGTAGTTTCGTGAACCAAGATCCAAAATTTCAAATATAATAAACTAAAATAAACCAAACCTCAACAATCACAAAACACAAATGTGCTAAAAACAACAAGAAATGATAACGGGACTTCAAGACAGCGGCTGCAAAGCTGAAGTTATCCAGGTTCCCATTACTATCGGCTTTGGGGCAAAACAGACCACACCCGGATCACCAAATTTTATTAGAACTATTTCCATTCTCAATCAAAATGCAATATTCCCTAAATCCTCAGCATTGGAACCAAAAACAATTGCTTCCGACTAACGCTTGGTTTAGGTGCCCAGAAAAGTAAGGAGAATCAAAGAGACAACATTGGAAATACTCTGTTTTTTGTTATTTCGCCGCACAAAATACGTAAAACCCGCATCCATCTTTTCACAGAATTCAAACCAAGAATAAAGGGCTCATTTTTAGTTATACTGAAAATGGTATCAAATAAAAAATCCGATTCAAGCTAAAACTAAACAGACCCAATAACTATAACCAGCTAGAGCTTCAAACCCTATAATCACAATCCCAACTCAAACCCTCCAAGATTAAAATAATCATTACACCAATTCAAGAACCCTAGAAAAAATGTTGAGATTAGCTTTGTTTAAAAACAATAAAATAAACCGTGAAATTTCCAACAATCATGAAAAGGGTTTTCAGATTCATCACCAAACAATCCGTAAAAAATCTGAAATTACAAAAATTTGATGAAATTTCAAGTCACCTGAGTGATAAGTCGCCGCCAAGCCATAGCCCCTGAAGAGACCCACAAGCTCTGATCTTTCTCTCTCCAATTTCTCTCTCTAAAACTCTCAACGCAAATTCTATGGTTTGTGAGAAGACGACAACGGAGGAAAAATATGAGCGAGCACTCGAACTCGGAAAGAGAAATATCGCAAGTTAGATCATTTATAGCGGTGATGGCGGCTACGCTGCGCACGGTGTATTATGCGCATCTCCTCAGTGAAAGAGAAGTGCGGAATGTCAAAATTGCCCATTGGATAATTTTGTTTTTTTTTAAAATTTTTTATCTAAACATATGATTTTGTGACTTTTGTCTGATAAGACTCAGAGTGAGCCAAGGGCAATCAAGTCATTGACTATATATATATATATATATATATATATATATATCATTACATTACATAAAATGGATTTTATTCACTTCCTAGAAATAGAAGGTCAATCAAATTATAAATTAAAAAAAAAAAAAAAAAAGTCTGAAATGAAATTTTAATTTTAGGTTTTTTTTAAAATAATTTAAAATATAAAAAATATGTGGAGAAAAATTTTATATCACAGGACTTTCATAGAGAATAAATTTAAAAAATATATTTTTATATTTGAATTAATTTTATTTTTAAAAAATAAATAAATAATTTTAAAAAAAATTAAAATTTTTGAAATTAAAATTTACCTTTTGCCATAAATTTATACTATTATGAGGTTTTGATTTGAGTTGATGAAGCTTTGACTTTAAGGTTACGATCAATGTCTCTATTTCAAGCACTTTTTCAATGTTGCTTTGACCGAGAAGAATTTTATGGAAAGTTTGTATTGGATTATGATACATTTCCTTTTTTTTTTTTTTTAAACAGATTTAGTAATTCTTATATAAATATATTACTATTACTATATCATAAAAAGGAAGGGATTTTTATTATTATTTTTTAAAAAAATTGATATGATAAAAAGTTTTTTAATTCTTATATTTTTAAAATTATTGTATTTTTATGACAAGTCTATGTTATTTGCATAAGATTTTTTAAAATAAAAATCTAAAAAATTATCGGAACATAACCTTAATGTTTTGTTTGGAAGAAAAAAGACTTACCAAAATAGTCATAATCTCTCCCATTTCCTTTTATTTTTCACAAAATTTGGTATAAAAGTTTTTAAAAAGTTTCTTTTGAGATACTCAAACTTAGTTCGAATCAAAGATAAAAATATCAATTCTTATGTATATATTGATAGTTAGATTTTATAAAACATATTGAGATATATGAAAAATATATGATGAAAATTTTGATAAAAAATATTGGTGAGGCATAAAAAGATAAAAAATTATAAATATTGTGAAAATTCCAAAAAATAATAGAAAAACAACAACAACAACAATAATAATAATATAAAATAAATTTATAATATTATATAATAATAAAATAATTTCACAATGTATATATATTAAAATAATAATATATTTAGTTTGAATATATTGTGAGTTATGAAAAGGATAATAACTTTTAATAAGGTTTAAAACGGGGAATTGAAAATTGGTTTTCTAATTTAATTAGAAAAATAAGAATTTTAAATCAAACACTCAAGTTTGTCAAATGCCTAGAAAGTTCAAGTGCCGATAAAAGTCACTAAAGCACACTTAAAAGGTCGTTAGCATTCGAGTCTTAGTTTTAATGGATTGCAAGTTTCTAATTTTCATCGGATTGCAAATTCATATAGAAGAGGTTGTTGCTTTTGACCTCAAACTCTCAAATTGATTTGCCTTTGTTCTTGGTTTTATGGTAGGGGATTGCATCCTCTCATGATGTTGACAAGTCCTTAGTCCCCTCACAATGTTTAAAAGTCCACTGAGGAACATGAAAGTATCGGGTCATGAACATAAGGGTAGGTGCATGTATGCATTGGAGTTTTATTTTCAATTAATAGCAATTACGAGGGTTGCACTTGGTCCAGTTGGTGGCTAATACGAGTTTAACCCGAATTAAAAAATAATTGATTTAAGCTCAACCTAACTCAACCTCTAATTTGAGGTAGTCAATTCAAATTTAACTTAACCTCATTTCGCTAAGTTCGAGTTGACGAGGATGATTGGATTGATGAGTTTGCATAATTTAAAATCAATGAATAATAGTTTTTTTTTTTTTTTTTTTTTTAAATTCTAAATATTTATATGAAAATTTAAAATGGTAAATAAATATAGTAAAAACATTAAATTGGGTTCAAGTTAGACTTGAATTGCTCAAACCTTAGTTCGAATATAACCAAAATTGAGTTGGATAATTGAAAAAATTTAACCTAAATCTAACTTGAGTATTGAAAATGATTACTTAAGCCCGTCCAACATCCAATTGAGTTAGGTCAACCTGTAAAAGTTTCACCTCTAACAATTACTAGATAAATCTAGGTAATCAATTTTTCATAATTAATGGATGATAACTTTTAGTTTTTGACTATGTAAATTTTAAATTCACAAAGTCTCTAGAGGCTTTGTGGAGTCATTCATGTGTTATTAGAAATCTTAAATTAATTAATACTTATCAATTTAATTGAAAAAAATTTAAATAAAAATTTATAATATTAGGGCTAATTGACAAAGAATCTTTGTTGTATATTCATTCCTTTAGGTAATTCGTGAAACAAGATCTTAAACTCTCTTTAATATTATTCACTTAAATTATTGGTGATGAGCCCTATGCCCCAATCAAATTTATAAATAAGCTTCCTTATGTGTTTGTTTAATTTTTTTTTTTCTCTCATCTTATTTTTTGGCTTTTCAAGTGTGATTAAAAGGTATAACAAAAAAACATGGTAATAGGAAACTCAAAAACATATTTGATATGTATTTTTTTTGATAAATAATAGCTTTTTGAGAACTAGCTATAAAAAAAAAAAAAAAAAGTATTTTCTGAAAACATATTTAATTATTTAAAATTATTTTCACTTATTAGTTAAGAGTTTTTTTTTAAAATAATTATATAATATGGAAAATGGTTTAATACACTTTGCACCCTTAACCTATTGTATGTTTTGCACATTATCCCTTTAGGTTCAAAATCAAACACATTACATCCCATGCATATTAAATTGCAGCACTCTGCCTTGATCATTGGATGATGTTAGTTTTGGTGGATAGAAATATCATGTGTTGTGCACGTGACTTATTAATGAAGGGTAAATTTGAAAAATCTTGGCCCTAAGAAACACCCAAACAACTCTAACAGCTCTGTCTTCGTCCTCTGGGGGAGGGTGGCGGTGGCGATGACGACGCCAGTGTTCTAAGAGCCACGTGACTTATGTTTATTGCATCCCAAACACCTTCTCCTCAAATTTAGATTAGTCCAAGATGTCATAATACGAGCCCCCTTACCGCAATAACAATGAACAAGAGGGTCTTCCATTACTCTTGTAGCTGCGTTTCTTCACAAACCTCTATTTCTCGGATTCTAGGGCTTTAGATTTGTTGGGGATTTTAGGGTTCGACAGGTTAAGGCTTCAAATGAAGAACAAAGACGAAGCTTTCTTTTTGGGGCTGGGATTTTCCACAATACCCTCCATTCATCAATCACATGTATAACACATCACATTTTAGTTCACAAAAACTAACATTGTTCAACAATCAAGACAAAATCTTACAATTTAAGAAGCATGAAATGCAATGTGTTTGATTTTAAACCTAAAGGGGCAATATGCAAAACACACAATATGTTTAGGGGGTAAAATGTATTAAACCCTATATATGAAAAATGATTGAATATAATACATTATAGATGAAAACAATATTGTAAAAATATTTAAAATTAAAAAAAAAATTAGAATATTTCATGTTCACAAATAAACTTTTTGATTTAGAAAATAATATCAATTTGTCTTTAAAAACGCAATATTCTTAAAAACTAATTTTTAAAACTATTTTCTAAAATATTTCCAACTAGGCCCAAAACCTCTCTTACATTCATTTCTCTAATCAAGTTCCAGGCTCCCCCACAATATATTTTTGAACGAAAAGTGTTCTACAAATTCCAACATATTCTATTTTTAGATTTTAAACTTACTTCAATTATATCATTTCAATTTCTATTATGAAAATATACTTACAAAGTATTTCCAACTTATTGATTAACACTAAATCTTAGATGCTTCTCTGAAAAATGAATCAATACTTTCTACTTGAATTCCATCATATACTATTTGCATTATAACCCAAAAAAAAAAACCTCGTAAGTGCAAATGGATTGTCGGAAATATACAAGAATATTCAACATATAAGGTTTTTTATGTTATGATCATATATAGGATAAATTGCAAAAATTTATTTATATATATATGCAAAAATAATGAGAAGAATCTGAAAGCAGAAAAGAGAAAATATGACCAACCATCTGCTCCAATAAATGTGTGTATCCTCGGGATTGAAATCATATGCATCCATATAAGGTGTCAAACGGCATCTCCTTTATGGTTTTACATATAAATAGCCCCCTCTAACCATGCTCACTTGTCCATCTATGCACACTCCACGAATCTTTGTTGGCAGCATCCAAAGCTCTAGTACCCATCAACCATACTCCACTTCCCCTCCCCCCACCCCCCACCCCGTACCATCTTCTTCTTCTTTATACTTCCCCTACCACTCTCTCTCTCTCTCTCTCTCTCTCTCTCTATATATATATATATATATATACATTGTGGGTATAATATTAAACCCTTCCAACTTCAAATTTAAGCTGGGAAAATTAATGACATTTTCAAACTGTTTGAAAGCAGAAGACTCTGAGAAAGAACAGAAGTGGCTTCTCATAGGGTGTTTGTTGGAAAAGATAGTACTCTAGAGGCTTCAAGAGGACTGGATCAAGGGATGAAACGGACAGTTCATGAATTATGGGAATCCCCACAAGCTTATATATGATTAATTAATTCCCTTTGTATCTTAAAAAGAAGGGCCCAAGTCTCTTGATGAGATACAACACTATATATGAATTTAACTGCAAATCCATATTTCAGGTTTATGATGAAGCTGATCAGAAGTACAAATTCTCTATTTTTATTTTTAAATTTAATGTAGATTTTTATATGATGCATACAATGGACCTTCGTGGTTTGTGGTAGAAGTGAGGGTATGAATTGGGTTTCCCTAGCTAGAAGTTGTAGAAATTTTCTTTTATTATATATGGAAGAATGGTGATGAATTACAACAACAAAAACAATAACAATGACAGAACAAGCAAAACTGACAAAAGAAAAAGGAAAATCAGAGGGAGGGAACATTGAAGAGAACTATTAAGTGTTCATACAACTCAATAGGGGCCACAGAAATACTAGGTTGTGAAAGGTCTCACTCTAGGGGAACATTGGGTATAGTGGATGTAGTGCAGAAAGAAAAATGAAGAGTTACTGAGAGGGGAGGGGAGGGGAGGGGAAGGTTACCCAAAAGCTAACCTTGCCAAGGTGTTTGATTTTGATTCTGCTGCTCATAGGGAGAAGCAGAATTCATCTGATCAAGCCCATGAATATTGAGAAAGTCTCTATGAGAGAATGCTCGAAGACCCAAGAAATCTCTTGTCAAACCATCATTGCCACCACCAACTTCATGATCACTTCTGCTGAAATGGGATTTTGTCATTGCTGTTTTGGTGATTTCTTGAAGATTACTCTCTCTCTTTGGATTCAACATCCCATTAAAAGCCTCTTCAAAAGATGGGCCTCCAAACCCACTGGCAGAAGACAAAGAACTCATCATGTCATGAAGTAGAGAAGGAGCGGCAGCTCCTGCTCCTGCTCCTGCTCCTGTAGCTACATGTTCCATGAAACCAGAGGTAACAGCAGCTTTACTCCCAAAAGAAGCCAAGCCATGAATGAACCCACTTGCCATCTCATCACGTGAAGACAAACCCAGATCAGAACCAGCTGTAGATGTGGCTACTGCTGTAGAACTGAAACCAGCATTGGCTGCAGACATGTGAGCTTGGTGGGGTCTGAGCATGGGTGGTGATGGAGAAGGCTTGCTCATTGTTACACCCATCTGTGCAGCTTGTTGCAGCAATGCAGTTGCAGACATGTGTGGAGAAGCTGTGTGATGGAAAGGTGGAAGCGTGGAATTAGGGTTAGGGTTTTCATGGTATATCAAGGGATGGTCTAGACTTGCAGAGAATAATGAGGAGGAGAGATCAATAGATGGGGGACCTGGGCCTGCGTCAACCACTGGTGGGCAAGCTAACCATGGTGGAATATCTGGTTTTAGATTGAAGCTGTGGTGCTGTTCTTGTTCTCTTTTCAGTGACAGTACTGCTTGGAGACCATGGCTATGGAGTTGGGGTTGGAGATTAAGATGGGAGGATGAAGAGCCAGGTTGTGAGGAGAGAAGTGGGTTTCCTGTGATTGCCCTTGCACTCTCTTCTGCTAAAGCATCACAGAAGGCCCTGTGAGTGATGAAACTGTCCCTCCTGCAACCATAAAAACAAGCAGAAAAAACAAAAAGAACAAACCATTAGAATTAATGCAGCTCAAACTGTACACAAGTACCCTCTCTCTCTCCTTCTCTCTCTCATCACCTTTTTGTATTTTCATTCTTTTCTTTCCATAGACAAAAGGCATTAGTGGGTTTAACATCTCGGGAATTCTTTAACTGAACTAAAATTTAAAAATGAGACATGAACCTGGGATTTCTTCTTCTTCTTCTTCTTCTTCATCTCTCTCTCTCTCTCTCTCTCTCTCTCTCTCTCTCTCCCTCACTCATATGCAGACACCAAAACAGATACGGGGAGCTTCATGGATATGTTAAATTGGACTATATATATAAAGTGAAGTGAAGAATGAATAAAAGAAATCTGAATTTTACTCTTGAAACACTACTTACATTTTCTATTATTTTATCATCTGGGGTTGTGATATATATAAATATATATATTTTCTTCTAAAAGAATCTTAAATTATGTTATGTTTGAATTACCTGGAGAAAAGGGTTCCACAATCACATCTATACTCTCTTGTGCCACAAATCTTGGAGTGAGCCTTCCAATCTGATTGAACAGCATAACGCTTGGAGCACTTTTCACATTTCCACTTCTTCTCCCCATGCTTTCTGGAAAAGTGCTTCTTGATTCCTGTGAGGTCTCCAAGAGCCCTTGAAGGGTCATGGTGTACACATGTAGGCTCTGGGCACACATACACCTTCTTCCTCACCTCTTTGTTTGTTCTTTGCTTCAGCTTCCATGGCAGATTGTGGCCCCTTCTGTGGAGCTGGAGGTTCTGATCTCTCTGAAACCCTTTGTTACAGATCTCGCATATAAACCTGTTGGTTGCTAGGAGAGTCTTGGGTGATAAAGCTACCACTTCTGCATTTGGGTCTGATCCAAAACCAAGAAAAATCACAACCCCATATGATAATTAAACCAAAAAATTGAATCCAGTTCTACTAGTGAATATATAATTCCATAATTAATTTGAAACCTGGATTGCCTGGAAGACTTCTCTTCTTCTTTGCTGCTGCAGGTGCTTGATTTGCTGAAACAAAAGACTGTTGTGGGTACATGTTGCTTGTTTCATTTCTGGTACCTGAAGAAGCACTTGCTTCCCCAGATGCAGAAGTCAAATTGGACATATTCTCATCTACCATCAAACCCTTCAACATCTTCTTCTACGCCTCTGATATACACCAAGTTACAGAGTGGGTTCTAATCTGAGGATGATGCAATACATGCACATACACTAAGAATTCTGTGATGAGTCTGATGACCCATGAACCAACTTATTGATCTATGACATGATGTCCTGAGATCTGAACGCAAACCCCAATCAAAAGGCCTATTATAGTATCCACTGTGTTGTGTGTTCTTTCAAATCATTGAGAAATCAGAGAAAAAAAAAGGAAAAAGAAAAAGAAAAGAAAAGAAAAGCAAAAGAGAGGAAAAATAAATAAGTATAATTTGAGTACTCCTAAGTTGAACAGCACCAAACCTTAGAGAAACCAATAGTCTTGATGTTTCTAACAACAAACCCTTGCTTTTCTAGATGCTAACACCAAGAAGATTCAACAAAAACCACACAAATACGTACAAATAAACCAAACCAAACCAAACCCAGTTCCCATAATGAGATAAAAAGAAGAATTTGTATACAAAAAAATGAAAGCAAGAAGAGAGAGAGAGAAAGAGAAAGAGAGAGAGAGAGAGAGAGAGAGGGAGGGAGGAAGAGAGAGAGGAGAGAAGAGAGATGTGGATGAGAAGGGATCTCTCTCAAGTCCTTCCACCCATTCGAAAACCAAAACCCAACCCAACAGACTTGTTCTGACGTTGCACTTTCTGTCTTTTCCTTTGTTCTCTTCCCAATCCCATAAAAAACTTTTTCTAATAATTAAAATTCTTTTGCTTTTATCAATTCAACTTCTCTTTCACACATTGGTTAACTCAGCTTCACCTTTCCCTTCCCTTGAAAAGTAGGATAAAAGCAAAACCTGTGAAAAACAAAGAGAGGAGGCTAAGGATTTAAAGGGTATATATAGGGTTTTTTGATCAGCTTAAGAAAATGATGGGTAAGGGGTTAAAAAGCTTAATAAAAAGGCCCTCTTTCCTCTCTGTGCACCTTCACCACTATGATTGGTTCAGTGATTGAATTCCAACAGACATGCTCATGGAGAACAGTTCTTTTTATTCTCTTGTTTTTTCACCCTCCTCCTTCCCCCTTAGTTTCCTCCATTTTATTATTACTAAAGAACAATCAACATTCATTTAAATAATTGAATTCCTGACATTTTTCACTGTTTCTGAAATTAAATAGGGCCCCTCATGCTGCCTAACCCATCATCGCTTTTTCTATTATGGTAAAATAAATAATTGAGGGAGAGAGTGTGTATCAACAACTCTCCATCAACCCTTCCCCTCCATATATAAAACAATTTCTTCAAAAATACTTCAAAAAATTATAAAATAAAATAAAATAAACCTGCCCTTAAATCATACTCATGTTTATCATCTCTCATTCTAGTTGATATTAGGGTTTTAAGCCATATTTTTTTCAACCCAAGTGTAAATTCAAAGAAACTACTCAGATTAATCATCAACAACAATGTTGTAAAGATAAATGGGTTGCAAATCAAGGGTATTTAGCAAGTGGGTATGGGCTGAAACGATGATCATACAGCCAAGGAAAAGGAAAAAAATGAATAAATTAACTAAGTCTCTGCAGCATATCTCACTGTGAGAAAATAACCCACGATGACCCACCAAGGAACTTAGTCTGCTAGTCATTGATGGTGGGTTTGCAGGCATTATTCTCCATTGTCAAATCATACTAAAAATATTTTTGGTACGGCTTGAAAGATTAGGGTATTGACAGGTCTTGAAATCATCAATAGATCCTGTCTCTTACATTACCCACCAGTACAGGAAGTTTCATCCTTGCTCATTTCCTCTTTCCACTCTATTTCTTACAAAACTACAACCCTCTTTCTACCGGTATTTGTCCTTCTATTATCATTTTTTTATCATTAATTAATGCCTACTAATAATGTTACACTTTTTAGATATTTCCAATGGTATTTTGGTAAAACATCCTGTATAAATCACCTTTTAATACTATTTTAATACTCAATTCAAGAGTTATCCATGTTTCCATATTTGTTTCTATCTTATAAAAGAACATTGAAATTGATAAAAAGATGAGTTTTCTTGTATCAAATTAGAATTAGATTTGTGTGAATTTTTTCTTTAGATTATTTTTTGATGAAACTTGAAATTGAAGTTTGATATTAAAAAGTTATATTAAATATGAAATAACTTCTTATATACGTTAGATTTTATAATAAGAAAAATTGTTGTTAATACTATTTTTGTATGTCTTCTTTTCAAAGTTTGTGTGCACTTATTATTATTGAATTTTTAAAAATAGCTTTTTGGTTTTAAGAGGTGAAGTACGACAGGCCATAACTGACTCAATATTCTATTTAATTATTATTACCTAAATGTTAGTTTTCCACTAACTTATAGGAATATTGATTTTATTTTCATTAATGTATTATTGAAAAAAAAAGTTTTGAAAAACTCACATTTATTCTTAATTTCAAAAAAAAAAAACTTCTTACTTCCAAGTATAATTGTCAACACCAAATTTTCATGGAATTCAATGTTGCAATTCAACTCACTTTTTGACTCTTTTTGAAAAAAATTTAAATGAGTAGTCATTTTCTTGCATCATGTAGGTGTGAACCACGCTCGATAAAGGACCACTCGCAAAGTTGTAACAAAATTCAATAAATAATTAGCACAAAATGACACAATTATTTTGATAAAATTGGTCCACATTTTGATGACAAAATTAAAGCAAAATGAAAAAAAAAAATGAAAACCCTTATGAAAGAGTAAAATAAGATACAAGAATGAGAAATTTATTACATGTTTCATTCAAAATTTATTCTCATGAAATTTAGAGCTTATTCTTGTTATGATTTTGATTTTTCTTTTCTATATTATACTGTGATTCAATTTTATTTTTATTTCTATTCTCATCTTGAACCCTTTTTTTTTTGTTTTTTTTAATAATGGAATTAGCCTTTGAGAGCACAAGAATAAAAGTAACCTATCTACAAGGCAGGCAAGCAACAAATTAAGTAAATAAGAGACAAATAATGTGACTTCTTGTGGAGATACACTGTCCTTGTGTTGGTTCATGTTCTCAATGGACTTGTCTTCTCTTCTCAATAGCAAAGTGATATATATATGAGCTTGCATTTGTCATTTTCATCATTCATTTTTCTCTAATATAATATCTATATATCATATTATGGGAAACATTCAAAAAGGAGTTTCATCCCCACACCATGATATGCACCCAGCTCATCAACACCCTGATTCTTTATTTATTTATTTTTAATTTTGGGGTGGAAAATATTATATTTATTCATTATAAAGGTAGCCCACGTGATGTACCTATCTAGAAAATAATATCCTCACAAGGATTTTCCATTGTCTCATAATGGACTTTTGGAATTGAAGGCCGAAAGGCTTAAAACAAGAGAACCATTTCTGATCAGTATGTCTCAATTTTCCTTCACTCTTCCTCCATTTTCCTGAAATTTTGACCCAAAAGTGACAGGACTTGAACCATCTCCTGCATCACAAAATCATGAATTGAGGCAGCAAAGTTATTTTTAATTCATTTATTATTTTTTTTTTTCAATTTATCGCTTGAACACTCGTAACCATAAACCTAAATGTTTTCTTAAATGTTAAGCTATCGATTCAACTTAAAAGCTTCACATCGGTAACTGGCCCGCAACACTGTTCTCACGTGTAGATATAATTATATAAATAGATAAAAACCTTTGTCACATGCATGGAAGAGACTTGAGCAAGACAAAGATTCGAGTGAGTCTCAAAATTGATGAGAATAAACAAATGAAGAGACTCGAACTTGTTTAATCACTAATATCATGTTAAATTATTAATTCAATCGAAAAATTTAGACTATTAGGTAATAGATCAACAATCTAACTATATCTATCTCAACCACCTTGGTCATAAGAAAATACCCAGAGATTATGAATGTTGAAATATGGTGGGGATGTGTAAACATCAAGATAATGTAATTAGTCATGGGGTGTAGCAGTAGTGGTCATGTTATTAGGTTTTGGTATATATATGGAGCCTAAGGATGTGCCATTGAAAGTGGAAATGCAAAAGGGGAAGCAAAGAGGATTCAGCCGTGGAGCACTCTTGATGACAGTCACTGCAGCTAGTTTTGGAGCACTTCCTGATGTCCAATTTATGCATACAATATGTCATTTGAAAGCTTAGGAAGTCAACAATCCAATGCCCCAAACCGTGTGCAATTTGGATCTGAAATGAGGAAGCTACAGCCGTTGGAAGATAACTGCTCCAAGCTGAAGGAAGGAAGACTTCAGTAAAGTGCTGCGAAATCACCATTCTTGTTGCGGAATGGTTTCGCAGCCTTTTTGCACAGTGCTATGGAGTTCCCCTGAAGCTTCACGCCGCGATGGAAGCCAAGCACCACAAGATGGAAGTCAACTTTGTGAAGGTGTTGAATCAGCTGGTTGCTATGAAGAAATTTCGCAGCCCCTCTTGTGCATCTGCAAAATCTCGCAGACCTCATTTTCACCTGCGAAACGGTCCTGAAGCTTCCCGATAGCTGTGCACCGACTCTTTTAGATCTTTTCTTCTGATATTTTTGTGTCTAAATTTCCATTTTCTCCTTGTATTCAGCCACTCATGTAATTCCTTAGTTAGGAAGTATGCAAGGAAGGGTAAATTACCTTCCTATATAAACTCTCGGGAGGTGGTTCCAGGAGATCAATCATATAATATATGTGAAATTAACAAACAGAGCACTTGCTCTGTTTCTTCTATATATTCTTATTTTCTCTTTAGTTTTCTTTCTAGCCAACCAAACTCTGAGGATTTTTCCTCAGAGGATGAGAGGCTAAGCTCTTTGTCTCTTGGAGCTAAGGTAACCGGGTAAGTTTCCTCAGGCATAAATTGGAAGTTTTGTTGTTTTAGTTTGGAATGAAGAGTAAGTGTGTTCCATGAATGGTTTCTACGTTTTTAGTTAACTTAAAACACCTTGGAGTCACCTGGGCCAACACTTGGTAAGGCAAGTGATCTCTAACCATGGAGATGCACTAGTTTACCCCTTGCGAGCCTCTGGTAGGTGACTTGAAGGTAGGATTTTCTAGAATAGCCAACACTTGGTAAGCTTTTGGACTCTTAGGAGACATCCATTAGTTACCTCTTGCGAGCTTTTGACGGGTAATCCAAGGTTAAAGATCACCTTGAATGGTAAAGGCTAGTGAGAGGCTAAACCATTGCAAGTTGCATCAGTGAGAGAATTAAAGCTGAAATCCAATTGAGGGATGCATTTGTGCAGCACCTATTAGAGAATTGACTTTATGTTAATTCTCTAATGTGAGGAAATGAAACAAGTGACCGGAACTCTCCTTTTTGCATGAGGAATCTGAGCCTAGTGATCTGAAACTCCAAGAAACACTTTTCTTTATAAGTAAAATCAGTTACTACTTTTGGTTAGCTTAAAACCAATCCTTTTTCATTCAAACGTCTTTATGTTTTCTTTTAAAGCTAATCTTGAAATGAAAATGCACCAATTCAGCTTTGAATTAGTATCATTTGTGAAGTGAAAACCCATCCCAGATCATTTGACTGCAAACTGGAGGGTGTGATAGCACTGTTAGCTCAAGTTCTTGGTATATATAGTGTTTGGTAAGTGGGAAAGTAGAGTGAAAGACGGAACCATGGAGCACCCCAGGCTGGTTGAAGACACAAGGGTAGTATCAGTAATGGTCTCCTCTTATTCTGATAAGTTAGGAGAAAACCAATTTGGTTGGCCTAGTTTAAAATTGGCTTAGGTTGGCAAAGATGTTGACCCATCAAGGACATCTAAGTATTGGGAGGACCACTCGTGATTGGACTTGTGTCTGATTCAATAAGTTTCACATGTTCAGCTTCATTACAATGGGTCAATTGGGTGTTCATGGCCTTTGTTTTAGTCCAACATGGGGATAATGTTTCTCATTGATTTTTGGGTTATGTTGTCTTCTGTCCGGCAATGGAATTTGAAGTGTTTGATATTTTTATAATACCTAGAAACCAATGTTATAGAAGCTTTTATGTCACGGCGCTTTCCTAACTGTGTAGATATTATCTATTGTCCATTACTTTAAAATTTGTTTACATGGTTAAAAAAAATTCATTCTCATGTCTTTTACCGTATTCAATGTAGAATATTATAATCACCCATATGGTCCTTGTTATGTCCCATAAGATTGGAAGGGCTAAACAAACTGAGATCGACTCTAATACCATTTGTTACAACATGCTTTAAGTTTAGTATGTTTCACAATTTTAAGACAATTTTATGTGATTAAGAATTTAAAAGGAGTCCATACATATATAACATTAGAAACTTTTCCCTTGTCCGATGCAAGATATCACATTTCATCACTTCCAACCTCTTTAAACCTGTCTAGGATTCCTCTTTTACTCTCTCCAACTATTCCAATTCTGTCAACTTTCTATTTGACTAGCCTTTGAATCCACTGAATTAACTGTCCTCGAGAATTAATGACTCATATACAAGAAAAGTGAACCAAGCAAATGATGGGTGTGTTGTTGTATTGGTTATGGCGCTTTTACAAAGGAATGGGAACACAGAATGATAGTTTCCAATAATAAGTTTCAGACACTGACACTATCCTTATGCCAGAATGTTTGATAATGTAATTATACACGATCATCTGTTTCTATGTATGATCTTCTCAAGTTTACTCATCTCAATCATGGCATTCTTTGGATTCAATCCATTAGACACCAATAGCTGATGGCCATGGCCCAGTGCTGCTACAATCCTTCCATGGAAGAAATTATGTCATTTTGTTCAGTAGAATATTATATGTTAAATGTACTTAGTTTCATTGAAGAAGAAACAATCTGAACCATTCCTTAAAAGGCTGGGGCATAAGGTCTCAATGTATGTAGACCCAATCAAACTCTAGATTGGAAATCTCAGCATAACCTTGGATGAGAGTTTGCATTAAAAGTGAGGATTTTGTTCACTAATCTAAGCATCAGCAACCTCTTCACCAGGCCGAGAATATTGGTAATATGGGAATCTCTGGACTTTATCCTCTGCCATCCTACTACACTGGTATATGGGAATCTCTGGTTTCTTATCCTCTGTGACCTGGGGCCACCACTTTGGTCATAAATCCAAGTTTCAAGCATGTTATGAAGTGCCTGAGAAAGGAAAATGTTTTCCCGGAAACTGATTTTATGGAACTAGCTGGACTTGAAGTTCAGTTGCTAAAGGAGTAATGCTTCGAAGGTGAGATCAAGGAAGGATTTTATGGATTCTGTTTTCCAGCCAATTCCTAGGAGTATTTGGTTTGATGGAACCAGGAGGCAATTAGGACAGTGGCCTGTCGAAGAAATGGACACTACAAAAAGGCAAACCAGTTTTCATATGGTAAGAAGTATTTTAATATGTTACTGATCTTGCATTTTTGTGTTTGTATCACATTGGTTCTTGTGGGTGGTTTAATATTATTGAAAGAAAATATATTAGTATAATAGCCTATAAATTAAGCTTCTGACCACATGTCCTGGAGTTTTTAATGAACAAGCATTGAAGTGTCATGAATTTTCTCATAATTAATAAATGCAAGTTGCATAATATTCAAATATATGGCGTAAAAATATAGATGAGTCTTGTGTTAGCTGACTTAAAGAAGAGCCAAAGTTCTCATCTCAGGGACATCTGCTATTGAGCTGAAGAAATCCATGGAGATATCTGCAATTTGGGCTGTTGGGTTGTGCCTTTTTCTGGCTAGACATGGGATTGAGGCAGAGGCCTCTTATCCTAGTTGCAGAAATCTTCAATCTAATCCAACAGAGCAGCCTTACAGGACTGCCTACCACTTCCAGCCTCCGAAAAACTGGATGAATGGTATGTCTTCTCAAACCCCATAGCTATATATTCTCTGAGTTCCAATCTGTCTGCTCTATTGCTTTTTTCAGTATGTCTTCATCTTCTAGATCATTAATCTTTTTGTGTTGACTTCTGTTTGATTTGGTGGAATGGGCAAATGGGGGCTTGGATATACAGATCCTAATGGTAAGTTTGATTGATTTCCTCTAACTTATACTGGTTTTGAGATCTTTTTTCCGTTTTTCCTTTCAATTTTATTCCTTGTCCTCATTCATTTTGTTCATAATTTGAAGGGCCAATGTACTACAATGGAGTTTACCATCTGTTCTATCAGTACAATCCCTATGCTGCAGTATGGGGTAACATTACATGGGCCCATTCCATATCTTATGATCTTGTCAATTGGGTTCATCTTGATCATGCTCTTAATCCAACTGATCCTTTTGACATCAATGGTTGCTGGACTGGTTCTGCCACAATACTTCCCGGAGAAGAACCTGTCATTATATACACTGGAGCAGATACTCAAAACCGACAAGTCCAAAACATGGCAGTGCCCAAGAACATATCTGATCCACTCCTTAGAGAATGGATAAAATCACCCCATAATCCCCTAATGAGTCCTACTAATGGCATTGATGCAAGCAATTTTAGAGACCCTACCACTGCTTGGCAAGGCCCAGACAAAGTATGGAGAATCATTGTTGGAAGCCTGACAAATGGTCATGGTGCAGCCCTTCTTTATCGAAGTAGAGATTTTGTGAACTGGACAAAGAGCCAAACCCCTCTTCATTCATCCAATAAAACTGGAATGTGGGAGTGTCCAGACTTCTACCCTGTCAGTATCAGTAATGGGGTTGAGACCTCTGTTCAAAATGCAGATACACAGCATGTGCTTAAGGCAAGCTTCAATGAGAATGACTACTACGTAATAGGAAAATATGTGCCTGAAACCGATACCTATCTGGTCAAGACTGACTTCTTGGATGCTGGTTCGGATTTGAGATATGATTATGGGAAATTTTATGCTTCCAAAACATTTTTTGATGCTGCGAAAAAGCGGCGGATACTGTGGGCCTGGATACAAGAATCTGACAGTTCATCCGCTGATATTGAAAAAGGGTGGTCTGGGCTTCAGGTAATCTACTTTACCTGTTCTTTTTGCAGAGAACTAATCTGATAAAGCATAGAAATAGGAATTCCCCCTTTCAGTATGCATTTGAATCAATAAGCTTTTTGTAAAAGTCCATAGCAACCATTATTGAGTATATAGAGCATAGAGTCCATGTCATGGAACTTCCGGCCTTTGTATTCTTTTGCAGTCTATTCCTAGGAGTGTTTTGCTCGATCAAACTGGACGGCGATTAGTACAGTGGCCTATCAAAGAAATCGAGGAACTACGTGAAAACCAAGTGACCCTCTTAATAAGGAGGTCAGGGGTGGTTCTGTACTAGAAGTTCCTGGTATTACAGCTTCACAGGTAACCACATTAGTCCTACTAATAGAACCGGTCTTTTGCCTTGATATCCTTGGTATATAAAAGCAAACTAAACTTTCTTTCTTTCTTTCTTTCCCCACTCTGAAGGTTGATGTAGAAGTTTCATTTGATTTCCCACATCTCAAAGAAGCAGAGGTCTTGGATCCCAGTTGGGTTGATCCCCAACTGCTCTGTACTCAAAAGAATGCATCTGTTAAAGGCAGCATTGGGCCATTTGGTCTGTTGGTTTTGGCCTCTAAGGATCTGACAGAACAAACTGCAATCTTCTTTCACATATTCAAAACTCATAATAAGAAATACGTTGTGCTTATGTGCAGTGATCAGAGCAGGTAGGTTTTCAATTCAGTCTCTTCTCAAGTCATCTAACTGCCATGATTCTAAGCTATGAAGTTCATATTTTAACAGGTCATCTTTGAGGCAAGACGTCAATAAAACAAGCTATGGAGCTTTTGTTGATAAAGACCCTCTTCGTGAGAAGATTTCACTAAGAAGCTTGGTATTTTACAGTCAGCTGTTTTTCATTTTTATTTCAGTTCCTACAACCAGATAAGACCATATTTTCATGGAAACCCCATGTTCTGGAGGAAACATTTTCCTCCAAAACTGGTTGGAAAATCATTTTCATTGTCTTGTACTACCACTAATTACTCATATTTTGGGTTCATTCTTTTGCAGATAGACCATTCTATTGTAGAGAGTTTTGGTGGGGAAGGGAGGAGCTGCATAACTGCAAGGGTTTATCCAGAGTTGGCTATTAATAAAGAAGCACACTTGTATGTATTTAACAATGGAACTCAAAGTGTGAAAATCTCAAGACTTGATGCTTGGAGCATGAAGAAAGCTGAGATTGTTCCTACAAATAGAAGAAGAAACTCCCATTTCAACTAAGAAGAGAGCTCAGCTCATGAGCTCTTGACCATTTCTGACTCACCATTAGCCACCTCAAAGTGAGTTGTGTGGTGAACATTTGGCCTGAAGTCTGGAACTTTTAGCCCAAAATTAGTGCCTTTAATGTGTTTTATATTTTTGGGGAAGAAAATGGGACAGTAAATGGGCAATTTATGAAGATATTGATGCATCGACCAATGAAAATAATCTAGAAAGTGACTAACTTTGCTTGTGGCATTTCCAAGTTTTGAATATGTCAAAAGGTTTTCTATAGAGCTCTCATTTTATAACGACCCACTCTCAAATGTGCAGAAATTGTTTACTTTGAACCCTTATAGTTTTAAAATGTGTCTATAAAACTAAGAAGAACCCACACACACATATATATATATATATAAAGCATCACGAGCTTTTTCTAAGATGATACATGGCATAGGTGTGTTCATTCCCATGCAGTGCTTGGTTCAGCCTGCCCATTTTGGAGCCACAGCTTGTCTTTTGAATGTGTGGTGTGAAGAGGTTTGCCTCAACTTGCAGTAGGGTGGGGTTTCACCAAAACTCTTATTCGTGGCCCTTCATTATCAGCTATATAGCCCTAATAAACTTGATATACATTACTGACTCGATATCTAGGTAACTTAAACTTTTAGATCAATTGGTAGCTTAACATGATATGAGAGTCATATTCAACGGGAGGTTAATATTTTGAACATCACCACATGCTTATTTCTCCTGATTTAGATTTCGAACACATGCAAATTCATCAAAAAAGGTTATCCATGAAAAGGGGTGTTCGGGTTTTTATATATATAGTTAACTTCCTACCTAACAACTTAAGCTTCTAAAATAATTGGTAGCTTAACACTCATCTCAGTAGGCATCATGATGGCTTTGCTGTTTGGCTTACAAAATTGGATGCAGACTGTCACGAAAGCTGTAATATTTTGCTTTGGAGCATCAAATTTGATCACTACACTAATCATCCTATCTTGAGTTGAGCAATGTTGGAACCAATGAAGAGAATGAGTTCTGATTTTATGGAAATGGTTGGATTTGAGGTATAATTACTGAAGAACTTATGCTTCAAAGGTGAGATGAAGGAAGGATTTTATGGATTGTTTTTATTTTTTCCCCCTTGCATTTCACAATAAACAAAGAATGAAGGACATGGCAGATAACAATGATATTGAAAAGTCGCCTGATCTTGGCGACACATTTTCCTTGATGACTATAATTAAACTGAATACAAAGTCAAGATCAACTCAAAGAAAAGCTGATAGAGTAATGTTTGAGTTGCTTCATTTTCTGCAGTATTAATTGCCATAGGGACGGAGGGACATCTGCTGTAAAGCTGAGGAAACAGATGGGGAGATTTGGGATTTGGGTTGTGGGGTTGTGCCTTATGGTGGGTGGACATGAGATTGAGGGAGAGACCCCACATCATAGTTACAGAAATCTTCAATCTGATCCAGCGGACCAGCCTTACAGGACTGCCTACCACTTCCAGCCTCCCAAAAACTGGATGAATGGTATGTAACATTAATTTCTTCATCTTTAAGGTAGTTCTTTTTTTTAAATTTTTCATGTCTTGATTTCTGTCTGTATTGGTCGTTTGGCATGTTGACTTGGTGGGTTTGGCAAAATGGGGGCTTGGATATACAGATCCTAATGGTAAGTTTGTTTCTCCCATTCTTGCATGTTTTGATATCTTCTCTCCTAGTACTCCTTGTCTAACTGAATTAATAGCCACTATGTAATCTTTAAGGATGTATAAAAACTTAAGGAGAGACCCAAGCTTGAGAACCTGAGATCACTAATTAACCATAACCCTAATACCATGTTAAGAAAAACGACAGAGCTTGAGACTCAAGCTTTAGAACCTGAGATGTCAAGACCTTTGATTAACTTGTAACTCTGATACCATGTTAAAAATAACAACTTTCCTAGAAGCTTAAGGAGAGATTCAAACTCGAGACCTTAATCACAGCTCTGATATTTCTAGTTTAGTTTAAGTTACCAACTTTTAGGCTAGTCATCTCATGTCGAAATCAATTAACATTCCATTAGGATGAGTCTTATTGTATATCTAATAATCTCTCCTCCAACAGGACTCAAATCTATGATGTTAAGCCCAAGGTTTTAGTCGTCTCATCTGAAAATCAATTGGCTTTCCATAAAGATGGAGTTAATCCGTTTTTAGATGATTCGACAGCAATATTCACGTGGATTAAACAACTTAAACAGATCAGAAAATGTCCTGGGGTTTGATGCTTTGCTAGGAAGCTGACTAAATGAAAGTCTTCCTTTTTGTGTTACTTAGTTTGGGCATTCATTTTGCTTACAATTTCACATTATTTCTACTAATACTGCTCTATCCATCAAAGGGCCAATGTACTACAACGGAGTTTACCATCTCTTCTATCAGTACAATCCCTATGCTGCAGTATGGGGTAACATTACATGGGCACATTCCACATCTTATGATCTTTTCAATTGGGTTCATCTTGAACTTGCTATTAAACCAACTGACCCTTTTGACATCAATGGTTGCTGGTCTGGTTCTGCCACAATCCTTCCCGGAGAAGAACCTGTCATTATATACACTGGAATAGATTCTCAAAACCACCAAGTCCAAAACTTGGCTGTGCCCAAGAACATATCCGATCCACTCCTTAGAGAATGGATAAAATCACCCCATAATCCTCTAATGACTCCTACTGATGGCATTGATGCAAGAAATTTCAGAGACCCTACCACTGCTTGGCAAGGCTCAGACAAAGTATGGAGAATTCTTGTTGGAAGCCTGATAAATGGTCATGGCACAGCACTTCTTTATCGAAGTAGAGACTTTGTGAACTGGAATAAGAGCCAAACCCCTCTTCATTCATCCAATAAAACTGGAATGTGGGAGTGTCCAGACTTCTACCCTATCAGTATCAGCAGCAGAAATGGGGTTGAAACCTCTGTTCAAAATGCAGAGACACAGCATGTGCTTAAGGCAAGCTTCAATGGGAATGAGTACTACATAATGGGAAAATATGTGCCTGAAACCGATACCTATCTGGTTGAGACTGATTTCCTGGATGCGGGTTCAGATTTGAGATATGATTATGGGAAATTTTATGCATCCAAAACATTTTTTGATGCTGCAAAAAAGAGGCGGATTCTGTGGGCCTGGATACAAGAAGCTGACAAAGATACTGAAAAAGGATGGTCTGGGCTTCAGGTAATCTGAAAAATCATCAAAATGAACATACTATCTACTTGTCATAAAACTTCCTATCTTTGTATTCAAGGCATATGTGCTTTGTCTTGTAGTCCTTCCCTAGAAGTGTTTTGCTCGATCAAAATGGCGAACGATTAGTGCAGTGGCCGGTCAAAGAAATCGAGATACTACACAAAAACCAAGTGACCTTCCACAATAAGGAGCTGAGGGGTGGTTCGGTAATTGAAGTTTCTGGTATCACAGCTTCTCAGGTAACTAAAAATTTAGTCCTGTGGCACTGGTCTTTTGCCTTAACATCCTTCCTATACAAAATCAAACTAAACTTTCCTTCTTTCTTTCCCCACTTTGCAGGCTGATGTAGAAGTTTCATTTGATTTCCCACATTTGGAAGAAGCTGAGCTGATGGATCCAAGTTGGACTGATCCCCAAGCCCTCTGTAGTCGAAAGAATGCATCAGTTAAAGGGGGGATCGGGCCATTTGGCTTGTTGGTTTTGGCTTCAAACAATTTGACAGAACAAACTGCAATCTTCTTTCGCATCTTCAAAAGTACTCAAGAGAAACACATCGTGCTTATGTGCAGTGATCAGAGCAGGTAGGTGGCTAATTCAACTACTGCTTAAATCCATCTATCGCCGTGATTCTAAGCCATGAACTTCACATTTTTAACAGGTCCTCTTTGAGACAAGACGTGGAGAAAACCATCTATGGAGCTTTTTTTGATATAGACCTTAATCACGAGAAGATTTCGCTCAGAAGCTTGGTATGTTGCAGAGAGAGAGATAGCTCTTTTCATTTCAGTTAAGACCATATTTTCCTGGAAACCCCGTGTTCTGCTGGAAACATTTTCCTTCAAAACTGATTGGAAAATCATTTTGAAGGGACTTGTGACCTCAGAAGATGTGATTTTATTCAATGGGTTGGATTCTATAGGGAAGCAAACTTTCTATACTCAAATTCTCGATTCATTCGTGTGCAGATTGACCATTCTATTGTTGAGAGTTTTGGGGGGAAAGGGAAGACTTGCATTACTGCCAGGGTTTATCCAGAGTTGGCTATTAATACAGAAGCACACCTTTATGCATTTAACAATGGAAATCAGACTGTGAATATCTCAACACTTAGTGCTTGGAGCATGAAGAATGCTGAGATGGTTCCTACCAATTGAAGGAGGAAGCCCCACCGGTCACCTCAACTATGAAGAAAGCTCAACTCTTGGGCTCTTCACCACCATATGATGTATCATTTTTCTATTTTTGGTCCCTTTTGTTTTACCGATTATCTCTATTTTTCTGTAATCGCCCCAAATTTTATTTTAGGGGTAAAATAGTCTTTTAAAAAAATAAAAAAATAAGTAAATAAAAATAAAAGGGATAGAAAGTTCTTTTGAATTAAAAAGTGTATGCCCAAAACTTTATTTTATGGGTAAAATAGTATGTTGCAAAAATAAATAAATAAATAAAGTTGGATTAAAAAGGGTCGAAAAGGTTTTCTTTCTTTTTTTTCTTTTTTTATTAAAAACTTTAGGTACAAATTAGACTTCCTTTCTATGACAAATTAAAGGACGTATGATTCAAGAATAGAGACTTAGGCTATGTTTGGTACTCGAAAAATATCAATGAAAGAAAAAAAATGTTAAGAAAAATATTTTCTGATGTTTAGTTTTATTATAAAAATATATATAAAATAAAATATAATATAATTAAAATTAATTTAAAATTTATATATTTTTAAATTATTTAATCTTGCTAAGCTATGTTTGGTTTGCCAAAAATTTGAGAGAAAATGTGAAGGAAAGAAAATAGAAAGAAAAATAAAATGAAGGAAAATAAAAAAATAGGTTGAAACTTAATAAATTATTTTAATATGTTTTTTCAAACTCATTTTACTTATTTTTTCTATTATATAAAGATTAAATAATTTAAAAATATATAAAATTTTGATAAATTTTAATTATATTTAATTTTCTTTTGTATTTTTTATAGTGAAACTAAACATGAAAAAACCATTTTCCTTCTCATTTTTTTTCGTTTCTCGGGAACTAATATATATATAATGAAAAGCAGATCTATAAAATAAATAAATAAAAGGAAATAATATATGTAAATAAATTGGTAAGAAAGTAAGTACATCTATTTGTATAATTTATTTATAAAGAAAAAAAAAAGACTTAAAAAAGTTGTTGTGTATAAATATATATTATTTAATAAAAATTATAAAAAAACAATTTAGTAAAAATTCTTCATTATTTGTATTAAAAAATATATTGTAGCATCATGAAAACTTTATGCATAAAATAAAAAATCTAGATAAAAGTTAATTAATCATTTTTATTTAAATTAATTAATATAACTTAATCTAATTAAATTTTTTATTATTTAATAAAGGAACATGCATCATTCTTTATCACAAACCGGGAAGTATGATCTAATTAAATAGGATTTGTTTAACAAAATTATTATGTCATAAGTACTTTTTTAAGATTATATTTGGTTCCGAAAAGTATTAAAGAAAGAAAAAAAATTATTTTTTATGTTTAGTTTTGTTGTGAAAAATCGATAAATAAAATCAAAAACTTTAAATTATTTAGTCTTTATATTAATTTCATTTTTTAAGCTATTGTTGGTACTAGGTCAACTAAGGATGATTCTTCCCTTATCGCAGCAGAGAAAAATTAAATCTAGCTGCTAGAGAATGATTTTGTGCTCCTTTCCTGCATAAAAGATGTTTGGACAAGTAGTTAGAATACACCTTCTGAAGCTTAAGTCAAACTCTGAAAGTGGGTAAGAACCCTTTGAAAGACAGTAGATGAGAGAGTCCTTCGTATTGCGTACCTGGGTTCTGGTTCTAGTAGGGTTTTTATAATATCTAGGGCGGAGTCACTGTTGTGCTAAGTTGACATTTTGACTTTTGCCGTCATGATGGTAGTACAGTGGGTGTCAAGGTAATCATCGCCATTTAGGCGATTGGTAGGAGTGGCCAGTGGGATTATTATGATGGTTTGTTTGTCACCTCAACCTGCTGGAGGTATGGGGCAGTGTGTAATAGTCGTCTAATATGGACGTGGAGACAAGGTAAGATTCCATCGCTCATACTTTTGTTAGAAGGAAATGATTGCCTGCAGGAGGGAATTAAAGTAACCATCCAGAATGCGCTGGCAATTTAAGAGAGCCTAGTATTGTCGGTTGCTGGCATATATAGTTCAAACGGGGACCTTCGAATCTGATGATGATCGTTTGGACAACATTGAGAGAAGTGTCACGTGGGCTAGTAGTAGTCTACCACGTGGGGGAAGGCCCCCACAGCTATGGCATCCCACCGATCTCCGAGGCTCAAACTTTTAATATATAAACTAATCATTTGATCTTGGGTTGAGCGATGTCGAAACTAGTAACAAGAAAATCATTAATTGAATCCCCATACTTTAATCATCAAACTCCTAACCCCAACCGACACACTCTATATTATATATTTTTTTAATATATTAAAACAACACACCTCATTGTTTATTTCTTGAGAAGTCTAAGCTAGTATTTTCAAACAGCCCCCCTCCATTTTAAAAAATAAATACGTTATACCACTTTAATGATACCGTATAAAATACAAAGCCATGAAACTTGACACTACCTCATTCATCATGCTTTCACCATAGATACCAAAAATATACCTTTCCATGGTGGAAATCCATTTTCTAAATTCTCTTCAAGGTTGGTTGAATGAGCCCAATATAATTTCATATGATTTAGTGCTAGGGTATCATCCAATGGAGATGTCAAAGCCTGCAACCTCCCAAACATTGGTTCTCCTATTCCATTTCTGTGGTCATGCCTCCTCCGACTCTGATGCCTTCTTTTCCGTTTCGAAAACCATTATTTAATTTCAAAATTCGAGAAAAAAGGGCTTTTTACAAAATTAAAAACATTTAAAATAATATTTTTTTTAATTTTTTTAGAAAATTTTAGTCCACGTGGCGGGGTGAAATGGGTGGTCAGTCTAGACAAGCCGATCACCCGTTCAACCACATTGATGTGGAGAGCCCCGTTTGAGTGAAAATTCCGTTGCATCACATCGACAGAGATCTTTTTGTAATCCAAGGGAAAGGAGAGTTTGGTTTTGATTTTTGTTTTCCAAAACTAGTTCCAAAAACCCCCCAAAAACAGAGACAAAACAAAAACCCACAATCCCAAAGCCATCATTTCTAGAGGGAAGTAATAGAATTTGAGAGAGAGAGAAGAGAGGGAGAGAGTTGAAGGGGTTACATGGGTGAGGAGGAGGGAGATGAGGGTGTCCTAAGATCAAGAACAAGAGCATCAGGGCCGCCCAAATGGCTGACCAGCTTCCAGAAAGATCTGATGGCGGGAGCGGTGATGGGGGGTCTGGTGCACACGATCGTGGCCCCAATTGAGAGAGCCAAGCTTCTGCTGCAGACCCAGGAGAGCAACTTTGCTATCGTCGCCGGCCGCCACCGGAGGTTCAAGGGCATGTGCGATTGTATCGTTCGTACGGTCAGGGAAGAGGGCATTCTCTCTCTGTGGAGGGGCAATGGGAGTAGCGTTTTACGTTATTACCCCTCCGTTGCTCTCAATTTCTCCCTTAAGGTGTGTGTGATTGCATTGCCATTTGCGTTTTCGCTCTCATTTTCTCTTTAATTCTGTTGTTCCTTTGGTTTAATCCATGAATTGTCGTGTTTGGTTGCCGAGAAAACTAGAGGAAGAAAAGATAATTAAATTTTGAATGCTTGATTTTACGTTGCTTTAGATTGGGAAATTGGCGGGACCCAGATGACAAATATTCAAAATCTTGATTTCAAGATAGGCGAAAAAGGAACCTTGATCAAATTTTTTCTGGTTTAGTTTAAATGGACTCCTTCATTATTGGAATCTCTAATTTGTATATTTGGTATAGCACATTGATAATACGAAGAAAACAGTATGATTTTTGTGTTTTAGATACTGTTTCTTGAGATGGGTCTGTGGAAGGGTGTATTCGTTTGACGTGTAAGGAGATTTCTTTGTTAAAGAATGTGAATTTTGGTTGTATTTGTATTGCACACAAGTTGATCGATAAAAGGTTTCAATGTTAAAGTGGGTATGCTCCTATATGAGTGTTTCTGAAGTAAATTAGTACTCATAGGGACAGGAGACAAGGAAAGCAGTTTTTATAGAATGGTAATGACTTTAAGTTAGAAACGATTGGGGACTGGTCTTTTACAACTCAATCCCATGGCCTGTTCATCAACAAACATATCAAGGCAGGGGACAGTAGTTTTTTCAATGTAACTTCTAATCATACTGCTCCTACAAGGAAGAGGCTTAATAATTGAGCCAGCTATAAAACCCTGACTCTTTTACTAAGCCTCGTGATCCAGTAAAGAGAGAGAAAATGAATGGAAAACGAAGGAAACAATCAAAGTATGAGACCAAGATCAAGGTAATCTTTGCTGGGTTTCTTCATGGAGGAAGCATTTAGATGGAGGTTGCAATAGATTTGGGAATTGGATGGCTGAAGTGGAAACACGCTTTTGAGTGTTGCCTGACTTGCAGTTTCCAACTAAGCCCCTTCTGTCTTTTTACTTGGCTAAAACCATAGAATGTAGTAGCATTACTGGAGATAGAGGCACTAGATGTTGCTGCAGCAGCAACACCATCGATAGTTGTGGCATTAGTATTTGTAGCAACATGTGAAGTAGATACAATTAGTCTAATTAATTTTGTAGATCCGGGTACTTTCTACTAGTTGTGCCCAAATTACCAAAAAGAATAGATTTAAGTCTCGTACTTCCTTTCAAAATAGCGGTGCTTCAAATCTGCCAACACTAAACAGCTAGCCTCTAAAAACTTCAGAAAGTAAATGAACATTTGAATATATGGATCATAAAACCTTAGCAAGTGACTTATTGAAGACTGTTCAATACTTGAATAGGAAAGGTAAAGTAATAAACTACTTGTATTAGTTGTGGCAATGCTCCCATACTTCCTTGCTGAAGAATGGTTTAAGTTAACCCACCAATGGTTATTTCCCTGTAGAGCACTAGAAATAAGAAGTTTATATATATGCACCCATCTGCTGCAGTGCTCCCAGAATACTACGTTTATTAAAAATATTCAAACCCTAACACATGGGTCATCCACTTCCATAACACCATATTTTTTTAAATTATATCCCATTAAAAATAATCAAGCCCTAACACAGTGACTAGAAGGAAATTACCATCAAGTGCAAGGAGAAGAGGTCTCTATGAAAAGAAGCTACCATGAATTCTTACATCCATTTCTGTAAGAGTGATTCCTTGTATTCTGCTCATCTTTCAAACTCTTTAATTTGGGATCCATTCATCATGTTTTGTGTTGGCTGATCAACACCCTCCAACTCCTTTATTTGTAAAAGATCAAATTGCTTGCATGACATAAATTTCATTTTTTTTTTCACATAAACAAGGCATGTAAGGACGATGTTCTTGTTCAATTATTCTAAGCAATTTTTCTGTTCAATGCATGTGCACAAAGAAGCAGGTATGCAGACCCTTTTTATGGCTGAAAGAGAATTAATCTATTGACTTCTGAATTATTATTTTCCCCCTTCACTCCTTAGTTTAGCATTTAACCAGCTACTTTGCTCTGCAGGATCTTTACAAGAATATGCTGAGGAGCAGCAATTCTCTAGATGGTCATGTTACATATGGTGTGTCTGCCAACTTCATAGCAGGCGCTGCAGCAGGTTGTACAACACTAATTATCATCTACCCACTTGATATTGCACACACGCGCCTCGCTGCAGACGTTGGAAAAACTGAAGCTCGTCAGTTCCGTGGAATCTACCATTTCCTGAATACCATACTGAAGAAAGATGGGATTCAAGGGATCTACAGGGGGCTTCCTGCCTCCCTACAAGGAATGGTTGTTCACAGGGGCCTTTACTTCGGGGGTTTTGACACAATAAAAGAAATGCTCTCAGAAGAATCCAAACCAGAGTTGGCATTATGGAAACGATGGGCAGCAGCACAAGCAGTCACAACATCTGCAGGGCTGTTGTCGTATCCATTGGACACAGTTCGAAGGCGAATGATGATGCAGTCAGGCTTGGAACGACCCATGTACAGAAGCACCTCGGAGTGCTGGAGGACGATCTATAGAACAGAGGGGGTGGCTTCATTTTACCGTGGGGCGGTTTCAAACATGTTTAGGAGTACTGGGGCTGCTGCCATTTTGGTTTTGTACGATGAAGTGAAGAAGTTCATGAATTGGAGTGGATTCTAAGCACAAGAAAACCGATTTTTTTGTTCGTTTGTTAAGATACAGACGGATTAGAGTAGAATGAGGTAGGATGGAGCAAGGATTACTGCAACAACATACTTCTCTGAAGCACAAATGAGTTTGATAAGATCGAATAGATGTCATTCATTTGCCATGTTGATTTTTTGTTGCTCTGGCAAATGAAACCTTGATTTTTTTTATTTCTTTTTTTTTACACAAATAAGAGAGAATAATTTACTTGAAATGTAGAGATGGTTTTGTACTTCAGTAGTAAGTAGTCACTCATTTTTGTGGCCGCAAATCTTACTTCAGAAATCACATTGTCAAGACTCAGCTGAGTTATTCAAGAAAATCACTTATCAAACACTTTTTAAATTTTTTTAACTTTTTCAGAATTGACTCTTTAAATCTTGTCGATAGTTTTATTTTACTCCAAAAATGGTTTTTTTATATTAGAAGTGCTTTTTAGAAACAAGAGCCAAATAGAGTTTCATTAGAAAGTTGATTGAGCGATCCTGAGAAGGTTAAAAGTAATTCTTAGCTAAGAAGAACACTTTAAAAAATAAGATGTTTAATAAAATTTTGCAAATTTTAAAAATTATTTGAAACACTTTTGTTATATAATATAGTTTAAAACACCATTTTTTAATCCAAATAGTCTCTGAATTATAGTTTTGGTTAAAGCATTTTTATTAGTAGTGTTTTTGTTAGTAACATTTTGTTAGTGATTTTATAAAACGTTTTTAACTTTTTTAATACTTGAATTATAAAACTTTTTAAGTGTTAAAAAATTTAAAAACACTTCTTACCATCATCATTAAACAAGCTCTTTTATTAAAAACAAGAATCACTTTAATGTATAGATATAAATATATAAATTATTGTTTAAGTGATTTTTCAAAATTTTAAAAATTTGTCAAAAACTTAATTTCTATTAAAAACCGATTTTAAGTATTAAGAACCTATTTTATCATCTTCTAAATAAGTGAAAACGTTTTTCTTATAATCACTTTCAAATCAACTCTAATTTAAAATATAAATTTTTGAAAAGATTTGTTTAGAAGGTTCTAGAAAGAACCTTGAGGTGACATTTGGCTCCCCAATCAAGCAGCCATTGCCTTGCTTGGAAATTCTTGAGGAATTGGGACCTAGTTCATACATTAGACACCATACAGAAGCCTATTTTTAAATTTATCACCCCAATCATAAAAGGTATATAATTTATAGAATAAGTTCTAATCTTCATGGGTTTTTTTTTTAATATAAATCTAAATATTTTTTTATTAGGGGACTGGACCAGGAATATACAAAATTGGCACATCAATAAACACTTTGAGAAGTTTATGGAGTAGTGCAAAGAAAGTTACTATCAACATCTTTCAAATTATTGTTCTTGTCACTCTCAAAATATCATTGGCATTGAATGTTGGTTTAAAAAATATTTATTATTTTATTTACAATTTTATATTTATTTATTATAAAAATATGTATATATATATAAAGGAAGTTTTATTAACAAAAACTATTATGATGATTTCTATATTTTTAATAATAAATTAAATAATATTTTTATAGGACATGACCCAAGTAGGTAGTGGGCTCACTCTTGGCCATGAACAACCGCCCCTCACCAGCATCAAGCTTTTGTTTTTGAGCATGCTTTCAAAGCTAAGAAACAAGTATTTTTAATGTTTCACTTTTTCAAAAGATGGAAATTATACATGGCACAATTTTATTGGCCATCAACAAGCTTGGGAAGGTCATGTCCCTACAAAGGGTTCAAACTAAATTTTTTGCCAATTATATTCAAAAAAATAGATTTATATAATAAAGTGGGAACCCCATAAAGAAGCCAAAGCAACCATGACCTCACTCCCCCCAAAAAAAAAAAAAAAAGGAAAAATTAAAATTAATAATAATAATTCAAGAAAAGAAGGAAAGAATAAATTGATAAAGTACTTAAAGAGGCTTTTGAAACTTTAGACTATGGTTTTAAGACAAAGTGTACCCTCAAACCCTACCATTATGATAGCTTTCTTGTGGGGTAACCTTCAATTGCCCAATTCTCATTTCTTTATATATATATATATATATTTTTAATATTTTTATTTTTATTTTTATTTTTAAGCAAAACTTTTCACCTTTGAGAGATTCACTAGTAGATTCTTCTTACGTTAGGCCGTAAAGATTCTAGGTGGGGTCCATTGACTCGGTGCACATCAAGACCACTGCATGTCTGCCACGTGTGCATCACACCCACAGGGCTGTACTAGATATATTTATTTGGTTCCATCACTTGTCTGTTGCAAGCCCAAAGGAAACACCCCTTTGATGAGAAGTGGAAAATAGTTAGTTCTATTTTTAAAAAAATAAACTTAATTTAAAAAAAATATATTCAAAAGATGTACCATTACTCTTTTTTTATTTTATAATATATGATATATTTGTCGGTCCATCCCAAATTCTAACATGTTTTTGAACTAATTTTAGAGCCAATGGCCCCCATACCACGGATGACGCATCGAATCATAATGTCTTATGGCATCGTGACAAATTCGGGTTCGATTTTAGTTCCAAATCATTTGTCATCTTGTCTATACACACCATGTGATAAAAAGTTTGATTTGATTCATATGAGTCCAACCATCTTTTATTATAGTTTTGAAAAAAAAATTGGGATTATTTTTTTATTATATGGTAGGGAAATTTTTTTTTTTTTTTTTAAGAATTTTTCCTATTTTTGGTAAATGCGGGATTTTAAAATAACGATATATATATATATAATTGGGAATTTTAGTGAGAATGTCACTGACAGCATCACTATTATCAATCATTGAAAGAAAGTATTCGCCAATCCATTTCTATACTAACCATTCACACGGAATATTTTTTTCCCAACAAGATCAAATCATGATATTCATCAGAAATTCTACAAATTCAACGGTCCTCCTTGCTTCATCAAGGTAGGAACCTAAGTGTACTCGCTACACAATATTTCCCTAAAATACCTACATGCACTTGTCGTCCTGTAGCGGCGAGTAGAGCTCCATCAACAAGGTGCAGCGTACTCGTGGTGAGGTTTTTTTTTTTTTTTTTACTTTTTTAATAATAACAAAATTATTTTCCTAGTCTTTTGTTCAATTACAATAATAACCCCAAATCATGAACAAAATTACAGCTATTATCATACCCAGAGAGCACCAACTTCGACGAGGCGAGGGACGAGGTGGCCGCTGAGGTGGAGGGCCACGAGGCTCTCCAGGCCTCCGACACGTGTGCCGCCGATGAAGACGGCGGGGGCGACGGGGGCGGCGGAGGTGGAGTCGGCGGAGTGGGCGGCGAGGGCTCCGATCTCCTCGTCGTCCAATTCGATGACGGTGGGGTGCACGCCGATGGTGGAGAGCAGGCGCTTCATGACGTGGCACATGCAGCAGGAGGGACGGCTGAAGATGATGACTGGGTTCTCGGAGATGAGGCGCTGGATCCTCATCTCCGTTGATTCAGTGACGTCGATGGCCAGCGGGGAGGTGGTGGTGGGAGTGAGCTCCAGGCGGACGCCGCCCTCCGTTAACGTCCGGAAGCGCCGCACACCTTGCATCGCCGGAGAAGAGGCGGAGGAAGAGGAAGAGGAAGAGGAAGAGAAAGAGGAAGAGGAGTCGAGGGAAATGGGGGGAAGTGGGATTGGGGGAGAGTTGGACTGGGGTGAGAGGATTTATATATAAGAAAAGAAGGAAGAATGGGCTTCCAGTGTGATTGCTTACATCACAATCTACTGTTTTTCGCCTTTTTCTTTTACATGCTTTGGAAGTCTTACAAGGAATTACACGCGCTTTCATGCAACTGGATGCCCCAAAAAAATATCAACTTTGATATTTACACGTATTGTATTCATCCATCATGATGTTGATTGTCTTAATTCTCTTTTTAGTTCTTTTTGCCTCTTTTGATTTTTCTTAATTGATTTAAATACCAATTTTAACCATTTCTTACGTTATGTCCCTTCACACAACCATGTATGAATGTATGTATATTTGATTTAGGAAAAAAAAAATTTAAATACATATTTTAAATTATTTTATTTTTATAAATAAATTTTAAATATTAAAAACGTAAAAATAATTTATTAATTCTAAATTTTATTTTTTATATATATTTTTTCTCATAAATCCTCCAAAATTTTCAAGAAACAGACTTAGGGTTGATATTTTACTATTTAAGAATAACTATGTAAATTTGCTTTAATAAATTTAATAATTATATTTGTAGTTAAATTCATTTTGATTGTAAGTTCCGCCGGTCACCAAGCTCATGCATGAATGATTGGAGAGTGGAGACCACGAACTCCCCACAAGAGCGTGGTCCAGTCCTCACATAATACGGTGGGCTCCAATACACCGGATAACTTCCCGTAGGTGAAGTGGCGTGAGCGGGCACATGGAGTGATGGGGGTAAGTAATAAATGAGGGTGACGTCATCTTGACTTCGACGTGGAACGGTGAGAGGACGGTGTCTGCTGACGTGTACAAAACTCCTGGTACTTCTGGGTCCCACATCCCCATCTGTGACGTAATCATCGGAGTAAAACCTACACTTTCCTCGTCACCGTGACGTTCTCCATCCGACACGTGGAAGTATCCATCTCGGTTTCCTTCAGGCGAGGAGATTGTGGGCAGCGGGGAGGCGGGCCAATGGGATAACACCACGTGGATGTGTCAGCATCGTGGAGTGCGGGCCCCGCCGTCATGAATGAAGTCTTCAAACTCCTTTAATGCGAGCCGTTGATGGTGGTAAGTGTATATGGTGTCTGCCATATGTGATTACATCACCACCACCTATTTTCCGAAACGGGCCCCACTAGAATCTTGGAATCGAAATGACTGGGGTACCCTTGTTTGACTTTGGAATTGTCAGCATGGAGGTCGTATCTGATTGGATGGTGACGTTTCCGAAGCACGAGATCGTGATGGAAGCTGTGTGGTAGTGGTACTCGTGGTCACCATGCAACAGGTCAAATCCCGGATCAAATCCAACCGTGTTATGTTCAACATCGGACTTTCTGTGGTTGAGATCTAAAGACAATGGCTATTGCCACTCCTGTTTTGGCTGTTTCCAAGCTTTTTAACTACTTTAAATAACTTCACATACATCCAGTCATGTTGACTTTATCAATCGAACCGTTCTTTCAGCCAAAAAAGTTAGCAGGGCTGAAAAAGTTACCCGTCATGGTTGGTGATTGAATCTCGTGATCAAATCCGATTGAATTACGATTGATTGAAAGCCATCGTAAATATAAAATTTATATATTTTAAAAAATAAAAATAATATCATAAATTCAATTGATAATTGAAAATAAAAATTCATAATATAAAAAATTTATTGAATCAAATTTTTTTATTTATAAATTCAGGTATTTATTTGAAAGTTAAAAATATGTTTGATAATAAAAAAATTTATTTGAAAATTAGATATTAATTTTAAAATAGTAAATTAATTTAACGTAGTAAATTTTAAAATTTATTTTTAAATGAATAAGATGATTCAAATCAAAATTTAGAAATTTAAATTCATAATTTTAAAATCATAAATATAAAAAATCAGAATTTATTCGAAAATAAAAAATATATATTTGATAGGAAAAGATTTATTTGAAAATCATATATTTATTTTAAAATTAAAAACTTATTTCAAAATCAAAAAATTTGTTTTCAAATGAATAAAATAATTTAAAACGAAATTCAGAAATTTAAATTCATAAATTTAAAAATTAAAATCATAAATATAAAATCGCGTATTTAAGAATTAGAATTTGAAAAATTATAAATTAAAACTAATACAAATGTCAAATAAAATAATTAGATAAATCAAATGATAAATATTTGATTAAAATCTGAATTATTAAATAAAAAGTATAAAAATATAAAATTATAATGTAAAGAAATGAAATCATATAATAAGTATAAATTAATAAAAGTGAAGAGTTACATAAGTGACACGACCTGATTTACACACCCGTCTATTGATAAGTGTCGAATAATTCTATAGTGAGATACCATTTTTACCCTTGATATAATTTCAACTATTTACTTAGGGGAATAGTTTTCCAAATTTTTGGTGCTCCCTAAATATGATATGATGGGTAAAAAGGGAGCACCCAAGGTTGAGTTGATTTGAGAGTGACTTGTGAAATGGGGACTTCAAATTTTACTTTTTTGACTTGGGAAACTACTTTTGTGTGTGGACATAGATGGAGGTTAAATTAAATTAAATTATCTAAAATTAAAAATAAATAAATAAATAAAGGGTTGATGTAAATCTTGACCACATACAATTCAAATGCAACAATTTTTATAAAGTGAATTGTGACATTTGTTTTATGTGGCCCACTCCAAAGTTTTCAAAAATAATGCATATCCTTGTTTAATCCCCGTCCTTTCATACAAAAGGGAAAATTGCACTCAAGAATAAAGTTATGTTACATATTTTAAAATACTCCAACCATCAACATTTTGTCATTATGGTGGCGTGAAGCTACTTAATTTTTTTTTTCATTTTTTCTTTTACAAACATTATGGGTATGTGGGCTCCTTTTAATCACCAAAAGTGTTCCAAAATAAATAAATTAATTAAAATTTAGCAATATAATTTATCACAAAAATTAATTTAGTAAAACTATTAAAATACTTATATCTTTTTTTTAAGATATGAATATATAAACAATCACAAATTTTAAATTATACTTTTGAGACTTGATTTCAATTATATTAATGTAACATCATGCTCCTAATCATGTGGGTAGTGTGCATTATCAGTCAAAGGAGTCCTCATAATTTTAAAATTCATTTACATTACTAGAACAAATTATTACAAATAGCATTATAATTGATTTTTGATCTGATTTAAAGGTTTGTTTGGATGTATAGTGAATGTTTATTTATTTAATCTCATAATACCATAGGATACAATAAAGATATTGTACTTACATCTAAGTGATTGTAATGTATTATCATATATGAGATAAAATTTTTGACTTCACATTTTAAATACATTTTAAAGTTTTTAATATTTTTGAACTCATAGTGAATAATATTTATATGATTGATAGTGATTAAATTAATATATGAAATTTGAGTTATAAAATAATTATAAATTTGAAAATAAATTTAGATTATTAGAGAATTAAAAAAATTAAAAAAATCATTAGAAAGGCATTTATCCGAAAATTTTATTAAAATAAATTTTTTTATTCGTATGACTTAAATGCATCCATTAAACCATAGCATAATTTTTTTTCCCGGAATATTTTAAATATTAAAAACAGAAAGTAAAGAAATAAATGAGTTATGACCTCATGGCTCACGCGCAGAGAACAAGCGTGGAGAACACTCCACCATCCACGCGTGGAGGTCGTAGCCTTAGCGTACCCCGTACAGCACCACAACTCGCATGAAGTCCCCTGCACTCGCTAGAGTGGCGCGTGAGTTAGAAAACCAGGGGTTAGTGAAATGATTAGAGGAACCCCCACGTGAGCGACCACAGGTCCAGTACCTGGAAGGTAGTGATCTAGGATGTATTACACTGTGTACGGTTTCCAGGTGTCAGCGAATCAGGCTCCGCAAATTATTATTCAACCCGCATCCCTATCCTGATTCCTGAATTTTGTCAGGATTTTCATTTATGATTTTAATGGTTTTGAATTTTAAATTTGCTATTTGATGCGTTGTTGCCTAAAGAAAATTAAAAAAAAGGAGGGAGAAATGAAATGGTGTTGAGGCCCAATTAGCGCAAATTAGCAGCGCCCCTTGTATTAAAGAGGTGCTTTGAGAAGCTGTCGGCGCCGTTGGGTTTTTAAATTAAAATATTATAAATAAATAATTAAAAAAATAGATATATACAGTGAGGTTGGGGGTTGACTGATTGAAGTGACAGGTGGGTGACGCAAGCTGAGGTGACAGGTCAGTGGGCGTGGGACCGGATGTTGACGTCATGATCTGAATCTTTGTCGGTTCATAAATGTAGTTCTCTTGATCCTCTCAAAATTTGGGATCTTTCCCCACTGCCTTCCTGCCACGTCACTCTTTTGTCTCTTCTTCCATGACTTTCACTCCCCTACTTTTTTTCCACCCTACACGTGGCATACCTCATCATGTCAATTATTAAATCCAACCCACAAAATTTAGGGTTTTGTTTCTCCCTAGTCCCACCCATGATCGGATGGTGACATTGCTTTCGAGTTCAAATCAATATATTCTTATGAGAAATATTTAAACATCAATTCAAATACCTTCGATGGCTTTGAATCAATCCATGAGTTAATCATTATTAATATTTACAATCCAATCCAACCCAATCCAACTCGGTATTGACAACTCAAGTCTAATTTGACTAATTTTAATCAATTTAGACTTGAAAAAAACAATATCAATTTGTACTTGAGTTGTGGCATTAAGTTGAATTACAAGAGGCGGGAGGGATGGTGCTAAGTCGTTTATTCAGTTGACTACAAATCCAATTCGATTAGTTGAATTTTGGAATTTCTTGGAAGGTATTGTAAAATTGCTCACATTAATAACATATTTCTTTATTAATATAATCCTTTTATTTCATTATTTTAATTAAACTTTCATATGTTTTTTTTATTTATAAATAAACCTTAATTTATACTTCACAAACAATCAAAAAGAAATAAATAAATAAATGAATACGTAGGGCAAAGACTTTTTTAAGGAGGCATGGTAGATTTGGGCCCATCAATGATGCAAGTGACGTGTAACGGCTAGCAAATGAGGTAATCAACTTTTTTTTTTTTTCTTTCTTTATTATTATTATTATTATTTTATTTTTCTTATTAATTTAATGATTAATAGGCACTATTAGCGGCACAAAATCCATTGACATAGTGTATGTACATGTAAATGTGACTTAGCTTTTTTTGCGGTACTTTTTATAAAGAATAATAGTCACATCTAGTAATGAAAGCTTCACATGTGGGCTTCTAGGGTGAGCACTTTTCAATTGATACGTGGAAGGGGCTTCATGGGCTAATTTAATTGTGAAAGTATATAGTTTGGATATTCATATTTTTATTAATTTATTTACTCACTTGATGTTGAATATTTTTTTATGGGTTATGGGAATTAATATCAATTGGGTGACCCACCAACCAAATGTTCCATTGAGTGTAGGGACACAAAAATTTGGGCATGGTAATTTGGATAGAGGGAGGGCCTCTCCATGGTGATTTAGAGAACTAAATTCTATAGAATCTCAATTGTATCTCTTTTGGGGGTTCAATTATTTTAGGGCATTGGAGCTTTATGCCATGATTTGGACCCATCCTTGAAATAAAAGTAAGGTCCTTTACATGTAGACTATAGTGTTTTATGAGTAGGATATTTGCACCCATTGCTTTTAGGTTTGGGAGATGGTCCATTGCCACTAATATACATTGAGGCCTCCCACTATTGCTTTGCTACTACTTTATGCACATTTCTTCATTTAGTGTATTATTGGAAAGGAAAAGATAATTAAAAGAAGAAACGGAAGGAAAAGAAAAAGATGTTCTACTGTTATAATGTCGACATTCAAATAATTATTTGTGATGTCGAGTATCATAAATGATTTGACATATTCTTTATTAAACACTAATTGATTTTCAAATGAAATAATCAAAGTCTGATTCAAGAATTTATATCAAAATTAATGGTTATGGTACGAGAAATAGAAATGTCTAGCAAAGTTTTAAGTATGTCAACGGTAAATAAAAAATTTGTTTTTATTTCTAAATAAAATGATGATTGAAATAATACATGGGGAAAAAGTATTAAATTAAAATGTGGTGTTGGTTTTATTTACAAATAAGTCATTTAAAGTAAATTTCAAAATAATATTTTTTTTAATATTTTGAATTATCACTGTTTTCAAATATAAAAAATGATTATTAGGAGATATTCTTTTAATATATTGATTATTATTACCTTTGAAAATAATATAAATTCATCAAAATATTTTATTTTTTATTTCTTGATTTGAAGTACTTATAAAATTACCCTATCATGTGCCTTACCATGTTTATTGGGCTGTGCTCTAGAGGTCTGGTAGTATGGGCCCATTTTTGTTTTTGTTTTTATTTTCTGACCCACTACAAATTATCCAAGCAATTTCATTATGGACCCAGAAAGAATTTGGGCCTGGGCCTTTCTTACCATCTAAAACCCATTGATCCACTGATGTTCCTAACAGTAAAACAAATATTTTTTTAAAAGGAAAAATAAAAGAAAATGGAAATTTTAATAGAATATTCAAATATTATTATTATTTATTTTAAAATTACTCAATGAAAAAAATGTTTAAAAAATAAATATGCAAATTGCTTCTATTTAAAAAAAATTCTTAAATGTTTCTTAGATAAAGATAAGAATATATTATATATAAAATTATAAAATATGTATTTAAATCTTAAAATGGTGAAGAAAATAAAAAATAAGTTTATACTTATATTATGTTTGATTTTAGAAAAATATTTTTAAAAAAAAGATAAGAAAAATTATTTGTTGATATTTGTTTTTATAAAAAATATGACTAATATATAAATAATTTATTAATTTTAAATATTTTATTATTTTATTATTTTTCATTTTTTCTATTTTACCTTTTTATTTTTTTCTTTGTATTTTCCATCAAATTTTCCTAACACCAAAAATAAGTATTATTCTCCAAATCAAAACAATTTATTTATATTTATTATTTATTATTTATTATTTATTTTTGTTATATTTTTTCATCTCAAAATATCAGGAACTTTCCAGAAACTTTTGGTGTGATTATGTGGGCCAGTGACCACACAGCAGATGAAAATTCTGACAAAGTTCAGAACCTGACAGCCTAAAAATCTCACTCATTCCAGAAGTTTCGCTTCCCCGCCCTTAAATTCATACACTCCCTCCCTCCTCCACTCTTCAAATTCAATCTCTCACTCTCAACTCTCAACTCTCAACTCTCAAGCTCTGTCTTCATCTTCTTCATTTCACCATTTTTGCAGAGGAAACACAGAAGCAAGACCCCATGGACGTAGTGGTGATCAAAGAAGAAGAACCGGTAGTTTCATGGACTATGGGCTCATCATCATCATCTTCTTCTTCACCAGGCTTTGCTCCTCACCCAATGGAGGGTCTGCACGAGGTGGGTCCGCCTCCATTTCTTACGAAGACCTTCGACATGGTGGAAGACCCAGCAACCGACTCAGTGGTCTCGTGGAGTAGAGCTCGCAACAGCTTCATTGTTTGGGATTCGCACAAGTTCTCTACTACTCTTCTTCCCAGATACTTCAAGCACAGTAACTTCTCCAGCTTCATTCGCCAGCTCAACACATATGTAGGTGCTCTGAATTTGGGCTTCTTTCTTCTTAATTCTCTGTGATCTTACCTGTGTTGCTTCGGTTTTGCTCTGGGAATTGGTTTTTGTATTCTGGGTTCGTTGCAGTTTGTATGAATCTGATCATGCTGGTTATCAATGTAGAGTTCTATCAAATTTCTGTTGCATATTTTTTGTGGGTTTTTTTAATTCTACTATTCTGAGTGGTTTTCACCAAACTTGGGTTGCAGCTTTGTTGAAACTTTCAATTGCCTTCAGCTTTATGGATTCATGGAATTTGAATCTGGGAGGTTGTATTTTTAGGGTTTACATGATTATTTTCTTGTGGGTTTTGATAAATATTGTCATTCTGATCTTGTGTTGTTTTGTAAGGTCGAATCTGAATTCTGTCCATCCAGGATTCTGTCAGATAATCTTCTGAATATTTTCTAACCTATTGTAATTTCATGATGTTTGCACTAGTCTTGTGTTGATTCTAGTTTATTTTGAGTTAATTTGATTTTTTTTATAAGTTTCAATCTTTACTGCTTTGATTCTGATGGGTTTTGATGTTTGCAATGGATGCAGGGTTTTAGAAAAGTCGATCCAGATCGATGGGAGTTTGCAAATGAAGGGTTTTTGGGAGGGCAGAAGCATCTGCTGAAGAACATCAAGAGAAGAAAACATGTCTCACAGAATACACAGCAAGGAGGACTAGGAGCTTGTGTGGAATTAGGGCAATATGGATTGGAGGATGAACTTGAAAGATTGAAGAGAGACAGAAACGTATTAATGGCAGAGATCGTGAACCTGCGGCAGCAACAACAGAATTCCAGGAATGAACTAGTTGCCATGGAGGGTCGATTGCAGAACACGGAGAAGAAGCAGATGCAGATGATGACCTTTCTCGCCAAAGCATTAAACAACCCTTCCTTTGTCCAGCAATTTATCCAGCAGAGAAGGGATCTTCAAGGGGTTGAGAACGGGCGAAAACGACGATTAACCACCAGTCAAAGTGCTGAGAATTTGGAGGAAGTGATAACAGTGGCAAGCATCGACCAAGCGGTCAGCTACACAAATCAAGATGATGGGGAAATGTCGGGTTTTGAATCAGAGATAGAGACATTTTTCTCAGGCAGCTGGGACAATGAATCAAATGAAGATATCAAGGACCCGAAAGTGGATTCCATTGATAACAACTTGGGTTCTGTCAATGATGTAATCTGGAAGGAACTATTCAGTGATGATCTGATTGCTGGCAATGAGGAAGAAGTACCCCCACTCCCACTGGGTGATCATCATGAACCAGAAACTGATGTGGAGGTTGAGGATTTGGTTGCAACGCCTTCAGACTGGGGTGAGGACTTCCAAGACCTTGTGGACCAAATGGCTTATCTCAGGTCCAAATCATGAAGAAGTGCTCTGATTAAATCAATTGGTCTTTTCTTCTGGTCTGCTGAATTGGCCTCTGCAACTTCTTCACTGTTTCTCTTCTTGGGTATGGTTTATGAAATTTGGCCTCTGTTGTCTGCATATAGAATTGCTTTTGTCTGTGACTGATGGAGTTCATGGTTTGTCACGCAGCAGGGATTGGTGAAAGTTGCGAAGAGGCCAACTTATGAACCTGCTCTTTTGTATCCTTCGATGATGATTGGTTTTTAATTTTTAATTTTTAATTTTGTCAGTTTCTATTGCTTTATAATTATGTGTTTTTTTTTCTTCTGGTGAATTTTGCAGGCCAAACCTCGGATCCAGACTCAATAGAAGGGTTCTCAATCTTTGACTCATTCCAGAGCTACAGTTCTGTCACTACCTCCTATAGAACTTCTGCATATTTATATTTTGTGTAAATATCAGTTGGTGTATCAGTATTATATGAACTGATTATTTAGGGTATGCCCTTTTAATGAATAAATTATTTTGATGTTTATTCAATAAAATCTTGATCTTTGGCTGCATGTCATCTCTTCAATCAATCTGCAGGGAAGACCAGAATTTGCAGTTCTAAACTGGTGGAATTTTCTCTTTCTAACATGAGAATGATACAGCAGGTTAATACCCACGAACGAGTATATTTAAAAATTTTCCCAAATAAGAAAATGAGTTTTTAACCGTATTAAACCTGCAAGATATCCAAGATATTATATATGACCAAAGTAATCACAAATTTACAAAAATAAGCAATGAGATATATGAATTTTTACGTTGAAAACTCCCACACTAATTGTGGAAATAAAAAATTACAAGGTATAAAATATCTAATTTAAATTCACTATATAAAAACAAGTTACACAAATTCATTTGATAGTTTTACCTTAAAAATTTACTTTTCAGTATTTATAATCGGTTTCGCACCCACGACGTAGCAATCTCCAATTGCTTTAGTAAATACATCTTACCCTCATCGAAGGGAAGCAAGTCTTCAATCAACTAAATTCAATGCTTCAATTTTTCTTAAGAGATTGGGGATGGTGTGGCTTATTAGACTTGCTCTCTGATAAAGTTTATCTCTAAATCTCTAATCCTAGAAAGGTTATAATGAGGTATATATAAACATAAAAGAAATAGAGAGTTAGTATTCAAAGTTTCCAAACTCGATTTACATGAATATCTCAACAATATTATGGCAAATTAGGTAGCAACGCTCGAGCGCACTTAACTATTGCTTGAGCGGTCTCTGCAGATTTTAAATATTAAAGAAAAATATTTTTTAATTTCAGAAAAATATACTAATCCCTTTTGTAACCTTTACAAACCTAATATACCACAAGTTTAATATTTTTAGATGTATTTGTGATTTTTCAGTTTGATGAATAGCAATCTTAGATTTTCAATAGAGAGTAAATCATTATTTAAAAAAATTCATAAGCTAGAAAATAAAATATAACAAAATTTCCAACCGACAATAAGGACTTATTTTGCTAACAAAGAGGAAATGATCCCACTTTGGCTTGCAATGTGTTAGAATAGTTAACAAATCCTATGATCTCAATTTTTTTTTTTTTCTAAAAAAAAAGGTGATTTGATAAGAAGACCAACCCATACTTCAGCTGTGCTGGGTCTGTGGTTGGAGTCGTAGTAAAAAACTATGGGCATAGAGCTCTGATTTTTCTTCACCAATTAGAGGAAAACAAATAAATAGAAAACCCACTTAGTAAAAATCTATGGGCATGGAGCTCTGAATTTTCCCAAATGTTATCATTCAATGAGGATGCAAGGCTTAAGTGGGCATCAATTCACCTAATGGGAGGGATAGGGACCTTATCAATTAAAAAAGGCCTCTTGCAGAGACCTTCAAAATATATATATCTCTCTCTCCCAATATCTCTTGCTTCATTAAAATCTCTCTCCCCCAATATCTCTTTCTTCATCAAAGTCTCTCTCTCCCCCCCAATATCTCTTCTCATTTTCTTTCTTCTAGTTTTTCTAATAACATAAAGTCGAATAAAAAAGGGGGAAAAAGGGGGGGAATTACTGTTCTTAATGCATAATAGTAATCGTTATAAAGAGGAAGCTCAAATAATGTCAACATATAATCCAAAAGGGCATCCCAACAATGCCATTATCATATGAGAAGGATATTCTCTCCAAGAAAGACAATGCAACTCCCTTGTCATTGAAAGCAAGAACATGGATTAAATAAAAATCAGGCACAAGATTAGATAAAAAGACCAGCCATGAGTTGGAAAAGAGCCTCATTTCAACAGTCCAAGGCTTCAGCTGTGCTGTGGCTGTTTTTGGAGACATGGTGATAATAATAGAGCTCTAAATTTTCTTCACCAATCAGGGGGGAAATAAATAGCCACTTAGTAAGAAAATAGAATACAGGGTGGGCATTTCTCAAATGTTATCATTCAAAGAGAAGAAAAGGCTAAGTGGGCATCACCCACCTACTGAGAGGGATAGGGACCTTATCAATTAAGAAAGGTCTCTTGCAGAGACCTTCAGTATATATCTCTCTATCTCTATCTCTCTTTCTTCATTAAAATCTCTCTCTCAATATGGATGCAGCCCTCCAAGGTTTGATACAGATTGGGGTGTCCTTCGTAAGGACACCCATGACACCAGCCTTCTTCACAGTGTTGGCTATGCTAGGAGGACTTTTGGGCTACTTGTATAAACCCTATTGGAGGGTGAGAAGGGTACCAGGTCCACCAGTCTTCCCTCTTGTTGGGCACCTCCCCTTGATGGCCAAGTATGGTCATGATGTGTTCTCAGTCCTTGCCAAAAGATATGGTCCAATTTTCAGGTGAGTTCACAGCTCTTTTCTTCATTTCCCCTTCATGGGACAAAGAAGGGGAATTAAGTAAAAAGTAGTATTTTAGAATACCAATTTTTTATTGGCTCTTCCTCTTCCCCTCCTCTCTACCAGATCTTGAACCCCTGACCTGAGCTTTGTTTTTTTTTTTCTTTTTTTTTTTTTGCTTTCAAAGCCAACAGGCTAGGGAGAGCCTGGTGTTTTACCTACCCCACTATCTGGTTTTAATTCTCTGTTTCTTACCCAAAACTTCAAGCCTATCTCCTCTTCTTGGGTACCAATGATCAAAGCTAATGGGAAAAAAAAGAAGTAAAAATAGGGAATTAAAATAGGAAATAATCATCTGCCACAGTTCCATTGCTCCATGGTCTCATTTTGGTCAGATACATTTCATTCTGCTTTTTCAAATCTTTTGTGACTCAGCCAACACTACTGCCTCCACCTTATCCCCATGAAAAGACTTGAATGGATGATGAGATTCGAGTAAAACTAAAGTTGGAAAAAAGCCTCTTTTGGACACCTAAAACAGTGTAGAAATAGACAAACCCAAAAGATGTTTCTGAGCCCTGACAAGTGCCCTTGGTTGCTATACTCCCTGCCCTCTGAATTTTCTTGTTGCACATTTGTTTGTTTCAATGAATTCCCAGTTTCTTATTCATCTGTAAGTAATCTTTCATGTGGGTCTGGATTTACTTTCCTTTTTTCAGAACCCCCCACATCAGAAAACCATTTGTGTATTGATATTTCACATTTTTTTTTTCCTTGTTCCCATTTTGCAATGATCTTATTCATTGTGGGGTAGGTTCCATGTGGGTAGACAGCCCCTGGTGATTGTAGCAGATGCAGAGCTCTGTAGAGAAGTTGGAATAAAGAAATTCAAAGACATTCCCAATAGAAGCATTCCCTCTGCCATCTCAGCATCCCCTCTCCACCAAAAGGGTCTCTTCTTCACCAGGTATTTCTCCATATATATCTCCATAAATACAAGGACTATAAGAATGAGTTAGATGCCATATATATCTGACTTGAGTGAGCCAACAATCTATACCAAGCTAAAGAGAAGAAAGCCAGTAGATTTTCAATTCAAGTGAGTTGATTTAAAGTGATCAGTATATCTGATGAAAGTTGGCTTTGCAGGGATGCAAGGTGGTCAACAATGAGAAACACCATAATATCAGTCTACCAACAATCTCACCTAGCCAACCTGGTGCCAACCATGCAAGCATTCATTGAACCGGCCTTTCGAAATCTCCCGTCTTCTGAAGAGGAAGATATCGCTTTTTCCAATTTGTCCCTCAAACTAGCCACTGATGTAATTGGGCAAGCTGCATTTGGGGTTCATTTTGGTCTCTCCAAACCACCATCCGGCAATGAAGTTAAGAACAGTGATGAAGTATCAGAGTTCATCAATCAACATATTTACTCTACCACAAATCTTAAGATGGATCTATCAGGATCTTTCTCAATTATACTAGGCCTACTTGTCCCCATTCTCCAAAAACCAGTTCAACATATCCTTAAGAGAATACCTGGGACGATGGACAGGAAAATTGACCAGACTAATAAGAAGCTGAGCAGCAGGCTTGATGAGATTGTTGCAAAGAGAATGAAGGACAAGGATAGAGGTTCCAAGGACTTCTTATCTCTCATATTGAATGCAAGGGAATCAGAGCAAGCCATGAAGAATATTTTCACCTCAGACTACCTTAATGCAGTTACTTATGAACACCTACTTGCTGGGTCTGCAACAACATCCTTCACATTGTCTTCAACTATCTATCTGATTGCTGAGCATCCAGAAGTGGAGAAGAAGTTGCTTGCAGAGATTGACGGGTTCGGACCGCCTGATCAGATGCCAACAGCTCATGATCTCCAGCACAAATTCCCCTATCTTGATCAGGCAAAGTCTCTTCTTGTTCCTTTCTCATTCATTAGGTCTACTTTTGAACCCAATTGGGTCTGACCCATCAAAGATCACTATTTATTCTTGCTTCCTTTTTCTTAACTGCAGGTTGTTAAAGAGGCAATGAGGTTTTATACAGTTTCCCCATTAGTTGCAAGAGAAACATCTGCAGAAGTAGAGATTGGAGGCTATCTTCTTCCCAAGGTATATGACATATTTGAATGTTATAACAATGGTGGTGCCACTTGGATGGGTTATTCCGATCCAACCCAAAGTTTGGATGGGCTTGAGTAATTATTTTCAATACTCGGTTTGAGTTTGCGTTAGGTTATTTAACCCAAACTTAATTTGGGTTGGGCTCGGGCCAAGGTTTGAACAACTCAAACCTAACCCAAACCCTATTTTCCGTTTTTACAATATTTATAAAATAATATTCATTTTATTTTTAAATTTTTAATAAAAAATATCAAATTATATTATATCATATATTTTTTTCATTTTTATATAAAGATATATATTTTCTTGTTGCTATCTTAAATTTTTGTCATATTTATGATTTAAATTTTCATATAAATATATAGATTTTTTTAAAAAAAATTATAAATGGATTCTACAACTTGAGTCTAACCCAACCAACCCAAATCTATCTTAACCAACCCGAGCTTAGAGAATTGTGATGACCTCTAGTTGATTGCTTCTTAATTCGGACTAAGCTCGAAACATCAATCTAACCAATCCGGCCAAGTTGCAGCCCTGGTTATAACAAGTAAATGTGTATGCATGTATTCTTATACAGATCAGATTAACGAGTATATGAACTTGTATATATTTGTCAGGGCACATGGATCTGGTTGGCACCTGGGGTTCTAGCAAAAGATCCAAAAAATTTCCCGGAACCAGACAAGTTCAAGCCAGAGAGGTTTGACCCAAATTGTGAGGAGGAGAAACAACGGCATCCTTATGCTCACATACCCTTTGGAATTGGTCCTCGAGCATGTCTAGGCCAGAAGTTCTCCTTACAAGAAGTAAAGCTTTCGCTGATTCATCTATACCAAAGATATGTCTTTCGCCATTCCCCAAACATGGAGAAACCTCTGGAACTTGAGTATGGCATAATTCTCAACTTCAAGCACGCTGTCAAGCTCAGAGCCATCAAACGACAACCATGAAAATGGTTGAACTTAGCTAAGCAAGCCTTTCATCAGTAATGTTGATGCTTTAAGTAAACTCCTTGTCTTGCCCGTTCAATGAACATGATGAAATTTAAGTCGTTGGATAAGGGTTCGGTTTTGTAATCTGAGACTTAAAAGACTGAATACATAAGTAATTGGTGGTGTCTTTTTCATATTGTATAAAATTCTCCCTCGTTTCAAACTATTCAACTCCTCTGCAACTCTTAAGGCGGATCTATCGGGATCTTTCTCGATTATTATAGGCTTGCTTTTCCCCATACTCTAAAAACCAATTCATCATATCCTTAAGAGGATACCTGGTAACTGGAAAATTGAGCAGATTAGTGAGAAACTGAGTTGCAGGCTTGATGAGATTGTCACAAAGAGAATGAAGGACATGGATAGAGGTTCTAAGGACTTCTTGTCACTTATATTGAATGCAAGGGAGTCAGAGAAAGCGGCGAAGAATGTCTTCACCATGGACCATCTTAGTGCAGTTACTCATGAACACCTACTTGCAGGGTCTGCAACAACATCCTTCACATTGTCTTCAAAGCATCCAGTGGAGAAGAAGTTGCTTGAAGAGAATGACAGGTTCGGCCTGCCTGATCAGATGCCCACAGCTCATGATCTCCACCACAAATTCCCCTATCTTGATCAGGCAAAGTCTCTTTTTGTTCATTTATCATCAAAATTCGATGTTTCTTTCTCTACTTTGATTTTCTTAACTGCAGATTGTGAAAGAGGCAATGAGGTTTTATACACTCACCCCATTAGTTGGGAGAAACATACGCACAAGTAGAGATAGGAGGTTATGTTCTCCCAAAGGTATGCATCATATATTTGAATGTTGCAGATAAATATATGTGCAATGCTGCATGAACTGTATATATATTTATTTGTCTGTGAATGCAGGGCTCCTGGATCTCGATGGCACCAGGGGTTCTAGCAAAAGATCCAAAAAGTTTCCCAGAACCAGACAAGTTCAAGCTAGAAAGGTTTGATCCAAATTGTGAGGAGGAGAAACAAAGGCATCCTTATGCTTACATACCCTTTGGAATTGGGCCTCGAGGATGCCTAGGCCAGAAGTTCTTGCTTCTAAAGCTCTCACTGATTCATCTATACCAAAACCATGTATTTTCACCATTCCCCCAACATTGAGAAACCTCTGGAACTCAAGTACAGCTTACTGCTCAACTTCATGCATGGTGTCAAGCTCATAGCCATCAAAAGAAGACCATGAAATGAACTTGGCTGAGCAAGCTTTTCATCAGTGATGTTAATGCTTTAAATAAAAGATCCTAGCATGAACATATCACTTATCATTGATCAATCTGATCAGAAAAGAAACATGGGAGTCTAAACATCTTAATTTAAGAACCAAACTCAATAATTTACACTGGGAAAACAACTCTCAACTCACACAAGAATAATGGCTCTCCCCGCATGGATTTTCAGTACAGAATACAGACAGTTATAGCACAAGAGCTTCTAACTTGAAGTACTTTCTCCATCATAGAGAACAACAAGAAGTTGATCTTTGCAACAAACACAAGCCAACCCCATCTTTCCCATCCTACTCATAAAAGCAATTCTCCTTTCCCTTACCTTCACAGAGGCTTTATCCATTCGGGTTGGAAGGTAAAGCGGCTTAGAGAAATTAACTGATGGAGGATCAGAACCAGCACTGCTTTTTGTATCTCCATTACAGTATAACCCTGATTTCTTGAGAAACTGAAATTCATCCATAGACTGCCTTTGAACTCTGTGAGATCTCTGCTTTGCCTTGGTCGACTCGGTCAGGTTCATATAACTTGGCCTATAGTTACTGCTGTCTTCAGTTTTATCTGAAGTCAGGACAGTGTTCCCAGAAACAGGAGTAGCAGATGTGCAAATTGAAGATGAAGCTGAGCTTTCATCGTACTGAAACTCAGAACTTGGACTTGAAGATGACCGAGTAACTAACCCAATTGGAGGAGGTTTTGCAGAAATCCTGGTAGTTACATTGTTCCTTCTCACCTTCACTGAGCCTGGTTCTGAAGATTTTGAATGGGTGCCTGAGAGAGGGTTCATACAGTGCTTGAACGGTGGAGTTGTCTCTGAAGGATCAGTGTGGGCTTGCTCCATCAATCTGTTCTCCCATGGCTTGGCCGCCATCCAACGCTCTAACCAACTCCATCCCCAACTACTCTTGTCAAGCTCGTGATTCTTGACCGAAGACACTGAGACATTTGTTTGGGAATTTGCATTCTGGCTTGATCTCCATTGCTGAAACAGAACTGAAGTTAACAATCTCATTGAAGTGAAAGGGAAAGATGGCAAAGAATTTAAAGCTTGATATCTCATTACCTTCTGAGCAAGAGAGTATGCAATTGCCCTTTCTCTCTTGAAGGCTCCCTCTTGCCTCATCTGTAACTTGGTCTTAACATCTGCCAACGTCCCCTTACTATCACACCATCCTTCCTAGAATGTGTTGGAGAAAACTTCAATCCATAAATCTAATACAATTAACAAGAGAAATATACCAACTCAACTTCATATGTTCTTGTACCTCAGCTTCTTTCAAGAGATCAGCCTGGCTGCGGCGATCGTCCAGCAACTTCTGCACAGCCTGTCCCTCCATGGACATTCTAACACGACGAGCCCTAACCCGGGCTTGAACTCGAACGAGAGCCTGCATGCACCTTAGTGTCACAGCAGCCTGCTTCCTGACCTGTCTGCCGCGAACTAGAGCTTGAAGCCTCACCACTCCCTTCAAGGCCCTCAAAGCCCTTCTTGCCTGTATTTAAATTCAAAAAATTCTCAAATCAAGTTAAAGCAATAACAACCAGTTTCAAATCAAATGGTAATCAAACAAAGAACACGATAAGCAATCAACAAGAGCTTAAACTTCAAACTTCAAGGAATTTCTGATTTCTCAGTTAGTGTTACATTGTTGCTTGTAGATAAAAGTGTTATCTCATGACTGCATAAACTTCAAACAAAGAGCTGAAACTTATCTACGAGACTCTAGGATTTTCGAAGTATATACCTAGAGAGCAATTTTTAGTGAAGATCTAAAACTCATACATTAAGATCTATGGGTTACTAGCTTTCAAAAATGCACTCTTAACTATTTCTGGTGAAAATTTTGCAGGTTGATGGGGCTTAGAACCCTTACTGATTTAGCAGTTCCAGTTAAGTTTCTAACTATCCATCTGCATAGATCTATTAACCCATTAACAGAGAATTCCCTTCATTTGTTAGCTGAGAAAAGGGAGGAAAATAAAGGAAAATAACATGTTGAACCTTTTCTGTTCCATTTATCTGGTTTCCAAAAGTCAAAATCTCAACCTTATAATGCGACAATGAGGTATGGGTGGTAGATCGAGTTGAAACTGAGTTTTTTCGCCTCAGATTCCATGAAGTAAAACACCAGAGTTCCAAATTTTGGTGTTTCTCTATTATTTTCCATCATTTTCTCAGCAACCATACAGAGACAAAAAAAAATAATAATAATAAACGAACAAACAAACAAACAACAAAGAAACTCATTTACCAAGAAGCCACGAAAAGCAGTCTGGATCCGGATTGCAGCCCATTCTTGCCTCACAACTCTAAAATCTTTGGGTGGAGCTCGAACCACTGTAGCTACAGCAGCTGTGAAAGCATCAGTACTCACTGATGAAGAGTCAGATCCCTCTGAATAAGCTCTATGCCCTCCTTTGAATCCCCTCCATGAAGACCCCATTTCCCCTGATGAGCTCCTCCACAGCCTCCATTTCTTGCTCTTACTTCCCACCTTCTCCCACAGACAAAAAATGAAGAGAGAAAAAAAATTATGACACCGTCTAGTTTATGAGAAAATACAAGAAAATGCAAAAAAAAATTCAAAATCACATCTCCACCCAGCTATTTGCTCAGCTGAGCTAAAATTTTCATTTTCCAACTCTTAAAACATAAAACCAAACAAAAGATAAGATGCAGAAAAAGCTTCGTTTTCTTTTGCTTTGCTGAATTTTCCTGGCAACCAAACAGATGCTAGCTTTGCAGCGAAAATCCTAAGCTTACATGGTCGTCTTTCTCGGGCTTTTTGAGACCTATCAGCGCTTTCACCCATTTTCCCGAACCACCCATTTCTCAAAAACCCTTGCTTGGACGAAAACAAGCAAGAAAAAGCTCAGATTCTCCAAGAAACAGACCTCCAAATACCTTAAAATAAACAAACCAGTTCACACTTCACAGTAAGAAAAAGAAAAGAGAGAGAAGGAAGACAACTGAAGAGAGAGAAACAGGGTTTAGAGAGATACAATACAAAGAGGGAGAGCGAAGTGGGTTTTGGTTGGTTCGATTGGGTGGCTATGCCTATGCATCGACCAGAGAGCCGTTGAACATTTGAAATTCGAAATATAACTGACAAACGAGTCAGTTCCCGCTCAAATCCCTGTCAGAACCTAAACAAATATCCCTAGCTTCCTCAAAATATTACAAGAAAACCAGGCACACCTTTTAGAAAAATCATGAAAAGGCACGACCCCTTTTGGTCAGACCATGAAAAGATACAAAAACACCAACAACAAAGCAGACAAAAATCCCAAATAAAGTCATTGGAAGATCTGCTCACTTCAACCATGTCTGGTCCCTCATGTTCCCTTTTTCCATTTTAAAATTTTATATATACTAATTTTAGTATAATTAGATTATGATTCCACCCCAACTATTCAAATTCATGATGGGTTCATCCTCTCTGTACCAATAATTAGGTTACCATTTTCATTTTTTTTTTAGGATATTTATACTATTTACACACTAATAATTTTTTTTTTACTATAAAAATTATTAATTAGATGGGTGTCTTTGTCTCAACTTGTTTCAAAACACCCTTTCTATTTTTTCTTCATTTATTACCATTTTCAATTTTTTTTTAGGTTTTTTATGGTATTAATTTAAAATTTTTGTGTCTAGATATTGATATTAATTTTAATATTTCAAATTTTTTAAATTAAAATTATTATATTTTCATTATAAGTCTCTAAAGATTCTTGTACTATTTTCAAATTTTTTAAAAAATTAAAAAAAAAAAAGTTTGTGTGCTTTATTCCTTGAAATTTTAAAACTTCATAAATGTAAGAAGCTGATAATTTTCCCAACAGATTGACACAACCTCTACTTTTGCCTAAAAGTTGAAAAGAGAAATGATTATTTGGTTTAGAAAGTAAAAAACTTTGCAATCTGCACAATAAGAATATAACATTCATCATTGTTTTCAATCTCCAAATTCCATGGCCCAAAATTTGTTTTCTTTCTTTTTCCTCCACTTTCCCACTAACCAAACAGATGGGTCAAGCCAACCCTTGGCATAAAGCAAAAATATTGAATATATTATAAGAGGCAGGACAAAGACTTTGACCTTTCTTTCGAAGCAAATATGACTAATACTTAGAATATATAATTTAACAAGTTGATTTTCATTTGTCAGGCTTTGAAATCTTGGTGAGATGTAGCTTTCTTTGTCCTCAAAAGTGATTTGAAAATTCATCTTGACTCATTTTTCTTTTTACACGATGTGGGTCTGACCTTTCTAATCCAAATTCCAATGGGCACATGCATGAATGCACCTTAATTCTTCTAATAAAAAACAAATTAAAATTTTTTTAAAAAAATTACTCTAACATGTCCTAAAATTCCATGGAACTTGAAACCTTATTCTACCTCCCCTCAACTTGTACCCAACTTTACACTAAAAATCCCATGAAAATGGAATCCATTTAAAGGCAACAAACTTATGAATTATGATTCCCAACATGACCCTTACTTTTGCTTGAAAGGTCAAAATAACAATCAATAATTGATTTGCAAGGTTGAAAAAAATTGCAATCTGCACAAAAACACCTTTTTTTCCATCACTGTTTCCAACCCCCCAAGTTCCATGACCCAAAATTTGTTTTCTTTCTTTCTTTGTTTCTTCTCCACTTTCCCACCAACCAAACACAAGGATGTAGATAAAGTAATTTCACCTAAGTTTGCAACCCTAAGTTTAAAATACTAGGTATATAGTAAAACCTAGGATAAGAACTTGACATTAAAATATGACTACTACTTACAATAGAATAAGCAAGTTGTATTTTGAAATTTTCAAGGATATTGAGATATTAGTAAAATATAACGGTCTATTACTTGACAGTAATTTTAAAACTCAATTTTGACTTTGCTTTCTTATTATATAAAAGAAAGAGGTACTTAATAAATTTTGCATTTTAGTCTTTAAAAATATGGGTAAAATCTAAGTCGGTGAAAATGATGGCAAATAATAAGTTCAAAATATAAAAGGATAAAAATGATGTATAAACAATGAATTAAGATATAAAATAATGAAATCGATGTATAGAATGATAATATTAAACTTGCTATAAAGTAATGAGATCTAAGTGTATATGTGATTTGAAATAATTTTTTTATATTATTTAGTTCCTGAATCGATATAGCACGGGTCACTCTTTCTAATCCAAATTCCAATGGGCACATGCATGAAGACAATAAAATAAGATAAAATAAAACTACTTCCTCAAATGAATGGATCTGATCAGCATTTAGTTTTTGATTCTTCACTTTTTTTTTTCTTTTCCAAAATAAAAATAAATTCTATTAAAAAATATAAAATTTTATTCAAAGATGGGTAAAATTTGTGTTAAACCAAAACTCTCCCAAACTTGCTTTTAGTGTTCTATCAAATTATTGGAGTTTTGGGTCAAAATGACCCATTTTTTTTAAAAATTATAACATCTAACCACTTTTTGAAATTTATGTTCAAATTAGCCTTTTTGGTGCAAGCCGCAGTTGCCAACTGCGGCTTTAACTAAAATGAAGAAAAAAAAAATTAATGACATGATTCCTACGTGGCACTAAAGAGACTAATTTGAACATAAGTTTTAAAAAGTGGTTAGATGTTATAATTTTTTTAAAAAATTGATTATTTTGATCCAAAACTCAAATTATCACTTAGTCTGTGGAATAAGATGACATTTAATTTGCCAAATTTAGAGGTTTTAAAATTAATTGAAAAATATTAAAAGAAGATTAAATAGAACTCAACTATTGATTAGACCCCTTGTATTTAAGGGTGGGAGTCTAGTTGGCAGAATTCTAATTTAGACAGCCACTAAAAGAAAAAGTGTATTGGGAGCAAGGCAGTGGCAGTGGCTCTTGTTTGGAATTTGATTAGAATTTGACCAAAACTGGTTCCACTTTGACCATTTTATCATGCTTGGCCAAAAGTACAGCATGGAAAACATTTTCCACAAAATCCCTGGACTTTCCAAGAAGAAACTTGGGGGAAATTACTGGTCAATAGTCCCTTGGTGACAAAGTCAAAGCTAAATTGCACACTAACTAGGACTTGATTCACAGGCTCTTCCTTCTAATTTTTGTTGGGCATCTTTGGTTTCTAAAAATTTAGGAATAGGGATGCCAAATAAAAAAAGGAAAAAATAAAAAATAAATTTAAAGTTAATAAATTATCTTTATATATTTTTATAAATTTATTTTATTTTTTTCATCTTTTATATAAAGGTTAAATAATTTAAAATTATAGAGGCTTTTATTTAGAAATTGTTTTTGAAAATGGTTTTTTTGTTTTTTATTCTTTAAAACGGAAAATAATTTAAAGTGTTTTTATAATTGAAAACATGGAGAATAAGATGGGAAATTATTTCATATTAAACTTCTCAAATAAATTTTTGTGCCTTAGAAGTGACAAAAGTCCTCAAACAAGCCCTGAATTTTTTACTTTTTTTATTTATTTAGTATATTTGATCTTCATTTGTTTTTTCCATCAGAAAAAAGTCATTTTCGTTATTATTTCTTTTCCCATCATACTTTCTTGTAACAAAAGATAGAGATAGTAGAAAAAAGTTTTAAAAAAACCAAAACAAAACAAGGGACAAATAACATCTGTTTGGCATCAAGGAAAAAGGCAAAGGCAAAGGCAAAGAGAAAGTGAAAGCAGTCCTTCAATCATTCAATAAAAGTAGCTCAATAATGCACTGCAACATCATATTCAGAACTTACAAAGCAAAAAAAAAAATGAAGTCATTATCCTGAGTACAAAATTATTTAACAACACTGGAGACTACAAAATCAGATTCAGCTACTTGTACATACAATGGTTTGTCAATAAACTAATCAAAGAACGACTTGATCATATAGGGTAAAAGTCCCTTCCCTTCTCATTAAGGGCACAAGCTGTGCCCTTGCTAAGGTCATGCAACCCCTAATTAGCAACAACCGACACCCTTGGGCTAGGGATCCCCATGTATGCAAGCCTTGGTGAGACCCTGACCTTGGGGCTCGGCCTTGGTGAAGGGATGGGAAACCGGTTCCTGAAGTGGCTGGGTGTATCTGTAGGAGACAGGTTAACCTTCTCAAGAGCTTGAGATTGGAGGTCTGCGGGGTAGTCCCTAACACATCCAATTCTGGGTCCAACCCCACTCGTCCACTTGCAGGATAATCGCTTAGCCAAATCAAAGACCGGTGCTTCTACAGTGGCTGCTGCTGCCTTGGTGTCATCTTCTTGATCAGCAGTTGAGTCCTTGATGGGCTCCTCCGCATCAGCAGCACTTGCAACAAATGATGACTCGGTCTCCATGGTTTCCGCGTTGGACTCATCGCTGGTGACTTTAAATGAAGGGGTGTCGTCGTCTACCGCACATTTCTGTAGAGGAAACAATGAGTCAATGACCAATTGAGCATGATCAGGTATAGGTCTATGGCCATAAAGTTTGGAAGACGACAAGTTTTTTGAAGTGGTTTGAGTACCTTGACATCGGTTAAGTCCACATTGTGTTCTTCAAGGAAAGTAATGAATTCTTTGAAGTTCTCTTCAGATGGGAGGTAGTGACCACTGTATGGCCATATTGCCTGGAAAAAAAGCCGAGAAGGAGTAAGGTCAAAACACGAATAGAACACTATAAAAGCCATGAATTGATGTATTACTCATGGTGGGTACCTCAAGAACCCCATCATGGGCGACCAATCTTCCTGCAGCGGTCGTCGCCCCTCCAGAAAGAAAACTTGAGTGCTGAAAGACACCTTTCTTCTTCTGCCCCACATACAAAGCCTTGATGTGCTAAGCACAAAGATCCACTTAGAATCCTCCTCAGTGTTTAGAAGCATTCCACTTTGCCTGTACACGAGCTTTCCAGTCTCTACTATCACTTCATACGCTTCCCTCTCTTTCTACAATATCAAAAAACAGCGATCAGTGGGAAATTTCACATAGACTGTATTGTATGTAAGTATACATGATTAACAGAGGGCTAAGACTCACTGGTCCAAGGTATTTAATGCATTGGCGTTGTAATACGGCTCTTGGGCACTTCTGTAGATTTAGTTCTTTACCATCACCGACATCCAACCTTCATTTCAAGCAAAAAGACAAGTTAAGAACATTGCTGTAAAAGACGGGCAAGCTGCAAAATCAAGAGTCTGGCTCTCCAAAGAGTATTTACCAAAAGAAGAAGGGCTGGGTGCTCTTGCTAGCAGACCAGGCATCATAGTAGAAATGTAAATTGTGTCCATACCTATGGCGTGGATCAATCTGCGCGGCAAAAAGAAATGATTAGGCATACCCATTACAACAATTGGCAACACATGACTTCCATCTAAGCGAATTGATTAAAAAACAAATGTTTAATAGTTTTTCGGGTTTTGCCATCTTCTGTTTGGCAACTCAAAGACTAATACACAGCCTAATAAAACATATGCAAGAAGTATATTACTGTCGAGCTTACCGCTTCAAGCCAATGTTGTAGGGCTAGCATATGAGCCTTCTCATCCTTGGATAACCCCTTCCCAACCTGCAACCACAAAAGGGATTTAGTTATATTTTTATGGGATAAGTCTCCAAACAAAAGACATGGGAAATACTTGTAGGACACTGATCAAACACCTTGGCAAGCCTTGTCTTTGCCCGTGTCCATCGCGATGTAGCGGTTTCCGGTTTCTCAATGTTGAAGAATGATACAGAGCTACGTTTTAGAGTTGCAAAATCTATTGCCTTCCACCTGAAATTTTGAATTGAAGGGATAAGAATTATTGAAATAGAACACAAAGAATTGAAAAACTAAATGTTGAGGGACAAACCAGAGCTCCTCAACCACAACTGCACAATCTGCAAGGTTCCTTCTAGTTCTATAGCTTTTGTAGACTTTCTGAAGCTTAGTTGCAGCAGCATCAAGCTGGGTAATGGGTCTTGGAGAAAACAAGAACATGGGTTCAGGGAGAGAAATTGTGGGTTTTGATTTATGGATTGGTGATCCATTGATTTTACTCTTCAAAGATATTGAATCCAAATCCACTTTCTCCATGATTATCTTGTTAGATGACACAGATACAGATGGTTCAACCTTTGCTTCTTCAGATTCCCAGTTCTTGAAGCTCATTGACCTTTCAACAATCTTCTTCTCTGGTTCATCTGACTTGAAGCTAGCTGCTCTCATGGCCTTCTCTCCATCTTTTCTCTCCAAGCTTGTTGTTCTTACCATAAGCGTTTCAATGGGTTTTGAGAACCAGAAAAATTGGTGTTTTAGAATTTGATTCCACGCTGATGACAGTGTGGAGAGAGACAGTCCCATGGATTGAAAAGCGGTACAAATTTCAGTTTGTGTGAGTCACCTGATCACAAAAAATCAAACAACTAAAATTTGTGAGCTTCAGAGACCCATATGAAGGATAAACAGACGAAAATGAAAGGAAATACAGAACAAAATAGAAAGGATTTCCTCCAGGACAGAACCCGTTTTTCAAAAAACAGAAAAAACTAGTTTCTCTTCACCCCAAAAACAACACCCTCCAAATCAATACCCCAGAAGTCAGTTCAGAGTCATCAAATTCAAAATCAAACCAGAAAGAACTCCAAAAAACACAACCCCATCCAGAGTAATGAACTCAAAAAGCACCACACACCATTAGAAAATGAAATCCAGGAAACCAAACACTTTGGCTTACCTGCCAGCTCAAAACCAGGTCCTCTCAAATCCCCCTCTCTCTCTCTTCCCTCTCTCTACTGAAGACCAAACGTTTGAATGTAAGACCACGGGACCAAGCACATGTCTATGACTATCACACTTGTGCTTATTTATACTGAAAAGGGGAAGAAGAATCAAAGTAGGTGAGTCAAGAGAAAAACACGAGTAAATGTGGAAAAAAAAATGGCTGCTGGATTGAGAACCTTCATTGAAGGTGAGGGGAAAGAATGGGAGAAACTTCAATAATTGTGGGGATGGGGGGCTAAGCTCCACGGTCCTGGTCTTTTGCCTGGTAAACAGGATAGCCAGTTGGCTACATGGGTTACCGAGTTTGAAGTATTCAAACACATCACCTCTCGCTCCTTGCGTTCATGGGCTTGCTTGTCCCCTCACTGCTCAATATTTTTGTAAACTCTAAAAATTCTCATTGTAGATGGTTTGATAATCAAGAAACCATCATGTGATTTTAATGAAATTTTCACCATTTTTTTTTTCTAATTTTTCTATTTTTAATCAAATAAAACTATTTTCTAAAAGGTTAATGAGAGAAAAAAAAAATTGATTTTAAAAACAGCTTGACAGTTTAGGTTGTTTTTATAGCAAATTTAAGATGTTTTTTTTAGTGTTTTGAGTAATAAAAAAATATATGAAGAATATTTTGAAAACTTTTATATAATACTTAAGTTTACAACACTTTTTACGGGAAATCAGTCAAAAAAACTTTTTTATTTTTTTTATTTTTTATGTTTGAGTTTTATTCATATTATTAAAAACATACCTTTAATTTTGGCATCTAATAACCCCTTTTTTCTTATCATATTCATAGACTTTCTTTAATCTCACTTAAATCAAATAAGAAAAATGTAAAAAAAAAAAAAAAAAAAAAGGATAAATGTACAAGAAAAGCAACCAATGATACCAAAAGAAAGACTTCGTAAAAGAGTTTGGTACGATTGTTATTCCAAACCTAGAAATTTGTGATGACGTTTATGAAGTCAACTTACTCGCTATGGAATTTAAGATTTTAATACTATGTAAAAATTTAAATTATTACATAATAACCTACTAATATATACCAAGTTGGCTTGGATAAGATTCTCAATATCCGCCATACCAAAAATATGATTATTAAATCCATTGTGGAGTTTTTAAAGTCTATGAATAAATAATCTAAGGGTGTGGCATAACATTAACGTGGAAGAAAAAAAATTATTAATTTAATTTTTAAATCAACCATACAATAAAACAAAGGGAGAAAAATTCAAATAAATTTTTAGTTATTAGTTTAGGTAATCATACATCTTATGATAAAAAAGGTAGAGTTTGATTAATTATTAAGAATTAAAAAAAAAAAAAAAAGATGTATGAGAATAGAGATTTGGGTCCTGATTGATAATGTTGTGGGAAATGATTTTCAAAAAAGAAATTTTAGAAATAATTTTTAAATACATTTTTTAAATGTTTTTAAAAATAAAATTTTATTTAGTTTTTTCATCTTATTTTTTATATATACATTTATATACGTGCAATTTGAGAGCTTTTAAATTGCTTTTCGTATTTTTAATTTTATTTCAAAAAATTTTATTAAGAAAATCTAAATACATCTTAAATCTATTTTTTAAACATTATATATTTTAAAAAAAAAACATTTATCAAACATTTTTTTATTTTTTATTTTTTTAAGTCAAACCTTGGACTCTATAGAGGGAAATTAAAATATTCATAGCCGTAGAAGAAAAAGATTATCAAAAGAAAACCTTAAATAGAGGGGACAGTGGAAGACAACTTTTTTAATGCTTCATTTAATACGTCAACAAAAAGCAGGTGCAACATTTAAAATCTAATTTATTTATTTGTCTTTTTCCTCAACACAATCGAATTAAGTTGGTTTTTTTAAAAAAATTTAAATTTGTATTAAATTAATTTGGGAAAAAAACTACAAAATTTGGTTTGATTTACGGGTTTTAATGTATTTTAAATCGATAAAAATTGAAGTGAATGTGCATTTTTTTTCTACGATAAAAAATGAATATAAAAAAAATTATTTTATGATATTTTATAAAACAAAAGTCTGTTCGTAATATGTTTTGTACATTTTTTAAATATGTTTTAAAAAAATTTGTACGAGTGAGTCATGTTCTTATCATATTAAAATATAAATATTCTATTACAAAAATCAACTCAAACCTAATATAAATAATAATTATGTAAAAAATATAAACCAAAATGCTATCTAATTATTAAACAAATAATAACTGATGTAATAATTAAGTCATCTTATTTTAATATGAGATTGAGTTGGATCTCAAAATTGAGTTGAATAGTCTAAAATTGTAAGGATTATTAAATCAATCGAGTCATATCAAATTTGTCGCCTACATGTTGATATGAATTTAATCCAAACACGTGTTTGAAAATAATGCTTTGTTTGAAAGTTATTTTTAAAAATAATTTTAATTTTTTAAATTAGTTAAAAAAAATTGTACTTTTTGATAGAAAATAGTTTTTTTGAAAATTTAGTGAAAAAACAAACTCTATTATAAAATAAATTTTATTTATATTTAATTATATTTTTATAAAATAATGCAAAAAATAATTAAAAATATAAAGAATATTTTTAAAATGATTATATTACATTTGAGATATATTTAAAAATAAGAATAAAAGTGCGTTTGATAGTAATTTTAGAAAACGTTTCTAATTTTTTTTATACTTAAATGATAAAATTTTTTAAATATTTAAAATATTAGAAAGGTTCTAAAAAATCACTACTAAATGAACTCGGAATCTAAAAAAAAACTATTTTCAGTGAAGTCCCACTGTGGAAGTGGCTTTTTGTACCCAGAGAGACCTTAATGAATGAGGCCAATCAGCATGAACAATAAAGCCAAGTGAGTCACACCCACTTGCCTTGGAATCACTTGTATTTTTGTGCTCTTCATCTTTATTTTCTTGGGGGTGGTTGGATTGCTGGATATAATAAATGTAAGCAGTGTGCGTGGAGAGGAGGATGATGGCAACTCTCCAACAAATTCTTTTATCATATTTAAGACTATTCAATTGCCTTGTGGTCCTCTGAATATACTAGTCAATGGTCACTCCTCCGTACAAAATAATATATTCATGGGATTTTTATTTTATTTTATTTTTGTGGATAATTATGTTGTGGTGACCGATTTTGGGAATAATCAAGCTGGCAACATGGCCCAAGGTTTGGAATGAAAAAGAATCCTCCAAAGGTCTGCATGGTTGGGATTTCGAAGATGCCCTTCCACCCATTCAGCTGCTACCCAATGGTATTGGTGCCTCGTCAGCAAGCTAGCAGGATGCCCACGTGGAAGCCCACATGGCAATAATTAGAAATAGGTAAGACAGCCCAAATTTGAGTCTTCCTTGGGGGAAGACCTTCGCGGAAGCCTCCATTTGCTATGTCAGCCTCGTACCTCATAATCTCCCATTCAAAAAGAGTGTAGCAGTTTTGGGTGCAATTAGGGTTGGTTGACTCCGCCCAATCCAAATTAACATTACGAGTTCAACTTGGGTTAAGTTTTTTCAATCTGAGTTCAATTTAAATTGGATTTAGGCTAAGGATAGTCCAAACCTAATTTAATTTTTTTTTAATATATATAATTCATATTATCCTACATAATAATTTTTTATTTTATTTTAAAAAATTATCAAATTATATTATATCATATATTTTTTATTTAAAAAAAATATAAATTTATATTTTTCATTTAAAAAAAAATATAAATTTATATTTATTCTTTTATTGTTATCTTCAAATTTTGTTCTATTTTATTATTTAAATATTTATATAAATATATTTTTGAAAAAATTTAAATATTATTGATGAATTTTGAATTATGCAACTGGATCATTTCATCAACCTTAGTCTAACTTGAATAACTTAAACTCAACTTTTATTTAGAAAAATAAAGTTGGAATGGACTTGCGTGAAGTATTTCGAATTAGAGTTCAAATTGGGTTGAGTTTGGGTTAATTATTTTTTAATTCAAGTTGGGTTTGGATTAATTATCAACTGAACCAAATCATCCAAATTTTAACCCCGATAGTAGTGCATCAAAGGTGAAGGTCTAAGCGCGTAGTCAAAAGAACAAGAGGACATAATGGGTGAAAAAGACAATTAGTGTTGACCATAATGGCAGATTTAATTAGAAACACGAGTCATTGGATAAATTTTGGTTCTAAACCAGGTTTAAATGACATCCGTTTTCCTTCTCTCCACGATTATTTTGTGATTTGATGACAATAATGATTATGATTAGATCTGAAATGGATGGGAATCATGTCGCCATATGAATTGTGAGTCGGTAATATTGACATAATTTGTGCAAAATAAAGTACCATTGATGAGGATCTAATGGTGCCTAAGTTTGAGCCCTCTGTTTCTTGGACATATGTGCTAGCTATCAAACCCTTTATTTGGGCTGATGGGCTGGAAAAAGTTGATGATTTGGAAAATATGTGGGAAAGTGGATTTTGTGAAATATGTTGTTAAACTGCAGTGTGATATGACTTTAGTTGCAAGTTGCTGCAACCGACCATTGACAGCCCCTGCTCCTATCAAAAAAGCTGTAACACGTACGATTGGTAGCAAATTATCCATGTAAAATAGAAGATTTGGGATTGCAGAGTTTCTCAAATGTTATCATATCACATATTATGCAGCAAAATACAAAATATTGAGAGCATCTAGTAGAGGGAAATACATGAAACTTAGCAGCAGAAGAACCTGGTGGTTCATTGCTATTGTTGTTACAAACAGATACAGTGTTTCTGATGGGTTTAAACCAAACTTCATCCACACAGAAGATCAAGAGTAGATGATTTAACAACGCTACGTAGAAATAGTGTCTTGGTAATTTGGTCATAGATTCATGCAGCAGATATTGACTGAGCCTTTGGTCGTGGTGGCACACGAAGCCATGATTTCATCATGTCATATGCAGTGAAGCCAATTGCCACCGACGGAACGATCTGGGAACATTGTTATAAAGCTTTATTAGTTACAAGAAGTTGCGTAGAAGAAGAATATGAAACTATTGTCAGTCTGAAAGCGGAACTTTTTCTTCTTTCCTTTTACGATTCTCACATGGTAGGAAACAAAGACAGGAAACAGACAATACCATGTACCCACCATTCAACTTAGGGGTGTTCTCCTTTTTCTGATCAAAAAAGGGAAAATGAAAGCGACGCTACTAAATTATTATTTCTTTTTGAATGATTGAGAAAAACAATATGAAAATTTGGCTGATAAACTATCAAACCGTGCAGAAAAGTTCGGGTGGGAATTAGTTAAAAGTTAACATGGAAATATCCAATAAAAATGCAGGAAAATAGACAAAGTGATTGAGTGTTTCTGGACAAAATAGGGCGAAATTGAAAAAGCAGTATTTAAATTCACCCTCGGTAAAAAGTGGTAGAAATTGGGATTTACACTTGAGTTGGGTAAAAGCATAATGATTTGAGCAATGCAGTTCAAGGATTACCTTTATATAATTGATGCTTAGGCCTGCAAACAATTGTCTCCATCCTTGATTACGGGTGATAGAGGCTAGCCCTTCCAAAGTGTTCCTGTATCTAGCATTACCTTGAATTGAAGGTTGCAGATTTTCGACCTGCAAATAACACAAGACTAATAATTCAAAACCTGACTCAAATCCCTTCAGAGTTTCTTTTTGACACATGAAGAAATAATTCCGAATTTTTGGTCCCTATGGTGATGATGTTAACCTTCACATACCACAATATGGCTAGTTACTGGCCTCAAAATGTGGGACTAACCTGGTTGGTTGAGCACTCAAACATCAACCAATGACCTCACAGTACAACCCCTAGCCTAGGTCATCCACAGACCAGATGGAAACAGGACAGAATGTCACCATGAGGATGACTTGATTTGTTAAATCAATAGGTCAACTCCAGTTCTCCTTGTGCTTCTGAAGTACTGCTTACAAGATAATAAAGACACAAGTTAATGCCACCAAGTGAATCCAGACTAACCCAACTATTAAACCAGGAAGGTTCAACCAACATGCTTCCATGGCCAGTTCCAGCTGCTTCACTCTTAAATATCCACATTACATGTTTTAGTGAGACAACTCCTTTTTTTGTAATGCAGAAACCCACTAGCCATGCTTGGCACACTACTCCTCCTGCAACTCGAATCTAGGACCTCTCATTCCAAAGCAGGAATCCAAGGTAGTTGTGCTGTTTGTTGGGAGTGGGAGCATGTCTTTAGACAGCATTTAGCATCAGATCTTAATTGCTCCACAGAAAGAATTCATGCTTAATAAGACCAGAAGGGAAAAAAAAGTTACAACCCACCAAAGGCATAGAAGGAGTAAATTGAGGAATACCTGCATCTGTCTCCTAACAACATCCAATGGGTATGTGAAGGTCTGCCCTAACAGGCCAGCTAATGCCCCACATGACAGACGCATTGCAATAGACTTTTGGTGCTCTTCAGGAACATGACTCTTAAGTTTTTCATATATGTAAAACTTCAATCCAGCATAAGGAAGGATTCCAATGAGCGTTGGACCTGCTCAAAAAGGATGAAGAAAAAAAGAAGAGAGGATTCATTTCCGCAAAGACTTAAAAGTAACAAACTGAAATGGAAGAAATGACTTGAACTAAAAGAGCAAGAAGTCCCAAGGTTAATCACAGAACATTTACGTTCCAATCCAAGCCATCAGACAAAAAGAGCAGAAATTTGAGAAAGACTGCAATTAATTCCAACTAACCGCATAATTAAGATCAACCACAGCAAGGAAAACCAAACATTCCCAAAAACTGCGTTGTCATCAAACTAAAACACTATCCATTGAGAACCACTAAAAATAGCATATATGTATCGCCATAAAAGATTGTGTGTTGTAATGTAAAATAACCAGTAAGCACATACCTACACCTCGATACAGTGCCCGTACTCCCCCTTCCTTGTAGACACTTTTAAAAACATCTTTTATGCCATTATAAGCAGGCTGAGCATGCAAACTTCTCATATCACTTCTGAAACTTCCTCTCAGGTCAACAACCTATAGAAAGGTGGAAAAATTATATTCAAAACAGCGTCCAATGGCATAAAACCAGCCAGATGTAACTATTATACATCAAATTTTTTGACACGTTTAAGCACATATTAATTAGACAAAAGCATTCACCATGAAGGAGCAATTTATCAAAGTCTTAAGTAGACTTAGAAACAGGATTACATCACAATAAAGATTGGTATACATTGATGTCAATTATGTGAAGTGCATTAGCTCATTCTTTATATCACATCCACTCAACATGATTAATCATATAAAATAATGTGCATGAACTCATGAAGAAATAACATATAGGCAAATTAAGCACCACCCTCAGACATGAAATGGTAGAGCAATATTATCATAAAAACAATATTTATGCAAGCCAATTACCTGATAGGCAAGCTTAGTTCGAGCCAGATCTAATGGGTATGTGCACAAAACTGCTGTCCCTCCAGCGACAGAACCAGCTAAAAGATCCACCACTGGCCCTGTTCCTAGGGCAGGACAGTTGTTCAAGATCCAGCTCCGGTACTGCTCATATGTCATAAAATGTAAGGCTGCATAGGGTACAATACGAAGAACACTAGCACCATTTCCTCTGAAGACAATTAAGCATAAGTTAGGAAAAACATTTTTGGGGAATACAACAAAGAGAAAAAATTGAATAACTTCAGACTTACTTATAAAATCCTAGAACACCTTCATGCTTTAGTATCTTCTTCAGAGATTGATACACACCAAGAGAATGGAATCCTTCTGTTCTTGTCTATAAACATCCATATACAGAAGAGAGGGATTAGGCAGATCTACAACGAACTGTGTGTAGTTTCTTAGCATCAAAAAGTATGTTGTTAAGATATAAACAAGTACGCAATATCCAGGTAACTTAATGAAGATCTACCAACCAATATACTTGAGAAACATCAAAGTTGCATGGTGAAATCCTCATTTAGAAGGTTCCACAACAAACTCCAAATATAAAATGAATCATTATAAGTTATAACATGAAAAAAAGAAAAAAAAAATCTTTATGACATCATACCAGACATACATTTCTTCCAAACTTAAGAAAATAAAACACATATGCCCCACCAAAAAATGTGTCCAACCACTCATCATCTCAATATTGTCATTCCAGCTAAGCTATCATCTCTATTCATTTGTTTTCATTTTGTCATAGTAGAATGATTGAATTTATTTATTTTTTTAATATATATATATATAGGTAAATTTTTGTCCCCCTTGGGACTTGAACATGGAACCTTCCTCAAACCCTCCTGAACCCTTAACCACTTGAGCCAAGCCTCAAGGGCTCAAAAAGATTGAATTCTAAAGCATCTGCACATAGCAGCTTTACAAAATCTTAATTCCATATATTAAATTTAAGAATTTTCATCACTCGTGATATTGGGGAACAAAAAAAGAAATGCATCAGAACTAGTAAGTCCATAAACACTGACTAATCTTCTCAAGCATAAATCAACCATGAGAAAAGAAAATCAGATGCTTTACCTGCAAGAGAATTTTAGTCCTTTCCAATGGGGCAACGGCAGTCTTGGAAAATGCTCCGGCAGCACCTCCGGCAATAAGCTCCTTAACATAAACAGGCATGGTATCAATGTATGATACCTCTGTACGAGCTGTTGACCCATCGACAAACCCTGCCACATTTGTGGACAGGGTAGACCCTTGTGAAGAACCCATCTCAAATTACTCCCACTCAAACTAATTCAACTCGACTCCCTCGACCTCTACGGCTTCAAAGTTTAATCAATTATCCAGCCTGCAGCTCAAAGAACTCCCTATCCCATCTATCTCTAGGGATACAAAAAGAGAACACCTTTTCTTCAAAGGGAAGACTCAGTAGCCTGAGAACACCCAGAAACAGGTAGGGTGTGTTCACAAGCCGATCCTTTCCTCCAATAACAACCATATACATCAAAATCGACGTTAGGAATAGAATAATCGGAACACCCCCGTAATTATAAAATTATCCCCATGGATTCATAACCAAAGGGACCAGCACCCATTATGATTGTCGATGGATAATAAAAGATTTCAATTGAAAACCAGCAGTAATCACCAAATAATCAAACCCACATTAACACGCATAAGAAATATCGGTGAATAGATCGAACAATCAAAACCCCTTCAACTATAACAATGCCCTCATGAATCTACAACCAAATCATCAACACCCATTTGAAACCAATCAACATCATGCAGGATTCCAATTCAAAATCCACAACAGAGATCCAAATCAAAATCCCTTGAGATCCAAGACCAAATGACCAAGACCCAGTTGAAATCGATCAAGAACAGAGAAGATCTTGCCCTAAAACGAAGGAGAGAGACCGAAGATGTGGAAGAAAGAGAACCCACCAGGAAGAAAGGAAAACAGGTACGTGAATGATGAAAGGAACCTGTTCTCCTTCGCCTTTGGAAGGAGGAGGTTTCCTTGAACTTTCGTTCCTCCCAAATCTTCTTCCCTCTCTGGGTAATCAGAGGCGATGAATACGAATTTAAAAGGATTGAGGTAAGGCGTAATGGGGTACGAGCAGGACTATGGAACTTCTTGACTCCAACACACCAGGATCATCATGCGATTCGCGTGACTGAGGTGGACTTCTCTGGACAAAGGAAAAGGATGGCCACTTTTTGATTGCAGGAAAATATAAATCAGGTTTCTTTTTTTTTTTTGGTAAGCATTGCATTTTTATGTAAAATAAAAAATTGATGAATATATTTTTTAAGTTACAAATTTGTTTTTTTAAAAAAAAATTATTTCACTAATTATTTTCAAATAAACTTTAAATTTTTTAATTTCAAAATAAAGTTTGACATGAACTTTTTTTTTTACCTGATTCAAAATAAAAGTTAAGATTAAATGGGGCTTAATAAGGTTAAGTATTAAATTGTTTATTTTTTAAATTTTATACTATTATTAAGTATTAAAAAGTAAAAAAAAAAAAAATCAATAAGTTTATGATAATTATGATAATTCACTTTTAGTATTTAGAAAAAATTAAATATTTTAATATTTATTATGCAATCAAAAAAATAAAAAATAAATAACAAATTAAAAAATAATTAAAAAAAACCTAAAGTTTGAAAGAAAATTATTTTTAATGAAAAGTTAAAAAATCAAACAGCTTTGAATTAAAATTTTTAAATTTTATACCATAATAGTACTTTTCAAATAAAAATACAAGATTTTAAGAGTATTTAAAAGTCAAATTCCCACTGCCTCCTTGAAAGAGAGATGTCCTAAACCACTAAACGATGGATCGCCATCATACTAAAATGATAGTATCAATAGTTTTTTGAAATTGTCAATATAATGTAATGGTATGACTAGATCCGAATGATCTTTCCTTCTTTCATGATTCCATAGATTTTTTTTATTCATCATTTAGATTTATGAATCAGTCATTCTAATTGACATTCTATCTTCAAACAGTCATCATAAAATAAGTAAAAATAATATAAAATAACTAAAATATAGGATTTGAAAATACCTTAATTTTTTGTTCTAAATAATAAAAAATTATTATAAAAAATAATTTCTAAAAAAAAAAAAAAGGTTTTTCATATTTACTTATTTACCCTTAAAATATAAAACTTTCAACCCAAAAACTTATATTTTAGGGCGGTTGTTGATAAGAGGGTGACATGATATTTGAAAGTAGAGATTCATACTCTCTTTTTTTATATTTTTTATTTGGAGAAGATATGGAATGATACTATTTAAGATAAGGGCTAGCATATTCTATTGGGATTATTATCATCTTTTGTGGTTGAGGTTGCTTCCTCATGAATTGGAGAATAATATTTTCCTTTTGAGAAATTTAATGATGATTTTTAAGTTCTAGATAACCTTGAAAGGTTAACACAAAATGGGAACTCATTCCTATAAAGAAAAAGATAAGAATAGGTATTTTCCTGAGGTGTAGAATCATTTTTATATCTTTTTCAAGGTGTTAGAATAATATATTATAAGCTGAGGTAGGACCATATTTTCCACATGGTTGAATAATACTGTCTCCTTCAATTTAAGGACAAAATACTTGGTACAAATGGGCATATGTTATAATTTTTTTTTTTTTTTTTTGTATATTTAATAATGTTTTTTTTAATTTTTTATGTATATTTTTAATTTATTTATTTTTATTTAAATCCCTTCATTTAAAGATACAAATTTATGGCTTTGACTAAAAGTTGGTAAGATGCCAAATAGGATACGAATACCTATAGCAAGTGCTTTCATGCTACTTCACATGGGCTGCTGAAACCAGTCCTTGAAAGTGGTGTTTGCCTAATCTCTATTGGGATTCAGTGGGTGATTGATAACTAAATAACTTAATAACTTAATTTAAATCATTAAGTGAATTAAGTTTATTCAGTAAAATAATTTAATGATACGATTGAAAGTAAAAATATAACTTTAAGTAATAAGTAAAAATAATTAATTTATTCTTAAGTTCATATTTTTATTTTACATTTTTATCCTTATTTATCTTAATTATATTCACGATTTCTTTTGTTGTTTTATGATCTTTATGGTTACTTAACCTCCTTTACCCTAATTATAAATTATGAAGATAAATATATTAATTTGATTATTTAAAATAAATTTTAAGTTAATTTTATCAAATAATTTTAATACTTAAAATAAAAATAAAATAATAAATTTTAAATCAACGACTTAAATATAATTTAATTTAAAATTAACTTAATAATAAATATTAAATTTTACCAAACACCCTTGAATCCAAACGGATCCTCCATAGATCTGATTGGCCCACTAAACTAGTGGGCTTGGACCCATTTGGTGTAGGGGCTTCAACCCAAACCCATGTATGAACCCATTTTTTAAATGTTGTGTTTGAAAATTTAATCTAGAAAGTTAAAGTTAAAAATTATGATTTTGGCTTTAATGTTAAGGGAATATATTAGTAATATTAAAGTTTATTAAAATAGATTTTTTATCATAAACAATATTTTTTTTTATAACTTTCATATTAAGTTGTTTAAATAAGATTAGCCAACCAAGTATAGAAGCTTTGAAAAAAAACTTTTGGTTAAAGCCTTTTGACGTAAAAATGTGAGTTTAGCTTAACTTTGAAAAAGTTGAAAAACCCAAGTTTCTAATTGTTTTTAAAAACGGTTGTATAACATTTTGTAAAATAAAAGTGAAATTTAAAATATTTTTAATTTGTTTTTAATAAAATAATTAAAAAATTATTGTATAAAAATACTTTATTTTATATTCTTAAAAATAAAAAATAAAAAATAATTTTTAATTATCAACTGCATTTTTTTTATTTTTTATTAATGAAAAACAGAAAACTATTATAAAAAATATTTGTCAAATAAGCACTAAGTTTTTCTTCCGTAGGAAATAATTTTTGATTCAATTAAAATTTGAAAAAAAAATAATTTAAAAACATTCTTACCTCTTAATAAAAAATTTTAAAAATAAGGGCTATTAATAAGAAATGAGATTTGGTCTCATCATGCATCCTAAAAACAGGATCAGAGTAGAGCAGAAAACGGCCATTTTCATTCTGCAATCATCCTAAAAAAAAATCTCATGGCTTGAAAGTAAGCAGCAAAAACCCCATGGATGACACAGAGATAATCGATTGAACACCCACACTTTCTTCTGTTTTCTTTATTTTCCTTCCATTTTCCCGTTTAGCAAGGAACTGCTTCTGGGTCAATGAAAGAACTTGTCCGGGAAACCGGCAAAGATCTGGGTCCCCTCGGCTGGTAGGTCTCAATCTTCTGTCCCTTGCCATCATTTACATGTTCATCTTCATTGGGAACCCTACATCTTTCTCCTAGTAGAATCGTCTTCGTCCAAATGGAATCCGGCTGCTTCGATCTCTCTTTCCTCCCCTGCATTCTCTCTTCCTTCGTAAACGGCAGGTGTTTCGCCATCGAGAAGCTTCTCGGCAGATTTATGCTCCCACTCGCCAAAAACCCTCCTCCCCTGTTCTGCGAAACCGATAATGATCTGGGCATATGGGTCCGACCCATCTCGTTTACTTGCCGTATTGGAGGCAGAGGCAGCGGCAGCGGCAGCGGCAGCGGCGGCTCCAGGCCCTGAGTGTTCTCCGGTCGATTCCCACCTTCCCCTTCCATCTCTGTTCCGGTTGGAGATGGTTCTACTGGCACAGAAACTGCCACCATGGCTGGTGGTGGGCTCCCTGTCTGAAGGGTTTTGGTTGTTTGATTTACAGAAGATGATTCAGACGTTGATGGGGTGGGTTTTTTCCGGAATCTTGTGCCACAGAGAGCTGCAACAATGGTGATTGTTGCAGCAATCCAGGCAGCGAGAAGGGAGATGGAGAGGGCAGGGTGGATCAGATGGGTCTCTGCTGTGGGAACTCTTCTTGCCATAGCTTCATATACAAGATATAATTCTCCTCCCCCTTCCTGGGATTTTGGCTTTTGCTGCTTTCTGACTTGAAACAACTGTTGCCAAATAGCTGTTTTGGGGAAAAGTTTTTTGCAGAATGGAAATGTTTCGGGAGTTTTTGGGGGGTTTGGAGATGTGTTTTCTGAAAGCACCCAAAAACAGATTTTTGCTTGAATTGAGGAATGAAATGAAGGAAACAGAGTTGAAGAGGCAGATGCAAATTTTGACAGCAATTAGCATTCCTATTTTGGGAAAGCCCTTCTGTTGGCAGTTAATTCAGTTACCCATTTGGTTTGTGGGGGTATGCTTGTCCTTTTGATACAGATACGTTAGCCCACTTTTGGGCCATCTTGTTTAATGTGGGCTGGTTATGGGCCTCCACAAAATGGACTGGACTGTATTAGGCCCATTTGAACCACCGACTTGGCTAAAAGTCATGCTCGGGGTAAGTAAAAATTAAAAGACATATAAACCCGATTCAACTCAAATTTATATATATATATTTGCAGGCACACCAAGTGTTTGAGGAAACGCCTGTCAGAAAGAATATGATGGGCGGTGTGCCGCAGCCACTCAGGGCCTTGGGTGCTGCAACTGCTATCATATCCGGCGGAATGTTAGCTCTCTCTCTCGCTTCCTCTGTCACCATGCGAGCGCTTCGAGCAGCTGCCGACGCTAAACGCGTAAGAGATGCCTCTTTCTCTCTGTGTACACATACACATAATTTTGATGGGGTTGACTGATTTTTTGGCATTTCTGCAGAAAAAGGTTGCATTGCCTTGTGGAGTTTGTAGAGGAAAAGGCTATTACATATGCAAGCTATGCAAGGGAAACTCCACAATCGAATGGTCTCCTCTGTATGACCCTGTTGTTATAAACCCTTGTGTTTGCCCTACTTGTGATGGAAACAGGTTGGAGTTGCATTTGCTTTGAAAAAATTCTCTTTATTTTCAGTTTGATTGCTCTGAAAATTTAGGAATCCAACTTTTGATTCTTAACCAACCTTTTTGATTATTGTTTACTATTTTGCAAAGCATACCTTGTCATAGTTTTCTTTTCTTTTCTTTTCTTCTCTTCTTTTTATTTTTTTCAGGTATAAAGAATTGATGGTTTCCCATGGTATTGCAGGGTACAAAAATGTCTCAACTGTTTGGGAAAGGGCTATAATTGACTTGTAAGAGGTGAATTATATTATTTATAAGTTTCTGGTGTTCCATTCTATTTGCAAATTCCTTTTTCTGTCTACTGGACTCATGCACCTTTTAATTGATGGAATATAGATATATATAGCATAGCTAGCTATCAGTAAGAAAGATGTGTCTTGCTTCTCCCAAGTTATGTTAGCCAGAAGTTTTTGAATTCATTATCATGTCTAGCTTGTATTCAGAGTTCCTACTACTCCCTCAAAATTTTCTTGGAAATAAATGCTGATTGTGTGATGATTCTGTGTCTCCCTACCTAAGCTAAAAGTAATGAGTTTGGCTAAAATGAAATTTATTGGATGAGAAATCTATTCCTAAGAGAAAACCATGAAACTAGAATCTTTACTTAAAAACGATTATAATAAAATGTACAAACATGGATCTACGCCATTGACATAAAGAAATTGAAGTCAGAAGATGATTGCAAATTTTTAAATGTGCAATTAAACTGCATGAATGGAATAGGGTATAGCATATTATGTTAGCCAAAGCAGTAGCCATATCAAAAAGGGGAACAAGAAGAAATAAGAAATTATTCTGGCAGCTAGCATTGAGTCCATAAACTAGTTTACAAACAATGGTATTGGTTGTGGATACCGAGCTTCTACCGCTGAGAGTGTTACATGATTCAAGTAGTGTTTTGGCTGTTCCATTTGTGAATCAGTTTCTTGAACACTAATTAGAGTATGAAAGTTTGGCTGCCTTGGAGCAGGTAAAATTGTGTTCTTTCATTGCTAAGAATTGAAACAACATCTGACATGGTCGGCCATTCCTCTGCACTTTCTTGGATGCATAAGAGACCCACCTGAGCACATAGTGTGAGCTCACTCATCGAACCTGAAGTGGCCAGTGTTGGATCCATCAACTCCATGCTTTGGCCATCTTTCCATAGATCCCAAGCCTTGACATGCCAATAAAACATATTCACAACCCTGGCCTACAGTAATACTTGCATATCCTAACAAGTTCGAGTGCAGTCTGCTTGAGAAAAGGCTACATTTCACCTGCCATTCACAATCTCAAGCATGCATTATGTTTCTAGGTTGTGCTTGAAGAAGTAGCAATCACTTGCTATGTGTTTTTTGATAGGCAAAAGAAATAGTGATCACTCCCTATGTCCCAACAACCCTTTTTGTGTTTTGCTTTAGATTCATTCTCTCCAAATGTTCTTGCCAAGCCAAAATCTGATATTTTGGAGTACATGTAATTATCGAACAATATGTTGCTGGTTTTTAGATCCCAATGAATAGAAGACCTAGAGTAACTGTGAAGATAAAGAAGACCTTGAGCAATTCCTTCAATGATGTGAAAGTGTTTTTCCCAATCTAGTTGTGTTTTCTGGGTCAGATCTGCATCAGTTATACATTCAAATTGCATGAAATTAGACAACAGATTAAAATGGAAAAAACAAATATGCATACATGAACTGAAAAAAGTAACCAAACAAATATGAAGAAATCCAAGCTTTTGTTGGGCATGTAGTCATAAATCAACATTTTTTCTTTTCAATGAATGCCACTACCCAAAAACCAGATTTCTGTACTGGAGCTTCGAAATTTCGTTGCACCGCCTTCTTGAATTCTTCTAATCCTTGTCAGTGCAGACTTGTGCCCTCCTATATTACCCTGCCACAGCTACCAAAAGGAGGGAATAGAACAGAAGGTTTGTGTTTCATTTTCTTTTCCTCTAATTTCTCAGCCACTCATCCTAATCTCCAATGGCATGTGGGAGGACTAAGTGGGTATGGAACAGATATTGATAGCTGACTTCCACTTTGACATTGAAGAACCTCAACTAGCATCACCATCTTATGTGTAAGGGACTGAATCAAGGTTGATGATATAGATGTGATTACATTTCATATTTTGAAATGCAACAAATTCGTTTCCTATTCTATCAAATTCAATTTTCTTTAGCAATAAAAAAATACAAGATAAAGTTTGAGTCTCTTTAGGGCCACTGGAGGTTTATTCGGTCGTTAACTTCAGGGTCCCGTGGAATTAGTCGAGGTGCGCGTAAGCTGGCCCGGACATCCACGGTTTTTTTTTTTTAAAAAAAAACAGGATAAACCCTTTACCAATAAATAGAATGTTTCCTTTGCATTAATGTACCACCAATTGACACATAGCCAGATGGTTTAATTTGTCTAGGTGTGTCCCCCAGTTGGATAAAAGCTTTAACTAGGTGACTAATCCAAGAAACAAACATCACTTTTAGGTCATGTGGTGGCTAAAAATGGATTCATCCAGTTATGTATTAAAATTAATAATGCAAGGCAAGGCGACACCTTGATGAATATAATAAACATAAAATTTGCAAGATAAGTAACTCTCAAATTGAGTGGCCCACGTGTCAAACCGACAAACAGGGTCCACCATATCTTGATGAGGTGTCGTGCATATGCTGACTTTTCTCCCCGCCCACTCTGTCTTCCAGCGGGTCCCACTCATGACGTGTTCCCCCAAGCTCATTGGTCGGCGACCAAAAAAGACCATACGGGATCACCTTCTGTTCTTTTCAGGTGAGGTTCAGTGGTCCACGTGTCTCGCCAGACCCCAGGCAACATAAATAAAATATTTTAAGATAACATAAATTATAAATAATAAAAAAGAATTGTCAATGTACACGTGTCCTAGGACTTTATTTAACTAATAAAAAATTCAAAATTTTAATATTGATTAATTTCAACTAATAAAAAATGGAAAAATTAATCAATTAGCACAAATATTTTAAATTTTTTAATTAATTTCAGTTTTTCAATAATTAAGAATTATAATAAAACATTATATATGGAAGCAAATTTGTGACGTGTGAGTTCCTAAGAGACATATTTATATTAGAAAAATCCAAATGGATTTGAACTTAGAAATTATATTTTGTTAAAAAAAAAATAGGAAACTTCGATAATATCAGAAAATTTTGAAAACATTTTTTTTTTCAATTCTAAATTTATAATTTCTTATATTTTATATATGAGTTATTATTATTATTTTTTTATTGAGATGAGTATTTGTTTTCATCACAAAAATATGTTTTTTTTCATTACATTACAATTTTTTAAATTATCCCAAAATCATCTCATAAAAGAAAAACACCAAAAGGTACGTTGACATCAATTAATAATATAAGGGGATGCATTTGGTGGAATGTAATTTCACAATCACTGTCTCCACGTGGCTGGAGCAATCATTGAAATATTTATTAATCGACCAATGGTATCATTTTTGTATTATTATTTTATTATATTCCTTACATATATTTAAGTAATTATAAATAAATAATAAGCTGAGTGGTAAATCCGTAATTAGAAGCAATGTGGAGCCCAAGAGGCAAGGGCTTTAGCTTCTTCTCCCTGTCTCGTCGGAGGAGACCCAATTGATCGAAGAAACTCGACCTCGTCTGCAGCTTCAATGGCCAATTCCAGACGTCGGCCCTTCTGGTTAGCTTAGCTAGGGAGGCGGCCATAATGGTGTCATTTCCATCGACCAAGGTATCGGATTCTTGAAACTTGGGTCTAAGATCTCAGGGCTCTGCCCCAATACCCGCTCCTTCTCTCTCAAATAACGCCTTCCTGAGTCGGATCCTGTTCACGGTTACACCGAAAATCTCATTTTGATCTCCACCGACGACGACGATGTTAGTTTTATGGTCGATGAGTGGAGGATAAGATCGAATTGTACGGACAGCAAACAAGATTGCGGATTTTCGTTTGGAGTGAAAATGGGTACGTTAACGCGAATCTCCCTGTGAATTCTATTGAAGGCAGAATTGATAATGTGTGTGGGAAAAAAGGGTTTGGTGTGAAATGTGTTTCAATTTCGAAATTGTTTTGGACTCCAGTTTGATACTAAGGAAATCAACAATCCGGGGACTGTTGTGGCCCGAATCCGGCTAAAGTTAATTAATTTTATTCTTACAATTAAAAATTTGAAGTTAGACAATGCGTTGGATCAAAATGTTTGATGTCAATTTTTCTACGATGGAAAACAACTATTTTAAAAAAATTTAATATTTACATTTGGAAATAAATTATTATTAAAAAATTGTTGTAACTACTTAACTTCAATAATACACTTTTATAAATAAATAAATAAAAAGTCATATAATAACTACAAAGCTAAATTTATAAAAAGAAATTATTTTTAGGCTTTGTGGTGTTTTTTTTATTTAATTTTAAATAAAATTTTAATACTTAATAGTGTTAAGTAATAAATTGATGATTTTTTTTAATATTTTATTTTTATTAAACATTAATAAAATTTTAAAAAAATTAATATATTATTTTTTTATTTAAAAAAAATTAAATATTTTAACTTTTTTATTTAACAAAAAAATTTACAATAAATCATCAAAGATAGAAAAAATAAATTATCTCTAGTCTTGATAAAAAAGTAAAAAAAACAAACACCCTGTTAAGTTTTTTCCATTGTCAAATGGGTAAATTAAATTCAATATTTATTATTTTAGCACTTATAATTTGGTATTAAATTTTTGTAGTGCTTGATTTCTAATTTTATTAAACACTACTTAGATAAAAAAATAATTAAAAGTATGTGTGATATTGAAAAAAGAAAAACAAAATTGTAGTTCACACTTTTAATTTATGTTAACAAACACTCCTCAAAAGCCATTTAATTTATTTAGTCGGATGGACTTTTGCTAATCACTTATGAAAAAAATATGGTAAGTGAATTTTAAAATTTTATAAATTTTTTATTTTATATTTATCATTTTTTTAAAAAAAAAATTGTTATAAATAATTTTTTACCAAAATGTGTATTTTTTTTAATCAAAATTTTTATTATTAGTTCTTCATGTAACAAAATTAAAATTATTAAATAAATTATTTAGTTTGTTTATGAAAATTATATTAAATCAACTTTTATTTTTTAATTGATTTATGTTGAAATTGAATTTCATTTTTTAAATAAATTCCTATGTTTCAGCTATTTATTATTAAAACTCTACTTGATTCATTTATAAAAAGGAATTTCAAATAAACTATAATTAATTCATTTATGAAAACTAATTTTTTCATTAAAGGGTTGGTGAAAAAACTGAAAATTATAATTATATTGAAAAAATTGAAGATCATAATTATATTTTTTTAAATGATTTTGATAAAAGGAATAAAAATGTTGATGAAACAAATTAAGTAATACATTATTTAATATGTCATTTACTTTGTAATTTATTTTCACTAATTTTTTTTATTATAGAATAGTTAAAAAAAATGTTGTATTTATTATTTAAATGTTTGCAGAAAATAAATTAGAAAAAAAATAAAAGGAAAGAAACCGGTGGATAGAACTTTTTTAATTGATATCAATGAAAATTTTGAGAAAAATTAAATTAAATTTTTAATAAAAGAAATTTCCCAAACTTTTCTTATTTATTTGTTTAGGAAAATATCAAAAAATATTTTGAAAATTTTCATAACACTTTCAATCTTATTTTTTCTCTCTCATTTTCCATTTTATCTAAATAGAAAAATTTTTAAAAGCAAAATGAATAATTCTATATCATCATCATCATCACCATCATCATAGTTATTTAAGAGATATTTTAGGATAAAGTTAAATTATATTTAATCAAATATTATTAATTAAATTTTGGTATAAATATATTAAAAAAAATAAAAATTATTATGGATGAGTTTTGAATTGTGCAATCCAATTAACTCAAATATAAATCTAACTCGATCAACCTAGTTCAATTTATTCAATCCGAGTTTTAAAAAAATAAGGTTAGGTCGAGATTGAATTTAGAATCTTAGGTTAGAAGTTTGATTGAGTTAAGTTTAAGCTAATTATTTCTTAATTCTGATTGGATTTGGGTTGATCATCAACCTATCTAATCCACCCATGTTGTAACCATATTTTTATCCAACTTAATAACAACAAATTTATTACTCATTGAAAAAAAATATATTTTTAAATATTAAATTATTGATATTTTAGAATTTGATTTCTAAAGTTACAGTGATAAGGAGAAAACCAAAAGTTTACATGGCTGTAGGGACCCCTCCCCCTGATAACACGTGGCATGCATGTCTGTCCGGATGAAATACATCCGGACCTCCTCCAAGAGTACACGTGGCGCGCTTCTCCTATCCGGAATCCCTCAGAGAAAGGCACACGACACTTAAAGGCGCCACATCCGGGCCACCGCCATACTCTATCCGGACATATTTGTTCAGATTGTTGACCAAGGAAAGCATGCCTCAATACGTCATTCTGACATCTTCTTACAGTCCACATTCCGACGCTTGCAGAGTGAAAAGACAGGAATGATGGCTGGTCACTTCCCACGATCTCTGTCAGCCGCCTGTAGGGCGAGGGTGTCCCTGCCACCACCTAGGGGCATCATGATAAACCAAAAAGTCTTCCATCATTAAAGGAGGAGAGAGAACCTCTGTCACTATATATATAACCTTCACACAAGAAAGAAGGTAAGTTGGCGATACCTAGCAAAATACCGACTGTACCAAACTTCTCTTCTTCTCCATAACCATGACTGACAAAACCATCGGAGGGTGTGTCCGGACGCTCTGTCCGGGCATCTTTTGCAGGCACAACTGAACAACAACTCAATAGTGGTTGAGATCGTGCGCCCACCTGGCAGCAACGTGGATCACAGGGACGCAAGACCTCAACAATGGCGATAAAAAAAATGTACATAATATTGAAACAACATATTAAATTATGAAAACAATATTCATCTTCATCTATATTGCACATATTCTACTACAAGAATAAAGAAAAAAAAGTGTGACCTGCATTTCTATTTCCTTAGAGACAAAAATTAAAATATCTTGAGGTTCATGTGACCAAAACACACTAAGAAGGTTTTTTTTATTTTTTTTATTTTTTTTTATTTTTTAAATATATATATATATATATGGAAGGCCAAAACTCCATACCTCGGAACCTTCACCGGTTCTTTTTGTAGCGTTCCATATGCTTAAGACAAAAAGAAAGTTTATCAATAAAAAAGGAAAAAAAAAAAGAAAAAAAGAAAAAGGAGTGGACACCTGCTGGGCATCTGACGAGTCATCATTTTTTTTTTTTTTGCAGTGGTGCCCTGTCATTTTACATATTTGGAATCATCCCATTTTCAAGTGCTTTCCATTTTTGCTCTTTACCTACTCTACCCTCTCCTGACCCGGTTATAATACTACCATACTCCAAGTACAAGTTCTTCAACAACCCCATCAATTGAAATCTTGCAGGAAATATCATTTTTTTTTTTTCACTAACCTGTGTTATTTATAACTTAATAAAGTAATAAATATGACAACAATGATTATTCAAATATGAAACGTGCACAAATTGTTTGAGCTTTTTGAAAAAAAATTGTTTGATGATGTTGGTTTTATACTCATCTTTACAGCTTGGTCTCCCCTCTCTACAATTTGTCCCCCCCACCAAAAAAAAAAGGAAATAAAAAAAAGTGGAAAATTTCAAGAGAAAAAAAAAATTACTATTTATTGAATAGTTAATTAATTTTAATAATATTAAAAGCCGACAGAGAGACGTTGGATTAGAAAGGAAATGGAGCCTGTGGGCTTCATGTCTTTCTCTACAAGGCCCTTCATCTGATTTCTTCATTTCTAATGCTTGACTCATCAAATTCAATAAAGACCCAGATGCTCTTTCACGCAACTGGTTCTGCTTATCACTTCTCTGCTTTTGATTTTTCAATGAAAGATTGAGTATTAGTGAGTGAAAGTAAAGGTTGTATATATAGGTTTTTGATTGTTTTGCATGGTTTGAGATTGAAATTGGGTTGAGAAGATTTACGAGTTGTGAATGGAAGAAGAAAGCAACACAAGAAGCAAATTCAAGAGGGTTTGTGTGTTCTGTGGGAGCAACTCTGGTAATAGGAAAGTTTTCAGTGATGCTGCTCTGGAATTGGGAAATGAACTGGTTTGTTCGTTTGTCTCGTTAAAACTTCTTTCTAAATCTTTCTTTGATTAAGACAAGTGTGCTTTTCCAAGCTTTGGTTTTTGTTCTCAAAAAGGGCCTTTTTGACGATTCTACTTTTTTTTTTTAAGGATTTGAAATGGGTTTTTGATGAATTCAAGTGGGCTTCTGTTTGTTAATGGGACGTTTTTGTTTTTGGTGGTCAAAACATGAATTTTTTTATGATTTTGTAGTCATTTTAAGGAGCTGTGAAATGGGTGTTTGATGAATTGAACTGGGTTTCTTTTGCTTGATGAAATGCCACCATCCCTGGGGTTTGGTTCTGTAAACATGATCTTTTTGATGATTTTGTGTTCATTTTATGGAGCTTTGCAATGGGTGTTTGATGTGTCGAACTGGGTCTGTCCTGTTTGCTAATGGAATAGGTTTTAGTTTCTGAGACTGGAACATGAATTTTTTTTTTTTTTTTTTTTTAATTTTATGATTCCGTGTATATTTTGATGAGCTTGACATTTTGTATGATGAATTGAACTCAGTTTTGACTAAATGGGACAGGTCTTGGATTATGGTTCTTGGTTTATTTTGATGATTTATTGAACTGGATTTCCTCTGTTTTGGCATAATGTGACTATTCCGGGGTTTTGGGCTTTGCTCTAAAAAACCACTGAGCTTTTGTTTTGCATTTTATCGACTATGGGATGGATGGTTTGGTGCATCTAACTCGGTTTCTTCGATGATTCCATCCGAAGATAGGCCCGTTGTTGGGTTTTCCATGCTTCTGTATTACTGTTTTATGAGTTTTCATTTTAAGTTTTTATGGGTGTGGGTTGCAGGTAAAGAGAAAGATAAACTTAGTCTATGGAGGGGGAAGTGTTGGATTAATGGGTTTGATTTCCCAGACGGTGTATGATGGAGATTGCCATGTTCTTGGGTAAACTAAGGAACATTTCTTCAAACTTGTCAACTTTCATTGATGTAAAGCTAAACATTTCTTGTTTAGATTATATCATTTTGCTAACATATGGGTTGCTCTTTATGTGCAGTGTCATTCCAAGAGCCCTCATGCCTCTTGAGGTAACCATGTTCTCAATCCAATTATCTCTCCCTTATTTAATAGGCTTTACATATGATGCTTCCTTTGGTATGTTTTCAAAGAGCAGTTTCCAAGCACTATCAAAATCTTAGAACTAACATTCTGCTAACTGGAGTTATTATTGTTTGAGAGTAATTTGATAATGGCATTTACTCTTTAACTGTCTAGGGTTTTCAATGTTCGAAATAGATAGGGACAACAGTTCATATTTTTATTGGATATTTAAGTTTTGTGTCAGAATTCTAATGGTTATTGAGGTAGATTTGAGGAAAAATATAGCTACTGGCTACTCTAAATGTTGGTTCTAGTGTATGATGGAGAGTACTTAAATCTTGTGAGCAGCTTGGAGCATGTGAACAATGGACTACTAATATATTGTTAACATGGGTAAAATGGTGACAGATATCTGGCCAAACTGTTGGAGAAGTAAGAATTGTGTCAGACATGCATGAGCGGAAAGCAGAAATGGCTCAAGAAGCTGATGCTTTTATTGCTCTTCCTGGTAACTACCTTGGACATTATATTCCTTAAAGACAAAAGTAGATCATCTTCTATATACTCAGGATACTATTTTTTTGAGTTTCAAATTGTTGTAGGAGGATATGGAACCATGGAAGAGCTGCTGGAGATGATTACATGGTCGCAACTGGGAATTCATAAAAAACCAGTAATCCGTCTATCTCTTATACTTGTTTTTCCCTTGTAAAATAAAGAGAGAGAGAGAGAGAGAGAAGCTTACATCCTAGCATAAGAATGATCTTTTGCGTCATATATTACAATTCATGTAAGCTCAGAGTAGCATTTTGTAGGTAAAAAATGCAAAATCCTGTTAGAGTGGCAATTTCATGAGAGAATACTGGATGAGGCGAACAATAATATCTTAATTAGGCATTACTCTACACAGGTTGGTCTGCTAAATGTTGATGGGTACTACAACTTTTTGCTTGCATTATTTGACAACGGTGTCAGAGAAGGCTTCATCAAGCCAGGTGCTCGGCATATAGTCGTTTCTGCTCCAACAGCCAAAGAACTTCTAGTAAAGATGGAGGTATCGCCCCAACCTAACCAGTGTTTATTTACTTATTTAGTTTTTTAGTTGTGCTTAATTTATTCAAAATTGAAGAAAGATTAGAAAAGAGACATGAAGGGGAAGATTGGGCTCAAATGATGAGTGTTTTATAAAAAGAATTTCTATTAAAATGACAGATTTTGAAAGGAAAAAAAATAATAACATAAGAAAATTTATGTATATGAATCTTATCATGCCTGGACATGATCCCTTCGATCCGTTGTCATGAGAGAACACCAAGAATAAAAGCACATTTCTTTTAACATCCATTTTTTAGTCTTCTTGTGCTATGATTAGCAAATGGAACTTAGCAAAGCCGTTACGCATGGGAACAGTTCTAATTGCAGGATTTTAGAAAATTATGTTCCAATTATGCTGGGGACACAAGACAATCAGAGACAAACCAAGATGTGATATTTCTAACATCTTCTGTCTTTTGGTTGAATTTTGCAGCAATACACTCCGGCCCATGAACATGTTGCTCCTCATGAAAGCTGGCAGATGGAGCAACAGGGCGAGTATCCAAAGTCGCAAAATCCACAGTGAAATTCATTTTGAGTGGTAGGTCTCTCTCCCAAAATTGGAACCTGATGTGATTCATCATCATTCTAAGTTGTGTACAAGAATCTTTTCATATTGGACCACTTATCGTGCATTGCTATTTACATTTTTCCTTCATTGTGATTTGAATTATAGTAGAATCATCCTTGCTGTTCCACAACACACTTTGGATTTTAGTAGAAAGGTCAATTGACACTATTTCGAAGTCATATCAGTTTATTACCACTTATAAAAGGGCAAGAATACTTTGAGATTAAGAGAGTAAACAGTTTTAGAGAGAATCTTGGAGTGCGAAATGAGAAGGCCCCGCATGGCAGTAGCTCAATTATCCACTTTCAGTGGATGGGATGACTGGGACTACCATCGGTTTGGTGGTAAATTCATTGATGCAATGACAGGACTACATAGAGTTTGTGGTAAATCTCTAGTATTAGACAACCCAAAAGTGATTTCAGTGAGAAATCCATGTGGCCCCATGCAAAGATAAATGATAGAGAATTGTAATTTTTGAGTAAATTACTGTATTAAACTTTTTTTTTTCCCCCTAGTTTCTGAGCCATATTCATTTTGGAGTGTTTTTTTGTTGTTTTAGTGCTGATGGGGTTCGGCATGGCAAGGATATGGATACAAAAGGAAAATGTAGGTTAACAGGGATTTGATTCCACAACCTTTCACAAATGGTGCAGCAAATGTAGCATTTGCTCCCAATGAAAGCGATCATTTGGAGGTTCAAAGAGACTGTTTCTTGGAAGCCAAACACCCCCAAGTGCTCTTTCTTGCCATGAAATTTTAGGATGCTGGAAATCAACATCCAATAACACGTTTGTATAAGTTTCTAAGCATGGTAGTCTTTTAAGTAAATTTAGCTTAGAGATGGTGGCTGTATACTGCATACCTTACATCTTCCTACCTTATAAGCTAGGGAGAGTAGCAAAATTCAATATAGAAAATCTATCAAAATATAAACTAAACCAGAAATTAGTTGATTATATACATTTGAAATGGACCTTGATGTTGAAGGGTATAACGACCGTTCCTAATTCCTATAGTGATCAACAGTTAGGTACTTGGTTTGATTGAAGATTCTGTTACAAAGAATATGAAACCACAAAGAACAAACCAAAGTAAAATGAAAGAATAAATCTCAATGATCTTATTAGGATGTTGAGACCTTCAGAATGTTTGGGTAACCTTATTTGTCAACTGCTGACTGCAAATATTTTCACCTTTTGTTATGGAATTCTCAAAGGAAACACATTGCACCTTTTAGGAGTTTCCAAAGATATAGAATTGAAGTTTGAAGACTCTTTCACTTTAGAAACCATTTTTCCTTTAAGTTGATTCTTCTTGCTTCCCTCAAAGAGTGTGAAGAAAAAAGCATTGGTGATTTGGTATTTTTAACCTTTACATTAGGTGTAAACAGTCACCAGTTGTAGGGTAGTACTACTGAAAATCAGTTTGTCCAGAATCTTAGGAGCGCAACTGATCTGTCACTAATGAAAAATTCAGTTCATGTGCCTGACTTTTAAGAGATAAGGTTGGCCTTATTTGAATATAGTTGGCATTGTATGAGTGGGACAACTGCAAATCACATGGTATTCTCTGGGGATTACCCACTGAGGGGACCTATTACATAGGGCAAACTGTCCCAGTGATGAACCACACTAAACCAAACACTGTATGAAGGGGACAGTGATGTCATTTTGACCAAAATAGGGGAAAAGAGTGGAATCAAATAAAGTGGGATTCTTTTCTAGCCAGGGTTTTGCTTCAGACCCCATTAATTTCCATTTTATTTTTTTTTAAAAAATGGGCATGTGAAATTATAAACATGTCCTTGTCCTACATCTCCCCCACTTTCTTCCCCATCTCCACTTCAATTTTTGGGGCTACTCTGGCTGCCCTGCCCTCCACCTCCTAGCTCTCAATCTCCATAAAGGGGGTGGAGAAGAAGAAAATGGGATGAATAATAGCGAGAAAGTGAAGTAAAGAACATGGGTTAGGGTTAAGGTGGGAGGAAGGAAACGACGACATTCTCCCAATTTCATATGCTATTTTTATTAAAAGAAATAAAAGAAAAAAATATGGGATCTAAAAGAAAACCATGAGCCCATAAAAAAACTAGTTTTTTTTTTTTTAATATATATTCAGAAAGTGGCATGGATGCCCCTTCATGCCACAATGTGGACCATTGAGATTGGTCACATCACGAATTCCATGATGCCTTTGAGATTCTCAAGATTAGGTGTGTGTTCTATTTTCTGGAGCTTTCAATCGATGTCTAAGTTATGGTGGACCTCTGCTCTCTGGTCTGGTTATTTCATGAACAATAAGAAAAAGGTGGAGATGGGTGTTGCCTCTGTTCATGGGCTGGGGTGGGGGTCCCCTCCTCTCATTTTCCTCCTCCTAAATTCCTAGATGGGTTGCTGCAACAACTGAAAAGCCAGCACCTGTTTACCAGACAGACCATGAATTGATTGAAGAGGAATTTCAATCCTGTAAGATGTGTGTGTGGGGGGCCCCTCCTTTATTAACTTTCTAAACTCAGAATCAGGTATTGTTTCTCCAGACATTTGTCTCTGTCATTGTTGTCCTTATCACTGACTACCATTTTGCTTGGTATTAGTTTGGAAATATCTCTGACTAAGAGAAAAGAAAAAGGCAAAAAAAGAACTGAGTATAACAGCAATCAAAGTTGAAAGTTGAAACTAGTAAAAGAGGAAACAAAAAGATTCCAAACTGATGAGAATGATTGCAGGAGTGAAAGTTTTTGCCATAGCTCCCATAAGAGGAACTTTGCTGCTCGGCATTAATTTATGCTGTACAATATTGGGAACAATAAAGATGAAGATCTGTTCCTTTTACTGTATAAGATGAATGTTGAGTGTACGATTCATCCAAGAACATGTGGGTTCAATGAACACTTGGTAGGGACCAGGGAGAACTGAAAGAAGAATGGCTTATAATCACTATCAGAAAGAATTTTGGTAGCCCATAATCCTAGTGTATTCTTTGATGAATGTTTCGTCTATAGAATCATTGAACTCTCTGACCGTTGTATATGTATAATGGTATGAACTGAAATTTCTTACAAAATAAAGAATATTTATTCTAAGTATAATAACCGATCCATTCAGCCTGAATGGCATTAAGTGAAACAAATCAACTAGGTCTAGGTATAACATGCAAAAACTTTCATGAAAGGTTCCATAACAAATTTTAAGTAGGAAAAATTATAGACTGGAATGAAAGTGCCAATAACACACTTGGAACATAGAGATACTGCAATCCAGGGTGTAAAAAATGTATCATTGAAGGAATGATCTCAAAAACTTCATGCCCTTCGATCAACCTGTAAGCAGGTGCACTACTGTACGCACCACCATCATCAACAAGACCAGCTGGCCGTCAAGATATACATGCAATCAGGACAATGACATCCTCAATGTCTAAGCAAATGCAACACTCTTCTCAATAGTTTCAGTTCAAGCCTTCGCTTTAGCAGGAGACGTTATCAAATGATGCAATGTGCTTGCCTGGATAACTGCACTCGGACTTGAATCCCTAACACGTGTTCCAGAACGTGATCCAGAATGCTTGACACCAAAATTCCTCTCAACACCACTTTGAACATAATATCGTAATGGTCGTGGAAGGTGTCTTACTAGCCATGTCGAACTTACTAGGAGGATCACTCCTATAATGATAAGTAGCCTGCAATATGAGGCTTTTCAAGTAAATAAAAGTTCTACACAAGCATGAAAAATCTAGAGTTTTGAGTATTTGGCCCCCTATAAGCAATTTCATCTAATCCTTTCTAGGTGCAGCATTGCCAGTTCCTACCATGCTTAAACAAGTAGACAAGAAATTTAGGATCAGTTTTAAGTAGGTGCCTTCGCCATTTAACATGCACCATGTTCCATGTGCTGTTGCCCCAAGGCTTAGACTCTTTAAGATATTTTGGAAATGACAGCAAAATAGGTGAGTTCGCTATTAAGTTACCATCCAAATAAAAGCGAAAGACGAGCATCTGGAGCTGAAGGAAGTTGTTCGCCCAGAGCAAGCATCCCAGCAAGTACACCAGTCAAGATTGATGCCACAGAAGCACATGTGGACACTACAATTGCCCTCCCATCCTTCAAGCCTCTCGTCTGTTTACAAAGAATTACAAAAATAACATTGTTGTGATTGTTCAATATGTGCCTCTTTTTATAGACACAACAGCCAAAGGAAAAGGTATGCAGTAGATGCAGCCCCAAGTGAAGAAGAAGACAGACATAGGGTATTGGAATTTAACACACAATAGGCCAACAGAGTTCAAAGAATTTGAAATGCAATATGACTATTTGCATGTAGACAGTCTAAGTTTCATATCATTGAAGTTTCCCGCATGGCAAAAATAAAAGAACTGTGGTAGGATGGGGGCTGTTACTCAGATGCAATGTAACTGCAAACCATGCCAATTGTTCAAAATACCTGGTAAATAAATCCTGTGGCACTACAGCATATGCTGATTGAAATGCATATGGGAACCAGAATCTTGGAAAAGCCTTGCTCCAAGAATACAAATCCCATCTTTGATATAACGGAAGCCATCCTGCAACGTGATTTTTATTATCACTTTTTAAGGAAAAAGTTGCAGACTAAAAACTGAGAAAAATAGTAATCCACAAGTTTAGTAATGTATCAAAAGATTTTAATAGCTTTTTGATTGTTCACTTTTGCACACCATTAATTAAGTTCTAACTACATTTCTGATCGCACAATATATCATCATAGATGTGAAGTTGTCAAATGTTCTGCCACATTAATATTTTCACATGTGTGCAAACCACAATTTTTTGAACTTGCCAGACCAGACACCATGTACCATGTCAGATTTTGACACCAGTAACTAGACAAAAGAAACAGAGTTTATTAACATTTTGTTGAACCGACCTACATCCTTAGCCAAAAAATAAAAATGAAATCTGACTTGGCATAGGAGATTGATGGGGAAAAAGAGAGCAAAAGTTTGGAGAACCACCCTGTTATGCCTTTTTGGACTATTTGGCAAGGATGTAATCATGTAATTTTTTAAGAGAGCAAAAGCTTGGAGAACCACCGTTATGCCTTTTTTGGACTATTTGGCAAGAACGTAATCACGTAACTTTTTGAAAGGGTGGAGTATTGGGCTCAATCTCTCGAAGCCTTTCTTGTTTCAACCATGTTCCCATGGTGTGACCAGTTCATTGGTACTGGCCCCTTATCCTTGTTTGATTTCATAGACCATATGGGGACTCCTCAGCGTTTTGGGCCTTGCAGGTGTTGTTTTTCCCACCTTTTGGCACCCCTATTATAGCCCCCCATGTACATTGGTTGTGCACCCTTCTTTTGTTCGGTGCTTTTTTAATAAATTTTCTTTGCCTATCAAGGAAAATCCAAGCAGATAATAGACATCCAATTACAAAGAGACTAGGAGGGAATAGTACCCAAACAAAATGCCAGATTCCAAGCCGTATATGATTTCCTCAACAACTTCAGATTGCATCTACAAAACAAAGTAATGTCAAAGTTAGAAAACAAACCAAAAACGTGGCACTTCACAGTGCAAAACCTCCAAAAATATAGTATAAGAAAACATAGAACTTCAATTTTTTTTAAAATGAAAAATAAATAAATAAATAAACAAAAACCACCAATAAGAACAAAAATGAAAGGTGCCAGGATCAATGAAATATAATTTACCATCTCCTGTACTTTTCGTTGACGCCTGTAGATACGAAGCCATCCATTAAGAAGTACCTAAATTCCCAAGGATTTTATAAGGCTTAAGATCACTATATGTAATTGTATAAATTCAATAAATGAAGAAGAAATTGCATTCTCTTTGATATAGCCCCTCTAACTGTGAGAAGGATAAAGTACAGTATGAATGAAATTCAATATAATCATATCATAAAAGTAGAGGACAAGACATTTATTGGTGGTCATTATTTTCAAAGCTCAAAATATGTGATATGCTAATGAGATTCCAAGCTAGCATGCTAAGAAGAATTGTTTACTTTTTCATTTTTCTTTGCCATACTACAACAAGTTCCCAACCATGTCCAATAATTTGACAATTGGAACAACACCTTCGAATATGCTAATGAAATTCCAAGCCTATATCAACAAATTTGTTACCATTATGTAAATCAAGAAGGTGCCATGGTGAGGGACCCACATCCTACGATTTCACCACTTTGATTTCTAAATTTTCCTATGGTTTTTAGCACTCATTTGATCATACTTTTGGATTAGATATGTAATTTAATATTTTAATGTAGTAGTGTTTCAATGGCTTGACTTTTGGTTTTGGAGGGTTATGTAACAGACACCTACAGGCACCCACAACTTGGCAGCTGTGCCAGGTCCACAGTTTACACTGCCTTTTATCATAAATACATAATTATTTGTCTAGCAAGGGGATTTCTCCTGCCTTGCAAGTTAGTACTTGCTGTTGATCATTTGTGACATGGATAGAATTTTCACATAATAAATGCCTTGAAGTTATTACTGACCATGGAACCATAGTAATGGGGTAAGATACCTACAAACAAGATGGCAACACTGAATGCTAGCCAAGGCAAGTGGAAGATTGATATGGAAGAAGCCTTTTGCTCCTCCCCTCCAGTTCCAACTCCTGCAAAGCAAATATATAGAAAAAGGGAAACAACAATATTGGTTATGTTTTACCCTATCAAAAAGATTAGCGATGTTTTAAGGATGTTATGCAGTTAAGAAACATGTTTAAAAAACAAGTAACTAAAATGAAGATGTTAAGATGGAAAATGTCAGCAAAAAGAAAGAATAAAAGAGGATTCAGAAGAAAAGTAGAGGGGAAACCAATAGATGAAAAGACAAGTGAAAGCTGTTGAAGATGGTTCAACAACATAAAACAAAGACTATGAATGCACCCATACAGAGGAGTAATCTGAGTCATGTATATGGAGGCAAAGGGCAGGTGGTTGCCAAAAATGGCATGGGTGAAGGCAATAAGAAACTACAAAATTGCTAAAGATCTAATGAAGATATTGCTCTACAGGGAGCAAGATAGAAAAAAGGATTTATGAAACCAAGACAACAGTTCTGATAATTCATCTCATAATTCAATTTTAATAGTTAAGCAACTCCATCTAAAGAGGAGACAATCTTACATGTTGGCTAGAAAAGACCACTGGCTTGCAATTTTTATGTAGTTACATTACTTGATTTCTATGTAGTTACCCACAGTTTTCTGTCCATTGGAGAGTTTTCTGCACAATTAATTTGCAGCTGCCTTGCAATTTTCTTCTTCCTCAAGATGATTATTTCCTATTTTGGTTGTAGGGGCTTGACCCAAAGCTTGCATAGATGCAAGAAGCCATTACTTTTCCACAGCAATAAAAATTGTGTTCTTTTCTGTATCCTCGAGTGAATTGTTTCAAAGATGTAGTCCATAAGAAATCCTAGTTTTCACTTATGTGTAAATAAGCAAGAAAGTATTCAAAGCAGAACTTCATTGCTTATTCACTCATCGCTTTTTACTTATAAATAATCATCACAATGTCAGGATTGTGATATATAAATACCTACAAGATCATTGCAATTGCAATATTCGACAAAGAGAATTGTCAAGAACTTACATTACCTATGGTGCCAATCCCTGCCATAGCAATCCCCATCCAGTCAATAGGATTCATGATCTCCTTTAGATAAAAATGGGAAAAGATACAAAGAATAGCAAGACCACAGCCAGAAACAGGTTGGATTACAGATACCTGAAAATTCATGTTCAAGATTAACAAGGTGGACTTACCATAGACAACAACAATACAGATAAATTCAGAATTAATACTTTCTATTTTTCCAATAAACTTGTTCCCATGAAATGTATGTGTCCTTTATCATGATATGAATATTCATCATCAGAGAGAGACATTAAGGCCACCGGCACAAATGCAAATTCAGGCATATTCATTCAGGGATTTTGGAGGCTACCGCCTCATAAATAACAAGAAATATATGTATATCATAAATCATACACTTTGAAAATTTAAATAGTATTGTTTTCTCACTCCTAACCCAAAATTGTAGCAATGGTGTATGGATGGATTCAGAAGTAATATTTTCTATCTTTCCAATAAATTTGTTCCCATGAAATGGCAAAGTGTTCTTTATTATTATATGAAAAAATCAGAGAGAGAGAGATTAAGGCCACTAGCCCAAATGCCCACACAGCGCAATTCCTTCACATATTTTGGAGGAAACAGCTTCATAGGGTAGCAAAACAAATATGTCATAACCCCAAATTTCAGCAAAGGTAGTGTTTTTCAACTGACAGGAAAAACAATTTATAGAAATAAAGATGTCATAGGCCATAAAAGCAAATGTCAAGTAAAGAAAATAACAATATCACTTGCCACCAATTCACTTACAGGGGCTTGAGACAAAGCTTTTAACATCAATAGAGCTCCAATTATATCCATCAAAAAACCTACAATCCAAGTTTTATTGAAAGCATAAGCTCTAATCACCTGCAACCACAAATAAAGAAACTCAAGTTAGATAGGAATAACATAGAGGCAAGAAAAGGTGCAGAATGAACATGATATGGAATCCCAATTCCACGGCATTCATAAACACCGTCTTCCCTATGAAACCGCTCTTCTGGATTTGGGTCTATAGAATTGATTTCAATCCAAATCCATCAGGAATATGAATGAACCAAACTGTTAATTTGAGGCTTCAACTCCAATAATTTTCACCCAAAATCAATAAACATAAGACTTTGATCCAATTTTGTCAAAATCTTCACACCAATCCCCAGTTTGGTTGCGGAGAAATTACCGGAAAAAAGTCACAATTCTGAATGACAAGTTTTTCATTTCTCAGATCCCAGGCAAGCAGCACCATTTGGTTGCCAAGAAAACGTGGGAAAAAGTCACAACCTTCAACCTCAAAATCCTCATTCTTTCAGACCCCAGAAAGAAAAAACACCTATTCCGCTTAATTCAGTCACATTCTTCGTATTGTCATAGACCAAAACAACCCACAAAAGAAAAAAAAGGGAATAACAACAACATAGATACAAAAGATCCCAACTTTCTATAATTTTCTTTGCCTTTCTGGGCAACCAAACAATAAAGACAACAACATCACACGAGACATGAGAAGAAGGAACATGCCTTGAGCTTGAAGGAAAGCGGTGGAAGAATCACAGTGCCCTTTTTCTGAAGGACTTTGCCGATATTGTTGCCAGCGGTGGCAGCTAACGTTAGGCAGATCGATTCCCACATCGCTCCCTGCCTTTTCTCTAAAATCCCACCTTTCTCTCTAGAATTTGTTGTATCTCTATATATAAAATGACGTTTCGCGGAGGTTTTGATTTCCCCTTGCTACAATTTTTGTGCGTTTGTTGTTTTGCTAGTGGCAGAGTTGTTTGGGAGTGGTAATAGCAAAAGTGGGTGTGGCAATAGGGAAGAATGTGATGTCATTGGTACAGATGGCATGAGGATATTGGGTTTGGGACGTTGTTAGATTTCATAGGTAAAGGACCCAGAGGCTGAGTTGGCAAGATCGAGTTGTGATGTGGGTTTACATGATGAATTGGCAAGACGAACGGTATGATTTGCAGGGGCTTAAATGCTGATCTGGCAAGATTATTATGATAATCATGTGCTATTGTTATTTAGTTGGCAAGATCACTGGTGTGAATTGTGAGTTTCGATGCTGAGTTGGCAAGATCAAGGGCGGGATTTGAGGGTTCAGATACTGATTTGACAAGATTATTATGATAACCATTTACTCCTATTACTGAGTTGGCAAGGTCAAGGATGGGATTTGAGGGTTTAGGTGCTGACTTGGCAAGATTGTTATGTTACTCATGTGCTTTTATTGCTGAGTTGGCAAGATCAAGGGTGTGTGGTTTGAGGGTTTGATGCAAACTAGGCAAGATTCTTATGTTAATCATGTGCTACTGTTGCTGAGCTGGCAAGATGAAGGATGTGATTTGAGAGTTTGGATGATGACTTGGCAGGATTATGGGGGCATTTTTCTGACAATCATGCGCTATGGTTGCAACAAAATAGTTTTAAACTTTGTTTAGTATCAACCATTGTTGGAAGGTATAATATAAAGTTGTATTTCATTTATTTAAATTTTTTCAAATGCTATTTAAATTATATTATAGTTTACATACGGTCAAAATCTGTAAAGTAAATAAATAGTTTTATAATCTTTGTATAGCCAAAAACTATAAAGAAAATTAAGTAAAATCATTTCTCATTATTACTATATAATAATTATTTTGGAAAATGATATTTTTATACCTTGAAACTATATGAAAATAAACATATATTTCACATTTACATCACTCAAATGAATTATTAAATCATTGAAATTCTTGTTTGCTAGGATTCAAATTTGATTATATATCGGATCTTATCTTTTTCAGATAGAAGGTTGAAATCACAAAAACCCTAAATTTCATATCGGGAAAAATTAAATCATTTTGATAAATGAAGTAATATGATATTATATATAAACCATGTTTGTTTCTAAAGCATATTCTTAAATTACCATCTAAGATATTTAGATGGTTATGTTATATTATTTAATATTGTATGTTTCATCTATTTTTACTATACATATAATGAAAGTCTAATTAAAGATGCTAGAAGAGTTAACCTTATGTTATTAGTGACATGCAAATTTCATATGAATGACACTTTACAAATCATCATTTCCAGAAAATTCTTAATCACATTATATTTTGTATTTTTTTATATTTTATAATCATGGATGTTCGGGCCAGCTTATGTGCACCTCAACTAATCTTATGAGACCCTAAAGTTAACAGCTAGATAAACCTTCAGTGACTCTGAGGGGATTCGAACTGTTGACTATCAGGAACATTATGTTTTGTATTATTATGATGGAAAATGATGGATTTTACTTATGAATGGCAACATAACGAGTCACCACCATTCCCACCTATTCCCTTTCCCACCCCATATTCTTGTTCCAAAAACAATTTTAAAATACTGGTGGATTAGAGTTGGTAAGAGAATTTTTCAGTGATATTTGTACCTATGGAAGCAAGGCATATATGTTTGGAATAAGTTTATATAAATATATATGAAGAGTTCAGCACAACGAAGCAGTCTTAAATGATAATTTCCAGAAGAAATGGCAGCTGACTGACCAAGAATAGCTCTAATGCGCTTACAACTAAGGCATTATCAACCCAATTGTCAAATGGATCCACAAAGGAAATGTAAAGCACAAAACAGAGGTGCTGCCTAACATTAAAGTCACCATTAAGGAAACCCACAAGAATGAGAGTCTCTTCCAACACTGCAAAGACAATCTGAAGACATTGCACACGTTACCAATGAAGTATTGAGATTATTTCAAGTTTGCTTCAGAATGTTTTCAAAAAACAGTTCCCAATTGTTTTTAGAGACAAAATTCTATTTGATGACTCAAATATAAAAAGCAATTTTCTCGAGTTGTTCTCCTTTAGTGTAATATATACTTAACTACAATGCAAAAGTTCTCAAAATCCTTCATATTTTCAATTGTTACTCAAAACACTCCATTAAATATTTGAGAATTTGTTCTAAAAATAGGTTGTTTTTTTATATTTGAAAACATCTAAAATTGGTCCTAAAAAACAACCTATTTTTAGAACCAATTCTCAAATATTTTTACAAAGTGCTAAATCAAGATCCATGCACTCTAATGCAAGGAAAATTTTCTCCTTCCAATCAACCTAATTATCACCATCCAAAAAAGGAACGCGAGATGAATCAAAACTTAAAACAGACAAAGATTAAACAGCTACAAAATCCCTATTGTTAAACCAGAAACTACATCTGAATTTTGAATAGTATATGGGAACAAGCCATGCTTAAAAGATGGACCCTTCTGAGAAAAAAAAAAGTTTGTGTTTCAACATCTAATTGAGAACCAAGTGGAGAGGCTGGTTGGGATCTATGTTAAAGAACAATTTAGGGATCATCCTTGGATGACCTGCAAGAACTCTAAATAATGAGACTACTTCTTACATGGAAAGGTCATTATTCTTCGTCGGTCGGGCTTCATTTAATCAAGCTTGTGATTTGGGAAAAAAAAAAGAATTATACTGAAGGAAACTTGGCATGAGGAACCTCAGCAAGATTGAATTGGGACTGTATCAGAAGATCAGAAACAAAAACGAATGTTTCAAATATCTTCCTAGAAGTTGCAACTAGTGTGTCACAGGCTCACAGGGGAACAATTCCAGACTGGAAACTACCCAAGGAAGTTGATGGAAATTATCAAGCAAGATTAACTGGGGGAAAAGCTCATTGGCCATGTCGATCAGCTCTGACCTTAGATGATTCCCTTCACATTCACACAAACCACCAAAACATGCAACACAGAATCACAATATATCAAACAAGGAAGCTCCTATTAGCATTTCATTTTATTTTTTGAATGTAAATGTTGGGTGCCATTTTACTCAACCAGCATCCTTGTGAGAACAATTTCTGAATTATTCGAACATTCTCATAATAAATAAGTAAAACAAAAGCTTAAAGACTCAACTAAAACTCTATGGATACAAATAGCAAGGCTAATTCCTGAATAATTCAAGTCTCCAAACCCAATAATATACATTATATGAAACTAGCATAAAAGATTAGAAGGTAAAACATATGAAATCTGTGTGATCCGAGCTTAATATAGACTATCACAATAAACCCGAAATAAAAAAGGATTTGGTGTTCAAAACATCCGGTCTAATTAAAAGAATCAAGAGCACACAATGGTTGCTGTTCATTGTCAAGGCAACCTCAAAAGACAGACTTTATCAAGCCGATATCTAGAATGCTAAATGAATGGATTGAAATCCTGCAATTCCAAAAGAATTAGGCTATTTATGACCTGCCCACATGGATGTATCATGAATTTATTACAAAGTTTTGAGATTGCCACACAATTCACAGAACAAAATATGAGAAATAACAATACCCAAGAAACAATCAATCCATAAACTACTTTATGTATAACCCTAAAGCATCTTGAAACTCTTCCTCGGTGGTCCCTCCACCAACCCCACAATTTAGATACATGTATATGGCATTCAAAATGTTAAAAAATTGCATATTTTGATTGGAAGAGTTGAACCCAGAAACTGCGTAACCAAATATTAGGATGAAAAAAGTTGTATTCAACCCACATCATGAATTTATGATCCCAATCCAGGAACCTTAATTCTAAGATGACACATAGTTAAAACAGAGGCACGGAACTTACAAACGCAAAATTCTGAAAAAATTAATAATAATAATATCATAATAATAATCATGACCACCCATAGACTATCCGGTGGTACCTAGCCTTAAGCCATCTGAAGCTATTCCTCAAAGACCCCTTCACCTTGCCTTCCACAGAATAAGCCTTATAGCTAGCAACCCTCTTCTTCCTCTGAAACTCAGGGTCGCTGAAAGTCCAAGATTTTGAAGAAGTCCCACTTGTGCTCTTCCCTTTCTTCAACTTTAAGTCCTTGTTATTACCCATATAGGTTGGGGCATAAGGAACACTGTAAGACCTCATATCATGGAAGTTTGACGGAGTGGGCCTGGATGTGTCATAGTAGGAATCTATCTGCCTCCTGTCATCAACATATGGCTTGGATCTGTAGTCTCCCATGGATTTTCCTTTTTGCAGAGGTACTGAATAGGGTTGTTTTGGAGTGTTGATCTTAACAAGAAAGTCGAGAGGAAGAGGGCAAGTGGGGTCCAGCGGAGAATGAGAAGCAGTGGGGTTGGGTTGTCGAACTGGGGCAGTGGCCTCTGGGAATTTATTCTAGATGGCGTCCTTACCTGGGAATCATATGATATGCTGGCATCTTCTCACAGTCCTTGCATTGACACCCCATTAAGCTAAGGATTTATGTATAAAAATTAAATAATATATTCTAACAATACACTATTTTTTTTTAAATGTGCGATAAATTTTCATTTAGAGAGTATTTGTCAATTGAGACTCTGTTTCAAATCAAATTTATTTCCATTGACCATGGCTCCAAATGAAATTTAATTACTTATTTCTGAAAAAAAAAAAAAAAAAAATTTATCCTCTGATTATGACTTAAACCCACAATTAATTTCTTCTTTCACGAGAAGAAATGATTATCTACTTGATCAAGTTTCTCATTTCTTTTAATGATACAATCTCTCTCTCTCTCTCTCTCTCTCTCTCTCTCTCTAGATGATGCTATTAAAATTGCTTCAATTATCTTGACATTGAATCAAGGATTATACTATTATAGTTTCTATTTTCAATTCAACCAAATTAAGTAAAAGTCTAAAACCACCTTATCTACTTAATCCTTTTTCCGTCAATCCTTTCCCTTTAATGAAAATGAAAAAATACCTAAAAGGCTGGACTCCGGAGGGAGGGCACTGATTGACCATTCAACCAAAATCATTTAAGGACGTTGAAAAAATAACTCAAAAGACAAAAAGCCAAACAAAATGGGCGGCTCAGATTGTCCTCCAAATTTAGCCTCAATTTTCTGACCGAAACCTACGTAATTTTCAAAAAATTGTCCATTATCCCATTATCCCATTATCCCATTATCCATTCTATTTCATTCCTATTTTCAATGGTCATTGGTCACACACTCCAGATTTTGAACAAAAGAAGCAGAAAGGCCAGAATTTCAGCACAAAGGAAGAAAGGAACAGCGGAAGTGAAGTATATGCACATTAGACAATATGATGTTCAGCTTCCCATACCATGGAAACACCAACAACATTTTTCTTATCTTAACAGGAGCCATGAGGTTCCATGTCTGCCCAGCACTCGACACCGATTCGTAATGAGGATAAGGCCAGTCTGGACACTTTTTTTTTTTGGGAGTGACATGCAGCAGAAGTGAGTATTAAAGCTCCTGATCATGGCAGATCATAACATATCATTATTCCACACTACATTTGAACAGAAAATGTTGTGCACAGATGAAACAGACAACATTGATGAGTTCAGAGGACCCCGGAGAAACTACCACCACAGAGTATGCAGACCCATGTTTTGCCCCCCTTTTTTAACCTTTTGCGTTTTTTTTTAATGGATGCTTTTTAAACCTTTTGCTTTTGGTATATGTGGCTATAAACAAAAAGAGTAATATGGGGAGCATTCAGGAGAAACACATAAATGGAATCTATGGGAGATCTTATAGATCAGAAGTAACAGAAAATTTTGGGAGACAAGCATAGACCTCAAAATTTTCACTGGTTTTGTGGCTATATAAGTATCATAAAAAAGGAAAGATGATGTTATGAATTGATCAATCTGAGTTCTGGATCGAGCAATGAGAAAATTTTTCTAAAACATAAGAAAAAAATGAAATGGCATGGGATAACAATATTTGTAATACAAGTTGAGCAACTTTATTCCTCCCAAACAAAGCACACAGGTAGGATAATTATACAATAATATTGGGAGAACAGGGAAAAAAAGAAAAAGAAAGAAAAGAAAAGAGTGAGGTATGGGCTAATCTTCATGTTCCACACCATAGAGAAACAATAAGCCTCTGGTTAAGGTTCTGTTTGATAAGAATGAAAATTGAATCTGTAGTTCAGACTTCAAAAAAGGAAAAGGAAAGGGGGAAAACAATTGTTATGTTGCTTATAAATGAATAAAGTAGCTCAAAGAAATGTTTAAAGTGAAGAGCCAAGAATGGTGCAAGTCCAGCCTCCTGAAACTCAAAAAACCATTTTCTAATCATATTGAGCTTCTCCTCCCACACACAAAAAACTAAAATAGAACAAAACGAATCCAATCCAAACTAAATCCAATTTCTCAAATTGTTCAAGGAAACTTAAAATACAAAAGAAAACTCAGGCAACAAAAGTTGCAACAACGGATTGCCAATATACCCAAAATGAGCAATGGATGTGTCCTGATGTGAAATGCGCAGGACCTGTATCTCCCAATTGTACGGCAAGTTCATTCCATGATAAATTAAGATGCCAGACCTATGAGAACGAACATAATAAATATGACTTTTCAAATAAAAGTCATTTACCTCCATGACCAAAAACTTCATCACAGGAGATCAGCAACATTTGATGGCAGCTCCTCAACCACCACATTATAAAACCTTTGGATATCAGAAAGCATCCTCTCATCATCCTTGGTCACAAAGTTGATTGCCACCCCCTTCCTCCCAAATCGTCCACTACGCCCAATTCGATGGAGGTAGTTTTCTGGCTGTGTTGGGAGGTCATAGTTTATCACAAGAGAGACTTGCTGGACATCAATACCACGGGCCAATAGATCAGTAGTGATGAGCACACGAGAGGAACCAGATCGGAATTCACGCATGATGATGTCTCTTGTGTTTTGATCCATGTCTCCGTGGGTGGCAGAGACTGTGTGGTCACGGCTGCGCATCTTGTCCGTCAGCCAGTCAACCTTGCGCCGGGTGTTCACAAAGATGACACTTTGGGTGATCGCCAGCGTCTCATAGAGATCGCAAAGTGTTTCAAGCTTCCATTCCTCTTTATCAACATTGACATAGAACTGTTTGATACCCTCAAGGGTGAGCTCATCACGTTTCACCAGAATCCTCACAGGTTTATTCATGAATTTCCTTGTGATCTCAAGGGCCTCAGGTGGCATCGTGGCAGAGAACACCCCAACCTGAATCTTTGATGGCAGCAACTGGAAAATATCATAGATCTGCCAAATGAAATTTCAGTATCAAGACAAGAAATCAGCATTAGAATGCACATGAAAGTCAGAAAACCCACAACAAAATGCTTGCAACCACATAGCTAAAATATACAAAAAGCTTGTCAGCCTAAAACTTAGATATATCCAACTAAAGACCAAAACCCAAATTGTAATAAACAAATGTGTTCCCTTTCCTGCATAGTTTTATATCACACTGAATAAAAAAATACCTCATAGAAATGTGCCACTATACCATATCCAGACAAAAAGCTGACAACATCATACTGACAGTTATAGAGAGTAGTAGCAAACAGCACAACAAAAAGATATACAGAGCAAAGGCAAAGGAAGAACCTGATCCTTGAAACCTCGTGAAAGCATTTCATCTGCTTCATCTAACACAAACATCTTAATGTAATCAGGACGAAGTGATTGCCTGCGCAACATGTCAAAAACCCTACCAGGAGTACCCACAACGACATGAACCCCACTTGAGAGAATGCGCTGGTCTTCACGGACACTGGTCCCACCAACACAAGCATGAACCTTCACACCAAGATAATCACCTAGTGCTCGCATAACCTTTTCAATTTGTTGGGCAAGTTCCCGAGTGGGTGCAAGGACCAATGCCTGGCATTCAACTAAGCCATAATCAAGCTGCTGCAAAATTCCAGAGCAGAAAGTTGCTGTTTTTCCAGTTCCAGACTGTGCTTGCTGAATTACATCAAGCCCCTTGATGAAGGGAACAATACCTCTTTGCTGAATTGCAGAGGGCTTCTCAAAACCTACCAAGAAAGTTAGATCCAACTTTCAGCTTTTCATTTTTCCATGAAGGTGGCTCAAAACATAAATAACAATAAAAAACAGGCAGTGATTCATGATGCAGCAAAATGTAGAATTTCACTACTCCTGAACCACAAACTTTTGAACCATATATATATACGCATGGTTAAAGCTTAAATTTACCATTTTGAATCAACTGACAAGTGGAATGTCCTCAAGAGAGCTATCCTAGACAACAGACATATTTCCTACTTAAAGAAGTATTAAAGGTAAACTACCGTATGCATAAATGCCTCTCAGGAGATTCTCTTGCAACCCCATCGCATCAAAACTATCATAGACCTCATCATATGATGTGAAGAAATCTTGTCCATCAGTCCCAAGTCTGCTCCCATCAATTATTCAAAAATAACATGAAATTCAATTAATAACATTACAGTGTTAGCATCACATCCCCAAAAGTTCTTGTGTCAATAAAAACATAAAGAAACAAGGAAAATTACTGCTAATGCAACAGCAACAACCATCTGATTAAGGGTTAGAAAACAAAACTTACAACTCATTCATTTTGCTATCATATTGACGAGCATCAAATTGTGATCCTTCCGGTGCCAAGCCAGCCATGACTATAGCAAGCACACGAGTTATAAACATATTTTGAAGAGTGGTAATGAAATCAACCCATGAATAGAAACAACACCAAATTTAATTACAAAATTGATTTATTCCTGACCACTTGTGATGAATTCATGAAAGGACACATACACACTCTTGTGCATTCATTATACATTCTTTCATAACTATCAATAGGAAGTATGTATTCATAAAAAATTTTGGATCTTAAAGACTGAAAACAACCCACAACCTTAATAAACTATCATACAAAAGGAAAAACTGATAGGTTAACATTTCACATGACACACAATCAAATTACTAAACACCAAAAGAAATATGCTGAATTTAAAAAATAAGCATTATTGTTAACCTTACAAGTCTATATGAAACTATAAACTAGTAATTGATAAATATTTACAAATGTATCATCTTTAATAAAATATTAGAAAAGCAATGTCAAAGCTTTTACATTATATACTCGATTAAGGACGAGAACAAGCCACCTCCATAACAAACTATTGAATCCAAAGGAAAACCAATAATAAATTTCCATGCCTTTCATTCTACTACTACTTGAGTAACTGAAAAAGAAATTGACTTAAAAAATAAGCAACATAGTTTGCTCATAATATAATAAACTAATAATTTAATAAATACTTACACATATTGTCTTATGTAACAATAATACAAAAAAATCTTAATTTTAAAAAAAAAATCACCATAGCTTCCTCGTAGGTCGATACTGACCTATAAAGTACTAATTTAACAAATATTTACACATATTATCTAATGTGACAACAATATACAAATTCTTAATTCATGTCATAGATTTGATTAGATTCCTGCTCAACTAACTTTAAAAAAGGAAAATAATTAAATCAAATCTCAAATATAATCATAAGGGTTTCCTATCAAAAAAAAATATAATCATAAGGGTTTCCTCATAAATCAATCTTAACCTAAAAACTAATGACTTTCAACATTTATTGTGTTCAATCAATTCAGACACTGCTGGCTTATTGGTAAACATTAGAAACTAATTTGTAAACTACAAATTCCTCATAAGTTGATATAAACCCCCAGACTAAGAATTTAATAAATACTTACACCTCCTATCTTATGTAATAATATAAAAAAAAAATTCCCAATTCGCATTATACAATTGCCAACCAATTAAATTCCTACTTGATAACTTAGAAAAAAAATTCTCAAATATAAGCATTAGGGAAGCATTAGGGTTTCCTCACAAGTTAATTGCAACCTACAAACCAACCACTGATAACACTTCAAAATTTTCCATGTACCATCAATCCAAACACTTTTTGCACATTGGCAAACATCAGAAACCAATTAGCTTCACAATATATATGGAAAAACTTAGGAAAAATTTAAATTCTTTGGGATATTAATGATAAACATGACATAAGCATTCAATAAAGCAAATAGTAAGCAAATTCAATAGAGATTACAAAATTTTCCAGAGACTTTCCCCGCATTCCTAAACATCATAAATAGGGTTGATTTCACTCACCCCTCTCAAGGTTTTAGCTAAGTACATCTACCCCCATTGGTTTAAAATTTCACCAAAACCTTTCTTATTTTGAGTGAGAGGGGAGGTGAGTGAAAACAACAAATAAGAAGGATGGGGGATGTACCTAATGAAATTTCAAACCAATGGGTGTTAGGTCCATTTAACCAAAACCAAAACCTCAGGAAAGATGAGTGAAATTAACCCTTATAAATATATAAATTCTACAGTAAAGCTTCAATGTATGGAAAACTACTGATAAATACATGGCATAAGCGTTCAAATAAAGCAAATATCAACCATATTCAAACATAATTTTCCAGAGGCCCACGGCATATCGCGACTAAAAGGAACCAATTTTCTCCCTAAAAATTTGGGCATTACAAAACTTTAATCAACGGAACATTAGCAATAAATATAGCAACCAATCATTCAATCACAGAAAATATGGCGCCATTCAAGACAGATGCATAAAATTCTACATAAAAATAAAAAATAAAAAACAGTAAGAGATGTGGAGAAAAAGTAAAAAATAAACATACAGAATACGAGAGTAAGATCTGGTAGCTAAGCTATAAACAAATAGAGAAGTAAAGGAGTGAGCACCTGAAAGCGAAGAGCAAGAGGTGGATTAGGGCTAGGGTTAGGGTTAGGGTTTCCCCAAACTCCTCGGATCCGCACGCAGTGAAGAGGAGTTAAGGCAACGTTAAGAGAGATCGAAAGAGACTGTGGGAGAGGAATTTATAGTCATCTTCTTTCCTTATTTTGCCCCCGGGTTTGGTATTATTTACTGGTTTGTAATTGTCAATACGACGCCGTTTGAAGGGGTGGATTTTCTATTTTTCTAAATTATAAATTATATAGAACTTATATTTGTAAATAGGAGGTCCATATTTAGAAGTTTTTTTATAATGCTAATATCTAAAAAAACTCGGTTTCCAATGAATTTTAACATTAAAAAAAGAAATAGGAAAGGGTTGTAATTTTTGGTTTGATTTATTTACATTTTATTTTGATACACTAGTTATTTTGTCTTTAAATAATAATTTCTAAAAAGTAATATAAGGATTCTTTAAAACTTACCTTAAAATGATAATAATTTTTAAAAAGTGAAGGAATTAAAAAAAAATTTACTAATTCAAATTTTAAAAATAAACTTAATTTTATATTTTTTTTATATATGAAAACAGTTTTTAAAAACTATTCTTTAATATTTTTTAATATAAAAATCTCTTTAATAACCTAAAACGTTTTTAACCTATTTTTACTATTTTAAATGTGTTTTAAAAATATTTTTTACATCTAACACCTTATTTTTAATCATTTTATATATTTGTATAATTATTTTTTAAAATAATTTTTAAAAAATAAATGAAAACAACTAAAGAGATGTAAGACTCTGAAACATATATTATTTTTTATTTTCAATAATATAAAACATAAATAGTTTTTTAGTAGCTAAATGTAGTATGAAAAAAAGAGATGTAAGACTCTGAAACGCACAAAAAAAAAAAAACCTCGATTATTAAAAATAGTTGTCGGACATATTATAATATTTTTTATTTTTAAAAGTAGAAAATGTAAGGCTCACTATTTATAGTTATAGGCATTGTTTAAATGTTTTTGTTGAAGTAATTAACTATTTTGTAATAAAATAAGTAGAAATCTGGATCAATTTGCTTGCATTAACTAAATTTTGGAAAACATGAATTTTAATTTGTATATTTAATATTTCAATCATGATATGTTATATATCCTTATTGAATTATAAAATTTTTAATAAAAATCGCATAAGTACGTTATTCAATGTTGACACATTGTTTGATATTCAATTCACAAAAATGACTTATGATTTTGATATATTATGTCAAATTTTTGTATTGAATTAAATTTGAAATAAATAATTTTTTCTATTAAATACATAAATCGATGATGTTTGGTTTTTGATTGAATAGAAAAAATTAAAAGTATTTTGATAATATCAACCAACATAATTTAATTGAACTTATCGATAATAAAGCTACTTTTATTAGAATAAAAAAAATAAAATATTTTGATTTTTTTATTAAATCAAAAAATAAATGTCACCTAAAAAAGTTCTAACATGATCAAAATTTTGATTTAAAAATTTTCAAATAGACATAGATATTTAAGCGGGACAAATGAATAACTCTGTTCACAACTTAAAATAGTTAGAAATAATAAAAAAAAATCATAAATTAACATGCAATTATAATAATGGGTGTTAATTGTAATCAAATCCACGCTTGTCTTCTTCACATAAGAATAAACAAGAAGTTGGATTGTTCTTTTTTTAAAAATAAAAAATAAAAAATTGTGCAATTGTTTTTTTAAGAATGGCGGCCGCCGCCAGAAGTATAGGAAACCAGTACTGACGTGGTGTAATCCGATTGGTTGACAAGCACTGAAGATACAAAGGCACATTAAGCAATCAGGAAAGGAAACTGATTAGTTACGTAATTAATTATAATTAAAAATTAAATCAATTCCCCCACAGTGTAAATCAGTCGATTCATTCTCCAAAAATTTACTCACACTGCTCAGAAAACTGTTAAGAGTTCTCTCAACCTCCAACTTCTGAAATTTTCTTCTGAATTTGCGAGAAAAGCAATTATGTTTCTAATTTTTTATTTTGTTGGTTTACTTAATCTTCTGTGATTTCATTGTTTTTTCAGTGTAATCTGCTTTTCTCTTCATGGGTTTTGATTCTTAAGTCCGTTTGTTTCCCGGAAAACCGTCCATGAGAAAAGTCTTCCTGCATGGTGTTTAAATTTTCCTTTTTATGTAATGCATGCAAGTGGTCCTGGTATAACTTTCATGTTCTATGGACGGCTTCAGTCTGTTGGCTGAGTAGATTATGAAGTAAATAATATGAGAAAAAGCAATATTACTTATGAGTTGATTTTATAAATTATTTTTTTGAAAACATAGATGAAATATTATCACAGATTTGAAAAAGAAAACTATTTTTGGTAGTAAAATGAGGAAAAAAATTACTAATGCTAGGCATTTTTTATCCTTAGAATTTTCTTGTTCAGTGTTGGGTTTTAGACTTGATATGTATAAACTTAACTTAGTAGGAAAATAATATCATTTTGTTAAAAAAAAGGCCAAGAATTATAACATATCTCCTTTTCCATGAGATTTATCATCACCCTTTCTTAATAACAAGATCAATGATTTCTTCTCATGATCATGCTCGGTAAAGTAGTGATTTTTGGTCTGTATTCAGTTCATATATATATTTCTGTGCTTTTAATATGGATTTTGATTTGGAAGGGTTTATATTGATAATAGCTGTTTTCCTATGGATTCATTGTAATTTTCTTTTCTTTTTCCTTTTTCGATAGTGATGGCAAAATCTTCTGAAACATCAAACTCTGATTCTCATCAGCGTGACAGCAACATGAATGGATTGTAAGTTGTTCCAATGGAGTTGATTTAATTTCTGTATATTACTGTTTTTCTTAATTGTTTTTCGGGTTTTTAAAGTTTGTTTGCTCATGATTAAAGGGCTTCAGAGCAGCAAGGGGGAGAGTTTCTCACAACATATGATGAAGTTTGTGATGCTTTTGATGATATGAGATTGAAAGAAACCTTTTGAGAGGCATTTATGCATATGGTAGTGCACTAGTCCTCATTCTTTTTTAATCCAATTTCATCTTTGTGGTCTGGAAGATTTGATTTCTGATTAGGTGATTGTTGAATGTTCTGTGTGAAGGAATCCAGAAGCCATCTGCAATTCAACAAAGGGGAATTGTACCCTTCTGTAAGGGTATGGATGTGATTCAGCAGGCCCAATCCGGTACTGGGAAACCCGCGACTTTCTGCTCAGGGATCCTGCAGCAGTTGAATGAGGAATTAGGCCAGTGTCAGGCTTTAGTCCTTGCTCCTACTAGAGAGCTTGCCCAGCAAATTGAGAAGGTCATGAGAGCCCTTGGTAATCACTCGAATGTTAAGGTTCATTCTTGTGTTGGTGGGACTGTGGTCAGGGAGGATCAGAGAATCCTCTCTGCTGGTGTGCATGTTGTTGTCGGTACTCCAGGGTGTTTTTGACATGCTGAGGCGGGGCTCTCTCCGTGCTGACTCCATCAAGATGTTTGTTCTGGATGAGGCTGATGAAATGCTCTCTAGAGGCTTTAAGGATCAGGTCTTTATCTAGCTCTTGCCCGTGTTTTCATAAGAATTTTTGTAGCCAAAACTTGTGTTCGTAAATTTTTTCTTGCCTGCAGATCTATGAGATTTTCCAGCTTCTGCCGGAAAGACAGGTGGGTATTTTCTCTGCTACAATGCCCCCTGAAGTTCTTGAGATTACCAAGAAGTTCATGAACAAGCCTGTGAGGATTCTTGTGAAGCGAGAAGAGCTGACCCTTGAAGGAATCAGGCAGTTTCATGTCAATGTTGAGAGGGAGGTTTGAAACACTATGTGATCTTTATGAAACCTTGGCAATCGCCCAGAGTGTAATCTTCACAAACACTAGGCGTAAGGTCGATTGGTTCACTGACCAATTGCGGAGCCGTGACCATACAGTGTCAGCTACTCATGGGGACATGGACCAGAAGACCAGGGATCTGATCATGCGAGAGTTTCGTTCTGGATCCTCTCACGTGCTCATCACTACCGACCACCAGTGGGATTGATATGTCCAGCAGGTCTTTCTGGTTATCAACTATGACTTACCAACTCAACCAGAGAACTACCTTCACCGGATTGGAAGGAGTGGGAGATTTGGAAGGAAAGGTGTTGCAATCAACTTTGTGACTCGCGACACTGAAAGGATGCTGTTTGAAATCCAGAACTTTTACAACTCTGTGATTGAGGAGCTGCCTGCAAATGTTGCAGAATTACTTGGATGAGAGGAGGTACTTGTTTGACAGTTACTAAAAAGAGTCAAGAGTAAGTTGCTAATTTGGTTGATACTAATTTTAGTTCTGGTTTCTCAATATAGATTTGATGATCTTGTTACTGGGGAAACATGCCCCATGGTTCAAATCTTGTACCTGTTTTGAGACTTCTTAACTTTATATGGATAGAATTTTGACCAGTCTAAAAGGGAAGTTATACACTTTTACTAGTGGCATTGCCTATATTTGTGATTCTATCATCAAATATTCTTTTCTGAGGAAAAGATTTTGTTCCCATGACTGACTTAGTGATGAGAAATGGGAGTAGTCTTCATTCTGGATAAGGTTTAACATTAAAGTTACTCATTTTTCTATGCTTATTTTCTTATCCTCCAAACATGATAGTGCAAATTTAATTTAAGCAGCAAACAGAATAAGACACCCAGTAGGTCTCTGTTCACGGTGACCAAAAGGACTGAAACAGAATGAGAACATGGCATATGAATATGATGAAGATATTGGTTGAAAATTTTAATATTTTTTGGTACGGTGATAACGAATGTAAAATATTTTATTGTTTACTTTATATCTATCCTCATGGAACAGCATCAAATATGATCTTATTGATCTATCACAACTGATTAAAAGGGTTTCCAATGAGTGGGAATATGAGGATTTAGTGAAGCGAAAAGTTCTCTTACTAGAATCTTCCTTCTAGATGATGCTGCACCTCTGCTGTCTGTTGAAAGTAGCAGTTTGATCCACCTTCTAGGAGTAGAACTTTTATTGGTTGTTCTGTCTTCAAGCTCAATTACTAGTAGCTCTTATACTAGCTACGTTTAGGAAGAATAATATGTGGGCTTGCCTCTAATCTCTACCATAATAACCGAACAACTGCGTTTTATGACTTTGAAATTCTTGATATGACATCCAATATAGATGTTAGCTCCAGGGCTGGTTGTTTAATGCTATGAAACAGTTGAATGAATGCTAAGAAAATCAAAGTGTTTATCAATATATCGAGACTTCTAGGACTTATTCCTGAGGATTGATCACACAAGGCAAATGGGAAGAGTAGGATTCTCATATCATTCACTCAAAATCACTTGGATGGTGCAAATCAGAGCATACTAGATAGGGAACTTATGGCTGGGCTCAGGCCACCAAGAGGCTTACCCTAGGGCACCACTTGGAAGTCTAGGAAAACCCGACAAGTTCATATCCATTTTCTTAGCCGAAAGTAGAAGAAGATAGGATCAGAACATGCTAAGCCACAAAACCTTTAACTGCCATTAGAGCAACCTGGAAAAGAGCTTCATGGCAGAGAGAAGATGCTTCTCATAAGTGAGGCAAGTGGGTTGTACTCTTTTTCCACACATAATTTTTTTTAAGCAAAGCTGTTAGGAATCAACATGTATGTCAGCACTCCCCTCATCTCCCACTCTTGAAAGGGAAAGTCCACAGCACATTAAACAATAGCCCACTTCCCTAAAGGGAAAAAGATTTTATATCTTTAGCTGAGCCCACCATTTGTCATCATGGGAGCCAGAGTCTTCTTCATGCTATGGAATAGGAATTTTAGGTTTTCCACCATTAATGGCTCCTTCCTAGCTATTATCCTCACTGTTCACTCATTTGAATGCCTGCTCCATCAAACACGAAAGTCGCTTCTGTTATGATATCTTAATCTCTGGTTAACTTCCCCGAATCATTACGTGACATGAGATGCATGCATGATTTGAGGAAATGCCTTGGTGAACCAATTATCATTGCTCATGTTTACTCTATGCGAGTATCATATCTAATCAGATTATTAATATTAGGCACAATATGGAATGTGGAAAAGGTATGACGTTCGGTAATTAACTACGCGTTTATAGTGATTGGTTTGAACATTGTCAATGATTCTTTGCATTATTATACATTGGATTAATATAAAGCATATATACTTTGTGCTGCTTTAGCGAGCGCCGTATTATGTCTTTGAGCAGGCTTGTGTCACTGAGGCTCTGTTGCACTCTTATTGGCTGATCGATTCATTACGGATAACTTTTCCTTTTACTTTTTCTTTTTCTAAAGGGAAGGTGCCAACCATTACAAATAATTCCTTGTTTTATATTCAAATTGATTTCTAGTTAGTATAAATCTAGGCACCTTTGGATGTTCCTTAGCAATGAAATGATTCCATTTTGATTAATCATAGCTAGCTATTCAAGACATAAATCAGTCTCTTGAGTAGTCATCAATTCCATTTCAACAAATTCTAAATAATTTTCTACTCAACCAAACACAATGGTATATATGTAAAGCATAAAAGTCCCACTTACTGGATCGAAGTGATATGGCATTTGAATGACCATGGCAACTGAATTTTCCTTGATGTATTTTGCTTTTCTTCTGATCGGCAAAATGGATTACTTCTAACTTCTGATTAGCCAGCTTTGCATGTATGGTCTTTAAGAAACTTAGCTAAAATGTGTTATGTGTTAATGAAGCTGCTGCTGCTGAAGCCACATGAGAGGCATGATCATCTTTATTAGGCTTTCCATGACCGGTCTGTGGAGCTCCCTATTATATTGTATAAGACTTCTCGTTTATTGAAGAAGGCACTGTCATTGGACAAATTACAAGTAGAGCATAAGAGTATAATTCAATTTCAATGAAACAGACTTCATTGGAGTTTTTAAGTATGGATCTTCAAGTTGTTTCACTAGTATTTGAAGATACAAATTAAACTGATACCATTCTACTCATTACCATATCATCTCTGTGTGTAGTGGGAGCTTTCACTGACAACAGTGGAGCAAGTCTCTTCTGATGGAATGTCCAAACAGTCCCTCATATAAAGCTTAACATTTTTTTTATTAAAAGAAAGATAATCTCTCTCTCTCTCTCTCTCTCTCTCTCTCTTTGTCTCTCTCTTTCTCTCTCTTTGTCTCTCTCTCTCTCTTTGTCTCTCTGGGTGTTCAAAGTTTTTCTATGGAAACCATTTAATGAGGAAGACCAGACCAAAGCATGGGGAGAGAGAGAAGATTGGGAGGTGAAGGTGATAAAGGAGGAAGAGTGAAGATTGGGTGGCTAGAGATTTAGAATTACAAGATGCATTGGTAACAGTAATTGAATAAATGAGTCTGGTTAGATTTGTATGGGAAGAAATCAAAAGATAAGTACTTTTCTCTCTCTCTCTCCCCCACACCTCCACCCCCCCGGCTAAATAGTATTAAAATATTAGGGGAGGCCAATAAAAGTTAAACTCACATTTATTCCAATGTCCATGAATCCTACCCTTTTTCATCCTATATAAAGGAAGCACATCTTCATTTCTCCATACACAGAACCAAGGCAGTGTTTTAATGTAATGGAACAGTTCAGGTGGGAGGAGGAGGAGGCCAAAAGAGGGTGGGTGGGTTTGTCTTCTCCAACAGGCTTATGTTTGTATGGGAGTTACAAATGGTAAGGAATAGGTGACAGAAGAGAGTGAGCACACATGGTCTGTTCTTGCATGGGTCCATGCTTGAAGCTCTGCGTGCTCACTCTCTATCTGTCATCTGTCCTCTCTCTCTCTCTCTCTCTCTCTCTCTCTCTCTCTCTCTCTCCCTCTGTGTGTGTTTGTGGGGTTGTGTGCCTGTTTGAGAGTCATCTGGGTGTCTCTTCCATTGCATATTTCCCCATAGCAGGCACCTGAAGTTCACTCAGATGGAACAGAAGGAGCTGCAACATTTCAGAGAGGAGACCAGTTTGAGTCTCATCTCTCAAGTGGTGGTTGCAGTTAAATTAACCTCTTTTTGGACACCTTCCACATTGAACACAAAAATCACTAGCCACCTCAGTGCCTTCCTGCTTGCCTGCATGCATGTTTGCTTCATTTTTAAGTTATTCTAAGCCAGGACAGCTGAATCTTGATCACTGATTCTGATGTCACTTGCAGACATCAAGTTGAAGTATACATGTGCCTTCGTCAAAGCCAAATCTTCTGATTTACTTGAGCTTAATATTCCTTTCTACTTGTGAAAATCAACATCCCACCCTCCTTGTTCATGTTCTCACATTTGTGTTTGCCCCACCAAAAATAGGCTAATTATGAACAAATAAGAAATCCAGGACTTTTCTGTTAATGAAAAACTGATTTTATTTATTTATTTATTTATTTTTGGGATCTTGCTTGGGAGGTGGATTTCTGACATGTCTTTTGTGAGCAGATACTGATCAAATACCGTTAAGAACCACAGCAGTGGATCAACTGTACAGATCTTATCAATATGTCATAAAGGTTCATAAATTGTTGAGTCTTTAGAGACCCACTTCAGAGTGGGGTTCCTAGAAGTTTATGGATGTCTTCTTTTAACAGTATTTCCCTCACTGTTTGTAGTCTATGCTGATGATAGTGATCTGGGTGTATGTGTTCCAGCTTATTACCTTCTTGTTTTTGCAGAAAAGCAGATCTGGAAAATGACAGTTTCATGTGGGCAATACAAGAAGTGAATGGAAGTGGATAGATCTTAGATACTCTTTTTCTCTCCTTTATTTTTTCTTTTCAGTTATATGATTGTAAGTATACACTCCAGGATGAATGACCTGGGTGGGAGTCTGTTGTTCTATGTGTTAATGATTTATTATACTGATAATGTGAACAATGACATGCATTTCATCAAATAATATTGTTATCATTCTTGAAACCGGAAACCAGGTACTGCCAAATGCAATACTGAGGGAGATAGGAAGATTTTAGGGTTTTAGGCATGGAAGATGCGTTACAGAAAGAGTAGTGTCAAGTTGCCTTTTCCTGAATCTCTAACCTTAGTCTCAGGGTTTGGAAGACTCAAAATTTAGACAATTCACAACAGAATCAACATGATCATTTCATTCCCAGGAAAAATACCATCACAATAGAAAGAAAAGGTATCAATGTACACATCCATTACAAACAACTGTTCTCCTGTTATATCACAAGAGATGAATGGTGGAACTCTTATAGACAAGGAACTTGAGTGATGCTGCTATTCTGATCTTGCTTGCTTTGAGAAAAAGGAATGGCACCTTCACCATCTCCAGTGACGATACTCGAAGAAAGATGAATGGAGTTGACAGCACCCTTGTGAGAAATTAAGCTCTAGATCGCCTCTTTAGCAACCCTTGTGAGAAAACCTTCAGATTCTCAGTCCTCAACCTCAGAATTGATGACAAAACTCGGAAATACTGTAGTGACATCCCTAGAAAATGACCAAATAATGTTTGAGAAGTAATTAATCAATAAGGTGAAACAAGTTCTGGGTTTAGTAAAAGAAGACTGAAGACTTGAAGCAGTGAAAGAAGTAACTAAAGGAAATATTAAAGACATATAAACTCGTGGCTTACTTCAAATAAGAAAGACTCATGTTGTTTAAGAGGTTTGGGTGTCTAAGTACAAAAGCCTTCCATTCTTCTTTACTGATTTTGCCATCCCTGTCAGCATCAGCATCAACAAATGTCTGTGGGTAGAATGAAGATCATGTGAGCATACATGCTCCAAAAGAAAGATCAAGGATCAAGTAAACCCAATACCTTGTCAATGATAGCCTCAAGAAGATCATCTGACAGATCCATCTCCGATTCCATCAAAGTGGCAATTACCATTTGCTTAACCTAAAGACAATGACTTCTTTTAGATTATGAGTTTCATATGTAACGACCTGCTTCCTCTACTTGTATAGATGTTATCCGCTCACAGCTTTAAAATGTGCTTATACACTTAAAGAGGGATATCACAATCAAACACCTCCCCTCTCCCTCCCCTCAAAATGCATACATATAATTAAGAGGAGGCTATTGCATATTTTGTCTGGAACTTCTTCTCTTAACCGCTATAAGATATCACAAAATATCATACAGGAATAATAAACCTGCAAAAATACTAATGACTAAGCACTTAATTACCTAGCAAAACAAGAGCAAGCCATGTACGGCTTCCCTTACTTCAAGGGTCTAAATCCAATTTATAATTCTTTATTCATAAAGTAGGAGAAGTTCATGACTGAAAGCTATTATCCGGATAATTAAATGCTAGAGTATGGATTAGAGCATCTAGCATAACTTTAAGATCAGAGGCCCATAACATCCCGAAAATTTCGGGCAGCCACTCGTCAAAACTACAACAAACATGTGATTCAGAGATTGATTTTGATTCCTCTCTACACCCCCCTTCAAATATGTGAAATTTCATGACCTGGAATATCTTTGTAACAAAACAAACAAGCCAACACAAGCAGCCTTTACAATAAACCCAATCAGCTAAAATCCTGAAAATGGAATATTTATCAGGACATTAATCAATATTTCTTCAGATGTATTGCATTATTAATTTTTGGCAACAATTGATGAGAAAACTATACTCACGTCTTCTCTCTCAATAAATCCGGTTTGTCTCAGGTCATACAGCCTAAATGCAACTGCAAGAAATAAAGGAAAACACAGATGTATTATAACCATGTGACATATCTTCACAATCAATCCCAAAAAAGAAAAAAGGGTTTGACATTTGGACTCTTACAATCTATTTTGTTTTCCATTGGGGCATAGGGATGGAAGACACTGAGTGCACGGACAAATTCATCAAACTCAATTGCACCATTTTTCCTTTCATCAAAAAGATAAAATACCTAGAGAAGAAAAGGCAATGGCTGAATACGTGCATTAATTAGAAACCAAACACAAGTTGCTTGCAAAATATCGCTATGGATTAAAGAAACCCCATATTTTATATCTTAGAAGTAAGATAGGGATAATCTTCCATAGAATTAGCCAATAGTTATAGTACCTTCTGAGACTAGTGAGAAAATAGGGTCATAAAAAATGGCCACGTATCAAGGAGCAGGGATCCAGCATAATAGGTTAAGTACATTGCCACATAACATCTTTTATCATAACCAAGTTTTAATGTGTACAAGTCAGAACTACTCAGTAAACTCCATCAGATGGTTCAGCTTACTCAATTGCACAGGAGGTTTATTAGAACTTGTAGAGTTCAGATTGTTCTTCCTCGAAAACAGCTCTCCAACTTATGGCAAAGAAAACAAGAGGAATACAAAGCAGATTCCTACAGCTGAATTTGAGGCAATACTAAGTTTTAAACAAAACATAAGGCAAACTTCAGATTCCAAAATCTCTTGAGGTGAACAAATATCCGGTATCAAATGATGTGTGGAGCACGTGTTAAAGAATGTGTTAATCAAGGCCAAAATGAAGCCAAATTTCATAAAAGCCAGTTATTGAAACCAACCCAGGTTAAAATTTTGAATGAATCCAAGTTCAAATCATATATTTGTATTATTTTAAATAATTCCAAATAACAGACAAAATATACTACAATTAAAGAAGCAATTTTGTCATTAGATGGCACTAGATGTCAAGCAGAGGGTCCATCTAGCTTTGGAAGGAAAAATAACAGGGTTAAAATGTCCTACAAATTTACATGCCAAGAAAAGGCAAGCATTTCCTATTCCCACCATACCCATCACTGTATATAATTATTAAGCTCAAGGTCAATGTTTAAGGAGCAGCAACTAGTAATTCTACAATAGTGCTGGTAATAAGCTTTTCTCTGCTAAACTTTTCAACAAACTGACTCTTTGGATTAGTTCAACTAGTGTTGCTTGAATTGCAGATAAAATAAAGTTTTCTTTCTAAGAAATAAATGTTACTTTCCCCACCCCACCAAAGCATACAAAAGAAATACCAAAGTAGTCAACAATTCTACATGGAGCTCCAACTAGACATTGAAAAGAAACACAATACCTTTACTCTTCTCCTTCTTTCCAGCTTTTTTTTTGTTTTTTACGTGGTGATAGAAAACAGAATTTCTTTTCAATGGTAGTGCATTTATTTAATCTTCCAAATGGGATTGGACATGACAGTGCATTTCTTCAAACTCTAATCCAAGTTTTATGGGTCAAACAGATTCAAAGAAATGTCTACAAATTGAATAATGGATTAGGAAAAATTATCACAGCTTTTTACCCTGTCTAAAAAAAGGTTCTGGCCACATGGAGACTTGAGAAGTGCTAATTGGAGCTCTTCCTACAAGACGATAAACATCAAAAAAAAGAAAATAAAAGATAAGCATAGGCCCTCAGATATAGCGCACACACACACACACAAAAGCATAGAAGTAAGAAATAGCGATCATTGTTTATAAGAATGAAATGATCAATCTATTCGATTGTGTATTAGGATTAGAAGCTGGTGTGATAATTGACAATTGCAATATGCAATTTATAGGTACATAACCTGCTAGTAGAAAGCAAGCATCATTTGTGGTTTTTTGTCATGCCTAGCTTGTTTGTGAATAAACTTGTAAATGAAAATTTGCTAAACCCTCAGCATCAGCCTTGATATCACTTAAACATTCAGAGTGACTATCAAGAGCCTGAGAGATACAAAATGTCTGCAAGAAAACCCCAACTGCAATATACCTTTTAATTCCAATTATAGATTTCTTGTTCTCCAATAAATACTCTATACCCCAAACAGATGGTGGAATGTTCGAATTCCCCACCAAATGAGCCAATTGAATAAAAAAGACATCAGAGTCTAACAATTAAATAAATGTTAAGAAAATCAAATTACTTATTACAATGCTACAAAACACAATGACCTGCTTCAAAGCTTATATAGAACTAAATTGCCTCTTTCAATTTCTATAATTTCTCCATTAGCATTACCCCAATAAAAATAACACATTCAAATAAAGGAAAAATTACCCAAGCCAATCATTAAAAAATTAAATTTGATTAATTCCCACAAGTTAATTACTCTTTTTCAATTTACCTTGTGAATGAAGCCATCATCAATAATTGAGCTACTTAACTTCTTAAACAACTCATACAAAGCCTCCACTTCATTAACAGTAACTGCATACCAACAATCAGTCAATTTAATTCTCGGTTCAAAACAAAAACAACAAACTACAGAATCAAGGCTCATCAATCAATCAACTCGGTGCAGATGATTTCTTTTTGTTTCCCACATTTTCCCATCATCTTTTCCAAAACTTAGGTGATGTTTTTTTTAGTTGAATAGAAAACGCCAAAATATTTGGCATTTTCTGTTAAGCTAAAAGTAACATATTGATATCAACCAACATGAATAAAGCGAACTTGCTATCAATAAATTTAGTTTAATTATGTTGGTTGATATCAATAGATTATTATTTAGCCAAAAAACAAACACCACCTCATCTGAAACAAAAAAATAAATCAAAACTAAAATTGAACAACAATATAACAATATATTACAATTCACTTTCAGATCTCTATTTTCTTTTTCCACATTTTCCTAATAACCAAACATGTTCCTTTCATCCTTTTTATTTTCTAAATTTCTTATTCAAATTGAAATAACAAACAACAACAAATTAAAGCTAAAACTATTGGAAAGTGCTTGAAAGTCTCTTTTGCGTCAATCTGTAAGTCCTTGATATTTTCCTATTTGGATATATTCTTGTAAGAGACTTTCTTCTTATTATAAAATAAATATCCTAGATATCTTTAATTATTAAGGGATTAGTTTTGATCGAGATGTAAATAAGAAAAAGATCAAGCACTTGAAAATGACAATGGCATGGAATTCTATAGGAAAGAGTTCAAAGAGCTTTTGCATTCACTCCTGGATGTAGTCTTTAGGCCAGATCATTTGAATCACTGAGTACTAATGTGTTCTGTGATTCTTTACTCCGTGTCATTGTCACTTATCTTAGTTTTTCACAACAAAAACTAACAAATAACAGAAATCTACTATTCAACCATGTAAATGTTTTCGTTTCTTTTCCCTAATTTTCCCAGCAACTAAATAATATTTTCCATCCTTTTTCTTTTTTCAAATTTCATTTCAAACTCTAAGCAACAAGCACAAGCTGAAATCAAATTTAGCAAACAACAAAACTTACATTGCAATTCATTCATGTAAATTCCCACCAACCAAAACCCACCCCTACCCCTGCCACAACCACAACATCAACCCCAACAAATTAAAACTAAAATCAACATCTGCCACTCGCCAACTTAAGAGTTCACTTCTTTTTCACACCAACCAAACAACATTTTCCCATTATTATTATCATTATTTTAAATTTCAATTCAAACCCAAATAAAAAACAACGAACAAAAACCAGGACAAACAAATAACGGAACATTATATTGCCGTTAAACCACGTAAAATCACTCTTTCTCTTCCCACGTTTTCCCGCCAACCAAACAACAGTTCCCCCTTTTTTTTTTCAAGAGTATCTACAACCAAACGAGAACAAAAGATCAACAAAACAGAAAACATTACATTGCGTTTCACCGGCGAGCTGCGTCAGCTCTCTGAGCCCGTACCGTAATTTCCTGTGGTGGTGGGTGCGGTGAATACTGCAGCAATTGGCTACAGCGAACACCAGACCTTCAATTATGGAGAAGAATGGTATGAAAGAAGCACAAAACCTCCCACCCATTGTTACAGGGCTCGATCTCTGTCGAAAACAACATATTCCAACCATAAATGAACACAAAAATATGAAGTAAACTTCTGAGATCGAAGAAACTGAAGAAATTGATGATGGTGGGCTTGTTTGCTTACCCAAGAACTCTCCGTTGAGTTCATTGTCGACTGCAAAAAAATTCATAGCAGCTACTTTCTCTCTCTATAATTATCAGAAAGAGACGAAAATGGCGGCCCAGTTGGATAGATATTGCCATTTATTGGGATGATGCCATTTTTATTTATGTCAAGCTGCTATGACTGGTGACCAAAACAAAAGTGACACGTGTAAAGCAGAAACGGAAAAAACCACGTGGCCTCTCATTATTGAACCATCTATACAACTTGTTTTGTCTGGAATATCTTCTTGTAATATTTTTATATTAAATTTGCATATTTGAAAACTTTTTCTTAACGTTAAAATGATGAACATTATGACTATCAAAATCCAATTAAAAAAAAGGGTTTATATTTAATCGGTTTGAAATAATTTTTTGTTCATTATAATTGTTAAAATTTTAAATGTAAAATACATTCATGCATAAATAATTTTTTTTTCCCTTTTTGACTTTATTTCCATTTTTTAATTAAATTTTGAGTCAATAAAAATATTTTCTATCTAACTATCATGTTAATGTTTATTTAAAAGCCTTTAACAAACATTTTCACTTTAAATAATTTTTAAAAATAATTTTTAAAAGTAATTTTCACTCAAATATGAATAATTTTTCATAAAAATATCGTATATTTACTTATAATACAAAAAATTTAAAATTATTCTTGTATGTTTAATTACTAGTCATAACAATTTTTATAAAAAACACCTCAATTTTATTTTAAAAATATATACAAATATGAAAAAATAATTTCTTTATTTATTTATTTTGCATGAAGAAAATATATAATTTTATCACTATTTTTAGATATTTATAAAACTATTCTCAAATTTTCTTTTTGATTATTTCTTAAAATGGTATTTGGTAGGTATATCAAACCCGTTAGATAAGAAGGGTGTTAGAATAAATTATTGATGGGGTATCAAATAATTTAATATTTGAGATCAAACTGATGAGCTAAAGCCCAATCTTAATCTTCTTTTTGATATGACTGATTCAAGATGCATGGTTTATTCTAATGATGATCTTATCATACCCTACATGTGAAGAATGGTCCACAACTCATAAACCCTAATTTTAAGAAAAAAAGGCATGTGCTATCATAAAAGGTGACTCCACATACCCCACTAATTTGCATTTTTTTTGCTTTTTCCTTAATTTTGAAAAACAAACCACAACCTATTTTTCGAATAAATTTTATAATATTTTCTAAATTACAAAATAGTTGTCAAAGAATCTGTCAATAATATTTTCTAGAATGATTTTTTTAAAAATAGTTTTTAAATAGTTCTGAAAAATAATTCTTAAATTTTTTCAAAACATAAATTTATTTAAAAACTCAAATATGATAAACAATTTTCTCGACTTCAACATCATTTTTAAAATGTTTTTTATTCTTTTTGTTGTTATTTGGAATACATTATAAAAAACAATTAAAAATACCTCGAATTTATTTTAAAAAATTATCTGGTTTTCAATTAAAAGTTAGCCCAAACTATTTTTGGAGTTAGAAATGTTTTTTATTCTAAAAAATGTAAAATCATTGCCAATAGTAGTTTTATAGAACAAAAATTTATTTAGAATCTGAAATGTATTTAACATATTTTTTATGTTTTTTAAAAATAATTTTTTAATATAGTATTTTATATTTATATAATTATTTTTTACAATTCTAATTGCTTAAACATGTTTTCATGTTTATTGTGTTTGAGATAATAAGGAACTAATTTTGAAAATAGTTATTAAACATGGATTAATCTCCAAAGTTATGTTAGGCCACAAAAAATACTAAGGAAAGAAAAAAAATGATTTTTTGATGTTTGGTTATACTATAAAAAATAGTAAAAAAAAAAAATCAAATATAAATAAAATTAATTAGAAATTTATGTATTTTTAAATTATTTAATTTTAATATCCAATGCATGAAATTTTAAAGTAACATAAAAAAATTATTTATTTACTTAAAATTTATTTTTTATTTTTCCTCACTTTTTATTTCCTTTTATTTTTTTTATGTATTTTTTTTCTCCTTATTTTCCCAAAAACCAAACAAAACCTAAATATAATCCTAATCCTAATTTGACGGATGCTTCAAAATTTAGACAACGCTCAACACAATCAGCCAGCATTTGATTACCAGGAAAAAGAACATATACAATGGTAACCAAAGACATCAATACATACATACATTACAAAAACCAGTTCTGTTTGTTACTCTACAACCCTGGGCTTGAGTTATGCTGTAGGAGATGAATGGTGAAGCTGGTAATGAGAAGGAATCTGACTGACCTGCCTGTTCTGGCCTTGCTTTCATCCATCAAAGGCACGGCACCATCACCATCTCCAGCAGTGATGCAACAATTTTTTGACATAGATCAAAACCTTCTGGGCAGAAAGATTGAGTAGAATTGACAACACAGAGCAGCTCTGTACAGAATTGAAGCTCTGGATCACCCCCTTCAAGCATCTACAGAAGTAACTGCATTACTTGCGGAAAAAAAGCTTTGGATTCTCATTCTTCAACCTCAGTATTGAAAACAAAGCTTGGAAATACTGTGGTGATGTCCCTGAAGTAAGATGGAATTACATTAAGGCCATGTTTGGTTCCTGAAAAATTTGAAAGAAAATACAAGGGAAAGAAAATAGAGAGGAAAAGTAAAATAAAATAAAAAATAGATTTAAAGTCAATAAATTATTTTTATTTATTACTTCAAAACCAATTTCACCTATTTTAACTCTTAGATATAAAGATTAAATAATTTCAAAATACATAAATTTCTAATTAGTTTTAATTATATGTGATTTTTTTTTGTATTTTTGATAGTATAACCAAACATAAGAAAATCCTTAACATTTTATTTCCTTCCTTAATACTTTCCAGAAACCAAACATAACCCAAAAAGAAGTTGATGGGATTCTAAATATCCTGTTAAGATGTTTTTTGCAAGATACTTAACAGTGGATTTTAGTCATTTAAGAAGATAATGGACCTCAAACATTGAAAGAAGTATTATATAGAAGAGGAAAAAGAGGATATTAGGGGACATATAAACTCGTTGCTTACTTCAAATAAGGAAGAGTCATGTTCTTCAAGAGGTTCGGGTGTCGAAGTACAAAAGCTTTCCATTCTTCTTTGTTGATTTTACCATCATTGTCAGCATCAGCATCAGCAAATGTCTGTGGATAGAATGAAGATCACATAAGCATATTATGCTATATAAGAGAGATTATGAGTTAAGTAAATTATAATTTAAACAACACCTTGTCAATGATAGCCTCAAGAAGATCATCCGATAGATTCATATCAGATTCCAACAAAATGGCAATAACCATTTGCTTAACCTGAAATCAACAGAAATTTTAGATTATGATGAATATTCTGTGATGATTTAGTTGAAGAAATAGTATGGTATTAAAATGTTAGAACCGTGAAAATACTAATGACCAAGTGCTTGACTGCCTAAAAAAAACCACAGCAACCCACGTAGATATGTTGTATATCCAAAGGGAATAAATCCAACTTATAATTTAAATATTCCTGAAAATGAGAAAATTTCAGAGGTAAAAAGTATCAGCAACTAAAAGCTAGAGTATAAAGCATCTTGCATAACTTAAGTTCAAAGGCCTACACTATCCAGACAAGTTCGAGCAGCCACCAGATAAAACTATTGTATTGATGGTGTTAAAGATCTACTTGTTGGGGTGTAACAATATCGCTTTCAAGCCCGGGAATGGGTTCACCCAAATGATAGCTCTTAGAACAGGCACATGAAATGTAATGTCGCATGTCATAAAAGGTTTGAACTACCCTCACTGGATACCAATTGGTTTTCAAATAATATAATCCAAGTTTGAACCAAGAATTGATATCAGAGCCAAGGGTCATGACTTCGAGCCATAGGAGAGTCATGTTGGGGGAGGGATTGTTTGGGTGAAACAATGTACTGCTCTTAATGTGTCACCCATGTGAGGTGTGATGTCTCAATTGATTTTCAAATGAGATGGTCAACCCACCCCCCATTTTGGAAGAGTCTATACGTAATTTTTATCAAACAGATGTATTTGTAACAAAACCTACATCCTAAACCCATAAAAAGACAAAACCAACATCCTTACTCTAAATGAAAACAATTTGTGCAAAAGCTAAAAGCCAACACAAGTACAGGCCTCAATTAGCAAAAAGCCCCAAAAATGGAATATTATTAGAACAATTTACCAATAATTTTCAGAATGTATACTCTTAATAGTTTTTGGCAACAACTGACACGAAAAAAAAATGTCTACTCACTTCCTCTCGCTCGATAAATCCAGTTTGTCTCAAATCATACAACCTAAATGCAACTGCAAGAAAAAAAGGAAACCAAAATTTGTCATAAGCACGTGATATATTTTCATTATCTGTACCCAAAAAAAAAAAAGAAAAATTGTCATTTGAACTCTTACAATCTATTTTCTCTTCTGTAGGAGCATAGGGATGGAAGACATTGAGTGCATGGACAAATTCGTCAAATTCAATCACACCATTTTTCTTTTCATCAAAAAGAAAAAAAACCTAGATAAGAAAGGCAAATCATTGAATACATAATCTTAATTAGAAACCAAAGAAAAGTTGCTAGCAAAATAGTCTTATGAATCAGAAAAAATAAAAATGAAAATAAAAAAATAAAAACTCTCATATTTTAAACTGTAAAAGAGAAAAATAATTTTCTGTACTTGTTAGCCAATTGATTGAATTTAACTTCAGCAACTAGCAAGAAAAATAAACTAATAAAAATATGATTGTAGACATAGGAACATGGATCCATCAAATTTCATAAATGTGTCCAGATTTTAGATTAGATGAACAGCCCAAACACACAAATTACTGACACAGAATTTTTGTTCACACCTAGTTTATTCTTGGTCAGTGCGGTCAGTTGGGTGAAAGCAATTCCTATTCCTATTTTCTAAATGGCAGTAGTTATCAAGCAGAGGGCTCATCAAGCTCTAAAGGAAGACTAAAACATGGTTAAAAAAACAAGGTCCTACAAATTGATATGCCAAAAAATAAAAAGGAAAGGATCCCATACTGAAACTTATTCTGGTGCCACCTTACCCATCATTATGCATGTGATTAAGCACAAAGTAAACATTTAACCTGTCACAACTAGTCAGTCTAGAATAGTAACTACAAGTATGACATGAACTCATGATATTTTTTCATCCATAGGCAAAGAGGCTTGCTTATGGTAAAAAACTTTTGATCAAATATTACCAACAAATTGACTCTATGGATTAGTATTAAAGAGGGTTTTCCATTCTAGGGTAAAGAAACTACTGCATCCTTTGGCCTTCCCAGCTATACAAAAGAAATACTGAAGTTGTAAATAGTTTACATGGAACTCCAACTAGATGATGAGAAAAAAAAAACACATGATTCTAAATCATTTTTCAATAATGAATAGAATTTTTTTTTCCATAGTGATCAAATTTTTTCTTCCAAATGAGATTTTCCATGAAACTACACTTCTCCAAACTCTGATCCAAGTGTGGTTGTGCCAGACAAAAAATAAAAAATAAAAAACAAAAAACTGTCACAACCCATTTACTTTACCCTGTTTAAATAAATAAAAAAAAAAACAAGAAAATCTCTCCATATGGATACTTGAATGGTCAAACTGAAGCTCTTCCTACAAGATGATAAAATTGGAAGTATTTCTACTTAATCTTCAAAGTGGTTTTTGATATGAAACTTCATTTCTCCAAACTCATATCCAAGTGTTGTTGTGCTAAACAAATTCAAAGAAATGTCCAGAAACCTTGCAATAGAATATGAAAAGTTGTCAAAGTTCCTTTACCCTGTCTAGGAAAAGATTCTCACTATGCGGAGACTTGAACAATGCCAATTGAAGCTCTTCCTACAACATGATAAATATCAACAAAAAGATAAGCATACACCCTTGAATATAATAAAGAGAATATCAATCTAGCTGGCCAGACAATTGAGAATTGCAATATGAGTTAGAAGTCTGTAACCGGCTAACTGAGAGCAAGTGTCGTTAATAGCTTTTCAGTCTTGCCTAGCTTGTCTGTGGATAAACTTCTAAATAAGAAACTGCAAAACCACTGGCCTCAGAACCACTTAACTATTCACGTATTGATCGTCAAGATTCTGCAGAATACTTTTATGATATTTTTGGTTCCTTGAAAGTACTAAAGAAAGAAAATTTTTTTTAGAGAAAATGATTTTCTCATATTTGATTTTACTATAAAAATATAAAAGAAAATAAAATATAATTAAAATTAGTTAAAAACTTATACATTTTTAAATTATTTAATCTTTATACAGAGGAGTTAAAATAAGTGAAACAAATTTGAAATAGTATATTTTAAATCTACTTTATATTTTCCTGTACTTATTCTTTCCTTCTACTTTTTATCTCTATTTTCTTTCCCTTACATCTTCTCTCAAATCTTCCAAGAACCAAGCATAGCCTTAATTTATGCTAGAAACTCCATTCGAAATGGAACATCCTTTTATTTCCAATTATAGATTTCTCTTTTTCTCGTATAGATGCTATATGACTTGGTACCCATGACAGAATGCTCCAACTCTCCACCAAATAAACCTAATTCAATGAAACAAGACACCAGAATCCAACCAAGATATATATGCCCGAACTTCAAAAAAATGTTGACAAAATCAAATTATTGAAACACAATGACCACCATCCAAGACCCATACAGAACTCAATTGGCTCTTTTGATGGTTTCCATATGTTCTTCACTGATCAATAATCATTACCCCAACCAATAAATAACAAATTCAAACCTAGAGAAATTACCCAAATCAAATCATGACCCTTTTGAATTTACCTTGTGAATCGAGCCATCATCAATAATTGAGCTACTTAACTTCTTAAATAACTCATACAGTGCCTCCACTTCATTGACAGTAACTGCACCATTACCAACAACATCTTAATTTAATCCAAAACTGAAGCAATAAGACATAAAATCAAAAATCAAAGATCCATAAATCCACCAAACCAACTCAATTTCTTTTTTCTTGCCACATTTTTGCCACCAAACAAACAACATTTCCCATCAATTTTTCAAATCCCAACTCAAATCCAAAACAACAACGAAATAAAAAATCAACGAATAACGAAATACTGCATTGCTAATTCACCACCCTAAAAGCTTTCTCTCTTTTCCCCCATTTTCCCATAACCAAACAACATTTGCCCCTCTTTTTTTTTGTAACCCAATCCAAACCCAAACCAAAAATAAACAAATAAAAATAGAGAACATTACACTGCGATTCACGGGCGAGTTGCGAGAGCTCTCTGAACCCGTATCTCAGTTTCCTGTGATGCTTGTTTTTGTGGAAGTCGCAGCAATCGGCCACAGCGAATACCAGAGCTTCGATTATGCCTATAAACGGTATAAAAGCAGCACATAACTTCTCTCCTATTGTGAGAGAGCTCGATCTCTGTCAAAAAACAACAGATCCCAACTACAGATTCACCAAAAATTTGAACCAAACTCTCTGGAATGGAAGAATTCAAGAAACTGATGATAATTTGTATACCAAATAATTGTATGTAGAGTTCGCCGTTCCCTGCCAATAACTCATCCCAGCTCCTTTCTCTCTCCAGAATTTTCTCTCTTGGATTATCGGAGAGAGATCAAACGGCTGTCCCGCTGGCGTCTTGTCTTTAAGGGAGATTTCCATTTATAAATAAATGAGGCCGTTTTTCATTCACGTAACGTGTCTGTTACTGTCACAAATAGCAAAGTGACACGTGTACGCGATTGGATTTAAGTCATGTCCTTTTCCGTCATTGTGATACAACTTAGCCACACGTTATTCAAATCATTTTTTTCTTCCCACTAAATAAATAAGAAAAATATTTATCTTCCATAAGTCATTTGTCATTTCCCTATTCATCATTGCAGGAGTTAGCGAACGTGAAAAAAATTTAACACTATACATGTGATCGAATCCTCTTAATCGTGTAAAAGCATAATAAAGTCATGGAGACCCGTTAGACTTTTAAAAAGTAATATTTTCTTTTAATCATATACACATATTTTCAAGTCATAATGATGTATAGAGTAAAAAATAAATAATATTTATATAAAAATAAATGAGTCATTTTTTATATTATCCAAACCAATCTCTAATCTTGATATAAGATTATACGTCTCATTTGAAAGAAATATTTATCTATTTAAATAATTCATGATACAATTACACACGACAAAACCATTGTATGAAGGATGAATGTATCAAATAGGTTATTATAGTACCATAATTTAGATTTCTTGTATGAAGTGAAAAAAACGTCACTTAATATAAAAAGGTGACAAGATAGGTAATATCTTATTTAAATAAGATGATTAAAAAGTATAGATTTTTGGTACCATATCATATAATAATTTTTGAAAAAAAAATCACCAATAAAATGGTTATTTATGAATTGGTTGTCCGAATTTTTAAGAATAATTTATAAGAAAGTGTTCAAGTTTTTGCCATCTACCACGTCATATAAAATGTGAGGGCAGGGAAGTTCCATGTCCCATATGGTCACCAAGGTATACCTCGGACAAGATATAAAATATTAATTTCATCCCATGATTATCGGGGATTTTAATGAATTATGACTAAAAAGACAGGATTATTATTTTTAAAATAAAGTGAGGATCACTAGTGTAAATATTATTAAAAAACAATTCAATTATTGATTTTAAATAATACGACTAGGTGTGGCTGTGGGTCTTTTTTTATTTTTTTAACTACCTAGCTGTCCAATTTGGCCATGAGTCCATCACTTGCATGTAGATAGTGAACAAATAGAATATTACATCACCCACGACCATGACTTAAACATGATGATTACATCAGCATTTGGTTTATTTTTATGAATTTGGTTTCGTTTGATTAATATTTTTTTAAAATAATTTTTAATCATTTTTATAAATAAAATTTTCCTTAAAAACTTGAATATAAAAAATAATTTTATAGATTTATTACCTTTGAACATCTTATATTTCCTTCTATAATGTAAAAGTTTTTAAAACATTTTTCTTATATTTAATTATTATGCAAAATATCTTATAAAAATATTTTAAACATATTTAATGATAATAATAATAATAATAATTATTATTATTATTATTATTAGGGTTTTAGATCACGTATTGAGTAATCATTAATTTCTTAAATCAATCATTGCTTTTTTGACTATCAATCTCATAATAATATCCATCAATTTTGTAACCGTAACGTTCCAGCTTGACTGGTAGTTTTAGACAGCAAGAAGGAAAAAAAAAAAATTCTTATAAATGTTTTTTTTTTTTTTTTTTTTGGTTTAATTGCTTTGAATTTATGATATTGATGAAATTGAATCAATTCCTTACATTCATCATTGTACCATTCAATACTCAAATAAAATATTTTCTAGTTAAAAAAATGTCTGGAAGCATTAACGAGGAAGACATCATGGTCAAATAATAAACTTTAGGTGTCAAAATATGTAATTGATTTTATTTATAATTCCCATTTAGCCCCTAGGAACCTAGTTATTCTTGAACTATATTGTATTTTCCTTTTGTCCAAGTTGATAAAATCATGAAATTTACTTACTAATTATTGAGTAGGATTTCTATTTTTTGGAAAAAGCAAGCTTGAGTATTGAAAAAAAAAAATATTTTCTCAATGTAATTTAGAAATAATATAATTATGAATAAAAAGATTTAGAAGTGTTATTTCCTATTCCCTAATTCCATTTTGTTATATCCCATTATTATGATTATGGTTTTGTTTGTTTGTAGGTAGGTATAATAATTAAATTTTTTTGGTTTAAAAGCATAATAATTCAAGTAAAGAAAAATTTCAACTCGGGTAATGAATTGCAGATGATAAAACTTAGGTCCAAGTATCATTATCATCATCATCATCATTATTATATATTAAATTCGATATTTATTTAAAAAAAAAAAATTGTGTGACATATGAAACTTTTTTCATTACAAGCCTCTTTGAAAAAGACGACAAAATGGTCAAAATCTTGGATTGCGTTTACAATTTTTCTTATAAAAAAAAGAGTAATAGTTAAATTTAAATAATTAATTTTAAAATTCTAAAAGTGATTTTTAGATTGGGTATTAATAAATATTTCTTCCAAAAAAAACATTTTTTTGTTATATATCCCATTATAGAAAATAATTCAAAAATACTTTTTGATTTATATATAGACATTAGTTGATTCTTTTTATAAAAAAATATATTTTTATTAAAAATATTATCAAAGTTGAATCATACTTGGCATTGCTTGAGATAGAATATTTGCTTTTTTTATTATCTTTAATTTTCAAAAACATTATAAATGTAAGTGGTATTGAACAAAAAATTGATTCGAATGGATTAAATCAAATATCATGACGTTATGAATCCCACATCGGATTAAATAATCAAATTGACGAATTGATGATATCATGGTATTATTGAAATGATGTTTGATTACTACCCTTTAGAGGTTCATTGTGCCCTAACATTTCTTACGTCAGTACTCATAAGAAGCCAAAAGCTATTCCAATAATGCTACTTTGAAAGCAACAATGGATGAAGTTGTGTGAGATATCTATCCTCAAGTTTTACTATGAAAGAGTTATTGAAATTGTGACACGAGGGCATGTTTGGGATGTTGGGATAGAAAATGGAAATGTAAAATCAATTTTATATTTTATTTATTTATGTGTTTAGATTGTATTTTAGAATGGGAATATAAATAAAAAATTTATTATTATAGAAATCATATTTTAATTTTACTTTTACTATAATTTTAATTCATTTATTTAATACAGTGTTATGATATTTTTTCATTTTTATTTTATTTTAATTCTTATTTTGACATACCAAGCCTGATAAATAGAGACTTTCATTTTAAGAGCAAAACAGTAAGACTTTGATAAATGAATGATAAGATAGTTTAGTAAAAATATTATGTTTAAACTCTCCATACCTTTATTCTAAGTCATGAGTGAATCGGAAAAACTTTATTTTGATTTGAATTTTTTTCTTTTTACAATGAGGTTGTCATTTTTATATTTAAAGTGCCTTAGATATCTTTCAAGAGAGTATGATTTTTTTTCCTCATATCTCGTATACCTTTTCAATACCAAAGATAATACTTACATCTTCTTTCATCGAAATAATAAGTCATTGAATCATACTTGATATTATGAAATAGAACTTTTGCTTTTCTCATTGTCTTTTGCTTAAGGTGATGAAGAATACTAAGGTTACAAAACAAGCAAAGTGACGATTTGTGAGAGTAAGTTAAGTTTTTCTCGAGTGACCTATCATTTGATTTGATGGTCACCGAAGAATTTGGTAATGAAATTGCTCCCTTTTATTACTTATTTTCCAAAGTGTAGATAAAAATGTATGTTGAGTTATATAAGAAGAATTTTAAAATTAAGAGAATAAAATATTATTAATATTTAATTGCTTATTGTTGTGGAATTATTAATAATTCTTTTTCATCATGCCTTTGATTTTGGGTATTTCCTTGATTATTTCCATTCTATACATCCCTTTCATTATTTTTAATTTGTGCATCCTATTGATTATTCTCTTTAATTGTTTGGTAAATGTTTTTAAAATAGTTTTTTTGTTATCTAGAATAAAAAATATTTTCTAATATAAAAGCAGAGATTGATAGAAACTAGTTTTCTTAGAATTTGTTTCGAAAATATTTTTGAGACTAAATTCAATATGTTTTGATGTCTTTTTGTTAAGTTTACTAAACAATGATTGAAAAAAAAAATGAAATACTTACAAATTATTTTAAAAAAAACTATTTTCAAAAACATTATAAATATAAGTGGTGTTGAACAAAAATTTGATTTGAGTGGATTAAATCGATGAACATGACATTAAGAATCCTAAATCGGATGAAATAATTAAATTGATGAATTGATGAAATGGTGGTATTGAAAGCCAATAATGTAATTTTGAAAGCCAAAGGAAAGCGTTGTGTGAGATGTCTCGAAGCTTGAACATGGCACCATGTTTGGAATGTTGGAACTTAGAATAGAACAAAAATATATAAAATCAATTATATATTTTATTCATTTATGCATTTTGATTGTTTTTTAAAATGAGAATATAACAAAAAAATTCATTATTATAGAAATCAAATTTTACTTTGACTATAACTTTGATTGATTTCTCTTACATGGTGTTATAATTTGTTTTTCTATTTTTATTTTATTTTAATTCCTATTATTGCATACAAAACTTGACCTAAAAGAAAAGTAGAGGCTTTCAATTTAAGAAACAAATGATAAGACTTTATTTGAGAAATATTTTTAAAAATTATTTTATGATATTTTATAAAATAAAAATTTATTTAAAAATTTAAAATAATTTTAACTTATTTTTTATATTTTTAAATATGTTCTAAAAACAACTTTGATATATAATATCTTATTTTTAATTATTTTTTATATTTATATAATTATTTTTTAAAAAATAATTAAAAATAATAAAAAAATGTTTTCTATTTCGAAGAAGATAAAATAATTTTTTGTTTTTTACTTGTCTACCGTGTTTTTTTATTTTCCTCAGGTTACCAAACATGGCTTGAGTGTGCAAGGCGCTATTGGAATCTTTTTCTACCAATTTTCTTCGTGACTTTAGCATCAACGTATTTCTCTTTGACTTTCAAATCTTTTTGGACCCACGTATCAATTGCATTGCACATCACATCACATCACATTTTTTTGCTCAATTTTTTCATATTGTCAAGAGGAGTTGTATCTCATTCCACCAACTCTGTATCTTGTGCTGGCCGGCATAGTCTCTTCCAAAATGCACTTGTAATTGAGATAATGATTGGTTAAAAGTTAGATAGTAATTTTAAGAAATATTTTTAATTTTTTTTTAATATTTAAATTTTTATTATTATTTAAGTGTTAAAAAAGTTAAAAATATTTTTATAATTACTATCAAATGTACTCTAAAAGCTGCTTAAGTGATTTTGATATCATTAAAAGGAATTTTCTTAAATTATGTTTGGTTCGTGGAGAGTGCCAAAAAAAGAAAAAAAAATATTGAAGAAAATTATTTTCTCATTTTTTGCTTTGTTACGAAAAATGTGAAAGAAAATAACATATAAATAAAATTATTAAGAAATTTATATATTTTTCAATGTTTTCAGAATCAGAAAAATTATTGATTCATGGTTCACTGGTCGAACTTGTGGTTGATCTGCGATCGAACCGATGACATCATAAATATATATTTTATATATTATTAAAATAAAAAAATAATAATAAATAAAAATAATAAACTATATCTAAATTTTGACAGTATCTATTATATTTATTGAGTTTTTTCATAAAAAATTTACCTGTAGATGTTGTTAGTCCCAGGGTTCTCATAATCATGTTTTGATGATAACAAACCATGGTTAAGTTACTAATTGGTTTAATTATGAAGAATTTTAGGTGTTAGTTTGGAAATTCATCAAATGACCTAATGAATGCAAGATTAAGACTTTTGGAAGACCTTTAATCATAAGAAACATATGTAAGATGAATGCATGGGTACACTTAGGATTTACATATCATTTCATACATCTTTAAAAAACTCGGTTTATGCTTTAAAGTTACATTTTCATCAAAATTCGAGATCTATCAAATAAATCTTAGGCAAAACATTTCAAAATTGACATATAATTTTACCTAAAGACCTTGCCTAAGTGTTAGAAGCAAAAAGACCAGAAAAAGATAGGTTTTCAGGCCAAAAAATGGTGAATTGGTCGAGACACTAGCCAACCGGCTCAATCAACCAAGGTACTGGTCGATCTATTACCCCTTCCCGGTCGAGATCCGGTTGAGAGGTGCAAAAACATTTTCTCTCTTCCAGTAACCTTTTTCTCCCAGTTGAGGAACTTGTCTTCCTGGTCGAGGTCCCGTCGAGGGTAACGGTCACCTACCAAGCATTAAATGCTTCAATGGCTAGTGAACCGGTCGACCCCCAATTCGACCTATCGAGGCTACTTTTTGGTTTTTTTGGCTCCCAAGGTTAGAAACCTATAAATAGAGAGCTCTACTTCATTTATGAGTAAGAGAACACTTGCATTTATTTGTTTACTTACTTGTTTTTGTCTTAAAAGCTCTCATTCTTTTCTTGGTGCATTAAATCTCCATTTGCATACTCTTTAGTGCACCTTTGTGATTCATCCTAACCTTGAGTTGTATTTGAGCCATTGATTGAGCTAGATTGAGAGACTTAAACTTTTTAGTTGAGTGATAAAGCCTTCAAATGAGTTGAGATTTGAAGAGATTGTGTAAAAGCTCATTGGAGTCGAAATCCAAGTGTAAAGGTGATTAGAAACTTGGTTGAAGTTTCAAGTTAGTGAAACCTTCACTCGGTTAGGAGTTTGAGAAGAGTGAACGTAAGTAAGGTAGTACCGAATCACTATAAAATCTGAGTTTGATTTCTCTAACCTTATCTCTTTATATTTACTTCTCTTGTGCTTAAATTTGTTGTGTTTAAAAAGATTTTTTAAATCCCAATTCACCCTCTCTCTTAGGTGTTTTCTCTTTTAAGATTAACCTTTATTTTCTCATATGTCAATCAACCCAATATTTTCAATAAATTAAAATTTCAATGTGCAATAAATAAAACAAAAATAAAAAAAATTAAATATTAAACATATCACTACAATTATAATCAATAAAAAATTAAGAAATTAAATATAAAACATCAAAATTAAATTTTAAAAAACAAAAATGGAAGGCAAGGCTCTTTAGGAGGTTTCTAGTGCCATGGGAGGGCTCTTTACTGCCGGGGGGGGGGGGGGGGCGGCTTTTCAGCTCACAATGGGGTAAGGAGGGTGGCGGTTGGACCGGTCGGTCCAGTCGGGTTTTTAAAACCATGATATTTTTAGATTATTTAATCTTTAAATAAGTGAAAAAAATTTGAAGTAACATATAAAAATAATTTATTAATTTTAAATCTAATTTTTATTTTCTTTTACTTTTTCTTTTATTTTATTGTATATATATTGTATTTTCTTTCAAACATTCTAGGAATCAAACATAACCTTAATGTTTGGAAGTTTTATTTTTAATAAAAATGAATTTTTTAATAAATTTTAAAAAACTTGGAGAATAGCTTAAAATAATTTTTGGATAATGACTCAATGAATGATTCTTTGAAAAATCATTTTCATTTTGTTTTTTGTTTTTTTAATTCATATATGAGTACTAAGAACCCATTTGGTAATTATTTTTTAAAATAATTTGAAAAATAGTTTTTGAGAATAATTTTTCAAAACAAAAGCCCATTTGAAACCTAAAAAGTTTTAAACATATTTTTAATATTTTTAAATATATTTTAAAAATAATTTTTATGTTTAGTGTTTTATTTTTAATCGTTCTACATGGTTGTATAATTATTTTTTAAAACATCAATTAAAAAATAATATAAAATAATTAAAAAAAATGTTCTTTAAAAGAATAGAAATATAAAATAGTTTTTAATTATCAAACTTATTTTCTTGATTTTTTATTTTTGTTTTGAAGGATAGAAATCTAATCTTGAAAAGAGTTGTTAAATTGGCCTAAGTGTTTTTTCTTAGAAGGGTTTCTAATAGAAAATACTACTAACAAAAACATCATAGATTAATACATTTGATGCCGCTTATGATTCAAATGCCTTTAAACTATTATGTTTTTATTAATAGAATTTTTATTATAAATGTCTTTAAGAAAAATCATTTAATATTCAGATATAAACTAAAAAAAAATACTATAACATGATTTTCAAAAAATTAAGAGTGTGTTTATAAGTTTTTCTACTCGAATTATTTTTAGTGAAAGTATTTTTTGTGTAGGTGCTTTTAGGAGAATCACATATTAAGTATTTTTCTAAAAAAATGTTATAAGCACGTTTGATAGTAATTTTAAGAAGTATTTCTTACATTCTTAATATTTAAAAGATAAAAATTTTGAAGTGCTGGAAATGCTAGAAACATTTATAAAAATCATTATTAAAAGTCTATTTGACAGTGATTATAGAAAACGTTTTTAACATTTTTAATACTTAAAAAATTTTAAATTTTTTTATTTTTTAAGTGTTAAAAATGCTAGAAACGCTTCCTATAATTACTACCAAACACACTTTAAAATGCATTCTATAAGTGGTTTTCTAATACTATGAATAATTTTTCTAAAATTTAAAAATATTTTCTAAATTTTGTCAAACACTTTCTATAATTACTATTAAAAACACTTTTAATTTTTTTTTTTCAAAAAAATAATTTTTGTATTAAAAATGTTTCATATAATTACTATCAAACTGACTATTAGTTACTCAATGATGATTTTTAAAAATTTTAATGAAAACTTATCCAAAAAAAACATCTTTTAATAATGCCATACTAAAATAAAGAGGAATGATGAATTGATGATAATGTGAGGAAGAGTATAGAAGTGGTGTAAAATTCCTTCAATAGTAAAATACTAAAATTAAAAAAAAAAATAGTGAAAAAAAAAGAAAAAATAATTGATGATAATGTGATGAACAGTCTGGAAGTGGTGTAAAATTCTTTCAGTAGTAAAATGCTAAAATAAAATAAAAAATAGTGAAAAAATCTTTTAATAGTAAAATATTAAAATTTAAAAAAATAGTGAAAACAAAAGGAATGATGATTATGTAACGAAGAATCTAGAAGTGTAAATTGTAGATGATGAAGCTTTATGTGATTGATAATGACTACCAATCATGGAGTCCAAACCATTCTGAATGGGCCTGGCCCAGTGGGCCTATTAAAGATTTGGGTCAAGTCGTGTAAAATTGACACATCTAACCAACTCACCCACCCACCGGAAAGTACTTTAAAATGTTAAAAGAAAATGGTTTTTACTATAAAAAAATATAAAAAAAAACTAAATATAATTAAAATTAATTAGAAATTTATATATTTTAAAAGTATTTGATTTTTATATAATTGAGGCAAATAAATAAATAAGTATGAAAAAGTATCTACAAATAATTTATTGATTTTAAATTTATTTTTTATTTTATTTTACTTTTTTTTCTTCCACTTTTATTCTCTAATTCCTTTCTCTCATATTTTTTTTCAAATTTTCTAGAACCAAATATAGCTTAAATTAATCTGAATCTAGCCATCAATACCAAGTTCTTAGAGCTTGCTTTAAATCATAAATAACTTTTTTTTTTTTTAATTAAAAGACATAATTTGGAGACTCGTTGTTAGCAAAACTAATAAGTTGTTGAAGAGACACCTTTTCACTTATAGGCTATGTCTGGTTCTCAAAAAATATTATAAAAAGAAAAAAATATTAAAAAATAATTTTCTTATATTTATTTTCACTATGAAAAATATGAAATAAAACCAAATATAATTAAAATTATTAAAATTTATACATTTTAAATTTATTTAATTTTTATATAATAAATAAAAATAAATTAAATAAGTTTCAATAAACATATAAAAATAATTTTCAATGTCCTCAAAGGGAAAAATAAAGAAACACTTAGTTTTCTAAAAAGTTAAATATGAGAAATAGTTGTATATAATATTTTTAATATAAAATTTTTCAAAATATTTTTCATATTTTGGGAATACTTTATAAAAATAATATTTAGAAACATATCAAAGTTGCTTTTTTTTTTAAAAAAAAAAAATCTAAAAACTATTTTCATAAAAAATTATTTATCAAGTATATTTTAAAAAATAATCATAAAAAATTTACTTTTTAATGATTGATCTATAAAAAAGTTTCGAAAATATCTTTATTCTTTGATAATAATAATAAGAATAATTTTATCCAAACAAAACCTTAATTTTCATTCACCTATAATAAAATCTCGATACCCTTATTCTTTAATAATAATAATAATAATAATTTTATCCAAACAAAACCTTAATTTTCATTCACCTATAGTAAAATCTTCACTTTTATCCCTTTTTTTTTTTGCTTGAATTTGTATTAATTGTTATCTATTCTTCTATTATAGTTGGTGAGAAGAAAATTGGCGGCCTCTCCCAATTATTGGTGGCAACAATGCTATAAATTTTGCACCACAAAAAAAGGGCAAAATTTTGTCATAATCAATTGTCCGTAGAGTCCAAACCACTTGTTTCTCACATTCTCTCTTTCTTCTCTACTCTTCAATTATGAAATCAACAATTCAATCATACATCTCAAATATTGATATTGACTTTCAATTCTAGATTTTCTAAAGAAAAACAAAAACCAAAAAGAGATTTGCTACTAATAAATTGTTTTTATATGTTTTATTTTTAAAATAAAGAATATATAATTTTAAAAACATATAAGTTTTTTTACTAGTTATTAATTATATTTGATTTTTTTTCGAGTGTTTTTATATTAAACCATATATGAAAAGAATTATTTTACTTAATATTTTTTTTTAGTACTTTTTAAGAATGTAATTTTAATGTTTGGTGCTTGAAAATTTTGAAGGAAAATACAAGAAAAAAATAAAAAATATATTTAGTAGTAATAAATTATTTATATATTTTTTTAAATTTATTTTCTATCTACATAAAGAATAAATAATTTCAACATGCATATTTAATTTTCTTTGATTATTTTTTTATTGTAAACAAAACATTCTTTGGTAGACAGCACAGTGGCCTTTGTGGGAAAAGTGTAAATAATTTATATTTTATTTTTGGAAATTATTATTTTTTAATTTATTTTATTATATTTTATTTTATTCTATTAGTGTTATATTTTGGGAAAAGTCCTATTGGGATTGTGATAGTGGAGTTTCATTTAAAGTCACCTTACACTTTGTGTCATCTCCTAAAGAAGTAGATTTCTTTTGGGACTGTGTTAGTGGCCTAAAAGTAGGTCACCCCTTTCTCATAAAAAAAATCCCCAATTTTTCCAGAGAATTTTTCAGAAAGTTTTTCAGGGAATATTTTCATACTTATATTTGGAGGAATTTATTCAAAACCCGAGTTGTACACATCTCGCTTTTAGAGTGTACCCAAGACGAGATCTGACTGTTGAATCTTGGAGGTAGACCACCGGTACCCTAGTGCAACGAGTTCATCTTTAAGGAATGTAGATCTATTTCAAGGACAGTGTTTGTCACGCCTCAGCCGATAAGTTTTTCTTCTTATTTATTTCTTTCTTTGTTTGTGTTTTTTGGGCTAGTCTTTTGTTTCCATACCCTTAAATCCCAACAATCTTGAAATATATCCAAATGGAACTTCCTTAGTTCACACCCATCCTGACACCTCTAAAATTGATCCCTTAAATGAGACATTCTTTAAGAGATGGCAAGAAAGAGTTTTCTCTACAATTGATGTGGTGAACTTAGGGCACATTTTGACTGACCCAAAACCAGAAGATGGCTCTTATCTGTTACCAACTTGGGAAATTGGAAATAAACAAGTTAGACATACTATTCTGAGTACCCTGTCTAATGAATTTTTTGATATTTATTGTCACTTTAAAGTTGCAAAAGAAATTTGGGATGCAATAAATAAAAAATATATTTTGGAAGATGTAGGAATTCAGAAATATGCCATAGGGAATTTTAGAAATTTCCAAATGACTGAGGATAGAGATGTATCATCTTAAATCCATGACTACTACTTGTTGATTAATGACTTAGCTATTGAAGACATTAAAGTACTCGAACTTTTTGTGGCTGGTTATTTAGTAGAGACTTTTTCAGAGTCTTGGAAAGACTATAAAAATAACATGAAACATAAAAGGAAACAGATGTCCCTAGAGGATGTAATAATCCATATTAGGATTGAGGAACAAAACCGAAATAGGGACAATATTGAGAAAGCTAAGGAATTGTTTTCTAAGGCTAATGTAGTAGAAGAAAAACCTAAACCCAAAAACAATAGGTCTAGGAAACAAAACTTTAGGACCAATCCCAATGCATCAAACAAGGTCCAAAATTCAACTATTAAAAAACGGGGTAATTGCTTTGTATGTGGCAAATCTGGACACCATGCAGCTCAATGTCACCACAGGAAGAGAACTGAGAAGACCAATTCAAAGGCAAATCTGGCAGAGACAGAGGTGATCACAGCAATAATCTTCTCTGAGGTGAGTATGGTCACCAATATGAAGGACTGGGTGGTAGACTTTGGGGCTACCTAGCACATCTGTGGTAATAGAAGTGCATTCACTTCCTATACCTCTGTAAAGGAAGGAGAGGAACAAGTGTTCGTGGGTGATTCTAGATCCACTCCAGTGATTGGCAAAGGGAAAGTTCTCATCAAGCTAACCTTTGGAAAAGTACTTGCCCTCTGTGATGTTCTTCATGTGCCAGATATCCATTGGAACTTGGTGTCAGTATCTATACTTGGAAAAGCAGGAGTGAAGATCTTGTTTGACTCTGATAAAATAGTTTTAACCAAGAATGATGCATTTGTGGGAAAGGGCTATTGTAATCAGGGATTATTTTTGTTGAATGTTTATGAAATTATCAATAATAATGCATCGTCTTCTTCTGCTTACATAGTTGATTCTTGTGATATTTGGCATGGTAGACTAGGACATGTGAATTTTTCATATATGAAGAGAATGGTTGAACTGAGTTTAATCCCTAAATTGTCCTTAGAAAACCATGAAAAATGTGAATCTTGTGTAGAATCTAAAATCACAAAGAAATCTTGCAAATCATTTGAAAGAGAATCAAATCTACTAAGTTTAATACACAGTGATTTAGGAGACCTAAAAAATACAATGACTAGAAGTGATAAACGATTTTACATAACTTTCATAGATGACTACTCAAGGTATACAAGGGTATATCTTTTGAGAAACAAAGATGAAGCAAGAGATGCTTTCATCAAGTATAAAAATGAAGTGGAAAATCAACTAAGTAAGAAAATCAAAAGGTTTAGAACTAATAGGGGAGAAGAGTATGAGTCCAACCCTTTTAATTCTTTTTGTGAAGATCATGGGATCATTCACGAAACTACTCCTCCTTATTCCCCTGAGTCTAATGGAGTAGCAGAAAGGAAAAATAGGACCTTAAAAGATATGATGAATGCAATGTTGGTAAGTTCAAGAGCACCCTTAGACTTATGGGGGGAAGCTATCCTATCCGCATGTCATATTCAAAATAGGATACCTTACAAGAAAACTGGTAAAACTCCTTATGAGTTTTGGAAGGGTTATGCACCTTATATAGCATACCTTAAAGTGTGGGGGTGTTTAGCTAAAGTTCTTCTTCTTGAACCTAAAAAAAATGAAAACTAGGTCTTAAAACCTTTGATACAATGTTCATTGGTTATGCTGAGAATAGTGTGGCATATAAGTTTCTTATTACTAAGTCAGAAAACAACCTTGTAGATGTCAATACTATAATAAAAACAAAGAATGCAGATTTCTTTGAAAACATCTTTCCTATGAAACTAAATAGTGAACAACAAGTTCAGAAAACAAGTAGAGACAAGTCTATTGAACCTAAAATGAGTAAAAGAGATAGGAAAGAAACAAACCTTGGAGATGATTTCTACACCTTCCTAATAGATGAGGACCCTAAATCCTACAAATAAGCTATAACTTCTCCTGATGCACCATTCTGGAAGGAGACCATTAATAGTGAAATCGAATCAATCATGTATAACCATACATGAGAGTTAGTAGATTTACCTCATGGCGCAAAGACTATTGGTTCTAAGTGGATTTTTAAAAGAAAGTTAAAACAAGATGGGTTCATAGAGAAGTATAAAACTCATTTAGTTGCCAAAGGCTTTAAATAAAGGAAGGATGTAGATTACTTTGACACTTTTGCCCCTGTGACTAGAATAACATCAATTAGAGTATTGATTGCTCTAGCTTCCATTCATAATTTAGTGGTACACCAAATGGATGTCAAGACTGCATTCTTGAATGGGGATTTGGAAGAGGAAATTTATATGAATCAACCTGAGGGTTGTGTAGTTCCAGGGAAGGAGAAAAAAGTGTGTAAATTGGTTAAATCGCTATATGGGTTAAAACAAGCTCCCAAACAGTGGCACAACAAGTTTGATCATGTGTTAGTAACTAATGGATATTCCATTAATGATGTTGATAAGTGTATTTACAGCAAGTATGAGGATAACACATGTGTGGTCATCCGCCTTTATGTTGATGACATATTGATATTTGGAACTAACCTAGAGGTTGTGTGTGAGACCAAGAAATTCCTAGGCTCTAAGTTTGATATGAAAGACCTAGGAGAGGCAGAGGTGATTCTAGGAATTAAGATAACTAGAACACCTAATGGGCTTAAACTTTCTCAAGAGTACTATGTTGAGAAGATCCTAAGGAAGTTTGAACACTTTGATTGTAAACCAGTGTCAACTCCTTATGATCCCAGCTTACAGTTGAAGAAAAATAAAGAACATAGTGTTACCCAAATAGAGTATGCTCAAATCATAGGGAGCCTAATGTACTTAATGAACTGTACCAGACCTGACATTGCTTATGCAGTAGGTAGATTGAGTCGGTACACCCAAAGTCCTAATCAGGACTATTGGATTGTTGTTCGTAGAGTCCTTAAGTACTTGAGAGACACCATTAATTATGGTTTGTGCTTTAGTGGATTTCCAAGCGTCCTTGAAGGATTTAGTGATGCAAACTGGATCTCGGATTCAGATGAGATGAAATCCACTAGTGGATATGTTTTCATAGTTGGTGGAAGTGCAGTTTCTTGGAAGTTTGCCAAGCAAACTTGCATTACTCGGTCTACTATGGAGGTTGAGTTTATTGCCTTAGAAAAGGCAAGTTCTGAGGCTGAATGGCTTAGAAACCTCTTAGCTAATATCCCTCTATGGACGAGACCAGCCCCGTCTGTGTCTATGTGTTGTGATAGCCAAGCTGTAATTGCTAAGGCTAAGAATAAAATATTTAATGGGAAGAACAGGCATATACGCCTAAGGCACAATATTGTGTGGCAACTGCTTGAAACAGGGGTTATATCCCTAGAATTTGTGAGGTCGGAGTTGAATTTGGCCGATCCTTTGACCAAACCACTAAATAAGAAACTAGTGGAAGAAACATCGAGGGGGATTGGGCTTATGCTTATTACAGAAGTCAAGAGTGGTGGTAACCCAACCTATTAGAATGGAATTCCATGAAGTAGGTTCATATGGGTAATAACAAATCACTTGTTGACTTGAGGTGCTCTATCAACTCTAATTGTATGAGAGTCTATCCCTATGGTGTAGATAGAGCGTATTCTGCATTGACTAAGGTTGAGTGTTTACTCTTAATGAATTCCATATTCCTTATGGATGGTATGTTTAAATGCAGAACATACTTGATGGATTCACTTATATGAGAGTGGAGGTGGGGCCGCTTCCTATGAGAACTTAGGCAGGTTTTCTAGAGCTCTCATGAATATCCAGGTAGGGCGCATGACCTATTTGTGTCAACCCGTTTTGTACAGCTCGTAGTGTAGTTGAGAAACCCATGTCGATAAAAGTCCCTTGAGTTACATCAAGAAACACTAGTTCATAGAAATTTATTTTCACCATGTTTCGTGATTCAATACTTATTTGTCCTAAGACTAGTTCATAGCCTTCGGGCACCAATTCTAATGCATTGGATTCTTTTTTCCAAAAAAAAAAAAATTATGTTTACACTTTGTAGGGGATTATGGGAAAAGTGTAAATAATTTATATTTTATTTTTGGAAATTATTATTTTTTAATTTATTTTATTATATTTTATTTTATTCTATTAGTGTTATATTTTGGGAAGAGTCCTATTGGGATTGTGATAGTAGAGTTTCATTCAAAATCACCTTACACTTTGTGTCATCTCCTAAAAAAGTAGATTCTTTTTGGGATTGTGTTAGTGGCCTATAAAAGTAGGTCACCCTTCGCTCATAAAAAAAATCCTCAATTTTTCCAGAGAATTTTTTAGAGAGTTTTTCAGGGAATATTTTCATACTTCTATTTGGAGGAATTTATTCAAAACCCGAGTTGTACACATCTCGCTTTCAGAGTGCACCCAAGGCAAGATTTAGTTGTTGAATCCTGGAGGTAGACCACTGGTACCCTAGTGCAACGAGTTCATCTTTGAGGAGGGTGGATCTATTTTAAGGACAGTGCTTGTCACGCCTCAGCTGATAAGTTTTTCTTCTTATTTATTTCATTCTTTGTTTGTGTTTTTTGGGCTTGTCTTTTGTTTCCATACCCTTAAATCCCAACAGCCTTCAACCAGGAAGAAACAAAATTGCATGAGACTCCATTGAAGAAACGCCGCATTTGTACCATGGATTTTGCTAGGGAAGCCAGCCATTGGCTTAAGTTACAATCTTTCTTATGAGATTAACGTACAAGCTGTAAATTTTAAACCAAGATATCGTCATCTCCGTTGTCTGATCCCTTGTTGCCATCCTTGTGAGTGGCGGGTTAAGTGCCATTTCGAAGCAGGGGTGCAACTTCATGGTCCTTTTTCTTTCTTCAATGGCCCTGCTGACTGCACCGTTGAAGAATTTCCAGAACCTTCTTCATTGTGGGCCTATCGGATGGTGATGTCTGAGTGCACCTGAGGCCTAAGTTGAACAGAGTGGTCACTTGTGCTCTGTCACATTGTTCCTTGATCTCCTCGTCCACCACTTCCTCAATGGTTTTCTCTTCTCTGAACTGATCCCATGCCCATTCTACGAGGCACTTGTGCTCGTTCACGCTGTTGGGTTCTCTCCCAGTCACGAGCTCAAGCAAGACTACTCCAAAGCTGTATACATCGATCTTCTCGTTCACCTTTCTTGTATAACCAAACTCTGTCATCCAAGTATACAAGAATTGTATGATAAAAACTATTGATAAATTATGGAAATGAAAACATGTGGAAAGGAGGGCCTTGATGGTCTTACCAGGGGCAATATATCCATAAGAGCCTGCAATTTCTGACATGGTGTTGGGCTCTCCTTGCTTGACCAACATCTTGGCCAATCCAAAATCCGCAATTTTCGCGTTGAACTCAGCATCTAGCAAGATGTTGCTGGACTTCACATCTCGATGTATGATCGGGGCAGAATAGTATTCATGCATGTGGCGTAGGCCTTCTGCAGCTCTAATGGCAATCTGCAACCTTGTTGGCCAATCCAAGACAAAGTTATGGACTGAACTTGTCATGGACGATGTTCTCTGCTTCTTCCCATGAAGCCATCTATCCAAACTCTGCTTCTCCATGTACTCATAAACAAGAAGGCTTGAACTTTCATTTGATATGCAGCCCAACAACTTCACTATATTGGAATGGTGTATGGCGCCCAATATCCCGACTTCTGCTATGAATTGTTTCTGAAGCTTGTGATCCAATCTCCTTTTATTACAAATCCTTTTAACCGCTAGGAGTTCACCAGAACGGTTATTAGCAATTTGGTATAATTCCGCTGACCCACCACGTCCGATCAAATTATTTTCTGTCAAACCGGACAATATGTTCTGTTCATCGAAATCCAGATTTTGGAATGGAGTAAGATTCCAAGTTGTATGGTCTCGACTGTGATTCTTCCTGTGATAGTCTCGAACCATGAACAGGGTAAAGAAAACAACAGCTAGGAAACCAAATAGAGCGAAAATTAGGATCATAACGAGATATTTGGTTGACAATTTGTTGGAGTCAACGGGTTTGGCACGGCATCTAGGGAGGTTCAGAGTGGGAACATAGACACACAGCTTGGGATTGTTCAAGAAACTGTCTTGGTATGCTCCATTTTGAAACTCAATGGGGACCATCCCAGAGAGTTGGTTGGACGAAAGATCGAGGATAGGAAGCTTCAAATGACCAAGTTCAGAAGGAATTTGACCTGAGAACTGGTTTTCTGACAGGTCGAGGTAATTAAGGTTAGGTAAAGAACCTAATGCCTTAGGAATTGGGCCAGAAAGTTTGTTTCTTGAGAGATTCAAAAGAACAGAGATGTTCCAAAGACTGGTCAATTCCACTGGAATTTTAAATAATTAATTTTAAAATTCTAAAAGACTACTTGAAGTGATTTTTAGATTGGGTATTAATAAATATTTCTTCCAAAAATAGCATTTTTTTTTTGTTATATATCCCATTATAGAAAATAATTTAAAAATACTTTTTGATTTATATATAGACATTAGTTGATTCTTAAAAAAAAAAATTGTTTTTATTAAAAATATTATCAAAGTTGAATCATGCATTGCTTGAAATAGAATATTTGCTTTTCTCATTGTCCTTAATTTTCGAAAACATTATAAATGTAATTGGTGTTGAACAAAAAATTGATTTGAATGGATTAAATTAAATATCATGACGTTAAGAATCCCACATAGGATGAAATAATCAACTTGACAAATTGATGATATCATGGTATTATTGAAATGATGTTTGATTACTACCCTTTGGAGGTTCATTGTGCACTAACATTTCTTACGCCAGCACTCATAAGAAGCCAAAAGCTAATTCAAATAATTGAAAAGGGTTCATTCCAATAATGCTACTTTGAAAGCAACAATGGATGAAGCTGTGTGAGATATCTATCCTCAAGTTTCACTATGAAAGAGTTATTGAAATTGTGATAGAAGGGCATGTTTGGAATGTTGGGATAGAAAATGGAAATGTAAAATTGATTTTATATTTTATTTATTTATGTGTTTGGATTGTATTTTAGAATGGGAATATAAATAAAAAATTTATTATTATAAAAATTAAAATTTATTTTTATTTTTATTATAATTTTGATTCATTTATATTATATGGTGTTATGATATTTTTTTCATTTTTATGTTATTTTAATTCCTATTTTGGCATTCCAAAGCCTAACAAATAGAGGCTTTCATTTTGAGAGCAAAATGGTAAGACTTTGCTATAGGAATGATAAGATAGTTTAGTAAAAATATTAAGTTTCAACTTTCCATACTTTATTATAAGTTATGGGTGAATCGGAAAACTTTGTTTTGATTTAAATTTTTTTCTTTTTGGAATGAGGTTATCATTTTTATATTTAAAGTACCTTAAATATCTTTCAATAGAGTGATTTTTTTTTTTTCCTTTTTCAAGAATCATCAACATGTTTTTTAGGTGAGAAGTCCATACTTCATATCTCGTATACCTTTTCAACACCAAAAATAATGCTTACAGTGTCTTCTTTCATGAAAATAATAAGTCATTGAATCATAGTTGATATTGCGAGATAAAACTTTTTTTTTCTCACTTAAGGTGATGATGAACACTAAGGTCATAAAACTAGCAAAGTGACGATTTGTGAGACTATCTTAAACTTTTCTCAGGTGACCTATCATTTGACTTGATGGTTACCGAATAATTTGGTAATGAAAATGCTTTCTTTTGTTACTTATTTTCCAAAGTTTAGATCAGAATGCATGCTGAGTTATATAAGAATATTTTTAAAATTAAGAGAATAAAATATTATTAATATTTAATTTATTATGATTGTGAAATTATTAATAATTCTTTTTCATTAAGTCTTTGATTTTGGGTATTTCCTTGATTATTTCCATTCTATATATCTTTTTCATTATTTTTATTTTGTGCATCCTATTGATTATTTTCTTTAATTGTTTGATAAATGTTTTTAAAATAGTTTTTTATTATTTAGAATAAAACATATTTTCAAATATAAAAGCCGAGTTTGATAAAAACTACTTTTTTTAGAATTTGTTCTGAAAATATTTTTGAGACTAAATTCAATATGTTTCGATTTCTTTTTTGTTAAGTTTACTAAACAATGATTGAAAAAAAAATGAAATAATTACAAATTATTTTAGAAAAAATTATTTTCAAAAGCATTATAAATGTGAGTAGTGTTGAACAAAAATTTGATCTGAATGGATTAAATCGATAATCATGACGTTAAGAATCCTAAATCGGAGAAATAATTAAATTGATGAATTGATGATATCATGGTATTGAAAAGATTCTTCTCCCTTAATATTTCTTTTGTCAATACTCACAAGAAGCCAAAAGCCAATAATGTAATTTTGAAAGCAAAATGAAAGCGTTGTGTGAGATATCTTCAAGCTATAACGCATGGCCACGTTTGGAATGTTGGAACTCGGAATAGAACAAAAATATATAAAATCAATTATATATTTTATTCATTTATGTATTTTGGTTGTTTTTTAAATGAGAATATAACTAAAAAATTAATTATTATAGAAATCAAGTTTTACTTTTACTATAATTTTGATTGATTTTCTTACATGGTGTTATAACTTGTTTTTTCTTTTTTATTTTATTTTAATTCCTATTATGATATACAAAACTTGACTTGAAAGGAAAGAAGAGACTTTCAATTTGAGAAATATTTATAAAAATTATTTTTATGATGTTTTATAAAATAAAAATTTGTTTGAAAACTTAAAATGATTTTAACTTATTTTTCATGTTTTAAATACGTTCTAAAAACAATTTTTGTATATAATATTTTATTTTAAATTATTTTTTATATTTATATAATTATATTTTAAAATTGTTCTTAAAAAATAAGTGAAAATAATAAACAAAGTGTTTTCTATTTCTAAGAAGATAAAATCATTTTTTTTTTTTAATTGTCTAACATGTTTGTTTATATTCCTCGGTTACCAGACATGGCCTGAGTGTGCAAGGTGCTATTGGATTCTTTTTCTACCAATTTTCTTTGTGACTTTAGCATCCACCATATTTCTCTTTGAGTTTCAAATCCTTTTGGACCCACGTATCAATTGCATTGCACATCACATCACATTTTTTTGCTCAATTTTTTCATATTGTCAAGAGAAATTGTATCTCATTCCACCGACCCTCTTTCTCTTGGTGGCCGACATAATCTCTTTCAAATTGCAATTGCAATTGAAATAACTAGAGACTAAGAGTCCGTTTGATAACGATTTTAAGAAGTGTTTCTAGCCTTTTTAATATTTAAAATATTTAATCATTCATGTATGAAAAAGGTTAAAAGCATTTTATATAATTACCATCAAACGCAATTTAAGAGCTACTTAAGTGTTTTTTGGACAACAACATTCCAGCTTAACTAATAGTTTTAGACAATAAGAAGAAAAAAAAGGTTCTTATAAATGTTCTTTTTTTTTTTGGTTTAATTGCTTTGAATTTATGATATTGATGAAATTGAATCAATTATTCATCATCGTACCTAAATCAATCATTCAAAATTCAAATCATTTTCATTAAAAAAATGTTTGGAAGCATTAATGTGGAAGACATCCTAGCCCCATTCGTTACATGCATGACATGGCCAAATAATAAACTTTAGGTGTCAAAATATGTAATTGATTTTATTTATAATTCCCATTTGGCCCCTAGCAACCAAATTATTCTTGAACTATATTGTATTTTCCTTTTGTCCACGTTGATAAAATCATGAAATTTACATACTAATTACTAAGTAGGATTGCTAGTTTTTGGAAAAAGCAAGCTTGAGTATTGAAAAAAATTATTATTTTCTCAATGTAATTTGGAAATAATATAATTATGAATAAAAAGATTTAGAAGTGTTATTTCCTATTCCGTAATTCCATTTTATTATATCCCATTATGATTAGGGTTTTGTTTGTTTGTAGGTAGGTATAATAATTAAATTTTTTTGGTTTAAAAGCATAATAATTCAAATAAAGAAAATTTTCAGCTCAGGTAATGAATTACAGACGATAAAATTTAGGTCCAAGTATTGTTATCAACATCATCATCATTATTATATATCAAATTCGATATTTATTTAAAAAGAAAAAAAAATTGTGTGGCATATGAGACTTTTTTCATTACAAGTGTATTTGAAAAAGACGACAAAAGGGTCAAAATCTTCGATTACGTTTACAAATTTTCTTCTAAAAAAAATAGGTACATAGTTAAATTTAAATAATTAATTTTAAAATTCTAAAAGACTACTTGAAGTGATTTTTAGATTGGGTATTAATAAATATTTCTTCCAAAAATAGCATTTTTTTTTGTTATATATCCCATTATAGAAAATAATTCAAAAATACTTTTTGATTTATATATAGATATTAGTTGATTCTTAAAAAAAAAAAATATTTTTATTAAAAATATTATCAAAGTCGAATCATAATTGGCACTGCTTGAGATAGAATATTTGCTTTTATCATTGTCCTTAATTTTCGAAAACATTATAAATGTAATTGGTGTTGAACAAAAAATTAATTTGAATGGATTAAATCAAATATCATGACGTTAAGAATCCCACACCCACACCGGATGAAATAATCAAATTGACGAATTGATGATATCATGGTATTATTGAAATGATGTTTGATTACTACCCTTTAGAGGTTCATTGTGCCCTAACATTTCTTACGCCAGTACTCATAAGAAGCCAAAAGCTAATTCAAATCATTGAAAAGGGTTTATTCCAATAATGCAAGGCAAACACAGGGTATATTGCTCTACATTTTTTCATCAATTATGTGACTGGAAACAGGAGTTCTATTAAAAAAGGAAGTAGGTTGATATGATGTAGCAAGCCACAATCGAGTCGCAATTTATAGGACTCTTTCATCTCATTTCACTTTCACTTCAACCCCATCAACCCACCTTCTTCAACACTTTAGGTAATATCATTTCTTTTCATGTCTTGTGCCCATACCTTCGTCTTTATCATCCCCACCTACAACACTTCTAGGAAATATCGTTTCTTTTCATGTTGTCTTGTGCCCATACCTTTATATTTATTATCTTTATCATAATGTTTATCTTGTGATCATAGTGTTTATCTTATTTTGGTTCTATTGGAAAAGCACACAACCAATATGAAATTTTATTACCCAAATTTAGGGGATAATAGTCTTTCTTTCTTGTACCATAGTTAATAAGGTTAAGTTAGAGTATAACATGCATGCATGCATGCATAGCAAATTTCATGAGTTAGAAATGAGCAAAAACATTTCATATATTCTTCAATTGATTGAAGTTAAACTATATTAACCTCTTTCTATTTGATATTCACAATTTCAAGTTAAACATTTCTTTTGGACCCACGTATCAATTGCATTGCACATCACATCACATTTTTTTGCTCAATTTTTTCATATTGTCAAGAGGAGTTGCATCTCATTCCACCTACCCTCTTTCTCTTGTGGTGGCTCACATAATCTCTTCCAAAATGCAATTGTAATTGAGATAATTAGAGACTAAGAGTCCGTTTGGTAACGATTTTAAGAAGTATTTCTAACCTTTTTAATATTTAAAATGTTTTATCATTTAAGTGTGAAAAAAGTTAGAAACGTTTTCTATAATAACCACCAAACGCACTTTAAGAGCTACATAAGTGATTTTGATATCACTAAAATGAATTTTTTTAGGTCATGTTTGGTTTGCGGAGAGTGCTAAAAAAAGAAAAAAAAATATTAAAACAAATTATTTTTTCATATTTGGCTTTGTTATGAAAAATGTGAAAGAAAGTAACATATAATTAAAATTATTAAGAAATTTGTATATTTTTAGATTATTTAATCTTTAAGTAAATGAAAAAAGTTTGAAGTAATATATAAAAATAATTTATTAATTTCAAATCTAGTTTTTATTTTCTTTTACTTTTTCTTTCATATTATATATAAATATATGTTCTTTCAAACATTCTAGTAATCAAACATAATGTTTGGAAGTTTCATTTTTTATTTTTAATAAAAATGAATTATTTAATAAATTTTAAATAAATTTTGGAGAATAGCTTAAAATAATTTTTGGATAATCACTCAATGAACGATTCTTTGAAAAATCGTTTTTATTTTGTTTTTTTTTTTAATTCATATATGAGTACTAAGGGCCTGTTTGGTAATTATTTTCGAAAATAATTCTAGAAAATAGTTTTTGAGAATAATTTTTTAAAACAAAAGCCCATTTGAAACCTAAATTTTTTTTAACCTATTTTTAATATTTTAAAATAATTTTTATGTCTAGTGTTTTATTTTAAATCCTTCTATATGGTTGTATAATTATTTTTTAAAACAATCATTAGAAAATAATATAAAATAACTAAAAGATGTTCACTAAAAGAATAAAAACATAAAATAGTTTTTTATTATCAAACGTATTTTCTTGATTTTTTTTTCTTTTGTTTTAAAGGATAGAAATCTGTTCTTGAAAAGAGTAGTCAAATAAACCTAGGTGTTTTTTCTTAAAAGGATTTCTAATAGAAAATACTACTAACTATTATGCTTTTATTAATAGAATTTTTATTATAAATGTCTTTAAGAAAAATAATTTAGTATTAAGATATAAACTAAAAAAAAAAAAAATACTATAACATGATTTAACAGTTTTAGGAAGTATTTCTTGCATTTTTAATGCTTAAAAGATAAAAATTTTAAAGTTTTAGAAATGTTATAAACACTTATAAAAATCACTATTAAATGCACTCAATAAGTGGTTTTCTAACACTACGAATAATTTTTTTTAAATTTAAAAATGTTTTCTAAATTTTATCAAACGCTTCTTATAATCGCTATCAAACACACTTTTTATTTTTATTTTTCAAAAAATATTTTTTATACTAAAAATACTTCATATAATTACTATCAAATGAACTTTTAGTTACTTAGCGATGATTTTTTAAAATTTGAATGAAAATTTATAAAAAAAAAAAACATCTTTTAATAATACAATTCTAAAATCAAAAGGAATGATGAATTGATGATAATGTGAGGAAGAGTAGAAGTGGTGTAAAATTCCTTCAATAGTAAAATACTAAAATAAAAAAAAAAATAGTGAAAAAAAAAGAAAAAGAAAAAAGAATGGATGATAATGCGATGAAAAGTCTAGAAGTGGTGTAAAATTCCTTCAATAGTAAAATGTTAAAATAAAACAATAAAAATAGTGAAAAAAAAGGAATGATGATGATGTAATAAAGAATCTAGAAGTGTAAATTGTAGATGATGAAGCTTTATGTGATTGATAATGACTACTAAATCATGGAGTCCAAACCATTCTGAATGGGCCTGTCCCAGTGGGCCTATTAAAGATTTGGGTCAAGCCATGTAAATTGAGACATCTAACCAACCCACCCACGCGGAAAGTACTTTTAAAAAATGTTAAAAGAAAATGGTTTTTTTCATGTTTAGTGTAACTATAAAAAATATAAAAAAAAAAAATTAAATATAATTAAAATTAATTATAAATTTATACATTTTAAAAATATTTAATCTTTATATAATTGAGAAAAATAAATAAAATGAGTTTGAAAAAATATCTACAAATAATTTATTGACTTTAAATTTATTTATTTATTTATTTATTTTTTCACTTTTCTTCTCTAATTCCTTTTTCTCACATTTTTCTTCAAATTTTTTGGAACCAAACATAACATAAATTAATCTGAATCTAGCCATAAATACCAAGCTCTTAGAGCTTTCTTTAAATCATAAATAACTTCTTCTTCTTTTTCTTTTTTTTTTTTTTTAAATTTAAAGACATAATTTGGAGACTTGTTAGCAAAAATAATAGGTTCTTGAAAAGACACTTTTGCACTTATAGGTTATATTTGGTTCCCAAAAATATTATGAGAAGAAAAAATATTAAAAAAATAATTTCCTTATGCTTAGTTTCACTATGAAAAATCTGAAATAAAACTAAATATAATTAAAATTATAAAAATTTATATATTTTAAAATTATTTAATTTTTATATAATAAATAAAAATAAGTTAAATGATTTTCAAGAAACATATAAAAATAATTTTTAATGTTTTCAAAGGCAAAAATAAAGAAACACTTAGTTTTCTAAAAAGTTAAATATGAGAAATAGTTGTATATAATATATTTCATATTTTGGGAATACTTTATAAAAAGAATATTTAAAAACTTATCAAAGTTGTTTAAGAAAACAAAAAAATCTCTAAAAACTATTTTCATAAAAAATATTTATCAAATATATTTTAAAAAATGGTTGTAAAAAATTTACTTTTTAACAAATGTTATACAAAAAAAGTTTTGAAGATATCTTTATTCTTTAAGAATAATAATAATAGTAATTTTATCTGACAAAACCTTAATTTTCATTCAACTATAATAAAATCTTGATACCCTTACTCTTTACTAATAATAATAATAATTTTATCCAAACAAAACCTTAATTTTCATTAAAAAAGGGCAAAATTTTATCATAATCAATTGTCCGTAGATTCCAAAACACTTGTTCATCACATTCTCTTTTTCTTCTCTATTCTTCAATTTTGAAATCAACAATTCAATCATACATCTCAAATATTGATATTGACTTTCAATACTAGATTTTCTAAAGAAAAACAGAAACCACAAAGAGATTTGATACTAATAAATTGTTTTTATATGTTTTATTTTTAAAATAAAGAATATATAATTTTAAATATATATAAGTTTTTCTACTAGTTATTAATTATATTTGATTTTTTGTTTGGTGTGTTTTTATATTAAACTAGATAGGAAAAGAATTATTTTACTTAATATTTTTCTTTCTTATTATTTTTTAAGAATGTAATTTTAATGTTTGGTGCTTGAAAAAATCGAAGAAAAATACAAGAAAAAAGTATATATATATTTAGTATTAATAAATTATTTATATATTTCTTTAAATTTATTTTCTATCTACATAAAGAATAAATAATTTCAACATGCATATTTAATTTTCTTTGATTATTTTTTTACAGTAAACAAAACATTCTTTGGTAGACAGCACAGTGGCCTTCAACCAGGGAAGAAACAAAATTGCATGAGACTCCATTGAAGAAACAACGCATTTGTACCATGGATTTTGCTAGGGAAGCCAGCCATTGGCTTAATTTACAATCTTTCTTATGAGATTAACGTACAAGCTGTGAATTTCAAACCAAGATATCGTCATCTCCGTTGTCTGATCCCTTGTTGCTATCCTTGTGAGTGGCGGGTTAAGTGCCATTTCGAAGCAGGGCAGCAACTTCATGGTCCTTTTTCTTTCTTCAATGGCCCTGCTGACTGCACCGTTGAAGAATTTCCAGAACCTTCTTCATTGTGGGCCTATCGGATGGTGATGTCTGAGTGCACCTGACGCCTAGGTTGAAGAGAGTGGTCACTTGTGCTCTGTCACATTGTTCCTTGATCTCCTCATCCACCACTTCCTCAATGGTTTTCTCTTCTCTGAACTGATCCCATGCCCATTCTACGAGGCACTTGTGCTCGTTCATGCTGTTGGGTTCTCTCCCAGTCACCAGCTCAAGCAAGACTACTCCAAAGCTGTATACATCGATCTTCTCGTTCACCTTTCTTGTATAACCAAACTCTGTCATCCAAGTATACAAGAATTGTATGATAAAAATTATCGATAAATTATGGAAATGAAAACATTTGGAAAGGAGGGCCTTGATGGTCTTACCAGGGGCAATATATCCATAAGAGCCTGCAATTCCTGACATGGAGTTGGGCTCTCCTTGCTTGACCAACATCTTGGCCAATCCAAAATCCGCAATTTTCGCGTTGAACTCAGCATCTAGCAAGATGTTGCTGGACTTCACATCTCGATGTATGATCGGGGCAGAATAGTATTCATGCATGTGGCGTAGGCCTTCTGCAGCTCCGATGGCAATCTGCAACCTTGCTGGCCAATCCAAGACACAGTTATGGACTGAACTTGTCATGGACGATGTTCTCTGCTTCTTCCCATGAAGCCATCTATCCAAACTCTGTTTCTCCATGTACTCATAAACAAAAAGGCTTGAACTTTCATTTGATATGCAGCCCAACAACTTCACTATATTGGAATGGCGTATGACGCCCAATATCCCGACTTCTGCTATGAATTGTTTCTGAAGCTTGTGATCCAATCTCCTTTTATTACAAATCCTTTTAACCGCTAGGAGTTCACCAGAACGGTTATTAGCAATTCGGTATAATTCCCCTGAGCCACCACGTCCGATCAAATTATTTTCTGTCAAACCGGACAATATGTTATGTTCATCGAAATCCTGATTTTGGAATGGAGTAAGCTTCCAAGTTGTATGGTCTCGATAGTGATTCTTCCTGTGATAGTCTCGAACCATGAACAGGGTAAAGAAAACAACAGCTAGGAAACCAGATAGAGCGAAAATTAGGATCATAACGAGATATTTGATTGACAATTCGTTGGAGTAAACGGGTTTAGCACCGCATCTAGGGAGGTTCAGAGTGGGAACATAGACACACAGCTTGGGATTGTTCAAGAAACTGTCTTGGTATGCTTCATTTTGAAACTCAATGGGGACCATCCCAGAGAGTTGGTTGGACGAAAGATCCAGGATAGGAAGCTTCAAATGACCAAGTTCAGAAGGAATTTGACCTGAGAACTGGTTTTCTGACAGGTCGAGGTAATTAAGGTTAGGTAAAGAACCTAATGCCTTAGGAATTGGGCCAGAAAATTTGTTTCTTGAGAAATTCAAATAATTGAGCGACTTCCATGAGATGATCTCGGATGGAAGCTCACCCGAGAATTGATTCCCATCAAGCAACAGAAGAGAGATGTTCCAAAGACTGGTCAATTCCACTGGAATTTTTCCTGACAACATATTGTTGCTGGCATTGAGCACACCTATGTTCATCCAAGAAGAGATTTCAGCAGGAATTGGACCAGAAAACTTGTTGTTACTGATCTCCACTCTGGACAAATTCCTTGCCAATTTACTTGGAAGTGTCCCGGAGAATGAATTTCCAGCTAACATCACCCATACCATGTCCGGGGATGTCCAGACGCCGGAAGGAATCTCGCCTGAAAAGCGATTGTTGGAAAGCTGAATTGTGAGCAAACTTGTGCAATTCCCGAGGGACTTGGGCACTTCCCCGCTGAGATTGTTGTTCGAAGCAACCACTCCAAGCAAAGCCCCCCCTACCGCATAAATGTTGAGGTAATTCCCCGCTTAGTTTATTCTCGGAAACCTCAAAGCGTTTGAGCTCCGAATGAAGGCCAAATGCAGGAGGCAAAACTCCACTCAATTGATTGCTAAAAACTTTGAAGGTTTCCAGTGTAGGAATGAGGCTTAGATTTGCTGGTATCTCTCCTGACAACTGATTCCAGAAAAGATTCAAACCCGTCAAATTTTGTAGCTTCCCGAAACCCGCTGGTATCGGCCCCGTCAAATAGTTATTGGAAAGATCAATTTCTTTCAAGTTGAGAGCTTCTATGGATAAAGGAATGCGGCCGGACAATCTATTATTGAATAAATACAAATTGGTCAAATTCTTCAACCTAAGCATGCCTCCCGGGATTGTACCTTCCAATTTGTTGAGTGAGAGATCCAAGTGTTCCAGACTCGAAAGATTGTTGAAGCTCTCCGGTATTTCGCCGATCAAATTCGCCCCCGTCATCCACAGATACTTCAGCTTCTTCAATGCGCCAAGCTCTTTTGGAAGGGCTGAGGGCATGAATTTGTGATTATAGGCCATGGCCAATTGTTCGAGATTCGCCAAATTACCAATCTCTGTTGGCCAGGTACCGTTGAAGTCATTTTCGACCAGAAACAAGTAGAACAGCTCCCGTAGCCGCCCAATTGCTGCGGGAATATCTCCAGAGAAGAGGTTTGCGGTGAGGTCTAGGTACCGGAGACGTGAAAGTCGATCAATATCAGCTGGAATTGGACCCACGAAGTAGTTTTGCAACAAGAGCAGATATTCAAGCTTGGAACAATTGAGAATATCCGGGAACTCGCCGGGAATATCATTGTTGGAGAGGTCAAGTACGATGAGGTTCTTGAGGTCACAAATTGTGGCTGGAATTTTCTCGCTGATGGTCTTATCGTGGAGTGAAATTGCAGTGACGGTATTGTCGGTGCATGTAATTTCCGGCCAATCACAGGGCGAGGATGAGGAATTCCACGATTGGAGTGACGGTGGATTGCCCAGTTGTTGTTTAACGTCAAGTAGGATTGATCGTTCATCGTCCAGATTTTGGGAAATTACTTGAAAGGGTAAGGAGAGGACGAGGAGGAGAAACAGAGCGGAGAGTGGAATTTTGGCAAATGAAAAGGTTAGTTTCGGCATTTTTGTGGCGTTGAATTCGTAACCGGCTTCTCAATGAGGGAGGAAGATGGCCGGGAAAGAGATGGAAACTACCGGTTCAACTTCAAAATCTGGTGGGCTGTCAGAGTTTATTTTACTGAATTTTAAAAACTGACCTGTGTGTTGAGATGAATTACGAAGGAGCCACGAGTCAACGTCCAATGGAATCGGTGTTTTGTGTTACTCACACGGATCAAATAATTTAGATCTAACCATTGATCGTGGTACCATGCGTGATTGCTGGTCCTTTTCATCTCCGACGCATTAAGCATACTTTCATATCTTGATTCTATTATTTTATATCTTAATTCATTTATTTTTTATTTTTTATTTTTATCTTAATTTCATTTTTCTATTACTCATGTTTTACCGTACACTTCAAATGACCTAAATTTTGGTTGGTGTGGATTTGTTACCTTAGATTTTTATTTTTAGTTATTTAAGTTTTATATAGGTAAGGAAAAATAAATAATTTTTTTTAAATATATATATATATATATAATTTATTAAATTTAAATCTATTTTTATTTTTTCTTCAACCACATTTCACTCGAATCTTCTAAGAACAAGGTTACAAGATTAGATTTAACAAGTGTTAAGGTTTTTTTAGCATGAATTTGTTTAAAATTTGAATAAAAATCAATATAAATAAAAGCTAAAATATTGATTTATTGGATCAACGTAAGATACTTCAAAATAAAATGTTTATAAAATCTCTTTTCCTAACCTTCAAACGTAGCCATACTCCTTATTATCTTTGTGATTAAATTATAACATTTTTTTTTAATATTTTCATAATATGAATCTTATTTTCAAATTTTTACGATTATTTTTTACCTTTGAAAAATAAATATTTACTTTAATACAAACATATTACATATATGAATATAATATTAAAATCACACTCCCAAGATGTTAATATGATTCTTCGTGTGAAAAAATAATCCATAATTTTGAAATATTTTATATTCTCTTGCTTTTGTTGTATAACTTTTTATTCTTATATAGTTATATTAGAAAACATTTTAAATAAATTTTCTTATTTTATAGAAAAATCTTGTATTAAAATGACATATAAATATAAGAAATATTTTTTATAAAAATAAATATATAGTAATTAAGAATTTTGAAAAAGTGTTGAAGGGTAAGGATTTAGAAATATGAGTATAATATATAAATACATGATTATAAAGAATAAGTGAAAGAAAAACTATTTTGATAAACAAAACTGGATTCGAAAGTCAATGTGACTGGTCAATACCAATGGGCCGTGGCTGCTGGTTGGTCTTGCTCCACTAGAAAATTCATTTCCACAATTATGATTCCGATTGACTAATGGCACTGTGACTGGTCAATACCAGTGGGCCATGGCTGCTGGTTGGTCTTGCTCCACTAGAAAATTCATTTCCACAATTATGATTCCGATTGACAGTGGTCAATGGTAATGTGACATTGTGAGTTGTGACCTCAGCATTTTCTTTTTATATCTTTTCTCTCATTTCCACATCACTTTTACTTTTTAGTCCACGCTCCTTCAACGTTGCAGTGTCGGAAAATATATTGCAACTAAACATACAAAGGAAAATTCTAGCCCATCCAACGTGTAGTTGAGTACCAAAAGCGTAGGGTAAAGTTTAGATGATTTCACGATGATACAAAATGTATGTTATTAAAGTATAAATAAATTGAATGTATGATCAATATATAAAATAAATCATGAGATGAACGTAACAAAAAAACCCAACACACAATGTTGATGTTGAGTCAATTGAGGATGATCCTTCCCCTTGTCATAGTAGAGAAATGTTAAATCCCGCTGCTATATTCTGATTTTGTCATTATTTTCTGCATAAAGATGTCAGGACAGGTTGTTCGGACACACCCTCCGAAACTTAAGTTAGACTTCAAAAGTGGGTAAGAATCTTTTGGGAAATCTTAGTTTAAAGAGTTTCTTGTACTGCATACCTGAGTTATGGTTTTATAAGGGTTTTTATTGCATCTAGAGCAAAGTCACTGTTGTGCTCAGTTGGCATCTTGATTTTTGTTGTTATGATGGCACCATAGTGTGTGACAGGGTAATCATCACCATTTAGGCGGCTAACAGGGGCTGTCAATGAGTTTGTCATGATGGTTTGCTTGTCACCTCAACTTGCTGGAGTTATGGGGCAGTGTGTAATAATCGTTTGACATGGACGTGGAGATAAGGTAACATCCCATCGCGCATACTCTTGTTAGAAGGAAATGATTGCTTGCAGAAATGAGTCAGAGTATTCATCCGAAATGCACTTGCAGTTTAATGAAGCGTAATGTTGCCAATTGCTAGCATGTATAATCCGGATAGGAATCTCCGGGTCTAGTGATGATCGTCCAAATAGAATTAGGCGAGTGCCAAGTGGGCCAGGAGTAGTTTGCCACGTGGGGGAAGACCCCCACACATAATATATATGATATAATTTTAATGATTTTATTTTTGGGCACTCTAAAAATAAAGATTTCTAAAGGACGTTTGATAAATTAATTAATATAATATCTTAATAACTTAATTTAAGTTATTAAATAAATTAAATATATTTAATAAAATAATTTAAATATCATAATTTAAAATTATAAATAATTTTTAAATATTAAATTAAAATAATAAATTTATTTTGAATCTTAAATCACTCTATCTTATTTACCTGCATATTTAATAGTAATTTATATAATATGCATGACTTTATATTGATGACTCATTTTCTTTAAGCTAAATTTTTTATAATTATTTTATATATTTGGAATTCATTTAATAAAAATATGTAACAAATAAATTTATTTCTTATAATTAATAAAAATAAACATGTAAATTTGATATTTCAAAATATTAACTCAATTTTACCAAGCAAACTTGATACTAAAGTAAAAAATCTAATAAAAATGATTTGAAATTAATAACAAATTAATTAGCTATTTTGAGTTAATACTTTAAATTATTTTAAATTTAAATTCTGATATTAAATTATTTTATCAAAATTTTAATTTATTTAATAATTTAAATCAAATTATTAAATCACTTTAAAACAATAAATTATTTTACCAAATACTCTCATAATGTGCATACAATATAACAATTTTATTAGTGGATATTTATTGATATTATATATTATATGCTACTATATGTTATTATATCGTATTTATTCATTATTTTATGTTATTATTTTACATTTTATTATGTTTTTATTTTAAAATAATATTAAAAAAATGTTTTAATAGACTTTTATAATTAATTCTAAAGATAATTTTTCTATTTTTAAGTTAATTGAAAAACATTCTCATAAGAAATTTTTAAAAACACCAAATTAATATTTTCATTTTTTTTTCTTTTACCTTTTTTTTTTTAACTCAAATTTTCAAAAATAAAAAATAAAAAATAAAAAATAATATCTAGACATGTTTTTAAACTTGATTTCTATTTAAATTTTAAAATAAAAACAGAAAACAGAATAAACAAATAACAAAAAAAAAAAAAAAAAAGGAATGTGCGTCACTAAGCGTGTTTGCACGCTCTGTCGAAGGACGTGGAAGTAGCAGCAGCTTGCGTGAACAAGACGGGGGAAGGTTGCTTTCACGAGTCTTCATATAGTCCAAACAACTAGTAAGTAAATGTGAAAGGGCATTGAATTGAATAGTCAAAAAGGAGACTAATCCTTATTCCCATGGGCCATGGTATATCTACAGGCACCACCTCTAGAAGCGATGAAATGTTGGGCACGTTGGATCTTATGAAATTACTCAACGAAAGTAAGTGGTAGGTGAAATATGAAAGCGGTCTTGTTCACTTTTTTTATATGGGCTAAAAATGATCAGCAAAGTGGAGTTTTTGAGTTGGTGTAGAAAATGGGTATCACAAGATTCACAACTTGGTAAATGATTGGTGGCAGAATCATATTCATGCTATCAGATCATGGAATGTAAAAAAAAGTGATCAACCCCATTGCATTGGATTTAGGTAAAGACAATAAAAAATGTGAAATCCATGAAATCATATTTACTAATATAAGAAAAAGTTTAGGTATCAAATGGATATCTATTTTTGTCGTGTATAATTTAAGTTATTGAATAAAAATACAAATATATAATATTAAAGTACAAAACAGATAACATCAATATATAAAATAATAAAATTAAATTTATGTATAAAGTAATAAAACCTAAAATGTTTATATGATGCGATATGATTGGTCTCGCTTTTTTGTACATGTATGAGTATTGAGCCAGATCCTTATGTTAAAAAGCAAACTTTCATCCATTGACTCACGTATTCCCTTGTTTTTAGGATTGAACAAATAGCTTTAGTAAATATACCTTGGAAGCGTGAGAATGAATTTAAAAAATTGGAGGGCATTCGAACCATTGAAATTATTGTGTTATTTTATGGACATCATAAGATAATGTAAAAATAATAGTACTTTTGTTTCACACAAAGCAAGGACTATTAAAAAAACAAAAATTATTTTCATTTTTATATATTAAGTATGTCTTATAAAATGTTTGAGTTCCTTATTCTCTATTTTAACTGGTACTCAGTTTGTCTTTTTAGTTTTTTGTTTTAAAGTTCTAACAATCGAATGTTAAAAAATAAAAATAATTTTTTTATTATTTTTATTATTATTATTTTTTAATCATGAGTATAGTAGTATATTTGGAATAATCTGAATTTATATCTAACTTTAGAAGAATGTAAGCTTTAATAAAGTTGAATTATTTTAAGAAGAATATCATAAATAAAGACAAGCAAGTCTTTTTATAATCTTGTAATGAGTATTAAGTTGAAAGTAAGGAAATGAAAGAAGAAAAGAACCCTTTTCCCATTGAAAAAATAAAAAAATACAGAGATAAAAGCTATATGAAGAACTCGATAACAACGATAATAAAATAATAAAAAAACAATTACAACAAAAAAAAAAAGTGTACATGACCTAGTAACAAGCTTATCTTACTTTTGTTTAAAGTGGGGTTAGAGAATAAAAAAAAAAAAAATAGTAATAATAATTTCTCCTATTAGGGGACAAGAGATGGTGGCCAGGGATCTATCCTCGGGTTCAGGTTCAAGTGGTCTTGACTGTCGAGGCTATGTCTTTTAAATTTTAATGAAAATTTATCAAAAAAACATCTTTTAATAATACAATACTAAAATCAAGAGGAATGATGATTGATGATAATGTGAGGAAGAATCCAGAAGTGGTGTAAAATTCCTTCCATAGTAAAATACTAAAATTAAAAGAAAATAGTGAAAAAATAAAATAAAAGAATTGATGATAATGCAATGAAGAGTCTTGAAGTGGTGTAAAATTCCTTCGGTAGTAAAATGCTAAAACTAAAATAAAAATAAAAAATGGTGAAACGAAGAATCTAGAAGTGGTGAAAAAAATCATTGACTAGTAAAATATTAAAATTTAAAAAAAAAAAAAAAGGTGAAAACAAAAGGAATGATGATTCTGGAATGAAGAATCTAGAAGTGTAAATTGTAGATGATGAAGCATTTTGTGATGGATAATGACTTGCCAATCATGGAGTCCAAACCATGCTGAATGGGCCTGGCCCAGTGGACCTATTAAACATTTGGGTCAAGCCATGTAAATTGAGACATCTAACCAACCCACCCACCCGGAAAGTCCTTTAAAAAAATGTTAAAAGAAAATGGTTTTTTTTTTTATGTTTAGTTTTACTATAAATATATATATATATAATAAATATAATTAAAATTAATTAAAAATTTATATATTTTAAAAGTATTTGATCTTTATATAATTGAGGAAAATAAGTGAAATGAATTTGAAAAAGTAACTACAAATAATTTATTGATTTTAAATCCTTTTTTTTTTACCTTTTTTTTCCTTCCATTTTTCTTTTCTAACTCCTTTCTCTCACATTTTTCTTCAAATTTTCTAAACCAAACATAACCTAAATTAATTTAAATCTAGCCATCAATACCAAGTTCTTAGAGCTTGCTTTAAATTATAAATAATTTTTTTTTTTAATTTAAAGACATAATTTGGAGATTGTATAGGCTATGTTTGGTTCCCAAAAAATATTATAGGAAGAAAAAAATATTAAAAAAATAATTTCTCTAGGTTTATTTTTACTATGAAAAATCTAAAATAAAATCAAATATAATTAAAATTATAAAAATTTATACGTTTTAAAATTATTTAATTTTTATATAATAAATAAAATAAGTTAAATGAGTTTCAAAAAACATATAAAAATAAATTTTAATGTTCTCAAAGGGAAAAATAAAGAAACACTTAATTTTCTAAAAAGTTAAATATGAGAAATAGTTGTATATAATATTTTTAATATAAGAGTTTTCAAAGTATTTTTCATATTTTGGGAAGAATTTATAAAAAGAATATTTAAAAACATATCAAAGTTGTTTTAGAAAACAAAAAAATCTCTAAAAACTATTTTCATAAAAAACATTTATCAAATATATTTTAAAAAATGGTTGTAAAAAATTTACTTTTTAAGGACTGGTTTACAAAAAAGTTTTGGAGATATCTTTATTCTTTAAGAATAGTAATTTTATCCAAATAAAACCTTAATTTTCATTCAACTATAATAAAATCTTGATAACCTTATTCTTTAATAATAATAATAATAATAATAATTTTATCCAAACAAAGCCTTAGTTTTCATTCACCTATAATAAAATCTTCACTTTTATCCTTTTTTTTTTTTTTTTTTTTTGCTTGAATTTGTATTAATCGTTGTCTATTCTTCTATTATAGTTGGTGAGTAGAAAATTGGCGGCCTCTCCCAATTATTGGTGGCAACAATGCTACAAATTTTGCACCACAGAAAAGGACAAAATTTTGTCATAACGAATTGTACGTAGAGTCCAAGCCACTTGTCTCTCACATTCTCTCTTTCTGCTCTGCTCTTCAATTATGAAATCAACAATTCAATCATACATCTCAAATATTGATATTGACTCTCAATTCTCGATTTTCTAAAGAAAAACAAAAACCAAAAAGAGATTTGATACTAATAAATTGTTTTTATACGTTTTATTTTTAAAATAAAGAATATATAATTTTAAATATATATAAGTTTTTCTACTCGTTATTAATTATATTTGATTTTTTGTTTGGTGTGTTTTTATATTAAACTAGATAGGAAAAGAATTATTTTACTTAATATTTTTCTTTCTTATTATTTTTTAAGAATGTAATTTTAATGTTTGGTACTTGAAAATTTTGAAAATAAAAAAATAAAAAATAAAAAATATATTTAATATTAATAAATTATTTTATGCATTTCTTTAAATTTATTTTATTATTTTTTTTTCTATCTACATAAAGAATAAATAATTTCAACATGCATATTTAATTTTCTTTGATTATTTACAGTAAACAAGACATTCTTTGGTGGACAGCACAGTGGCCTTCAACCAGGGAAGAAACAAAATTGCATGAGACTCCATTGAAGAAACAACGCATTTGTACCATGGATTTTGCTAGGGAAGCCAGCCATTGGCTTAATTTACAATCTTTCTTATGAGATTAACGTACAAGCTGTGAATTTCAAACCAAGATATCGTCATCTCCGTTGTCTGATCCCTTGTTGCTATCCTTGTGAGTGGCGGGTTAAGTGCCATTTCGAAGCAGGGCAGCAACTTCATGGTCCTTTTTCTTTCTTCGATGGCCCTGCTGAGGACTGCACCGTTGAAGAATTTCCAAAACCTTCTTCATTGTGGGCCTATCGGATGGTGATGTCTGGGTGCACCTGAGGCCTAGGTTGAAGAGAGTGGTCACTTGTGCTCAGTCACGTCGTTCCTTGATCTCCTCATCCACCACTTCCTCAATGGTTTTCCCTTCTCTGAACTGATCCCATGCCCATTCTACAAGGCACATGTGCTCGCTGTTGGGTTCTCTCCCCTTCACCAGCTCAAGCAGGACTACTCCAAAGCCATATATACATCGATCTTCTCGTTCAGCTTTGTTGCATAAGCATACTCTGTCATCCAAGTATACAAGAATTGTATTATAAAAATCATCCATAAATTATGGAAATGAAAACATGTGGAAAGGAGGGCCTCGATGGGCCTTACCAGGGCCAATATATCCGTAAGTGCCTGAAACTTCTGACATGGTGTTGGGCTCCCCTTGCCTGACCAACATCTTGGCCAATCCAAAATCCGCAATTTTATTGTTGAACTCGGCGTCTAGCAAGATGTTGCTGGACTTTACATCTCGATGTATGATCGGGGCAGAACAGTATTCATGTATGTGGCGTAGGCCTTTTGCAGCTCCGATGGCAATCTGCAACCTTGTTGGCCAATCCAAGACAAAGTTATGGACTGAACTTGTCATGGACGTTGTGAAGAAAATTTAAACAGCATAGGATCACATGTAAACATTTGAGCATGCATAGAACGGCAAAAACGGAAATGTTCACCTTTGTTAATTCCGTGAAAGGCTATTTCTTCCTTTTTTTCTGGTATTCAGGGAGCTGCTCCAGTGCTTGATGGTACGAGAATTCGAGTTAATGAGCTCTTCCCTTCTACACCCAGATTTGGTCCAAAACGAGAGTGTGCGTGCTCTCTTTCAGGAAAGAAGGAAGGAGAGGAAGGAGCAGGGGAGCGAGAGAGAGGGCGACCGTGTGAGAGAGGCGACCTTTTCCTCTTATTAATATATATATATATATATAAATAAATATATTCATATATATATCACACACATTATTTGGACCACCACTTGACTTAATGGGCCAGTCAAGTGAATTAGGGTGAGCCCATAAAAAATCAAGCAACAATATGTGTCCAGTCCCATTATGGACCACAATGCAAAAATAAATAACACTGATTTATGGCATTATCAAATTGATTATGTAAGTCCACACATAAAAATTCCAACAATCTCCCACTTGGACTACATAATCAAATATTACAACATATGCATAATCATAAATCAATGTCCCATAGAATCTCATCAAAATAAATAATCAAAAGCAATCATACATGCTTCATTGCTTGATTCACAGGGAAATATACTATAGTAGCAATCCTTCCAACAATACTATAATATTACAATACCAAAAAATGGCTCCCACTAACTTAATGCACAACCTAGGCTTCCAACAACCCCATTTGAGATACATGTTCATGAAATACAACTATGGGTAAGCCTTTTGTTAGTGGATCCGCCAACATACCTTTTGTTGACATGTATTCAATATCAATAAGAGACTCTGCCACTTTCTCCTTAACAAAATAGAACTTTATATCAATATGCTTGGAGCGAGAAGTACTCCTAGCATTCTTAGAGAAAGCAAAAGCTGCGGAATTATCACAAAATAATTTCAGCGGTCTAGAAATGGAGTCAACAACTCCCAAAGCTGAAATAAAATTCCGCATCTATATAGCATGACAACAAGCCTCATAACATGCCACATACTCTGCCTCCATAGTTGAGGATGCTGTAAGTGTCTGCTTGACACTTTTCCAAGATACAACTCCTCTTGCCATCACAAAAATATAGTTCATAGTGAATTTCTTATCATCTATGCAGCCTGCAAAATCAGCATCACAAAACCCAACTATATTAAGTATGTTGGTGCGCTGATATGTCAACATTAAGTCCTTAGTTCCTTGCAAATACCTAAGGACCTTCTTAGCAGCTTTCCAATGTTGACTCCTAGGATTGCTCAAGTACCTACCCAACATGCCCACAACAAAAGCAATATCAGGGCGTGTACATACTTGAGCATACATAAGGCTGCCAACCAAAGATGAATAAGGAATGGTTCTCATTTCCTCTCTCTCATCATCATTTTGAGGACACTGAGCCTTTGAAAACTTATCACCCTTCACAATTGGCGCTCTAGTAGAACTACAGTTGTGCATATTGAACCTCTTCAATATCTTCTCAATATAGGTTCTTTGAGACAATTTAAGCACTCCATTAGCTCTATCATGAAGAATCTTTATGCCCAAAACATAAGAAGCCTCATCAAGATCCTTCATGTCAAATTGGGTTGACAACATGTGCTTTGTCTCAATTAACAAGTCAGAATCATTTGATGCGAGTAGTATATCATCAACATATAAAACAAGAAATATGTAACTACTCCCACTGACCCTCAAATATATGCATCTGTCAACTGTATTCTCTTTAAAACCATTTTGGGTGATAATACTATCAAACTTCAAATACCACTAGATCTTTCATCAGCAGAGCTCACATCTTCAAAGTATACAGCCCTGTCTAACTCAATGATCCTGGTGGTATGAGATGGACAATAAAATCTGGAACCCCTTGATCCAATGCAATAACCAATAATAATAAAAAAAAAACACTGATGGTTTAGGATCAAGTTTCTTTGACTCTGGGTTATATGGCTTAACCTCAGCCTTACATTCCCAAACATGGAAATGATGAAGGCTTGGTTTCTTCTCTGACCATAGCTCATAAGGTGTCTTAGGCACAGACTTACTGGGCACTTGATTCAAAATATATGCCGCAGTCCTTAAGGCTTCACCCCACAGAAATTCTGGTAAGGAGGAATTAGACAACATGCACCTCACCATATCCAACAATGTGCGATTCCTCCTTTCTGTAACCCCATTCTATTGAGGAGTGCCTGACATTGTATATCTAGCATCAATGCCGCATTCCAACAGAAACTTAGCGAATGGTCCAGGATTTCGTCCAGTCTCATCATATCTCCCATAATACTCACCATCTCTAACCAATCTCTCCAATCTTTGCCTAGAAATATGACCTAGGTGTTTGTGCCACAATATGGAAGAACTCAAATTTACTTGGCTTATCAACTCTCAAAACCCAGTCCAAAATGTGCATAGTCATATGCACATTTAAAGACTCAAAACATTCCTCAAAATTATTCCAGTAAGAGGTTTGATGGCAAACAATTGCAGAGCAATACCAGGATTGCTAGTAGCTGGAAAATAGCAAAATTAAGCAATATGCATGTTACTACAAAATCATGCATTTGCTAGTTTCCAGAATTTCTCAATTTAGCAATAGCTTGGAATTTTGAAAATTCCACGGCAGTAAGGACAACCAATTAAATATCACAACCAAGATGCACTAATTTTATTACCGAAAGGGCAAAAAAAAAATTAGTACGGTTCATAATATATAATTAATTTCCTTTACCAATCCAAGCATCCTACCAAGTATTATGATCATCGATAGGACAATTACAATACCCGTATGGACCTTAGTTATCACAATAATAGAACAACCAACAGTGGGAGATAAAATATTTCAACAAAGACAATTTGACACATATAGGATCACAATAGGCAACCACAAATATGTTCACTATTGTCATGATAAATTCAAAATATCTCAATTTTCACAACTTGACACACTTGGAATTGCGATAGGCAATCACACAAGTGTGCTTCATTGCCACAATAAATTGAAATATTTAGCAAAATTGACATAGGACAACATTATTGGTATAAGGAAAAATTATACCATAAAGAACAATAATAATAATAATTGTCCAAATAAAATCAAATTTAATAAATGCATAATAATTCTAACATATGCATAATCAATCCAAGAATACCAAGGCAACAAAAAAAAAAAAAAAAAAAATTGGTTTTTTTTTTTTTTTTTTTTTTTTTTTTATGACGTCATCACGTCACTATTCATCTCCTTCTCCAGCAGAACACGACTGGTGCAGGAAAAAAAAAATTTTTCCTTTTTCGGCCAAAATTTTGGGCGTTTTTCGACGAAAACACTTAGATTTCCATCCTCAAACATCAAACCTTCAATCTAATCCCAAAATTTGCACAAAAATTGCATAATAGGAAGAACCACAACAAGCCCTAATTTCCGAAATCCCATCAATCTAGCTCCAAAATTCAAAAAAAATGATGGGTTTTGCTCCAAATAATATTCTCTACAAGTTTCCAACAACAATCGGGCTTGAAAACGGAGAATCAAGATCAAACGAGAATTAAAATTCCAAAAAAAAAAGGCTTCCATAACAGGAAACGGGAAACCCAAAAAATTAACCCAAAATTGCAGCTCAAATGTCATCCATGCTGGCTCTGATACCAATTGAAGAAAATTTAAACAGCATAGGATCACATGTAAACATTTGAGCATGCATAGAACGGCAAAAACGGAAACGTTCACCTTTGTTAATTCCGTGAAAGGCTGTTTCTTCCTTTTTTTCTGGTATTCAGGGAGCTGCTCCAGTGCTTGATGGTACGAGAATTCGAGTTAATGAGCTCTTCCCTTCTACACCCAGATTTGGTCCAAAACGAGAGTGTGCGTGCTCTCTTTCAGGAAAGAAGGAAGGAGAGGAAGGAGCAGGGGAGCGAGAGAGAGGGCGACCGTGTGAGAGAGGCGACCTTTTCCTCTTATTAATATATATATATATATATATAAATAAATATATTCATATATATATCACACACATTATTTGGACCACCACTTGACTTAATGGGCCAGTCAAGTGAATTAGGGTGAGCCCATAAAAAATCAAGCAACAATATGTGTCCAGTCCCATTATGGACCACAATGCAAAAATAAATAACACTGATTTATGGCATTATCAAATTGATTATGTAAGTCCACACATAAAAATTCCAACACGTTGTTCTCTGCTTCTTCCCATGAAGCCATCTATCCAAACTCTGCTTCTCCATGTACTCAAAAAACAAAAAGGCTTGAGCTTTCATTTGATATGCAGCACAACAACTTCACTACATTGGAATGGCGTATGGTGCCCAATATCTCGACTTCCGCTATGAATTGTTTCAGAACCTTGTGATCCAATCTCCTGTTATTATTACAAATCTTTTAAACCGCTAGGAGTTCACCAGAACGGTTATTAGTAATTCGGTATACTGTCCCTGACCCACCACGTCCGATCAAATTATTTTCTGTCAAACTGGACAATATGTAGTGTTCATCGAAATCCAGTTTTTGGAATGGAGTAAGCTTCCAAGTTGTATGGTCTCGACTGTGAGTAAGACAAAACACCGAGTTTCATTGGTCGTGGCTCATTCGGAACTTAATCCCAATACACAGGTCAGTTTGTAAAATTCAGTAAAACAAATTCTGACAGCCCACCAGATTTTGAAATTGAACCGTTCGTTTCCATCTCTTTACCGGCCATCCTCCTCCTTCCTCAGTGTCTTCACAGAGAAGCCGGTGACGAACTCAACGTCACAAAAATGCCTAAACCACCCTTTTTATTTGCCAAAATTCTATTCCCCGCTCTGTTTCTCCTCCTAGTCCTCTCCTTACCCTTTCAAGTAATTTCCCAAAATCTGGGCGATGAACGACCAATCCTACTAGACGTTAAACAACAACTAGCAATCCCCCGTCACTCCAATCGTGGAATTCCTCATCCTCACCCTGTGCTTGGCCGGAAATTACATGCATCGACAATACCGTCACTGCAATTTCACTCCGCAACAATACCATCACCAAGAAAATTCGGGCCAGAATTTGTGACCTCAAGAACCTTGTCGTACTTGACGTCTCCAACAATTACATTCCAGGCGAGTTCCCGGATATTCTCAATTGTTCTAAGCTCGAATATCTCCTCTTGTTGCAAAACTCCTTCGTGGGTCCAATTCCAGCTGATATTGATCGACTTTCACGTCTCCGGTACCTAGACTTCACCGCAAACAACTTCTCTGGAGATATTCCCGCAGCAATTGGGTCTCTGGTTCCATGAACAGGGTGAAGAAAACAAAGGAAACCAGATAGAGCGAAAATCAGGATCATAACGAGATATTTGGTTGACAATTTGTTGGAGTCAACGGGTTTGGCACCACATCTAGGGAGGTTCAGAGTGGGAACATAGACACACAGCTTGGGATTGTTCAAGAAACTGTAATTGTATGCTTCATTTTGAAACTCAGAGGGGACCAACCCAGAGAGTTGGTTGGACGAAAGATCCAGGATAGGAAGCTTCAAATGACCAAATTCAGAAGGAATTTGACCTGAGAACTGGTTTTCTGACAGGACGAGGTAATTAAGGTTAGGTAAAGAACCTAATGCCTTAGGAATTGGGCCAGAAAATTTGTTTCTTGAGAGATTCAAATAATTGAGCGACTTCCATGAGATGATCTCGGATGGAAGTTCACCCGAGAATTGATTCCCATCAAGCAACAGAACAGAGATGTTCCAAAGACTGGTCAATTCCACTGGAATTTTTCCTGACAACATATTGTTGTTGGCATCGAGCACACCTATGTTCATCCAAGAAGAGATTTCAGCAGGAATTTGACCAGAAAACTTGTTGTTACTGATATCCACTCTGGAAAAATTCCTTGCCAATTTACTTGGAAGTGCCCCCGAGAATGAATTTCCAGCTAACATCACCGATACCATGTCCGGGGATGTCCAGATGCCGGAAGGAATCTCGCCTGAAAAGCGATTGTTGGAAAGCTGAATTGTGAGCAAACTTGTGCAATTCCCGAGGGACTTGGGCACTTCCCCTCCGAGATTGTTGTTTGAAGCGACCACTCCAAGCAAAGCCCCGCTAGCGCATAAATGTTGAGGTAATTCCCCGCTTAGTTTATTCTCGGAAACCTCAAAGCGTTTGAGCTCCGAATGAAGGCCAAATGCTGGAGGCAAAACTCCACTCAATTGATTGCTAAAAACTTTGAAGGTTTCCAGTGTAGGAATGAGGCTTATATTTGCTGGTATCTCTCCTGACAACTGATTCCAGAAAAGATTCAAACCAGTCAAATTTTGTAGCTTCCCGAAACCCGCTGGTATCGGCCCCGTCAAATAGTTCTTGGAAAGATCAATTTCTTTCAAGTTGAGAGCTTCTATGGATAAAGGAATGCGGCCGGACAATCTATTATTGAATAAATACAAATTGGTCAAATTCTTCAACGTAAGCATGCCTCCCGGGATCGTACCTTCCAATTTGTTGAGTGAGAGATCCAAGTGTTCCAGACTCGACAGATTGTTGAAGCTCTCCGGTATTTCGCCGATCAAATTCGCCTCCGTCATCCACAGATACTTCAGGTTCTTCAATGCGCCAAACTCTTTTGGAAGGGCTGAGGGCATGAATTTGTGATTATAGGCCATGGCCAATTGTTCAAGATTAGCCAAATTACCAATCTCTGTTGGCCAGGTGCCGCTGAAGTCATTTAGGACCAGAAACAAGTAGAACAGCTCCCGTAGCCGCTCAATTGCTGCGGGAATATCTCCAGAGAAGTTGTTTGCAGTGAGATCTAGGTACCGGAGACGTGAAAGTCGATCAATATCAGCTGGAATTGGACCCACGAAGGAGTTTTGCAACAAGAGGAGATATTCGAGCTGAGAACAATTGAGAATATCCGAGAACTCCCCTTGAATGTAATTGTTGGAGACGTCAAGTACGATAAGATTCTCGAGGTCACAAATTCTGGCCCGAATTTTCTTGGTGATGGTCTTGTCGCGGAGTGAAATTGCAGTGACGATATTGTCGATGCATGTAATTTCCGGCCAATCACAGGGCGAGGATGAGGAATTCCACCATTGGAGTGACGGGGATTGCCAGTTGTCGTTTAACGTCTAGTAGGATTGATCGTTCATCGTCCAGATTTTGGGAAATTACTTGAAAGGGTAAAGAGAGGACTAGGAGGAGAAACAGAGCGGGGAATGGAATTTTGGCAAATAAAAAAAAAAAAGGTGGTTTCGGCATTTTTGTGACGTTGAGTTCTTCACCGGATTCTCTGTGAGGACACTGAGGAGTGAGGAAGGAGGCCGGGAAATGGATGGAAACCAACGGTTCAATTTCAAAATGTGGTGGGCTGTCAGAGTTTATTTTACTGAATTTTACAAACTGACCTGTGTGTTGGGATTAATTACGAGGGAGCCACGACTCCACGACCAATGAACTCGGTGATTTGTGTTACTCACACGGATCACCTAATCTAACCATTGATCGTGAGATCATGCGTGATTGGTGGTCCCTTTCATCTTTGAGGCATGAAGCTTAATTTGAGGAGCGGAAAATATATATATATATATATTAATTTTAAATCTTTTTTTTTCTTCCCCAATCCACTCAAATTTTCTAAGAACAAAATACTAGGTTACAAGATTAGATTTAACAAACATTATGGTTTTTTAGCATGAATTTGTTTAAAATTTGAAAAAAAATCAATATAAATAAAAGCTAAAATATTGATTTATTGAATCTATGTAAGATACTTCAATATTTTTTATTTATTTATATAAAATCTCTTTTCCTAAACTTATTCATACTCCTCGTTATCTTTGTGATTAAATTATAACATTTTCTAATATTTTCATAATATGAGTCTTATTTTCAATTTTTTACAATTATTTTTCTAATAGTTTTGCTAAATAAATTTTATAAATCAGAATTATATTTCTGGAAATATTTTTAGAATTTTTTTTTTCACTTATGGTTGCCTAGGTATTTGATATGATAATTTTTCTATTATTTATTTATATTAGTCCATTCCCATCATTTTATAATTTTTTTCTCTTTGTGATTTGAAAAGTTTAACACATGTTCATAGGGCTTTTTCAACTTTTGCGGCAGTTTTTAAAATTAATTCTTAAAATATGGTAGTTGTGAAAATATTTACAAATCTACGGCAATTTTGTCCACATGGAAGGTGTATTTTAAAGAGACACCTTCCATAATTTTCAAAATCATGATACAAATCGAATTTAAGCTGAAGGTGTCTCTTCAAGAGACACCTTCTAAAATTTCAGAAAATCGGATTTATATTGAAGATGTCTCTTGAAAAGACACTTTCCACAATTTCATAAAATCCAATATGCATTAAAGATGTCTCTTGAAGACACACCTTCCACAATTTGACAAATTTAAATGTGTTTCATGAATTTGATTTTAAAGCTAAAGATGTCTCTTAAAGAGACACCTTCAATAATTCCAACAAATTATAATTTTTACAAAATGTGTCACTTGAAGAAACACTTTCCAATATATATATACTAAAATTACAGAAAATTGTATTTATATTAAAGTGTCTCTTGAAAAGACACTTTCCACGATTCCACAAAATTCAATATGTATTAAAAATTATGGAAATAATTTTAAAACTAAAGATGTCTCTTGAAAAGACACTTTCAACATAAATTCAAAATTTTCTACTGTGCATAAAATTGTTCAATATAAACCCAATTTTTTAAAAATAATGGAAAGTGTCTCTTGAAGAGACACCTTTAATATAATTCCATTTTTTGGGTTTATACGGAAATGAAGAGACACTTTTCACAATTTTCATACAAATAGTAGAAAATTTTGAATTTATACTGAAGATGTCTCTTGAAGAGACACTTTCCGTATAAACCCAAAAAATGGAATTATACTAAAGGTGTCTTTTCAAGAGACACCTTCCATAATTTTAAAAAAATTGGGTTTATACTGAAGTTCCACAATTCCTAAAAAAATAGAATTATACTAAAGGTGTCTCTTCAAGAGACACCTTCCATAATTTTAAAAAAATTGGGTTTATATTGAAAAGACACCTTCCACAATTCCCAAAAAATAGAATTATACTGAAGGTGTCTCTTGAAGAGACACCTCCCATAATTTTAAAAAATTGGGTTTATATGAAGATACACTTTCCACATCGAAATGGAATTATACTGAAGGTGTCTCTTGAAGAGACACCTTCCATAATTTATAAAAAAGTTGGGTTTATACTGAAAGTGTCTTTTCAAGAGACACCTTCCACAAAAGAAAAAAAAAAATCTATCTCTTAATTAGTATTACCTGTTGTATAACTAAATGTTTAAAGTTTATCACCTGTATACATTATAATCAATTTTTTGACATTCAATCCAAAACCAATGAAAACAAGTAAACCAAATGTCAATTTGGTAAGCACATTTCTAAAATAGTAACAATACTATTTTGTGTAAAATAATTCCAAAATAGATAGAATACTATATAACTTACGTTAATAAAAAGTTAGTTAATCCAAATATAACAAGTATAAATATACATCTTAAGTATTTATCCAAAATAATAGTATGAAAAATACTAATAATATCCAAAATACAAGTCAGATGTAGTAACATCCTCAATGTGTACTGCACAAAGGAGCCTTCCTCTTCCGTTGTGGACGTCTATGATGTGCATGCTCCCCACTTGGCTTTATGGGGCTAACATGTAACCCTCCATGAGCTCCACGACCACGTCTCCTACCACGTCTTTGACCACGATCATCAACCAATGTAGCCTCTATCAATGGTGGTGATGATACAACAAGTGGTACTACAGGTGGGGCGGATGGCACCTCCATAGGTGTAATAGGAGTCTCCTCAACAAGTGGCGGGCTAATGTCAGTCGATGGTGCATCTCTAAGAACAAATGTATGCTTAGTCCCTCTCGTATAAGCCCTTCCCCCTCTAGTCCGTACACCTCATGATCGAGTAATGGATGATATTGGCTACTGATGAGGTGGTGGACTACAGTAAAGTGGACGTACCATTATGGGAAATAACACATCTCATTTGAAGAAGAAAGTCATTTTGATATAATCTAGGCATTAAAGTTTATCATCGAGATCAATTCAAATGAATCGTTACATGATTTGCACGCTCCCTTAATTTTCATTTTTTTTTTTTTTCATTCATATTAATTCCACCACCAAATCTGATAAAATCAAAATTAAGTTTTATAAGCCTCTAAGTGATAAAAAAGACATTCTATCGAGAAAATGGGTTATTTATGAACACAAAGAGTCGGCACAGAAGACCTTTATTGAAAATGGGGGGGTGAATGGGTTTCCACTTCTTTTCAAATATAAAATGCTATTTTTTTCCACTCTCATTCTACGTGTTATCCTATGTGTTAAAAAGTGCCGTAGATTTGGAATTATTTTCCAACCTACGGCATTTTAAGGATTACTTTCCCCGATAGCCGTAAAATTGTAAAGAATCCCATGTTCATAGTTTAAATGTTTACTTTATGGTTTCTATTTTTTTAAGAATAAAAAATTATAATAACTTTTATATCAAATACAAGAATTCGTAAAAATTGAGTTTAAAAAATATTATAATTTTTAAAAACTATTTTAAAAAATGAGATATTAAAAAAAAATATTATTTGAAAATTTAAAATTCTGAAAATGAATTTTAACAAAATCTCATTTCCTTTCCTTTATTATCATATTTTATCTCATTTATTTATTTATTTAGATATAAAAAGTGAATATAATTTTTTTTTAAATGAAAAAATCCTTGCTTTGTGTGAAACATGTTTAGATTTTATTTTTGAAAATTTGAGTTCAGAAAAGGTTAAAAATTAAAATACTAATTTGATGTTTTTTAAATTTTCTTATGACCATGATTTTCAATCAACTTAAAAATAGAAAAATTATCTTTAGAATTAATTATAAAAGTATATTAAAATAATTTTTATATTATTTTAAAATAAAAACATAATAAAATAACAATAAAATAAAACAATGAATAAATATGGTATAATAACATATGGTAGCATATATTATATATTGTATGTTATATTTTATGCATATTATAAGAGCGTTTAATAAATCAACTTAATTATTTTAATTAATTTAATAACTTAATTTAAGTTATTAAATAAATTAAATATGTTTTGTATTACGATTTAAATTGAAAAATAATTTTAAATATTAAGTTAAAATAATTAATTTATTTTTAATCTTAAATTATTTTTATTAGATTTTTACTTTAGTATCAAGTTTGTGTTGTCAAATTAAATTATTTTTTTTAAATTATCAAATTTACATATTTATTTTATTAAATTGAAGTAATATTTACCTTTTAGTAATAAATTTATTCGTTGTATTTTAAATATATAAAATAATTACAAAATATTTACCTTAAAGAAAATGAGTCTGTTGTTTATGCTCCTGCAAATGGTTCTGCCGGCAAAGCGGGCCTGCTACCAACCAAACCTGATGCCTATGGTAGGCTTATTTTAGGTGACATCATAACAAGGGAAAAAAGATTTCCAATGGAAGTGACTTGTACAGAATTCTTGGGCAGTGTAAAGTGGGTGACACGGTATGGTTCCTTCAACCCATCCGTTATATTATCATTTCTGCTTTTGTGATTTTGCTATGATTCTCCACATTTCACCCTACAACTCTTATCACCGATAATAATATTTTACAAAAATTAAAACTGTGCATGTGTTTAGAGCTTTAAAATTGCCATAATCTGATGGAAGAAGTGTTGGGATTGGGGCGCTTTCTGACCAGGAAAATGAAGCTGTGGAAAAGCTCTGTAGCCATGTGCAGGAGGATCACTGCTTTGACTAAAAAAATTGTCATTTGTCGTGGTTGCTCCAATTTGGCAATGTTTTGGATGCAGAAAGTTTCTTTTTCCAGGTCCCCAAACATGGTTGCTCCAATTTGGCAGCATCATTAAGTTATAACGCGGACACGTAAGTCTCTGTTTTTCTCTGGGTAGGAAGACATTTTTCAATATTTTCCAATCCTTTAGGCTTCCCTTGCTCTTTTTCAGAAGCAAATGGAAGGTTTTTAGAGTTCAGACATCATAATCAACCAGCTAGAAGGTTAAACAACAAAATTTAGTGGCAAAGCCAAAGGTAATAACCAAAGGTCCAAAGCAGGTTCCTGCCAGGCCTAAATTACACATGAGTGTTTTTCTTTTCTCGTGGTGTTTGAAGAGAGGTATTTTGGTGGCATCAATTGGTTGAGCAATTAATTTTGGGTGCAAGATAATTCCCCCATGCGGCCAGTAGTACTCCCCATCGTTGAAGTCCCCTCATTTTACCCTCATCATCATTGTCATTGCATTAAATGGAAAAGGACATGGCCTTTTAAAAATCATGAAAACTTTTAATGGTAGATATTTCCAGATGCTGAGACGTGTGTTTGATGGATAGATGCAGCTAACGCAGCACCACTAGTTCTGGGCATGGTCAAGCTGGTTGCAACCAGTTGACCAAAATCACTTCTGTGTTGGTTAGTTGCTAAATTTGGATCTAACTGATCAGACCCCCAAATTGTATGCATTAGGATTAAATCCATATGGATAAGATCACGATGTGGACAAACTTTGAATACAAGTTGGGAAGTTTGACACAAAACTGGGTCCATTATTGGTGTCATGTGATGGGAAGTTTTGACATAAAACATATGGGCAAGCGGATTGATTTTGGCACCAATGCGTGATTTGTCAACAGAAATGGCAGCAGGGTTTTCTTTTCATTGAAGTTATTTGTCCTCAAGTTGGAGGAGCATAAGGCTAAGGACTTTTTATCTGATATTCAAATAAGGTGGCTAAGCTCATTTTCTGACAGTTTCAATTGCAGTAAAAATTACAGCTGTGTTTACATTATAAAATTGGAACATCACATTCTATTGGCAGCCATCAGGTAAAGAGCTTGTTGAACACGATTCATCAGTTGCACTTGCAGGCGAGTCAAGATCCGAGTCGGAACGCAGTTAATTAAACAAAGATTAGACTGGCAACACGATTCATTAACCAAAGAAAAATGGGCCTAGAGAAAATTGCATGACTATTTCCAGAAGCTTGAATTTTCCTGAAGGAAACTTAAAATGGTGACACGATGCCCCATTCCATATGAATCAACAAAGTCAAGGGGTTGTTGGGTGTAAACTTCTTCCAAAAGTCGTATATCCAATTCCGACTAGCCAATATGAAATGACGGTATGGGACTTTCCCCTTAAAACCCAAACACAATCGCTATCAATATTCGTTTCGTGTGTAGATTAAAAGCCTTAATTATCATTGAAATGATGATGCAAACATTTAGGATTCAGGGTTTAAGTTTTCGCACCATTTGTTAGATATATATCAGTATCATGCTCCATTTATGGGTGATGGCTCTTAGACTGAGTCCTCATACCAAATGTGGGGGGGACAAGGGTAGCGTCCTGGTAATCATCAAAGACCTTATATGGAGCAGCCATGGAACTGATTTTGAGAAAGGTTTCGTCAATGTATTGGCTACCAAAAAAAAAATTTGTTATACTTAATGAATATTGTTTAATATTTGTCTTCCTATTTGATATGCATATAATAATTTTATACTTGAACTAACCTTGTTTCCATGATATCGCTTTATTACCTGCTGTCAAGGTACGTTCTCACTCTCATTTTGTTTATTATTTCGTTATTATGACTCACTTTTGATTTATGATCATTCTGATATCTATTGATTTGTATCTTCCCAATAGGTAACTTGACCCTCAGACCGACATTAGTTTTTCACAAAAGATCTTTTCTAAATAAGGAGTCATACTTAGAGTTTTCTTTTTTATTTTGTTTTCTTTTAAAAATAAAACAAAATCCAAGTATTTAAAAAAAAAAATCAAATTGTCACCAAATAAATAAAAAACGAGTCACGCCATCGAGTGGGAAAGCATCTAAACAAAATGCGGGGTCCATAATATATTAATTTTAAATATTTTTTTCTTTTTCCCCATTTCACTCAATTTTTCTAAGAATAAAATACTAGGTTACAAGATTAGATTTAGCTAGCATTATGGTTTTTTAGCATGAATTTGTTTAAAATTTGAATAAAAATCAATATAAATAAAAGCTAAAATATTGATTTATTGAATTTATGTAAGATACTTCAATTTTTTATTTTTTTATTTTTTTATTTTTATTTTTTATATGTAAAATCTCTCTTCCTAAACTTATTCATACTCCTCATTATCTTTGTGATTAAATTATAACATTTTCTAATATTTTCATAATATGAGCCTTATTTTCAAATTTTTACAATTATTTTTCTAATAGTTTTGCTGAAGAAATTTTATAAATCAAAATTACATTTTTGGAAATATTTTTAGATTTTTTTTTTTCACTTATGGTTGCCTAAGTATTTGATATGATAAATTTTCTATTATTTATTTATATTAGTCCATTACCATTTTGATTTATTTCCCATCATTTTAGAATTTTTTTCTCTTTGTGATTTGAAAAGTTTGACACATGTTCATAGCTTAAATGTTTACTTTATGGTTTCTATTTTTTAGGAATAAAAAATTATAATAACTTTTATATCAAATACAAATCGACTTTAAAAAATATTATAATTTTTAAAAACTATTTTAAAAGTGAGATATTAAAAAAATTTATTATTTGAAAATTTAAAATTCTGAAAATGAATTTTAACAAAATCTCATTTCCTTTCCTTTATTATCATATTTTATCTCATTTATTTATTTATTTAGATATAAAAAGTGAATATAATTTTTTTAAAAATGGAAAAAAATCCTTGCTTTGTGTGAAACATGTTTAGATTTTATTTTTGAAAAATTGAGTTCAGAAAAGGTTAAAAATTAAAATACTAATTTGACGTTTTTAAAATTTTCTTATGACAATGGTTTTCAATCAACTTAAAAATAGAAAAATTATCTTTAGAATTAATTATAAAAGTATATTAAAATATTTTTTATATTATTTTAAAATGAAACAATGAATAAATATGGTATAATAACATATAGTAGCATATATTATATATTGTATGTTATATTTTATGCATATTATAAGAGCGTTTAATAAATTAATTTAATGATTTTAAGTGACTTAATAACTTAATTTAAGTTATTAAATAGATTAAAAATATTTTGTAAAATAATTTAATTTTACAATTTAAATTAAAAAATAATTTTAAATATTAAGTTAAAATAATTAATTTATTCTTAATCTCAAATCATTTTTATTAGATTTTTACTTTAGTATGAAGTTTGTGCGGTCAAATTGAATTAATTTTTTGAAATGATCAAATTTACATATTTATTTTATTTATTTGAAGTAATATTTACATTTTAGTAAAAAATTTATTAGTTGTATTTTAAATATATAAAATATTTACAAAATATTTACCTTAAAGAAAATGAGTATGTTGTTATTTGTTACCACATATGTGAGCAATATGACATTTAAGATTCAAAATAAGTTTATTATTTTAATTTAATATTTAAGGGTTATTTTTAAATTTATATTATCGTATTAAATTATTTTATTACATTAAAATATTAAAATATTATATTAATTAATTTATTATACTACGTCTTCTAAAAATCTTTCCTTTTAGAGTGCCCTATTTTAAACAAATCATCTAAATTTTACCCAACACTTTTGATGGTCCATGTAACATGTTGGATGGGCTAGAATTAGTCCTTCATTTGGTCCGGCAACTTGCAATAGATTTTCCTACACTGCAACTTCGGACACGACAGGTGAAGGAGCGCGGACTTAAAGAAAATGAGAGAAAAGATATAAAAGGAATGTGCTAATGGAAAGTGGCATACTGAATGGCAGCTCGAGGGCCACGCCCACCGCCCACAGCCTACCGGCCACCGCCCATTGGTATTGACCCTCCTTCACATTCAATCCAGTTTTGTTTATAAAAAATAGTTTTCCTTCACTTATTTATATATTATACTTGTATTTCTTAATCCTTAACGTTTAAACCTTTTTCAAAATTCTATATATATATATATATATATATATTAATAAAAAACATTTCTTATATATATTTCAAAACATTTTTTTGGTAAATAAAAAGGGGTTGAAATATGTTTTGTAGAAAAAAAAATTTTCTTATTTAAAATTCATTTCCATTAATATTTTTTCTAAATAATTTGTGAAAATCACTTTTTTAAAAAATAAAAATTCAATATTCATTATCTTCAAATCATTTTCTTATAAATAAAATGATGAAATCAAATCAAATCATTTATTAAAAACAAAATGAAACATTTTTTAAAATAAATAAATAAAAATAATTAACTTAAAATTATTTTTTTAATAATAAAATTCATTTAATAAATTATTTCATGTCTTTCTTATTATTTATTTTATCTATTTTTATAATTTGATTTTTATTTTGACTTGTACATATTTATTTGTATAATTTTTTTAGTATCTATCATTTAATTAATTTTTATAGTTCTCTTCATTTATTTAGTAGAGGCAGGTAATATATAAATTTAGAGAGATGACGACTTATCACATAGTTAACGTGAGTTCCAAATTTATACTTAATTTTTATACACATAATTTTTTCAAATAAGAAGTCACATATAATTTTATTTTTTATTTTATTTTATCTTTGAAAAAAGTTAAAATAAATAACAACTACAACTATTTAAAAATAAAATAAAATTTTCACAAATAAGAAAAACGAATGTAACCGTTCAACTGAGGACTTAAGTGAAAAAATCAGATGCACAATATTATTTTAAAAAGAAAAAAAAAAACTTAAAATTGGCAGATATTTTTATCTTTTATTTTATATTTCGCTTTATCAAGGGAAAAAGAGTCTTGATGACGTGGCTCGAAGCAGGGGAACTCCCTGGCAGACTGCCTCAGAATCCCTGAAAACCCAAAACCCTAATATTCTGCGTGCAACCAAAAGGAATAAAAAGAAAACAAATTTTCTGTAAGGATTGTTCGTCTTCTTTCTTCATATATTCCGCAATTAAAACATCCCAATCTCTTTGTCGCCACATATTCTCCAATCCTTCAATTCTGTGTAAGGATGTCCACCGCGCCTGTGAATCCCGCTTCCGTTTCTTCCTTCCACTTTTCTTCTCTAATTCCTTTTTCTCACATTTTTCTTCAAATTTTATGAAACCAAACATAACCATCTAGCCATGAATACTAAGTTCTTAGAGCTTGCTTTAAATCATAAATAACTTCTTCTTTTTTTTTTTTTTTAATTTAAAGACATAATTTGGAGACTTCGTTGTTAGCAAAACTAATAAGTTGGTGAAGAGACACCTTTTCATTTATAGGCTATATTTGATTCCCAACAAATATTAAAAAAATATTTTTTTTATGTTTAATATCATTAAAAAAAATCTGAAATAAAACTAAATATAATTAAAATTATAAAAATTTATAAGTTTTAAAATTATTTAATTTTTATATAATAAATAAAATAAGTTAAATAAATTTCAAGAAATATATAAAAATAATTTTTAATGTTCTCGAAGGAAAAATAAAGAAACACTTAATTTTCTAAAAGGTTAAATATGAGAAATAGTTGTATATAATATTTTTAATATAAAAGTTTTTAAAATATTTTTCATATTTTGGGAATACTTTATAAAAAGAATATTTTAAAACATATCAAAGTTGTTTTAGAAAACAAAAAAATATTTAAAAACTATTTTCATAGAAAATATTTATCAAATATATTTTAAAAAATGGTTGTAAAAAATTTACTTTATAATAATTTACTTTTTAATGACCGGCTTACAAAAAAGTTTCGAAGATATCTTTATTTTTTAAAAATAATAATAATAGTAATTTTATCCAAACAAATCCTAATTTTCATTCAACTATAATAAAATCTTGATACCCTTATTCTTTTATAATAATAATAATAATAATAATTTTATCTGAACAAAACTTTAATTTTCATTCACCTATAAAAAAATCTTCACTTTTATCTCTTGGTTTTTTTTTTTCTTTTTGCTTGAATTTATATTAACGTTATCTATTCTTCAATTATAGTTGGTGGGTAGAAAATTGGCGACCTCTCCCAATTATTGATGGCAACAATGCTACAAATTTTGCCATAATCAATTGTCCGTAGAGTCCAAACCACTTGTTTATCACATTCTCTCTTTCTTCTCTACTCTTTAACTATGAAATCAACAATTCAATCATACATCTCAAATATTGATATTGACTTTCAATTCTAGATTTTCTAAAGAAAAACAAAAACCAAAAAGAGATTTGATACTAATAAATTGTTTTTATATATTTGATACTAATAAACAGTGGCCTTCAACCAGGGAAGAAACAAAATTGCATGAGACTCCATTGAAGAAACAACGCATTTGTACCAGGCATTTTGCTAGGGAAGCCAGCCATTGGCTTAATTTACAATCTTTCTTATGAGATTAGCGTACAAGCTGTAAATTTCAAACCAAGATATCGTCATCTCCGTTGTCTGATCCCTTGTCGCTATGCTTGTTAGTGGCGGGGTAAGTGCCATTTTGAAGCAGGGGTGCAACTTCATGGTCCTTTTTCTTTCTTCCATGGCCCTCCTGAGAACTGCACTGTCGACGAATTTCCAAAACCTCTTTCATTGTTGGCCTAGTGGATGGTAATGTGGTAGTGCACATGAGGCCTAGAGTGAAGAGAGTGGTCACTTGTGCTCTGTCACATTGTTCCTTGATCTCCTCATCCACCACTTCCTCAATGGTTTTCTCTTCTCTGAACTGATCCCATGCCCATTCTACGAGGCACATGTGCTCGTTCCTGCTGTTGGGTTCTCTCCCAGTCACCAGCTCAAACAAGACTACTCCAAAGCTATATACATCGATCTTCTCGTTCACCTTTGTTGTATAAGCATACTCTGTCATCCAGGTATACAAGAATTGTATGATAAAAATTATCGATAAATTATGGAAATGAAAACATGTGGAAAGGAGGGCGTTGATGGTCTTACCAGGGGCAATATATCCGTAAGAGCCTGCAATTCCTGACATGGTGTCGGCCTCTCCTTGCTTGACCAACATCTTGGCCAATCCAAAATCGGCAATTTTCGCGTTGAACTCGGCATCTAGCAAGATGTTGCTGGACTTCACATCTCGATGTATGATCGGGGCAGAACAGTATTCATGCATGTGGCGTAGGCCTTTTGCAGCTCCGATGGCAATGTGCAACCTTGTTGGCCAATCCAAGACAAAGTTATGGACTGAACTTGTCATGGACGATGTTCTCTGCTTCTTCCCATGAAGCCATCTATCCAAACTCTGCTTCTCCATGTACTCATAAACAAGAAGCCTTGAACTTTCATTGGATATGCAGCACAACAACTTCACTATATTGGAATGGCGTATGGTGCCCAATATTTCGACTTCTGCTATGAATTGTTTCTGAAGCTTGTGATCCAATCTCCTGTTATTACAAATCCTTTTAACCGCTAGGAATTCACCAGAACGGTTTTTAGCAATTCGGTATACTTCCCCTGACCCACCGCGTCCAATCAAATTATTTTCTGTCAAACGGGACAATATGTTCTGTTCATCGAAATCCAGATTTTGGAATGGAGTAAGCTTCCAAGTACTTGACAGAGTAACAGCTTTGTAAAACAGAGCAATAGCTTTGTAAAACAGAGTAATAGCTTTGTAAATTTGGGCTGAAGTATTTGTTCTATTTATTATGAAATGGTATTTATAATATACAAAGGATAATAATATAACTAACCAAACTAATCAGCTTACAGCTAGCCAATAACAGAAAGCTTAACAGCCAATAACAGTAAGCTTAACAGCCAGCTAATAACAGAAACTGGTACAACTAATCTTGTTGTTCAACACAAGTTGTATGGCCTCGACTGTGATTCTTCCTGTGACAGTCTCGAACCATGAACAGGGTAAAGAAAACAACAGCTAGGAAACCAGATAGAGCGAAAATTAGGATCATAACGAGATATTTGGTTGACAATTTGTCAGAGTTGACGGGTTTGGCATCACATCTAGGGAGGTTCAGAGTGGAAACATTGACACACAACTTGGGATTGTTCAAGAAACTGTCTTCATATGCTTCATGTTGAAACTCAATGGGGACCGTCCCAGAGAGTTGGTTCGACGAGAGAATAATAAGGTTCAAATGACCAAGTTCAGGAGGAATTTCACCTGAGAACTGGTTTTCTGACAGGTCGAGGTAATTAAGGTTAGGCAAAGAACCTAATGCCTTGGGAATTGGGCCAGAAAGTTTGTTTCTTGAGAGATTCAAATTATTGAGCGACTTCCATGAGATGATCTGGGATGGAAGTTCGCCCGAGAATTGATTCCCATCAAGCAACAGAACAGAGATGTTCCAAAGACTGGTCAGTTGCACTGGAATTTTTCCTGACAACATATTGTTGCTGGCGTTGAGCACAGCTACGTTCATCCAAGAAGAGATTTCAGCAGGAATTGGACCATGAAATCTGTTGTGACTGATGTCCACTCTGGACAAATTACTTGCCAATTTACTTGGAGGTGTGCCCGAGAATGAATTTCCAGCTAACATCACCGATACCATGTCCGGGGATGTCCAGATGCCGGAAGGAATCTCACCTGAAAAGCGATTGTTGGAAAGCTGAATTGTGAGCAAACTTGTGCAATTCCCGAGGGACTTGGGCACTTCCCCTCTGAGATTGTTGTTGGAAGCCACCACTACAAGCAAAGCCCCCCTAGCGCATAAATGTTGAGGTAATTCCCCGCTTAGTTTATTCTCGGAAACCTCAAAGCGTTTGAGCTCCGAATGAAGGCCAAATGCTGGAGGCAAAACTCCACTCAATTGATTGCTAAAAACTTTGAAGGTTTCCAGTGTAGGAATGAGGCTCATATTTGCTGGTATCTCTCCTGACAACTGATTCCTGAAAAGATTCAAACCCGTCAAATTTTGTAGCTTCCCGAAACCCGCTGGTATCGGCCCCGTCAAATAGTTCTTGGAAAGATCAATTTCTTTCAAGTTGAGAGCTTCTATGGATGAAGGAATGCGGCCGGACAATCTATTATTGAATAAATACAAATAGGTCAAATTCTTCAACGTAAGCATGCCTCCCGGGATAGTACCTTCTAATTTGTTGAGTGAGAGGTCCAAGTGTTCCAGACTTGATAGATTGTTGAAGCCCTCCGGTATTTCGCCGATCAAATTAGCATCTGTCATCCACAGATACTTCAGCTTCTTCAATGAGCCAAACTCCTTTGGAAGGGCTGAAGGCCGGAATTTTCCATTATAGGCCATGGCCAATCGTTCAAGATTCGCCAAATTACCAATCTCCGTTGGCCAGGTGCCGTTGAACTCATTTTGAACCAGAAACAAATAGAACAGCTCCCGTAGCCTCCCAATTGCTGCGGGAATATCTCCAGAGAAATTGTTTGCGGTGAGGTCTAGGTACCGGAGACGTGAAAGTCGATCAATATCAGCTGGAATTGGACCCACGAAGGAGTTCTGAAACAAAAGCAGATACTCAAGCTTGGAACAATTGAGAATATCCGGGAACTCGCCGGGAATGCAATTGTTGGAGAGGTCAAGTACGATGAGGTTCTTGAGGTCACAAATTGTGGCTGGAATTTTCTCGCTGATGGTCTTATTGCGGAGTGAAATTGCAGTGACGGTATTCCCGGTGCATGTAATTTCCGGCCAATCACAGGGCGAGGATGAGGAATTCCACGATTGGAGTGACGGCGGATTTCCCAGTTGTCGTTTAACGTCTAGTAGGATTGATCGTTCATCGTTCAGATTTTGGGAAATTACTTGAAAGGGTAAGGAGAGGACGAGGAGGAGAAACAGAGCGGGGAATGGAATTTTGGCAAATAACAGGGTTAGTTTCGGCATTTTTGTGGCGTTGAGTTCGTAACCGGCTTCTCTATGCCGGGACAAAGATGGAGAGTTGGAATTGAAAATCTGGTTGGCTCCGGAATTTATTTTACTGAATTTGAAACTGACCTGTTTGTTGAGATTAATTACGAAGGAGCCACGAGTCCACGTCCAATGGAATCGGTGTTTTTGTGTTGCTCACACGATGCGCGATTGGTGGTCCTTCTCATCTCCGAGGCATTAAGCATATTTTGATATCTGGATTCTATTATTTTATATCTTAATCTTATTTTTTTTATCTTAATTTTATTTTTCTATTACTCATGTTTTACCGTACACTTCAAATGACCTAAATTTTGGTTGGTGTGGATTTGTTACCTTAGATTTTTATTTTTAGTTATTTAAGTTTTATATAGATAAGGAAAAATAAATAATTTATTAATTTTAAATCTATAATTATTTTTTCTTCTTAATTTTTTTCAACCACATTTCACTCAAATTTTCTAAGGACAAAACTCTAGGTTACAATATTAGATTTAGCAAGCATTATGGTTTTTTAGCATGAATTTATTTAAAATTTTAATAAAAATCAATATAAATACAAGCTAAAATATTGATTTACTGTATTTACGTAAGATACTTCAAAATAAATTTTTTATAAAATCTCTCTCCTTAACCTTCAAAATTAGCTATACACCTCATTATCTTTGTGATTAAATTATAACATTTTTTAATATTTTCATAATATGAATCTTATTTTCAAATTTTTACAATTATTTTTTACCTTTGAAAAATAAATGTTAACTTTAATACAAACATATTAGTTATAAGAAAATAAAATTAAAATCATACTCTAAGATGTTAATATGATTCCTCATGTGAAAAAATAGTCAATGATTTTGAAATATTTAATCTTTTCTTACTTTTATTTTATAACTTTTTAGTCTTATATAGTCATATTAAAAAATATTTTTAATAATTTTTCTTATTTTATAGAAAAATATGGTATTAAAATGACATATAAATATAAGAAATATTTTTTATAAAAATAAATATATAGTAATTAAGAATTTTGAAAAAGTGTTAAAGGGTAAGGATTTAGAAATATCAGTATCATATATAAATACATGATTATAAAGAAGACAAAACTGGATTCGAAAGTCAATGTGAATATTCAATACGAATGGACCGTGGCCGCAGAGCGGCAGAGGTGCCTTTCAACGAGCTGCTGGTTCTAGAAAATTCACTTCACAACTATGATTCCGATTACCGACGAATGGCAATGTGACAGAGAGCTGCTGGTTCTAGAAAATTCTTAATTACTATATATTTACTTTTATAAAAAATATTTCTTATATTTATATGTCATTTTAATACCAGATTTTTCTATAAAATAAGAAAAATTATTAAAAATATTTTTTAATATGACTATATAAGACTAAAAAGTTATAAAATAAAAGTAAGAAAAGATTAAATATTTCCCATGGGCCATGGTATATCTACAGGCACCACCGCTAGAAGCGATGAAATGTTGGGCACGTTGGATCTTATGAAATTACTCAACAATACTACTTACATTCATGTTAATTTTTATACAAATAAAAATTATTAAAATTGATAACATGAGTGAGTGGTAGGTGACTTTTTTATATGGCCTTAAAATGATCAGCAAAGTGGAGTTTTTGAGTTGGTGTAGAAAATGGGTATCACAAAATTCACAACTTAGTAAATGATTGGTGGCACAATCATATTCATGCTATCAAATCATGAAATGTAAAAAAAAAGGATCAAGCCCATTGGATTGGATTTAGGTAAAGATAATAAAAAATGTGAAATCCGTGAAATCATATTTACTAATATAAGAAAAAGTCTAGGGATTGAATGGACATCTATTTTTGTCAATGGAGAATATATCATAAGATTTAAGTTACTAAACAAAAATACATAACAAAAAAAAACCAACACATAATACATATGATATAATTTTATTGATTTTATTTTTGGGCACTCTAAAAATGAAGATTTCTAAAGGGTATTTGATAAATTAATTAATATAATGTCTTAATAACTTAATTTAGGTTATTAAATAAATTAAATATATTTAATATCATAATTTAAAATTATAAATAATTTTTAAATATTAAATTAATATAATAAATTTGTTTTGAATCTTAAATCACTCTACCTTATTTACTCACTTATGTAATAGTAATTTATATAATATGCATGACTTTATATCCATGACTCATTTTCTTTAAACTATTTTTTTTTTTTGTAATTATTTTATATATCAAATATACATTTAATACAAATATGTAACAAACAAATTTATTACTTAAAATTAATAAAAATAAACATGTAAATTTAATAATTTCAAAATATTAACTCAAATTTACCAAACAAATTTGATACTAAAGTAAAAATCTAATAAAAATGATTTGAAATTAAGAATAACTTAACTAACTATTTTGACATAATACTTTAAATTATTTTGATATTAAGTTACCTTATCAAAATTTTAATATATTTAATAATTTAAATCAAGTCCTTAAATCACTTTAAAACAAGAAGTTGATTTACCAAATACTCTCATAATGTCCATAAAATATAACAACTTTATTAGTTGTTATTTATTGATATTATATATTATATGCTACTATATGTTATTATATCGTATTTGTTCATTGTTCTATGTTATTGTTTTGCATTTTATTATGTTTTTATTTTAAAATAATAAAAAAAATATTTTAATATACTTTTATAATTAATTCTAAAGATAATTTTTCTATTTTTAAGTTGATTGAAAAACATTCTCATAAGAAAATTTTAAAAACACCAAATTAATATTTTCATATTTTTACTTTTTTTGAACTTAATTTTTCAAAAATAAAAATAATACCTAGACATGTTTTTATCTTAATTTTATTTTTACGTTGATTATGAGCCAAATTTTATTCTTAGTTTTTAAATATCGATTACATTTTATATTTTTTACTCACTCACTATTTAATTATTAGTTTTTATTATTTTATATATTACTATTATTATTATTTATTATTTTTTCTTTCTGTTCTCTCTTTTTTCTCTTCTTACTTTCTCCTACCACTTCACTTACTCCCTCATTCTCTCTCCTATCATACCTCCCCCCATTTCCAATCTTAATACCATTGACCCCCCATCTCTTATCTTCCTTTTTTATTTATTTTATTTTATTTTTCTTTTCCTCCTTCCCCATTTTTTCTCCCTTTTCTTCTTCCATTCTTCTTAACTTTAGCTCACACACATCGCCACTTCCTCCTCCAGCCAGCCCCATTTATTTTCCTCGGATGAAAATGTAGGTAAGAAGAAGAGAGAAAAGAAACAAGGAATATTCTTGAATTCCAACCCACTCACAAAATGAGCTTGGAACTAAATTTATAATGTAGGAAAAGTAAAACCAACCATACACATGGCAAGGCCTGGTATAAAGGAATATTTCCTACAGCTGAGCATAACTAATTACATTGCTTAACATCTCCCTATAAGCGGAGAGGGTTGTGAAGCACAGTCAACTTGTTTTGTAGACTTTGAAAGTGAGGTATAGGTAGCGGCTTGGTTAGAATATTTGCAAGTTGCTCTTCAGAAGGTGTAAATTTGACCAATAGGGATTTATAGAGCACACAATCAAAAACAAAATGATAATCGATTTCAATGTGCTTCGTATGAGCATGCAAAATGGGATGAACAACAAGATGGGTGGCGTTGAGATTGTCACAAAAGATGACTGGAGGAGTGAATAACGAAATGTGTAGTTCAGTGAGGAACGTTCCAATCCAACTAAGTTTTGAAGTGGCATTGGCAAGGCCTCTATATTCGAACTCTTCACTTGAACGAGAAACAACCTTTTGTTTAGTACAAGACTAGGGAATCAAATTAGGGCGAAGGAAACAACAATGGCCACTTGTATTTTTCCGATCATCCAGACAGCCAGCCCAATCATCATCAGTATAACAAGCGAGAGAGAGATCAGTAGATGGTTGAAAAAAAATGCCATGAGAAATGGTACTCTTGAGATAGCGGAGAATCCTCTTAACAGCTTGCCAATGAGTTATGATTGGAGAATGCATGAATTGACTGACCTTGTTGACAGAAAAATTGATGTGAGTTTAGGTGATGGTACAGTATTGTAGAGCCCCCAAAATGTTAAGGTACAAAGATGGATCTGAAAAAGGCTCACCATTATACAAGGACAAGGAAGATGAGGTGCTCATAGGAATAGAAGCATGCTAACAATCAAACATTTGAGCCTAATGAAGAAGAGCAACAATGTACTTGTGTTGACATAGATGCAGGGATGATGGAGTACGAGTAACTTGAATGCCCAAAAAATAAGAGAGAAACCCCAAATCCTTGAGAGCAAATTGATTATGAAGTTGGTCAATCAAGGAGTTCACCAAGACAGAGTAACTACCTGTGATAACAATATCATCCACATAAATCAACAAAATAATGATAGAGGAGCCTTTATTGGAGAAGAACACTAAAGTATCAGATTTGGGGCCTTGGAAACCACTCTGTAGCAGATAAGTACTGAGCTTTGTATACCATGCACGAGGACTTTGTTTAAGGTTGTATAAGGTTGTATAAAGCCTTGTTCAGCTTGCAAACATAGCCTAGATTAGTAGCACTAATAAAACTAGGGGGTTGCTCCATGAAAACAGTTTATGATGGGTCACCATTTAAGAATGCATTATGGACATCCAACTGTTTGATGAGCCACTGAAGAGAAATAGCTAAATTTAAAACAATTCAGACAGTAGTGGGATTAACAATTAGCCTAAAGATTTCAAAATAATCTGAGCTATGTGTTTATTGAAAACCTTTAGCAACTAACCAAGCTTTATATCTTTTAAGGGAGCCATCCGATTTGAGCTTAACTTTAAAGACCCACTTGTAGCCAATTACTTTGTGATCAGGTGGTAGAGGCATCAATATCCAAGTATCATTTCTAATAAGAGCCTCATATTCTGTAGTCATATCCTTTTGCCAATGAGCATGTGTTAACTGCTTGGTGAAAAGATGTAAGCTCAAAAATGACAAGATCGGCAGGGAAATCAAGTGCTGCCACAAGAGTTTTTGGTTTATAAACCCCAGCCTTGGATCTAGTCACCATGGAATGAGTGTTAGTAGAAGGTCAGGGATGATAAATAACATATTCTGGTAAGTCAGTAGGTACAACAAATGGAATTGGACGTACTGAAGTAGTAGGATGAGTGTCCTATGAGAAACGAGGAGACAGAGGTGTGGGAGAAGAAGAAGGAGAAAGAGAAGACAATGGGAAGATAGATCGAGAAAGGGAAGGGGAAGAAGAAGAAGAAGAAGAAGAAGAAGGTAAGATAAAAATGAGATGTGGAGAGGTTGCAGAAATAAATGAAAATAAAATGAGGATATTAGGAGTGAACGTAGATGAAGGAGAAGGAAATGAAGAAGGGGAGAGAGAAAATGAGAAATGAAAAGAGAACTCATTGAAAACCACATGGCGGGAGACATAAATCTGACTTGTTTGTCTATTTCAACACAAATAACCTATACGGTGAGGACTAAAACCAAGAAGGACACATTCAGTGGAGCGAAATTGAAGTTTATGTTGATTCAAAGGTCTTAAAAATGGGAAACAGGAGCAGCCAAACACTCGAAATGAAGAATAAGAAGGAGATTTATCATAAAGCAAGTCAAAAGGAGTTTTGTTATTCAAGACAGCAATAGGTAACCTATTGATTAAGTACATAGCATATTAGAATGCATATGGCTAATAGGAAATAGGAACAGAAGAATGGGCCAACATGGACAAACTAACTTCATAACAAAAATAGATGTCGATTTAGTACTATTAACCCCAAATTTTCAATTATCTTTAGAATTAATTATAAAATTATATTAAAATAATTTTTATATTATTTTAAAATAAAAACATAATAAAATATGAAACAATAAAATAAAACAATGAATAATCATGGTATAATAACATATAGTAGCATATATTATATATTATATGTTATATTTTATGCACATTATAAAAGTGTTTGGTAAATCAACTTAATAATTTGAAGTAACTTAATAACTTAATTTAAGTTATTAAATAGATTAAATATATTTGATAAAATAACTTAATATCACAACTTAAATTAAAAAATGACTTTAACTATTAAGTTAAAATAGTTCATTTATTCTTAATTTCAAATCATTTTTATTAGATTTTTATTTTAGTATCAAGTTTGTTTGGTAAAATTGTGTTAATTTTTTGAAATTATCAATTTTGCATGTTTATTTTTATTAATTTTAAGTACTATTTACCTTTCAGTAATAAATTTATTTGTTACACATTTGCATTATATGTATATATGTATTCTAAATATATAAAATATTTACAAAATATTTACCTTAAAGAAAATGAGTAAATAAGACGGGAGTGATTTAAGATTCAAAATAAGTTTATTATTTTAATCTAATATCTAAGGGTTATGTCTAATTTTAAATTATGATATTAAATTATTTTATTAAATATATTTAATCTATTTAATGATTTAGATTAAATTATTAAGTTATTATATTAATTAATTTATCAAACATCTTCTAAAAATATTTATTTTTAGAGTGCCCAAAAATAAAATCAATAAAATTATATAACATGTCTTGGTTTTCTTATGTTCATCTCATTATTTAAAATCTTACATTCTATTTATTTATATTTTAATAACATACAGTTGTTTCAACGTCAAATCATCTAAATGCGTTACAATTGAGAATATTGATATATATATATATAAAAAAAAAAAGGAAATATAAGATATTTTAAAATTATTGATTATTTTGCCATGTAGATATAAAAATATCCACTGAAATCATATTAAAAGCCTTAATTTCAATACAAAATTTGTCAATGATTATTTGACACGTGGCATAAGCTTGTTTTGCGTCCACCTATTGAAACCAAAAAATGTTCTAAAAATTCTCTTTAGAAGGCGCAAAAAAAAAAAAAAAAAAAAAAAAAATTCTTTTAAGATTGTGATTTTTTGTTTAAAACAAATTAAAGTAAAATTCATTTTATCAAAATTGCAAAGATTCCTATCTTAAATCAAAATTAAAATGGATCACTTTTTATGAAGAAAATTTGAAAAATCGTCTTTTAAATAAAATTGGATAAATATTTTTATAAAATCTCTCTTCCTAACCTTCAAAATTAGCTATACACCTCATTATGTTTGTGATTAAATTATAACATTTTTTAATATTTTCATAATATGAATCTTATTTTCAAATTTTTACAATTATTTTTCTAATAATTTTACAAAATAAATTTATATTAATTAATGTAAATTTTTACAATTATTTTTTACCTTTGAAAAATAAATATTAACTTTAATACAAACATATTAGTTATAAGAAAATAAAGTTAAAATCATACTCCAAGATGTTAATACGATTCTTCATGTGAAAAAATAATCAATGATTTTTAAATATTTAATATTTCCTTACTTTTATCTTATAACTTTTTAGTCTTATATAGTTGTATTAAAAAACATTTTTAATAAATTTTCTTATTTTATAGAAAAATATGGTATTAAAATGACATATAAATATAAGAAATATTTTTTATAAAAATAAATATATAGTAATTAAGAATTTTGAAAAAGTGTTGAAGGGTAAGGATTTAGAAATATCTGAATAATATATAAATACATGATTATAGAGAATAAGTGAAAGAGACAATATTTTTGATAAACAAAACTGGATTCGAAAGTCAATGTGAATGGTCAATACCACCACTGGCTCATGCACCGTCCCATGGAAACACGCTGCGATCAAGTGGATATGTGTACGGTGGAGATGCAGTACGGTGTGAAGGAAAGGAAAGACCGTAATGACAAAGGATGAAAGGAAGGAAATAAACGGCTGGGATTGAATGCTGTGGGAATACACGTCTGTTGATGAGTTGTCAGCCAATAATCAGAGGAGGGAGAGTTGACCAAATGAAAGGCTTTGAATTGTAATGAGACAAGTAAAGGAAGCAGCAGCTTGCGTGGACAAAACTGGGGATGGTTGCTACCCAAAGTCTTCATATGGTCCAAACAATTAATAAATAAATGTGAAGGGCATTGATTTGAATGGTCAAAAAGGAGATTTATTCCCATCTCCTGAGAAAAGTGAAGTTTTTGAGTTGGTGTAGAAAATGGGTATCACAAGATTCACAACTTAGTAAATGATTGGTGGCAGAATCATATTCATGCTACCAAATCATGGAACGTAAAAAAAAGTGATCAACCCCCTTGAATTTAGGTCAAGATAATAAAAAAAAATGTGAAATTTGTAAACTCATATTTACTAATATCAGAAAAACTTTAGGTATTAAATGGACATCTATTTTTGTCAATGGAGAATATATCATAAGATTTAAGTTACTAAATAAAAATACATAACAAAAAAAAACCAACACATAATATATATGATATAATTTTATTGATTTTATTTTTGGGCACTCTAAAATTAAAGATTTCTAAAGGGTGTTTGATAAATTAATTAATATAATATCTTAATAACTTAATTTAAGTTATTAAATAAATTAAATATATTTAATAAAATAATTTAAATTTATAAATAATTTTTAAATATTAAATTAATATAATAAATTTATTTTGAATCTTAAATCACTCTACCTTATTTACTCACTTATGTAATAGTATTTTATATAATATGTATGACTTTATATCCATGACTCATTTTCTTTAAGCTATTTTTTTTGTAATTATTTTATATATCAAATATACATTTAATACAAATATGTAACAAACAAATTTATTTATTACTTCAAATTAATAAAAACAAACATGTAAATTTAATAATTTCAAAATATTAACTCAAATTTACCAAACAAATTTGATACTAAAGTAAAAATCTAATAAAAATGATTTGAAATTAAAAATAATTTAACTAACTATTTTGACATAATACTTTAAATTATTTTGATATTAAGTTACTTTATCAAAGTTTTAATATATTTAATAATTTAAATCAAATCATTAAATCACTTTCAAATAATAAGTTGATTTACCAAATACTCTCATAATATCCATAAAATATAACATATATAACAATTTTATTAGTTGTTATTTATTGATATTATATATTATATGCTACTATATGTTGTTACATCGTATTTGTTCATTGTTATTTGTTCATTGTTCTATGTTATTGTTTTGCATTTTATTATGTTTTTATTTTAAAATAATACAAAAAATATTTTAATATACTTTTACAATTAATTCTAAAGATAATTTTTCTATTTTTAAGTTGATTGAAAAACATTCTCATAAGAAAATTTTAAAAACACCAAATTAATATTTTTATTTTTTTTATCTTTTTTGAACTCAATTTTTCAAAAATAAAAAATAATATCTAAACATGTTTTTATCTCTATTTTATTTTTACATAGATTATGAGCCCAATTTTATTCTTAATTTTTAAATCTCGATTACATCTTATATTTTTTACTCACTTATCATTTAATTATTAATTTTTATTATTTTATATTATTATTTATTATTTATTATTTTTGTTCTCCTTTTTTTCTTTTCCTACTTTCTCCAACCACTTCACTTACTCCCCCATTCTCTCTCCTCCCTTACCTCCCCCCATTCCCAATGCCAAGGCCACCGACCCCCCATCTCCTCTCTTCCTTTTTTATTTATTTTATTTTATTTTTCTTTTCCTCCTTCTTCCCCACTTTTTCTCCCTTTTCTTCTTCCATTCTTCTTAACTTTAACTCACACACACCGCCACTTCCTCCTCCAGCCAGCCCCACTATTTTTCCCAAATGGAAATATAGGTAAAAAGAAAAGAGAAACAGAGAAAACAAAAAGAATTGAGCGAAAAGAAACAAGAAATATTATTGAATTCTAATCCACTCACAAAATGAATTTGGAACTAAATTTATATAGTGTAGGAAAAGTAAAACCTATCATACATGTGGCGAGGCCTGATATAAAGGAATATTTCAGCATAACTAATTACATTGCGTGAGAATTAAGCAAGTCATTTTCTGAAATCTGATATATGCTTGAATTCCAATTGTTAAAACTTAAAAGCAGTCCAACCAAGACGCACGTATGCAAAACCCATGGCTTAGAGGCCGTTTGAAAAAATCAGAATCAGACGACCTTTTGGACACTTCAAATGACCTAAATTTTGGTTGGTGTAGATTTGTTACCATATATTTTTATTTTTAGTTATTTAAGTTTTATATAGATAAGGAAAAATAAATAATTTTTTTAAAATAAATAAAAATAATAATTTATTAATTTTAAATCTATTTTTATTTTTTCTTCTTAATTTTTCTTCGATCACATTTCACTCAAATTTTCTAAGAACAAAACTCTAGGTTACAAGATTAGATTTAGCAAGTATTATGGTTTTTTAGCATGAATTTATTTTAAATTTTAATAAAAATCAATATAAATACAAGCTAAAATATTGATTTATTGTACCTATGTAAGATACTTTAAAATAAATTTTTTATAAAATCTCTCTTCCTAACCTTCAAAATTAGCTATACACCTCATTATCTTTGTGATTAAATTATAACATTTTTTAATATTTTCATAATATGAATCTTATTTTCAAATTTTTACAATTATTTTTTACCTTTGAAAAATAAATGTTAACTTTAATACAGACATATTAGTTATAAGAAAATAAAGTTAAAATTATACTCCAAGATTTTAATATGATTCTTCATGTGAAAAAATAATCAATGATTTTGAAATATTTAATATTTCCTTACTTTTATCTTATAACTTTTTAGTCTTATATAGTTATATTAAAAAACATTTTTAATAAATTTTCTTATTTTATAGAAAAATATGGTATTAAAATGACATATAAATATAAGAAATATTTTTTATAAAAATAAATATATAGTAATTAAGAATTTTGAAAAAGTGTTAAAGGGTAAGGATTTAGAAATATCTGTATAATATATAAATACATGATTATAGAGAATAAGTGAAAGAAACAGTATTTTTTATAAACAAAACTGGATTCGAAAGTCAATGTGACTGGTCAATACGAATGGGCCGTGGCTGCTGGCTGGTCTTGCTCCACTAGATATTGAAAGAGAGAGAGAGAAGGAGAGAGGGTTATATTATTATATTGTTTATTGGGAGGGCCAAGTAGTTATCATATTATTAGGATGGTTATATCATATTGACTCTGGGCTTTTGTGAGTGGGGGATGTAAGTTAAACTTGGGAGAACCCAATTAAATAAATATATTATAACGAAATGCATGTGCAGGTTTCTTTTTTGAAGTGGGAATTAGGTGAAACCATGCTCGCCGTTTTTTTGGGAATTCATGATTCCAATTTTATACAAGTCTTCATATAGTCCAAACAATTAATAAATGAATGTGACAGGGCATTGAATTAAATAGTCAAAAAGGAGACTTATCCTTATTCCCATGGACCATGGTATATCTACAGGCACCACCTCTAGAAGCGATGAAATGTTGGGCACGTTGGATCTTATGAAATTACTCAACAATACTACTTACATTCATGTAAATTTTTATACAAATAAAAATTATTAAAATTGATTAACATGAGTGCGTGGTAGGTGACTTTTTTATATGGCCTTAAATTGATCAGCAAAGTGGAGTTTTTGAGTTGGTGTAGAAAATGGGTATCACAAAATTCACAACTTAGTAAATGATTGGTGGCACAATCATATTCATGCTATCAAACCATGGAATGTAAAAAAAAGTGATCAACCCCATTGGATTGGATTTAGGTAAAGATAATAAAAAATGTGAAATCCGTGAAATCGTATTTACTAATATAAGAAAAAGTCTAGGTATTGAATGGACATCTATTTTTGTCAATGGAGAATATATCATAAGATTTAAGTTACTAAATAAAAATACATAACAAAAAAAAAAACCAACACATAATATATATGATATAATTTTATTGATTTTATTTTTGGGCACTCTAAAAATGAAGATTTCTAAAGGGTATTTGATAAATTAATTAATATAATGTCTTAATAACTTAATTTAAGTTATTAAATAAATTAAATATATTTAATAAAATAATTTAAAATTATAAATAATTTTTAAATATTAAATTAATATAATAAATTTATTTTGAATCTTAAATCACTCTACCTTATTTACTCACTTATGTAATAGTATTTTATATAATATGTATGACTTTATATCCACGACTCATTTTCTTTAAACTATTTTTTTTGTAATTATTTTATATATCAAATATACATTTAATACAAATATGTAACAAACAAATTTATTACTTCAAATTAATAAAAATAAACATGTAAATTTAATAATTTCAAAATAGTAACTCAAATTTACCAAATAAACTTGATACTAAAGTAAAAATCTAATAAAAATGATTTGAAATTAAGAATAACTTAACTAACTATTTTGACATAATACTTTAAATTATTTTGATATTAAGTTACTTTATCAAAGTTTTAATATATTTAATAATTTAAATCAATTCCTTAAGTCACTTTAAAACAATAAGTTGATTTACCAAATACTCTCATAATGTCCATAAAATATAACATATATAACAACTTTATTAGTTGCTATTTATTGATATTATATATTATATGCTACTATATGTTATTATATCGTATTTGTTCATTGTTCTATGTTATTGTTTTGCATTTTATTATGTTTTTATTTTAAAATAATATAAAAAATATTTTAATATACTTTTATAATTAATTCTAAAGATAATTTTTCTATTTTTAAGTTGATTGAAAAACATTCTCATAAGAAAAATTTTAAAAACACCAAATTAATATTTTCATATTTTTACTTTTTTTGAACTTAATTTTTCAAAAATAAAAATAATATCTAGACGTGTTTTTATCTTAATTTTATTTTTACGTTGATTATGAGCCAAATTTTATTCTTAGTTTTTAAATATCGATTACATCTTATATTTTTTATTCACTTACTATTTAATTATTAGTTTTTATTATTTTATATATTATTATTATTATTATTATTATTATTATTATTATTTTTTCTTTCTGTTCTCTCTTTTTTCTCTTCCTACTTTCTCCAACCACTTCACTTACTTCCCCATTCTCTCTCCTATCATAACTCCCCCCATTCCCAATCCTAATACCATCGACCCCCATCTCTTATCTTTTTTTTTTTTTTTTTTCTTTTCCTCCTTCTTCCCTATTTTTTCGCCCTCTTCTTCTTCCATTCTTCTTAACTTTAGCTCACGCACATCGCCACTTCCTCCTCCAGCCAACCCCATTTATTTTCCCTGAATGGAAATATAGGTAAGAAGAATAGAGAAAAGAAACAAGGAATATTCTTGAATTCCAACCCATTCACAAAATGAGCTTGGAACTAAATTTATAGTGTAGGAAAAGTAAAACCAACCATACACATGGTAAGGCCTGGTATAAAGGAATATTTCCTACAGCTGAGCATAACTAATTACATTGCTTAACATCTCCCCACAAGCTAAGAGGATTGTGAAGCACAGTCAACTTGTTTCGTAGACTTTGAAAGTGAGGTATAGGTAGTGGCTTGGTTAGAATATTTGCAAGTTGCTCTTCAGAAGGTGTAAATTTGACCAATAGGGATTTATGGAGCACACAATCACAAACGAAATGATAATCGATTTCAATGTGCTTCGTATGAGCATGCAAAATAGGATGAACAACAAGATGGGTGGCGTTGAGATTGTCACAAAAGATGACTAGAGGAGTGAATAACAAAATGTGTAGTTCAGTGAGGAACGTTCCAATCCAACTAAGTTTTGAAATGGCACTGGCAAGGCCACTATATTCGAACTCAGCACTTGAACGAGAAACAACCTTTTGTTTAGTACAAAACCAGGGAATCAAATTAGGGCGAAGGAAACAACAATGGCCACTTGTATTTTTCCGATCATCCGGACAGCCAGCCCAATCATCATCAGTATAACAAGCGAGAGAGAGATCAGTAGATGGTTGAAGAGAAATGCCATGGGAAATGGTATTCTTGAGATAGCGGAGAATCCTCTTAACAGCTTGCCAATGAGTTGTGGTTGGAGAATGCATGAATTGACAGACCTTATTGACAGAAAAATTGATGTGAGTTTAGGTGATGGTACAGTATTGTAGAGCCCCCAAAATATTAAGGTGCAAAGATGGATCTGAAAAAGGCTCACCATTATACAAGGACAAGGAAGATGAGGTGCTCATAGGAGTAGAAGCATACTAACAATCAAACATTTGAGCCTAATGAAGAAGAGCAACAATGTACTTGTGTTGACATAGATGCAGGGATGATGGAGTACGAGTAACTTGAATGCTCAAAAAATAAGAGAGAAACCCCAAATCCTTGAGAGCAAATTGATTATGAAGTTGGTCAATCAAGGAGTTCACCAAGATAGAGTAACTACTTGTGATAATAATATCATCCACATAAATCAACAAAATAATGATGGAGGAGCCTATATTGGAGAAGAACACTGAAGTATCAGATTTGGAGCCTTGGAAACCACTCTGTAGCAGATAAGTATTGAGCTTTGTATACCACGCACGAGGACTTTGTTTAAGGTTGTATAAAGCCTTGTCCAGTTTCCAAACATAGCCTAGATTAGTAGCACTCATAAAACTAAGGGGTTGCTCCATGAAAACAGTTTATGATGGGTCACCATTTAAGAATGCATTATAGACATCCAACTGTTTGATGAGCCACTGAAGAGAAATAGCTAAATTTAAAACAATTCAGATAGTAGTGGGATTAACAATTAGCCTAAAGATTTCAAAATAATCTAAGCCATGTGTTTGTTGAAAACCTTTAGCAACTAACCAAGCTTTATATCTTTTAAGGGAGCCATCCGATTTGAGCTTAACTTTAAAGACCCACTTGTAGCCAATTACTTTGTGATCAGGTGGTAGAGGCATCAATATCCAAGTATCATTTCTAATAAGAGCCTCATATTCTGTAGTCATATCCTTTTGCCAATGAGCATGTGTTAACTGCTTGGTGAAAAGATGTAAGCTCAAAAATGACAAGATCGGCAGGGAAATCAAGTGCTGCCACAAGAGTTTTTGGTTTATGAATCCCAGCCTTGGATCTAGTCACCATGGAATGAGTGTTAATGGGAGGTCAGGGATGATAAATAACATATTTTGGTAAGTCAGTTGGTACAAAAAATGGAATTGGACGTACTGAAGTAGTAGGATGAGTGTCCTATGAGAAACGAGGAGACAGAGGTGTGGGAGAAGAAGAAGGAGAAAGAGAAGACAATGGGAAGATAGATCGAGAAAGGGAAGGGGAAGAAGAAGAAGAAGAAGAAGGTAAGATAAAAATGAGATGTGGAGAGGTTGCGGAAAGAAATGAAAATAAAATGAGGATATTAGGAGTGAACGTAGATAAAGGAGAAGGAAAGGAAGAAGGGGAGAGAGAAAATGAGAAATGAAAAGAGAACTCATTGAAAACCACATGGCGGGAGACATAAATCTGACTTGTTTGTCTATTTAAGCACAAATAACCTTTACGGTGAGGACTAAAACCAAGAAGGACACATTCAGTGGAGCGAAATTAAAGTTTATGTTGATTCAAAGGTCTTAAAAATGGGAAACAGGAACAGCCAAACACTCAAAATGAAGAATAAGAAGGAGATTTATCATAAAGCAAGTCAAAAGGAGTTTTGTTATTCAAGACAGCAATAGGTAACCTATTGATTAAGTACATAGCATATTAGAATGCATATAGCTAATAGGAAATAGGAACAGAATAATGGGCCAACATGGACAAACTAACTTCATAACAAAAATAGATGTCGATTTAGTACTATTAACCCCAAATTTTCAATTATCTTTAGAATTAATTATAAAATTATATTAAAATAATTTTTATATTATTTTAAAATAAAAACATAATAAAATACGAAACAATAAAATAAAACAATGAATAATCATGGTATAATAACATATAGTAGCATATATTATATATTATATGTTATATTTTATGCACATTATAAAAGTGTTTGGTAAATCAACTTAATAATTTTAAGTAACTTAATAACTTAATTTAAGTTATTAAATAGATTAAATATATTTGATAAAATAACTTAATATCACAACTTAAATTAAAAAATGACTTTAACTATTAAGTTAAAATAGTTCATTTATTCTTAATTTCAAATCATTTTATTAGATTTTTATTTTAGTATCAAGTTTGTTTGGTAAAATTGTGTTAATTTTTTGAAATTATCAAATTTGCATGTTTATTTTTATTAATTTTAAGTACTATTTACCTTTTAGTAATAAATTTATTTGTTACACATTTGTATTATATGTATATATGTATTCTAAATATATAAAATATTTACAAAATATTTACCTTAAAGAAAATGAGTAAATAAGATGGGAGTGATTTAAGATTCAAAATAAGTTTATTATATTAATTTAATATCTAAGGGTTATGTCTAATTTTAAATTATGATATTAAATTATTTTATTAAATATATTTAATCTATTTAATGATTTAAATTAAATTATTAAGTTATTATATTAATTAATTTATCAAACATCTTCTAAAAATCTTTCTTTTTAGAGTGCCCAAAAATAAAATCAATAAAATTATATAACATGTCTTGGTTTTCTTATGTGCATCTCATTATTTAAAATCTCACATTCTATTTTTTAATTTTTAATAACATATATTTGTTTCAACGTCAAATCATCTAAATTTTACCCAACACTTTTGATAGTCCGAGTAACATGTTGGATAGGCAAGAATTTTTCCTTCTTCCTATGGTTAGTTGCATTAGCTTTTCCTACTCTGCAATGTTGGACACCATAGTTGAAGGAGCGTCGAGTTAAAAGTGAAGTGAAAAAATGACTAAATCAGAGAAGATATATAAAAGGAAGGGACAATTGTGTTTTAGGCTCAGCTAAGCTGAAAAATTAACATTTGGTCCATGCAACTTACATAATTGATGGAAGAGATATAAGATGTTAAAAGACCAATATACCCTTCAAATTTCCATATATTACCTTTTAAAGGATATAAAACAATGATTGACTAAAATTCCTAGTGACCTTTCACATAAGTTTTTTTGGTCTTTATTGCACCACTATTCACACAACCATAATAATTCTATTTTAACAATTTGGATTTTTCATTATTTTTAATTTTTTTTATATAAATAATTGAAAATCAACATTATTTTCCATTTTAAATTATAAATAAAGAAAATTTATGTTCAATAACTATTTTAAAAAATACTTTCTAAAAAAATGGTAATATGATTTATATTTTTTATATTTTCTTTTTAAAAAAATATTTAATTAAAAAATGAAAACTATTTTTAAAAATAAAAATTGAAAACCTTGTTTAGTACTATTTTTTATATGAAAATAATAACAAGAATTAAATTTCATTCATTGATTATGAATTTTTTTTTTTTCTATTAGTTATTTTAATAATAAAATAAAATAAATATAGTATGTTTGCAATTAAACAAAGGAATTGGTCAATAACGTGTTTTTTGTGTGATTATCTTTTATATGAAAAATAATTAAATAACTAAATTATATATATTTATTACTCTTTTTAATTTTATTTTCTTTATTTATTTTTTGTCTAATAGAAAATTTTAATATATCCATAATTAACAAAGTAATAGATTAATTGTGTACATTTTGATTTATTAAAATAAATTACTTTCTAATTTAAATAAATAAAATGAAATAAGTAAATAAATTTGGGGTTATATCGATTTTTTAACATATCTTATATTAATATTTTTTATGGTTAAATAATTTTTTTTTCTTTAATTCCAAAAATAAAATGAAAAAAATAAATAAATTTGGTATTTTCTAATTGATCTTATTTTCATATTTCTTATGGTTAAATAAATTTTTTATTCTTTTTTCTTTATTTCCAAGAATGAAAGGAAATAAATAAATTAACTTGGCTTAAATAATAGTTTTTAAGTAATTTATTTGTCTCAATTTTAATTACATTTTGCATTGAAAAGAAAATAAAATAACATTTTATTTGTTTTAATTATTTTAAATGTTAAACTATTGGGAACATAATTTACACACTCATGTGGATATAATTTATACATATATATGAAATTTATACCATTATACAAAGTTATTACACTAATTATACAAGGGGTGTACAAGGCTATATATTTTGAACAACTTTTCTTTTTTTTTCTTGTCATCTAAGGATTATATGCTCTCTTACCACAAATTCTTTTATTTCATGTACTTTATTTAACTTGCATATAACAATTCAAATACTTGCCTTAATAATTATGTTTAGGGAAAAATTTTGTTTTTATGTTTTATATCATTTTTTAAATCAAACCATTGGAAACATAGTTCACACATCATATATAGCACATAATGTATACATATGGATGAAATTTGCACCATTGTACAAGGGTGTTATAGTAATTGTACAAGGTAAATGTTCAATTGGATAAGGCAAATGTTCCAACTATACAAGAGGTATACAAGGCTATCCTTTGTTAAATATTTCAATCAATTTTGGACAACTTTTTTATTTGTCTTGTCATCTAAAGATTGCACACTCTTAAGGTACACATTCTTTTATCACACACTCATCTTGTGCACTTTATTTAACTCGCATATGACAATTTGAATACTTATCCCACTAATGATGGTTGAGAGAAAATTTTATTTTTCCATCTTCCACTATTTTTTGAACCAAACAAATGAAAACATGGTTAACCTACCTATGGTTACACATTGAGTAGGGGGTATATGAAATTTGAGTCACTGTACAAGATATTTACATTAAGTGTACATGACAAATATACTAATTGTACAAGGGTGTACAAGACTATTATTTGTGAAAGATTTTAAGTGATTCTGAAAAACTTGTTTGTTTATTTCCCCTAACTTAGGATGGATGACATTCCTTACATACATTAGTTAAGCATACATTCATCTCATGCACTTTATCTAACTTGTATATGGTCATTTGAATAGGTACCTCACTTATAATGATTGTAAAACAAAATTATACAACAAATTTTCTTCTTTTTTAAAACAAAACCAATTCAAACATGGTTAACCGACCTATTGTCAGATATTCATGAGATGATGTATGAAATTTGAGTTATTGTGTAAGGGTATTACACTAACTATACAAGACAAATTTATTAATTGTACAAGGGTGTACAAAACTACTTTTTGTTAAGGAATTCAAGTGATTTTGAAAAACTTTCCTATTTTTTTTCACTCAAGGATTTATCCGCACTCAAATTCTTTCACTCAAGAATTGTTTCGAATTTTATTTTTAAATTTCATTATCAAAATTTTGTAATTGCATATTTTGTTTTTGTAGTTTTAGCAATGTTCTTTCTTTCCACTTTTTTTTTTTTTTTTTTTTTTTTTTTTTTTTTTTGTGAAATTTTATCCAAATGAATCTATATTTAAAATTATAATCATATTTATCAAATTTTTTACTAAAATTATCTTTAATTCTTTTAATATATTTATACTTATTTATTTAAAAAACGAAAAACTAATTTTTTTTTTTGTAAACTTCAAGTAAAAAAATAGATAAGTTTGAAAGTCAATAAAAAAAAATTAAATACCACTTTCAATAATTTTTAGATAAAATTTTATATAATATATTTTATTTGAAATTTAATTTCTAGAGTTTCACTAAAAATTTGTATTGACAATTTTCTTGTTGTGAGTCAAAATACTTTGCATTAGTCTATCTAAATAAGAAAAATTATTAATATAATATTAGAACTTCATATCTTAGTTATTTTTTTTCAATAAATTTATTTTTTTTAAATGTTAAAATAAAAACGTTAAAGATTAAAAAGCTAAAAGGATATATATATATATATATAATAAGAGTGAAGTGATAGTCAATTTTTAAATTTTTTAAAATATGGTTAATGTAGAAAATATAAAAAATAATTAAAAATAAGAGAAAAGTATAAATGAAAAGGCAATATAAATTTAAAATAAAAAATAAAAATTAAACTAAAAGATAAATACAAAAAGATAAAAAATATTTGAATGAAAAATCCTAAAATTTTTATCCTTGCTTATAATAAGAGTAAAAAGATTTAATAGCTTAAAAAATGAAAAAAAGAAAAAGAAAAATATTATTGCTTTTTATTTGACATAAAATAGAAATATAAATTAGAAGAAAAAAAAAAGTTAGAAATGAGTAATATTTAATAGGGAATAGAAAAGGAAAAAAAAACATAAAAAAATTAAAATTCATACTCACTATGTGCCTATATAAGGATTAAAGGTATTTTAAGGATTAATGAAAAATAATATCTTTCTTTTCAATTTTTAGACTTTCTTCGAATATTGGGCTTAATTATATAAGATATATGGACCACACCTTAAATTTTGGCCCAGCTGGCCCAAAACACAATTCTCCCTAAAAGGAATATGCTGATGAAAAGTGGCGTACTGAATGGCAGCTCCAGGCCCACGCCCACCGCCCATTGGTATTCAACCGCCTTCACATTGACTTTCAAATCCAGTTTTGTTTATAAAAAATAGTTTTCCTTCACTTATTTATTTATATATTATACTAGTATTTCTTAATCCTTACTGTTTAAACCTTTTTCAAAATTCATATATATTAATAAAAAATATTTCTTATATTTATGACATCTTGATACAAGATTTTCCTATAAAATAAAATAAAAAAATTCTTTAAAATATTTTTTAATATAAAGATAAAAAGTTATAAGATGAAAGGTGAAATGGAAATGTAAAGTTTATATCAAATAGGTATGGATATAATATATAATGGACATGCTGAATAGAGCGAGGCATTACAATTGAGAATATTGATATATATAAAAAAAAAGGAAATATAAGATATTTTAAAATTATTGATTATTTTTTCATGAGTAGACATAAAAATATCCATTGGAATCATATTAAAAGCCTTAATTTCAATACAAAATTTGTCAATGATTATTTTTATCAATAAATTTTGAAAAATCGTCTTTAAATAAATTTGGATAAATATCTTTTTTAATAAATTCAAAATCTTTAAAGATGAGTAATAAATTTGAAATCTTTTTCTATAAAATCAAATATAATTTATTTTAAAAGTCCTGATAAAATTGAAAAGTTTTTCTTTAAATCAAAAAAAGATAAATTCCTTTTTATATATCTTTTTTTTTTAAAGCAAATAATAAGTCAAATACTTTTAAAAATAAAATTATAAAAATTTATTCCCTTCAAATCATTTTCTTATAAATAAAATCAAATTCTTTTTTCTCTCTTTTAATAAAATTGTAATTAATAAATTCTTTTAATGATAAAAAGCATAAATGACTTCCTTGAAAATTGAATGTAAATGAAATCGAATCAAATCACTTGTTAAAAACAAATTGAAAACTTTTTTAAAATAAATAAATTGAAATGATAAACTCAAAAATATTTTTTTAATAATAAAATATTTTTTAATTAATTTAATAAATCAATTCATGTCTTTCTTTTTATTTATTTTGTCCATTCTTGTAATTTAATTTATTATATCAACTTGTAAATATTTATTTGTATGATTTTTTTTTGGTATCCATCAGTTAATTAATTGTTACAATTTTCTTCATTCATTTAGTAGAGATCGATGATATACGGGTTTAGATGGGTGTTCAAATTTATAACTGTGACTTTCCTATAAATAACTTAACACCGCATCTAAACTCAGTTTTTGTATACATATCTTTTTTAAATAAAAGGTCACATAAATTTTTTTTTCTTATTTTTTTTAAAAAACTAAAATAATTAACAACTACATCTTTTTAAAAAGAAGTCAATTTTTCACAAATTAAAAAAAAAATGATTGTAACAGTTGGAGTGAGGACATACGTTAAAAAACAGGGTGCACAATATTATTTTCATCAAGGTTTCTTAAAAAGGAAAAAAAAACTTAAAATTGACAGATATTTTTATCTTTTATTTTATATTTCGCTTTATCTAGGGAGAAAGAGTCTTGATGACGTGGCTCGGAGCAGGGGAACTCCCTGGCAGACTGCCTCGGAATCTCTGAAAATCCAAAACCCCAATATTCTGCGTGCAACCAAAGGGAATAAAAAGAAAACAAATTTTCTGTAAGGATTGTTCGTCTTCTTTCTTCATATATTGCGCAATTAAAACATCCCAATCTCTCTGTCGCTACATATTCTCCAATCCTTCAATTCTGTGTAAGGATGTCCGCCGCGCCTGTGAATCCTCCTTCCGTTTCTTCCTCAAGTTCCGCAAGCGACGCGGAGACTCTCCGGCGAGGCCGTATCCTCTCAAGCAAGCTCTACTTCGATGTGCCTCTCACTAAGGTACTCTCCCTTGTTCAAATTCGTTTTCTTGCTGTAATTCAAGTCATTTCTGCTTGAATTTGAACAATATTTTAACTAGATTTTGGTTTTTTAGGTTCCAATTATTTACTCGTCGTCGTACGACATTGCGTTTCTTGGCATAGAAAAACTGTAAGAACATTTGAAACTCCATTGCTGCGTCTATTGCTTCTATGTTTTCGAGCAGTTGATGTTTTTCACTCTATTTTCTAGTACCTGAGGTTTGGATGAATATGACAATGAGTAAAAAATTAAGAAAAAAGGGGAGTTTGATTTCCATAATTATTGAAGCCTAGCTGGAACCTCGTAGAACACGTCAATTAACTGCTGTACCGATTCTAATTACTAATCCTGTGAAAGCATTTGGAAAAATTGACACCATGTGAGCTCAAGGAGTGAAAATTAAGAGGCACCAAGGTCTACTCCCCGGAAGATAATCAGGGGTGATTATTCTGATACCATTTGTCTAACCATAATGGTATTGAGGGACCACTTTCCTCCAAAATCAAGCTGGCCATGAAACACCCTGGTAAATACCCTTCATAAGTTACAGCCACCAGGTTTGGAAATGTTGGTAACTTCCTAAGAAATTTCCATAGTTTGGTTCTGTAGCCTTTTGTCAATGAGGGTGTGATGGCTATTCATCAAATGGTCTTTGACCATCACAGAGAGAGATCAATTTTTAAGCTTCCAGGAATTTGGAAAGGCAGACATTCTTTGAACCAAGTGATACTTGAACATGTACCATTCTGTAACAAACCCTCTTTTCCATCTTCATGGCCATAACTGTAGACATACAATAAGATGGATGGATAGTATTTCTTTTACTGTTTGTCTTATGAAGAAGCTGAGTGGTATATTTTATCCTTGGGTAATGATGGAGAATGAATGAATTTTGATGAGCTCTGTTGGCCACCAATTAAAAACTGGAATCTCTGTTGAGATTTGGTCCTAGGTTGCACCTTGAATTTGAAATTGCAATTTTAATATTTACGAGTTATAAATGCAATTGATGTAGGCACCCATTTGATTCTTCTAAATGGGGTCGCATATGCCGGTTCCTTATCTTGGATGGTGCTTTGGAGAAAAACCATATTGTTGAGCCTCTGGAAGCTTCAAAGGATGATCTCCTAGTGGTAGGCATTCAAATTCCTCCAAGACTTCACTCTTATTCTCTTCTTTTATGTGTCCATTGTCCTTCCCCTTCATGTTACAAACCAACATGGAATGGATTAATGTAAGAGATTTCATGTGTTATATCATGACATCGAGACAAAATGCTTTTTGCTTGCATGAGGACTAGCATCCATAAACTTAACTAATATCTTTTAGTAATCTTGATACAGGTACATTCAGAATCATACTTGAATAGTCTGAAAAGCAGTCTCAATGTTGCTGTTATAATTGAGGTACTTGAAGTATTTTTCCTGGTGTCTAAATATTTGATTGATAATTACTTTCTGGAGATTTTATATAGCTCGTGTCTGATATAATCTGTTTTTTTCTAGGTGAGCTGCTTTGCAACTGTACACATGGCCCTTATTGATTGTTGAATGTCCATTATTTGAGATGCTTTTGTTTTTAAGGGTGATAAAATAAAAAGTTAAAAAATTTAAAAATTTAGCTGATGTTACTTTAAGGTCAATATCATGGCTTTTGGTTCCATGGGACATCCATATACCCCCAATCAAATATGTGCTTGTAATATGCCAGAAAGTTTCAGCTTCATTAACATTCCTGTCTAATTTGAATTGCTATGATATATAGGTCCCCCCTGTTGCATTACTGCCCAATTGTCTTGTGCAGCAGAAAGTTCTTTATCCATTTCGCAAGCAGGTGAGATCATTATTTGCCTTGGATTGTGTTTTCTTTCCATATAGGGTCTAAAATAATTTAAATATGTTCTGAAGGTTGGGGGAACCATTTTGGCTGCAAAGCTTGCAAAAGAGCGAGGATGGGCCATCAATGTTGGTGGAGGGTTCCATCACTGTTCTGCAGGAAAAGGTGGTGGATTCTGTGCTTATGCAGATATTTCTCTTTGCATACACTATGCCTTTATCCGGTTGAATATTTCTAGGTATGGACAATTGAAGCTCATATGTAATAGATGCAGCCCTTGCATTTATTGTTTATTCTGTCAGAATGTCAATTTTAAATTGTTACCTTCAAGCATGGGATCTCATTCTCATTATCTGCAAAATTGTACAGGGTGATGATAATTGATCTTGATGCACATCAAGGAAATGGCCATGAAATGGATTTTTCCAATGACAGTATGATTTCTTATCTCTCCTCATGGTGTGTTGCTTTTTTAGAAATTTCACTTATATTTTCTGTGCTAACAGGACGAGTTTATATTCTGGATATGTACAACCCTGGGATATATCCATCTGTAAGTCACCTTTTATGGAAATTGCATTGCATTCTCTGGGTGCAAAATTTTCTTCTTATTCCTTTGAGTAAATAGTCACGTTTTTTTGGTCATATCTTGCGCTTTGGTATTATGAGATGTGATTCCCACTAGTTTTTATTGTTAATGCATGAGAAGCGTCATGATCATATAATTTTACTCCTGCATTGTTTTGTTTCCTTCTTCAGGATTTTGAGGCAAGGAGATATATTGATCAGAAGGTTGAAGTAGTGGTAAGCCAAGAATATTTGGCTGTTAAAATTATATAACAAGATTCACAACTGTTTTTTTTCTTCATTTTTTCTTTGTTTGCTACTTATTCCTTTTCCTTCGCATCAACAGAGTGGGACCACAACTGATGAGTACCTGACAAAATTAGATGAAGCACTCAAGGTACGTATTTATTACCATATTGCTGTTGTTTATGACCATTTCTGCTTTTGTCTTTACCTTTCTCAATCTCCCCAGATCCTGCTGCATCTATTCAAGTCAATTGGAAAGTAAAAAATTTGAATGTGCCTTCATGAGGGCTTATTGGCCAATCATCAATATTTACATGTTTTGAGCTGCTGTCTTTTTTCCAATCATTTATCCCTTCACATTTTGTAAGCCTCTGGGATTTTAAGTTTGCTGTCTGTTTTTTCACCATCTTAAATAGCGATGCACATTATGCCTGGATGGAATACATTTTGTTATTCATGGAACACCTTAGTCCACTGTTTCTCATTCTACCTAAGAGTGGTATGACAGGAATAAATATTCTACTTTGTATCTCTGAAGATTCAAACATCATCTTTATACAAGTTCATTGTCCACACTATCTGTCACTTCTTGTTAATGACATTCTGGAAATTTTATTGTACAAGTAGGTTTGCGGTTAATGTTCTTTTATGTTGTCTGTAGCTTAATTTTAGGCCACATCATGGGCATATTTGATACTTTTGGGAATAACTCAAGAACAGCTATATTCTTGTATAACCTGTTTTTAGCATTTGTATAATGTGTCTTCTACATGAGAATGTAGGATCATGATGTAGGGTTGGACTATAGTTGCCGGACTTGTCTATATTAGGCAATCCTCCTCCTCCTCCTCTTGCTTAAAAGTTCATAAGACTCATGATTCTCTTGTGATGGAGCATCAAAATAGCCACAAGTGAGTTTGGATTGTTGAGAAGCTTGAACATATTCATCTTGGAGTACATCTTAATTCTTAATATAGAAAAATGATCTAAAGGCATCTAACTGTGGAACTCAGTATAGAAAAGTTCTAGAAAGAGATCCTCTCGCTCAAAATTTCCAAAGTTTTGAGAAAAGAATGACATATGCAGAGGCATGAATCTTACGGACTGAACAAACTTATCATTGTAGAAGGTAAAGGAAATTTGCCATTTTTTTTTGTGATTGCTTGTATGTGATAAATTATATCTTCATTTTGCAGTCACAATTATCTTTGTCAACTTATTCTTATGAGACTGAAAATGTCTCATGAAGTTTGGTGTCTGGACATGTAGAGTTTATCTATAAGTTATAATAAATAACTATTGAAAGTATTTTCATGTAACATTCAGAATTTTTTAATTTCAAATTAGGTTGCTGGACGCATGTTTGATCCTGAGTTGGTGGTGTATAATGCTGGCACTGATATCCTAGATGGAGATCCACTGGGCAGGTTGAAGGTAATTTTGGCCTTGGATCTGTTTAGCCAACTCGGCAGCCTTTCCTCTCTTAATTTCATTTGCCAGGACAAATTATTTCCCGTCTTCTCTATTCATAATCCTAATGTCTAAGTTGGGATGTGATGACTGCATATCAAGTTGTTTCCTTTTTATTTTCATTTTTGTTTTTGTGTCTGAACTTTATTTCCAATTTTATTTCCCTTTTTGTTGGTTTGCTTGAGGGAAAGAAACTTAAATAATTGAGGAATGCACTTCCTCAAAGCTTTCCTAACTTTTCTTAGAAAAATGAGGAGAAAAATCTTTTAGCATTATCCCTCTTTTCCTTACTTTTTTTTTTTTTTCATTTTTGTTTTTCATGGTATCCAAACGTAAGGAAACAATTTTTCTTAGTACCTTCCTTGAACCAAATATAGCCTCACTTTTCCTACCGTCAAGCTTTTTTCTTGGCATGGGTATGTGTGCTCTTCGTGCAAGTAAAAATAGGCTCTTTGCACCTTTTTGTTTCTTTGTTCTTAACTTGATCTTCTGTTCTAGATAGCATCACCTTAATGAGTATTTAAAAGGTTCCTCCTTGCTTGTGCAGATCAGTCCTGAAGGGGTAACTAGTAGAGATGAGAAGGTTTTCAGATTTGCTCGTGAGAAGAAAATTCCTCTCATCATGCTCACATCAGGTTCAGTGAACTCCAAACTTATCATTTTAGTTCTCTGTTTTGCAAAAATGAACCAGGGGATAACTAACATAGGACCCATCCAGTTCTCATGCTGGGTTTTGTATCTGAGGCCTTTTGAGTACAAAGATCCTCACCTCTAAACCACCCCCTGGGTCCCAAAGTTCATGATTCTTTTAACTTTCCACTTCTCCCACGTAGGTGGCAAACATGAACTGAAAAGAAAATTACAAATAACCCTAAAGTTTTTGGTCTAGGAAAATGTCTTTCCTCTTTAGATAGATTAGAAGTTTGAAGTCACCTTGCAGAGGCATAACACTTGCATTCTAGAGCACTGTGCATCTATTCCAACATGACACCTTCAATGGTTGAAGTATTTTCACCAAATTATTAGCCTCTTGCTTTGATTTTTCTTAGGGCTAATCCTCCAATGGAGGAACCTATATGTCCCTTGTGCAGCAGGAAGAGGAGCTTTATATTGTTATGTCCTGTTTGTTAAACAGCTTTCTAATGCCAGTATGGGAATAGAATCATTCTCAGGCTACTCATGCTATATGATTCACATAGCAATCCTGTGCAAACCATTAGGAAAAATGGTTCATCAGGCTGTCTTTTCCACCTGATTTGATTACTTGCACGCCCATAATCTAACCTGACTGTTCCATGATTCAGGTGGTTATATGAAATCCAGTGCCAAAGTAATAGCAGATTCAATAGTAAACCTGTCAAGGAAATGCTTGATAGACACTGGGAGTTCTCATTCCCGGGGTTAAAAGTAATACTATTATATGTAGTAGTTATTCTTCAAAGTTCCATGTTACTTCTTTTCAATAGCTTTCATGAAAATGTATACCTACCAGTTATTGCAAGGTTGGGGCACAGTTTCTTGGTTTTCTGTACATATGTTCAAAACGAGCGTGTATTAGTCAATCATCATCATACGTAATACTGTAACTATTTGTATGACAAACCCTATAAGAAATATTGAGGAGAATGTATATTTAGAGCAGTTGTGTTTGGCATGTAAGTATGAGGTAATGGTTCATGGGTCTGTGACAATAAATCAGGTTAGCAACATTGTGACATTAATTCTTACCACCTGTGTTTATGTGAGGAGTAAGAATTCATATCATATGTTTTACAATCCTCTCTGAGTCTCATATCAAGCTTCTGTTCTGAATTTATACCTTGAGACTTAAATGAAGTGATCCCCTGTCTCCATCTCTCAAGGATTACAACAAAACCCTAAATATTTACAGCAAAATCACCGTACTGGAAACCGCTGATGCCTCACTGTTTGTGATCATCATCTGAACTATGTAAACTCAGAGGGGGAAGTCAAGAATATCACTCGTAATTTGCATGCAACATTGTTTGGTTGCCAAGAAAATGAAGGTAAACGGAAGAAATCGAAGTTCCATATATGTGTAGAAAGACATGGCCACTGGTGATGTCCTTGTGAAATATATTAAGCTTGCCCATCTCTTCAGAAGGCGGATCTGTTTGGCTCGTTAGAACCCCATCCCATATGTGGAATACCAATCATTCTCTTACTTGACTCTATTGATTATTTTGATAATTGTTAGATTCATGCTTGATGGATTCTTTATAGGTTGGAGATTGTTTTGAAATGTGATGAATCTGTCCTAACATTTGAATGAGAAAAAAGTACTATTGTTGTTTGGTTGTGATGGAAAATAGGAAGGAAAAGAGAAATTCATTCATTGTGGAGAAAGCATCTTGCTTGTTGTCCATTCGTATAATCCTTGATGTCCTTGTTCATGGGCGATGCCAAACTTGAAAATGATTGATCTTCTTCCTTCTCCGAAGGAATATTTTTGGATTCACTTGCAATTGTACCATACCGACTCATAATTTGACCCGTGACAGTGTATGATAAGATCTTGACTGTTCAATGATGGCTCATAAAAAGAAGAGACGGAGATAGAGAAAATTGAACTTGACTACAAAGCAATAGACCCTTTTGGATCCATAATAATTTGGGATCAAGAAACACTTTTTGGTAAAAAAAAAAAAAAAAAAAGGATTGTTGAAGTGATAATAAAATCTTAAGCTGAGCTTGGGAAGTGATTTTTAAAATATTTCTGTTTGAAAACTTGAAATGTTTTTAACCTATTTTTTATGTTTTTAAATATGTTTTAAAAATAACTTTTACATATTAATATTCATATTTATATAATTATTTTTTAAATAATATTTAAAAAAAAGTGAAAATAATTAAAATTAATTAAAATATGTTATCTAAAAACCCTTTTTATTTAAAAATATCTATTTTTGTTTTTACAAACAAAAAATTTAATTTTTTTTATTGTCAAATGTATTTTATTTTTATTTTTATTTTTTTTGTCTTATAAAACAAAAAATTATTTTAAAAAACAATCATCAAGGATTTATTCATTGATCTATGATAAGTATAAAGAAATAAGACTTACATTTGAAAAAATACCAACACCTTGGGGTACGATACTAGAAAAAATGCTACTTTTTAGTAGAATAAGTGATCATTTCTTTGAATTAGGCTAATCATGTATTAATGAAATGTCAAATGAATGGATGTGGTTTGGAATCGAGAGTCGAGATTCAGAGCCTTAAAGAAAAACCTTCAAAGATCATGATGATACTTACTTATGTGCAGCTTGGTCAATTAGTTTACACAAAAAATAAGATTAGGCATTCATTATATGTCAAGAAAGGTATTAAAAGCCTGCAAATTGGCAAGTAGGGTCAACCTCAACACGCTGAAAATAGAATCTTGCCAAGGAATATTATGATTTTAGAGTTAATGAGTTGAATTTTCACACACAACTGAGTCATCGGTTCAATAGATTCGGCGCCCATGCGGGACTTGGACATGAAAAACACCGTATGAGTTGCATTGAAAATGTTGAAGTAATTTAGCTACTTTTTGTCAAAGGTTTTTTAGAACACTTTTTGGAAGTAATTTTAAAAAATGGATATTAGTTGTTTTTAAAAACAAAACTTTGTTAAATAATGAAAAATAGTTTTTTCAATTACTAATCCATATCATACATTTATATACCATGTTGAAGTAATGGTTAACTAAGTCTCCTCAATCCCTCCCGGTCAATAAGGGATAGTATAAGAATATTTACTTGTTTCCTATTGAATATGCCTTTTGATCTAATCTTTTTTAAAATATTTTTTGTAGTTTTAATCGTGACTCAAGATGCTTTACAAAAACATCTTATGTTCCTTTTAAAAAACAACTTCTTGTTAAAATAAATTAAAAAAAAAATATATATATATACATTTCCTCTAAAAAGTTTATTGAACTTATTTTCTAAGTTAGAAAACTACTCTTTAGAATGAAAAACTGTTTTTATTGAACAATTCTCAAAACTAGATTTTTAAAATAATTTTTTAAAAATCATTTTTTTAGAAACAAAATTTTATTTGAAAACTTAATTATGAAAACAATTATTCCTAGTTAATGTACAATAAAATTCAAATTATTATTTTTATCTTTTTTACTATTATAGCAATATACTAAAAAAAAAACACACGTACACAAAATACTATGATTTTAAAAATCGATCCAGATTGGCTGGTCTGATCATCGATTAATCGCCGTTCCGGTCCAGTCAGGTGAATTGGGCCGGAAGTGGATTGAGTTAGACTCGGACCGGGTGAACCGTTAGTCTGAAGGGAGAAAGACGAACCGGCCGATTTCCCTACGGACTGTTCAAACCTTTTTTTTTTTAATTTTTTTTATGCCATCCTTTTCTCCCTCCCCACTCCCCACACCGGCGAACCCCACACCCGACCACCCCCCCCCCCCCCCCGGCGACCCACCCCCCGCGGCCGCCCCATCTCCACAGTTGCCGCCCACGCCTACCGCCGACGACACCCCACCCCCTCGCGGCCAAACCAGATGCAGAGCACCAGCGGGCTTCCTCCCCCCTGTTGCCGCCCCCCTTGCTCCTGCCCAACGCCCCCTGCGCCGCCGCCGCCGCCGCCGCCGCATGCCTCTCGTTTTCTTTTGCAGTGTTGCCTCTTCCCCTTCCTTTCCCGATTTTTATTTTTATCTCCATTATTATTTATTTTATTTTATATTTGTTATTTTTTAATTTTATGATTTTTAAAACTTGTTATTTTAATTTAAATATAATTTTAAATAATTTTTTTATTTTAAAATAGGTTTATGATATAAAAATAAATTTTAAGATTTCAAATTTTAAATTAAAATTCTGATTTTAATTTTAATTTTTAATTTCAAACTAGTTTTCTGATTTTCATATAATTTTATGATTTTTAAATAATATTATAATTTTTAAATAATATAAAATTTTATTATTTTTATTTTTATAATTATTTTTATTTTTAATAATATATAAATTATATATTTATAATTCAATCGTAATTATCAATGAATTATGAATCAATAATTCTTTTAATTTAATGGTCCATGCAATTCTAAAAACATTACAAAATACATAAAAATGCTTAAAAATATATAAAATTTATTATTAAAAAAGAACTTCTTTTGTAATAGAAAATTGTTTATTCGTTTTAATCCTTTTGAAGAGAAAGTTATTTTTAAGAGTAATTTCCAAACAAATCTTTAAACTCTTGGGACTTATTTGGAAAAACAATTTTGAAAATAGTTTTTAAGAACTATTTTCTGAAAAAATTGTTTTCGATATCTTATATAACAAAATTTAAAAGTTTAAAATATTATTAACCTATTTTTTATAATTTTAAAAATAACTTTCATATAATTTATTTTTTCAATAATTTTGTATCATTGAATAATTATTTTTAAAACCTTTTATCAGAAAATAAACTAAAACAATTAAAATTTATTATTAGAAAATACCTTTTCTTTTTAATTTTATCCTTGTAAATATTTTTTCCTATTTTGTTGTTTATGATAAATAAAAAATTATTCTTAAAAAGAGTGGTGTGATGGTCAAATGGGCGGTGGCGGGAGATTTGCTGGTGGCCGTACGATCTGGGATTTTTCGAAGAATCATTCTGCAGATTTCAAGCTCTCAAAGACATGTGGGTGTAAAAATGGTCACGTGGAGGGTTGCAGGATAGAATTTATCATTGAGAGAGACCATATTGATTGTTAGAGGGAGTAAAGAAGCCATGCTAGGTCGCTCACATGTCACTATTTCTTAAAAGCGCCCATCGAAGCTGACAAATCACTTCAATTCTATTTCAGAGATCAGAGAAAAAAAAACAGTAACATGGAGATGGCTTAGATTTCTGAAAATCTGGTTAGACTTGACTTCTCTTAATCATCAACAACCACTTTTGATCAGTTCCTTCAATTTAAATCTTCATTTCCATGTTTATGCTCCACCCAACACCGTCTCCATTCAATTTTTACAATAGATAACAATTTTTTAAGTTAGAGAACAAGTTTGTCAAACTTTTGACAGGCTTTACGAGTTCTCAATTTTTTTCATGAAATATTTTAAGGAATAATAAAAAATTACGAAGAATAGTTTGTAAACTTTTGTATTGTATTTTATTGTATGTAAGTGTGAAAAAGCTTGTGTTTTATATTTGAGTTTTCAAATGGAATTTTGAGAATCATTTTTAAGATTATTTTTAAAAATTGATTTTTGAGAACAATTTTTAAAAATGTTTTCCTTATTAGGAATTCTTCATTGAAGGCCAATAATTGTAATTATCTATCCTCATCACGATGAAATTTCAAAGATTATTCAAATCTATTGATCAAATATATTTGTTGAACAAATTAATGTAGTTGGTCGGTTGTGTGTGTGATGAGATTATTGACTATTTTGTAGTTGAAAGGATAATCTTTGAGTTTATTACGAAGTATCTAGAATAAGATCTTACACATGCTTCTAGGGGATTGACATGGTTGTATTGGACAAATATCAGTATTTAATGTCGAACATGTGACAACTTAAGAGTATGACGTTTGAGGTTGTGGTTAAAGGATGGATGTTCATTGTTTCATGAGCGCATTTAGCCCAAGATTCCTCCACAAGCTGACCAATCTTATAGAGGAGTTACATGGTATAAGCCCTATTAAATTGACTCAAAGTTGAATATTTGCTCCACTTGATACTCAAAAAGTGATGGATGCCCACCTCCCATATGGCTTCCTCATTGTCTACATATTAAAGTAGGCACTCTTTTCTTTTCTTTATTTCTCGTTTTCCCCACAATTGGAAGTAAAAAATATTTTTCCTAAAAAAAAAAAAACCCCTTAAATTTCATTGCTTGAGTTAATTACAAAGGGGTTATAATGGAATTGGAGGATTTTGGAAAATACAAAAAGCTGTGAAAATTCATGAATTCAAATCAGATTCAAGCTGTAGCCAGAGAGGACAGTCCTCTAAAAGTGAATGCTGCATGATCAAGATCATTACTGATACAATGAAAACATCAGAACCAACAATTAAACCATGCCCATGTGCTTTTGATTGATGAAATTCAGCAGTGGTTTGTGTCCCAACAGCAGGGCTCCTAACAGAGGCTGGGGTCTAATAATCAATGAGAGGGCAGAGAACTAGTCTTGGTCAATCTCCATAGCTTGTGAAAAAAGCTTGATTAGTTAATGTTTAGGCTGATGAACAAATCAATCCAATGACTACTTTCATTAACAAAACAAAAACAGTTAATCTACTGTGGATAATAAGCTTGTTTTTTTGGCTGCATAAACGTGTGTAGATTCTCAAGATAACATGATTCTTATCAGTGTGAGGCTGAGGTTCCAAGATTGATTTTCAACTGATGTTTGCTTTTTTTTCCAGGAGGCTGCTGCTCCTTGAACACAGAGAGGCTTTTATTGAATTGGAAGATATAAGCCTGAAGGGCAATGGCCAGTTTTTTCTGTTGCCCCCACTTGGAATCTTGATCAGAAATTGAGATCTATCAGAGTAGTATTTGTGGTCTTCAATGAAAACCCACATGGAGTGGAGTGCTGATTAGGTTGAGGAATGCTGGGATTGACCAGATGAAATGAGAATCTGCTGCTTTCCCCCTGCCAGAGTAGGATGATGGAGAAGGAAAAGATGGTTAAGGGTTTTGTATTGAAGAATGACAATCGAACAGTAAATTGGATCCAGGGAAAGTGAGAGTTTTAAGAAGTGCTTTTAACCTTTCTAGTACTTAAAAATTTTTGTTTTCAAGTGCTAGAACAGCAGAAAACGCTTCCTAAAATCACTGCCAAACAAGCTCTTACCAAATCAAAGAGGCTGGGTCTGCGCTTCTTCTTGTTGAGGCTACTCTGTCTAAGAAAATACTTCTGGGCATGGCTGGCTACTTGGGTTGGAGTTCTAGTAGTCACAAAGTTCCTGGAGATGCCCCTCCAATCACCCCTTCCAAGCCTTTCAAGCCCCAGGAGGAAAGTCCTGTGCTCCTCCTCAGTCCATGGAACACCTGACCATTTGGCAGAAAAGGAAAATTTGGTTCCCCATCTGAAGAAAAGTATGATTGAAGAAGAAAAATACAGTGAAAGTTCGAAAGAAGACAGTAACCTAGTGATGGAATTGGAATTGAAATTCGCAGAAAAAGAGCCAAATATAATAGGCCAAACTACCATATATGTAACTGGCCAAATCATAGAGATTTCCCCTTTTTGGGAAGAGAAGAAATGGTAGAAAATAGGTTGTTGAAAGTACGTTAAATATCAATGAAGAAGAAAGAATACTGGAGTATTTACAAGTAGGAAATTTTTCCTTTACCAAAACCCTTTTAGCAGAACAACCACGACAAAATGGATATCAGAACTAACCCTTCTTTCTCTCTTGGCTTCTGGCAATTAGGCCATCAGAGAGGTAACCACGGGAGAATTTATCAGAATTTTCGTCGGCCGAAACTCGAGAAGATGTTGACGAGGAGGGTGTGGATGATGAAGATGGCAAGCAATCCAAGCTAAAGCTTTTCTTCATCGGAAGAGGAGTTGTAGAAGGCATCTCAAGCTGCACCCCAAAGAGCTTCACCCCACCAGTAAGACTACTACTACTAACACCACTACTCCCTCTGAGAGTGGTGCAAGTCCTTGAATTATGACCAATGTTCCCACAGTGTGAGCATTTCCTACCCATTCTCGGACAAATCTCTTACTTCACAGGCCAACCACTAACACCCACAAAAGAAAACAGACTCAGAGATAAATCTCAGAAGGCTCTAATGACCAATACATTTGGTGTTGTTATATATAATGATTGATGAGGATATTTTCCACCCAAGTGTTTGTCAAAAAGTTAAGTCAAGGGCCCTGTGTGAATATTAAGGATTGTTTTTCTTTTCCTTCTCTTTAATGAAAAAAGAAGAAACTTATCTTATCATATGGATGGAATATTTTTCTGGGTACAAAATGGAGACTCTGGGGACCTCCTATTCATGCATATGCAGTAACATCACTGCATTATACACAACTATGTATTGAGGCATTTGGCTTGGGAAGTTTGTGCCCATTTTGCGGTAGTTCTATTTGAAATACTTTTAGTTTTTCTTAGAAGTATTTTTTGGGAAAATCACCAATAAATAATTTTTCAATTTTTTAAAAATATTTCTTAAATATTCCTAAAACACGTCATTTTCCTTCAAAAATAATGTTTCATCTAAAAGTAGTTTTTAAAAGTATTGTCAAATAGACTCTAAGCATTGTAATGCTTTTTAGAAAAATACTTAGATAAATGATTCTTCGAAATATAATTCTAAAAAAAAAAGTTTTTACTCAAAACACTTTCTAAGTGAAAATATTTTCAAATTTTTTTATTTTTGTACATGACCTTATTATCCAACCAGTGCTCACGGCCTTCTCTAAGGCCTCAATGACCCTTGAAGTAAGTGATTTTTTGGCTTCTGGTTTTGATAATTAGCTTGTCATTTCCATTTGAAAGTTGAAATTCCTTTGATTACTGTATGTGATGTAGAAAAAGAGTTTAATAATGGGGATGTATGCTTCACTTACAAGGGCGCCCCCATATCTGGAATATATAACTCATTGTCTTGGAGTGATGCCCTAAACATATGGGCACGTTTAGTTTATGGGGAGTGCATACAAAGAAAAATGAGAGAGAAATGGTGGTTAAGACAAGGCAAAATCCACCAATTGGGTAGCTGAAATGTCTTAGAGATGGGGAAGATTGGGAATTGAAAGATGATGTTGATGAGGCAACACCATTTTTTTATTTGGAAACTTAGCTAGAAGTAAACCATTGTTTGTAAGGTCTAAACCATAAGAACCCGCTCACAAATTAGAAAATTAGGGTTTGTCTAACAACGATTATTGAACTTAATTCTTAATTATTTTAGGAATAAAATTTTATTTGAAAAATCAAATATGATAAATAATTTTTTTTTAACTTATTCTCTGCATGTAGTTATATATAATGCATTCATTTTATTGTTACTAAAAAATAATTTTGAAAATACTTGTTTTATGTCTATAGTTAGGCAAACATGTTTTTCAAACTAGAAAGTTATTTTCTATTTTTAAGAACTCAGGCCCTTAGTTCTTTCTTGCCCAATTTCTTAAGGAAACTACATGAGGGACCAGGTGATCTACTCTTATATGGAAAGCCCACCTTACCACATATAATATCAAACCAAACCATTCAATTCTCTGGGCCAATGACATGGACTGAACAAGGGTCTTGTGTAATGTATTAGAAAAAACCATATTCTGAGTGACAAAAGTCATTACTCCACCAATGGAGAATCAACCCATCTCTTTTCCATATGAAATGATAGGGAATGTATTATTGAAATGGTATGCTGATGGTTGATGTGTGAGCAAAAAAAAAATCATGTCACATCAATGCATAACACTCTAGAATGCAATAGAAAATGGGTTTTATAAATTTTGTGTGGTTAGCATATAAAGTCTACATAGTGATGAGGTAAACATTTTAGCTTCCTATTAAGGAATTGAAAAATAAAACAAAAGAAAGAAAGAAAGAGCTTTTTTTCAAAGGGGTTTGGCATATGATATCTTACTGTTTTTGTCTCCATGTTATCCAATGACTTTGGCCCACCTGCCCAAGGTTGTGTAAAACATGTCATAGAATAAAGGAAAACAAAGGATATCAAATTCTTTCCCTTTGAAGTGAAGTAAATAAATTTATTTTTTAATTGAAGTTAAACCCTAATTATACTAATTTTTAATTAGCTACTTGTCTCATTGAGTGCTTTTAGTTAATGGTTTTCTTAATCCATAGTTTCCATGTATATGAGTACCAAGTTGAGGTCATTTTTTTAATTGCTTTCTCACCTATTTAGAGTTGAAAAACAATGCCATAAGGCTAATGCAGTCACACCCTATTGGCATTATCATGAGAGAGGTATCTTTTTTCTAATGGGAAGTATAATAAAATTTTTGGTAAGCTTCTATTTGCTTGGGACCATTGATTATAATAAGGGTCAAAATCATGTCTAAAGTGCTTTTGGATTCACTAAAAAAATGAACTCAAGTTGGGATTTCTTTTCTAGATTATGATAATCTTTGGACTTAATTATATTAATCTCATGTGTGCTAATGTGACGACAACAAATCTTAAAAAGGATCAACCTTTGTGAGAAAATAACTTGCTTAATTGCGTGTGCTTCTTGAACTTTAATGATGATTAGGTAAACTACGTTATCTTCCTAATCGGTGAACGCAATCCTCTTTATATCGATTAAAAAATTATCTAATTGATCTTCACAGTATTTTGAGTAAAATTTAAATGAGAATTTTCCTTTTTAAAAAACTTATGTGTTTGGTTTTGGAGTACCAAAGAGGCTTCAACTTTAGGAAAAGGCAATGAACTTAGAAGTGTCTTTGTATCACCCACAATGCAAGTTGGGAGAAGATTGAATCTCAAACAACTCTTTCTACGGTATGAGAGGATCCTACTTTTCACATTTTTGAAGCACATGAACACTTTGACTATTGAAATCCATATACCCCTTTCTTGTGATGGGCTACACGAGTAGAATAATTTTAAAAAAGAAACATGTCACAAAAAATAATTCTAAAATTGCGGCACTTTTGAGTGTTAAATAGAACTTGTTTTTTGAAAGAAAAAAAAATGTTCAACATAAAAATGAACACATCTTTTAAAAAAAAGTAAACTCATTTAAAAGTATAAGTTTAATATAAAAGCTTTAAAGGTAAAAAGTGGAGTTTTAAGTGTAAAAAGTGAATTTGTCTTTTCAAAATATAAGCTCATTATAAAAGAAGACGAGTTCGATGTCAAAATAAAACAAGTAATGTATTTTTATATTTATTTTTAAATAACTATTCTTAATAATATTTTAAAAAAAAGAAAAGAATCCCTCATGTCTTTGATCACTTTTACGTACCTTAAGGAAGTTATTTGCACTTAATTACCTAGTTAACACAATCAATGGAAATCAATAAAAATTTTAATCTAAATGTTGATGTATCAAAGATAGACAATAAAAGTGCTTAAGATGGGTGATAAGAGACTCTAATGAAATTATAAAAATGGTAACAAATAGACATTTAGGTAATGCATTAATAATTTTTATAAAATATATGACTTTAAGAGACGTGTGACACAGGTGTTTAGAATAATAAATTCTTAAATTTGGAGATTAAATGTGGCTAAAAAAAATGTAACATTTCTAATTCTATTAGTTTATTGATGAAAAATATTTAGAAGTTAATTTAAGTGTTAAATATTTTAAAATATCATAATATTTATTGAGAAATAAATAGAAGAATAGATTATTTAGTTAAGAAATATATTTGTGATATAAATTCTATAATTTGAAGGTCTATTTTTTTTTAAGATATTATAAAGTTTGAATTTGAATATTAGTGCGATTTAATAAAAATAAATAAAAAAGGATACATAATACAACTCTAATTCTAATTATTTTCCCTTATAATTTATATGATCTTAACCATCGTGCAATCTTTCGATTGAATATAGGCAGCAAGAGAGGAGAGTCAACTAAATTAATTGGTTAGTGTTTCAAATCTATCTTGTTGATATGAGATTGAGATATGTCATTTCAATTAATCTAATTGCTTAAAACGTTGGAATATATTTTCAACTTCATTCATATTTTGATCAAAAGTTAAATATTAAATATGGTATCATATCGTTGAAATTAACATTTTTTTCGAATCCAAGCCTCTTTTTTGACTTACAATATATATAAATTTATTTTAAACTATTTAAATTATTGAAGTTTTTTTCCGATGGATGATAAGAAGCTCCTATCTAATATCAACTATGCAAGGTAGGTAAAGTCCAAATATAAAAGCTAAAACTTTAGAAACATTTGACATCTCTCACTTTAATCAATAGGTTTTTAATCAATAGGTTATGAATGCAGGGTAGGCAATCAAATTCACATCACACCTCTAGATGGGGTCTTACCTTCTCTTGCTCCTCATTTTTCCCTTTTGCCCTCATGAAAAAATGAATTGAATCTTACTTTTTTCTTCCCCTTTCTTTTTATTTTTTTTTTCATTATTTTTCATAGAATTCAAAGATGTATGTTCACTTCCTAATCATTTCAAAATACAAATTTCACTCATGACAAACAGTGGAAGTCAACTATTTCAATATAAATCATTTCTTTCTTCCAAATTCCTTACTGGCAAACAAACCCCTAATCATTTCATGAACTAATTTTATTGTGGAGCTCAACTATTTTTCAGATGAACTATTTCTTTTCTCCCAAATTCCCTCAGTCCAAACAGACCCCTTAATCATTTTATTCACAGATTTCATTGATACCAAACAATGAAACTCAACTATTTTTAATTGAATCATTGCCTTTCTCCCACATTCCCTCGCTCCAAACAAAACCCAACAAGCACGGTCAATTTACAGTAATTTTTATTATTTTTCTTTATCTTTTACCTCTTAGTATGGCAGTGGATCATAGTTGATAGATTGCCTCTTTGTAAACTAATGTATTGAACCATCACTTCATCCTAATCACTAATAAGAATTACCAACAGATTGACCTATTGTTCGTGATTGACATTCACTCACAGTGTTTGGCAACCCATCTTATCATGTCCCAATTCTTTATCCATTCCATGGAGTTCACAGTGAAATATCATTTTCCTTGGGGAAAAATCAATGGGAAAATACCTGAAAATGATTGAAAATTAGGGCATTTATGCAGCAAAATTTTCATTCCCAAGTTTAATAATGGAGGATTGTAGAATTGTCAAAAGGGACCACATGGGGTCACAATCAAATTTGGGATATGACCACAACTAATGTATATAGAATTCATGCATGTGCCTGTCACCTCATTTGCATATGATTATAAATTATTATGCTATATTCTTTTTATTATAAAGTTTTCATGGTATGGTGACAATGCACTATAATCCCACTAAGAGTCACCCAAAATCCACAAAATATATATATATCACACCACAAACCATTTTTCCCTTCTAGAGTTGTGGTTTTCATTTTTTTTTTTTTTTTTTTTCTTAAATTATCCTGAATGGATAATTGATAATAGATAATGGATTATGGATCATGGATTATGGATGATGGATCAATCTCTTTCTTTTACTAGAGAAGCTAAAGAACTCATTTTTTCTATATTTAAAAGTTTCATTTGTTTTATTTGCCAGATTCATTGAACCGTATTACAAAGTCAAATTTTGAAATGAATTTGTCAACCGCTAATAATTTTAAGTGTTTGAATTTTTTTTTTTTTTGATATGTTTTTTTAAAGTTAATATAATATATATAAATATCGTTAATTTTATAAATAAAAAAAGTAGAATAATTAAATAAATTTATCATTTTTCATGTTTCAAAATTTATTATATAAGTCAAACATTTTAGATCCATTTCCAAGCCCCCATATTTGAAACCAACAGCAAGGAGGGAAAATTATGGTCATGGGAGCCAATCCCTAGTCCCTTAAAGGAGATACTAGTAGGAAGACTTGTGGGTTAAAATTGGGTTCATTAAAGGCATAATAATATGATTCTTTTTAAGGGTTGCAATCATGGCATGTGACACCCTTTTGGCTGGCCAAGCAATATCCCCATGTTTTTTATCATGGAAAAAGGTCAATTTATTTGTTGAAAATAAAAATCAAAGTAATTACAGTCCAATTCTTCTGCTGCCCAATGATCATGTCAAGTCGACACATGACATTCTTCTCTATTCATTGACAGCTAAAACAGCCCATTTTGCACCTCAATTTTCTTTAAAAACATGTGGAGATGTGAATACATGTTTGATGCTTTGAAGATACATGCATCTTTAAGAGATAAACATCTTCTTTATTGCATGATTCGCTTGAGACATTTTCTGTTTTGTTCCATGCCTTACACCTAACCCCTAAACCCTAGCCCATAAAATTAAATAACACCCACTTGTATATCCCATAAATTTTTGAGTTGTACCTCTCAAGAAAAAATCATAGCTTAAGGGTTTTGAGTCAATTCTGTAATAATTTAGGTGGTATAGTATTACAAATTTCAAGACTACATTTGGTTTGGTTGACTGAATATGATACAATAATTGTATCCTACAATATCATTTTCAATTAAATATGATATTTTTAGATATTATATCTAATAAAATATGTTATACTATTCCTAAAATCGAGTTGTAGAATGAATAAAAATGGAGTGGGAACATATTCTATTTCAATGTTTCATTTTTTTAAATAAAAAATAGATTGCATCACAATTTTTGTTACTAAAAATATGAAATATCCCGTATTTTTAATATTATTTAAAAATTATTCTATTATTTATAATTTGTAGGTAATTTTTATTTCAAACTAAAAACATACATGTATATAAAAACATTCTATAGCTATTAAATGATACTATATATTAAAATTATTTTAAGTTGTATTATGCATTTTTTTTTTCAAACTAAAACTTTAGCCCTATTTGATGACTATTTTTTAAAACAATTTTAAAAAATAATTTTTTAAAATAGTTTTTGAAAGTCGCACTCTAATATTTTGTATAACAAAAATTTATTTGAAAATTTGAAATATTTTTAACATTTTTAAATATGTTTTAAAAATAATTTTTTTTGTTTAGAGTTTTATTTTTAATTATTATACATGTTTATATTATTATTTTTTAAAATTGCTCTTAAAAAACAAATGAAAACAATTAAAAAATATTGTCCGAAAACATCAAATTTTTTGTTCTTAAGAATAAAAAACAAAAAATAGTTTTTTGATTATCAAATATGTTTTTCAGTTTTTCAATTATATAAAAAAAAAATACTATTTTCGAAAACAGTTAACTAATAGGCCTTTGATTTTCATTTGGATATATTTTGCTTCTTAAAATTAGAAACTTTTATATAAAAATAAAGCATCTTGTGCAAAATATATAGATTTGAGGTAATAAAATTTCTTAACACTTCAAATTTTTTTAAACAATTTATGTCTCTAATAATTCTTATATCTTATATTTAAAGTGAGTAATATAAAATTGAAAAAAAAAATATGAGATCTTAAAATAAGGTACGGAGGTTATGATAAAATACTTGTCATGTTTCTTACCAACCGAACATGACCTAAGTATTTTTAGTTTTAGTCAATGGGAAAGTGGGAACAAATCAATATTTGTATTTTATCACATTTATTAATGCAAAAGTGTGGACTTTACCTTTTAAGTCATGATTAGTACATAAGCATCTAACAGTGGTTCATCTTTAGAGGGCATGATCATTGAGCTTGGTAACACAATCAATGAAATTTTCTTGGGCTTATGCTGGATTGGATTTTCTGTTAAGGACCCAAGAAAATTGAATTTTCTTGGAGACTTGGGCTGAGACCAGGACTTGCATGTGCTCTTAGTGCATTGACAGAGCAAAGCCACCCGGCATTGGGCTTTTTATTGGGCCACTAGGAGTGCAACTTTGGTCCAACCCAACAAAAGCCAACCTTAGGTTGAGGTTTATATATATCTAAATTCAATTTGGTTGAGTTCGGGCTAAGGTTTGAACCACCCGAGCCTAACTGGAACGTAATATAATATTTATAAAATTTAAAATTTTTTTAAGGAAATAAACATCACATTATTAGTTTTTTTATGTGGAAAAATGAATATTTTTATTTTTTTATTATTATTATTTGGAAATATTGTTTTATTTATTGTTTAAATTTTAGTATAAATTTGATTGGGAGAAGTGAAGGGAGAGATACCCAAGACCCAAAATTTCTCAATGGTGCTTAGGTAAGGAAATTAGGCGAAGCATGTAGATGCAAAGAATCAAGCAGAAAAGAATTGTTGCGGAGCAGAAGAAGATAAAAGATATAGTAAAGTCCAATAAGCCTTTTTTCTGGGGTGTGTTTGTCAGACTGGAAAATGGCCACAGCACTTTGGTCATCCATTGTTTTTTTGTCCCTGCCAATACACTCGGCTCTAACCTCTGTCGCCTCTGAATTGGACACAACTGTGATGCTGAGTCCTTCCAAACTCTTCTCTGTCTTCTCTTCTATGCCCTTTTTTATTTTTTTGTACATCACTTACAATTTTATCATAAAAATATAAGATTTTATTAATTAAATCATCAAACTTAGCTTTTAATTGTTTTTTAAAAGCATATTATCATCAAAGTAATCCTTTAATAAATGGTATTAAAGTCGGTCCGAATAAATTATCAAATATGCGATAAGATTACGATGTGATTTTTCAAATAAATTTTTTATGCTTTGTAATTCTACTTCGTGTAAAATTGTAAATTAATTCATTCTCATACATTTTTTTCACATAATAAATATAGGAATATAATATTATATGTGGCATAAAATAAATAAATAAACAAAAAAAAAGGTGGTGGGGGCCACTGGCCAGGTGTGTGTTTGGGGAATCCTGCAAAGTGGAGTTAGGATCACGCGGGTAGTTTGTTAGAGTTGTCACATGATCCACCAATCTACAGCTTGCCCTTTTCAACGATTGAGACTGTACCCTTCTTTTAGGGCACTTGTCCCTATCCCCCTTTCTCCCTTTCTTGTCCCCTTTATCCTCCTCCATCCCATCTCCCTTTTTCTTTTTTTCTTTTTTTCCCAAAAAAAATTCATAAGATGATAAAATATTAAAATTCAATCTAAAATATACATATAATAGACTTCGGGTATCAAAACTTGATCAAATTGTTGTTCGTGATGTTGCAATTAGGGTTTTTTGTAGGGTAAAGATGATATTAGTATGAGAAAATATGCTAAAAGATTATAGTAATATTAACGATAATGTTTAGATAATTAAATTTTATTTTATGAGTTTAATCTTTTAAGTTGGTAAAAGATTTATTTTTAATAAATAAATAATTATATTAAAATATTTAAAAATCTCTTTTGGTAAAAATGATTTTCGTTGTCTCGTTTGCTTATAAACAAATCAATCACCTCTAAAACATTAAGCTCTCAATATGAATAACTCATGACCTCCTAAGAAGAGGATTGATCTAGACATCTCGACTCTTGCATTCAATTTAACTATCACCTCAATTTTTTCCAAGTCAAGTCGTCAATATTGACTACATAGAAAGAAAAAAAAAAGAAAAAAAAAATAATAAAAATTTTCCCATGGATGGTAAAACACCACGCTGAATTCCATGGCTTTTAAAAAAAACTAATAAAATAGAAAGGGATACCCTTTTGACATGTACAAAAAGGGTAAGGCCAACCCAATAAAGTACAAACCTTAATCTAGTTGTCCCACAAAACCCTTGATTTAGTAGTTGTTACCATTTCTAGTGAAACAAACAAACATTGGCCCCCACAAGTTGGCTATAAAATGGAAAGCCTAAGGGCAAACATGTCCTAGAAACAACCCCACAAGCCCCACAATATAAATCCACAAACCTCCCCTCAAAAAATGTTCACATTCATATCCATATTCCATTCTTCTTCTTCTTCTTCTTCTTAAACAACGCTCAAACTCAATAGTGTAACACACAACCTCGGTCCCTCCATGGACCCCCACCACCACCATGGCCTCACAGAAGAAGAATTTAGAGCCCTTGAGCCCATCATCCAAAACTACCACACCTTTGAGCCATCTCCAAACACCTGCACTTCTCTTATAACACAGAAGATTGATGCCCCAGCCCATGTGGTCTGGCCCTTTGTGAGAAGCTTTGAGAACCCCCAGAAGTACAAGCACTTCATCAAGGATTGCACCATGAGGGGTGATGGTGGGGTTGGGAGTATAAGAGAAGTCACTGTGGTTTCTGGGCTTCCAGCCTCCACCAGCACAGAGAGGCTTGAGATTCTGGATGATGAGAAGCATATCCTAAGCTTCAGAGTTGTTGGAGGGGAGCACAGGCTGAATAATTATCGATCAGTGACTTCAGTAAACGATTTTTCCAAAGAAGGGAAGGATTACACCATCGTTTTGGAGTCTTATATTGTGGACATACCAGAAGGGAACACAGGAGAAGACACCAAGATGTTTGTGGACACTGTTGTGAAGCTCAATCTTCAGAAGCTTGCAGTTGTGGCCATCACTTCTCTGCATGAAAATGAATGATAACATCCCATCAAGTGTAAGTCTTTTTTTTTTTTTTTTCTTTTTTTTTTTTAGGAATTCTGTTTGGAATTCAAACAGTGGGGTAGTATGGGTTTTGTTAGTTTGGGAATTGGGCTTTGGGGATTGGTTTGTATATGTGCTCTTTTTCTTAAGTTTTGTTTGGGTGCATGCATTCAAATAGTGTTGAAAATCTTGTGTTTCCTCTTCAATAAATGATCAATTCTCCATTCAAATTAATCTCCCACTTTGAGTTTATAAGCTTTTCTAATGCATTAAAACTTTAATATATATATGACCAGAGAAAGCCCATATTGAATTGTGGGTGTTTCTTGCTTTGCCAAATTTTTTTATATACTTGTACATATTTCTCATAAGTTTTCGTGTACTCAACAGAGAAAAAAAAAAGTTAGAAACGAAAACCCTAAAGAGAGAAAGGGATGGATTTAAAAGGACTGTGGTAGGTAATCAATAATTGGGCCTACAACCTTTTCGTGTGGGCTCAATGTCAACCCAAAAAATAAATAAATAAATAAAATCAATGGCAGAGATGAATCTTGGGGCCCTGCTTTGTGAACAACCCTGAGGGGCATGTGACATTTAGGTTTTTTTTTTTTTTTTTTCTAATATTTTTTTCTTATATGTGTATTTATTAATTTTACAATATTTAAGTTTTAATAGGACAAAGATATGTGCAGTCATTGGTGACCATAAATGAATCACAAGTGTAGGTTATCCTTGAAGGTGTCAGGGCTTTTGACTCTGTGCCTAATGGTGGAAATGTGATTTTGACATCTCATAACCATTCACCATGTCCATCCTTTTACAGTTCTCCCCCACCATGCATTCAATAGCCCACTTACCTTTTTTTTTTTGTCTTTTCTTTCATTATTTCTTCCTTTTGGGTCAAATCTCTTGAATTCTTAATAAAATATTTTCTATAAAATTATCTAAATTAATATATTTAAAAGATTTTATTTCCAATTAGTATTGTTTAATTTGTATAGAGTTTTGGGGTTTATTTCTCTCTCTTTTTTTATTTTTTCTCTTTTTGGAAAATTTGGCCAAAGTGAAGGGAAATTTGAGGTTTTTATTTTATTTTTTCTGTTAAAGAAAAAACAGAGTTGGGCTAAGGGGCCTGAACTTAGGTAATATGGGCCACAGGGATAGAGGAAACCCAAACAGCTTCATGTCCTCAGTGGAACCAACTGGTTTGGGCCAGCTAATCAAGTAGATTTGTTTCTACAGGTTTTTAATGGGCCAGTCAGCCCCATAAACTGGACCCAACTGAAATCATGTTATTAATTGAGACTTTCTTGGGCCTCAAATACAGCATGTCCAGCAAAAGTCCCAATCCTCAGGACCCATCATACTGGGCAGGACTTGGACCTTCAGCTGGTTAAGCTGGACCCATACTAACCCCAATCCCTGACCCACATACACCTGGCCCAATTCAGCCCAAACTTCAACAAGAATAAGTTGACTATTTTGACTCAATACTTTAATTCATTTTTAACTTTAAATTATAATATTAAGTTTGACTTAATACTTAAAGTCATTTTTAAATTTAAATTATAAAATTAAATTGTTTTACCAACCATGCTTAATTTAATTTATTAAATCACTTTAAGTTATTAAGTTTTACTAAATACTTTCTTTGTCTTCTATTTTATCAACCCTGAAATGTCAACTCCAAGGCTTAAAGAAGGGTAAATTGAGTTATACTATTTTTCTCAAATTTTATCGTTTTTTATAGTAGAAATTAAAAGATATAAAAGAATTATTTTTAAAATAATTTTTAAAACACCCCATGACTCATCCACATTTATTCTTTTTCATCAAACTAATAATATTAATGCTTCCCAACGTGAAAATTTAAAGTTTGTGGAAAATTATGAAAATGGTCCATTTTTTCTTTTATTATTATATAGCTATAAAAACGTGTTTACTTTTATTTAAAAATAAATAATGAAATTAGAATTATTAAGCCTAGTTAATATTTAAAAAAACTAAAAGCATGAATGAAAAATAATATGTAGTTTCTATTTTTTAAAAGCTAATAAAATTAGAATTATGTCTAAAGGTACCTTGGTAATTAAGGTACTGATTGAATAAACTTCCATTTTTATATATTTTTTTAAAATAAATATTTTATATAATATATTTTAAATATTAAACATGTTTGATAGTTATAGCTTTGCTTTTTTGCTTTTAAGAGAAAAAAATGAAAAACATATTTGGTAATTATATAATGCAAAAAAAAAAAAACTTTTTAAATGAATTTTATGATTTTGTATTTATTTATTTATTTAATATAAATATGAAAATATTTTAAAATAAAATACTAGATATAAAAATTATTTTTAAAAAATATAAAAATATAAAAAAGCAAGTTGATCACACCTCAAGTTTCAAAACAGATTTTTGTTTTAAATAATATCAAAGAATAATATGTTTGACGGTAAATTTATAAAGTGTTTATAGCATTTTTAATACTTTAAAAGATAAAAAATTTTAAGTGTTAAAAATATTAGGAGCGCATCCTAAAATTACTATCGAAATGGTTCAAAATGTGTTTTAAAATTGTTTTTTTAGAATAAATTTTGAAAATATTCCCAATTAGACTATGGATTTATTTGACAATGGCTTCTAAAATGATTTTCAAAATTAGTTTTTAAGAATAATTTTAAATTATTTTTAAGAACAAATTTTTGTTTAGGAATTCAAATATGAAAAATAATTTTCTCAATTTATTATTCGTAAATATACTATACACCTTTACATAATATAAAATTTTCTAATCTTTTTTTTCTTTATATTTTCAACTGTCACTTAGATAATTCTTAAGAAAAACAAAAAATACATCAAATTTATTCCAAAAAAAACTTGCTTTCAAAATAAATTCTAAAAAATTTTATTTTTGTTTAACTATTTATCAGTTGTATTTTTTTAGTTAGAAAATTATTTTTCATTCTAAAAAAATCCAACAGTTTTCAAGCAAGCCCTACTATTATTATTGTTGTTGTTTTCTCTTTTGAGAAGAAAAACCAAAAACCAAAAGGCCCTCCACTTCTCTAGATGGAACATGACAGATGAGGAAGGAAATGCCTTTGTTTGCTTTGGAAGAAAATGAAATCAGGAACACCAGTGTACAAAATATTGAAAATGATGAATAGAATTATCATATGGTGAATATAGTCAGTTACATTCCAAAAAATAAAAATAAAAATAAATAAATAAATAAATAAACCCACCAACCCCATATTGTCTTATGTGATGGGGATTGGTGGGTCTCCATCATTCTTCTCTTACATTAACATGTCACCATTGGAAAGACTTAGTCTCCCCCTGAGAAATATTAATGAATAAGCAAATGAAAGCTAGTAAAGACAAGACAGAATTTTCTCATAGTGGTTGATATTTTATTTTTCTTTTAGGTCAAACTTTAACTTTTTCATTTGAAAATTAGTTGATGTTATTAAACATTTCCATAACTCCAAACCATAAAATATTTATTTGATCTTTAAGGAAGCAAAATTTTCATTGCTGGCATTCCACATCACTCTTTTTCTTTTTTTCTTTTTTTTTTTTTTTAGAGTTTTAAAACTTTTTTTTTCTTTTTCTAATAGAATCATGCTTAAATAAAGCAATGTCAGTTGCAATTTTAGATGATATTATTTTATTAAATTTTAATCATCTCATTTGAAAATTAGTTGATATTTTTTTTATTTCATCCAAAAATTAATTGATAATTTTCATATTTAAAATCACATCCATCTAAATTTATCATCTCAATGATTTAAATTTAAGAATTAGTCTGGGAATGAATTTATTTTGTAATTTTTTAAAATAAATTATTTTTGCTCAAAACTTCGTAGGTTTTGAGCATGGAAGGCAATAAGGGTTGTTCCATTCATTTGTCACGACTCACTTTTTGGGGTTGTTTGAATGCAAAGTGAGTAAACCGTACAAAGCAAAAGAAGAAGTAGTAGGCTTGTAATTGCACCCAATAAATTCGTCAAAGATCTTGGCACCAGATTTTGAAACTCAAGCCCTTCGGTTTGAGGGTTGCTTGCATCATCATACTTGATCTAAAGTACACTGATACAACAGTGGATGCTCTCTCTCTCCTACCTGCCATTGCCTTAAGCCTTCAGCTTTCAGAGTCTGGACCAAAAGTATATAAATTTCTTCCTCTCTTTACTCTTCTTTCTCATCACATTAGCTGCTTGTCTAAAATAGATAAAAAGTAGAGCCCTTTCTCTGAAAAATGTTGCTGAGAACATCTGCCATGAACAGGAGTTTGAACAGAGAGAATCCAGATATTTTGGTTGTGATGATTGCAGAGAGAGAGCAGATAATGAAGGACCCCCTAGGGAGATCAGTCTTCAGAGCGAGACAGAGAGCGCAGAGAGAGGAGAGGAGAGGAGGGATGGAGATGGGCCCTCAAAAGCCTGCAATAGAAATGAGTGGCACTGCACCACCAAAGAGTAAATGTTTTCTCTCTCTCTTTCCCTCTATTGTGTGGCTCTTCCTTCTCTTTCTATCCTGATGAATGGGTCCATTCCATTCATCCCTATCTCTCTGCCTTGTTTTGGCGTTTTTGACGCTCTCTGTCTTCCTTTTAATGGGTTCTCTGTGATGGGTGTCCTTTCTCGCCAAGGCCCATCTGTGTTTTGATCTTTAAAATCCTGTGGCCAGCGAGGTGGAGAGAGGAGGCCTTTATTTTTGAGGGCTATTTCTGTATTTTGAGCTCTAAATTTGGTGGGTGGTGAGAAAGAAAGGTAATGATTCCTGATGGGGTCTGAGACTCTGAATTTCAGTTTCTTGTTCTTGGTTTTTGGGTTCTTGAAGAAAATCCCACTTTTCTATTCATGCAAAGAAATTTACCCCCTCTTTTTTGTATTGGTTTTCATGATCATTTATTTCTTCTGTGGTTGGAGAAATGTGGGGCTAATGCATGAGCCCCTTGGGCTTTGGTAGCTTTTCCACCTTGTTCTTTTCATTAAAGAAGTAACAAAGTCCTTTCACTGTTCTCTGCCTTTTGATTTGAACTGTTTGGGAAGAAAGAGAAACAAATGATTTCTTGTAAACTTGGGCACTGCAACAGCTTGTTTTGTGTTCTCAGAGGAAAACTACACATAGTCTCAATCAGACCACAAACATCCCTCATTGTCTTTTGAATGTTGTGAAGATTTCTGAGTCTGATTAGGGGAGCAGAGAATCTGCATGAGAAAATTTCTTAACCCCACCATTTTCCTTCTCGCAGGGCTTTCTGGAGAACACTCTTCCACTGGTTTTTTCCAAGTGGGTCATTCCTCCTCTCCAAATGGATGGAATTGGAAGGTTGGTTACTTTCCACACCCTTTTCTCTTGCCTTTCTGTATAATTTTACCATTTCTGCTGAACACTTCTGCTCTTGACTGAATGCTAAGCACTCAAAACTTTGAACTTTTTGTGATGTTAACTCTCAATTTTTTTGCCTGTGAGCATGCTGTCTCTACTTTGATTTTGCAAATTTTCTGTTCTTTCTCTTGCTTTTGATCAGTACCATTTGGAGTTGTGGATTACTGTAATGTGGGTCTAGCTTAGCCATGCCTTTTTGCCATCCACTCCACCCATTTCTTTACTCTTTAGTATGCCAAAAAGGGGTTGTTGAGATAATTCCTCTCCTACTTTAATGATAATGGGTTCCACAATAGTTTTGACTGGCGAGGTGGCCATGTTCACATCCTTCTGAATATACAAACAAGCTGATATAAATCAGAGTGGGCTTGACAGTGTTTTTCTCCTAAATGTTTTCGGGAAAGTGTTGTTATAGAACTGTTTTTGAGAGAATCATGTATTTCTATCAATTGTTTCTCTGGGAAACACTACAGATCATTTTTCATCTTTTCAAAAGTGATTTCTAAATTTTGACAAACGGCCGATTTTATTTATTTTTTAACCATTTTCAGAAACGTTTTTTTATGGTAGAAATGTTTTCTAAAACACAGCCAGACTTACTCGCAGACCTTTCAAATCGCCCCGGTCCTATAGGTTAGGTGCATGGTGTTCCTCAATCGTTGGTCTGTCTGGCAATCCGGATGTGAAGTGTGGAATACAATGGCCTCAAAAGAAAAAGAGAACAATGGGCAGCACTGCAGTGATTCAATAGTATTCACTGTCTTGTTCATACGCATTTGTCTGTAAGCTGTTCAAGTGGCTGATTTCTTTGCATAATTTTTGTTCATTTTGTCCACTTTAGCTGTTAAATCGGACTACTGTCTCGGCTTGTGAGAAGTCACTGTGCTTCTGTTTCAAATTGCACAGTTGATGGATTTTTTTTGTCCTCAAATTTTGCACACACACATGTGTGTTTTGCAGTATGATTGTCCTCAATAGTCTGTTAAAGTAAAAAACCGATTCAATGTTGCCTTCTCAGAAATTATTGTATGCCATTCTGTATGGATTTGACAATGACAAAGTACAGGAAAAGGAAGAAGGAAAAAAACAAAATAGTGGACAACTTGTGTTCTGCTAACTGTTTGGTGTTGGAATGGATGTAACTTGTAAACTTTTTTCTCGTCTTCGGAGAAATGTATTGTCATCCGAGAGTGGTAATGGGGTGTATATTTATACTTCCTGAAACTAATTTTTCAAGGTTGATTTTGCTTTACAGCAACTGATGATAAGTAGATTTAAATTTTCAAATCTTCCTTATTCTGGATAAACATATGAACTGATTTGTCTGATTTGCTTTGATTTTCATTGGGAAGGTTACCTGAAAGAGTTGGAATGTTTCTTCTGGAATAAAACTGCTGTAACTTATGGTTTGGACCCAGAGGTTGATAATAATGATGTAGCAGCTGTTCTTGTGTAAGGGGTTTCGATTCTTTTGTGACTCATAAAATGATGGAGAATGATATGTTCAATGTGCCAATGGATATAGCTGGCCGGAATCATGTGGTCATGGATGGAGTTTCTTCACACGTGTCCACAAATTCACTCATTCAGTCTGATTTATTTCACCTCAACAGCCAAAACCAGTTCATGATTGGACTTCCCGTGCTTCCAATGTTGCAAGGAGAAACTATAAATGGTCTCCATGCTGATTTTCAAATGACCAGTCGCCCAGCGATTGTTGATTCTGATGAGTTGGTTTCTAGAAATTCATCACTTGGACAAGCCTGCCCCATTGGAAGCACCAATGGTCAGGAGCAATTCACTGAAGTGACAACTATTTCTGCTTCTTCGCTCGCCACCCTTTTGGCCACCAAAAGTGGACTTCACGAAAATCTAGATAATTTAGCCATTTCAGCGACTTCAGTTTTCCCTTCAGAAGATTTAAGGACTTTTGTCTCAAGTGACTGCTCCAATACTTCAAATTCTTCACTTGCAACCTCAGTGGACTGTTCCTATGATGGAGTACTAAGTGACATGACTCGTAAATGGGGTTTTGACAAGTTTCTTCCTCCTCCAGAGCTTACTGGGAAAACCCCTTTAAGAAACGGGTTTCAACCATTTCATATCATAGGAGACATGGATCCAAATGGGTGGATATCATCGAGTGCAGACACAAGCACAGTTCCTCCTTATGGCTCCTCTAATGAGTTGTCTCTAAGTCTTGCCACATCTCAGCCCTCTGTTATGTGCGGGGCAACTGCTCCAAATCAGTGCTCTGAGAGAAGCTGTTCGGGTGTAACTCACCCTTGCTTAAATGAAGTAGGATTGGGCTCAGAACAAGGTTCTTGCAACAGTAAGGAGCTTTCCCTGAGTTTTGGTTCTTATAGACCTGCCCAATTCTCTCAAGTAATATCTGGATCAAGATTTCTTCATGTGATTCAGGAAATACTTGCTGAAATTTTGAACTATTCGCTTGAAAATCTAGACAACTCGATTTATTCAACCACTAGGACTGGGGGTCAGGCAAATGTGCAATTATCTTCAGGTTATGCTGCTCAGAGAGGGCTTTCAGTGATGGGTTCTGACGAATTTCCTGATGAGGATGGTAGATATGCAGTTCCAATGGATCCGGTGTTGCAAAAACGGGAAGTTGAAGCTAAGAAAACCCAACTTCTGGCTCTACTTCAAGTGGTATGTTGGTTTAATTACTGCTATTATTGAACTCAATTTTATATGTTTGGCAGCAATTTGTTGTTGTTGAGTTTGAATTACAAAATGGTCAATTCTTTTCCTCAAAAATATTGGAACTTTTGTATAGAGAAAAGCTGAAATTAGTTTAAATGTCCATGTCTCTAAAGAAGGCTAAAACTGATTGAATGAGTATTTTCTTTGAACTTATCAAGAATTTAAGGGCTTGATCCAACACCAAAGCTGCAATTGGCTGAAAACTTAATCATGCAAGATGGGTCATCCTTGTTTTTGCCCAGTTCTAATACAAACTTGGTTGGAAAGACTTTTCCTGGTTTCAGTTACTGATTTGGCTTGTGCTCTTTTCATTTTAGGTGGGTGGTTTAGAATTAGTCTTTTGTTACTAAAACGACAACACTTAATACTTTTTGGACTCAGGTTGATGACCAATATAACCAATGCTTGGACGAGATTCATACGGTGATATCTGCGTTCCATGCTGCAACAGAGTTGGATCCTCAGATACATGCTCGATTTGCCCTTCATACGATCTCTTTGCTATATAAAAACCTCAGAGAAAGAATTAGCAACCAAATCCTTGCGATGGGAACACGTTTCACAAATGGATGCACAAGTGAAAAGGAGAGACCACCTTTTGAGTCTTCTTTCATCCAAAAGCAATGGGACCTCCAGCAGCTAAGAAGAAAAGATCATCAACTATGGAGACCGCAAAGAGGCTTGCCAGAAAGATCTGTCTCAGTATTACGGGCATGGATGTTCCAGAACTTTCTACATCCGTGAGTTCCTTTACTAGAATGTCGGTCTTCATACACTTGTGGATAGAATCATCAATGCCTAATGCTGTTCTTGGGAATAACATATTTTCCTCATATAGATGTGGCATAGCTTTCTCCACTAAACCTAGCTCCTGAGTATTTTTGTTTTTTTGTTTTTTCGTTTTTGCCCTCAATGCTAGCTTCTGGACTTCTTTTTCTTGTTCTTCTTTTCTTTCTTCCACCAATCATGTTCTTTGAGTGGGTCCTATATCCCAATTTCTACATACTGCTGTTGGTCAAACCGATGAACTTTTCATCAGAAGTACCTTGGAGACCATTCAAAGGTTGACAATCTTCATTTAGGATGTGTTTTTGACTGGTAGAGCATGATGAACATTGTGGACCATAATCCTAACACGTTTAAGCTTTTAGGAAAATTCATTGTTTAACGTGTATTGGAACTCTGATTGACCAGAGGTCTAAACATTTTGGGAAAACAAAACCGAAATTTTGAAGCATGAGTATCTTGTAATCTTCAAATTTGAATTTTTCATGGATTTCCCTTTTCAGGTATCCTAAGGATGCGGAGAAGCATTTGCTTGCAGTAAAAAGTGGATTGACAAGGAGCCAGGTACTTGCAGTTTCTGGTAAATCAAGAAATGTAGAAATGTTGTTTTGCTTTCTTTCTTTTTTTCACTGTTAACATTTGAGAAGACCATGGAGGAGTTGCTATTCAGTAAAAAGGCCTGCCCTGAAGAAAGGGTTTCGGACTTTGGTGTTACCTAAGCAATGTGTGCGCGCCTTATTTCTCTTCTCTATATTTGTTCATTACGCAGGTTTCCAATTGGTTTATAAATGCTCGGGTCCGACTGTGGAAGCCAATGATAGAGGAAATGTATTCAGAGATGAACAGGAGAAAGGGTCGTAGAAATGATGAAGAGTCCAACACCAGCAATCGAAGAAGTACCATAAGCATGGACAATCAAAGATATAAAATCATCTGAAAGCTGCAATGGAGAAAGATATGGTGTGGGCAGGACTCTGCATTTCTTCATCATTCAACTGTATATAATGTTCCATACAGTCGGGAAGTTAACTGGTAAAAGTTCTGTTTATTATTTGTTTCTAGCATGAACAACTTCTATAAAAGCATCAGAAATCCAAGTGAATTATATTGCTGCATTCTGGGTAATCCCCGCCGGCTTTCTTCGACTTCTCAAATTGTTTCAGCTGTATACCATTTTTCTAGTTACCATCTTCATATTATTGGAGGGGACATGGGTGCTTATGCTTCATTTGTTACGCGAAAACTTTCTTCCGACTCCTAATGTTTCTTATTGGTTATTGGGATCATTTATTGACAGAAAATTATGTTTCGACCAGTTATTATGTCAAACAAGATGATTTTAAGCTTGGTTATAGTACTAAGTCATTCCAGAATCTTTATGGCAAGCAAATGAGCTAATGATGTACATCTAGCTGAAAGCTTGCTTGGGTCTGCATGAGGCGTAGATTAGTAATAGTGTCTTTTAGTTGCAATATCTCACATTGAGTAGGGGAAGATGTTCTTGACATTATGTCTATGTAATGGAATTAATTTAATCACATAGATGCGTTGTAAAACCGAGAGAGTCATTGGGTTAAAGCAAAAAACATTATATAAATCCCAAAAGAATGACCCAAAAGATTAATGCTTCATCCAGGCATGCCTTAAGCATAATCCACAACCCAAAATGGTCACCACGTCTACGAATAAAGAGGATAAAACACTAACAACCAATTAACCAAATGGTAGGGAAATGAAATGGAAGATGTCATCCCACTATTATATGACCTTGCCTACAGATCCTAATAAATACGTGACATATATTTGCAAATTCGCTAATAAGCATAAATAATAAATGCTTTTAATCTTATGTTAGATGAGTTTGGGTAAGGACATCGGGATCTTGACCTAATAGGACAGGGACAAGAACTGATTGTTGGGGTTAGAGATTGGAATATATATAACATCTTGATGTTTTAATTAGATGTAGTCTTCATTAATTTGAAATTTCATCAAATACCTCTTTTTTTTTTTTTTTATTTGTTGTTTTCACTCCTGTCTTCTTTAATTTAATTTAAAATAAGAAATATATTTGACAAATTTTCATTGTTCCTCTCAATGGGGATTCCCCATCCGTGAAATTATCATATCCGGTCCTTAACATCTTAAATTTTAAGATACATGATAACTTGGCCATGATATAATAAAAGAAAAGAAAAATCAATTGAAAGTTAGTTTGATGTAAAAAAATTAACATATTCTTATATCCTTATTTTATGCAAAAGTATATGAAATGGACTCCTACACTCACATATCCTTGTCATTGTCTCGACAAAAGTACGCTGGATGAAGTTGAAATGTCGAAGTACCAAAGCTTTTAATATCAAAGAACAACGAATCGTATCAGAGAGAAGCTCACAAGAATTTACCACTAAATTAAATCTTTAAGAAATGAGATTACCTAACAAAGCAATCCGATTGATTAATCACTCATAGTGTGACCAAACCTTGTTGCCTTGGATTCATGTCATTTGGACTCAACAAAGCAAAAAAGATAATCAACTCAAAAGCTAATCCAAGCAGCAATGAGTCATCAACAAGATGGCACAAACATCTTTGTGTTTAAAAAAATGACATAATAAAACAAAGAAGCCTCATGTGGTTAATTAAAATGGAGATGGTGTCCTACAAGGAGTGGGAGTCCTACTACTCAGATGGCATCCTGTTCCCATACACGTTTCGGTCTCCTGGTCTTTTGATGTTGACATGAATCAATATTGCGGAGAGAGGTACCTGTTTGGCACTCGGCAGTGACAGTAGAAATCAAATTTGGTTTTTTATTTTGCATTTTTTTTTAAATCAACCTATAATTAACATAATTTCCAAACAAGGCCTTACCTACTCAAAACCACTGATATTGGAGACCCATGTGGATCCAAGGAAGAAAAGTAGAGATTAGACATTTAAAAAAGGCCTCTACTAGTAAGCTTTAATTAACCACATGAGAGGAAGTGCCATAAGGGGCTATTTGTAATTGTTTATAAAGTCATTTAAGGGGGGCGGCCCTCTCATACCGAAACGTGTATGGGAACAGGATGCCATCTGAGTAGTAGGACACCATCTCCATTTTTTTTTTTATGAAGGGTTCCTCTATATAATACAGAGCCTGTCATGTGGTTTAAAGCAAGCAACTTACTGCCCAAAACCATTTTTTCTTTGTTCTTTTTCCTTTGCAGCAATGGCTGTGGTGGTGGTGGTTTTTGATTTTGACAAGACCATTATAGACTGTGATAGTGATAATTGGGTTGTGGATGAGTTGGGTCTCACCCCTTTGTTCACTCAGCTCCTCCCCACCATGCCTTGGAACTCTCTCATGGTTTGTTTTGTTTCTTCCATTCAGATTTCTTTTTCTTTTTCCTTTCTTTTCTTTTCTTTTCTTTTTTTCCCTAAAGGGTTGTCTGCATTGTTGTTACAACTGGGTTTTTTGGGTTGTGAAGATTTTGCCATTTTGGGTTGTATGTTATTACAACAATGAGAGGGTAAATTCAATGCTATGTATATATATATTTTACAGGATAGGATGTTTATGGAACTTCACTCACAAGGGAAAACTATGGAGGAAATTGCAGAATGTCTAAAAAGGGCTCCATTGCATCCCAGGATTATCGCTGCAATTAAATCAGCTCATGCTTCTGGGTATTTTTTTTTCAAAATCATTTTTCTCAGTGTTTCATATATTTAGTGGGATTTTAAATCTAATTTGGCTAGGGGTATTATACTAATAGTCCATTAATTCAGGTGTGATTTGAGGATAGTCAGTGATGCAAATGCTTTCTTCATTGAGACAGTCCTGAAACATCATGGGTTGATGGACTGTTTCTCTGAAATCAAAACAAACCCTAGCTTTGTGGATGGAGAAGGAAGGCTCAGAATCTTACCATACTATGATTTCAAGTCATCTTCCCATGGCTGCAACATCTGCCCTCCCAACATGTGCAAGGTTCATTTCCACAACTAACTATTACCATAATCTGGTTGAAATATGGAAATATGAAAGAAATTTTCTCTGCTTTTCCTGCTGATTCATAGCAACTAAACATGCTAGAGATTTTATAAAGAGAAATGATCATCTTCTTTCGTCTTTTACAACAGGGTCTGGTCATGGAAAGGGTAAGGACCTCTGTGTCTGCAGAGGGGAAGAAGAGGCTTATCTATCTAGGGGATGGAAGTGCTGATTTTTGCTCAGGCTTGAAGCTTGGAGAAGGGGACCACCTGATGCCCAGAAAGAATTACCCCATTTGGGAGATTATTTGCAGTAACCCAAAGCTGATCAAGGCCAAGATTAATGAATGGAGTAATGGGGAGGAACTGGAGAAGATCCTCCTCCATTTGATCACTACAATCAGCATTGAGGAGAAGTGTAATATGAGGTCTGATAAGTGTCAGGCCAGTTCCATGGATTCCCATAAAGCATTCCAAAGTGTTCTCCCAATTCCTCATTAGTTGTTGGCTATGAAAGCTGGACTTCTGAAAGATGTGATGAGATGAACACTTTTTTGAAAAGGGGAGTAGGGGAATCAGCTTGATTGTGTCCACATGGACCTTCCATTGTCATTTTTCAATCACCCAATGATCATTGAATTATTGTTGATGGCATCTTTTAACTTATTATCTTTCCTGAAAAATGGGTGACGTTACCTTAAGATGCGTTCACTTAATACCCATAAAAATGCTTTTTAGTTATAGCATAGAATTAATTGTTTAAAGGAAATGAAATGACCCAAATTTGTAAATTTATTCTCTTCCATTTTTAAACTTGAAAAGTAACTTATTTTTAATATAAATAGTCTTCCATATTTTGAATGTTTACATGTAAATTTTTTTAAAATAGGGATAATTGTGTTTTGAACTTAGTTGGGCCCAAAAATTAAGTTTTGGTCCGTTTATTATTTAAGCCTGTGAAAATTGAAAAGAAGAATTTGAATTTTTTATTTTTCCAAAAATGACATTCATTAACTATGAAAAAAATAATAGAAAAACATTCATTTAAATTTTATTCCTTTTATAAACCTCAATATAAATTTAATTTAATTTAGTGGTTTGGAAAAAAAATACACCCTTTCCAAAAAAGTAAAAATAAATTATTATTATTATTATTATTTAAAAATCAAACATCTTGAAAAATATATATTTTTAAAATTATGCATGTAAAAAATAACTAAAAATATGTCAAAATTATTTTTTTTAAATGATATATTTTTAGAATATATATTTTAAAAAATTAGTTTTCTAAAAATAATAAATTTTTAGAATAATTATTAAAAGAAAAATTTAAGATCAAAAAGTTTGTCAAATATTATGGTAGAAACTACTCAAAATAGTTTTAAAAGGTATATTGGTCTTTTCATATTTCATATCATTCCTATCAATTATACAACTTTTATAAACCAAATCTTAATTTTTGGGCTCAATTGGATCCAAAACACAATTCTCCCAAAAAAAAAAATATATATATATATATATAGTCATTTTATTTTAAAATAAAATGAGGGTATTTTTATAAAAAATGAGTATTTTTTAGGATGAAAAAAAATGGAGGGTTAGATGTGTAAATTAGATATCATTTCCTCTTTTTTAATCAAATAAACATAAAACATTCCATTACAGTCCCTTCAAGAGTGGTTCCAATTAGATCACATTTATCTATAATATTTTCATAATTAATATAACCTCTATTAGAAACATATTTCATGTTGGACTATAAGTTAAAAAAGTGTTTCTATGAGGACTATTGATCTGATAGTAACCAACCCTATCTCACCCCATGCCTGATGCCTGTGGTCTAAGAATAGAACTACTTTTTAAAAAACATGAGGTTCTCAAGAAAAGTAAAAGATTAACCTAACCAATGTTTTCCATTTTTTTTTCTTTTTTACTTTTATTGGGACTAAACAACAAAACCCAACAAATTTGAAAGTTGGAGACCTAATTCTATTTTTGTAGATTTCCTGATATATTTTCTTGCGAAGTTTCGTTATAATGTCTTTAATTGATTTAGGTGGATAATATGACAAATAGGTATTTATAGGAATTAGCTTTTGTATAATCTCACTAAAAGACAAGATTATTTTCATTATTATTGTGTTAAACCGATTAAATTATGTCCATTTGTTTAGGCCTTGACTTTGGTATCGTTCATAACCAGTAGAGTCAATCGTGATCTTATTAATGAAGTAAATTCAATGAAGCAACAACCATGACCATAGAGGAGTGTATTAGAAAAAAGACAACAAACGCAAAAATTAGAAGGAAAAAAATGAAAAAATAAAAATAAAAATGATTTAAACTTAATAAAATTTTTATTCATTCTTCTCTAAATTAATTAAAAGAAGAAAAAAAACATAATTTTCAAAATAATTTCTACTATATTTCACTTTTGTATAACAATGAAATTTAAAAAGGGAAATTTAAATTTCGTTACCATTTTTTTTTTCTTGTTTCTCTAATAGTTTCCATGATTCAATACAAGAACCAAGAATAAGTATGATAGCATAACTAACCCTGATTCCACCTTACTAGAACAGTAAAGTGGTAAGAAAAGTTATGTAGCAAGGATGGAAAATAGAGATAAGCATGTGAGGCTTTGGAAGAAATTTTTTTGGTATATATATATGTTTTTTTGGATTTTTTGTTGACATTTTTACAATTATGGTTGATATTTTACTAAAATATCCTTGCCTACAAGGTAGAACAGAAAGGATAATATGTAGAATGGACCTTAATTATGCTTTAGGAGGCTAGATAGGTCTAGTAAACTTAAAAATCTACCAAAAAATAACTCAATTTCTAGCTTTAAGTTTTTGCTTGATTTCTTTCAAAATGTTAATTATATTTAATTCTATGGCTTTTAAAGTGTGTATATGGCTGATTTTTTATTTTCTCTATCTAGTAGACATGGTGGTTTGTTTTTCTAAATCAAGTCATATTTTGTGATCTCCATTGTCAAAACATGCACTTGAAACAATTTGATTTGAATTTTTTGCAATTTCATGCTATTTCAAAACATTAAGTTTTATGTCCTTGGAAATTGCACTAGCTTCCAATGACAAAATGTCAATTTGTTTTTAAAATTTAGGAATAACAATACAATGGGTTTTTTAGGTAACTCATCTATCTTGCTTTTGTCAAAGTAAATTTGGGCAATACATGAACAAGTTAGAAGTAATTTGAGCAAAAATAGGTAAAATTTGGGTAATTAAGTGTTTGTTTGATGCACTTTTTGTTTTTTATTTTTAAAACAAGAAATAATAATTTTTATATAAGATTTAAAGACCTTATATATAATTGGGTTGTGGATGAGATGGTTCTCACCCACTTCTTTCACTCAACTCTTTCGATATTCTTATCCCACATCGAATAAGGAAAAAATTTCAAACTATACATATAGTCTCATCTTAATCATGCAAATGTGTTTTAAAGCCACTCTTTATATGATCGGAAGAGCCGCGATTCATTATAGCTCCTCCCCACCCTCCTTTGGAACTCCGTCATGGTTTGTTCCATTTCCGCTCTTTATCATTAACATCCACTCAAAAATAATTCAGATTTTCATTTTTCTTATGGATTTTAATTCATTTGTGAAGGATTTTCTTGTCTTCTCTACATGATTCATACTTTAAGGATGGGATTTTTATGGAGGTTCACTCCCAGGGAAAAGTAGTAGAGGATATTGCAGAGTGTCTGAGAAGGGTTCCACTGGATCCCAGGACTATTTCTGCAATTAAATCAGTTCATGCTTCTGGGCATTTCCTACATCATCTTTTTCAATCATTTTATAACCTAATTTTGTTAAGAATATTGGGTTGGTAATGCATTTACTTCAGGTGTGATCTGAGGACTGTGAGTGATGCCAACACCTTCTTTATTGAGACAATGTTGAAACATCATAGGGTGATGGATTTTTTCTCGGAAATTTACACAAATCCGAGCTTTGTGGATGGAGAAGGCAGGCTGAGAATCTTGCCATACTGTGATTTCAAGTCATCTTCTCATGGCTGCAGTATCTGCCCTCTCAAACATGTGAAGGTTCATTACTTTAGGTCTTATCAAAGTTAGATATTTTATTACATGGATCAATCCAAACCTAACACAAATGATCTAAGTATATTACTACATAGATGAATTCAAACTTAACACAAATAATAATCAGATTTAAAATATAAATCTATTATATTATTTTATAAAATTAATGTTATAATCAATCGCGTTTATAAAAATAAATTTAAAATAAATTAAATAATTTAAAATTATAATTAAATTAATTAATATGATTATAAAAGAAAACTTATCCATTTATTGATATGAATTCGATTCAAACCCAATTATCCTTGACCCAAACCCCAAAAATATAAAAGGCATGGGGTTCGAACTGTATTGATGAATCATATCAAATTTCTCGAACAAGAATATTGTTTTCTATTCTACATAAGTGTTTCCATCTTTTGTCAACAAAGACGGCTAAAGGGTTTTAAAATAATTAGAACTGTTGCCTTAAAAACAAAGAAAACAAGAAAGCAACAAAAGAGAAGCTACTGAAAATTGAGAAAGCAACAGGGGCTTTTTTTATTATTTTTATTTGCAGGTTATTCTAAAGAATTATTCCGAGGATTTACAGATAACTCAGCCCCACCTCAACTAACAGTTTATGCTTACAAATGAAAGAATCACAAATTCTCCTTTTTCTTTCTGTAACAGTCCCTTTTCATCAATCACCCTTTTCCTCTTATCTGTATCTACAACCCTTCAGTAATCCCCCTCCTTTACCTTCCCCCTTGAACAATCAAGAGATATTACAAACTCTTTCCATGATAAATAGATTACAAAAACAAATCACACCCACCTTCTTTCTTTCATCTTCTTTATGAGATTCGTGTTTTTATCGGTTTTAACTTCAAGCCCATGCTTTCTGGTGAGAGAAGCTCTGGGGCGATGCAAGACGGACTCAAGGGGCTTCTTGGACTCAGACTGACCGTCGATGGCCTGTACAACCCGTATCCCATGAGAAAGTACTCCATGGGAATCAACATGGCGTGAGGCTGCTCCTCGGTCACCATCGACCCACATGATTGAACCTAAAGAACCCCACATACCCCAGTAAGTAAAATCGATTTCCATGTATTCATGCAAGAGTATGATAAGGTATGAACTCGCAAAATACCTCCACTAAGGCACTATATCTTCTATCTAGTTTTGAGGTCATGTGGAGGGCCTCAGAGTGGAAAGGAGAGTTATCCCCAACAAATAATAGTGACCGACATTGCAGTTTCCTCAATCCTTCCGTAATGTCTGGTCTCCTACCAGACAGCAAAAATAAAGTTAAGATTATATCAAAGTTCAAGGGAGAATATAGTTTTCACATTGTTTTTAAGTGGGTTGAGCCCATTTAGAACAGTGCAAGCATATAAGGTTACCTACACCGTGCTAGATAAAATCCTCAACAAAGCATCACAACCATTGATGCAGACACATTCGTTCCGCTCAACATTTGTGCTTGTTGGCTATGGAGAGCATGATATTGAATGGAAACAAAAATGCCCTAATCAAGGGCTGCAGTGCTGACATGCAATCTTATGTCAGAAAAGGACACCAATAGAAGGTTGTATATATCGTAAACAAGTTTTACCCATTAATCGCTTCAAGAAACTTCAAAACATTTGAACTCTGCCTCTCATCCAGCAACTGAAACAAGATAATTGTCATGGAAGCCAAATAAGTGCTAAACTCTTCTACCCGTTAAAATGTTTTCAGATTCCTATTTATAAGCAGCATAATATAAATGAGGAAAAAGTGGGAAAGCTCAAGGGCACTAACTCTTCTGCATGCCTGAACTATATCTGATTCTGGTACCTGAGCACTACCACGGACTTCCTGGCATATCATTTCAAAATCAATCACAACCCAGACAACTCTAAACAAAACAAAAATCGAAGGAATTAACTTGAACCACAATAATACCTTGCTGAAGTACCTCTTAAGCAATAACTCCTTCACCACACCACACATGCCATAGTAGTAGAGTACATTCAACATCACCTGCAAAGGTTTCACCATCTTATGTAAGAATGTGACTCCTTATACCAAGCAAATGACAGGAAGGTTCAGTACAGGAACCTTGTTATACAACCATTCTGTCCAAGATGGTGCTTTGCATAGAGGAGAAATAAGTATCAAACCAACAACACGATGCCTATATTTTATCTGTTACATCAAGTACAGGACCCCATATCAGTAAAACACCCAAAGTCCCAAGTAGACACTTGGAATCACTTTATAGTGAAGCATGTACACTATGCCAAGCGAGGGAATGCAACTTACAGCAAATAGGGTAAGAATGTAAGCTCCAGCTGTAACCCCCATGCACATCACTGCACCAAGTCTGAAAAGAAAGAACATCATCTTGCTTGATTTTATTTTTCTTCAACAATAAAGATAAAAACGACAGGAGAATGAAAGAAAATGACAGCTTAAGGCACTATTAAATGTGTTGTAGGTGTGCCTACTACGTCTTTTTCAGGGGGCAAAAAACCATCGGCATTACTAGATGACAAAATAAGACTACGTAAGGATGTCTGAAGAAAATAAGAGTTTACTGAAATAAAATATAAAGTTACTCATTAAATAATATTTACCCAAAAAAGTTGAGAACCTCAGCAATCTGATCTGCCAAGTCATCAGCAGAAAGTGCAGGTTCATCAAGGCTAACTGCATCTGCTCCCAACTGCAATAGCTCTTGAAGAAAGTCCCAGATAAGAAATGGCGTGGATAATATAATTCAACAAAAGAGACAAATCCAGCAGAATATTCTGAAAAATCAACACACGCACACACCAAATATATATACAGCAGAACTACAATCTGCAGCCAAGTTACCAAGTTACAGACCTCATGCCCGGGAGGACTTATATGAAAAATGCAAAAGTTGTGGAGCAGCAAAGAAAATGCTTCCGGACAGAAGAATAAGCCTTGAAAACAGGACAAATCTGCTCAATCATATACATGAGGACAACAAAATTTGTTAGATTTTGACAGTATCAGAGTAAAAGAGGTGAATAAAAAAATAATAATAACTGTTGATTTGGAATAATATCTCCAGTGAAGCAGGGTTAAGAAGGAACAATATGTAAACTTCACAAATCTTCATTTACTGGTACCAGATAAAAATGTTAAATGTTAATTCAAAGAGATTGTAATCCTCCAGTGTGCAAATATAAGAATTTCAAATTGATGAACCCTTAAAGTATTAGTAGAAAGATTACAAATCCAAAATTGTGTAGGTTTCAACTTCTAGGCAAATCTGTCATAAGGTATAGTTTTTGCACCTTGAGATTTCCCAAACTTGTTGACGATAAGACCAATATTTCCCAGTTGGATTTTAGACATGATAAAATATTGAAATTTCCAAAATCTGCAGTGATAACTTATCCGCAAAAAAAGAAATTATTGTTATTACATTTTAAATAATGATGCAGCTGAGTAATAAGTAAAGCCACTTTGAACTTGTGTCTTCCCTATGACCAGTAAGAGTATGAACGTAAAACTACATATAGAATTGTAACGGTAAAAGATGAAATTTAATTTCTTACGATTTAGAGCTAAATCAGGATAAGTAACAAGAGCTGGCTTGTCTGGGTCTCCAAACACAGAAACAGAGACTGAACCCTTGCTAGTTTTTACGAGGTGCTCCTGAAAACAGACCAGAAAATGTAGATGGTAAAATAAATCACATTTCATGAAAGAAAACTGACAAAATCAAATATGGACTTTAATTATGCATCAATTAAATTAAGTTTCCTGGTTGTAAGAAAAACATATGCTAACAGCATAATTACCATTGAAAGGAAAAGTTTCTGGTAAGCAGGTCTATTCAGAGTCTCTTTTCCTTTAAATGGAGTACCTTTTTTTTTAGGAAGAGACAAACAATTTAAGTTTACCCAAGTTGAGTATCTTACTAACTTAATAGCGGTCACTTTTCAACAAATAGACAACTTGTTCATATTACCTTGCTACCATTTACAGAAAGATGCGTAGTAATAATACATAACTTCAATTAGTATCTACCTTAACGCCATAAACAGTGCGTTGACATTTTAAACCAACCGAAAACTACTCTACAAATTCACCCATATTTAACCCAGTGGAGGTCCCATTTCCAGGGTTGTAGAAAGGTGGGACTGGAAATTAATCTACCCTTCATCATTTATCGATCAAGTTGGCAAATCAGAAAAAATAAAAACAGGGTTTCATGTTTTATAAGAATTCAATAAAATATGGAAAATAGCATAGGTGAGATGGGAATGGTAAATCATAGAACCTAGTTGCTTGGGAAATGAAACCATGGATCATCCTAGGAAATACTTTTCTTGATTTTGAGTGCAAAAATTTGATCCTTTTTCCACTCTCTGAAGCAAGAAAAAATATTATTCAAAAGAATGCTTCACCAAATTGCCCCATGCTTCTGAAGTGAGAAATCTAAACTCACAAACAACGCTTACTTCCATAACTACTTAAAGCACGATCAATTCAACAATCAACCAACACACTCCAAACATTTTAACGGTTTAAACACAATTCAACAAACCCCTAACAATCAAATTCAAAAATAAAAACTCAAATTATGTGTTGAAATTATATAATCAATCTGCTAATTCCCATTTACGAAAATTAAACAAAATTTTCACATACCTTCATTTCAAAAACTAAACTCACAATTAATTTCAATATTAAAACCTCGGAATCGAAAGCTATATCAGGATAAAAAATAATAATCGCTATATAGATGAAAATACTGCAACCAAAATTTTCAACAAATGTATCCAAACTATAATAAGTCACAAAAAAAAAACCTTTGACTTTCTGCTTGGTTGCTGAGAAAACGAAATAACAGAACGAAAAAAAATATTTAATATAACGAAAAATGCAAAAATTCATCTGAACTGAACCAGGAAGGTGGACGGATTCCATCGCTTTCTCCTGTCCCATAACACTAAAAACTCTTGACGCTCAAAAAATTTTCTTCCCATTGCCCACATTTTCTCATCAACCAAACACCCTCCTACTTTTAATCTTAAATGCATTACCTTTCCTCCCAGGGATATCGTCTCCATATCAATGGAAACCGAATCGCTTGAATCCGCCATTTGCCGCCTTCCCCTCTCTCTCTCTCTCCCCCCTCCCCCTCAAAAAATCCAAAAAAGAAAAATAGAAAAAAAAGAAATCCTCTCTTTTTCTCTCTCTCCACAAATATTTTCTCCCAAATTTTCTCGCTCTCGCTCTATCTCTCTCTCTCTCTCTTTCTCTCAAGCCGCTTTGGATTTGGCTTCCATGGATTATATACGAATCTACGACCTTCTCGGGGCTCAGTTCTCCACTCCTCATCCCACACATTCACCTACAATCGCAATTTTTAGCCACGTGGCAAAATCCTAAATTTGGGCATCAAATAATGGGTGCCACCTTTCAGGATGGAAAATTACAATCAAGCCAGATCTAGCCTTCTGAAAACTTAGGAATTTTAAAATTTTCTCCAAATTTTTTTCCTTTTTCTTTTGTTCTTTACAATTTTTTTTCCTTTTATATTTTCCCTCAATTTTATTTACCTGCATAAATTAATTACTGAGATTTTATTTTTATTTTTAGAATTCTAAATTATGGTGCCATAATTGCACAAACAAAAAATGGTAAGTCCCACCTTGCTTCTCTTTGCATATAATTATGCCACGTGGCTAAAAAGAGGAATAAAAGTAGGTGATTGTAGGGAATTTGAACCGGAGGAAAACCATTGTGGGTGTTTTAACTCGGGTTAGCGCCAACCAGGTCACCGACGCTGGTGTCTGAATTCACGGGGATCCGTACAAAGGGGAGGTAACCTGAGACTGTGGTTAAATTAACCAGAGTTAGAGACCGACACTGGGAGATCAAATTACTGGAATGCCCTTGTCCCCCAAGATAATGACATCATTAGTCCGGTTAGGTTTAGATTAAAGACTTAAAGTACGGTATCATTGTAATATGCTGCTGTTGGTGCACTAATGCGTGGCAGTATATGATTGGATGAGTCGAAACACGTCGACCTTTAGTGTATCATTCTGTCATGTATAGAAAAGTACATATTAAACACGTGTGAGAGGCTGCAGCGCGAGATTTGGTTAAATAATGGTATAAATAATTTTCTTTTAAAAGAAATATTTTTTTATCAAAAATAAATATTATCATTCATATTTGGGTGAGGTTGAAATAGACCACCATATTGGCGATGATATAAATATTATAGAAATTCATCATTATAATTAAATGATTAGTATTTAAAAAAGAAATATCATGTAATTATTAATAAATTTCTTAAAAATTTAAATTTTTATGCAATCCTATATTAATACGTCATTAAATACATAGGTACACAAATCGGGTCAAACCGTCAAACAAACATTATCTTCCATTAAATCACGTTGACTTATCAATTTTTCTAAACTTAGAGTTTATAATATAAATCATATTCTTTCAACAATAAGAAAATAAAAAAATATTAAAAATAATAATTTTTTAATATTTACTTTTATTATGAACGAAATTCAAATACAATTAAAATTAATGATAATTTTTTATATTTTAAAATTATTTAATATTTATTTTAAAAAATTATATAAATGAAATGAGTTTGAAGTAAAATATAAAAATAATTTATTAATTTTAAATATATTTTTTATTTCTTTGTATTCTTCCACACATTTTCTCTCCATTTTTATGAGAATCAAATATAGCAAAAGTATTAAATTAATTATTAATAAGGTATTAATAAATGATAATATTTTAATTAATACAAACCCAAATATTTAGAATAAATAACATAATTGACCTTCTATTGTATTTATCATTCACTAGTTAGTTAGGTTTATTAAATTTAATAATAGATTTTTTATGCTAATTATTTTGCAATTTTCAAATTTGTTCACAAATTCAAATTAATTAATCTCATAATGGTTGCTCCATTTTCATGGAGAAAACATAATTTATATTAGGTTAAATGGGCAAAATTGGGTTCGACAAATATTAACTAAATTCTAAAATGTTAGAATGATGATTAAAATTTGTTTACACATTAATTTATAGAAAATTTTAAGATGATAAGTCCATTTTCAACCACATGATTTCTTAGTTGAAACATCTGTGGTTGGAGTCAAATGGGCCCACAGCATTTACATGCATCGCTTTCCATTTAAGTTGGTATATGTCATTGCCATTCACCAGATAGTTAATTCACCAGAAAGTTACTCTTCAAACATTTAGCCCATGGTTTTTTTTTTTTAGAAATTAAACATGCCTTAATTTTGAATTTATATGCCAAATTCCAAAAAATATATATATATATTTTTTATTTATTTTATTATTTATTGTTGTTCATGTTATAAACAATTTTATAATAAAGTTCAACAAAGTTTTTGTATTAATTTGATGTATATAAACACATTTTAAAATCGTAAAAGGTTAATAAATTCAAAATAAATATGGTTTTTTCTATAATATTTTTATTTTTTATATTTTTTTAAAATACCAATAATTTTAAAAATGTGTTGTAAAAACTATGGGTTTATTTAATAATTTGTGAAAAAAGTCTTGTTTGTGATTAATTAATCAAAGAAAAATAAAGATGTCATAAATCATTATGCCACTTATAACTTGTAGTACAATCTCTTAGGGTCCAAAATTGGAATCTTTGACTATAAACAAAACAAAGATCATTAGGTTCCATTGTCCTCTCATTGTCAACCTACCACATGGCCCACGGCCATTTAAATCCTTGGATCACTTTGATATTAAAAAATAAAATAAAATCAATTTAATTAAAATAAATTAAATGTTTGATGTGTAATGACTTAAGGGTTATTAGGGAATTCAATGGAGTTTTCAAATTTAAATAAACCAAGACCAATTTAATTAAAAGGAGCATGTTATGATATTGCAGTGGTATCCATCAAAGTCCAAATCTAAATCATTAGATATGCACAATGAAATTTAGATAATTAAATAAAAATACAAATAAATTATATTAGGAACATGATGGTATAAATAATGAATCTTTAAAAGTTATATGTGACACTATTTGATTTATGATGCATTTTTGACATCTATCGAATAAAGTATAATTGGATCCTGTTGATGTACCATAATTAAAATAAAAAATTAAAAAGTTTGATATGAAATGGCTTAAGTGTCATCAAGGGATTGGATGGAAATTTTAAATTTATGGCTAATTTGAGGCATTATATATTATTATTATTATTATTATTATTATTATGGATCTTTTATAAGCTAGGTACCCACTTTAAATAAATAGGATCAAAAGGCTAAATTTGCATTTACATGGAGGTCTCTATACCATGTTTACTTTATTTAGAGGCAGCCCCACATTGTTTCCATTGTGTGTGTGTGTGTGTTTTTTTTTTAAATAAATAAATAAATTAAAATAAAAAAGATTTTGTTGCAACTTCTGTCACAAGGCACTTAAGATGGCTATAATCATGAAAGCAATCTAGTTCATTAAAAAACACTAGATTTTAATCCCTTTTAAAGCATGCTTTATTAAAGCTCATTTGTCAAAAATCAAACTATAGACTTAGGCCATGTAGAGGAAAATATTTTTAAAAAATATAAAACAAAATTAAATAGAATTAAAACTAATTATAATTTTATATAGATTTAAATTAATTTTAAATGAAATAAAATTGAATAAGTATGAAAAAATAATTTATAATAAAATGATATTAACCAAAATTACGGTGATGGAATGCTTGAAACTCGTACAAATTGTAATAGTAAAAAAGTTCAAAATATTTTTTATTTTATTTATATTGAAATATCATTAGAATTTTTTTATATGAAAAAGGGTTTTGGCTAAAAACAGTAATAAAAATATTATATCCTAAATGGTGTCGGTGGAAGAAAAAAAAAAAAATAGAAATCTTGTAACAGAAAAAGGAGAAGCATGCTTTAAAGTGGAAAAGCAAATAGCTGACATGGCAAGGGCACGTAGGCGAACGAAAGTGGGTGAGGGTTCATGATCTGTTCAACAGGGTCTCGTGCCTCTCACGTCAGGAGTAATTACCATCACGCGCCCAAAGCCACGTGGCACGTGATCCATCATCCATGGTGGCACCGGGTAACGCATCAACATTGCTTGCGGTCTCAAGGAAGCATACTTTCTTATGCATTTTTCCTCGCTTTTTTAAATTTATATATATTTAAAATTTTATTATTTATGGTGGAGCGAAGACTGTACCTGGACCTAACTACCATATATTACATGTGAGTCAAGTCACTTATCACACATGAAAAGTCCGCTCCAATGAGAGGGAATTTGGACCCGCTCGGCTGTCGGTGTTTTGAAACATGAAAACAAATTTTGGAAATATTTTTTAAATAAATTTCCACTTCAAAAGTTAAATTTGAAAATAAAATTTCTTATTCATTTTGAGGTATTATATATTTTTTAATTTCATTTATATGTGCGAAGATTAATGTAAAATATATTTTTTAGAGAATAAAATTTATTTTTTTAGAGAATTATTAAATATGCATATCTAAAATCTATTTTAAAAATAATAACTTTTTTAATTTATTTTTAGTCATTATATATTTTTACATAAAAAATAAGGTTAATTTCAAACACATTTTCCGAGGTGTAATATAAATACATCTAATCACTATGTATTTTAAATTTATTCGACTAACATTTCCTAGATGATAAAATTTATTTTGTAGGGAATTCTTAAACACATTTAAAAAAAAAACATAAATTCTCTTTTAAAAAACATAAATTTTATAAGGATGTCAGCATATGAAATTTAAAATAAATGATAGTGCAGTGACCAAGTTAAAAAAAATAAGCCAAGGGGGCAAAAATGATAATTTATTTTTAAGAGGAATATTAAAATTATGTTTGGTAATGATTTTAAAAAGTGATTTTAGTAATATAATATTAATAAATAAAAATTTTAAAGTGTTAAAAATGATAGATGTGTTTCCCAAAATTATACCGAATGAACTCTAATCACGGGGGAAAACACTCTAAAAGTGTTTTAGGAAGAATTTTCAAAAATTGTTTCCACTCTTCTATCAATCAAACATGTTTTCTACCTAAAATGTGTTATTTGTTCCAATAACAAAAACAATTTACAAATTATTTTTCAGAAAATAATTAACAAACAAGGCCTAGATTTATAAAGCACTTCCATGGTCCAATGTCCTACTAATTTGGACCACTCCCTAGTAAGGTTGGGTCTTAGGCATAGGACCTAGGATGCCTTGGGCTTGGCTTAAGGTGGAGAGCATCCCAAGGAAAATGAATGTATATCAATTCATTATGAGGCATATGAATATATTTGATTCTCGAAAATGTTTGAAGGGAAATGTGAGAAAAAGAAAAAAGAGAGAAAAGTATAAATAAAATAAAATTGAAATTAATAACTTATTTACAAATATTAATATTACTTCAAAAAATTTTAGCGGGTTTAACTCTTTTGTATATAGATTATATTATTTAAAAATATACAAACTTCCTAATAATTTTAATTATATTTAACTTCTTCTTTTTTTCACATTTTTCATTATAAAATCACACATTTTTCTTACCAGTTTTTTTTCTTTTCTTGCTGCTTTCCAAGAACTAAACATGGCCTAATAAGTTTGAATTCATATTAAATATGAATAAAAATCTACGTTGAAAGTATTATTTAAATTCCAAATTTCAAAAAATCTATTTGATAACCATTTGAAAATTATTATAGTTTTTTACTCTTTATAACAAAAAAACAAGAAAATGCTGACAATTAGGAAACAATTTTTGTTCTTAATAAAAAAAATATATATATATATATACTATTTTAAGTAAAGATCTTTTAATTGTTTTTAGTTATTTTTTTAAGAGTTATTTTAAAAAATAATTATAAAAATATGAAAAATAATTAAAGATAAAGCACTACATATAAAAAATATTTTTAAAACATAAAAAATAAGTTAAAGAATATTTTAAGTTTTTAAACAAACTTTTACAAAATATTAGAAAACAAATTTCAAAAACTGTTTTAAAAAACTTATGAAACAAAACCTTAAATTTTTTCTTTTATTTACACAATATATTTGAAAATAAGACTTACCTTAAACAAATAATATGTATTAAAACATTGAAGTCCACCAAAAGAAAATAATTCTGCTGCCATCCAAACAAGCCCCGTTAGTGTTTGATCATTCTAAATACTTTCAGCCATATTCTGTCTGCATTAGATTAGATTCCACTAGAGAATTGAAGTACAATGAACAAACACACTTCAACAGAATCAAAGCCAAAATCTGCCTGATCATTTATCAAACAAATATCTGATGCGGAGGGGAAAAGTACCTGAGCCAGCTTAAACCCAGTGAAGCAGAGCAGGCTTGAGAATTGAACCAATTCAGAGGACGCGTTGAAAGAAACTGTGGAATTAACAAAACCGAGCAGGCTAGCAGAATGAGATCACTATTGCATCTGCATCCTTTGAAGCATTGAAGTAGACATTGCCCAACTGTGGGATGGATTATCTGCTTCAATTTCCTAAACCGTTTTGAAAGTGTTTGATAGAGAATAGTGTAAGAGATAGGAGGCTGGTTGTATTCACAATAGATCTTTCTAATTCTCAACATTCCACTGGTACAGGAGAGAGTGCATCAGAAAATGGAATCAGTAAATGTTTTCATGCCCACAAAACCATGTCGACCAGCACTTATTGCTCCATAATCTCCATATCTTCATCAGAAACTGGATTTTCCACCTCACTCCCACTACTTGAACCACCATCATCACCAAAGGGCAAAGGATTATCTCCAAACGAATTTTCAAGAAGATGATACTTACCAAACTTAAATTGTGTTTTCCCTTCATCAATTATCCCTTTGCGCTTTCTTCTCCCATCAGTTGTCAAATTCACCGTGCAGGCAGCAGCCAACATTGCAGCATTCAAAGAATCTACCATCTCTTGATCACTATCAATTTTCTCTTCTCCACTCCCCTCACTATCAGTATAAAAGAAGACATTATTATCCTGAGTCTTGCCATCTAACTTACATACTGGAAGCTCATACTCTACTCTTGACTTGTACATCACTGCTTTGGCATGGAGCTTGGAGATGTTATGATCAAATACTCTTATCCCTTGATCTTCAGCAATCAGCAGCCATTCTAAAAATAAAATCACTACGAAGTTAAGCATTTGAAAAATGCACATGATAGTATATCTGAAAAGTGGGGAAAAAAATACAAAACAGGCAACTCCTTTTATGTTCTATCATCCCTGGTTCTTTTGGTTGAAGATGATCATAGGGCAAACCAAAATATAGATGGCACTGGTATCCCTTGTGTGAAAAATGGAGGGGTGTATGATAGTAGTCAACCCACTTCGCTTTTACAATGATACAACAGCACCCCAGTATACCATGACATTGAATGATACAAATCATAACCAGACAAGCTGGTTTAGGAGATGCTGACCCTTAACAAATAAGGTAAATGACAAGAGGGTGCAGTGTAGATATAAGAGTTACTCACTCATAAAAGCTATTGGAGTTGAAAATTTTGGTCTGCCCATTTCCTCTCCCATGCCACTCTGAGTCGCTACCCACTCAATTAATTGAGATGGTAATTGAGATTCAGAGAAGGCATTTATATAGGAAATAGCTTTGGCCTGATCACCATTTTCCCTGTCACCAACCAAATAATGAAATTTGTCAAATGAAATCCTTCAATGGAAAATCTTCATCTCAGCCAGATTGTTTGTCTTTCTCATACCTAACATAGAGTATGGCATTGTCAGCAACAAACAACCACGTAACAACAATATTTTTTAACTGGTTACCAAAGAGCTGAATCCCAATTTGAGGATTGAGGAAAGTATACTTTTCCATTATCACAGCGTCATACAGGACTTTTCGTAAAAGAACTTCATCTTCAGCACTCTGCCATGAGACAAATTTTAAATTGGGAATTAGATAACTACTAGAATGTTTCATGTTTTCTTTCAAATGGCAAGAGCAACAGGTTTTACATCAACACATATTCTGCCACTAAGCAACCAGAGTTACCAGGGAAAAGAAGGTTGCTTATAATTGGACCCTTCTTATTACGACACTTCCAAATTCCAAGTCATGACCCAGAAGTAACCCATTAACGGATAATATAGCAGGAAACACAACTCTCATCAAAATCTCACCCAATTGCTTGGGGTCAGCTACATGAACCTTTCTAGACATGATAAAGCAGGAAAAACCAGAAACCATCAAGAAATGGTAAAGAAACAGCATAATCTTGATCATCTGATGAAGCGGTGAAAGTTTTAGCAACTATGAAGTATGAACAGAGTAAACAAAAGAAAAAACTAAACATACTGACCAATAGAGATGTAACAGGCAAAACCGGCTCCAGCAACATCCTTAGAAGGGTATCTGATATGCATCAAGAAGATCAAGAAGTACATATCATGATTGAAGAATGAAAAGTAAGAATAGAAGGAGTTCAACTAGACCTAAGCTAAGAAAAACTTCTTGTCAATTTCCCCCAATAAGGAGGGTAGATGGGAAGAAATATGCTCCACCAAGGATATGAAGTACCCACTGAACTTCCACCGAGAAATAAACCTTCATGAATTTACTCACCAATAAATGTTTAACAAAAATGTTGGGAAAGAAGCAAAAAAAGAAAATTGCACTAAAGTTAATAAAATGGGCATAAAAACGTTCTACACAAATTAAACAGAGTTTGCAGCAACAAACTAATCCTTATCCTTCTACTGGTGACAAGACATAGGTCTATGAGTTAACTAATGGCATGAAATACAATAAAACAAAAAAAAAAATTCAATTACGCTGTGTCAGTGCATCAAATTAATAACGATGTCAAAAAAAAAAGAAGAAGAAAAATCTCCATGTTCATATGAAGGAAACATAATCCATGTGATGCTCTGGTTTATTATACTAGAAATTCACTTTAAATAACTCACTCAAGTGGTAGGTCATCATATACACAATGAGATGATTTTGGATGGCTAATACATAATTTATGCTATAATCTAGATAGTCAAATGATACAAGAATGTCATGAACTCATGGTAGATATAGACAAACTTCTTTAAGTGTCATGAAGATTCTAACTGAGTAAACAACCATGATGCTAAATTGAAACCTTAATTGGGAAAAAGAAAATACACTACAGCTCAGATTTATGAAAACAGAATCTCACCAAAAAAGTAACAATTCCGAAAACCACTTATCATCTCAACCGCCGAATTTCGCATATCTTTCTCCAACTCTGCTCTTGAAGCCCCCGAACCGAACTTCAAGCACAACCTCATTATAAAAGCCTCACTCATCACAATCCCAGCTAAGTAACCAACCCCGCATCCCACACCAACCCCTTGACAAACTTCATCACTAACAAGAGGAAAAAACACACTCAAATCATCACCAAATGTACAATTTCCCTCTAACCTACCAACTGTCCAAACACGAACCACATCCAGAAAACCAGGGCCCAAATGGACAGAACCCACTTCAGGGTCCGAATTTTTACAACAACATATGCTAAGATAGCTAACGATCCCTTCTACCAAACACTCAACATCACTATTCAACAAAAAACCCCTTTTCTCGGACACCAAACGGTACAATTCGTAAATTACCGGCGCGAGTAAAGCAATTCTCTTCAACCCACTATTACATATAGCAGAACAAGTAACTATCAACTGAAACAGTTCTCTGTCAACCAAAATTGGGTCTTGAATTGTGAAATTACTGCTATGAAAGTTCAGAGCAGTGTAAAACCAAACTGTTTCGAGTGGTGGATCGGGCGATGCTTGCATTAATCGGAAGAAAATCGAGCTGAAAGCTGAGAAATCGGTGACCCCTTTTTCATACTCGGCAAAAAAACGTTGGATTGACTCGTGGAGCATTTTTTGGTAGCTCTCTGAGGCTGTGTCCATCGTAGAGAGCTTGGGTGGAGACTGAAACGCTGCGTTTTGGCGTTTGTTGGTGCAGTCTTTGAATGCAGAAACCCTAGTTTTGGGGAGGGAAGATTTGGGGGTTTTGCTAACGGGCGGGTTTTTGAATTTGGTTTTTCCTTTTTCCTTTTTCTTTTTTCTTTTTTCTTTTTTTTTTTTTAAGGAAAAAAGCAGATATATAATTAATAATAATAAAATAAATAAATAGCTTCTAAATATAAGAAAATAGCAACTGCCTCGATCTTATCTTATTAAGGACATTTTCACCATTTTATCCAGGCCATGTATTTTTCTTTTATCCAGACTATTTATCATAAAAGATTATAAAAATTAAAATATAAAAAAATATTTGAAAATTATGTATTCTTTAATGGATTTTTTTTTCTCATGAAAAGTTAATATTATTAATGCCACAAGGGTGGGTTGCTCGGGTTGATAACTAATCTAAACTTAACTTAAATGAAGAAATAATCAACCTAAAACTTAACTCAACTTCAACTCTAACTCAAGGTACTTAGACCGACTTAGCATAATCTCATTTTTATAAGTTTGGGTTGTCAAAGTTAAATTTAGATTGATTAGACTGTGTTCATATTTGTTGGGTTACAAAATTCAAAATCCATTTATAATATTTAAAAAAAAAACTTTTTCTAATATATTTATATAAAGATTTAAATAGTAAGTATGACAAAATTTCAACATAATAATAAAAAATAAAAACTAATTTTATATATTTTAAAAAATAAAAAAAACATGTGATGTAATATAATTTGATATTTTATTTAAAAATAAAAAAATAAATATTATTATATAAAATAATATACATTATAAATATTATAAATTTATTAAAATGGGTTAAGTTTAGATTGTTCGAAGCTTAACTTGAACGCTATCCAAATTAAGTTTGGGTTAAAAAAACTTAAACCAAATCCAATTCGAATATTCAAAATGATTATTGAAACCCTTCCAAGACGTTGAGTCTGGTCAAAGTCAATCCATTCAAGTTGTTTTCCTAAGTATTATTTAAGAATTAAAAAACATTATTTGATTTTATTTTAGTATTTATTTACTTTTCCTTTTATCTTATTTTCATGATATTTTTCTTTTATTAGTAGAGGTGATCTGTCATTGGCTCAAAATTTATTTAACCTAATGTAAGTGATTCAATTCTTACATTCAACCAAAGTATTAGGATTTAACTGCTGATTTTTTCATTACATTATAAATTTTTATTTTTTAATACTTTAAATATAAATGTTGCAATAAATCTGCTTTTATTTATTTTAAAATTATATATATATATATATATATATATATATATATATATATATATATATATACACCTTTTTTTATTGATGGTTATAATTTTAAATTTATTAAAGTACCGAAAAAATTAAGAAAAATATTTTTTATGTTTGATTTTATTATGAAAATTTGACAAAAATAAATATAGTTAATATTAGTTGTAATTTTTATAATTTAAAATAATATTATTTTATATAGAAAAATTAAAATAAGTGAAATAAATTTGGAATAACGGGTAAACTGGAATTTACCGAAAAATTCAAATAATTAAATTTTTATATACGCAAAGACAACACTCACGCTCTTCCAGCCGTCGGATCAGACGTCTAAGATTGCACATTCAAAACGTCATTTTCAGCGATCAACGTCAACTTTTTCCAGCTACCTCTAGGGGCCTTTTACTGTTTCCACTCAGCTTTGTGGATTCACGCCTTCAGAAACGGAGAAAATCGGAGAATAAATCTGGCAATAGCTTTTTTCTCTATATAATATAATACAAATAAATGTCGACGGAGAGACGAGGTGCTGAGGTGCTGAGGTGCTGCTACGCATTTCATGGCCCGTCATTTTCTTCCGATCTCTTTTTTTTTTTTTACTCGTCTGGAAAAGAAAAAGAGAGAAACTGCGAGAAAATAGAGAGCAGGTGAGAGAAAGAGAGTGTGCTTGGGTGGAATATCGTTGATGTATGACAGTATGAGCACGTACGCGTAGGTTGCGATGGATGATGATGATGAATCGAGAAGGTTGCATTTTCCATGAAGGCTGTTGCTAATAAGCGATTTAGGTCATTGGATCGGTCTTTGACTCATTGAATACGTGTTATCTGGTTATGAATTTGATCGGATAATGAACGGCATCGGTGGAGAGGAGGTCATGGCTCGGGCGGGGGCGGCTCGGCCGCTGGAGTGGAAATTTGCGCAGGTGTTTGGGGAGCGGGCGTTTGGGGAGGAAGTTCAGGAAGGTGCGATCTTTGATTTCTCGATCTGCGAGGGTTTTATTGATTTATTTACTGATTTTGATTACAAGTAGGTTCAGTTGATGCTTATTTATTTAATCAGATTATTGGAAAACAGTGAATTGACCATGAGTTAAAATTTCTTTATTGAATATCGGAATCCTTATCATGGGACCGGAACTTGATAGAGTTTGGGTTTAGTTGCATGCGTTAATGTGGTGCCAGTGACAGTGGATGCATTAATAGCTTTTTTTTTTTTTTTAATAGAGAATCACTTTAGCGAAGAAGTTCATTGTTATGTCAAGTTTATCATGATTCATAATTTAAGTTAGTCAAATGTTAATAGATAATTCCGCCCTGGTTTGATTTGGATGCTCAATTGATAGCCCAAATCAAGGACAAAACTGTCGAAATTAACAGTATCAGTGAATTTGACGACTTAAATCATTTTGTGTTTGTGTGTTTTTTTTTTTTTGTTATTATTATTTTGTTGTTGTTATTATTGTTATTATTAGTATTTGGGGACAAGGAGAGCAACATTTTAGGCCCATCTCACCTTAACCCTTCCCAAACCATGTAGTTGCTAGCATCCACTTAAGTTCCCACCACATAGCTGCCCACAAGGTTTGAGCCCCTGGCCCCTCATAAAGGTGTTAGAACCCCTAGCAACCAACCAATTGGCTGTTTATTGTGTCTGATATGCTGAGAAGGACAATGCATGGAGTTTAGATCAAGGGATATGTATGCATGGTAGCATCTTGTGTCTAGATGCATCTTAGAGGGAAGCACTATTTTGTTATGAATTAGGTTCTATGGACAAAGAATATTATTGGAAGCTCCATTTATGGGAGGAGGGCAGGAGTTATAGCTTTCTTGTAATGAATGTGGAATATTTGCACTCTAGGGCTGAGTTTCAGTAACCATTTGGTGTTGTGGATATTAGTGTCTTGAATTTGGGTAAATTGTTCCAGGTTCAGGAGTACTGGAACAATTTATCAAGAAATATTAGTGAAAAGGGTGATTGGGATGAAAAATTTGCAGCTTAAGGGAATATGACTGATGTCTTAGGAAGGTTATCAACTTATGTGGTTGGCATATTTTGACAGATCGATACTGGATTGGATCCAAATGTGGGGTGTGCTTTAAACCTGGCAATTTCACCAATAGTTCTTGATCCACATTAGACTGGGTTTTCATGCTAGAATTATGCGAAACTATGGTAATTATAGTCTGTGTCCGTCCTGATTCCTGAAAGCTCACATGTCAGTATGTTTTGACAGGGAAAAAAAAGGCTGAAATGCTAATCAAACTCCCATTTGAGTGGAGAATACATCATGCCACATCTTACTATGAGGAAGTCTTTGTTGTTTATTTTTCCATAGGTTTCTTTATTGTTTTGTCTCGGGCCTTTATGGTCAGCAGAGCTCCTTGATGAGTTGATGATTGGATGAGGAGAATCCTTAACCTCTTAGGAACATGGTTCCTTCCTTTAAGTCACTAATTTGGAGATGTTGTTTGCGTTGTTTCTGCTGACTTTATTAGGACATAATTGTTCGCATTTTTCTCACAGGTTAAAATTGAGTTCTTTTCTAACTAGTTTATCTATTTTCCAACTGTCCTATCTACAGTTGATATCATATCAGCTATTGAGTTTGATAAAACTGGGGACCATCTTGCTACTGGAGATCGTGGGGGTCGGGTGGTTTTATTTAACAGAACTGATACGAGGGATGTATGTTGCTAGACTGTTTGCTTGTTTATTTTGTTGTCAGATGTATTTGTGTTGGTTTCTTTATGTGTTGTTTGTTTCACTTTGTAGCATGGTGGGAATCGAAGAGATTTAGAGACGGCGGATTATTCACCAAGCAGGCATCCTGAGTTCCACTATAAGACCGAGTTTCAGAGCCATGAACCAGAGGTGTCCTTTAAGAATTTCGTTTCTGGATTGCTGATGATACCATATCCTTTTATCTTGTCTGTCTTCCATCCTTACTGGACTCCGGAATTTAATTCTGCATTTAATATGTTTGAATTCAGTTTGACTATCTCAAGAGCTTGGAAATTGAGGAGAAAATCAACAAGATTAGATGGTGTCAGACGGCTAACAGTGCACTGTTTCTTCTCTCCACTAATGATAAAACCATCAAATTCTGGAAGGTAGGGAAAGGCATCAATTGAACTTTTTGAATTTTGTGATTATCAACTGTTTTTAGATAGATTGACCTTGACATCATATCTTTTTGGCATTTGAATAGAATCAGTTGTTTTTTGTCCACTTTTATAACTTTTGTTCCCAGAATGTGATACCATCTTTCAATAACCTTTTTAGTGCACTGTAGTTTGCAATTGTCCTGTGTTGTTCCATGGCTTTTACTTGTGGTCAGAATTTAGATCTTTCTATATGTTGTTTGGTTGTGAATATTGATTAATCTTGTTTCCCTGGATCATAATCAGCAAGAAACAATCATGACCATCACCATGGTTGTGATTATTTTGAAGTTTCATATTTCATTTTAATGATTATTAATTATGTGATGGTGTTTAGAGTGAAATGGGTTTTGGCTCAGCTATTAAGATAGGTCAGCTTGTCATGGTTTTGTGTAGCAGTATCAATCTTGGTATCACTATCAGCAATCCATTAAAAGTTGGCATTGGCTGATACACAGCAGTATCTGGAAACAAAGCATTAAAAATATACAAAAATCATGAAAATCTACCAAGATGTATGATACACATTGGACAAACATTTTTTTTTATTAGAAACAATACGTATTGGAACAATCAACCGCATATGTCAAACAAACACGTGTCGCATATAATGTGGCAACTATTTGCATTATTATTCTAGTCAGACAATTATGTGCAACAAACATATAAAGGTCAACCATAAAATTTGAATAAAAACTCTTTTGGACACTATAAGCCAAGTATGACAGGTAATTTTGGTTTATAAAACATTTATATTTGTCTTCCTTTTTTTTTTTTTTTTTTTTTTTTTTTTTCAATAATTTCAAGAGTGGCAACTTCCTAAGCTGTTGTGGTGTTCTTGTGCTTCTGTTTTAATGTTGGACAGGTCCAAGAGAAGAAGGTCAAGAAAGTATGTGACATGAATGTTGACCCTTCAAAAGCTTTGGGAAATGGTATTGTTTGTTCAAGTATATCAACAAGCTCCAAACCATGTATTGCAAATGGAGGATGTGTCAACAGAACCTTCAATTATTTGAGCACTGGCTTTTCATTTCCACCTGGGGGAATACCATTCCTACATTTGCCCAGGGTAGTCCTCACTTCAATATACTTATTTTTCATTGATTTGGAGTAAATAAATCGATAAATTCTAGAAATTTCCAGGTATTTTGTTTCATTCATACAGTAATGATTTAATAATAGTTGTACTTCAATGCATGACATTGAATATGCATGTATGTAGTGACCGATTGAACAAATTGGTTTGATTTTGTATGATTAGTTGCACTAACACTTAGTTTACTCATAATATTTAGGTGATGAGTCATGAGACAAGCTTAGTGGCCAGGTGTCGGAGAATATATGCTCATGCCCATGACTATCATATCAATTCCATTTCAAATAACAGGTGCACTCACATATCTTGTTGAACATATTCCTCTACTTTTTGTATGATTTGTATTACAGCATATCCTGTTTTTATATATTGGCATGCATTCCTAATTGGAGTTGCATCTTGTCTTTTTTTGTTGAACTCCAGATTAACGGCCATTACCTTGTATCATGTTGACCACCTGTTTCTAGGATGACTTCTTGTTTTCTCTCTCTGAAATATGCACATGGAGGCTTTGCTACCATATTTTTTTGAAACATATACCCTTCTGGTGCCGTTGATGGCTTTGTTTTGTTACTAGCTTTTTTAATCCCATTAGTATGGGGTTTTCAGTTCCAACAATCTATTGAGTAATGTTTTAGATGACACCATTCATTTGGTTTGACAGAACATTTGTGATGCATCTGGGGGAAAGATGTAAGCACCTAAAATGTAAGGTTGGCTACGTGTTGAGCCTGCATGGTGAATTTGGGCATCTTTTGTAACAGTTAATGTTGTAGTACTTGCATTATTAAAAAAGAAAGAAAGCAAGAAAAGAAATACTTCTTTTAATCATGCTGTTTGTTTACATCCTGCCTGGTCAGTTGTCACGAAGTACTAGACAGACATTGTGTCCTTTATTTCTCGGTTGTGCATGATATTTTTTTGGCTCAATGAAGTTGTATTTCATAAGAATTCCCAACTTCTGTGGATTTATATCTGAGCTGCTTATCAATGATTTTTTTCGAATGGAAGATGGGGTTGTGATGGAACTGAAGCAAACTAAGATAATCAAAGTTGGGGTGATTTACAATGAACCCCTTTCAAAATAAATATGTTATCACATATTGTAAAAATATATAATAATTCATGGATTATTCCATATGGAATACATTGTTGAATAATATGTTTGCTGATTACCACTGGGAGTCATGTTGTTGGCCGTGAATGCCTCAAAAGTTCTTTGTCTATTGGCTAACCACAATAATGAAAATATTCTGATGGGCAGAGTCAATATTCCTGTTCGGACAGAGGAAGCTCTTTGCCTCACATTGTTTTTACCTTGTGCTAAATGCATTTTATCATCACATACATCTAATTTTTGAGAATGCAAATTTGGGTCATCCATTCTGCACAATCTGTTTTTTAAACACCCATTTATTTTGTGTGATATTGAATGTTTGTATTTTATACTTTAATTTTTTACTATGGTTTAGTCCTACTACTCAAAGAAGAGGAGGAGGAGGAGGGAAAATAAAGAAGGCTCGAAGAGGAGGGGCCCCACCTAATAAATTTTTCTTGTACCCTTTACAGAAATGTTGATCTTAGCTTCCATTATTAAGTTCTCCCTTTAAATCACCTCACTTGTTAGGTAAAATTTTGTTGATCTCGGAGAGAGTATTTGCTTACCTTATTTATCTTTCCTCAGTGGACAACCAAATTGAGTAGTTATTTTTAAACAAATTCTCTTTTCTTCTCTCTCTCTTTTTTTTTTTTTTTTTCTCTCCCTTAACAAAAGCAATGTAATAGGAGTACCCTTCATATTAGATTTTAATGTGTAAATCATGTTTTTTTTTTTTTTTTTTTTTTTTTTTCTCTTTAAACTAATATGTTTCAAGGCACTGTTTGAAGCAATTGAGGAGAATGTTTAATATTCTTTACATGTAATTTAACCTTTGGAATTGCTGCCTAGTTATATTAGCTGGATATCCTGGACTGCATGGTCTCCTTTTGCTAACATATTCATGATATTGATAGATCACTTAATACTCCTTTTCTTTTCCATTTATAGCGATGGTGAAACTTTTATATCAGCTGATGATCTCCGGATAAATCTCTGGAACTTGGAAATTAGCAGTCAAAGTTTCAACATTGTTGATGTGAAGCCAGCAAACATGGAGGATCTAACTGGTAGAACTCCCAGCCTTCTGAAAGAAAATTGTGTCTAAATGGGTTGTTTTAACTTCTGAATTTTAAGTGTTATTTAATGACTTGGGCATGTTAAAAAGAACTTTGCTTGAATAGATTAAGTATAGCTGTCTTTCTGATTTATGTTTCTGATTGTAACTTGGTTGTATTTATATTTATTATAATATTATTGAATTTGTAATTGCAGAGGTTATAACTTCAGCAGAATTTCATCCTACCCACTGCAATATGTTAGCATATAGTAGCTCAAAAGGCTCAATCCGTCTTATTGATTTGCGGCAATCAGCTTTATGTGATACACATTGCAAATTGTGAGTGATCTTTTGGTCTTTGTCTAGTTTTGTGTCTCGTTTCTTGTATACATGATCTAGAAGATCCTTTGGTTTCAGAACACTGTAGGTCAGCAATGGAGTTTTTTGTAGATAGTTATGTGGAATTTTAATTTCTGATATTCTTTTAAATGCTCATTTGATCATACAGGTTTGAGGAACTGGAGGCACCTACTTCAAGATCTTTTTTTACAGAGATAATTGCCTCAATTTCTGATATAAAGTTTTCAAAGGATGGAAGACATATACTTAGTCGTGATTATATGACACTTAAGGTTCATTAATTCTTATTTTCTAGCGATTTTGTTTGAAGTGTTCACATCAAAATTTGCAATTGCATATATGGAAACGATAGATATGCCTGCATACTCTGCGTGCTGTTATGCTTGTGTAAAAGAAATAAATGGCTTGGTGTGTTCCCATATTTTCTACTCTCCTGTATTGTTCTCTTGTTCATTTGGTTTCTTGTAATGGACCATATTCACCTTCCTGTCTTGGTATTTATAAATTTCACCCATTTTCCAGTGAAAGTTTTGATTCCAAATTGCTACTTCAATCCTACTCTCTTGGACTGGCTTCATTACCAACAGAGGCACACTAGCTCCTAGTCTGGGAACCCCACCTTAATCATCACTGCATATGGAGTTCAATATGGTATTTTTCCAGGGTAATTTCACCTAGTTTCCAGTGAATGTTTTGATTCCAAATTGCTGCTTCAATCCTACTCTCTTGGACCGCCTTCATTACCAACAGAGGCACACTAGCTCCTAGTCTGGGAACCCCACCTTAATCATCACTGCATATGGAGTTCAATATGATATTTTTCCAGGGTAATTGCACCCATTTTCCAGTGAATGTTTTTATTCCAAATTGCTACTTCAATCCTACTCTCTTGGACTGGCTTCATTACCAACAGAGGCACACTAGCTCCTAGTCTGGGAACCCCACCTTAATCATCACTGCATATGGAGTTCAATATGATATTTTTCCAGGGTAATTTCACCCATTTTCCAGTGAACGTTTTTATTCCAAATTGCTACTTCAATCCTACCCTCTTGGACTGGCTTCATTACCAACAGAGGCACACTAGCTCCTAGTCTGGGAACCCCACCTTAATCATTACTGCATTTGGAGTTCAATATGGTATTTTTCCAGGGTAATTTCACCCATTTTCCAGTGAACGTTTTGATTCCAAATTGCTACTTCAATCCTACCCTCTTGGACTACTGCATTTGGAGTTCAATATGGTATTTTTCCAGGGTAATTTCACCCATTTTCCAGTGAACATTTTGATTCCAAATTGCTACTTCAATCCTACTCTCTTGGACTGGCTTCATTACCAACAGAGGCACACTAGCTCCTAGTCTGGGAACCCTACCTTAATCATCACTGCATTTGGAGTTTAATATGGTATTTTTCCAGGGTAATTTCACCCATTTTCCAGTGAACGTTTTGATTCCAAATTGCTACTTCAATCCTACTCTCTTGGACTGGCTTCATTACCAACAGAAGCACACTGGCTCCTAGTCTGGGAACCCTACCTTAATCATCGCTGCATTTGGAGTTCAATATGGTATTTTTCCAGGGTACACCTTAGCTAACTTAATGGAGTTATTTTTCGAATAATATGAAAAAGTGATGATTCAATCTTCTTTGGAAGCACAAACACCCATTTTGTTTTTCTCAGTAGAAGGAGCAATGTGTAACAGATTCTCTGACTCTTCCCTTTTATGCTTCTCTATGAAGTCCTACTGACCAAATGGTACACAGAAAATTAAAACTAGTAGCTACTATATGTGAAAGACTTTCTCTAGTGAACCCCTCAATATTGCAATGCTTTATGACTGCATATAAGTGCGTTTCTGTTTTCTGATTAGCCCCTTCTACTTTCAATTTGAACACGACACTCTTGTTTTTCTCTTGTTGCTTGTTCAGCTGTAAATCATAGTGTTAAGTGTACCAGTTGATTTGAATATATGAAAATCATTGTAGTTGGATACATGTTACCTTGAGGGGGCAGTTCACTTACAATCCCAAATTTTCTCAACTGTTGCTCCCTTCCTACACTGAACATTCCTGCTTCTGTTTGCTCATGATTAATTTCCTTGGTTCAGTTGTGGGACATAAATATGGAGTCTGGCCCAGTCGCAACTTTCCAAGTTCATGAGCATTTAAGGCCTAAGGTGACTTCACTTCTTCATGAAGCTTCCTTTTTTTTTGGCGCTTCAATTTGAATGGAGTTATTTTGGGCTTTATTGTCAAATAATATGAACTATTTAATTATTATTATTATTTAAATCTTGATCAGCTGTGTGATTTATATGAAAATGATTCTATCTTCGACAAATTTGAGTGTTGTCTGAGTGGAGATGGACTACGAGTGGCGACTGGTTCCTACAGGTGTGATTTATGCTTGATCCATAATTATAGTGATCAATAAAATCCTGGGCCAAGATGCCTTCGCCTGAATATTTGATGTAATGTGGTTTTTTTCATGTGATTGCAGTAATCTATTTCGTGTATTTGGTTGTTCTGAAGGCAGCACAGAAGCCACAACTTTGGAAGCCAATAAAAATCCCATGAGGTATGTTCCTAAACATGTTTAATCTTGGTTATATATGTTTTAATGGTGAGAACAACTGCAATTTGGTTTTAGTCTACATCAAACCAAATGATATTTTCAACATTAAAAAGTTATGTTGATTATTTTGTCTGTTCTTTATAATTGATGTTAAATATATGCATGCCATGCACTTTCAGGAGACAAGTCCAGACCCCCTCAAGGCCTTCTAGACCCCTGGGCTCTCTGTCTCGTGTTGGCAGGCGAGGTATGTTCTTGCTTATATCTGAACTTTAATATTCAAACTGGTGGTTTAAGCCTCAAAATTGTTTTATCTCTGCAGCCAGATTCACATTTAGAATAACTTAATGTACGATCTCAGAAAGTCATTAGATATAATCTGGAAACTAGTTAGGTTCAATACAATCATTGAACTTCTACCCCAAATATTAGCAGTCAGCTTCACTATTTTGAATTTCAATTCCACTTTGTGAGTAGATCATTCAATTTTTAGAGCAATTGTAGAAGACCCAGAAAACTGACATGTTAGGGATTCCATTTCTGTGAAAAGGAACAGATAGTTCTGGAGCCGACACAAATGGAAACGCTTTTGATTTCATGACAAAGTTGCTCCATTTAGCCTGGCATCCAACTGAAAACTCCCTAGCTTGTGCCACTTCAAACAGCCTGTACATGTACTATGCATAAAGATGGTCGTGGAAAGATTTATGTAATTTTGCGCGGCAAAGCCCGTGCTTTCCATTGCCTCTGGCAAAGGCTGCTTTGCCTTCTTCACCAACCAGTGACGTGGAAGCTGCCTCATCATCCAGGATCTCGACAATCCACTGGAAGCCTAGCATGTCCTCCAAGAATTAAACTTGGCTTTTGCTCAAAGGGTGGCAACACATTTGGTGGGATCGTGCTCTCTCATGAGAGAAGATTCATGCAGTTCTGTCCTCATAGTGTTCTGTTTAGGTCAAGAAATTGTGATTGATAGTATCCATTCTTCCTGCAACTGTAAAAAAGCTTGAGCTCGAGGTCAATGGAAATCTGAATCCAGGGGAAGGAGCTAGTGTGGTGCATCAGTCCAATTGCACCCGTGGCTTGCAATTTGTATTATTTGAATACAACATTTTGATGGCTTGTATTAAATTTTATCATGTTCATTATAATCTTCCATCCCAAAGTTTTCTCCTGTTTCACTGGTTTGTTATGACCTTTGCCAAATAACAGTTACCCCGTGTGGCTGAATCTGAACTGAAGGCCTTACGCGTCGATTTTTCAGACTCTCCAGCTTGAGCTAAGACGACTGGATCTGAATCGAGTCTGGATTTTTCTGTGCATAATTTTTAGGTCAAGACACCTATCCATCACCATTGATTGAAGAACTAAGGTACTGTGCATCTACTTCCCAAGGGGTTTCTGTTGCTTCTCACTTTCCAATTAAATCTTCTTATTCCTAGGTGTTCCATAGGAATAAATTGCTATTCCTTTCCTCCACAGAGAAAGGGGTATTCCAAGTCACAGCATAAGAGGTGACCAAAATTTAGCCTAAGGGTGTTTGGAAATATATATTCCAACCTTATCTAATCTCAAGACATGATGTTTTTTGTGTTCATTTCGCTTTCACTTTTTTCAAAATATGTTTGGTTCCATAAATTTTGAGGGAAAATGCAACGGAAAGAAAATGCAAAGGAAAAGTAGAAGAAAATAAAAAATGAATAAAAATAAAAAATAGATTAAAAATCTATAAATTATTTTTTTTGTTACTTTAAACTCATTTTATTTATTTTAACTCATCAATATAAGGATTAAATAATTTTAAAATAAATAAGTTTTTAATTAATTTTAATTATATTTAATTTTCTTTAATATTTTTCATAGGACAACGAAACATGAAAAAATCATTTTCTTTCGTATTTTTTTCTTTTCCTTAGTATTTTCCAGAACCAAATATAACAAAAAACTATTCAGACATTTAAGCTTTTTACAACATATTTTTATCAAAAATTACATAAATTTTCCCCACCCTAAAAATATATGCGTGTGATACAAACATGATATTAGTGTGTATTAAAAAATGTATAAGAAGAATTGGGATTAACTTTGAATTTATCTCAAATACTTTTTTGCTAGCCAACAATTTGTGGAAAAATGATTTTGTTTGATTCTCATAAAATACTAAGGAGAGAAAAAAATGTTAACATCATTATGAAAAATACTAAAAAAAATAAAATATAATTAAAATTAATTAAAAATATTTGTATTTTAAAATTATTTAATCTTTCTATAATAAAGAAAAAATGAAATGAATTTGAAAAGACATATAAAAATAATTTATTTATTTTAATATATTTTTCATTCTTTTCATATTTTCTTTCTCTCACAATTTTTTGACAACCAAATACAACCTTATAATATAATATTTTTATATTATAATATTAAAAGTTGGGTACGATTTTTGCTATATTTTACTTTTCATATTTGACTTATTATTATATAAAAGTTACTATGAATTTTTTTTTTTTGAAAGTGGAAAATAATTGGAACTTCTATATAAAATATAATAAATTTTATATAAAAAAATTGACGTATTTACTCTATTTTAAAAAAATTATTATGTTTTAAGGTAAGTCTTGAATGAATTCTAAAGTTTTATTTAAAAATTATTATCATTTTTTATTTTTAAAAACATGAAATATATTCTAAAAATAATTATATTTTTTAAAACAAAAAATTATTAATTTTTTTTTTTCCCTCAAATTTTGTGATTGACATCCCAATAAAAAAACATATTATAAAATTTTCAATAATTTTCTTTTTTATTCATCTTCAATTATTTTAAAAGTTAAACACAATTAGTGAGCCCATATTACATTTCACTACTTATAAGATATACAAATTCCCCTAATTAGGAATGAAAATAGAACGAATTTTTTTCCTGATACCCACTCTGTCCCAGTCTTAATGGGAAGGTTTGGGTTGAGTCCAAATATGAGTTTAAATTTTTAATGGAGATTATTATAAAAAAAATTAGGGTTAAAAAAAAAAAAAGAGGAATAATTTTTGTAATTTAACCTACGATAAATTTTGCAATGAACCATAACGAAATGTAGAGAAGAAACCGCAGAGAACGGAAGTAATACCTGTCTTGTGGCATCCACGGAGCCTCAAAATAAACCCTCCCTTCTCTCTCGAGGAGATTCTCTACTGTGCTCTGTCTCTGAAAAATGGCGCTTCTGACGAGGACCTCACGCCTGGCCTTGACCTCGCCGCAGAGAATCGCGGCGCTGCACACGACGCTTCCATCCTTATCGTCGGAGTCGGCGGCGCCGGCGCCGTATGCTCGCGCTCCACCGCCATCGTCGACCTCTCCTGCCGGCCTCTCCAAGGCCGCGGAGTTCGTGATCTCCAAGGTCGACGATCTGTTGAACTGGGCTCGTCGCGGATCAATCTGGCCCATGACCTTCGGCCTCGCCTGCTGCGCTGTGGAGATGATGCACACCGGCGCTGCTCGCTACGATCTCGACCGATTCGGTATCATTTTCAGGCCCAGCCCTAGGCAGTCCGATTGTATGATCGTGGCCGGCACTCTCACCAACAAGATGGCTCCGGCGCTTCGCAAGTGCGTTTTTTTAACCTCTTATTTTCTGTGTTCTGTTTGGTCTCTGAGAAAATGGTGGAGCATGGACAATTTTGAGATTTTTTTGGTCTTACGTAGAAAATGTTTTTGTTTGTTTTGCTTTTTATCTCCTAATTGTTTGTGTTTGTTTGCTTTTAGAGTTTCAACGTTGATTTAGGGCATTTTTAGATGTTGAGAATGTGATTGTTATGGAAATTGGTGTCATCACTACCACTTCCGCCATTGGTGGTGTAGATCATTCGTGTGGATCTGTTATGTAGAGTCAACCAATGAGACAGAGAGGGAAGCAGTCCTTGGATGGGTATTCTATAGCATGGGAGAACGGTTGCGGCACCTTACTTACGCCCGCGAATAGAATCAGACATAGAAACAGTGGAAGTGCCCTTGAATATTTACTTGTGAGGCCTCAGAAGAAGCACATGATAGATGTGGTTGTTGGTTGTGAGGTTATGGAATTAAAACTAGAGAATGAAAATAAGGAAAATTAGCCTGAGTTTGGAGAAACATAAGAAAAAGTATTCCCCGTTTTTCTGCTGAAAATTCTAAATAAAAGAGGAGGAGGTGTAGGGGCACTCTTTTAACTTTAAACACTTGAATCCTTTATAGGCAATTTTTTATTTTGTGACCGAAGTCCCAAGGGCCTGAGGTAAGAGGATAGTGTCCAATTATTTTCTTTGAAGACTTGGGGCCTTGGTAGAAAAAAGGAGCTAAATTTTAATATTTTTGAACAAAAGATAATTGCAAATTTGGAGAAACAAAAGTAAGAGTTGCCAATAAGGAATGTTCTAAAAAGGTTTGCCAGTTTATGAATTAAAAAATAATAATAATAAATAATAATAAAATAAAAAATAAAAATAAAAAAATCATGGAAGGAAGAACCATTAGTTTACAGTTATACATCCTACTTAAAGCATAGGTGCTTGATGTTGGAAATGTTTTCATCCCATCCCTTTCTATAGTCTTGGAAACAGGACTTGCATTGGTTAATAACTTTCTTTTAAGGAGAAAGATGGAGGACTGGTGTTCAAAGGTTGGGTATCTCAGACATGATGATGAAGCTTGAAATAAGTGTGGGTGGAACAATTTCCTAAATCATAACAAGATTCAGGACATCTTAGGTGTGGAGACCATACTAATAGGAAATGGCATTGTTGATAAGCTTCTTATCAGCTGATCTAACAGTGCTTGGAGTTTCTAAGGAGTTGTTTTAGAAGCTGGGTTTGCACCTTTCTTTGTTATATGGACTTTGACTCTGTGAGTGTGGTTCTCATCAGCTGCATGGCGTTGATGCACCTACTAAGCAGTTTAAGACTTATCAACTTTGGCTTAGGGGAATATTTTTTTTGTTCAGAAACTTGTATGGTTCATTTCTAGTTTAGTCTTAGTATGAAGAGGATATTTTGAAGGGCTCTTTTCGTTTGCACCTGATTACCATCTAGATTACATCTCTGCTATTATTTTTTTGTTAATCTTGTTACTTCAGTTGTGGTATATATTTTTTGAAGTGTTTATGTTGGTGGATAAGCAGCAAATCTAGAAATGGTGAGCAGCTGAAAATTTTTTGGTTGGCTCAAATTAACGATGTGATTTGCCATTTCTTTTCTCCTTTTAAAGTATTTGATCTGGAAAAGTTGTATTTTTGTCAAATCAGATCCTATCATGACATGCAAGTTAGTAAAATTTATAGCTTTAATTAGCCAAAAGCAAACCCGGTGAATCTGCTTGAGATCTTGGGACTTCACACATGAAACCTGCAGGCACATTATTCCAACCATTATAGAACTGGTTTGTAATTATTCTAAACGGCAAAAACGTAGATACCAAACTTAGAACTAGCAGTAAAGATTGCCACACCTGGTGTGTTGAGCTAGACAGAAAACCTAAAATGGCAATCCAAACAAGATATCTGCAAGGAACCATTATATAGTTTATATACTATTCTTATTTGCCTAAAAAAATCCCCAACTCCAGGATAGAGCATGGTCTTAAACATAATTGAGGTTCATGAGATCTTGTGTCAACAGGGGTCTCTTGTAGAAAACAAAGTCTTAAGTTTCAAATATGCAGCTTCCTTCCTCCACCCCTTCCTCCTCCTCACTCTATCACTTGCACAAACATAAAGAGCTGACCCTCTCACTCTCTAATCCTATAATAGCGCAATCCTGTCATACATACATTTCACTTCTCTCTCACACTTGGCATGAAACATAGACAGCTGCAGAAAGACATCTGGTGGGATAAATTCATGACAAGGTAATGTTATGACATTTAATCATCCAGCCTAAACATCTTTTCTTCCCATAATTCCCTGTCATTGCTCTCCTCTGCTAAGCGGAGGATCTAATCACTACCGCCTGTAATAATACTTGCTGATTCAGAGTCTCAACCAACCTAGAAACTGTCACCCAGAACTAATGCAGAGCAACAAGAAACTTTAGGGCCTGTTTGGAAGTGTTTTTGAAAACAGTTTTTAAGAATGGTTTTTTGTCTTTTCAGAAACAAAATTACATTTGGGAACTAAATTCTAAAAAACAATTTTGTTCTTAAAAACCAAAAAAAGCATGTTTTGTTGAATTAGTAAAAAACAGTTTTATAAAATAATTTTTTTTTAAAAAAATTGTATTTTCTTTGATTAATTTAATACTTTAAATATAAATAATTTTAGATAAAAAATTCTATCCATTTTAAAAATAATAAAAAAATTGTATCTATTTTTAAATATAAAAAATGTTTTTTTTAATCATTTTTTCCCTTTTTTCTCATTTGGACCTTTCCTCTTCCCTTTGAGACAATCTCCCTCCCTCCCTCTTCTCGTCCACTGCTTCCATAGTCCTTTTCTCATCCTCTCCCTTCTCATCACTTCCATTCCCCACTCCTCTCTCTCTCTCTCTCTCTCTTACACCGCACATGTTTTCTCATCTAAGCATAATCCATGGTTACCCCATCCGTGTGAAGTTCAGATCCCAGCACTGGCACCTTCTTCCATGACCAACATTGCCGCTGGTCTATTCTCTCATTTGGAGAAGGAAAAGGGAAAGAAAAAATTGAGAACATAGATTTGAGGGTTTATGGGTTTGTTCTCTATGCGTGGATTTGGGATTTGATTCAATTTGTTGTACGATAGGGTTTGTGGGTCTGTTCTTTGTGTGTGTGTTTTTGTGTTCTTTGTGGGGTTTTTTTGTGTGTTTTTTTGGTTTAGTTAACAGTATAGAAAACAAGGAAAACAACTTCCGATTGTTCTCCAAAAACATTGATTTGAGAACATGGAGAACAACTTTAAAAACACGGAGAACAATTGTCAAATGTGTTTTTGAGTGTGTTCTGTTCTTAAGAACAGAAAACAGTTTTTGGAATCACCTTCCAAACAGGACCTTAGTTTCGTTTTAGCAGGCCCATCTAAGAGCAGCAGCATCCTTACCTCACAACTGGCAAAGATGCCACCAAGGATTCAATGGCTACATGGTAAAAAGCCAAAATCACATTTATCAAGTTGTTGAACCTCCACTATCACAGCAAAGGGGTCCAGTGGTATTCCCCAGCTCCTTGATAATTGCTAGTGGAGATGAAAGGGGAAAATAGAGTAAGAATAGACAGCAACTATTTTGCAAGGAATGATATTCTGGTTGGATGCCAATAAACAAATTTTAAACTACTTGCAATTGAATCAACTATGATATGCAAGGGAACATAAGTTTACGTCTTGAATTCATTCCAGGATTATTCCTTCTATATTGTTCGGCAATATAGACTGGTACTTTACCAACATACTGAAATTTATTGCAGGGTGTATGACCAAATGCCTGAGCCTAGGTGGGTCATCTCCATGGGAAGCTGTGCAAATGGGGGTGGATACTACCACTACTCCTACTCTGTTGTTCGGGGTTGTGACAGGATTGTCCCTGTTGACATCTATGTTCCAGGTTGCCCTCCAACCGCCGAAGCCCTACTCTATGGACTTCTTCAGCTGCAGAAGAAGATCAACAGGCGCAAAGATTTCCTCCACTGGTGGACCCAATGAGGACCTCCAACCTATTTCTGGTTAGCTCCTGAGTACACTCTTATTAAAATAATAAAATACAACTTTGGTAGCTTCCCCCTTGTTAAATGCCTTATGTAAAGGGAGAAATTGCATGGACTTGTTCTTTCTTGTCATCGACCCGACATGCTTTGCCTGTATTTCATGAACAAGCTTTTGTCCTTGGGGAAATGTTTGAAACTGTGATGCACTCTCTTATCTACTCTGTATTTGTTGAAAGCTGCTTGCGGCCTTTGATTTTGTGACTAAATAACAATGTTTTGTCTGAATTTGAGAAGAGCCTTGTGGTGTATCTTTGTTCTGTATCTTAGGTCGGGAACCATACAGAGAAAAAAAGTTTTGATATCTGGGTTTTTAAATAAAATGTTGTTCTTGAGAATAATTTAAAACTTTTTAAAAAAAATAAAATATTGTTCTTCTAAATAATTTAAAACTATTTTTAATAATCATTTTTAGAAATTATTGTTTTTAGAGTTTTTTTTTTTTGGGAAAATGTTATCAAATATATGCCCTATCTATGAGGCTGAAGGTGGATGGGGTGATACCGCGTGCACTATTAGCTTACGATGTTCCTCTATGATTGCTTTGCTTCCCCTTATTTTCCTCATAGAAACAATAATTTGATTTTGATTTTCTGATCTTCCCCTCAATTCTTTAAAGAAGAATTTTAAGGGCACCTAATATGGAACTCAAAATATAATGCTTGATGGGATTTTTTTTATTTTTTATTTAATACTAATAAAAATATTTGTCTGTAAAATAAATATAAAAATACGATAATTCGAATCATTTATTTTGTTTTTATTTGAAAGATGGATTTCATTTTTTAATAAAGAGGGTGAATTTGTTGTTGTTATTGAGGGAAAAAATGAATTTCAGATGAAATCCTAATTTACAGCAATTTTACAATTATTTTGGGTACCCATCTAAAAAGCCGTCATCACATGTGTATGATTGATTCGCAAAATAAAGATGCATAATGTAGATAGTAGATACAAAACAACATGACCTTCCAACAATGTTACTACTATTCATGCTTGCATGACCTGTTTTTATATATTTGGTTAGAAGGCCTAAAATAAGTTTGAAATTAGAAAAATGTCTTTCTTTTTTCAATCTTTAGGAGATAACTCATTTGGAACATTTTTATTCTTCTCTGATCCCTTTTAAAATACCATTTCTTTCTCATTTTGTGCCCATTTTTCTTCGCTTGTCTCAAAGTTCATCCCCTAGAGTAAAAATCAATATATTGAAGATTAAAGTCTTATCTATATCAAAAATCAAAGAAAGAAATTGTTTCATTTTTTTTTTTTTCTATGATTTTTCTCATACTCCATTTTCCTCGTTTTTTGGTGAGAGTTGGTTGCGGTGAAGTTTTACATGAACTTCAATAACGTTGAAGATGAGGTTGAAAAAAAAGCTATCACGGATGCAATCTCTAGGTGAAGTTTTACATGAACTTCAATAACGTTGAAGATGAGGTTGAAAAAAAAACTATCACGGATGCAATCTCTAGATTTTACTAGTGTTGTTGAAATTTGTAGATTTTTAGTAGGTTCTTTATCGAAAACCTTAATCACACCCAATTGATATAAGAATTAGGGTTTCAACCTTAGTACCTTGAGACTTCATGAATGAAACTTGATTATATTTACATCCGTATAAACATTTTAACTAAATGCATAATCTTTATCAAATTTCTTATAGATGAAATGAAACTTAAATTTTATTTGATTTTTTAATTTATATTAAGTTTATGAACCGACAATATCTTGAATTATAACAAAAAGAATAATGATTTATCATATGTTTCTCTCAACTTTTCTTATATTTTTTTATATTATTTATTTATTTTTTCTTAATTATTACAATAACGTTGATAACATGATTTATGTGATAAAGCATATTTGAAGCATCATAAAATGAAAGGAGATTTTCCTCTAACATAATCAATTGAAAAACAAAACTTTTGGTAACTAAGGAGGTATTTGGTAAGATTTAATACTTATTATTTAATAACTTAAGTTAACTTTAAATTAAATTATATTTAAGTTATTGACTTAAAACTTATTATTTGATTTATACTTGAAGTATTAAGGTTATTTGATAAAATTAACTTAAAACTTATTATAAATCGTTAAATTGATATATTTATCCTTATAAATTATAATTAAAACAAAGAAAGCCGAGTAACTGTGGAGATTGTGAAATAACAAAGGAGATCTTGAATATAATTGGGATATATAAAGGTAAAAATGTAAAATGAAGACGTGGACTTAAAAATAAATTAGTTGTTTTTACTTTTTACTTAAAGTTTTTTTTTTAACTTAAGTCATATCATTAAATTATCTTACCAAATATACTTAATTTACTTAATGACTTAAATTAAATTATTAAGTCACTTTACATTATTAAGTTGATTTACCAAACACCCATAAAGGTGATGCTTGTTTTTGTTACTCAATGTTGAATACAATTTGTTTTTATACCTTAATGATTTATTTTTAATTTTTTTATTTATCACTTTTTTTCTAATTGAATAGAAAAAATTAGAATACTTGGCTTTTCGTTGAATGCTATAAATAATTTTTTGAAACAATTAAAACACAATCTTAACATCACTTTCACCTTACTAATAGTTAATACTTAGCATGAATAAAACAATATAAAAACAAATAATTTAGTACTTAATACTATGAAGTTATATTTTGAGTTAAATTAAGTTTTATTTAGATTTAAGTAAAAAAGAGAAAAAAACAACAACAAGTCTTACCTATGTCTTAAAATTAATAAGACAAATGTTTTTTAATAAATTTATACTCAACACTTAACATTAAATGTACACAACTAAAAAATATGACATATACATGTATTAAAAGAGTTATTATTATTTTTCATAATATGGAAGGTATAATTTCGGATACTTCAACCTCCGTGATTAGAAAAAAAAAATATGATATAATAAAATCAATATCTAAATTATAACAAATTAACAATTTCAATGATTCAAATAACAAAAATCTCTATAGTCATGAAAATATATCAAATTTATATAATTTCAATTTACGAAAATTTATCATATCTTTATAGTTTCAAGCCAAAAAAATTATATCTTTATGTATTTTCACATATATATTTTAATCAAAATTATATATATATATATATAATTAAGAATAAAAATTATACTAGAATTCCATAACATTAACTAACAATAATTAAACAACAAAAATAATCAAATAATTGGTTAAAGTATTTCTTTTTTGTTTTCATAACTCGTGATTATGAATGATAACAACTACACAACTTCTAGTCATATATAATATTACAATATTTTCATATTGCTTTTGACTTTTTCATAACTTTTAAGTTATGAATAGTAAAAAGTGCATGGTTTTTGCCTATATATAATAACGCAATATTTTTATAAAACCTCTAATTTTTTTATTTATAATTTTTAGTTATGAATAATAATTATACAACTTATCTCTATAAAATATTTTTTACATAACTTATAGTTATATGAATTTCACAAAGCGATACAAAAATCGATAATTAATAAATTTGTTATTTATAACTTATGACTATTACAAAATGCATATTAACAAATTTTTGCATTGCTTTTGATCAACATAAAAATGTTAATTTGTTCTTATTCATAACTTCTCTCTCTCTCTCTCTATATATATTTATTATTTTATAATAAAATATCTTTTATATAGTTTATGGTTATATGAATTTTAATATTTATTAATTTACTATTTTTTTCTATAACTTCATGTTATGATTAATTAAAATTGAGTGACGTTATAAAAAAATAAAACAATTGATCAATTATAATAATTATGTAAAAATAAAAATTATATTGTGACTTACCTTTCACAAAATGCGATATAGAAAGAGAAACTTTATTGACTTAGAATTGTATTATAGAAAAGAGTGCATAAAAGACAATAACAAGAGAGGGAATTGAAAAAGAAATATAGGAAAAAGCAAATTGTATTGACAATGTATTGTGAAATATGAGAATTGAAATAAGAAAAGGGAAAAAATAATATGTTAAAATAAGATAAAAAAAATGAGAATGTTAAAAAAATGAAATCGTTATTTCATTAGTGGATAATATTTAATTTTATAAAGAATTAGGAAGAGATTTACATTAATATAAATGATTATTTATATATTTTCATAATGCGACATATTCTCATATTTTATGAGATTTGATTAAAATTGTATAATATATTTTATAAATAGTGTGATAAGAATCCATTTGATAGCTTGAACCTGATAAGATAACTTATGAGTGATTTGGAAATGGGAGAATTACTCTTAAGGGTAGGCTGGGAAAAAAAATTACTGAAAAGGGTGGGTAAATTTGATAATTATTATGAAGGCCTAACACTTTTATTAGACCAATTTACCCTAAATTTTTCAAGTCTATTTACCAGTTGAGAAGTACATCTTCTTTCTTGACAATTATAAAATATAAGTACAATACAAATGTAATATAGTTACAATGAAAAAATATTAACATTACGATATATTACAATATACCAAAATGACAAAATATTGAATTCATTTTTTTACTGAACTAGCATTTCTAGGCTACCATGTTGTATTCCTATCATAAAGCATCCTTGCAAGTCAAAATTATAAAAAGACAACAAAAATACACTATTGTAATTTTAACACATAAAGTTGTTAATGGTAATCCAATTATGTATATATAAAAAAATATATAAAATTAATTTTTTTATATAAAAATATAAATGTACAATAAAAATATACTACAATTACAATATAAATACAATAACATTACGATACATTACAATAAAGTAAAATTTTGAAAATTTCAAATTTCTTATGAAACTGGGCAATTGTGGGTTTTTTTTATATAAAAATATAAATGTACAATAAAAATACACTATAATTACAATATAAATATAATAACATTACGATACATTACGATAAAGTAAAATTTTGAAAATTTCAAATTTCTTACGAAGGGCAATTGTGGGTTTTTTTTATATAAAAATATAAATGTACAATAAAAATACACTACAATTATAATATAAATACAATAACATTACAATACATTACGATAAGGTAAAATTTTGAAAATTTTAAATTTCTTATGAAACTGGGCAGTTGTGGGTTTTTTGGCATATGCATGTCTAATATACAACAAATATTGTTCTTTATTATATAAAATATGTATCAATTGATTATAATTTTCAATTTTTAATGAAAATCCAAATATGTTCATTAATACCCAAATAAAGTGGTTCCAAACAAGCATGAAACAATTCAAAATTTTTTTTCTTTTACCATGTCCAAGAAGTCTTAACAACAAAACTAAAGTGCAAACATTTTTCATGGAAATCAATAATAATCATATCAAATAACCCACCCGAAAAATAAATTAAAAATAAAAACACATCATCAATATGACCAAAATAATATAAAAAAATTTAAAATAATAAATTTAAATAACATTTTACACAAAAAATGTAATTTCTTTCTCAAAACTTCTTTCAATATTTCAGATATAATATCTTAATCTATATTGTTAAAATTATTAACTTTTCATTCCTTCATTCCGATTTTTAAATTATTGATTTATTTTTTTGCATAAACTAACGTATTTTTGTTTTTTTGGCATTAAAAAAAAAACTTACCTTTAATGGATTTTTTACTAAATTCACACAGAAAAACAAGCTTTATGGAAACAGTTTCAGAAGTGTTAGACATTTTTTCTCTTTTCAGTTTTTCTTCTACAACACCGACAGTAGGTTGAAGAAGACTTTTTCCTTTTGATGCTGCTTTTCACTCATTAAGGGCAATCTTGGCATTTAAATAAAATAAGGCCTTTAGAAGAATTATCATAATTTCATCCTACCCTTCATAAGAATTATAAATTTTACCCACCTTTTCCCATCATTTTTTTCCCCAGCCCACCCTTAAGGGTAATTCTCCCTTTGGAAATAGACAATTTGGATTTTTTTGCAATTTTTTGTGGTTGAAAACCAAACAGGCCCTTGGGTGCTAAGCATTCTCTCGCACCCTTTCCGAAAACGACGTCGCTTAAGTCGCTCTGTTTAAGATCCTTAGTGCCTGTCAAACCCTAGACCGTAAGTCCCAAACACAAACCCCAAAAAATCTTTATAGACATCGCGATTGAGTATATAAACCCTCTCCCAATCCTCACTCCTCCCCCCAATTCCCCCTCTCCGTCTTCTAGGGTTTCGAAACCCTACCCACACAGTCTCTCTCTCTCTCTCTCTCTCTACATCATCAATGGCTGAAGAAGTACAGTACTCGTCTGGTACGGACGCTACCAACAAGCGTAAGTACGAGGACCAAACGACGCCGTCTCAGCCATCCACTCGCCGCCCCACCGGCTTCTCGGCTCCGATCTCCACTCCCTCTCCAGACTCCTCTCACGCCCCGCCTTCATACAACAGCGTTCCGCCTCCCGCAGATGAGATCCAGCTCGCCAAGCAGCGCGCGCAGGAGATCGCTGCTCGCCTTTTCAGCAACGCCAGCAACACCGAAGCTAAGCGCCCACGCGTCGAGAATGGTGCCGGTGCCGGTGCTGGTGGGTTTGATTCCGGTGATAAGGGGTTCAGCTCTGCTCCTTCTGGTTAGTCCTCTCGAGTTCTCTCTGATTTCTGAGTTTCTAGGGTTTTTTTTTTTAGCTGCAAATTTGATTGACGGATTTTTACATGTATTGATTTTGACTGTTTTTGTATTTTTTGGGGTTATATTTGAAGGGTTTTTATCGATACGGAGATTTATAAGATTTTTTTCATAATTCTTTCTGGGTTTTCTTCGTGGTTACTATGATTTTATTTTGGCGACATCGGAGATTTAATTGCTTATCCATTTGATTTTTTTTCAATTAATAGGTTTTCCCCCCTTAATTTATATGAGTTTCTTTTGATCATTCTTTCTAGGGTTCTGTTCTTTAAGTTTTCTTTGTTGGTAACTGTGGTTTTATTGAATGCAGATGTTGGACAGAAGCCTATGATTTCGAATCCATCGGCAATTCCAGTTTCTTATGGTTACCAGGGTACGAGCAAAAAGATTGATATACCGAATGGGAGGGTTGGTGTTATAATTGGGAAAGGTGGAGAGACTATCAAGTATCTCCAGCTTCAGTCTGGAGCTAAGATTCAGGTCACTAGGGATATGGATGCGGATCCTAATTCCCCAACCCGGTTGGTGGAGCTCATGGGTACTCCGGACCAAATTGCAAAGGCAGAGCAATTGATTAACGATGTTCTTTCTGAGGTAGTTTTTTGTTTGTATTCTCTAATGTACATGTTAATATCCATCAGTTCTCTGTCTTCATGAAAAGAATTTTGGATACATGAGCTTCTGAGCATTAACCAATTTTGATATCGATGTGATTATTCAATTTTGGAATACTCTCCTTGAATGGTATAAGTTCAGAGTTTCTCCATCTTGACTGAGCCTCATCAATCAAGATGAAGGGTGATAATGTATGGTGCCCAAGTATTCAGATGCACAACATTTGTTTTTGGCTCCGTCTTCTCCCTAAAGTTATAATTATTTATGCATACTACTTTTGCTTAATGCATGCTCCAGGCTGAAGCAGGGGGGTCTGGCATAGTTTCTCGAAGGTTAACTGGTCAGGCTGGGTCTGAACAATTTGTGATGAAAGTACCAAACAACAAGGTATATAGAAAGTTTTATATTTTGTCATAGTTCATACTTCCTGTTGAGCGTAGATAGTATCTGATGTACACCTGTTTTCAGGTTGGTCTGATAATTGGTAAAGGCGGTGAGACCATTAAAAATATGCAAGCCAGGACAGGAGCTCGTATTCAGGTGTGTTCTGAATTTTATTCTCTGATCTAGACTTGGCGCCTTTGGCCTGTGTTTTGCATTTATTTGTTATGTGGCATGGGGTTACTAGAAAATTTTTGTTTAATTCTCCTTCGTGTGATATTAATGTTTTCTTCTTTGTGTTCTTCAGTTATGGTTTTGTGACAATGACCTGTTTCATCTTCTGTAGGTGATACCTTTACATCTCCCCCCTGGCGATACATCAATGGAGAGAACTGTACAAATAGATGGCACCAGTGAACAGATTGAGTCTGCTAAACAGTTGGTCAATGAAGTCATCAGTGAGGTATATATGTTGGTTATTATTGAGTTGCGGATTTGGCCTAGCTCAACTTTATTTTAGATCTTTCCCTAAACTTAGTCATTTTTTATTCATAAGATAATAATAAAATGGAATACTGTTCTTAAATGCATTTTCAGATTTAGTTATTGTTATATTTCACACTCTCCATGGTTCATGCCTGCTCCATGATGTGTTGTAAGATATGATTTTGCATTATATGAATATGTATGTGTATTTTGTTTTCCCTTTTTTCATTTTACAAGGTACATTCTCTTCCTTTTGTTGCACTTTTTCATTTTAGTAGATTTCCTTTTTCTATCTCCTACTGTAGATACAATGAGAATGTGGAAGGTAGCAGTGGGTCATTTAAACTTTTATTATTTTTCGTTCAGTTGAATTGAGTTCTTTGTTAATCGATTGGATATTGGGTTTTAATGCTAATCTGTTCCATGGATTTGTATGCCCTTCTCATCAATTTTGCATTTGAAATTATGCTCTAGCAAATGATTCTCCCCTTTTTCTTTCCTTTGTGTCAGGGAAAATGAACAAGATTCCTAGTCTGCTAATGAATTCCCATTTTTTTTACAGGCTTTCTCTTTTGTTACTTGAGTTATTGTAGTGAATCTGATTAAGACTGTTGTTTCTGAATTTCTATTTCCTTGAAAGTGGTTATTGGTGATTCTTATGAATCCATTAGTTGTATCTATATCGACATCAGTTGCTTTGCTTCCATTATTTGGATTGTTAAGTTCCCAAAGATTGCAGATAATTTTTCCTGCCGATCCTGCTGAAGGTACAGCCTGGCTAGTTGAGAATTATATTCTGTGTGTTGAAATGACATATGGAGGGAGGTGGGCTCCTGCAGTACATCATTATTTGAGAGAGATTTCTTGACCTCTGTATCAAATCTTACGCATGTTTCTAGTTGCAAGATAGGACTTGAAAGTGGCCTGGTAATTTGCATTGCAAAATATCCACCTAGATCTCTTATAGATGAAATTATGACTGTAAACATAGGACATGAATCTGCAGGATCATTTGACTTGTCTACTGCATAGATATATTGTTTATCTGCCATATATCTTCTGTATATATCAACTGAGCTGGATAAGGGATATATGAGTTGATGGTTGGTCAGAAGCGAAATCCTTTAGTTTGAATTGTCAAGCTTTTATGAAGGTTGATTATTTGTATCTGAGTTGTGCTCTGAGGCTATTCTGATTTGTTGGATATTAAGTTTCGTGAGGTAGGTTATATACTTGTTTTCCATTGAGGTTATTAAGGCCATACTGAAGCTTTTCCTTAATTCCTAAGATTTATCTCAATCTGGCATTGCAATGGTTCTTAGATGAATATCCAAAAGTGAATAATATTTGGGATTATATCATGTTCTAGCCTCAAATGTTCCTATTGATTGTGTATCATTTGACTGATATTGTTATTGGGAACTATTGTAGGGTTAGTGTGTCTTGGATTATTGGTGACACCAACATGGAATTCTTGTGTTGGTGTTCCCTCAGCATTGCTCTGGTATGGTTCTTAAATCCCATCTTCTGATAATTGGTAATGACATTGTCGAAAGGAGTTGTAAGGTTTACTGTTGTTCTGGTGATACAAAGGACGCCATACTATTTCAGGATCGGATCAAGGGCCTTTTAAGATAATCCTCTTTTTAGTCTCTTATAAGAACATACCATTTATTTATTTTCTAAGCTATTGCTTAATCTTGGTAATTGTTATAAAATGGAAGTCTCATTTATTTTCCTTTTTTCATGGGCTGCTTTGAGATTGAATTGCCAATGTCTTTACTCTCTCGTATTCTTCTTGTTTTGGTATAACCTGAAGAATTTTTTGCAAATCTTACCTTTAAAATCTTTCTTGATGCCTCTAATGTATCATTTACTGGTTATATTTTGTCTATCAAGATAAGCCTTCTTGAAATTTTGGTCTTGGTGCTTTGCCCTCATATCTGTTTCGTCGTTTCTTCTCTCTTTGAAATCGAAGTATTTTATAGTTTGCCTTGAAATCTGTATTATAGTTTCAATTTATTTATTTATCTTTTTTTAGTTGTTGAGTACTCTTTGAAGTGGGATTAACTGTTGTAATTAAACTAATGTCAACATGTGCCTCAACGTTATCTGAAAAGTTTCCTATGCTTTGTTGTGTTCCTAGATTGGTTCCTTTAGGCTTCAGCCATTATTTATTTTGGCAGAGTGCATGCAATGTCTGATTAAAAAAGAGTACATGTCAGCACATGGTGTGCATAATATTTAGTTTAAGTGATTTTCAAAGGGTAAATTTAGGGAGAAACTGGTTTGATTTATTTTTTAAGTTAGTCTGTTGACGTATTTCCCTTAGATTTAGGTAAATTTTCTTGTACTTATTTGTGCTCTTGAATGTTCCAAGTTAGATTGTTTTCATAATTTCTGAAAAAAAAAATGTTCACATTACAATTAAAATCGAATGTCACTCATTTGATACATATCAGGTGATCTGAGCCTAATTATATTGTAGGATAATATTATTCATTATGCTGGTTGCCTTTATTCTTAGCTTGATGCTTCTTTTAATGCATCAACTGGATGTTTGGCTAGATATAACTTGGCATACAACACTTGAGTATTAGACTTGTTGCCTTATAGTGGCCATGGACTTTGGATATTTTTCTTTACATTTATTAAAGAACTTGTATAGTTTTGCGGTTCTTTTCGTACCCATTCACTTCATATAGGGAGAGGATGGGCTTCTGCTGGAGTAACTCAGTAATTCCACCAACCAGTACGGTATGTAGGTGTCTGAACCCCTCTCAATATGAATATACAATGCATCAATCCTTGTATATATGGAATAGTCTTTTATTGTTTATGAGCTGCTTTTGTGTTGAACTTTGTGCACATCTTTTTTTCTAGTTGAATATATCGATATGCATATCCTGCTTTTCTCCTTGCTTGTGCATTCAGCCATCCAACAAAAGGTTACCTTGGTTCATATGAGGAAACAATTTTGTGCAGAATCGTATCAGAAATCCAGCAATGGCTGGAGGATATCCTCAGCAAGGCTACCAAGCCCGACCTCCATCTGGCTGGGGTGCCCCTCCTGGTGCTCCTCAGATGCAGCAACCTGGTTATAGCTATGTGCAGCCTGGATCCTATCCTGGTCCTTCACCCCAGTATAACATGTCTCAGCCAGCTTATGCTGGGTATTCTCAACCTAATGCCACTGGTTGGGACCAGACGGCTGCCCCACCAAGTCAGCAGACAACTCCAGGAAGTGGCTATGATTACTATGGCCAACAGCAGACTCAACAGCAGCAGCAAGCCCATGGTGGTCCTTCTGGTCCAGCTGATAACTCTGGTTACAATTACAATCAACCACCAGCTTCTGGATATAATCAACAAGGGCAAGGCTATCCTCAGGATGGCTATGGTGGTGGGTATCACGCACCTGCACCTCAACCTGGCTATGGTCAGCCTCAGCCAATTCCAGGATATGATCAGCAGCAAGGTTATAATTCTGCAACTGGTTATGGTAATGTGGCCAACCCAACACAAGAGGGGCACACTACCTCCTATGGAGCTCAAGGGGAGACTGGTCAAGCACCACCTTCTGTCCAGCCCTCTGCGATGGGTCAGCAAGGATACAACACTCAGCAGCCTAGTCCAAGCCCTGCAAGTTATCCACCTCAAGGATCTAATCAGCCAGCGTATGGGGTGCCCCCAACTTCCCAAACTGGTTTTGGGAGTCAACCACCGGCCCAGTCTGGCTATGCCACCAATTATGGACCACCACAGGCTCAGAAGGCAGCAGCCAATCCACCAGTTTATGGGCAAACCCAACAGTCCCCCAGTGCCCAAGGAGGCTATGCCCAGCCTGCTCCTGTGCAGCCTGGTTATCCCCATTCTCAGCAGCCGCCTGCTCAGTCAGGGTATGCTCAAACAGATTCCAGTTCCCAGCGAGCCGCACCATCCAGTTATGGAACAGCAGCTGGTCAGCCAGGGTATGGGGGACCTTCACCTTACAGTGCACCAACAGTGACTCAGTCAGGTTATGGGCAGCAGCCCCCATACAGTGGCTCATATGGTGGCGGTTATTCACAGCCTACAATGTATGCTGCGGATGCAACTCCAACTTCTCAGCCTGCACAACAGAGTGGGGTTGCCAAAACATCTCCCCAGAGCTGAGAGAGAATGGACTGTGGTGGGTGGTAGGCCACATTTTGTTGCTGATGAATTTGTTACCCGTTAGTCTTTTAGGTTTTAGTATTTGTAGTATTTGAGAGAGCATTTTCAGATGCAGATACTTAAAAAGTAAGGATTTTTGTTTCTAGTTGTTGATTTTGCGACTCTGGTTATGTTTAGTCTTAAAAACTAGAACAACTTGTTTTGTGGCTCAGGCTGCTCTATGTTGGGTTGTATTTCATGAGCGCACACGAGCCTATATATAGCTTTGTGCTGTTCATTTTTATTTGAACTTGCAGCAGGGGATGACGGGTGTTCATATCTGATTTTAGGGGACAGTTTTTTTTTTTTTTTCTTCGGCGATTTATCTTATAATTAGTATATTTTAATTATTCTTACAAAAAAACTTTCTAACTTTATATATATGTATATATAATTAGCATAGTTTATATTAAAAATATTGTTTTGGAGAATTTGTTTTGAAAATATATTATTTTAAAAATAAAATTATTAAGAATTTTTACATGCAATTGAATAAGTTAGAAAGTTTTAGTCTTTAGAATAATTGAGATTTGATTTAACCTGTTTGTAGCCTGCTTACAAACAAATTTACATGGTTTAAACTCAAAGCTTGAAATGGAAACTTAAGGTGCATTTAGTAACTGCGTTTTATTGAATAAATGTTTGTTTGGGATTGGAATATATTTCTAAATATATTTTAAAAATAACTTTAATATATAATATTTTATTTTTAATTATTTTAAAACAAATTTCAAAAAAAATTTACAGAAAAAACAGAATTGTTTTTGGAAAGAGTTATTAAACAAGGTCTAAATTTCTCTTCTTCCTTAATTTTTTATTAAAGAAAAAAAAATTGTCTTTCCTAAACTATTATCAAATTTTATTTATCATTTAAATACTTTTTTATTTTTTTATTTTTATAGAGCATCAATATTGTTTATCATAAGTTTCTTAGATATTTAAATAAGAATATATTTTTTAGATGTAAGTATATTTTATTAATCTTATCATATTATATGAATTTGCATGAAAACAACTGAAAATATATAACAAATAAATTGAAAAAGATAAAATGGATAAATGATAAAAATAAACAAATGTGAGAACTTACAAAATTTATTTTCTATTTGATTTATGATTTGTAAATTAAGAGTCTGTTTGATAATGATTTTAAGAAGCATTTTTAATTTTTATAATATTTAAAATTTTTTATCAATTAAGTATTAAAAATACTAAAAATGTTTCCTAAAATTACAGTCAAACAAACTCTAAGAGTTTGTTTGACTGTGATTTTAGAAAATATTTTTATTTCAAAGATAAAAAATTTTAAGTGTCAAAAAAATTAAAAACACTTTTTAGAATTATTATTAAACGTAATTTAACTAATGATATGAAATTAAATGAGTCAATGTTAAGAAAAATTCAAGGTTTCAAACCACGCACGCACACAAAATAAAAAACAAAAAATTAAAAAAAAATTCAATCATTTCTACAATCACACTTCACGCATAATTCAAACAAACACAGCCTTGGCGACGTGTACCAAGGATCCAATGACATGGCAAAATTTTAGTGGTCACTTGATCACACCGCAGAGAATTTACTGGAGGGAGCAGCCAAGGCTATATAGATCTGTGAGCTTGAGAGCTGCCATAGACGCATAAAACCCTATCGGTCTCTCTCTTCCTCCCTCTCTCTCTCATCAACTACTGAGAAACTTCAGGTATTAAATCTCATTCCTAAGATTTATAAGATTTATAATTACCGATTCGTTTGTCTATTGGTTGGTGGTTTGATTAGGGTTTGTGACTTGAGCTATAAGATTCTTGAAATGAAGGTCTGATATATTGTTTAGTAATGATCTAATGTGTTGGTTTGATGAATGTAATCCATAAATTTCGTTTGCTGACTGTTTGTCGATAGTTTCAAATAATTTAATTCACAAATTTCGGGAACTGACTGTTCATCGATAGTTTCAAATAATGTAATCCACAAATTTCGTGTACTGACTGTTTATCGATAGTTTCAAATCTTTGATTCATTGTTGTCCGCAGCTTGATGGCTTGAGAACACATTGTTTATTTTTGGCATTATAGTGTTGTAACACTGATTTTTTTTTTTTTTTAAATGGATAATGGAGCTTCTGTTGTTGTTTTTTTTTTTTTTTTTTAAAGAAAATGTATTGTAGATAAAAGGTTGTTGTTGTTATATTATATAATTATTAGAAAATGCCCGAAAATGTGTTAGATTTGGTGTCAAATCTTCCTTCCTAACCCCAAAAGTTGGGTACCAAATTTTTTGTTCAGGCACCAAATCTTATGGATCCCGTGTTAGTGTGGAAATGAAAATGTTATTTGTGAGAAAATTTCCTTTTTCAAAGAATTGAAACAATGATGAGTTTGTTTTTCAATTATTTTCAATTGTTAATGTGCACGTTTGAAGCATAAAAAATAGTATTGTAACAATTTCTAAGAATGATTCCTTTTTTTTTTTTTTTTGGGTAAATATTTTTGAAAATGTGTTGCAAAACTTGTTTTCTATGTTTGGTTTTTTCTGTTTTTGAAAACAAAGTCTTTAAGTGAAAGTCAAAATAAAACACTCTTAACAATAAGTGCTTTCCCTCATTTTCTCCACAAAGCATATGAATGATTTCATATATATGGGAATTTTTTATGGTTACAATATCTGAAACAGTGAATGACTGTCTTCTTAGGTGGGAATTCATGGCTACCAAACTTGTTCAACTGCAATCCAAGGCTTCCCAGGCCTCGCAGTTTGTGGCCAAGCATGGATGTGCCTACTACAAGCAGCTGATGGAGCAAAATAAGCAGTACATCCAGGAGCCGCCGACTGTGGAGAAATGCAATCTTTTGTCGAAACAATTGTTCTACACTCGTCTTGCCAGGTTAGTTTATCAAATTACTTCAACTATCTATATTTCAATTTTCTTGGTCATTCAATCAAACTTGCTGGGTTCATTATACTATTTTGCTTTCAGTTTTCCTTGATCTCTTATGGTTTGGGACTGTAATTTTGATGATTCTCAATTGTATTAAAAACCTAAGAATTTGTGCTTTGACAAGTGTTATGTTTGGCTATATATTTGATTCATTATGCAGGTTCAAAATAGTTTGCAGAAAATATATCTTAGGGCTCATGATTAGAATGGACTTTACAGTTTGATCTCTGCATATATCGGCAATGTTGCCACAAATGTGCACTGGCTGAATTGGACTGAATCTAGACTCTCGGAGTTTTTTATTTTTTATTTTTGATAGGTAAAGCAATTACAATTATACACAAAAAACAACACCCTCATTTCATTTACAGCCCAAGCTCTGAGAATTTATTTTTGTTCCAATTATACACAGGCTGTGTAATGACCGGGTAATTTAGGCCACGTTGGAAATTCTAGTTTGAAAAGTCTTCTTTTGTGTGGTAGTTGAAAAGTAAATAAAGAAAAGTGTTTGGAGAGCACTTGTTAATTTTGGATTGGTGAAATTTGATTTATTGTGTTGGTCAATTAGACGAGTTGAAAATTTTGTGCCACGTTAGCCTTATGGTAGAAAATTTATTAGGATTTTAGAAATTGAAAATTTCCGGAAACGAAAAACGAAAATGAAAATGAAAAGGGAATTAATTAAAATTAATTAGAATTAATTAAGTAAAAATTAAATTAAATTTATTATTAATAAAATTGAGAAAATTAAAATTTTAGATTGATGTTTAATAAATTAATTTGTGTGTTATAAAAAAAAGAAAAAAAAGAAATGAAAGTGGAAATGAAAAATAAGCAAATGAAAATAAATAAAAGAAAAATAAAATTAATTCAAATGGGCTTTTGGGAGTGGGCCGTAGCTATGTATGGGATTAAAGGCCAAGAAAAATAGGCTTGTGTGGCTGATGGTTGAAATAAAGAAAGTGGGCTTTTAAAAAAAAAAGAAAAAAAAAAGAAAAGGGGAAGGAGTTGGAAAAGTGGCAGAACGGGAGAGAAAGAGAGCAGTGGGGGACTGTGAAGAATTTTCTTGTCGCCGGAACTTTGATTGGCCGTTTGGACGACTGAACGACATCCATTTGGAGGGCCGAACGACGTCCGTTTGGAGAGCCGAACGTCGTCCGTTTCGGCTCAAATTTTGAGGAGGTGTTCTACTCGACGAGAAGAACAATTCTACGGTGGCCGATCGTGATTTTAACGGTCGAATTCTTAGATTTGTAGTCGATGAACCTAACCCTAAAATTTTAATTAAATGCGTTTTTCATTGAAAAAAAAAATTGTAAATCTTGTCATTATGAGTTAAGTAGGTAATATTGGTGTTGTAGGAACTTTTTTGAATGATTTGGAAATTTTTTGGAATTTTGTAATTTTGGGAATTTCTTTTAGTTGATAAATAATTGTTTTGGGTTGTTAAAAATCATTAGAAGTGTGGAAAAATTCCGAAATTAGGGTATAATTTCAAATCTAGTGATACTTGAATTTTTGAGAATTGGTTGGAATACTTTCGGTAATTTTATTGTGGAAAATTAATTATTTTCGAATATTAGAAATTATTAGAATTGTTGGAAAATTCCGAAAGTGTGGTATAATTTCAAGTTTATTGATATGTGAATTTTTGAAAATTTGTTGGGATATTTTCGGAAATTTTAATGTGAAAAATTTATTTTATTGGATTATTAGGAATGTTGGAATTGTTGAAATTATTGAGAAATTTTGGAATTGTGGCATTCATTTGCATCATGGTTATGTGAAGAAAGGATAAAAATTGTGAAAAGTATATGAAATGGAAAAAAAAAAAAAAAAAAATGAATTAGTGATGAAAAAGAAAAGCCCGTGAGAGGCGAATTAAGAAGGGAGAGAGATCCCTAGGGTAAAAGACCCAAAAGTTTACCCCGAGAAGACTCTGAATGGGGAGTGTATTTGGGTGCAGACACGTGTCTTTCGGTGAAAGCCTGAGAACGATAGTGCATTGTATGACTGTGTGTCACATGTTCATATGCGTTTCATTTAATTGTTGAATGTTGTGGAATCGTGTATAATATTAGATATTAAATTATGTGGCTTGATTAATACTATTGAAATGTTTCTTTTGTGTTATTTGAAACTTAGTAATCCCCATTAACCCCTTGGGTGTTAGGCACCCTACTGAGCAATATGGAAATGCTCACCCCTTCATTTTTATATCTTTTTAGATGTAGATATCACTCCTGAGGATCCACAGGTGGGACAGGGAGGACTTCAGGATGCTCCTGGAGCGGCCTAGTGGAGCGTGTCATTTTTATTGTGTTTGTGGTATTGAGACTTGTTTTAGTAACTATGAACTATGGATATTGTAAGGAGACCTTATTTTGATTAAGTTGTTTAATTGTGAACTTTTAATTTTGGACTGTAATGATAATTATTAAATCTTGTTGTTTTTGAGTAGTGTTTGGGATATTGCAGTGGGTGAGAATTCTAGTGGGACGTACGTGTAGAAAAAAAAAAAAAAAAAAAATCTAAGTGTTTTGGTTGATTGCTAGTGTGGAATAGGTGGAACCCTTAGGATCAAACCTTTGACTTGGGGTCATGGGCCCAAAAAAAAAAAAAAAAAAAAGCTGTCACGACCCAAATTCCGGGCGACCCAAAATTTGGCCCATGACTCCAAGTCAAAGGTTTGACCTTAAGGGTTCCTCCTATTCCACGCTGGCAGTCAATCAAAACACTCTGATTTTTTTTTCTACACATACGTCCCATTAGAGTTCTCACCAACTACAATATCTCAAACACTACTAAAAAACAACAAGATTTAATAATTATCATTACAGTCCAAAAATAAAAGTTCACAATTAAAAAACTTAATCAAAATAGGGTCTCATTATAATGTTCATAGTTACTAAAACAAATCCCAATACCACAAACACAATAAAAATGACACGCTCCACTAGGCCGCTCCAGGAGCATCCTGAAGTCCTCCCTGCCCCACCTGTGGATTCTCAGGTGATATCTGCATCTAAAAAGATGTAAAAAGGAAGGGGTGAACATTCCACATTACTCAATAGGGTGCCTAACACCTAAGGGGTTATTGGGGATTACTAAGTTCCAAAAGAACATAAAAGAAACATTTCAACAACATTGATCAAGCCACATAATTTAATCTCTATAATTATATACAATTCCACAATATTCAATAATGAAATGAAATGTATATGAACGTGTTACACACAATTATATAATGCACTATCTTTTTCGGGCTTTCACGCACCATCTTTTTCGGGCTTTCACTGAAGGATACACGTTCGCACCCAAATACACTCTCCATTCGGAGTCTACCCAGGGTAAACTTTTGGGTCTTTTACCCTAAGGATCTTTCTCCCTTCTTAATTCGCCTCACACGGGCTTTTAATTTTCATCACTATTTCATTTTTTTTTTTTTCCATTTCATACACTTTCCACAATTTTCCACATAAAATTTTTCGAAAATATCCCAACAAATTTTCAAAAATTCACACATCAATAAACTTGAAAATATACCACAATTTTGGAATTTTCCAACAATTCTAATAATTTCCAATATTCGAAAATAATTAATTTTCCACAATAACATTACCGAAAATATTCCAACCAATTCTAAAAAATTCACATATCACTAGATTTGAAATTATACCCTAATTTCAGAATTTTCCCACACTTCTAATAATTTTTAACAATCCAAAACAATTATTTATCAACCAAAAAGAAATTCCCAAAATTACAAAAATTCCTACAACACCAATATTACCTATTTAACTCATAATGACAAGATTTACAATTTTTTTCAATGAAAAACGCATTTAATTATAGTTTTAGGGTTAGGTTCACCTATCACAGATCTAAGAATTCGACCGTTAAAATCATGATCGACCACCGTAGAATTGTTCCTCTCGTCGAGTAGGACACTTCCTCAAAATTTGAGCCAAAATGGACATTGTTCGACCGTCCAAACGGCCGGTCAAAGTTTCGGCGACAAGAAAATTCTCCATGGTCCACCGTTGCTCTCTTTCTCTCCCGTTCTGCCATTTTTCCAACTCCTCCTCCCCCCTCCCCTCTCCCCTTTTTTTTTTTTTTTAAAAAGCCCACTTTCTTTATTCTAGCCACACAAGCCCATTTTTCTTGGCCTTAATCCCATCCATAGCTACGGCCCACTCCTAAAAGCCCATTTGAATTAATTTTATTTATTTATTTATTTTCATTTGCTTATTTTTCATTTCTCATTTTTTTTATAACACACAAATTAATTTATTAAACACCAATCCGAAAATTCAATTTTATTAATAATCATTTTAATTTAAGTTTTACTTAATTAATTTTAATTAATTCCCTTTTCATTTTCGTTTTCGAAAATTTTCAATTTCTAAAATCTTAAGAAATTTTCTACCATAAGGCTACCGTGGCACAGAATTTTCAACTTATCTAATTAAACCAACACAATAAATCGAATTTCACCAATCCAAAATTAACATGTGTTCTCCAAACATTTTTCTTTTTTGACTTTTCAACCACCACACAAAAGAAGACTTTTCAAATTAGAATTTCTAACGTGGCCTAAATTACCCAGTCATTACATCATATCACTCCTAAGGATCCACGGGTGGGGTAGGGAGGACTTCAGGATGCTCTTGGAGTGGCCTAGTGGAGCGTGTCATTTTTATTGTGTTTGTAGTATTAGGACTTGTTTTAGTAATTATGAACTATGGATATTGTAATAAGACCCTATTTTGATTATGTTGTTTAATTGTGAACTTTTAATTTTGGACTATAATGATAATTATTAAATCTTGTTGTTTTTGAGTAGTGTTTGGGATATTGTAGTGGGTGAGAACTCTAGTGGGATATACGTGTGGAAAAAAAAAAAAAAATCAGAGTGTTTTGGTTGATTGCCAGCGTGGAATAGGAGGAACCGTTGGGGCCAAACCTTTGACCTGTGGTAATGAGCCAAATTTTGGGTTGCCCGAAATTTGGGTCGTGACAGGCTGACCCAAGTTTGGCAAGTTTGGCATCATATTGGCTACAAATTTTGGAGAATGACTGAACTTTTTTTTTTTTTTTTTTTTGTGTGTGGGTCTCCTTTTCTTAGGTGCCTTTGATATACTTTTCCTTGCATATCTTTTATTTTATTTGTGGGTGGTGTACTTGTGTGTATACTTTTGTTTGCTTATTATTATTTTTTATCTTTTATTTTATTTTTATGGGTGGGTAGTGTACTTGTATATGTAGTATTCACACATCATATAGCTTGATTAGTCCAATTTGTACGAAGGTTTTCAACGTTGAAGCCTTGGGTTAAAGTTGTTATGTGAGCTTGAACCAATCTGTTTCATATGCTATCTCTGGGGAAACTGCTAAAAAAAGATTGCTAGAAGGAAGTAAAAAATCAGTAGGAGAAAATATATGGGACTCGAGTAAAAATGTTCTATTATGCTATGTGGATGTTTTTAGATGGGATATTCAATTCAGGTCATCCAAATCTTGAGCACATCTTGATACACACAAGAGGCTGAATTTGGATTGGATGGTTTGGATTGAGATCAACCTTGATTGAGCTTGGATTGGTCTCTATACTCGACTGAGTTTGGGCTTGACAACTGTTACTCCTAAATACCACCTGTTAGTTAGAACTCTTGTTCAATCATCTTCATTTAATGGAGGCATTCTGTCATCTTGCTCATGCTAATGTCATATTTTGACTGACATTTTTTCTGCTTGTTGGATAGAGCTTTCTTGATGGTTCTAATTGTTCATTATGAAAAACATCTGGTGAAGAAGTGAATTATGTGTTTGTATTTCATGTTATTAATTCATACTCATTAGCATTATGTTCTGGATTCCTTTATGAGTGCTTTTAGATATGGTTAAACTGTTGTGATGACTCCATAGATCTTTCTGTTGCTGTAAAAAATATCAAAGAATATTCTCTATGTTTCATTATTTATACCCAATCATTCAACTGAAAAAAGATTTGCACTTTCTTTTGGATGCCTTTAGGCGTTGAATGGAATAGTGCTTGTGGTACATAATTTTGATGAGGATGCATCAGTTCTTTTCTGTTGTGTAATTTCTTTTTCATTCCTCTCATTATTAGTGAACTTTGTGAATATTCTTGTAATTTATCCTTGTTGAAGCAATGGATGTAGTTTTGTATGACAGAAGAAAACCTCAACCAAGAATATGATCGTTTAAAAAGAAGCCAGCTTTGTCATGCAATCTCGTGAAATCTGAGTACTGTTGCCTTAAATGAATCTGATTAAAAGTTATACACAACTCTAGATAATTTGGGCTAAGAAATTCCTACCAAAACAAAATGCACTGTTTCCTCAAGCAATTCAATGTGGACTCCTTTTCCTTTCTTGTTCATGTTAAATCATCAATGATTAGTTTATCTAATTGACTTATTGGTACAGTATTCCTGGACGCTATGAGGCCTTTTGGAAGGAACTTGATTGTGTCAAGCAACTGTGGAAGAACAGGCAGGAGATGAAGGTCGAGGATGCAGGCATTGCTGCTTTGTTTGGGCTGGAGTGCTTTGCCTGGTTTTGTGCTGGTGAGATTGTAGGACGAGGATTTACATTCACCGGCTACTATGTCTAGGTATTGCATGAAGAATCACTTGTGCGATCACACTGATTACTAAGTGCTGCATCAAGGAGAATCATCTTTGGATTTGAATCAATCTGATGATGCTCACCATTGGATATATTTTTTCAGTAACATGGTTTAGTTAATTGAGACCGTAATCCTACATGGCAATTTCTCCTTTTCATTTGTTTTTCCCCAAGAATTGCGATACTGATGAGTCAGAGGAACATCTTTTTTTCTGAATAATTTCCCTGTCTGTTGATGCATTTAAGCCAAATTTGGCTGAGGAAGGTGCCTGGTGTTGCAAGCATGTGATATCCGAACAATTCCAGATGGGGTATGATTCATGTAGAGGCTGAATGTGTTTGATACTACTACCTATTTGCTTACCTAAATGGTATACGCATTAATAATGTTTCTGGCTTTCTGCACACTAAATTTTTAGTAGCATCAGATCGACCAGCGTGATGCCATTTTGTGGTAATGTGACTACTACACATTGCATATATTTTTGCCATTTGTTATGCAATCTCCATGAAGATCCAAAAATTTCCAGAAGACTACATTGGTTTTTTCTTTGCAACCTACAATAGGGTTTGGTTTGTTGCAGTTGAATCAGTTGGAGCTCGATTAGGAGTGATTTTAAAAGGGTTGAAAGCGCTTTTTAACGCTCGAAGTGGAGAATCACTTTGAAGTGATTCTATCACCTTTTTATTATGTAATATATTGCCAAAAATACTAGAAACTCTTTTTTTTTTCTTTTTTTCTTTTTTTCTTTTTTGTAAAAATTTATATCCAAATGCCAAGCCATTGTGTTTCTACTGAAGCGGCTTCTAATTTTTAACTAGAATCAGTCCCAAACAGGCTCTTAGTTGGGGTTGCACTTGGTTTACACACCAAACCTTAGCTTAACAATTAAGGGGAAATGAGAAGCTGTAATACATTTGGCAAGCGTTAAGGGCCCCTGCAAAATGCAAGATACCCGACTGGTATATATTGCAATATTGTTACACACTGCTGTCATATTCATGCCTTCCCAATAAGGCATAATGTATAAAGATATTATACTGGAATCAAATATTTCACTAATCACTACTATTTGCCGGTGACACAAGTTACATCCCAAAAATCTCATCTTTGGTATAAGCAAAAAAAAAAACAAAAGAGAAAATATTTGAGATTCTTGAATAAGTGTATCAGTAATGCAAAAAAACTGTGTTCTTATGTTTCATCTTTCATTCTCTGTAAGGGCTGCCTGTGTCAGAGTATGATGGAGTCCCCAATGGTTTAGTGTGTCCTAATATCCTTCAAAGGAGCTGGTTTTTTAACATTGATATCATTTTCGGTGACAAGAGCAAAACAAATGCTAAGATTGATCCGAAGAACATTTTTATAGCATAGCTCACAGGATCCATGTTGACTTCCTTAGAGGTGCTCTGTGTTGTCATGGCCTTTGCCGCAGGTAGAGCTTCTATCACAGCATCTGCCAGATCTGTGATGAAAGAAGAGGTGCAACCCAGAGCAGGGACTCGGCCCCAGTTCTCGATTCCAGATTCAAGAGCCAGGTGCTTATACTCCATGTCAATCTCTTCAAGTGTTTCTATGTGTTCGCTTACGAAGCTGGAATTTGAAAAAATTGGAGTAGCAAACATGTTAAACATACTGTCTAAAAATTTTCTTAAAATGATAAAATCACATGGGATTTGCTTCCTAAATTCAAGAATAATGTTTGGAACAACTACTAGACCAAGGTTAAGCCATGACTCATGTAGATAGTGCATTCTAAAGACATAATTAGCATCTGATCATAAAGATTCACATTTTGATCCACCTTTCACCCCATCATGCAGACCAGAAAATGTTACTAGTTGCAAACTGGTCACAAATTGCAGATGGGTCAAAGTTCATTCATACTGAAGCCAAAACAACATATTAACAATTAAGGCCTCTACCAAATACCAAATGATAATCATTATAAGCTCAAGACTAACTAAAATCTCCCATAAACTAACACCCAGAAATTGAAATGGGAGTAATGATGTGGAAGTATGAAGCATGATGCAAACTGAAGACAAGAACAATCACAAATTCTATTTTAACTATTAATGACATACCTTACTGGAACAGCAAGGAGACTTTTTACACCTTTTTGGCCAAGCTCAACAAGAACTTCATCAGTGTATGGTTTCAGCCATTGTACAGGACCAACTCGACTCTGAAGAAAAATAATCAAATTGAAGGAGTTGAGCAACACAAAATAAACTTAGCCCCTATGTTGAGGAGGAGAAGAAAATCAACAGTTCAGCAGAAAGTAGAGACATCAGCCTGACATAGAGCTGATAATCACGCAACACTTGGAAACAGAAACTTGAACTTAAGAACTCAAATTTTATGACCAACCTGGTATGCGAGCGTATGCTTATTGCTGATTCCTCTAGCTTTCAACTCTTGCATGATTAAGTAGATGCACTCCTCCATCTGATCTCTGTATGGATCTCCAGCATCCTCAACATAACTAACGGGTACTCCATGGGCACTGAAGAATATCATCACCTAGAATTCCCCCAAAAAGTTAGGAACTCATTTGTTACGGCAGTAAAACTCAACTAATGGTGCAAATAATAAAGTTTCAAAGAATAATATTATGGAAAAAGAAAACAAGATAACGGGAACAAAACCCACCTCCTTGGGCTTAGAGAAAATCTGCAGCTCTTCCTCAATCAAGTCAGCCATAGAGTTGATATAACCTTGTCGTTGATACCAGCATTGTATAATAGAAACAGGAAGCCTTGACAGATATGCATCTTCCCTGGCAGATGACTCAAAATTTAGAGGATTTAATTGAGAAAAACAATTTCGATTAGACTGCAGAAAAGGATACCAACTGAAACAAGAATTAACCTGAAGATGCTTTCAAGAACACGGATGCTTGACCCAGTCGTAGAAATAGAGAATTGAGGATAAAGTGGCAGCACAACAAGCCTTGTAATCTTGTCTTTCTTAATCTGCCACAGATAATGAAGAAATTTCAACCATAATGAAGAATAATTTTAAGAGAGAGGAGGCACTTTCTTACTGAACTTTGGATAGCACTAGAAGACTATAAAATCAGCGTAGATATCCTCCATTCTATTAATAGAACAAGCAAAAGTAGGGCTATGTTTCTCCTAAATCAGCAAGCTTTGTGGAACTGAATTTTTTTCCACATAACTAGGGATTGGTACAAGACAATGATCATTAGCCTTACAGAACTTAAGGACTCACTTGCTCAATTGCTTCCTCAGTGAATGGGTACCAGTAACGCATGCCAACATAAACATTTACATGCATGTTCTTTGCTTCCAAAGCCGCTTTAATTGCATGTGCCTGCAAAAAATACCTCGGACTATTAACCGGACCAGACTAACACAAACATGCATAAAATACACAACATGATATCTGAAACATGGTTGATTTCTGCAGAAGTATAACAAATGATGCCAATAAAGATCATAAAAAGGAGAATAAAACGAAGAATTTAACATGAGCAAGCATCTCCTACCTGCTCATCGGTGATTTTTCGCAAAGGTGAACCGCCTCCTATTGCAGCATACCCTTCTTTACTCTTGGGAGCACGGATCACAGAAATTAGTTGAGCCAATGGTCGCTGGAGAAACTGGAACAGCCTTGGAAGTCGAATAATATCCTGCATCAAGGAATTGAAGACATTAATGTGACACTTAAGACTTGAGACCTACTCATGTTGGTAGAGAAAAATGCTAAAGAAAAAAAAAAATTGAATAACGTACTGGATCAGCAAATAAATTGAACAAAAATGGTTGAACATCATGAAGTGTCTCGGGTCCTCCAAGATTCAAAAGCAGCACTCCAACCTTTTCTTCCACAGCATGTGTAGGGGATTCCACAGCACTTCCAACATAAGTGTATGCTCCTGCAGATGAAAATGTTTGCCCAACTGGATTTCTCTTCTCAATGGAGTTCAAAAGCTGTGATCCCTTGAGACCCTCAGATGAATAACAGTGTGCAGACTTAAACGATCTGGTCTGAGGGCATGACCTGGCAATAGAAGTACATAATTGGAACTTTAATTTGATGGAATAAAATACTGACTAGACTGTCATGTGTTATAAACTACAATAAACTATATTAATGTGATAGGCTTTTCGTGCTCCTCCATTCTGTATATTTCCTTCATGGGAAAAATATCACAGGTAAGACCAAAAACAGTGGAAAAATTCTCTAAAAACCACCTTAACAAACATTGCCTCCATAGACTCATTTTTTATCATTCTCTTCGTATGTTTTTGTTAAGTGAAAAATCCAATCACAAGGCATTGTCAAAAACCCTGGCGTTGACTGCTGATGGAGCTGAGAAAAAAGAAGAAGAAGCTTGAGTTTTGTGTTTCCCAATTTATTAATTCTGCGAGATTAGGTCATTGTCTCTAAACCAAGTGGCAGCATTACATAAATTAAGTAAAACCCGTCATTCTTCCAGTCCCAAATAATGCAAAAACCAAACCCAAATCTTAATCTCTTGTTTTTCTTACATTTTCTCAGCAACCGAACAGAGTACATTCATCATCCAACTCAGACCTGGTATTGACACAAGTCACACAATCCTCCATGTGACTTTACCCCGTTGAAAGGTTAACACAAATGAAAGTTTTTCCTTCCCTTTTCCCTCCCAAGGGGATGATCTGCTACAAAATTTGTAGTCCTGATGAAGCAAGGATTTGATCATAGGTCTCATTCACAAACCCATTTCCTTTACCAGGGTAGCCGCCACCTTCTCCAAACAAGGATATTCGAATACAACTTTTCATGGTTGTCTCAACAATGCCTTCAATACAATTCAATATTACGAATAGCCAATAACAATTGGTGTTCTTGAATTGCGCATCTCGCGCATCATATCACACAATAGGAATTAATCAAATAAAAAGCAACCAATAATCCATCAAACGAAAAATTAATCACAATCCACCCCCACCCCCACCCCACCCCCCACCCAAAAAAAGAAAAAGAAAAGAATCGATCAATATTTGATTAATTCCTGATTCATAAATCTTCCAAATTCAACAAAGAGAAAGTGATTGAGAACTGCAGAAATGCTTACATAGACGATTTCTGATTAAAGTTCCGATGATTCAAACCGTAGACTTTCCCATGGGGGAGAATACCGGAGCTTGAAACTGCCTCCATGGCCGAAATCGAATACCGAATCTTCGAGAAATGAGGAAAAGTGAGAGATAGGTTGTGAGGAAATGAGATTGGGATTTCCAGGGCTTTCGAGTGGAGTGTTGAATTGAAAATGTCAAAAACGCTGATCGCAGTTCCACCAAATCCTCCCTGTCTACTACGTAAATAAAAAGACGTGTGTGCCAAGTCTTTCAAACCAGCTGTTTCGGAGAAGTTTGGTGGAGTCGTTGCCTTTTGACTTCTCTGCTTTGTTCTTTTTTTTTTTTTCCTTTAATTTTCTTTTCCAGTTTTTTTTTTTTTTTTTTTCTCGGCAATCAAACAACGATTTTCCGTCGGCATTGTCTAAAATACAAAAAAAAAAAAATTCCAATTTTAAAAAATAAAATTGAGTTTTAAGTTTTAACTTTTAGCCTCTTTAGAAATAAAATTGGTCCTGTGTACGGACTCGGTCCAAATGACTAGGCCTAGTCCAGTCCACACCAGATCACACTCCCCGGTTCAAGACCGAGTGTTCTTTTTTGTAATTTCACCACCCTCTTTCTTTTAGGGTTTGCGTAGACCTTTATAAATTCGCATCCGATGCTCCACTGCTGCCAGTCGTAATTTCCAGGCCTCTTCTCTGAGTTGGGTTCCTCTGCTTTGCGCGAATCTGCAGTTCTTCGAATCGGATTATAGGGCAAATCCGATGGAACTGCAAGCGTATTCTGCAGTTTGGAGCTCAACATTGGCACCCATATGCCGCCTGGTAATCAAGTTTGCAATCTTTTTTTTTTTATGCCTTTTGTTTGGTTTATAAGAAAACGGAGGAAAAGCAAAGAAAAAAATGTCTTGAATCTTTTGATTTTTCTTGAATTTTTTTTCCTTTTTCTTTTTTATGTTTGGGTTTTTGGTTTTCGGCGTAATAGATGTCTAGAAGTTGAATTTTTTATTTCTCTTATTTTCCTTCCATTTTTTATTTTTTATTTGCAACCAAGCGGATCATTAAGCTTTTGGATTCGTGAATCTATTTCATTTATTTGTCCTAGTTTCATCCTAACATTTGTTACTTTTTCCTCTGTTTTCTCGGCAACCAAACGGTCCATTAATATATCTCATTTCCTTATTTGCGTCTCAGTCTTTTTTTCTTTTAAAAGATGAGTCATCCATGACCCAAGTTTTAAAACATTTTATTATTCCTGCATTTTCTCTACATGGTAGCTTGGAGTTTTCTTTCATTCTTATGGATGGATTTGATTATCAGGTACAAAATGTGCCTGAAATCCAACTGCATTTCTCGTTGTGGCAATGAACAACGAAGCTAAATGAATATGTGAATCTTCTGTAGAAAAAGTTCTTCTGATGTGCAGTCTGTATCTTTATTTCTAACCTCATATCTGCTATGATATATCCTCAATTGATAGGATAGCAAAGCTATTAATTCTTTAGGTAATAAGTTTGGGAAACATATGATCATGGAAATTGTGGATTTAAGCTTGACAGATGGTAGATAGATTGGATTAACAAAGTCCAGTAGTGTTACTACATTCAATTTGGATTAATTCACCTGTGTTGTGAAATGGTATGGTATTTTGATCTCTACAAGCCTTACTTCTTAGGGGATCAAATATAAACTCAGTCACGGCTCCATATCAGAGTCAACAGCGGGCACCATTTCATGGTGACCTGACTGCCGCTTGGAGCCGAAACCGACTCTCCGGAGGAAGACTTTTGTGAAATTCACTGTTGTTTCACGATACAATACCCGGATACATTTCCCTTCCCTCTGTAACTGGATTTTATCCGTATCTCTCTCTGCTTTATTTTGGCTGTGAGGGTTCATAGTTGTATGTTTTATAACCCGGCACAATAGACACGGGGACTGGGTTCACTATGGTAACCAGCCACCTTTTGCACGGTGCCCAAAAAGAGCTACCTAACACGATTGGAGTGAGCTACAATTTTTTGCCATAGTTCCCTTCAAATTTAAAGTAGCTAAATATTTCTTTCCTTGCCCCATTTATTTGATTTTTCATGGATTCAGTGTAGATGCATTTCTTTGAATCCTGGATTACAAAGTTACTGGTTTTGAAAAGTTAAATGGAAAGAGTAGAACCTTACATAAATATGTTGAGAATATGTTGATTTTTAGACTACTTGTCTATGCTTGCCGGGCGGGTGGTGGAGGTCTCCTAGAAGTATTAGTTTGACAACTAATTTTAAATTTCATATATTCTCATTTTTAAATAAAAAATATTTTTTCCAAATGATATAATATAATCTTTTTATGGATGGCTCCTGGTATAAAACCAGTGGGTATATTTTCTTATCTATTGAAGAAGCATATATCTTGTAGGATGGCACTTTTTTTGGCCATGGATTGGTGCAAAATCCCCATGCAACCACGTTAATTGATGGACTTTTTATGGTTATGTTCATAATTTTTGTTTAATGAGGAAAAATACTTGCCTAAAATATATGATCCTTTCTAGGGCTATTGTTTTATTATTTTTATTTTTATTTTTATTTTTATAGTATGATAGAGAATTTGAATATAAATTTGATAGAAAATTATTATCAATAAAAGTTGGTTCATTTTTGAACTTAATCGTGAAACAAGTGGTCATCATATTGTCTCATGTTCCAAGTTAAATGAACAGACTCTTTTAAATATAAAAATATTTTTTTTATATTTAATTTCTTTGTGAAAAATGTAAGAAAAAATCAAATAAAATTAAAATTTTATATAATTTAAAATTATTTAATTTTTACATAAAAGAGAAAAAGATGTGAAATTAGTTTGCAATCATGTATAAAAATAATTTATAAATACTAAGGTGTTGTTTGATTTTTGGTTGAATAGAAAAAATTATTTTTATTAAATTAAAAGTAATTTGATATCATTCAATACAACTAAAGTGAACTTGTTATTAATAAGTTCATTGTAGTTATTTAATTGAATAAAAAAAGTTAAATATTTTAATTTTTTCTATTTAGTCAAAAAACAAACACCATCTAAATCTAGTTTTTATTTTTCTTCCTATTTTCTTTCCTTCCTCCTTTCTTTTCTATTTTTTTCCCTCGTATTTTTCCTTCAATTTTCCAAGAACAAAATATAAATCATATATTTTCAAATTCTTTCTTTTTTATATAAAAGGAAAAAAAAGAAATAAATTTGCCATGGAAGAAATCTTTTATTAAATTTAAACTTTTTGGCTCTTTTATTGTTTTTTTTTTCATCTTTTCCTAATACTTTATAAGAAATAGATGATATAATAATAAGCAAATAAATTTAGTATCCCTAAATTCTTAAACAAATAATGTGATGATAAATTCTTGTAATAAAAATTTATAAAACTAATTTGATCCATTCTTCTTTTAATTAATTATCGGATTATTGGTAGTCCAAGTTCAGTTTAAAAGTGTTCATTTTTTTCTTATTACTTTACTTTAAAGACAAGATAATTTTTTAAATTGGCTGAGCTTTAATTGGATCCAAGCCCAGTCCAATGTCAGCCACTTCTCCTCAGGGTTGGGCTTCGGCCCAAACAATAAAGCACACCATATGGTTATTGAAGTACACCCACGACCCAGTGGCAAATACTTCTCCACAGGAGGTCTTTTCAGTAATTTCACATTAAACCCCTCCGCATCCCTCCCTCTTAGGGTTTTGACATCTCTCTATAAATGGACTTTTATTTAGGGTTTTTCTCTCAATCTCATTTCAAGGTATGGGCGTATAGCTTACCATTTATGTCTGTCTAGGCCTTCTGCTTTTCCTAACCCTTTGTTTGGTTTCTGAGAAAACGCAGGAAAAGAAAAAAAAAAATCAAGTTACAATCCTACACTTCTCAGAAACCAAATAGGGATCTTTCTTCAATCATATACGCATCCTGTAATTTCTGGTTCTCTGATTTTCTTCAATCTCAATGCTAAAGTTTCCGCAATTTGTGCAGATCAAATGGCGAACGTGCCTGGACCGTTGATATGGGAGATAGTGAAGAAGAATAACTCGTTTCTTGTGAAGGAGTTTGGAAATGGAACTGCAAAAGTACAGTTCAGTAAAGAGACTAACAACCTCTGCAATGTTCACTCCTTCAAGCACTCCGGTAATAAAAGTTCATAGATCTGTTTTTGGATTCGCTCGTTTTGAGGGAAAGTGGTTTATAAAAACCTTCTGGGGAAATAAAGTATTATTTGATGTGCGAGTTAGCACTGAGAAAAGGGGGAAAAAGAAAAGAAACCGAGTTATTAATTTAGATATCTTTTTCATTAATTTTTGGAGCCTAAAAAAAATCCATTTTCTCAAACATAAAACCCATAAAATTTTATTTTCTTTTGTTTTTCTCAGTTTTTTCAGCTACCCAACAGATTCTCTTAAGTTGTGAGTCGTGGGAAAATTAGTCATGTGTTTCAGAAAATTATCTGTATCCACTTGAATATTATTATTATTTTTTTTGCTAATTTTTCTTGGCTTCGGAAATTTTTAGGACTAGCAAACCGCAAGACAGTTACAATTCAGCCCGGAGGTAAAGATCTGTCTGTGGTACTTGCAACTTCAAAAACAAAGAAACAAAACAAACCCTCAATTTCAGTTCAGAAGTCAGTAATGAAGAAGGAGTTTCCTCGAATGGCAAAAGCTGTTGTGAATCAGGTATTAGTTTTCTTGGAAAACCAGAAGTTCAACTGAATAGATCACTTTAAGCTATTATTTGGCTTGTGCTAGGCGTATTTTCTGAGTTAGAAGGACATAAAACAGTCTTCAAGAATAGTTTTCAAAGAGGGTCTTATTTTCTTTAATTTCATTAGCATCCTTGTGTTATGGGATTCTTAAAGAATAAAGTTTCCTTGGTGCTTGTCTTCCAAATCATTAGTTTAGTGTAGGTACAGAGTTTTTGTCTTGAAATTTGGACATCCAAAAACAATTTGGTCAATGATTTAGTGTTTCTTGAAACTACACTTGGAAGAATTTGATGCAGTGATGAGAAGCTAACATGTAAGAAGAATCCATATTAATTGGATCTTCAATGAAATATTCTTGTTACGCTTGGCTTCTGAGCTCCTTCTGAACCCCACATACTTTTAAGTGGATAAGATTAGGATTTTGCAAAATTGAGTTGGATTTATTTGACTGAATCCCATATGTGAGAATTGCTAATCACAGTGGGAATTTTTCAGTGTTTTCATGTTGGCTTTTGCGGCTTTGACATAATGTCTCATTATTTTATGGTTTTTTTACATGCCATTTTAATGTCTATGGTGCTTATGGACGGTCCAGTGCTAATTAGTCAAGTAATTAGCACTTAACATAATCATAAGCTAAATTAAATCGAGTCATGTTTTTTATTGCCATTCCCTTAATTACACGAGGGAATGACACTAAATGTGGCTTACATGCAAACTCCTATACATATTGTTTTAGGAAGTCTTTTAAGCTTTCTTTTTTCTCTTTAATGTATGTCTTAATCTCAATCAGGATTGTTTGTGTTTCATGTTGGTTTTGGTGTTTTTTAATTACCATTCTGTTTAATTTCAGCAGTATCCTCGGTGCTTATTGACGGTCTAGTGCTAATTAGTTTTTCCCCCTTTAGCACTTAACATAATCATAAGCTAAATTAAAGTGGCCATGTTTTCTATCTTCTGTCATTCCTTTAATTACACGAGGAAAGATGGTACAAAGCCTGGCTTACATGCAAAGTCAAATTCTTTCATAATAAAAATAATAATAATAATTATTATTATTATCTCTTTTTCTTGCTGTGCTATACGGTATACCCAGCCACCCCAAATTAGTATGTAAAATGATTTAGTATGATGACATTCGAATGTTACAAAGTTTTTTTTTTTCATTAATGGCAGGTTTCAGATAATTATTACAGGGTTGATCTAAAGAAGGCAGCTCTTGCAAGGTTGAGTGCTGTGCACAGGAGCCTCAAGGTTGCCAAATCTGGTGTGAAGAAGAGGAACAGACAGGTTGTCTAATTCCATGCTTGAAAGTGAAACTTCAGGATGGAAGAGGACTATTTTGAACTTTGTCCTTTTTTTGACATTCTAGATAGTTCTAGTCTTTAAAAAGAATTTTCTTTTCAATGTATTGCAAAGAAATTTTTCCTAGATTCCAATCTATAAAATATTAAATAATTCTCTACGTTCTGCCATTTTTGTGTTGATAAACAAAATGTTGTTAAAAGCGAGCATGAATGCCATCTTTCCATGGTGACTGAGCCGGTCAGACTTAAAATTGCTAATGCCTGCACCATTACTATGAGGATGCGTTTGGAATGAAGAAAAGGAATGTGAATAAGTAGGGGAATGGAAGTGAATTGCAATGAAAGAGATCGAAATTCTTACAAATTGGGTTTTAGGTTTTATGACAATAAATTATTTTTTAGTTTCACTCTCATTTCTAATTGTAATTCCAAAAGCAGTAATGAGGAAGATTTCTTATTCCAATGCTTCTAAGTGAAGATGATTTCCAGCCATTCCAAACATGCCCTTAATTGAGGTTACTACAGGAAATGCAGTTGTACTGAGGTTATTTACTCCAAGTTTTAGGCGAAAAATAAAGGCATGAGCCTGTGCGCATTTTGCTGCATAATAGTTTACAGCCATGTGTGGGCAATGGCAAAAAATAGTACTGATTGCTTTGGCGATTTGTCTAGTATTTATGTCATAAAGCCGGGGTATTCCATCTTGAGGTAGAGCAGCTTACCTTCATAAGCCCTAACATTCTAACCAGACTAAAAGCAAAGCATCTGTTGGATATTGTAAAACAATTTGATTAGCCTGGGGCTTCTCAGTTCAGATATATATCTACAATAAACTGCATTCAATGATACTATTTGTAATCCCAGAATTGCAGTGACCCACTTCTGGAATGAAAGTTGTTTTTGCCCTTAGATTCCAATGGCAACCAAATTGTAAGTAAACTAAAAAGATACTAAGAGACCAGTGTTGTGACACTACTCAACTATAGCCCTACAACAATTTTAATTTTATAAATACTAACGAATGGAGAGAATATAAAAATTTTAAAAACTTGAAAACTTAAGAATCAATGCGAAACTGGGTGGAGCAGGTTGCCACCACATCAATATGTTTTGAGCTAACCGTTGCCCTATGAACATATGTTTGAACTCGGCAAGAACATAGGAACAACTCAGAAGAATGAGTTCATGCAACCAAATAGTTTGGACATTGTTTCTCATCTAGCATGTCCCTGAACATACTGAATAGTTTCAGGAATGGAAACACTGAGAACATGCATGGGTGGGGGCAAGTAGAAATGCAGATGCTTCACTGTTAAAAACACAATGAGCAAATAATATGCAGGCCATAACAATGGTTTAAACTATATGATGGAAATTGAGGTATAAGAAAACAGTGAAATATAGGAAACTGATGGGTCATTTCTTAAGCAGGTTGGCATTGAGAAGCATTTGCAAAATTGTATCTAGCATTTCAGTTTTTCAATTTTGTTGTGTTGATGCTGATGAGGAAAACTGTTTGGGAAGCCAAGCAATGAACCTACTAGCTCTTTAGAGGGCAAAATAGAATAATAAGAACTGAACTTTCCCTTAAGCATCAAGGACAGTAGAAAGAGTAAAAGGAGACATCTGAATTGGTGAGGAAAGAACCTGTGATCCGACCAAGAAAATTCCAAAGCTCAAGCTGATTGGCAAAGAAAAGTGTTCACACAACAAAGCCCATAAATGACAATAGAAATAAGGTAAGGGTGTAAACCTTAGTCAAGAACTCATCATCAAAAAATGCAGCAGAATTTACAGCTTATTGGAGGACTCTTATTTTAACTCAACTTCTCAATTATATGAATGATGGATGCCTATGTTACTGTATCAATTGCTGCAGCTGCTAGTAGCTTGAAATCTAGAGAAGAATCTACCCAAGTCTTCAAAATGCAAATTTTGAATGAACAGAATCCTTCATTTGGGAACACAAAATGTAGAATTTCAAAATTATGTCGATCAGTTATAAAAATAGATAGTGTTTCATGTAATATGGTTCTCTAGTCTACATCTAAATAATGGAATAACCACCCTCAACCGTCCTCAAGCTGGACCATCAAAATTACAAAATTTCAAATTTCAGTGAAAATCCCAAAACTTCAGAAGAACAAGGGAGCAACTCAACACCCAAAGAAGTAACTGGGTATGATCAGAAGCAACAGGAACAATCAAAAGGGCAAAGTGGGGTACCTCCAGCATCTGACTTCCCAATACCCAACTCCTCCTCTGTGTAGAGGATGAGTCCATCCTCTGTTTTCTTTCTAGCCCGTGAAGGTGGATCTGAAAAATCACCCTCTTCATCTCTTTTACTCTTCTTCTTGTTCTTCAATTTTGAATGCACACCTTCTATCCCCTTCTTCGGTTGCTCTTGCTTAGGTTTCTTCTTCTTCTTTCCCGCAAAAATCTCGTCAATCTCATTGGTGGATTTCTTCACTGCGGGAGTGGGTTTCTCCTCTTCCACATCTGGGCTCTCTTTCTCAGGTGTCTTCCTCTTCTTCCCCGAGAAAATCTCATCAATCTCATTACCAGGTTCTTTCACTATAGGAGTCGGTTTCTTCTGTTCCACATCTGGGCTTGCTTGCTTTGATTTAGGTTTCTTTGCAGAACTCTTTTTAGGCATTGAGTTGTAACTGAAAGCTGCGTACCCACTTCTTCATTATTGCAAAATATACAACAAAAAACAGGAAAATAAAACTTGAATAGTGGTGGAATCAGAAGGGCAATGCCACATCTCCCATTTTATAGCAGCCGATTTTGATAAAATCAAATTAAAATTGATGGAAACAAAAGTTATTTTCTCAAAACAGAAATTCAGGTGCCCTGGAACCAAGGCTTCGAGAAATCAATTTCAAGAAAAATCTCAATTCCTAACAAAATTCAGAAACAAGACAGTAACAAATTTACAAGAAAAGCGATGAAACAGATTTTTTCAGAATACGTGAAGACTAGAGGGATTGCCTGGCCAAAACCCTAAAAGCAACCGAGCCTACGGGAAAAATCCCACTCGGTCAGAGACAACCAAGGCAGAAACAACTTGAGAAACAGAGAGACCACTGACCTAAAATAGGGAAGACTACAGGTCGGAGTTCCGTCAGCGATGTCGTCGGCGTCTGAGAGAAGCGCTCCCACTGAAGGAGAAGAAGGGCACAAGCGCCGCACGCTTGTTCGTTGGAGGGTTTAACGTTGAAGATGGTAAGAAAGCATATAAAACCTTGTTTGGCTTTTAAGCATTTAGCAATAGAAGATGTTGAAGTATTTAGTGATTTAGCATACGATGCCAGTCAAATTTATATTTAGGAATTCTATTTTTAAAATTATAAAAAAAAAAAAAAAAAAAAAAAAACTGTTGTAAGATAAGGACAAATACAATGCAAATCAAAGTAGTAGAGATAAAATATATCTCACTTTAATAATAATATATAATAGGGCAGAAGAAATCAAAGAAGAGAAGTGTTGAGAGAATGAAAGAAAGAGAAGGAGAGAATGAGAGGAAGATAATTTCTTTCTTTTCTTGGGATGCCTTTTACATGGGGTGTAAAAAGTCTTTTATAGGCTTTCATAATATGAACTCCCATTACTCATCTTAAAGATGAGTAAATGGAGTTTATAATGACCATCAATGTAGTCATTCACTTCTTCATTTACAACACTCCCCCTTGAATGACCACCATATTAAAAGAATATGCCTCATTAAAACCTTGCTAGTAAAAAACCCTATGGTTGTGTTTGGTTCCCGAAAAACACTAAGGAAAGAAAAAAAACACAAAGGAAAATGATTTTTTCATGTTTGGTTGTCCCATGAAAAATATAAAAGAAAATCAAATATAATTAAAACTAATTAAAAACTTATGTATTTTAAAATTATTTAATCTTTATATTGATGAGTTAAAATAAACAAAATGAGTTTGAAGTAACAAAAAAAAAATAATTTATTGATTTTTAATATATTTTTTATTTTCCTTCACTTTTTCTTTCCTTCTACTTTTCCTTTGTATTTTCTTTCCTTTGCATTTTCCCTCAAATTTTCCGGGAACCAAACATGGCCTATAGGAAAAACCTAGCAAAGGAAAAAGAGTACAATATTCTGTTCTTGGTATATTAGGACTGTCTCGTTAAAAACCTTACCAGTAAAACCCAGTGGGACAAAACCTAGATGAAGGAAAAAAAGAGTACAGTACACTAACACCCTTTTACAAGCATACTCCCCCTCATGTCAACATCCTTGAGTTGACGCATTGCAATCCTGTGTATTAACTTCTTGAATGTTGAGGTTGACAATGATTTTGTGAATAAATCTACTAGATTATCACTTGAGCGTATTTGTTGCACATCAATTTCACTACTCTTCTGGAGTTCATGTGTATGAAAGAATTTTGGTGAAATGTGTTTAGTTCTATCTCTTTTAATATAACCCCCTGTTATTTGTGCAATACATGCAACATTATCTTCGAATAATATTGTCGGGTCACCTTTGATAGAGGAGAGTCCACATGATTCTCGAATATGCTGGATCATAGATCTTAACCATAGACATTTACTACTTGCTTCATGAATTGCCAGTATTTCTGAATGATTTGATGATGTGGCCACCATTGTTTGTTTGACAGATCTATATGAAATAACAGTACCATTGCAATTAAACACATACTCGGTTTGTGACCTACCTTTATGTGGATTTGAAAGATATCCTGCATTTGCATATCCAAGCAATTGTTACTTTGATTCCCTTGAGTAAAATAGACCCATATTAGTAGTTTCACGAAGATAACGCAATATATGTCTGATACCATTCCAATGTCTTCGAGTTGGAGCGGAACTATATCTTGCTAATAAATTGACAGAAAAAGCAATCTCTGGATGTGTACAATTGGCAAGATACATAAGTGCATCAATAGCACTATGATATGGTACTTCAGGACCAAATAATTCTTCATCTTTTTCACAAGGACGAAATGGGTCTTTTTTCACATCAAGTGATCGGACAACCATTAGAGAACTTAAATGATGCGCTTTATCCATATAAAAACACTTCAAAACTTTCTTAATGTATGTTGATTGATGTACTAAAACTCCATTTGGAAAATGCTCGATCTGCAGGCCTAGACAAAATTTTGTTTTTCTAAGATCTTTCATTTCAAATTCCTTTTTCAAGTAATTTGTTGTTCTTGTGAGCTCGTTAGGAGTTCCAACAAGATTTAAGTCATCAACATACACTACAATAATTACAAATCCGATTTTTGATTTCTTAATGAAGATGCATGGGCATATAGGGTTATTCACATACCCTTCTTTTAGCAAGTATTCGCTAAGGCGATTGTACCACATGCGTTCAGATTGTTTTAATCCATATAAGGATCGTTGTAACTTGATTGAGTACATGCTACGAGACTCTATACTATTTGCTTTAGTCAATTTAAATCCTTCAAGGATTTTCATGTATATATCATTATCCATGGATCCGTATAAATATGCTATAATAACATCCATGAGACGCATATCCAGTCCTTCTGAGACTGCCAAACTAATTAAGAAACGAAATGTGATTGCGTCCATGACGGGAGAATATGTTTCCTTGTAGTTAATTCCAAGTCTCTGCGAAAAACCTTGTGCTACTAATCGCGCTTTATATCTTATGATCTCATTATTCTCATTGCGCTTTCGTACAAATACCCATTTGTACCCAACAGGCTTTACATCTTCAGGTGTTTGGACTACAGGTCCAAAAACTTCTTGTTTTGTTAATGAGTTTAACTCTGCCTGTATAACTTCTTTCCATTTTGGCCAATCATTTCTATGTCAGCTTTCTTCCACATTTCGTGGTTCAGGATCTTCATCATTTCTTATGATATCGGAGGCCACTTGGAAAGCGAAAATATTGTTAATAACAATATTATTTCGATCCCATTTTTCTCCCGTGTGTACATAACTTACTGAGATCTCACAATTTTCAGGTACCTGTACCTCTTCAGGGGCTTCTCGTTTAATATGTGCCTCTTCAGGGGCTTCTTGTTCAATATGTGCCTCTTCAGAGGCCTTTTGTTCAATATGTGCCTCTTCAGGGGCTTTCTGTTTTATTTGTGCCTCTTTTGGGGCTATAGATTTATCAATTTTAAACTGATCAGTCATTTTGATGGCCTCTTCTAGAGTGCCAAGTTTTTCTTAGGTTCTCATCTTCCGGGGAGTTACATTCTTTGAGCCAACAAGTCTACCACGCTTCAGGCGTATCTTAGATTCATTTGTTAACTGTCCTACAGGGACATCAATCCGTGCTGGAGAATTTGCAGCCGGGATATGTGATTTTGTCATTTTCTTTGTATCAATGAATGCATTTGGTAGTTGATTTGCAAGATTTTGCAAATAAATGATCCTTTGAACTTCCAGTTCACATTGATTTGTATGAGGATCAAGATGGGACATAGTAAATGTCTTCCAACTAATTTCTCGTCGTTCTTCAGGAATCGACTTTTCTCCCCCTAATGACGGGAAAACACTCTCATTAAAATGACAATCCGCAAAGCGGACTGTAAAAACATCGCCTGTCAAAGGTTCAAGATATCTTATGATAGATGGAGAATTAAAACCTACATAAATCTCAAGTCTTTGTTGGGGACCCATTTTAGTGCGTTGTGTGGGTGCAATTGGTACATATACTACACAACCAAAGATTCATAAATTAGAGATGTTTGGTTGTTTTCCAAGCACAAGTTGTGAAGGGGAGTATTCATGGTAAGTTGTAGGTCGAATACGAACTAAAGCTGTAGCATGCATAATAGCATGTCCCCAGGCGGAAGTAGGTAATTTGGTTTTCATTAGTAATGGTCGAGCTATTAATTGGAGACGTTTGATGAAGGATTCTGCTAAACCATTTTGGGTATGAGTATGAGTAATAGGATGCTCAATATTTATCCCTATTGACATACAATAGTTAATGAATGTTTGAGAAGTAAATTCACCAGCATTATCAAGACGTATTGTCTTGATTGGATAATCTGGAAATTGTGCTCGTAATCTGATTATTTTAGCAAAAGCAATGTTACGTGTAGAAAGGAGACAAACATGTGACCACCTAGTAAAAGCATCTATTAAGATCATAAAATAACGGAATGGTCTACATAGTGGATGGATAGGCCCACATATGTCCCCATGTATTCTTTCTAAAAAGACTGGTAACTCAGATATGACTTTAGTAAAAGATGGTCTGACTATCAATTTACCTTGTGAGCAAGCAGCACATGAGTATTCATTGGGCGAAAGAATCTTCTGGTTCTTTAGTGGATGCCCATGTGAGTGTTCGATTATTCGACGCATCATTGAAGACCCTGGGTGACCTAGCCTGTCATGCCAAAGGACAAAAACTTTTGGGTCGTTGAACTTCTGGTTCACGACAACATATGATTCAATAGGCTTTATAGTTGTATGATACAACCCAAAGGAGAAAGCCGGAAGTTTTTCCATTATAAGCTTCTAGCCAGATATAATGGAAGTAATGTAAAGATATTCTACATTATCTTTATTCATAGTTTCAATATGATATCCATTTCTGCGGATATCTTTAAAACTAAGCAAATTTCTTCTGGATTTGCTAGAATATAAAGCGTCATTTATATGGAATCTAGTTCCATTTGGTAACGTTATGTTTGCTCTTCCAGAGCCTTCAACTAAGTTTGTAGTACCGGATATGGTACTTACATTAGCTTTTATTAATGTCAATTCGAGGAAATTTCTTTTATCTCGAAGAATTGTGTGCGTGGCCGCACAGTCTGCGAGACATACATCATCCTCATTCATCTTGAGACCAAATAACACATGGATTTCAGATATAACTAAAAAAACAAGGCATAATGTAAATATCAAAAGAAAATCAGATGTAAATATAAGACATAATAATATATTATTTCATATATAAAGTAACATTAATCAATGTTAATTTTCTCATCATTTATCAAATTGTCTGTTTTTTCATTGGGACCTCCAAAGAAATCAATGTCATAGTAGGTTAGGTCCAATCCATCACCATCGATAAAGTTCATATTTATCTCTTTTCCTTTTACTTTTATTGATGTTTGGTAAAGGTCAACCAAATGTTTGGGCGTACGACAAGTACGCGACCAATGTCCCTTCATACCACATCTATAACAATTATTCTCATGGTTTTTAGGAGGTTTATCTTGTAAACGCTTCCCATTTTCTTGTTTTGCCTCAATATTGTTCCACTTCTGGTAGTGCAGTGAGGCTTTCATTTTTTGAGAATTATTACTATAAGAACCATAGTATCGGGGATTTCTTCCATGACCACGACCACGTCCTCATCCTCATCCACGTCCACGAGTTTCAGACGATATTGCATTCACTTCAGGGAATGGTTCAGATCTAGTTGGACGAGACTGGTGATTTCTCATCAAAAGCTCATTATTTTGTTCAGCAACAAGAAGACATGATATTAATTCAGAATATTTTTTAAATCTACACTCTCGATATTGCTGCTGTAGAAGCACATTCGAGACATGAAACGTAGTAAAAGTTTTTTCTAACATGTCTTCTTCTGTGATTTTTTCTCCACACAACTTTAATTGAGAGCTGATTTTGAAAAGTGCGGAGTTGTATTCACTAACAGTTTTAAAATCTTGCAACCTTAGGTGCATCCAATCATATCGAGCTTTTGGGAGAATCACAGTTTTCTGGTGGTCATATCTTTCCTTCAAATTATTCCATAGAGTAAAAGAGCCCTTTACCATAAGATACTCATTTTTTAAACCTTCATGGAGATGATGGCGAAGGAAAATCAATGCTTTTGCGCGATCCTGGAGGGATGCTTGATTTCCTTCTTTGATCGTAACTCCAAGGTTCATTGCATCAAGATGTATTTCAACATCAAGGATCCAAGATAGATAGTTCTTTCCCGAAATGTCAAGTGCCACAAATTCGAGTTTTGTGATATTCAACATTGTCAAATAACTTCATATATATGACAAAACAATATTATTAGAATCAATTATAATAAATTGATAGCATTTGTATAACTTTGATTATAAACAAAATCAAATAATTTGTTTATAACTTTTAACAAAACAAATCAACAATAATATAAATATGTAAAATTTTATTCTATATAAATAACTTCAAGTTTAAGGTACGAGAATTACCTTCAAAGCAATTCGTGCTGATAACGTGTTGTAAAATAAGGACAAATACAATGCAAATTAAAGTAGTAGAAATAAAATATATCTCACTTTGATAATAATATATAATAGGGCAGAAGAAATCAAAGAAGAGAAGTATTGAGAGAATGAAAGAAAGAGAGGGAGAGAATGAGAGGAAGATAATTTCTTTCTTTTCTCGGGATGCCTTTTACATGGGGTGTAAAAAGCCTTTTAATATGAACTCCCATTACTCACCTTAAAGATGAGTAAATGGAATTTATAATGACCATCAATGTGGTCATTCACTTCTTCATTTACAACAAAAACTATATTTCTAAATTTTTTATTTAATTAAATAAGCTATATTTAGCAGACATATGAAAATATGAACTTTATAAAATAGATTTTTTATAAAAGTAAGAAAAATGCAAATGGTTCATTTTCTTTGCATCAACCCTTACATATACATCTAAATAAGTATAAATCTTTCTCATCTTTCGATTTTTTTCTTTTATTTTTTTACAATTTTTCTCTCTATATATTTTGAAATCAAGCATGGAAGCAAAAGCCCTTTTGGCATTCAGAAAACTATTCCATGTCCATCCACCATACAGTGCTTATGACAAGGGGAAAAGAAATTAATAGACATGGCCGGCTTCCACCGTCTCTTCCTTTATCAGCAATATCAGTGAAAGTACTAAGTTATGATAATACAACAAGTAGCATGCAAAAATCTCAGCATTCTTCCGCATTATGCCAAATATCAACTTTGAAACTTTGGTCCTCTCATATTAAGCACTACTTCTTTGTGAGTTTGTGCCGTTTATAATCCAGGCATTGGGAACTGGGTTGCGAAAGTTTCGACTCTCCTCTGCAAATCCGACAACTGGTCTATCAAAGGGAAATCTGGGGATGTTACAAACTTCATGAAGTCTAGGAGCTTTGATCCTGAAACCGATTTTTTTGCTTCAAGAGATAGCTGCACGCCCTCGTGAATGAAATCTGCAGTTGCTATGAATTCCTTCTCGGAGAATCCCCTGGTAGTCATAGCAGGTGATCCAATGCGAATGCCACCAGGCACTAGGGCACTCTTGTCGCCTGTGATTTTAACATTTGGAGCAAGTAGAATAAGGTGGAGAAAAGGGGGAGTCAGTGGAATATGAAAGGGATAAAGGATTGAAGTTTACCAGGCACTGAATTCTTGTTGAGGGTGATAGAAGCCATGTCAAGAATCTTCTCCACCCGAGCCCCATCAATACCCTGTTGATGGATGACTCATGGATTAATATTAAACTGAGTGAGTCGCAGGAGAAGAAATGAAATGTGCAGTTGTAAAGAGATTCACTGATATTGTTAAATATCCATCTACTTTTATCATTATTTTGAAGATTTTTCACGATCAAGTAAAAAGCAGCCTCCACAAGTAGAGTATTTATGAGTGGCAAAAAATCAGCTTAAACATGAAAGATTGAAAACATAGCATAGATGCCAGAAACTTACCAATGGCCTAAGATCCACAAGAATAAGGTGGTTATCACTTCCCCCGGAAACCAGGTTATATCCCAATTCGATTAACCGGGCAGCAAGAGCTCTACAGTTTGACACTACCTAAAAGACACCACACAATGCTGAGTTACATGGATAACACAAGTAGAACCAGATTCTAATAATGGAAGGAAAGTGTAGTACCTGGTTCTGGTAAGCCTTGAATTCTGGGGATTGGGCATGCTTTAAGCAGACTGAAAGTCCCCCGATTGTGTGGTTATGAGGACCACCCTGTAAAGAAAAATCATTGCCTTTCATTTATTTCATAAATAGAAACCAGAGAAGGAAATAGAGGTTCACATAAGCAAAAAGACAGCACAGAGACGACTCCAACAAACCTGTAAACCTGGAAAAACAGCATTGTTGATGGCAGATTCTAAGTCAACTCCCAGAACAGAATCTTTCTTGAAGAAGATCATGCCACCTCTAGGACCTCTAAGAGACTGGATAGGATCATCCAAGTTAATTAAGTCAAGCATGTGAAGATTGCAATGGAAAAATATATGCATACACACATGTATAAGGCAAGTTCGCAAATATACCAGTAGAAACTTCCTCCTTTCCAACGCAAAGGATCATTCATACAGAAAATCCATTATAATTCTTGTGGCTACTCATGTGCATTGAACATTATATAGCAAACTCGCAGAAAGAGATGGGCAAATACATACAACAATGGATTTCAAAATAATAGATAAAAGCGTATAAACAATGAACCTTAGTATTAATCATTTGTCTTGACAGTGTCAACCCCTTCATGATTTTCCTCTACAACAATAACTACTTTTTGTGCTATAATTAAGAAATTGCAATGTTCAAGATAGAAGATTAAAAAAACTAGAACAATTTTGCAATCAGTTATTTTACAAAACCAGGGCACCGGTAAATTATAGTTCGCTAAAAATTGAACAAAGACACAGACTATACTGAACAAATCAGGACCCATACAGAAAAGAAGTCTCTACACAATATGCTACACTACAAAATTATCAAATGAGGACCAAGTTAGACAGCTAAAAATGTAAATGCATATGCATAACACTGATAACTTATTCTCAATTTGTCTTACTAAATAAATCAAAATAAGTTAAGAAAACCACAAGTATGATACACAGCATTGGCACAAATGAGGATGAACCTAGTACAAAATAACTTCAAGATTGTTCAATTTGTACCTTGTGTGTTGTTGTTGTCACAATATCACAGTACTCAAAGGGGTCAGCAACCACAGAAGCAGCAATGAGTCCACTAATGTGAGCCATATCCATCATGAGAAAAGCACCAACACCATCTGCAATCTTTCAGAGCATATCAAGAGCAACTAATATTAGATTAAGAAAAAAAAAATAGGGAAAAAAACAAATGGAAAGAAAATGTAGAAAAATACATTTGAATACTTATTACTAAGAGTACTATCATTGAAGAACAAGCATAACTACATATACCCATACCTTCCTCATACGAGGATAATCAAAATCTCGAGGATAAGCACTAGCACCAGCAATAATGAGTTTTGGTCGAAAAAGATTAGCTGTTTTCTCAAGCATGTCATAATCAACAAGACCTGTTTGAAAATTTGTAAACTTCAAATCAAGCACAAATCCAATCACATAAGTAGACCAACTATCCTATAGTAAGTTAAAAACCAATAAAGATGCAACACCTGTAGATTCATTGAGTCGATAAGGCATAGACTCAAAATAAATTGATGTGCCTGATACCCGTCTTTTAGGAGTCATGAAACCATGAGACAAGTGGCCCCCATGAGGTAAGTCCAAGCCCTAAGTATGGTTTAAAAGTGTGATTAGTGTGGATTGATACAATCCAAAACAGTTCCAATGATCAAAGGCAATATTAAGCAAAAAACAACTTACCATGATTCTGTCATGTGGATTAAGAAGGGCAGTGTAAACTTCAAAGTTAGCTGGAGAACCAGACAATGGTTGAACATTGACACCCCACTTCTTTTCATCTAAGTGGAATGCTGCCAAAGCCCTCTTCTGACAGAGAGTTTCCAGCTCATCAATGAACTCATTACCACCATAGTACCTGATGCGTTGATTTGACCAATGGGATCAAGCAAAAGCAGACTGAACGCAAGATCGAAAACACTTCCACGAAATGAACCATGTTTTACCTTTTACCAGGCAATCCCTCAGAATACTTGTTTGTGAGGCAAGAACCAACAGCTTCCATCACTGCCCGGGATGTGAAATTCTCTGAGGCAATAAGCTCTAAGCTTTTCATTTGCCGTTGCTTTTCCTTGTAAATAATTGCATGCACTTCAGGATCAGCTTCATTCAGGCCATGGTCAATAAAATTGACCCCACTACCTGCATAACAAAACATTCCATGCATGAGGAATTAGCGTTCAAGTTCTCCCAAAGAAGGGCTAATGTCATCTGCAAATTTACTTCCAACATAAATCATATGCAAGAAGCAACTATAAACCAATAATTAAAGAGTGACCACAAGTCATCTAGCAGAAGGCATGTACTGTCTTACAGTTATTTGGAATAGAGACGATATATCAAATTCATGCAATTTTCACACAGAGGGCAAAACTCAAAACCACTGGATTGTTTTTTTATTGTATCATGCTATTGCTTTATGCATATGGTTGCAAGCCCACTCCCAACCAGAGCAAAAACAACCCCAATCCCCTGCAACCCAAGAACACATGCATGAAATAAAAAATATCTTTCCAAACAATGTCCATAAGAGTCATGAGAAGACAGCCACATAGACATTTAGAAGATGAAAACAAATTAAATATAAACTGGTGCCAAATATTAATATTCAAAAGAATCCTTACCTCCATTTCCAGGCACAGTGACAGACACAGAGGAAGGTGGCTTCCCAGTAACCAAGCTTCCTTTGATATAAGATCTACATGGCTTAACCGAGTTCAGTTTAATTTGGTGTGGGAACCCATTGACAGTAGACCCATTTGGAGCAAAACTTGACCCCTTAATCCAAATGGGCTGTTGCAGAGAACCCATAGCAGCAGTTCCACAACAAGCCTGCATTCTGGTTTCTAATATGATGCCTTACAGAATTCCTCTGCACTCCAAAAAAAAAAAGTTAAGAACATGGGATTAAACTCAATACATAAACATCAATATGCAAACTTCAAAGCATGCTAAAAATTAGTTCCTCCATTTAAAATACCCCAGGAATTGAAATTCCAATCTCTTTGCTCTTCCACCATTTCAACGGCAACCAAACAGAGCATCTGAAAATAGACCCCAAAGCAAAGGGGTATCTTGCGTTCTCACTTTATAAACAGGTAAAAGGAAGAAGACGAATAATCCAACGCTCAAAAATCTAAACTTCTTTTATTTCTCTATGTTTTCTCGGCAAACAAACAGACCACGAGAAAGTCTAAAAAACACACTCATGCAAAGGGAGAATAAAACTTTCTTGCGATGGAAAATGAAAGTCATTCATGGCACGAAAAACAATATAGAACATAAACCAAGTACAGCATCCTTTCAGTTTAGGAACAGACATAAAAGAACGAAAATTAAAAATTAAAAAAAAAAAACCTTTTTTTTTCCCAGCAACCAAACAGAGGAGTAATAGAACCTTTACTTGAATTTACAGCAATAGAAATGAATACAGGCCTTGAATCAAAGGAAAATGAAACCCACCTCAGAGAATCGAAGTAGAGCTTCCTCCAAAGTGATGAGATGGACTAAAACCCTAATTCTTAAAAAGGTAGCCACGCTACGCTAAGTATAAATAATTATAAATAAATAAATACCACAGTGGGAGCAGCCAGGTGGCGATAAATGGACAATATAGATTTGGATGTCAGAGGCACTGGAATGCGAAAATAGAATAAAACAACAGCAGAAATGCCACGTGGACCAAATTTTCATATGTTATGCCACGTTGACCAAATTGATATAGAATTTTCAGTACTATTGTGGATGATTTTTTTAAAGGAATAAATTAAATATATTTTTGCTCATCTTTAAATCATTTTTTAATTTTGGAAAATTGAAATAGTTTGAAAGTGATTCCGAAAATACTTCTTGAAAATAAAATTTATCCTGGCGGGCTTGAACTTGTGGGTCTTTTTTAAGGAATATTTTGTTTTCTAAAGTAATTTTGTAATTTATTCAAATAACATTAATTATTTTTAAAGTATGAATATTTGCACATTGTATTTATATGGAAAGTCCAATAAATAATTTTGAAAAAACAAAAATTGAAAAGCAAGTATGATACACTTTCTATTTTTATTTTTAAAAATAACAAATATATAAATTTTTACATCAATAAAAAGTATGAAAAGTATAGACTTCACCTTACATAATTTTTAAATTTAAAATAATAATTTTTTTTATAACTCATTTTACATCCAATCCACCCCAAGATTATTGTTACTTTAAAAACCCTACTAAGTAATATTCTTGCCATCAAGAAAAATATCAATTTAATGTAATTATTAATTTATAAATAAATAAATATTTGTTTTAATTGAGAGATTAATATGTTTTTACTATATAACATTTATAAATATATAGTTTTAAAATTCAAAATCGATGGATGTGGTTAAAAGTTAATATCAAAAAACCGACAATACTCTATAAAAATTATATGAATATTAATTATAAGAAGATAGAAAGACCGTTAAAAAAAGATATATGGTATTAAAACTTAATCTCTTATAAGGTTTTCTTTTCATAAACTTCATCAATTACTAATTTATATTTCCTTTAATCTTTAAGAATTTTCCCAAAAAAAAAAAAAAATTATTACTTTATGTGCATTTAACGAGATTATTAATTTAGTATATTAACTTGAGTTTCAACCATAAGATATTATTATTTAAATGAGACTATTAATTTATCGAGATTTTAATATATATATATATATATATATATATATATATATATGATTGAAGATATCATTAACAAATGATTTGCTCACATTTGAGAAATAAGTTGATTGAGTGATCTTCAAGTAAGAAAAGAACTAATTGGCCAAATCATGAGCAGAAATTAAATGGATGAAATGTAATCCAAATGAAGAATACGGACAACTTCAGCAAAAGAAGCTCTATAGAATTCAAGAGAAGTTGATAAAAGTAGCTGTCCCTTTTAACAAGTGAAAATGGAAGATTCAAGTCTAATCTCCAGTAAAGGTTTTGAGTATGGAGTTGGCAAAGTAGAACACTGAGTTAGCTTGTTACTGTGGGTTTTGGAGAAGCAGCAGAGGGTGAATGTGTTCTTCATTCCACATGGGAGAAGCCAGCTCCACTCTCAGCCTTTGTCCTGCGCACAAATGTATATATAAGACCATTTTCAGGGCTATTCTGGGTATAAGCTTATTGCTCCCCCCCTTCTCCTTATTAATTAGAAGCTAATTTCAAATGGGCAAACGACTTTCATTTAATCTGTTACTGGGCTTTAAAAAAAAAAAAAAAAAAGAAATAGTCTTTTGGCTTTTGGAAAAACCCTTATTCTAAACAAGGCCACAGTTTCAAATGGAATTGAGGAAACATTTGAAATTCTGCATTTAAACCATCTAAAAAGAGGCAAAGGGGATTGATTCAGAAGGCAGGATTGGCACCAAATGAAAAGGTTTACTTCACCAAAAAAACAGTTTTTGAGAATAAGTTTTAAAATAGTGCTTAAATTGTTTTCAGGAACAAAATCCTACTTGAGAACTCAAATATGAAAACAATTTTCTAAGCTTATTGAGAAGGGTATTTAACACTAACGTATAATGCAAAAGTTTCCAGAGAGTATTCTTCATTTTTTTCAATTGTTGATTAAAACATTTTACAAAAGCAACTGAAAAGACCTTAAATCTATTTTTAAAAACAATTTGTTTCCAGAATAAGTTATCAAAAAATGATTTTCTATCAAAAGTTTATCAGATGTGTTTTCTAAATTAGAAAACTGTATTTTTAGGAACAATTACCAAACAGGCCCAAGCTTCCAAAAGTTTTTATAACAAGATTAGTCTAATCCAAAGGTTATGCATTTATGCAGGTGCTGACATAAATTTAGCAAGCATAAGACATGAAAAAAGCATGATGTAAAGAACTAATGTATGTTTAAGCACGAATCAACAATTGTTGAAGAGCAACTGAACATTCAAAACCATCCCATGAAGGCAAACAATGACTTACTTGTGATCAGAAGGATTTGGAGTAATTTCATACACAATTGTTGCAACAACATCCCGCTTCAACTGTTAATTCATATTAAAAGAAAATCATCACTTGAAGCAACAACACAACCATGACAACCTATCTTTGGCAATGAAATTACCTGGGTGGCTTCACCCTTCAACCCAATATAGCGTATCTGAGTTGTCTCACCACCAAAGTTCTCAGGAAAGTGCAAAGTGAGACTTGCAACACCTTGAAATCTAGAATACCTGATTCAATGGATTGATACAATGTCATAAAGTAGAAAACAACTGTTTACAAAATGGGAGAAGAGCCCAGTAATATCTGTACAGATAAGCAATCATATTCCCAAGAGTTAGACCAGCCTTCATTCCTCTCCCTTACACAACCTTCCATTTTATCACACTGCTGAGAGCAAGCATTTGTTGTAAAAGTGATCAAATTAATATCACTGGCAGCAATGAGAACTAAAAAAATTCCATACCGATCGAAATAATCTATTCATAACCAATAGCATTTTGTTACGTCAACTAGAATTGAAGATGAGGAAAATTACCGTGTCTGATATTCTAGCATTCCTTGCAAATTCTCAGCCAAATCCCACTCCTTGAGGCAAAACAAACAAATGCTTCATATAGGTCTTAAAAATTATGTCCAAACTCTCTGACAAGCTAAGATCAGGTAATACCTGAATAGGTTGCATACTTTGAGCATCTGAAAAATCAATCCCATCTCGATTAATGAACCTGAATTTCAACAGGACAGACTTAGCTTTTTCCCCCTTTTTTATTTGGAAGGAAAAACAATGAACTATACACAGCTGGTCAAAGAAACATTATCAAGTTCCCTCTTTATGTGAGGAACCCCGAATGAAAAACAAGCTCACTGTTACAATAATTCCATGGGTTCAGAAGGACAAACTTACGCTCTCATCTTGCAAGGACTTGTTCCATCAGCACCACCAACAACTGAAATACTTTTGATCTTAACATCTGATGTAAACCTATCACAATTAATTCCAGAAAATAAATCAAAACACTTTTTCACCCCTCTAGGAAAAATAAAAATAACAATAAAAATAAAAAGATAGCAACACCAACAAATTAACAAATACAAATGAACATTAGTTATTCAGGAATGTATTTCCCTTTGTCCAAGAGTTAGGGTATACAACCACACTAAAAACACTTTTTCGGATGTTGGCAAACAAATAACCAAGAGGACAACAAAATTCTGAGTTTACCAAATGCAACATTACAACCAGACAAATTTCATAAGGATGAAATGATTCACATGATTTTCATCAAGCATGACAAGATACATATCACATCCAATTAGAAATCAAAAATATTGGCAGTAAAGCAATGCAATGAAGGGGAAATTAATTTGAGTTTATGGCCTGCACAAGCATAAAGCAATATCTGATTTTCCAAGGGAAGTGTACCACCAATATATTAAAATAACAGCTAAAATATGAAATCGAAAGCATTAATGAAAGAGAGAAAAACCTTATGATATTCATCACAAGGTTAATTTCTTAATCTTTTGCTTAACTAGTCAAGCCATGCTCTATAAGCAGCATACTTTTGGTAGAAAATAAATATATTGAGAGAAAAAGTAGAGATACAAAATCATAAGCCTTAAATGATGGACTGTCTAGTGACTACAATCTGATATCACTTTAGAGAAAGCCAAAATTTCATGGAAGATCTTGGATTTTGTTATTAGGATCTAGGGTATTCTAAAATTACCTTTTTCATGCTAAGGAAATAGCAGCCTCTAAAAACAACAGAAGTTACCACTTACGGGATGAAAACAAGTAATTCAGGGTCGCCATCATTGCTTTCTAAATGTCCCTGTTACAACAAAGAGGATCATACTTCAAACACCTCGAGACCTCCAAAATTTCCATCAAATAAACCAGGCATGCTAAAATTGGTATTCCCTTATTGCAAAAGAATTGATACCATACACCAACAATTTTGGACCCCAGAATTTATTTTTGGAATAAAAAATTGTTGTGTTGTTCAAAGTCGTAAAAGTAGTAAATGAGTTATATTAAAAAATTATATCATAAATTAATTAACGTATAAAAAAATGAGGATTGAAAAGCAGACTGTCACTAAATAGATAAGGCAAAGGCATGCTCCACATGCTAAACCCACCTCTGAAGAATTCAAACGCTGCTCCCAAGCTTTAAAAACTGACTTAACACTTCCTGGCACAGCCTCGTTTAAAGCAGATACCTGTAAATCCTCGGATAGAAAAGTTGATGTATGACAATGGAAAATATAGGCAAAAAACTAGTCAATAGACATAGAATTTTTTTGACAAACAAACAAGAACCCACTAACATATATCATTAACTGAAGAAAGAAAACAAAGTTAAAAACAAAATGCACAATCACACACATGGAAATATTCATGTCTTGTTAGTTTTCATTAGTAGAAATCGCAACAAAATGATTCATTAATCAGAGAATTCCTGCCCAGTGAACTATTTTCTGAATCAGGCCCCCAAAATTCCTCTCACATGGGCCTCCACTTTCTCTCCATAAGTCCATGAGGCTTAGAAAGTGAGATTCAATAAAAACTCCTTTTTATCACTCATCTATTTCCTATGTGGGACAAAGAGACTTAGGCAATCTTGCTACAGCCTTGTTCTCCAGATCAAATGATCCATTGAAAAGATCCCTTAATTATTTCTTGTAACATCCCATATTTTTTTCCTTGAATGTTACAATGTCCTGGGCCATTGTGCAACTTATTAAAAGATGATCCCCTCAGCTTGCATCCTCCTTATAAATGACACAAAGATATAGAACCACCCAGTTTCTACTCACTGAATGATCAGCCATTTGAGTTTTTTCCTGCATAGTGACAACCAGCCACAATGCAGAGGACAAAAGAGTGTCACATCCTCCTTCTAAAAGAAGACTTTCCATTCTCACTATTATACATTAGAAAAGGATTTCGCCAATAATCTCCCATTGCTATTTCTTCATTTAGTTATGTCAATCCTAAATTGGACCTAATAGAATTTCTTGAAGAACTCTGCACTCAGTCTTAGTATACAATCATGAAGTAACCTCATAAATCCAGGATCCTACTGCATCACCTCAACCAGATAACTGAATTATTTGCCACCATAACTTCCTGGTCAGGTGCTCATAATGTAAGTTCCAAAGCACATATCTCAGATATTCCTACCCATACCAAAATTAGTTCGCACACTTAAGTAAATTTATCTCAGAGCATTAGCAATAAAGATCCCAGAGGAACACCGAGTTAGGGCAAAGGAAGAAAACCAGAAGTCATCCCACACCGGATTTCAGAAGGCTAGTCTTGCTCAGTCCACAACTAGCACCGTTTTACTTTTCCTCAAGTTAACCTTTGTCTTGAAACCACCTCAAAGCAAAAATAGATCTATGGTAAGTAATCTGTTACTGTTTCTCAATTCTCAATGACATAAAAGGCAAGAGTTAAAACTCTAGGAGGCTAGGACCACCCTTCCAATTCCATGAAAATAACATGCTCACCATTGCCTCCTTTGTCACCAATTTACTCAACATAACCAAGCCAACAAAGCCATGCAAAAGCTTTCACCTTAACAACTCTAAAGACGATGCTAACTACAAAAAATTGACCAAGCCAATATGATGGGCTGAATAGAGGATACTCGTTAAATTACTAACATTTTTTTTTTTTTTTGATAGGCAAGAAAGGTTGTATATATACAGCAAAAGAAAACAGTACACTAGAATACACAGGACATATACAACGGGCACAAAATGGGAAGGCCACAAAAGAAATAACACAAAAACAACACTAATCAAGTAACTAACAAATAATGGGATATTCTATTACAATCTATGGACTTCCTAAAGAGATCACACACTAAACATGGTAAGCCCAAATTCAAAGTAGCCAAGAGGAGTAAAACTTTTATACTAACCAAAGATATAAAGCAGTAGCAGTTCATGAGTTCCCAAATTTTAGATTTGGAACATTAACAACTTGTCATACAAATTTTGGGAAAATACAAAGAGCATCGGGTATATTGCAGAAAATCAGAAATAGCAAAGGCGGAGGCGCAGACACCCACTTTCTCCCCTTTACTGATCAACAAGACTGAGTTCCCAACAAACATAACACTGATGAGATGACAATCAGGGAACCCCTTAAAAACACAGCAACAAACAGAAGCCAAGCATCTCAAGGTTCAGATTTCCAATTTATGCAAATGGGTTGTTGTCAAAGTACAAATTACTCATCTGGGCACATCAGAAACATTGATATTAATGCATAAAAATGAAATTCAGCCCAAGGATTTATGTCGCAGTAGTCAGAATGGGTTCTTCAAAACAAATCAAATCAAATCAAATCCTATCACAATACAGTGAGAAGTTCACTACCATTTACAATTTGTAAAAAGGAAATTTAAAAAATAAATTAATGGAAAATAAGAGATGGGAATTCACCTTAGAGAGGTCTATATGTTTGTAGAGAGACCAATCAGCGGCACAATCGTGATCTTCACAGCTGTGGTCGTGTAAGCAAGCCATTGTTGGGTCCAATCTCAGTGCAGGTATAAAGAATTACACAGCAGAAGAACAAAAAAAAGACGAGCCAAGAAAATTGCTTGGAAGAGGAGCCAACAGACGCCTTCGCTTTTTACTTTCTAGAACAATTGTCCCTTCAAAACGCATCGTTCCATTGGAAGGCTAAAGGAGTGATTGGCAGCCAAGTTACCATTCTTTTTGTTTGGACAGTAAGAATTTAAAACTATATGTATAAAAAAAATGGAAGAATAAATAAATAAATTATTTTTATATATTATTTTAAATTACTTTTAATTATTTTTTATTTTTTATAATTTAAAAATAAAATTAAATATAATAAAATTATTTTTCTTAATATTTATTTATTTTTTCTTAATACTTTCTGATTTTGTACACTTTATTTTTTACCTCTGAAGGTGAAACATTAATATTCATATATAAATAAGAAAAATGTTATTAAAAAATTATTATGATAGTATTTTTAATGACCAAGTATTTGGCAGATGCTTGGTTGGATCCATGCTATAAATATAGTTCTACTAAACCCTAAATCCACATTAAAGGAAAACAATTATTGGTTTTTTTCTTCTGAGAAAAAATTCTCAATTATTGAAAATAATTTAAAAGGAAATCACAGAATAATTCCGAAAAATAGATACATAAATAAATAACAAAGGGCATAAACCATGAAGCTGAGAGGAATCATTAGAGGGGTCCGGAGGGGAGTGCAGGGGGAAATGGCGCAGAAGCCAAATCCGCAGGGTGGGAGTCGTGGGAAAATCGATGAGAAGAAAATGGAGGGCATGGAGGCTCAAAGCTCTTCAACATTTGCCTACGTTCTGAAACCCTCACAGTTGTTCAACGAAGACATACTCTTCTGCATCGATGTCGACGCTGAATCCATGGTGGAGATGAAGGTGACGGGATCCAAGGGGAGACCCATCACCAGAATGGATTCTATCAAGCAAGCTATTCTTCTCTTCGTCCATGCCAAGCTCGCCATCAACTCTGATCACCGCTTCGCCTTTGCTTCTCTGGGCAAAACCGCTTCTTGGGTATTTGTCTCTCTCTCTCCTTTTTTTTTAAAAAAAAAAAAATTGTCTCTGGGTTTTTTTTCTTTCTTTTTGAACGATTCACTTCGGCGTTGTTGATTTTTGGAAATTAGGCTTCATGGGTTGCTCTCGTTTTCCCTCTATTTCTGGTTTCTGGTCTGTTTGGTTGGTGAGAAAATGGAGAAAGTAATAGGAGTGAAATTTCGGATCTCTACCACCAAAAGAAAGGAAGAAAGGAACTTCTTATCCTGTCTGGATGAATCTGCTTTTGGGTACTTCCCATTTCCATTTATTTTGCCCATTTGCCGATCCTTGGTTTTTGAGAAAACTGAGGAAAAGAAAAGAACCCCCCTTTTTTTTTTTAGTATTTATGTTGTATTAATCTTGGAATATCCGTACCATGCTCAATTCTAGGCTGGCCGTATCAACCATAGCTTAGAGTCTGTCTTTGTTAGGTTTCATATGTCTACTTTGGATTGAACTTTGATTTTCCTTTGGTTCGCATGTTATTAATTATGACCATGGCTCTTGAACTAGTGTTCTGTGTTGTTTGACTATATATAATGCGCTCATCCACCTAAAACTTGATGTTCTTCTCGACGAAGACAGAAAACTTTTGTACTTACACATTATTCGAATCTTGAGTTTCTCTCTGGCCTAGCCTAACGCTTGATTCTAATTCAATAAGATTGATAAAGAAAAATTCTAATCAATCACATTTTTGCAATTCTCAAATATCAATTACCCATGGGCTTCATTTCAGAAGGGCATAACACCTATGGCACAAAGTGTGCTCTGTGAAAATGCATTTTGAAACTGCATTAATTTTAATATTTTGTGAATTTAAAGCATAAATCACGTTTAGGAACTCTGGGGATCTTGCTTGAATAACTAAGCTATTTCCTTCTTCTTCGTTAAGGGCTGTTAATTGCTATTAATTCAGAGGTGTCTTGTTTCTTCTTCAATATTTTGAAGCTTCAGAGAGAGTTTAGCAGTGAAGTTGATTCTGCAATTGCTGCACTTCGGGGTCTGTCAGTTGATGGCTCTTGTGGTAATGCAGATCTGACCCAGTTATTCCGGGTAGCAGCTCATGAAGCAAAGAAATCTCGTGCACAAAATCGGATTTTCAGGGTGGTAAGCAAAGCGTCAATTCACTCAGTTACTTTTATATTTATTTGCTTATACAGTTATTTACTTATTTCTACATTGAGAAATTTTTTTCATTTATTTATTGCATCTTTGCTTGTGATACAGCTGTATTTGAGAGTGGTAGGAGAGAATGGTTTGGAGTATTTCTTCTCCCAATTGGTTCTCTATGGTATACCTTTTGTTTATTTTTCCTTGTTCTCTAGGTAACATTGTAACTTAGACAGCAAACAGTACTGGGCCTGATGGTGAACGGTGTCTTATTCTCCCTGAGCACATTTCTAAATTCTACACCTATGTCTTTGAGGGAATGAAATCCTATGGTAGTAGCAAATCATACATGGAGTGCCTTCTCGAATATGTACGGAATGGCTTTTGTTGTACAATTAGGAACTGATTTATTTGACTGAAGTGATACAAAAACGAATTATTACTTTCCATCCCAAAGTAATTATTGCTAACCCATCCAGTGCTGGGGGATATGAGTTGCAGTATGTAATATCTCAAACCCTAACATGCTTAGACTAGTAGTTTAACCCAGAAGCTGCTTTTTTTGACATTGTATCTAACAACTAATTTCAAACACATATCTAATAGAGTATCAAAACATTCATACCAAGGCAGGTATTTGGTATTTATGGAATGTTTGTGAACAGTTGTTGAAGTGTTATGTTACCTATAAAAAAAGAAGTAGTTGAAGTGTTATGTTTAGGCTGCATCTCAACTAGAGGCTTGAAATATTATCTGCTGTCCAAGGCTCCATTTGGGTCACATAAAGTACTAGGAAAAGGAAAAGGAGTAGGAAGGAATCTTGCATCTCTTGTTGGAAAATACAAAGAAAAGTAAAATATAATGAAAATTATTTAGAAGCTTATATATCTTTTGAATTCTTTATTCTTTGGTATAGAAGAGGAGAAAAAAAGGGAAATAAATTTGGAGAAGCTTGTGAGAATTTTATTTACTTCAAACTGATTTCTTATTCTCCTTGATTTCTTTTTTTTTCCTTTTTTTTTAATAAATTTTTTCCCTTTCTTTCCTTTCTTTTCAAGGTCCAAAGGAACTGTAATAATTCTCCCAATCAATAATTGGTGTGTTGAATACTTGTCAACAAAGGATGCCCATGTCCATCATGTTCAGCTCCTATTTGAACTCTCACCAAAGAGTCCACCCAATGCCTGACACCTATTTGGATGGTTAGCAAAGAGTCCACCTTTGTTTGTTTCGAAAGTGTGTATCAGAATGACTCTAGCAGGTAGGGGAACTCCTTTCTTCAGGAACTATCCAAACTACAAATTAAAAGGGGACCTACTTCCCTTAGATGTTATAGGCTCGTCTGTCCACCTTGGTGATTTTAAGACCATCTCCAATTATTGTATTCTTCATAAAAATAATGTTCTTTATTATTCTGTGTTCATGTTCCATGAATCCTGCATGCAAATGCTCAAACTCAAAACATTGAAAATAATTTACTCAAAGTGGAAGTTGCTTATAAAACAGAGAACTCAAACACCAGTACTAGAATTCATATAAATTGCTTGATAGTGTTACATAACACAGTGACAAGTGTGGCTTGGGCTAACATAGATTCAATATGGTGAAACACATGTTCATAGCACAATTCATGATTGAAGGACTAGCATGAATTTGCATTAACAGGTGCAGTGGCACATGCATGTCCATGCACACTTATCCATTATGAAAGAAAAACATATTTTCTTATTTCTAGCCACTAGGTTCAGGCTGCTACCTGATGGGAACTAGTATTAATTTATTTATTTTTGGGGTAGAACAATCGGATCAAGGGCTCAAAAACTCTTCTCTATGTGCTCTTTAGCTTTGGGCTAGAAAGTAATTAGACGGTGCCTCTATGTCTATTCCAGATTTTGTTATTGGTTGAGCTCTTTTTGATGTGGGAAATGTGTTTTTTGTTAACCTCTCTATCTATTTAGCCTTTTTGACACCTTTATATACTACCTATGTACCTTGGTGCTCCCCATTTTAATTAGGTGTTGTTAATAATATTACCTTTTGCCATATATATATTTTTGGGGTAGTGGGGAGGAAGGAGTATGGAGAAGGGAAGAAGTTATTCTGAGCTTCTATGAGGTAGCTCTCTAAAATATGGTTTTTATGAGTGGTCACTGAAGAAATGTTCAAAGCTAATGTTTGACCAGAAGGTGTAAGGAAAGCCACATGATATTAAAACATTTCATTTTTTAATAAATTTTTATGGCACCTATAACGAGCTTTTGGCTTGCATCCTGGCTAAGGTCGAAATATTTTTGCCTATTTATCATGTGGTTATTTAAGTAAAAAGATCATTCTTATTTTTATCTATTTTTTAATTTCTGGATTTTGAAGTACTCATTGGTGGTGGCTCCCATGTTTGCTCCATGTGATGTTGACATCATTTTGTGCAATGAATTTGTGAATCCAAATTCTGTAGAAAACATAACGGAATGTTCCTTTTCTTGTGGCTTCCATTTTCATATTTCCTACTTCATCCTTAAAAATATGACACTACAATATTCTGCTATGTACAGATCTTAATCTACTGCAGATCTTCTGCTCCTCCTCAGCATCAATGGCCTGCCAACCAGAAACTCTTCACTTTGGACGTGGTTTATCTCCATGACAAGCCTGGTCCTGAGAACTGCCCACAAAAGGTCTATGATGCGCTTGTGGACGCCCTTGAACATGTCAGTGAGTATGAGGGCTACATCCATGAGAGCGGGCAGGGGCTAACACGTGTCCTCTTCCGTTATATGTGTGTTCTATTATCACACCCCCAGCAACGTTGTCAACAAGACGACGTTGCCATACCCAAGCCCCTCACAAAGAAGTTGCCTGCAGCTGACTCCACCCCAGCTGAAGAAAGTGTGCCTGTATCCAGCAAATGAGTATCTAAGAAATAGAAGTGTGTTTATGTTGCTTTTGGTCTTTTAATTTTTATGTGTATGCTTTTGGGGTTTTACGGAAAGAAGGTTAATATGCATCTGTAGTTCAATGAGAATGTGCAAATTTGCACCTACCTTTCTGTATAAATTGTGGAAGTATTATTCTTTGGGTCGTTGAAATGTGTAACAAAACTTCAAAGCTCTCAACATTCCATACTGTATTTTCATCTTAAGCTGGTGTTTGGAGAATGGAAAAGTACATCCTGGAAAATGGCTCAGAAAAAAAAAGGATGATGCATTATTATGAATTCTTTGTTGAGTGCCCAATCCAGAGTGAAAAATGTTTATCATTTTATTTGTTTTTATGGTATCTAGTGATTAGTATTCCCTTTGATTTCTGAAGCTTCAGGTGGATAATTTTCATGCACTGAACAATAATTTATGTTTATAATTGGAAACCCATTAAAAATATAATCATCTAGATGTGGTTCTTGATAAGGTCTTACACTTATCCAAAAAAGAAAAGGGTTTGAATTATACAGGGTGGCAAAAATTATTTGAATTCATTGAACAAATCAGAGTGTTGATGAATAACAATATACGGGGCTGGGTGTGTTAGAAAATTTTTAAAAATGCATGGACTGATGAGCTGGAGGAGCAAGAAAATGGGGATTGTGATCCACCTCAGCATCCTCCTAAAGCATATTGCTTTAAAATTTTGGATAAATCCAGAGCTTTTCATCCATTAAAGTGCTTTGATACATGAATCAGTCTAACTCGATGCTTTTCCCATATCTTGTGTGGTGCTTATCAGCCACAACTGCTCATTTTCAACTCTGCTATGCCACAGCCCTTTGTTAATACTCGATTGATTAAAGAATCAAAAACCTATATTTGAATCAAAATATTAAAAGTATTGGGTTCAATTATTGATTCAAAATAATGGAATCAGTTGGATTCAAGGGAGTTAGAAGAAGGAAAATGTAAATGCAGTCAATGGTTTTGTTGCAGGCCCAAGAGCCATATGAAGTCAGAAAAATATATCTTAGAACTCCAATCAAATGGGTTGCCTTTTAATAATCATTTCTTGAAAATGACAAGGGCATCATCAACTCTGTTGATGGCATAGTTTTTGAGTATTTTTCAGCACTACTGCCCTTTCATGAGTGGCTAAAGTTTTTCGTTTTGAAAGAGTCTTTTCTTATACTCCCCATTTGCTTTCTTCCCAAAATATTTTCCTTCATACTATAAAACTTACACATTCTATAGCAAATGGGACTATCTTAAGAAGCCCCACAGATATGGGAAAAGTCAGAACCTATACAGAAGGATCCTAATCACCCAAAAAAAGTCCACTTGTTTTATGGTCAGGATCATTTGATTGACTTGTCAGCTTTAGACTTTAATAGGTGGGGATGGATTGAATGTGGGTTTAATCCCCATTTATAAACCCTTAATCGCACTATGATTACTAATAAATTATTTGTAATGCTTGACCCACTGGTTGCATCTTTTCATGGTTTTGTCCAAATTGTTAAGGGACTCTCACCCAATTGGAATTGCCACTTTTCCTATCTCCCTTGCCTGTAAAGTATGCATCAACCTGCATCAAGGGTCAACCCTCCTTTTTTTCCTTTCCTTTTCTTTTCTTTTCTTTTCTTTTTCCCTAGGGCCCAAACACCCATTTGCAATTACCTGCTTTGCCACTGTTCACACATTTCAATCGCTATTGCACCTAATGAAAGAGAAAAAAGAAAAAAGGAACAGTAAGTTTGAATTATTTGAATTTTATGGCCCTCATAAATTAGATGCAGCATTTAGTTTGAATCAATGAAAGTAGTTGTTTTTGAAGAGTTAATCCTACATGGGTACACCTCATATGCCCTTTAAGTGAATCCTGGGGTAGCCTAGAATAATACCCAACATTAAAAAAACAGTGAATTATTGAACCAAGGTGTTATTTTGCGCACACTGGGAGCCACTTCTGCATATAATATAGTTTTTTGGGGTCTTTAAATTCATGCTTGAGGCGACTTGGGTTTTAAAACTTGGTGTTTTGTCAGCTGAGATGGGAATCTGCATATCCACTGTATCTTCAGAGATTCAGGACTCTGGAGATAGCCACGAGAATGTGGTATTCTTTGAAGATTCCACTGCTTCTATAGGAATTCAGAAGCTTGGATCTCTTCATTCTCAGCCAGGAAGCAAAGGACTAAACCAAGATGCTGCCATCCTCCATCAGGTTAGTTGACATGTTCCATCTTTTTTGTCTTCTTTTGGAAAATGATGATCAAAGCTTGTTCTTCTATGAATTTTACTGATATAATCCAGAGTATTCTTCATGTTGAGAGGCGTATATAGTATAGTTGTTTTCAAACTTCTTTTTTTTCTTCTGCAAGGGCTATGGAATGGAAGATGGAGCTTTCTGTGGAGTTTTTGATGGCCATGGAAAGAATGGTCACATAGTGAGCAAAATTGTGAGAAACCACTTGCCATCATTGCTGCTAAACCAAAAGAAAGCGCTCTTAAAGGTGAATACTGCAATGAAGGGTGATGATTTGCTTACTCGAAAGGAAAGAAGAGATGGCATGGTGATGCCAAACAAGACTTTCAGGAAATGGCAAGAGGCTTGTGTTGGAGCTTTCAAGGTGATGGACAAGGAGATTAAGCTTCAAGAGGATTTGGACTGCTCTTGCAGTGGAACCACTGCTGTAGTCATAGTAAAACAGGTAAAAAAAAACAAAGAAAGTGAATTGAACAAATCATTTCTCAAATAAATAACTCAATTCACTTCAACTTTTTTTCAGGGAGACGATCTTGTTATAGCTAATCTTGGCGATTCAAGAGCGGTTTTAGGGACAATTACTGAGAATGGAGTCACTGCTGTTCAGTTAACTACTGATTTGAAGCCTGGCCTGCCCAGTAAGACCTTTGATTAAGCTTATCTTCTGGGCATTTCCCATCTTTTGTTCTCATATTTCTTAGAAACTATATCACTGGCTATGCAGTGGAGGCAGACCGAATAAGGAAATGCAATGGCAGAGTGATCTCGCTGAAGGAAGAGCCGCACATTCAGCGCGTGTGGTTGCCCAATGAGGACTCACCTGGCCTAGCCATGTCTCGAGCTTTTGGAGACTTCCTGCTCAAGAAACATGGCATAATCGCCATCCCTGATATCTCATATCGCCGTCTAGCTTCCAATGACCAGTTTCTTGTTCTAGCAACTGATGGGGTAAGGCCAACTTCATTGAAATATCAGCTTTAGAATCATGAACAAAATAAAGATTGTGTTAACTCTTGGGAAGGATGTTGATCATTTTCATACTCTGTTTTGATTCAGGTGTGGGATGTGCTGAGTAACAGCCAAGTTGCAGGGATAGTTTGGTCAGCAGAGGGTGAAGAGGAGGCGGCGAAAGCAGTGGTGGATGCGGCCACTGCTGCATGGAAGCACAAGTTCTCTTCTTCAAAGGTGGATGACTGCACTGTGGTCTGCCTCTTCTTGCAGAAGAGGCAGCAAGCGCTTCAAGCCTGCAATCTTCCCGGTTGAGGATTTCCTCTCTTTTTCACTGCAATAGTGGGGAAAGGAGAACAGCAAAATTGATAATAATTTGAGCATTGAAGTTATCTCAATGATGCAGACCGAAGATATGACTGAAAAGAAGGCACCAATGTATAGATTAGGATGTAAACCCCAATCGGGAGTGATTTTGGTTAAAGTGCTTTTATTTACAGTATTTTGTTGATTGCTTGTTAATTGGAGAAATTCTTTTAAAGAGAATCAATTAGTACTTGAATATAAATAATTAAAAAAAAATGTTTTGATTGTGTTTTTGATAAGTATATTTATTTATCAAAAAATATTATTGCTTGAAAAAAGTGATTTTATCAAATAAAAAAAAACATTACAACACTTTCTCAAAATCAGTCCTAAATTTTAGCATGCCATGCACCTCCATAGATGTGTACCACATCATGCCTTGATATAAACCTTGTTGACAACTTGGAAAGGCTTCCTGGCTGAAAAACTAGGAGATCATAAGAAATTTTTGTTAACAATTTGAATTCAATTCTTGGGTACAGAGACAGAGACCCTTGAAGCTTTTCTAGCCAGGTCAATATATTTTGAATAAGCGATTTTTCAAGTAAGTTTTTGGACCTAAGTCTTCTTTAAGAAACACTTCATAAGAAGGAATAGCTGCAACTGATTAATCTTAATCAGAAATTCCCACATCACTCCCAACAAAACCCGCCTTCCCATCCAACATCAAAACAAACTGACTGCTAGATGGGGTTTCTTCCCCCAGCTCCAACACCCGAATGCAACATGTTCTGCACTCGAGAACTAGAAGCAGAAAAGCCACAGTGCCACTAGAAGAATTCTTTTAAAACAAACCAATATATTGCGGTAAAGCTAGAGGACAAAATCTTAATCTCTTTAAAGAGAGGAAAAAATATGCTCTCTCTTCTTTAGAGAGGTATCTGCACTGCCATCAGGGTCTGTCAAGAAACTTCCAAAGAAATGACAAAGCCAATTTACTCCAAAAATTAAGTTTGAATGATCTTTGGGATCCACCCCAAGCCAATTCGCTCCAAAAATCACGTTTAATCATCTTTGGGATTCTCCACAAGCAAGTCATCGTATGTAACAGGTACCCTCATCCTATTATGAACAGAGACACGGTTTCCTCCAGCATTAGATTGTTCAAGTTGATTTTGGACTGGAGGTGTAAGCTGGGAACCATCTGAAATGTTGGTTGCAGTATCATCAATGGATGCATGGACAATATTTTGAGAAGATGCCTCTTTGTTCTGCACTGGTGGCTGCTTGCTGTTTGGTTGCCTGAATTGCTTCTGCAAATGGTAAATAATATAACAGCAATTATAATCTACAACTTGAAAGTCGAAAATTAAAATGTATGATATAATGCAATTTGGGAACATGAGGATGGCAAAAAGCTTTGAAATCCATGAATTGAGGCACTGAGAAGACAACAGAAAAGATGGAGACCTTAAAGTGGGCAAAATATATGGGTCCCCATGGAGCAGAATACAAAATAAAATTTGCTACTGACACCCATTAATGATTAAGGTTTTGTCCTTGTTGGAATGGCTTCTTAAGGTGTCACTGTTTTTGGAATGGCATTGTGGCTCAACTTGAAGGAACTACAAGCATGACAGGAATGATAAAGAATAAGAGTGATAAAGGGGGTGAAAGAGACATAATGGCTTATCATTTAACTAAAATATGCTTATATAATCCCAGATGAAGCACAAAGGAAAAACAGATTTATTATCCAAAACTGAAATTAGTTCATGTTGATAGGGAATGCCCCATGTTGTTTTGGTATGTAAAGCCCCAAATATTTAGGATAAGGGTTTAGTTAGGTAAAATAGACTTATCAGAAGAATAGACTAGCAACCATATAATATATGAGGCCACTCAATTCTTTGAGATGGACCAATTATTGATGGGTATTCCTAGCATGACCAGACTAACTTGCAGCCTCAATAGAGGGGCAAATATCATGTAAAGCAAAAAGTAAGATACCTAAGAGATAAGGCACTGAGCATAGAGCCATTCAAGGTTGATAGGTCAAAGCTCCACTGAAACATTTCCCAATTTACTTGGCCCTTGTTTTATAGCAGTGAACTGACAACACCAGCTTAAATGGTTTGAGATCTATCCCAAGGTAGCATTCTATAATACAAGAAAATAAAAGAAAATCTCACTCAGAACTTCCCAGAACTCATATTCATGTTTACAATTGAAGTACTCCAAGATGCAGGATGAATAAGGGATGCACTGCACGCCTGCATTTCTTCAATCAGAACTAGTCTCCCACTGTTTCAATGGAAATTGAAACTTGGAAACATAGGCCTCAATGCTATTGTAAAATGCATGTAAAATTAATTGTCAGGGTCAGCATTTTGTAACAAGATGGGAACGTTTCTGAAGACATTTCCTAGCAGCTTTTTTCCCTATTACCAATGGAGCCTTAAAAGTGTTCTCTCTATCAGGATTGTTCCTCTGCTTGCTCCAAACATGACTAATGGGGCCAGTCTGAAATATTTCCAGGGTCCACATCTCCTATTAAGAAATATGCTCTAAATATAACATGTGCATATGCATGGAATACCAGCAGCATATAAGTTGTAAATTAATTGCTAAAAACTGATTGGCTACACACCTCAAATTCCTTCCCTCTTTTCATTATTTCTTTGTAGGCATTAGGATCCCGTACTTTGATTATGCTCCATAATATGCCACCCCCTGTTCTAGAGCGTTTGCCATCAGCTGTCATCTGACCTCCACAAGTTTGAATTGCATCCACCTGCAAGTACTATGTTTCATCACAGATATTCCAACAGTAAAAGGAATCTAGCAGAGAATAAAGAATTTAAAGATGTGTTAAAATTTCAAAAATAACCTTACATTTTGAGAATATCACAAGGGGTAGGACATTTTCAAAATGAATTAAATTCCATCTTGACAAAAGAAATCAACAGCTCATACTTGAAATGTGAAAACATGCAAACATCTAACACAAGTTAATAAAGCAAACATGCTTTATAACAAATACTACTCTCCCTTGCAGTTATACATAGGGTCAGAGACTTGTGTAAAACACTAATATCAATCAGCACTCTTCATGGCTATCAATGAAAGAAGTTTGGCTTTCATTCTATCACTGGTTATTAATCATTACATCCTTGCACAAATATATATTTATGTAAATTCGTAGTTATGGTTTCTAAGCATATGATGTAATACCTCATGAAAATAATTCCTACCAATTACATAAGAGAAGATTTCTGTTGGACCATAGGTATGTTGATTCTGTAAGATTAGTGTGTTTGCACATAATGGAAAAATTAAGAAGACCTCCAATTGAAGGGTAATAGGAGAATTGAAACAGGAGAAGTAAATTAACAGAAGTTAAGAAGGAATAGGAAAAAAAAAACCAAGAAACAACACTAGCATTAAAAATATAATGAGAACTTACACTACATATCTTACATAGGGTCCTTAATTGGCTGTAGGAAATGGCCAAAACTTTTGTTCCAGATTAGTACAATGGAGTCTGTCCAATCCAATTTTAATGGTTGACTTTGTGAAATCGTGTACTTTTATCTGAAGACCAGACTTTGTGGATGAGTTTTCCTATGAAAATTGAGATGATACTTTTTCCTATCCATAATCCTTTTCTGATAGGAACATATACTCATATGAAGTGCCAAAACTCTAAAAAAGAATGCACCAAGCCATTTGAAATTAACCTACACCAACAGGAAACAATGAAGCAGTTCAGCCAGGGGAAATCTCAGCTCAGAGATCCACGGGGATCAGAAGCAGTAAAAAATGACTCCTGCAAGAGACATCTGCAAGGGTAGGGAAACAATACTGTGCATCAGAAATTAGGAAAGGCACTATGGTGTTCAACAGAGTGAATAAGAATTGTCAGCTCTCGGCTGGTCGAAAGTCAATTACAAACCCAAGTTCTCACCTTTACTTGCAGGAACCAAATGAATCTTACTTTTCTATACCAAAACAAAAGACGACTTATTTCTCACATTTTCTATATTAGGAGGAATGAAGTAAGAGGCAGAGGGATCATGAGATCAGACCAACCTTTAGGAGTACTAGTTAAGGTCAGGACAGATACAAGTAACAAACTTAAAGGTGTTAAAAAGGGAATACAATATATATATATATGACAAAATAGGTGATGGAGAGAAGTTCATGAAGCACACAAAGGTCTAATAAAGCATATAGCCGGATTGTAATGGCCACAAACTTATGTGCACGAGAAGGTACCTTCAGACATCTTATAAGACACATTGAGACAGACAACCATAGCCCATATTTGATATGATTCAAAAATGGCATCTGAAATATAGGGTCACTGGAAGGATGAAGCATCAGGAAAATCGAATTTTCCCAATCTAGAATTTTTGGCAAACACAATAAAATTAAATAATTAGCAACTTCGAGGAAGTTAAATTATATGTCTTCCCTGTTAGAATGTAATTGCAAGTTCACAACGTCACATGGAAAGACGACTACATCATGAACATGAGAGCACATCCTTCGAAGAAGAGATAACAAGCAGTACAAAGCAGCCACAAACTTGGAGACAAAAGCAATGTTTGTCCAATGGATTTGTAAACAACGGTAGCATTTATTGTTGATGCAGATGAATGGATTTGTAAACTAGAGTTCCACTTATATTTTTTAATCCAGTTCAACAGCCATTTAACATGCAAGAGGTTTATCTGAATGATATCTTCTATCCATTTTGAGATCAGATTTATTTGCTTGATAATATCCTCCTATCAAAAATTAAAAGTGGTAGAAACATTAAGCTCATACTATAGCCCATAAAACAAATTACATCCAAAGGGGTATCATTAAATTTGATCATGGTCAATAGAATCTCGCATCATGGTCTTAGTAGTTAATATCCATCACATTAACTTTCCTTTAGGAGTCTATGACATTTTGGTTTGCATACAAAGTAAGCCAAGAAAGTTCTATTTTCACCCACTCTCATAAACACAAGATTAGATGAGAGTATTACCTCTTTGACAAGATCACTCAATGCAGATACCCCAAGACAACCCACAGCAGTCCAGACCAGGTATGATTTCTTTTCCTTCAGACGCTTGCATGTATCTAAAACAAACCTGCAAAGAACAGAATTTAGAAGAAACTCAGAACCACACACAAGTTCCCTTTCCCTTCTCAAAAGAGAGAGTAAATATTTGAAATTTGAAATTTGAAATTACTGACGAGTAGTTCATTAGAATCTTTGACTTCTATGGGTAATAATAAGGACTAGATGAGAAAGATTCTGTAGAGATGATTTGATAATATGGAACAAAGACCACAAGCTACCAGAATTGAGTGATCTGTCTTAAATTGAAAGGGGACACAACAAGGGCCAGAGGCCAAAAAGAATGTGGATAGAGGTTATGAGAAAAGATGTGATAGTCTACCATAAAACATGGCACAAGTTATGTATATCCTATCTACGAAAAAAAAATACATGTGAATCAATGACATTAAATATGGCCTTATGAACTATGTAGTAAAACGATGAGATATGGTTGGCATAAGGCTTCTGCTAAGTTCGATTTCAAGTTTTGACTTCACTTCGACTTTCTACCTTCTCTTCTTTGTATTTTATTCATGAACTCAACACAAATATTACTTTACTTTAAAATTTTGACTAAATGTGCTATACTTAGTTAGATTTTCAACTAAAATCCACAAGAGGGAATGTGTAAATTCAGGTTTCCTGCATGATAAGTAATTGGTTGCAAACAGAGGATATAATACTAATAACAAGCAAAAGCTTTTTCCTTTCCTACAAATAAAACATGAGAATCTTTGACAAAATAGAACCTGTTTATGTCAGTGACTTTTGGCACTGAACCACTCTTCTTCCTTTTATTCTTCCTCTTATTTTGCCTCCGTCTGCGGTTTTTACTGCAAGCATCTTGATTCACTGCATTCACAATTTGGCCACTGCTTTGTTCCAATTCGCTTTGTGAATTCTCTTTCATGAACTCTCCTTCTACATCCACACATTCTCCTTCTTCCACATCCACATGCTCTCCTTCTATATCAAGCATCTCAACATCTTCTAAGTCATCCTCTTCATATATTGCTTCTAATATGCTGTCTCCTCCCTCCATGAAGAAACACCCACACTGCAAAGATTTGGAATATATAAATTACAGACTGAAACAAAATTACAAATAAAAAAGAGAGATCCAAATTTATGAAACACCTGCAATGTAAAAATCATAGAAGCTAACAATGTCTAGAATTTTAAAATCCTAGTTAGGCCCTTTTAGATGGGTGAAATGGAGATGTACATCAGAAATAACTATATTCTATTGCTCAAAAGAATTCTCTAAAAGCAGAAACAAATTCAAATTGACAGCATAACATCAGGACATTACAGGAAATGGTTGCCATTATCAATGGTTCCAGATTTAGGCTAAAACCCTCATAAAATACAATTTTTAGTAGAACTTATCCAGCAAGCAAAACAATCACACATTCAACAAGAAAATCCTTCCACACACAAACACACGTTTATATATAAAAAAACCTGGCATTCGTTATATAATTCAATAGAATTTGCCTTCAAAACAATCAGGTCACTTGGCAATTTTATAATTAAACAGTGCGCCCAACGCATAAGAATAAACCGCCCACCAAAAAAACCAGTCAATCGTCCATCCCGGCTCCGTTTGGGTGTCTGAGAAAATATGAGAAGAAAATAAAAGAAAATCAAAATTTTTATTTCAGATGACTATTTCTCCAGGACACGGCAAAAAGAAAACTACCTTTTCTTTTTCTCAATTCTCTCAGCAACCAAACAGATGGTACTATGTGATTAGAAAGTGACGACTGAACCCTAATTTTTTCAGTGATTCGATAAATCCTAGCATATGAAGAAACAGACGAAAGGAGTGGAACCTTAATGGCGACAGGCAGTAGTGCCCTGATATGGCGTGTTTGGTTGTGGTCTGAGCTCTGGAATCGGCGGGCTATGTTGGTTTGGGTCTTTAATTGTGTGATGAACAAAGTAGGGATTGTTTGGATATCTGGATATCGTACTCTCGGCTTTTCTTGGACGAGTAGAGGATATTCTTATCCCGAATTGGTAAATGAAGATTCTATTTGCCGATTATTCTTAATTTTAATAATAATAAATAAATAAAACACAATTAATTAGATCCATTTGATGAATATTATAATTGAAATTGAAATTATAAAATTAAAATTTAAAATTTAAAATCACAAATAGAAACCATTGACAGTTGAATAAAAATTATGTAATTAAAAATAATAATTCACATTAATAATGTTTTGAACATTTTTTTAATTTCATTAATTTATTACGTGACTTATGTAGTAGATTATCATCTTATCATTAAAATAATAATCTTAATACAACAATTAATAATGTGACATGAAATTGAGATTAACTACAAACTAAAAATCTTCATAATCCCAACTTGCCATCCATCTTTCTTATGATAAAATTTAAGCGAAAATTTTTGAAAAAAAAAAATAAGGAAAATGCTAAAAAATTCCTTTTCAGAGAAAATATATTATTTTCTTATATTTTGTAAATTTTCAATAATTTAATTTAATTTCAATAAAAATTAATTTTCTTATGATTGGATCATGTTCACTTAACTTTACTTGTGGGGAAATCAAAACTAATTCGAAAGGCAACCAACCATATAGGTAAGTATTAGGTGAACACTTTATTAGATTTAAATATGATTAAAGGTTAGCAGTTAGCACTCTAGCATCACAAATCTTCTCATTCCTAGGTATTTGACTATATGATAACTTTATGTAAAATATATTTTTATATGAGTCCATTTGGAGTAATTTTGAAAGGTTAAAAGTAATTTTTTTAAATTAGATATTTTAAAAAATAAAATTATTTTTAAAATTTTAAAAAATTATTTGAAGTTTTTTCTAAATAATTAATTAATAAATGATTTTTTAAAAAATTATTATTTTAATTATACAATATATTGTGAAAAATAACATCTTAATGTTATTTTACTTTATATCACTATCTCATAAAGATAAAAAAAGTCAATAACTTATTATCGGTAGATGAAGGCCATGAACAAGTCATATGATATTTTCGATTTATTTTGTAAACCAAGAAAAGTATACTTCAGAAAAATATTATTTGATTTATTTTACAAACCGAAGTAAATAATAAATTATAAAATAATTTACCTCAAAGACGTAACTCAAAAACTCTCGAAGGTTTGATCCACACCTAACATAAACATAAATAAAAAATAATTATTAATTCCAAACCCTCGAGAATCTATTTTCACTTTGCATAATCGCATTTAATAAATTATTTGTAATAACATTATTATTATTATTATTTGTCTTCATGAAGTGCCTTATTATTATATATTTTTTAAACTAATTTATCATTCTATTATTATTATGAAGATCAAGATCACATCATTATCATTATTTTTGGCTTCAACGGAGCCGCCGCCACCACCAAATCTCACTATCAGTGAATTATTTCACTCGCTTCAACCCATGTCAGCCATTGCAATCCTTTCTATTATTCTATTATTTGAACAACACATCCTGTTCCAACCTTCACTCCATCCGATAAGGCAATAACATATACCACCCACACTTCATCCAACCATCCAACCTTCCAGCTTTTAGAAGTCAGCATCACCCCTTTCGTAAAAATAAACGAATAAAACCTTTCAATCTCCTCCCTTAACCCTACTTCAATCATTCATCATTATTATTATTATTATTATTATTATTTCTGCTTCTTTCTTTCCAATCACATATCTAGAAGGCTCCAAACCTCAACCAAGGTCTTCCAACTAAACTCTTATTTATTTATTTATATATATATATATATATATATATATATATATATATAATTAGATTCAATTTTTCAATAAATAAACAATTTAGAATTATTTAGTTCAAATAACCTAAAAGAAATCAATATCAAATATTGAAACATGAAAAGATATATTTATCTAGAATGTTTTTAAAACCCTACCATCTAACTTTCATAACTTCTATATAGAAAATTGAGAGGTAAATCTAATTTTTATGAATTATATATATAAAATATTAAAAAAAATTAGAGAAAATATTTATATTACAAATATTTAAATGAAAAGCATTATCAAACGCAATTTAAAAGTTTTTTATTTAAATCTTTTACTTTAAAAGTGCACACTTGAAATATTTTGGTAGAATTGTTTATTAAAGAATTACTTATTAATTTTTTTTTTAGAGAGAACATTTTACTTAAAAATATTTTTAGAGTAAACACTTTCGTTATAACTATTTCAAGGAAAAGCATTTTCAAATGCATTTTAAAATATTTTTATTAAAACCATTTATTTAAAAAGTGATTTATAATATATTTGAAGAATGCATTTGACAGTGATTATATGAACCGTTTTTTTAATATTTTTAACACTAAATTTTTATTTTTATTTTTAAGTGTTAGAAGGGTTAAAAACGCTTCTAACAATTACTATCAAATAGATTTTAAAAGTTCGTTTTATAGTGATTTTAAACTTTTTTAATATTAAAATTTTTTTATCATTCAAACGTTAAAAAAGTTAAAAAAATATTTTTTAAAATCACTATCAAAGGTACTCTAAATGATTTTGTTATAAGTGTTTTTTTAGAAAATCACCTATCAAATATTTATTAAGAAAGCACTATAAGTAATTTAAAAATTTTTTAAAGTGTTTTTTAACAATATATTTGATAATAATTTTATGAAGTATTTCTAATTTTTTTAATAATTAAAAGATAAAAAAAAAATTAAATATTAAAAAATACTTAAAATATTTCATAAATTACCACAAAATCGTACTATAAGTTTTATTAAATACCTAGTCTTTTCTTAAAAAGGTTTTTATATTATGAATGTTTTTTAAAATCCCTGTAGATACAAATTCTAAAGTAAAACTAGTCTCTTGTTTTAATATTCATCTAAATTTTTTGAACTACACGTGAAATTTTATTTTTTTGAGTTTTTCTAAAGAAATTAAACAAAAACCCAATGGGTGGTGGTTTTGCTTTTGGAGATCAATGGTTGAACAATTCTAATCATAATCATACCCATGTGTGTATTGAATTCCTTAGCTGAGTCCAAACAAAAATTTCTTCAAATATCATGTGAAATTAATCAATTGTAGCACGTGCCATTGTCTTTGTTCATCAATCAAATGATTTTTCATTTTTTGTTTGGAGACTGAGTTGGCTTAAAATCTTTATAGAAACCAAATTGATAATAGTTTTATTTTTAAATTTTTTTTATCAATGCTAATAATTTTTTAATTAAAATTTTGTAACATAATTCATGTTCATTCTAATATCTAAAAAACATGTACGCTAAATAGTTTGTTTATATCTTTTACCTTTGTTATTTCACTTCATAATCTCGTTATTTGATATCAACAAGAATCATTACATTAATTTAATTATTTAAAAAATAATAATTAAGTTTTATTCGACAATCTTAATACTTAAAATAAAAATTAAATAATATATTTTAAATTAATTTAAATTCAATATTTTAAGTCCTACTCCATCTTGAGTAATTTATCAAACTCTAAATTCTAATGAGTTTGTCTTACATTTGAATAGAAAAATAAAAAATGCTTGGATTTTTTGAATTGTTTTGGTTTTTTTTTTTTTTCTTTTTTGTTCTGTTATGAACATGTGCCATCAGACTTCATTTTCAATGAAAATTAAAATATCTATATATTTATATTCATACAAAATATAAAATAAGGCTTGAAAAAGACAAATAATGATAAAATACAGCTTTAATGACAAAATAGACAACCTTGATTTAAAGAAAAGAAAAAAGAAAATTACCCTAATACCCTAAGTTGGATAATAACAGGTCATATTTTAAATATTGGAATAAATAATTTGTATTCTTTTAAAATAAGAATAAAAAAAAAATCATTATTAGGAAAACCAAATTTCCTTTTTTTTTCTTGAATTTTGATTTTTCTCCTTTACATGTTACTGCCATCCACCTTAATTTTTATTCTAATTTATTCTTATTTAAGAATTTGTTTAAATAGTAATTTATTTTAAATTTTTTTAAAAATAATAAAATAAGTATATTTAATTTTAAGTAATATATAAAAATAATTTATTAAATTTAAATTTATTTTTTCTTATTATTTTTTATTTTTATTTTCTTTTTCCCTGTATTTTTATTTAAATTTCCTAGTAACCAAACATGGCCTTTGAACACGTTCTATCACGCAAACAAACAACACCACAGGCAGAAAAGTAACGCCCCCACCCCCCCGCCAATCAGTATGCGTAGCTTAGCCGACCAAACAAAAGAGTGCACGATGGGCCCACCCACTCTCTTTTGATGCTTACGTGGACGGTTCAGATTCAGCTAGGCATCCTTGTAATTAGGAAAAGTCAAAGACGTGGACCAATCCTCCCATTTATATTCTCCTCCTACCATTCCATTCGTCTCTGTTCACCGTCTCTCCGATCAGATTCCTCCTATCGGCTCCGATGACTGTCTTTCCGGCCGCCATCGCCGCCGTCGCCGCACTTCTAGCGCTTGCCACCCTGGTCGCTGGCGGCCGTCACTTCGCCGGAGATAATGGCCTCCTTCTGCCCTCCGAAGCTTCTAGGTTCTTCCGCCCTGGTGGTGCTGCTGACGATGATACCGGCGGCGAATCTGCCGGGACCAGATGGGCGGTTCTGATAGCTGGATCTAACGGTTACTGGAATTACAGGCACCAGGTGATTCTCTTTGCTTGAATTCAAAGTTTTTATTTACATTGCTTTATGTATATATATATATATATATATGATTTTTTTTTTTTTTTTTTAAGTTTAACTCTTGGATTTATTTTGAGATGATACTAATAGTATATATTTTTGGTTGATTTATTGGGGGATGAAGGTATTTTTATTTTTTTTTCTAAATTTATCTGCATGAATTTAATTTTTTGTTTGGGTTTTTCAAGTAGGGATCGATTGCACTTCTTTTCGGTAATATATTTTTTGTTTGTACGATACAAGCGAGTAGAAACAGTAAACATTGGTGAGATTCATGGTTTTTTCTATGGGTTTATGATTTTAACTAACTTTTAGGTTCTGAATGGTTTCTGAAAAAGTAAAGGAAAAAGAAAGGCATTCAAAATTCTGGATTATAAAATTTGTATTTTTATCACCTGTTGAAACTGAAAATACTTCACTGAGCTAGGCTTAAATCGCCAGTGTAATTATTTGGTTTTGTTGAGTTGAGTTTTTTTTAAGAAACAAAAATAGCAGCAATCAGTGGACTCAAAATCTATAATTTTCCAATATTTCTTCAGCAACCAAAAAGAGGAAAGGTTTGTCTTTCGATATTTCCTAAGCAAACGAAAAGAGGAAAGGTTTGTCTTTAGGATATTAAGAGCTTGTTGGTTAGATGTGTTTGAAAAAGTTTAAAAAAGACAAACTGTTTTCTAAGTTAGAAAACAGTTAAAAACAGCACAGCGAAAATAATTTTTATACGCAGTGCTTATGTTTGAACTAAGCGAAAATAATTAAAATATATTCTTAGAAAATAATATGTTTTTAGAACAATTTTCAAAAATTTGTTTTTGGAGCAATTGAATTCATGCTTTTTTTGTTACCAAAAACAAAAACCTGCTCTTGAGAACAGTTTCCAGTCATGGCCATAAGAATTGGTCTCAAACTTATTAAAAAAACTTTGCCAAACAGGCCCTAATTACCCTAATTATGTGAAACAAAGATGGAGAAAGGGACTTCTTCTTTGTATTTTTAGTCTAACAAGCATGTCTCTCTGTGACCTGAAACTACTTGCAAAGCATGCCAATATGTGCATATTTTCTTGGATGAATTAATTATCATTTAGAAAAAATATTCTGGTTTGAACTTATTTCACTTCGATTATTGGGAAGCTACTTGATATTCCTTTTTTCATGTCTGAGAAACGTTAAATAGATTTCTCATTTTACTCATTGCAGGCCCCCCAATGGAAAACTTAGCTGTTAGATGTATTCTTCATTTTACTCATTCCATGCAATCATATCTTTTAAATCACATCTCTTGCAAGTAATGTTGGAGGAAAAAGGGCCTTGGATTTTGGATGTATTATGACAATCATGCCATTAGACATTCAATCATTTTCTTTTCCTTCTTGTGCTGAATCATACTGTTTTTCAATCTAATTTATGCTCTATAATTTTGGTGTTGTTTAAGGGTCAGAGGATTGTATTAGGGGGGGAAATGATAGAAGAACAAAACACAAATTTGAAGAAAAGAATCCAAACTCTATATATGATGCTTCTCTTGATTGGGAGCAACTCTTTTATCTAGAATTTTAGTTTTTAAAGTAGCCTATTTAGAAATTCAATCAAAGCAGCTAGTTTCGAGGCAGTGGCATACCCAGCAAGTGGTTTAATAGGTTCCAGTATTGTGGGCTTTACATTCAAAGTGCTTAGGCTTCTGACATTGACAATACAATTTTTTTGTTTCCATGTCAAAACTAGGCTGGGAAATCATGGAGTCATGGACTATGTGACGGAAAATGTTGGAATAGAAGTAGGGATTGCTTTATTGTTCAAAATAGGTATTTGATGGATGTTTGAGGTTTTTTTCCAATGATTGGGAGGAGTCTAAAGTTAAAAGTGGTGTGAGGGGATTGAAATTTAAGTAGTCCATGTGATAGCTATGGTTTAATATCATAAATTTCTATGACTTCTTCCTGTCCTGTGTAGAGCTAATGGGTGGTTTTCCTCTTTTCAGGCTGATATTTGCCATGCCTATCAACTCTTGAAGAAAGGTGGACTGAAAGATGAAAACATCATTGTTCTCATGTATGATGACATCTCTTTCAATGAAGAGAACCCTAGGCCTGGAATCATCATAAACAGCCCACATGGTGAAGATGTTTATGAAGGTGTACCAAAGGTATTTTTCTTTCCTTCAGGTATTAGCCCACTGGCAAAACCTTCAATTTTTTATTATTATTTTCTTAAACTTACTTTTTTCCTCCTGTTATGGATTTAATCATGGCAGGACTATACTGGAGAAGATGTTACTGTTGATAACTTTTTTGCTGTTATCCTTGGCAACAAAACAGCTCTTTCAGGGGGTAGTGGGAAGGTTCTGGACAGTGGTCCGAATGATCATATTTTCATATACTATTCTGATCATGGAGGTCCTGGGGTGCTCGGTTAGTAGCTCCTCAGAAATAGCTCTCTGAAAAATTCTGAACTTACGCTTTTAGTTGCTATTCTTTTATTCCAGTTTACTGATCCTTTCATTACTTTATTTTTGAAGAATTATTTTCTGAATGATTAATTAACTGCATAAAGTCCATATTGTGATTTTTTGTCAGGTATGCCAACTAGTCCTTACCTTTATGCTAATGATCTGATCGAAGTCTTAAAGAAGAAGCATGCTTCTGGTACCTATAAAAGCTTGGTAAATCCCAAATCAAACCAATTCTAGATGCAGTCTATATTCACTTTGATCAAATATAAGTTTTATGATTGTATTTTTAAACCTGTAGGTATTTTATCTTGAAGCTTGTGAATCTGGAAGTATATTCGAGGGCCTTCTTCCTGAAGGTCTGAATATCTATGCCACCACAGCCGCAAATGCAGAAGAAAGCAGTTGGGGAACCTATTGTCCAGGAGAGGATCCTAGTCCTCCCCCAGAATATGAAACCTGCTTGGGTGACTTGTATAGTGTTGCTTGGATGGAGGACAGGTATGTGTAACATATTTTTAGAAGTTCTATTGAAGATGGGAAATCTGAGCACCTTTGTAAAGATCATTTTAAGGACCAGGAATTATCACCGCTGCAAATATGGAACTTTCTCAAAAACAAAGCCAAGACTTTGTTCTGGTTTGGCTTATTTATAAAATCATCTGAATGTTTGAGTACATGCATGTATTTTGTGTATGTAATGCAAGCAGACGGGTAAATGTGTGTTGTTGATTCTGCATCTTGCCATTTTCTCCTGAGCTATAATCAAGATCTGGGATTTGTTTTTCTTGATCCAGTCGCCCTCATTTTGGTCTTTTTTCTTATATTGAAGGATGAAAATTTTCATAGGATATACCTACCTTGTTCAATTACTAGTGTTTCATATGAATCTAAATCTTCTGTTGATGTGACCAGTGACGTGCACAACCTGCGGACTGAAACGTTGAGGCAGCAGTATGAACTGGTAAGAGCTTTTTAGTCAGTCTTATCGTTTTGGAAACGACTTCTTTCTGTGAATGTTCCCACAAATTTTTTGGTGGAGCACACCTAAACTCATTTCACATAGGCAATTAGTGAGGACACAAGGACAAAAATGTTTGTGTTTGAAGGGTCTAGTTGGGAAAGTTCCTAGATGTTGCTATTGTTGTTTATACACCCTTGCTTGTTGCTTACTACATCAATATCATGATTTCTCTCTGGCTTTTTCAGGTTAAAAAGAGGACTGCAAATGACAATTCTGTTTATGGCTCCCATGTCATGCAATATGGTGATCTAAATCTCAACAAGGAAGACCTTGTTCTGTATATGGGTACAAATCCTGCAAATGATAACTACACTTATGTGGACGACAACTCCTTGAGGTTACCTTCAAAGGCTGTTAACCAGCGTGATGCCGATCTTGTTCATTTCTGGGACAAGGTTTGTCTACTACATTTTCTATCTCCCATACTGAATTTTTTGTACAACTTGAATGTTTTGAACTCTAGATTTAGACTAAGAATGAAAATAGTTTTTCATATATGATTAAGATTGGTGTGATCAGGATGGATGGGGAAATGAATATTGGGTGAGTGGAAGAATTAGAAGAGATACTAATAACGGAAAATAATGGAAAATCTCAAGGTTGCATTTGGGAAAAAAAATAGAGTAATGAAACAGTTCTAAAAATCCCCACTGCTTTGAATGTATTGCTTTCTTTCCTGGAAATGTCCATGGCTAGGTGGGATCGTCTTCATTGTCATACCAGAGTAATTATAGTTGTAAGAATTAGCAATTTTATTCAGATCAGAACAAGACATTTCCTTGGGGAAAGGGATGCTCCATTCCGGGAAAATACCTTTCCTTGAAGGCAATGGAACAGCATAAGAATAGTATCAACAGGTGACAGTGTAAGGACCACTAGTGTGTACCAAAAGAATAGCTGAGAGTAGGCTAGGAAGTAGAAAGACCCTGCAAGTTATTGCTTTAAATCATAAAAGACATGTAGGTTGAAGGTTCAGCAAGAAATAAAAATTCTCTTGCTTTTAGATGACTGTAATGAGAAGGAACTGATGCATTGCAGAAGAATATACGCCTCATTATTTTTCTATGTTTAACAGTTCCGCAAGGCTCCTGAAGGCTCTCCAAGGAAAGCTGAAGCTCAGAAGCAGTTTCTTGAAGCAATGTCTCACAGAACACATATAGACCATGCCATAAAACTCGTTGGGAGGCTTCTTTTTGGAATTAAAAAAGGTTCTGAGGTTCTGAAGACTGTCCGGCCTGCAGGGCAGCCTCTTGTTGACGACTGGCACTGCCTTAAAACACTGGTAATCTTCCTAATTCCCAGCTTCCCCCTTCACAGCCACTTTTAGTCACCATCAAAATTGAACAAAAACCGGATCTTCTTTGCCTGCTGTGATGCAGGTGAGAACTTTTGAGGCACACTGTGGATCCCTATCCCAGTATGGGATGAAGCACATGCGCTCCATCGCCAACATCTGCAATGCTGGCATCGAAAAGGAGCAGATGGCCGAGGCGTCGGCACAAGCCTGTGTCACCATTCCTCCTGGTCCATGGAGCTCTCTTGACAAGGGATTCAGTGCCTGATTAAAGCAGAACACAGAGACTAATTAATACCCAATTCATTGGATATGTTCTGTTTCAGGTTGTGAGCTTCTATATATGGAAAACATATTATATCCTTATTGTACACATCCATGCTGCTTCTACTGGTTGCTCCAGTGTAAATATAGCCTTAAGGAAAAAAAGCGTCTCCTTCATGAAACTTGGATTGTAATGAAGCTAAGTGATCAGGCTGTAAATAATTTCACTGTGCTTGGTATGTTTTTATAAAATCCCAAACTTAGAAGTTGAGTGTGGGCAACTTAAGAAATATTGTTTCTATGTTTTATTTCTTAAATAAAATTTTGTTTTGTTTTTTCAACTTTCAAAAATATATTTTTGAGAACAAGCGAGACCAGATTGTTTTCCACAACAAATTAATATAAAATATTGTAAGTAATAATTAAACAAATGTAAACTATATTTAAAACTTTATATGATATATAAGTATATAATATTTTTTAAAAAATAATAGAAAAATCATTTTTTAAATAAAATTTTATTTTTTGAAAAAATTTGAAAAAAAGGCATTCAAGATCTGTTTTTTAAAACATGGTCAAATATGTCAATATTTTTTTTTTATATTTTTAATCACATTTTAAATCAAAATTAGTTGAAAAAACACGCACCACGTAAAATCTGAATCAAAGGAGACCTGTCAGAAGAAAATTTGACTTGAATCCAATAATAAGTATGAATGATGTACGGATTGTTGGAACTTTTAATGTTGGAGCACCCACACACAAGACATTCCCAATTTCCATAATATTTGAGAAAACCGGGCAGAAAAACGTGGGCGTTGCGCTGTCTTCAGTCCACCCGTTAAAGCACTCATCATTTGTTTTCTTCAGATCCTCTGTTCCCATGTGCTCAAGTCCATCACAAGCACTCATACACCCCTGCGCAATATAATCAACTATTGAAAAATTAATTTATGTTTGTGCCGAAATTAATAAATCAAATCAAATTTGTTTAAAATTGCTTTAATCAGATCTTAAACTTATTTATTTTCAAATAATTAAAATCAACTTGGATTTGAAGTCCAAAATTCAATAATTTTTTTTACCAAAAACATAATAAATACATTTAAAAAATATTTTAATAAAAAAAATTTACTTTAATAAAAGGTGTAAAATATAATAAATAATAGAAACTCATCTAATACCAAATAATTACAAATTATAAAAAAGAAAGTCTTATGATATCGGTTTTATTTGATTTTTATCCGTTATAATATAAGGAGATTGAAAATAATAAAGTCAATTTTAGATATTATTAAACCTTAATTTCACACACATTCCTCTCGTACTAACAATCATGCATCAGTCTAAATTATGTTATAAATGTTTTTTTGGTCTTTGTGGAATTTAAAAATCTAAATTTCAATACTAATAGTCCAATGCTATACAAAACTTATTTCCTTTCCTTCATCATACTTTTTACTATGTACTGATAATTTTTATTTATTTTTTCAAATTTAATAATAATAATAATTTTACAAAATGAAGAACTATTGTATTACATGCCACAAACCTTGCTTAGCCTTTTTTTTAAAATAAAAAATAAAAAGTAAAAACCTATCAGCTTTTTTTTTTTTTTTTTTTTAAATAATTTTATTAAAAGAACTTGTGTTTTAAAATTACTCTTTGATTAAACTTTAATTATCTTGTATGATCAATTATTTTATGATATTTGATATGAAGAAGAATTTTGATCATCTTTGGTAAAAAATGACATATGATATCTATTGGTGCATGACTAACAATGTAAGTAGACGGTTAGTCTCCACTTGACATAACCGACAAGTGCATCTCAAAAAGGAATGTTCGAATGTTTAGATAGGTTTTTCGGACACACCTTTCTCAAACTTAAGTTAGACCATAAAGATTTGAGCAAGAGATCACAAAAGAAAAAAAAAAAGTATATTTTCATTTTGGTGAATAATGGTTATTTACTTCTACCCAAAAGTAACATATTTTCAATGTCTTTGTTGTGTTATTGATTGCGTTTTTATTGTTTTTAATACCAATGATTGCAGAGCTTGACCCTTGAAGTCTAATGCTCAATAATGGTGTGACATCCAATGTCCTTAATGTCTCGTTTATACTCTGAGGTGGACGGATAATGCTACGTGACGACTGCATAAAATGTGAATCGTGTTAAATGATATACAATGATCATGTTAACGGTTGTGAACATCTCAGAGTATCATTATCATTTAAGCAATTTAACAACATGAACAAATACAATTGACTTAATATATCAATTATTACATTAGAGATTTCATATCAAAATCAATTAATATTTAATCGAATTATTTATGATGATGAACTTAATTATACAAAAAGATATTTGATTTAATAAAATTTGTTTGAAATTAATATTTTTGTAAGAAAAATCAATGGCTTGGGTTAAATTTCAACTTTTAATTAAAGTAAAAAAAGAAAGTTATCTCCGATAATCTTTTATTTTATTTATCTTATTTTTTGAATATGCAATTATGAAATTTAAGAGTATAATTTTTAAAAATATAATAATATTAATAATAAATAATTACAAAATCGAGAACTCTAGTGCTAGATTCGAAGTAAGAAATACTTCATAAAATCATTTGTAATAAATGGCAGTATTTAGGATCACTGATAGATATGGACGGCTGTGATTCAATATCTCAGTCAACTCGAGGGTCTACCAGAAGGGAGTTTTGCTCATGTAACCGATCAGTCTAGTTAAACTAACCATGGTTAGTGCACCCACAAGCAAGTGACAACTGCGCCTGGTTAACTCACTAGAACCCCCGCACCAGTGCACTACAAAATAATAAATAAAAAGAAACAAATAAAATTTAATGGACGGAAAGATAACGACGTCAAAGATTCCGTTATATCCGTTAACGCCGTGAAATACAATTACAATGCTGAGTAATTTAATATTACGCCGTAACGGCTTATGTGACGGACGTGCCTGACGGTTCAAATGAGGAGAGATGAGAGCCCTCGGATGGATGATGGACGGTCAGGATTGGTCGGTGAATCGACCAGGGGAGGGTTGGGCCGTAAGGAAAAGTGGACAGAGGTATAAAAATTGGTTTTGAAAGGGAGCGAGAGCATTTCGTTTTATCAGAAGAAGCCATCTCTGGTTTTCTTCATTTTCTTTGCGATTATCTTTCCGTTTCTTTCACTTTCTCGGGAACCAAACAGGGGATGAAAAGAAGTAAAATATGAGGAGAATTCATTAGTGAAATGTCGAAGTTTTTCTGGTGTTAGAAGTTCTGTCTGACTACCTGTTTCTATGTTTTTCTCGGAATCCGAACGGAGGATTTTCCAAGGGAAATTGATGAAAATTTGATACTGAAGGTTGACGGTTTTTCCTTGTTAGAAGATCTGGAGCTATTGAAGATTGGTCTTTTTAGAAAGAGAGTGTCTTTGTGTGTGTGTTTAGAGGTTTGTAATTGAGCGCAGAGGATCGGTTTTGCAATGTTTTTTGTGTAATTAATTCCATCAATTAACTCAATTTGTTTTGTTTTTGTTGAGCAGATAAAATTACTAGTGATTCAGTTCGAGAAATTCGAGTTTTTGAGGTTTGTAATTGGGAACAGAGTTCGATTTTGTGTGGCGAATAATGTGAATTAAGTCTAATTTTTGTTCAATTTTTTTTGAACAGATACACATTTTGAGGGATTTGAGTAGAGTTTGTAAGAAACTGAAGGTTCTCTCTTCATTGATTAGATCCGAATCTGACAACAAATTGAAGATTGGAGCTTTGAAAATGCAATCATTTCGTCGAAAATCTGTAATAGATTTGCATAGAAGGCAGGAAATCCTCACCTCTGAACAAAAAAATTCAGATAATCAAGTAATCGTTGTTGGAAATTTAGCTGAAGATTTAATGTTGGTTGTGATCTCTGTTTTTTGCAGCTCGTGAGGCTCTCTGCTAGCAAATCGGTCTACTCTGTTCTTTGGTCCGTTCTTCGTTGAACGGAGCTTCGATTCTTCTTAGCTTTGTTCTGCGTGCTCTACTGTGTTGTTTAATAATCGCCTTTTGAAGATTTTTTCGGCAACGTGGAAATTTTCTGGTAATGCCATGATTTTGATGAATCTCTCTTTCTCTCTCTCTCTGAATCCATGTCTGAGTTCGTGCTGTGTGCATTTCGATTCTACCTTCAATTCAATTTGTCTTCTTGTTCCCTTTGTTTCTGAGGATTTGGGAATGAAAACTTGTTATTTTAGTGACAAGTTGTGCGTTGTTGGGTGAAAATTTTCTGATTTGATAGTTTATTTCTTATCCTCCTCATCCTTGTCTTCGCTCTCTGTTTGGTTGGAAAGAAAACGGGCGAGAAAAAAAATATTGGATTACGTTGTTTTCGGATTTCCAAATATTGAAAAGCTCGCCTCAGTCAAGCCAAATCATTGTATTAGGCTCAATTGAGGTCGATGTTTCTGGTTCATCGGTTTGTGATTTCTCGGGTCACAAATGATAAGAAATCCAAATTTCAAAAATCCGCTTTCTTTTATTTCCCTACATTTTCCTAGCAACCAAACGCATCTAAACATAACTCTCTCTCTCATTTTGCTTCTATTATTAAACCCCTTCCTTGGATTTTTTTTTTTTTCTTTTCTTTTCCCGACAACAGTCACACTTGGTTTTTTCCTCTGTGACGGCTTTGATACCTTTTTCAAGTTGAAGAAAATTCTCATCCGCCGACCCGTCTGCCCTTTCATTCCTGCGAAACAACAAGGAAAAGGAAAACGAAGATAAAATGCCTCAATTGTCTCACACGTTTTCCTTCGTTTTCTCACGTTTTTTTCCCAACAAGAAAACAGGAAGAACCAATAATGTAAATTTCAATTTCAATTTCATTTTGTAGAATCAGCCCTCAAATTCGGGGGAGTTGTAGATAAGAGTGGTATCCAAATCTTAATACAAATCTTAATTTTCGATTTTCAATTTTTTTTTCCTTTCTTTTGCGGTTTTTCCAGTGTTGCGAGATGAGATTAACCATAGTTAAATGAAGGCCTCAACTAGAGTTAATCATGAATGTGTTTTGGAATGGGACAGGTGTACAAAAAGGGTGAAGGATATGGAAAAGGAGGGAGTGAAAAATAACAATAATAATAGCAGCATCAACAACAACAATAACAACCATAGAGAAAGAAGCGGAGGTGCAGATGATGGGTCGTTGTTGAGAGCGAGCTCTGAGCCTAGATCAACCGCTTCAGACTTTGTGTTGCAGTGGGGGAACCGCAAGCGACTCCGTTGTATGAAGATCCAAGTCAAGGACGACTCGGCCCCGGTTCACAAGACCACGGTCCGAGTCGACCGCCGAGTGGTTAGAGCTGATAAGGACTCTCTGAATCAACCCACCACCACCGCTGCAGCCACCAGTAACGGGTATTTTAATCTCCGCCACCGCCCATCTTCGCCTCAGCCACCTCCTCCTCCGCCTCCACAACGCGTTCTCAGGTAACTCCCACTTGCTTTTTTTACTTTTGGTTGTTGGTGGTTGCTTCACATTTAATATAATTGACTCATCTGCAAATCCAATTATAAAATCCCTCCTATAAAATTCTATAGAGTTAGTCCCACAAATGGTGTCCTCTGACGCATTTTGTGGTATTCTGCGGTTTTGTTGAAGCATTCACATTTTTGCCTTAGGCAGCGTTTCTGAGGATTATTGTGGAAAATCTAACATTACCTTTCTTCGAAAGACAAGCATTTCTCTAATGAAATATTTTAGAAAGTTTTGATACCCAAAAAGAATATATCTTGAAACCATCACTCCAAATTTGGTCCCTTCTCATTTAGTGCACTAGATGGATCTTGCTAAACGCCAGGGAATTTACTAAAATTAGCTCAATACAATAAACTGATAGTTGATATGATATAGGCAGAGGATTTTACCCGTGGAATTAATTGGTTAATTTATTATTCTATTTCTAAACAATAAAGCTTTTATGGTATCTGTATATTCGAAAGGCAAATTAGAGGGGAATCATGGTTTTATTGAGTAAACATTAATCATGCTTGTTCCTATTGGAAGTGGGTATTGGCATCCCAACTTTTTCATGGGGGTGGTGAGTGGAGATGGTTGTTCTAGAAATTAAATGGTAGGACATTTTATTCCTGTTGATTATAATGGTTTAATAGAAATAATAAATTTCGTAAAAAGTTTTAACTTTGATGATGTTGAAGATTTTGCATATGAATAGACCTTGGATGGATGGTACTATTCATATCCGTATAACACACGAAGTGTTGCTTTAGCCTAATGATGCACTCCTAACAGTATAACCTAATAACCCTTTGACCTCTGAGTTGACGTTTAAATGCCTCATGGTATGGTGGGGATACTCACACCTGATTTTTCTTTTTCCTTAGGTCTGGCTAGTCGAGTTTCAGATCTCTTCCTCAACGTGTACACCGAAAACTGTCTTTTCCACCCACCATTAGGCGCCGTTGGATATTAGCCCAGATTCCTCATCTTGGTCCACTTTATCCTTGTGACGTATCCGCCTTTCGACACGTAGCCCTCACCAAAGATAAAGGAAACACAAATCCAACGGCCACAAATCTCCATCTGTTTTTCCCTTGTGCACCCACCCCCCACCGGAGCACGTTAGTCACAATCCCACTTGTCAAATATCTCAACCTTTTCAGTTATCATACCAAAAACAAATAAAAAATAAAATGAAAAATAAAAACCCTCCTTCAGAAAAGTAGAATGAATACATAGCACTCCCCAAATCACCCCATTTTCCACGCGAAACCCGCCTATATTCCGGTCTCCGCTACGCATAAAGCCATAATCGAGATCACCACAGAAGGCCATTCTCGTAATTCCATATTTACCAAATTAAATTTTCATTTTCGTTTTGTTACCTGTTGTTTTGTTTGATTTTTTTTTTTGGGAATAATTATTTCCACTTTTACAGGATGATATATATATGGAATATGATGATATCTATGTGTTTGTTGTGTAAATGTTTTCAGGAACTCAGAAAATTCAAGTGCCATGAAAGGGCAAAGCAACGGCGTACGTGGGTTCTCTTCTCCGGCGAGAGACCAGGACAAGAGAGGTAATCATCACAACGCTAACAACCACCACCATAACAATGATAATAAGTCGGCATCGTCGGAGACGGCCCACGACAGCAAGAAGGGAGGAGGAGGGTCTTCGTCGGCTGGCAGCGAGGCTGTGCCGCCCGTCTGGCCTCCTAAGTTTGTTATTGCCCTCACCAACAAAGAGAAGGAAGAAGATTTCATGGCCATTAAGGGCTCCAAACTCCCTCAGAGACCCAAGAAACGGGCCAAGTTTATTCAACGCACTCTCAATGTAAGCCTACGCCCCCCATGACTTTTGCCTCTTTTTCTTGCTATTTTTTTTTTATTATCATAATTAATTTCCCAATACCCCTTTTTAGAAGAAAAAAATTATATATAGGTTTGATTTTATTCTATTTGTGGGATCACCTGGCATTTATTTCGCCCCACCTTTTTTAAGGTATTCTTTTCCATTTTTTCCCCCTTTTTCTTTACCTTGTTATTATTTATAAATTTGTATATCGGGTGTTATTTTCATGAGGAGGTGGACGAAATATAACGAGTACGTATACGTGTAAGTGGGAAGGAAGGGGCCTAAGTACTGAATAGGTGATGGAGACGGCACGTGTCAGTATAAGAGTGGGCTTCTAAATCAGTTACCTGATTTTGTGAGTGGTATTGGGGGTTAGTGGGATTGGATTGGGACGGACGGTGCATAGGTGTGCCAGGTGTACGGTTCCGATTGAAAGGGTACTCTCTTTCACTAGACTTGTCAATGAAGCAAGGAGGTTTTCAAATACAAACAGACAAAACCGAGGGTATAGAAGTGAAGGGGGCGTGCCACGGTTGCAATTTTGTAATATTTTTGAAAGTGAAGGGGTATAATCAGAAAATAGCTGTATATATGTTTTAATATTTAATATGAATATATGTTTTAATTTATACCAGTGGGGTGCACACCACGCCACCAGCTTGGACCACACTGGCAGTGCAACTGTGAAAAGCACAAAAGAACATGTACAATTTTGTTTTACTTTTATTCCTTTTTAATGAAAGCATTTTTGTTGCTTTTTGTTAACAAAATATCACAACCGACAGCCTTGTCAAATTGAAGTAAACTAGGAGTTTGATTACGATATTGGAATTGATTTGTTGTATGTGATGTGTGTACAGCTAGTGAGCCCCGGTGCGTGGCTATGCGATCTGACTCTAGAGCGATATGAGGTCAGGGAGAAGAAGATTTCCAAGAAGGTACCCCCCCAACCTCCTTAATTTCACTCGCTTGTGTCTGTTTCTTGGAAAGTTCTGGTGGGAAAAGCGTGTGGCTTACTCATAGGGATGGTTGATGGTTTATTTCATGAAAAACTTTGGTTGTCAAATATATGAAAATTCATGTGTTTCTTTATTTGCAGAAACCGAGGGGCTTGAAGGCAATGGGTAACATGGAATCCGACTCGGAATAGACGGGGGAATCTAGAATAATAATAGGGTTGGGCAAGGAGGATGATGGCGGGATATTTTGTGAGAGGTCTGGTTTTTTCTTTTTCTTTTTCCTTTTCCTTTTGGGAACAACTTTGTAAATGATGATGGCTTTTCACTCTGTGAGAAGAATGAAGACATAAGATTTATATCCGTATTTGCTCTCTCTTTCTCATCTTCAGAATCCGATTCCCAAGTTTAATAACATATTTATTCAAACACAAAAAACAAGAACAAAAACAGATGGCAATAGGTTATTAGAATTGAATGACCGCTATTTTAGACTTCCATCCTACACCTCCGAGCCGGGAGCAGATTTGTAAATATATTTCTAAACCAGTCTGGTTCTTCGTCATCCTCACTTGTGATTAAAATGGGCACATTCCATAGCATAAGATCTATTATTGGAATGGGCAATGCTTCAATCCCATTCATTTCCGGTTCCATAATGCGTTACAAGTGGGATCCAGCTGCAGAAAGTTCAACAAAAAAAGAAAAAAGAAACCTTGCACTACACACTAAAACAGTAAAACTAGAAACAACAAAAGGAAGACCGCTGAGTGATAGCCTATAGGAAAGAGAAATGTACTAAAAGTCTTCCTCAGAATTACCCATAATCACGAACCCTAATCATGCTTAATGAATGAATGAATGATCCATCACCTAAAAGCAGAAAAGCCCCCCACCAACCCACCATTAAACAGCACTTTGTTACTTGTCGTAACCAACCACCAGGTGATAGTGGGTACCCATTTGGTTATGAAAATTTGAAAAATTAACCAATAATGGTGTTCCCTTCAATTACACAGAGCTCTCGATTCTCGGATAATCAGACCCAGTAGTCACCACCTTCATCACTCTGCAATTGCTTTCATTCAACAAACGATGATTTCATCCCACAAAAGCCAAAAAAAAAAAAAACACTGTTCAATATCTCTCACAATCACATGGCATCATTTCATTATTCATTTCCAGCCAAAGTCTACCGCTCCCTTCAATTTAATAAATGCCCTCCCCTACCTTTTTTTTTTTTTTTTTGTTATTATTATTCTTATTTTATTATATTATTTTTATTTTTCTGCTCCATTTCTGAACCATATTATAAATGCTTTACCATTACGAAAACATACAAAAAAGCTTTCAATTATTTTGAAGGAAAACATAGACATTCTCATGATACAAAAATTTTCATAAGGTTAATTTCTAATTATTACTCGGAATATTTTTAAAAATATAAACTTAAAACACTTGCATTTATTATAAAATAGTAATCTATTTTTAGAACAAAATCCAAAAAAAAAAAAAACAGTTTTTCCCTTAGGAAATCAAAATAGAATAATCTAAGTTCAAAAAAATGAATTAAGATAATATTTATTTTTTATCTGAATAAAAAAAATTAAAATATTTAATTTTTTTTATTCAGTTAAATATAATTCATTGATATTAATTAATATAAATTTATTGATAATAAATTCACTTATAATTATATTAGTTAATATCAATAAATTATTTTTAATTTAATAAAAAAATAAGATATTTTGACTTTTTCAGTTTAAAAACAAACATAAGTAAATTATTTTGGGCAAGCAAAACACAATTCCTAAATCCATAAAATTCCAAGCTGAAATATAGGTAGAAGACAAATACGAACAACAGTGGAGATGCTTCGATGGCTGGCATTTCAATCACAAGTTTCAAATTTTGGATTCTATGAAACTGGTGATGGAAACAGACACAAAGCTCTTCTTTGTACTCGATACAACAGTTCCCCATATGGTGAATCCACGCAATAAAACGGGGAATTATTACTGTACATCAAAATCAAAATATCTTAAGAGTCCTTACAATTCTGGGTTTCTTTTCCTTTCCAAGGTTTCATTCAAATTCAAAGGGAAACAGAAATATTTTGGAGAAGGAAAAGTTAACTAAGGAAATTGTATCTGGGAAACTATGGGTAATTTACACAGTCAGTGACAAGAACACGTTAGTAGGAAAGAAAATGACAGAATTCATAACTGGAAACATCAAAAGTGAACTGATTTTGTGCTATTCGGTTGCTGAGAAAGCAGAGAAAAGTGAAAACAAAGCAGGAAAACGTGGAAACTAAGAAAACTTCAGAATTAAGAAAACTTTTTGTGTCACTTATTTTGGACTAGTAGAAGATTAGATCAGCATTGGTGTTGGAAAGTGTCCCAAATCCGCTGGTACAACAATTTGAAACCGACAAGATTGCTGAAAGGTTGTAACGTGAATACGAAGACAACTGTTCGAAGTATTGTATGTTGTGCTGTTTGGTTCTTAAGAAAACAAGAAACCAAACCCCGTGAAGTGAAACAACCGTATCATTTACGGGAAATGATGTTTCAATTTTTCTACACTTCCCCCCAGTTTCTCAGCAACCAAACGAAACAAAAGGTCAAGTATTAAGGAGCAACAACACAAGCAAATTTCCATATATTAACACAGTAAAGTAAAACCACAATGATAGAGAAACTCACATCTATATAAGGAATTTTATTTACTAAAAAACCATATCAATGGCTTCAAATATGCATTAGACCATCTGTGCAGCAAAACAAAGCGTATATACTGAAAAGAAACAACATCAAAAACCCTAGATCCAACACTACTATCAAGCCATGTAAACAAATCAATCTCTACTACCTAAGAGAACCCAACCGCTCTACACGACCCATAGTCACAAACTCTCTCAGAACAAACAGCCAAAAACCTCATCCAGACGATGAGATCTTCAAGCCTTCATCACAGATCCGAACACAAATGCCACGACGGCGACGGCACAACCCGCGGCGAACGATGGCGAAATAGCTCCGGCGGAAGACGCTGGACTAGGAGCCGGTGCCAAATCCTGGGCGGCTACAACGGAGGAGAGAATGGCGACGGAGAACACCATCAGTGCAATGAGAGAAGCTCCAGAGAGAGATGAAGCCATCGGTGCGGTGGGAGGGTTTGAGATTAGTAAAATATTGGGTGTGTTTGGTCGGATTTTCTCGGGAAAAAATTTCTCGTAAAACCTAAGCAAAGCTACAAGCAGAAAAGAAGTAGTGGTGGTGAGGAATTTTATAGAGGGAGGAGAGGGAAGTTCGGGCAGCTGCCCGCATTTACAGGCTGTTGATTACTTGAGTGACAGCTGGGTTCTGTCGTGGGCCCTACATTTTCGTTCATGTAAGCATGTGTTTGCTTTAGGCGGTTCTTGGCTTAAACGGCGTCGTTTTCAGGACTCCAAAACGGTGTCGTTTCCTTAGACGGATTCGTTTTGAACCAACCTATTCGATGACATATAGGGTTGAATACGCGCCTTTAGTAAGCAAGACGTACCGCACTCGCCATCTCAACCGTTGATAGATTAAAACCACTTTTTATTTTTTAAAATAAAAATAATCTAATTTTTCCATTTTTCTATTTCCTGTTATTTAACTTAAAAAATACATTTACTAATTTTTAAATATATATTTTTTATAATTTATTATGAAAATGATTTAAATATATATATATATATATCAAAGCTTATAGGAGAAAAATGGGTATTACTATTTTCTACATTTAAATTTTAAAGTAAACTTTTATTTCTGAAAATTATTAAATGAGAAAAAATTTTCAATCTTTCGTGAATAAATGCAAAAGCATGGTTTTTTTTATATAATTTTTGGAGCGTGAGTACACGCACGCTCGTACATGGTGATGCAGTTTTGAGAAAGGAACGATGGCAGACCACATTCTGCAATCACGCGATTCCAGCGCTACTCACTGCAAAGATGCGGCGTCAGTGGGGCCCGCGTGTAAGAGTAGCCAACAAAAGGCTGACACGTGGAGGGTTGAAAAAGACGGTCCTCAAATTGACGTAAAAGATACGACACGTGTATGGTGAGATTTGACTTGTCGTTTTCTCAACTGTGTTTCGAGAAGTTTCCGTTTGCGCCCCTCTGGCCACCGGGGTTGGAATTACCAAAAATGCCCATCTCCAACGCCAAGTCACATGTTTTGTGCCCTTTGTGATTCCACTAGCGATGTTTTTGCTTTTAGTATTTGAACAAAAAAATGTTTTCAAGCATATAAAAATTACTTCTAAACAAACAGATCCTTCATTTATTTTCATTTGAAAAAGAATATATATGATTAAATAGGCGCTTTCAATTTTGAAACACGTCAAAAATTTTGTTACTAAAAATTATGATATGGGGTTTAATCAGGTTGAATCCTGGTAGGAAGGAAGGGAAGTATGTTAAGAAACATGAAACCCCACATGGGTTGATGAAGGGTCGATTTCGGGTCAATTTCTATAATAATTCTGTTAGTGGATATTGGGATTGAAATTATCTGGTGGATGTGATTGTTACCGATACTTTTATTTGTCCCACTCTAAATGCCATTGAGAATTTTAGGCCTTGCATCTAATTCTCATCAATCTCATTTATGTATAATTTGCATTAAATAGATGTCATGTCACATGCACTCATCTTCTAAAGGGGTAGAAATTTTAAGGTTGAATTTAACTTCAAATTTTGAAAAATATTTTAAAGACTTTTTTAATAGAAATATATATATATATTTAATTTAAAATGTATTCATAGTCATTTTATTTATTTATTTATTAAAAACTGTTTTTGAAGACTTTATGGTTGAGCTGGGTATGTTTTCGAAGAGGTTCTAAAAGAATTTTTATTGAGTGTAGTTTTTAATTATTTTTGAGAATAAAATTTTAATTAGGAATTCAAATATTAAAAAAAGAAAAGACTAATTATTAATAAATACAATGCAAAAGTTTCTAATTTTTTTTTTTTTATATTTCAATTTATTACTTAAAACATTTTTAGAAAAACAATTGAAAACAAACTAAAATTTGTTTTCAAAAACATCCTTTTCGAAACAAATTCTTTCTATTAAAAGTAAACTGAAAAAAAATTTGCTTTCAAGCGCGGATACCAAGTGGGAGCATTGTAAATTTGTAATTGAATTCCCAGTAAACCAACTATTTCCAAAATTATTGAGTTTGAAAAAACAATCAACCCAACCTCCCTTGCACATCTTAAAGAGAGATTGTTTTTGGGAACAGATTCTTACTTTTAGAAATAAGGTAAAACCATCTTCAAGAACCGGCAACCGGTTCCAAAAGTACCGCCAAACACATCATAAATCACCTTAACTTTCATCATAAACGTCAAGATTGACCCCATTAAAGAAAACCAAACATAAATTAAATACCACCAACCCAAATTAAGAAATAATTCCAACTTCACCCAAGATATTTAATCCAAATCCAACTCAATCTCTTTTTTTTTTAAACTTAAATTGAATTCAATTTTTTCAAATAAAACTCATATTAAACTTCAATTGATTAATTATATTATATATATAATTCAAAATTCATCTATAATATTTTTTTAATAAATTTTTTTCTATATATTTATATGAAAATTTAACAATAAATAAAACAAAATTTCAAGATTAAATTGGGTTCGGTTTAGGCTTGGATTGAGTCCAATCAAAATTTTATCACTTGAGGTTGAAAAAACTTAACTCAAACCCAATCCCAATATTAAAAAAGACTGTTCAAGCCTAGCCAAGCTTTGGACTAGATTCAATTTGGGTCTTATCAACCCACACAAGTTGCACCCTTGTATAAAATTGGTTGCAATGGGGAAAAGATGAAAAATTTTGATTGAAATTGTATTAAAATTGAGTACACTAAGCTCAAGATAATAATCCGACTATGATGATGCTATAAAGATGGGAACTAGTGGTACTTCTTTCTGTACATCTAAAAATGCTTGGATGGATTATTCACCTAAAACTCACTAGTTTACAAGAGAGAAATCAGATATGAGGGTCAGAGATCAAAGAATTTTCTGGGTTTCTCTCAAAAAACTTTTATCGCTCAAAACCCTAAGTGTTTGTGTGCCAACTGTAACAGAGGTTCCAGGGTACTGGGAGCAAACTTTCTTGCAAAAAGAAAACAAGTAGAGGAAGGCTGATTGTTGTAGAGGCACTTGTGATTGCTGACTGCTCTGTGTAGAAACTCCTCTGTGATATCTGCTTTCCCAAAGGTAGCAGGGTGAGCGCCGCCTCTTGACCAATCCACCCACGTAAGGCTTCTGTTTGCTATAAGGTTTCCTGATTGAATGGTTAGCATGGTGGGGAAGTAGTGCTCATCCACATAGCATGCTGGTTTGCAGAACTCCTCAAACTTCTTGTAGAATGTGGTATCTTCTACTATGTTGACTGCAAGTTTTCGGTTAACTTCAAACCATTGGGCTCCTTTACGCCACTGAGAAATGCTCACCTCAGGTTTCATATTCCAATTATACCGACCCCTTCCATGTGGCCCAGGGTCATCAAATGCACCCATGAAGCTATATTTGGACTTCATTATGTAGTGGTAGATGAGGGTGAAATTATAGAGAGGAATGCATGATTCAGAAAGAAGAACGAACCGTTCATTGGAGATATCAAGCAAAGCATTTGCGAGGAGCCTTCTCTCTGCATCACACATACTCATCTTCCCCCACTCTGCCACCTGAAATGGAGGGCAACCACATAAATCATCAGCCGCTCAATGGAATACCTAACTTTTTATAACACATGTAGAAGTTTCTACATGCCCAACTGGTTGAAATTAGAATAGAATATTGAAATTTCCCCAACTTTTTTACAACTGATATTTATATGTAGGTTGTGGATGATTCCTTAGTAAATCATTGTCACTAAGGGATTTCTATTTCAGTCTATATTCCCAAACAAGATCCACCTGCTTGTAGTAAAAGGCTAAAAGCAATTGATATGATAGACATCATAAAAATCACAAACATAACAATAGAAAATAAATCAATTGATTTCATAGGGAATAACAACTGGCCATGCAATTCCAAACATCAATTAAAAGCTTTACGTCTCAGGAAGAGGAGACGAAGAGGAACTTTGTTGGAATGCAAAATCACTAAGCAGCAATTTGCATGACAATTGCACAAACCAGGCAAGAATATGATGGTTTACTGGGAGTGCAGTCACTTGAACTTTATGTCAAAAGAAAGAATATGATGATCCTCTACTTTCAAGTGCAACAGCCAAGGTAAAGCATTCTTCCGTGTCTCAGGAACAGAAGGTGAACCAACAAGTGAAGCCTCAATGCTATTGAAGTTTCCCTACTTGGTTATGGTAAAGCCAATGGTGCCCAAGAGTTTGACATGCAGCTGCCTCCCCAAAGGGGAGAAAGTGGGATCCACTCTTCAAGTCCTACTTAAAGCAGCTTGAAGGGAGGGAGGGGAGAATAATCAACAGGCTATCTTCAGTCTAGGCTACATTAAACTCAACAGAACCTTTATCCCAACTAATATTCTTTCATAGTATTCATCATCCACACAATGCCTTCATGCAGACTCTCAGCTAATTAATGAGGATATCAACATTGCCGTCAGTCAGCCACATTGATCAGTAGCATCTGTATAAAACATGTCTAATCCTTCATAAAACATAACCCAGAATCATCTCTTCAACTTAAGAAATCAGGATCTCTATAGCTGTTATTCCATAAAATTTAAAACTGAAAACCAGACTTTATTGCTATGAATGGTTCCAAAAAAGTACCCTAAGGGAAAAAAAAAATCTAAGAAAAATGATTTTCTCATGTTTGGTTTTATCATGGAAAATAAAAAGGAAAATAAAATCTAATTAAAATTAATTAGAAACCTGTGCATTTTCAAATTATTTAAGCTTTATATAAGAGAGTTAAAATAAGTTAAATGAGTTTGAAGCAGCATATGAAAACAATTTATTAACATTAAATGTATTTTCTATTTTCCTTACCTTTTTTATTTTCTTCTTCTTTTCCTCTATAGTTTCTTTCCTTCGCATTTACCCTCAAAATTTTCAGAAAACAAACATAGCCTAAATAATTTATCAATATTGAAATAAGTAATATATTAAGCATTTTCATATCCAGATGACACAAAGAAAACCCATAATATCTCAAGAAACCATAATCAAGTTAATCAACTATCAGTTTCTCTGCCATCTCAATTTTGAGGAATGATTCAACAACCATATCAGTCACTTAAACATATCTATAAGCTTAAAATTCATGTTTGCTTGCACAAGCTTAATTATCTTCCCTTTGACCATTTTTAATAAGTAAAATTATGTACATATATTAAATAGAAAGGGCAAGCCCCACATGTTTATGCATGAATGCGCGTAAACAAAAAGAGGAACTGCATAAGCAAAATTCATGCAAAGTCAAAAACTCCAAAATGCCCAAAAGCTAGACCATAGCGCCCTCTCTACCACTACAGTATCAGTTTATTGCAGTCTTTCCAAATGTGCAAAAATGGACATGCATTCGGTTACTGCATTAGCATGTTGTCACAGACTAGCTCATCTACAGTTATGTGGCTTAAAACACCTGCTAAAAATTTTTCTATGTATTCATCTTGGCATCACCAACATTAAACCTACAAAAAATGATCCTCCTTCCCTTTTCAAGCCACCTTGCTATGTATCAACAAGAGATGAACCAATTATGCATACTCCTAGTACAATTTTGTTGGGAACAACCCACCCAATTCTTACTATAGTTTTACCATCAAAATATTATCCCAAGCTTTCATCAACAGAAAAGGACTGCCTTGAATGAATGCCATTAAAGAGATTCTCACACCTACCTCATCAAAAAATGAGAAAAAACCTCGAGATGAGAACTTACCATTTTGGTTCTTTCTCCAACTTATAGTGTTGTAGCTTAACTCTGCAACATTGCTAGCTACACTAAACTTTCCAGTATAACAAGCCCTTTTCCATACCATTCCTGCAAATCAGATCTAAGGATTCCAAAGCACAGTATCTACAAGACTACTACGCATTGAAGGTAAACTTGTTATTCTATCAAATGAACATTCTCATCAAAAGTACAGGGAGTAAAGCTTAGCCTATTAAACACAAAGTCATGATGTGTAAAATCCCAAACCGATTTCTTCATTAGATTGCAAACACCACCTTCTTAAATTCCTCCCAAACACCTAGCCATAGGTTTCCCCTGCTTAGAGCGCCAAACCATGAGTTTCCTAACCCAATTGTAAAGGCATTACATTCCCCGACGAATGAAACAGATTGTAAAGGCTCTTATCAAAGGCCAAAAAAAATTGTAAAAGCATTTAGTTATGCTTTAACATTCATAAGGCAGCAATGATTCCAATACAAGAATAAACATGTGGGATTCAAAGAAAAAGGGTTTTTATACCATAAAACAAAAGAAGTAGAACTCACAACAAAATATTCACAAGCAAATTGCACAAATTATAAATCTTCACTTACCTTGCTTGGTATCTGTCTCCTATAGAAAACCGATGAGGCAGGGAAATTGGCCCGGAATGATGGCGTCGAATGAATGTAGATTGAATAAAGCCCTTCATGCCCCTTCAAAAACCTCTCCCAGAGAGGTCCCAGCGGCAATGGGCCCTTAGTCAAGAACATGAATGCAACCTTTGGAACTCTCTGAAATGGGTACTGCTTCATCTTAGGAGAAAAAGATGCCCTCCAGAAAAGCTCTGTGTCATTCATTGTATGGAGCAAAGTTGAAGGAGGCTTAATCCACCGATCTAAGCCACCCACCTCCTCATAGCAGGGCTGGAAACTAGACTGCGGCGATGTCAATGTAGTAGAAACTCCAAAACGTTTAATCATGTATACACTAATGACTGAAAACGCGACACAGAGAGCCAGAAACAGCCCAAATATCTGAAGCAGCCTCAGAGGCAAAACCCTGGATTGATTTGTTCTGCTTGTATTAGCAGGATCCTTCCCTTCCTCAGTCGACAACGCCCTTGATTGCATATTGATAACTCTCCGGTTTCAAAATTCAGTTTCTGGGTATTCTGTTTTCACCAAGATCAAATCCAAAAATACCCCACCCTTTTTCTAATCTGAAACAGTTCAAATTCTCGTCAATCATCAGCTTCTCCCCTGAAAACTACCAAACCCAGATTCCTAAATTGCATATCTTATAACCCAAACGGTGAAAAGGGTCCGGGTTCCACCATTTGGGTATTCGGATTACCAGCTAAAACTCTTTGCCTTCAATACAAAGAAACGTTTTAGAGATCAAGGCCGGAATCATTCTAAATAGAAAATTTGAGTTCTTATCACATGGGTGTTAGGCAAAGAGAGATTTCCCAAGAATCAAACAGGTCTGGCACAAACAAACAGAGAGATAAAAAGCATCAAATAGACACCGTACCACAGAGACAGTGGGTTCAGGATGAATTAATGAGGGAGAAATTGGTACTTGGATCTTTCAATACACAGCATGAATTGCATCAGGATGGAGTTGAATGAGAAATGGACTGATCAGAGAGAGATGGTGTGGTCAGGGAGAGAGAGGGAGAGGGATGGCGGGCAGATGCAGATGGCAGAGAAAGAGAGCCCAGAAGAGTTGGAGAATATATAGAGATAAACTCGTGGGAGAAATCCCGGAGTACACAATCTAGGGATTCCCTTGGGTTTTAAGGTTTTAGTTTTCCCTTTTTTATTTTTATTTTTATTTTGGGTTTTTACAGAATAAAGAGGTTGGCATTTTGTCCCTTCTGTTGGTATTTTTGTGGTTTGGCAGGTACAATGGATGGTATTTACAACTCATACCCAGGGGCCATCTAAAAATAAAAATAAAAATTAGAAAATATATTTTTAAAATTTTTCTTTATTTTTTCTTATATTTTTCTATAAATAAATAAAAAATTATTTTTACCAATTCCTTTTTCTTTTCCTAGACAATTTTCAAAACCAAATATAACTTGAAATGTTTTGTAAAAAAAATTCAAGCACAACAAATTGGGATTACCTTTTAGATCAAGGTTGAGTTTTTTTTTTTCTGTTACAAAAGAAAATTTTAATACAATTTAATATAAGATTGGAAAAGAAAAACGTTATAATTTGAAACCCCATTCATTACGTTACGATTTTATATCCAGAAGTTATAGTGTAATTGGCCCGGCAAAAACATAGGAATTTAATTATGGGAAACCTTTTTTATTTCAGAAGAAATTTGTTTTGGAGTGTAACAGTAGATGGGAGTGTGGCTAGAAAATTATAATATGATTTAAAATTTTAGGGAAAAAAAAAAAGAAATTTTTTTAAGGCAATTTTTACGATCACGGGGTTTTGAAAATGTGTTGGGTTAATAAATAAATAATAAATTTGGTTAACATGGGGTGCCTGGACGTGCATGTGATTGATTAATTGTCAAGAGACTGGGACCATTTGACACGTGACAAGTTGAACATCGGTCACATGATTGTTTCACGACCCACAGTTTGCGGAGGAGCCACCGCCACGCGACCGGACTGATTTTTGGTGTAAGTTTTTGGACTTGAGCTACGTGGCGCGTTTCCATTGGAGGAATGCAGTTGGGTTTGTCTAAGGCTTGGCGTACAAAGATGAATCCGCCTTCGTATGGTTCTAATCATATTAAATATTTGTCTACAAAAAACGACGTCGTGTTCATCCTCTTTCCTCCTTTCACACAGGACCAATCCGCGTAACAACACCGTATTTCAGTGTTTCACGCATTTACGAGAAGATTCAAACCCCCACCAAAAATATCTCTACTCCCAACGTTTTTTTAAAAATAAATTTGATGTTCCCAACGTTTTTTTAAAAAATAAATAAATTTGATGTGTAAATTGATAGAAACATGATGATAATAATATTATAAAATTTTGTTAAGTATGAAGGAATTTATTGCATAAATCAAAACAAAAACTTCTATAAAAAAACAACATTATCCTGATTTTTATATCAAGATTTTTTTTTTTAACCATAAGTTTTTTATACAAAATTAGGCACTAGGCCTTTTAAAGATCATCCTATTTGAAAAAAAAGGATATTTATGTCATTTCGCACAAAAATTTATTTAAAAAAAAAAACATAAAAATAAATATATTTTAGGAAAGAGTGTTTAATAATTCTTAACGACAGATGGCATAAAGACCCAAATTTTGTACAAAAATTACATAAATACTGAGCAAACAATTACTCGGATGAAATTCCCATCGGTATTGACCGCGGGTCAATGCGGGGTGGCGCGAGTGTCAAAGTGGGCAAACCGGGCGGGAATGCGGTGCCAAAACGTTCAATCTGCGCCTTGACTTACCAAGGGGGTAAAGTCAAGAAAGTGCTACAATTTTCTTTTCTGCAGCGAGGGGACTCGAACCCCGGTCAAGACGTCCAATCTACACCTTGACTTAACCTTGGGGCAAAGAAATCCAACACATCTAAGCATAGAAGTGTCATAAGAGATCCGACACATTGGGAATGCTAAGGTCAGTGATCAGGCTAAGCATAATGGGGACTCATCTGATGGCTTATGCTGCTTACAAGGGACTTCAATCTATGCAATTGTTCTAATTTCAAAGACACCCAGCAGATTCAGGGTCTTTTCCACCAACATGTGAAAATGCCCTTCATCACATATGGTCTTCCAACCACCCCTAGTTGGGTTAGACCTTGCCAGCCAGTCATTAAACTATTCAAAGAGGATTAGAGTGCTGCTATTAACTAAAAGGTTACTTCAGAAGAAATTAGACAAGCCATTGATCAATGGGTCCTACCAAAGAGGCAGGGCATGATGGTTACACAGCCTTAAAACTCCAGACACATTCTAGGAAAACTTGATGAAACACAATGGAATGAGAAAGGACTCTATCCAACTCAGATAACACATTTAAATACCCAATTATGTTTTGTAATATTGTCTAAAAGCTTCATTGAATGTATTAGCACGGCAAATTATGGACAAATGAAGGTCCAGAAAAAGCTTATGATAAAGTTCAACAGCCCATTATCTGAAAAACATCAGTACATTACGGCTTTCCTTATAATTAGCTTATGGTTCAGATACCATGACTTTCTTCTATGTACCAGCGAAAATATATGCAGGACAACATTACTGTCTACTTCGTCACGTCAAAAGTAGCGCGGAGATTAGATATCATCACTGGGCACTCTCCCTTCTCATCATATTCAGCAAATTCCCCTCCAGACAAGTCAATGCCATCAAATTTAGTCCCTTCCATCTACACAGATGAGTTAGGAGATGCTGACATGAGAACACAACCATCATAAAAGAATGCAGCAGCTGCTTTTGGGTTATAAAAGCTTCAAATGCATGCCTATTAAATAAGCACAAAGTTTTATTCTTAAGTATGTGCAAGGATTAAGGAGAAGGCATTTTTTAGCACTAGATGAAATCATTTTTAGTAATTAATCAAAACATATTACCACAACAATTTGATTCTGATGCTAAGCTGTAAATCACAATTAACTCCAGACTATAAATTGCAATCAAAATGAGCCCTTGAAATTGTGTTGGTGACTACATTGGAAATTAGAATTCTCATGCAAAAGGATGTCCAATATGGCCACCTGGTAAATTATGTACTGACCCAATGCTGTCTGCAGCATTTACAAGTGTGTGTGTGTGTGTGAAGAGAGAGAGGGAGAGAGAGAGTTACGGATTCAGCTTTCCATCCGGTACCAAAATAAAATTCCACCGGCTCAAAACCCCTGCTGTCCAATAACATCAAGGGGGTGAACTTCCCTGATTCACTCATTTCCTGAGTCAGTGGACGACCTCGGCCTGGGATCATCAAGATCGTTCCTTCCCTATCACAGAACTTGCACTGAAGACAGGAATGCATCAGAAGAAGATAATTCTTTTAAATATGATGCAGAAGAGCCACATGAATGTAATTTTAACTTACAAGAGTAAGCTATGTATTTCACAAACTTGGTATGACTGGTCATATGACTCATATAATATACATCAGAAAGAGAATAAGTAAACTGTAGACCAGAGATAAAAGATGCAGCTCATGAAGATAGTTACACATTTTCTGTAATAGCTTAAACATATGCATGGGTAGAAGCAGTCAAACAATTGAAAGGAACATCATAACAGAGATTGAGGCCATAGATAAAAAGCGAGAATGCTTGCATACATGTATGTTGAAGGGGAAAATCACAGGGCATAAAGTTCAGGATGAATTCATTAAGACTCCATTTCTGAATCGTGAAAACCAACAAGAGAGAGAATGGGAAATAAGAAATACGAATCTCAAATTTTCTTTTTGGTTTGCTATGAAGAATACAAAGTGAAATAGATATAATGAAAATTATTTAAAAACTTGTACGTTTCCAAATTCTTCGTTCTCGATTTGAAGAAAGTATCAAATTAAATAATAATGAAGAAAAATACTGTTGAGCTCAAACTTATTTTTCATTCTTCTTCAATTTTCCTTTCCTTTCTTTTTTTCTTTTTCTCTTATTTTTGTTTGCATCTTCCAAGGTTCATGTGGGGTAAAAATATCAGAATGACAACCAGCTTCAGAATTCGCTCAAATTTTAATCATCTAATCTAACCCACTTTTTATTAGATACAAGTAATTCTTCAAAGTTCAAAGTAAATCCATGGTTTAATCAATCTCACAAATTTGATAAAATGTGTGAAACGATGAGAACATAAAACAAGACCCTGGATTACTTCATTTTCTTCCACTTCCCAAAGTTCTCTCACCAACCAAACAGGTGTAGATATATGTATCTACTACTTATACAGAGAAAAGGAGAGGGACTGATTCGACCTAATATAATTATTTCACTAGTTCAAAGGATTTTCTTTTCCATTTCTTGGTGGCAGAAATAACACAAAACCTAAGATTATAAATTTTATTTGCTATCTGTTTCCTCAGCAATCAAACTCTGTAAATGCTTATACAGGAAGAGATTTCACCTTCTGAACCAGGTTAGTATTTCCCCGTCCTTAGGAAGAGGAACTATTTCATTAAGCTTAAATACATTCAACTGGCCACATAGAAGTATTCTCTTAGTTCAGATGATTTTCTTTTCCGTCTCTTGGTAGCAGAAATAACATAAAACCTATGATGTAAAACATTTATCTTTCCATTTCCTCAATTTTTTCAGCAACCAAATAGAGTTAAACGTATACATATTAGGAGAGATTTGACCTTCTGAACCAGATGAGTAGTTCCCTTGCTTTTCGGGAGAGGAACCGTTTCATTCAATGTCACACACGTCTCCTTCTGGCTCACCTCTCCACAGTTTCCACATTTCACCTACACATCCAAAAAAACAAATTACACAAAATAAAAAATAAAAAAAATAAAAAAATCATTTAAATATAAAGTCAAAACAAGAAACACACTAAACTACAGCGATCCGTGTCCTGCAGGGGATTAAGTTCGAAATGGCATTTCCGAATCCAATTTCGTGCAATTTCTCGGCAACCAAACGTATAAATGAAAAAATTAAAAAAAATAATAAAAACACAGAAGAAATTGAGAGAGGGACCTTGAAGTAGTAGGTGAAATCAGGATCGTCGCAGCCGCCTTGAGGCTGGAGATTGGTGAGATTCTCGAGCTCGCCGGTTATCATCAACATGTAGTTCACCATGTTTGGCGTGGAAATGAAGATCTCTCTTGATCCTCACGAGGATTGGGATGAATGATTGCCGGGGTTTTGGGCTTTTTTCCCTAAGAGAACTGTGCGCATGGGCAGGTCTGAATTTTGTCGTGTGTGAGAGAGTTTTTTTTTTTTAATAATAATAATAATAATAGAAATAAATAAATAAATAAATAATGATAAATATAGATATATATATATATATATATATATATAAATGTTTTTTATTCGGGTGTATTTGCAAGGTTAACACCTTGCAATTAATTGATTGGATTTATAAAATTTATTTTTTAAAAGATTTTAGATAAGTATTTTTAGAACGTTCCAAAGTGGTTTTAGGGAGCGTTTATTACACTTAAAAAATTTTATCCTTCAAATATTAAAAATGTTAAAAATATTATATAAAATTACTACCAAACGTATTTTTAATAATTTTTTAAAAATAAATTTTATATATAAAATACTCTATTAAAATACTAATTCATCAAATTTAAAACTAATAATATTTAATATATTTACACTAAATTCAGTGAATGAGATTATTATTTTTAGTATAATATTAGGGACATATTAGGGATTTTCTCTAAAAAATTATTATTAAAATACATTTACCTAAACTTTATAAATATCAAATTTTATTATTATTATTACTACTATTATTATTTATCATCGTGGGTAAGACCTAGAAATGTTCGATTTATGAAGAAATAATTTCAAATTAATTAGTATTCAAAATTTATCCCATTCTACATGACCTTAGGGTCTAGTTTATGTGGATGTGTCTTTTTATTATTTGAAACAATACATTTTTTTTTTTCCACTTACATTATACAATTTTTTGATACAACATAATTTTTTGATAATTTATTTTAAAAACATGTCTTTTAGTACAAATTTAAGATATTTTTAGTTAATTTTTATTGTGTGTATTTAATAATTAAAATGATTAATTTAGCTAAATATATTTAGCTTTGATGGGTTTGAAATTTCTTCATGCATATCCCTCTTTTATTTTGAGTGAAAGGGGAGGTAAGTAAAAATAAAAAATGAAAAAAATAAAATAAAGCATTTGAAGAAATTTTAAACTTATGAGAGTGAATGGATTTAGTCGGAACCTTAGAAAAGGTGAATGAAATTAACCATACAATCAAGATCACTAACTAATACTAATGTAATAGAAAAAAAAATGTCTTTTTTATATACTTTCCCCGATTTCATTGCTACAACGAGTTTTATGCAATCGATTGGATCATATAGATTTGTTTTAGAAACAAAATTCTATTTAAGAACTTAAATAAAAAGAAGGTATTTTAACTTATTTTTTGTGAAGATAATATACATTTATGTATGATATAAAAAATCTAAAATATTCTTATTATTTTTTAAAAAAATTTCAACTGTATTTTTAAGTTCAATTATAAAACCGTTTCCAAACAAGTCCTTGGTTGTCACCTTAATCCCATACTTCTCCGTTCAATAAAACGACGTCGTATAAACTTACCGCTTCGCTGTATTTCCATTAAAACGTCACCGTTTAGCAACCTACTTCCTCCGTTTTGGCTTCGGTGAATTTCTATCATCAATCTATTGTTCTGTTCTGGGTTTTTCAATCTGTCTGTATATTCTTCATTTCTTGATAAATTTCATTTGTATATATGAAGGTATTTGATGGGTGTGATTTGAGTATGCAAGTTTTCAACTCCAGTAGTTGGGTTTTGACGTGAGTTTTTCATTTAGGGTCCGTTTGGCGAGAGGGAAAGAAAAAAAAAAGGGGGAAGAAAATCAATTTCATTTGTTTGTTTGTGATGGTAATTAGGAGGAAATTTATATGTTCCCTTTTTTTCCCAAAAATGGGGAAACATGTAGAAACCATACGGTTGCCAATGATGAACTTTCCCGTTCTGTTTGGTTGGCTAGGAAATAAAGATTCCACTGTCCCATTGAATGTTTGCCTGCAAATTATGCATGAAAATCGTTGGGCCCAGAAGCAGTGGACCCATGTCCTAACCAAATGGTAGTGACAATTTAAGATTTTGGAGGTCTCAATGTCAAGCCTCTGAACCAATTTCTTACTTTCTGGACAGTGAAGGAGGTGGGTTGCCTCGGTTTACAAATTATTCATACTGAATTTTTCTCAGAATAGAAACATGATGTATGATGTTACATTATATACAAGCACCCCCTTACCTCATTCTCAATTAATCTCTCCCTATTTTGCTTAGAGCTACGAGGATAACAAGAATTTGGGAATGAGGTCATTGAAGCTAAATCGAGGGGACTGATTTTTAACTGGGCAGTTTCCAGGTATTGAAGGCTTTCAGTTGATAAAAGCTAGAATCAAGCACTTTTTTGAAGAAGGCATTTTGGTAATGTTGATATAGGCATGAAGGTGGAGTTGGAACAGAGGATTGATGCGGTTTTCTGCATGATCATACTTCAGGCTTCGGTCTACATTATCATCCAGCTGTAAGTTGTTGATCATTTCCACATGTAACTGCTAGTATTCTTCATTAATCTGTGACACAATTTGATTAAGATGGAAATGAAATTTGGATGATAGGAAGGTAAATCATGAAATTTGTGTGTATTTCATTTCTCGCTTTCGTTATATTCTACCGCCTAGAAGCTTTTCACTGGGTTAGAAACATTTGTTTGCCTGCATCTTTGTGTAGAATGCTTTTCTGATCAAATGGGTTGATTGGTGTGAGATATATTGTATGAAATGGCTAAAAAGGTTTGTTGTTTTGAGTTGGGATTCAGAGGTGTAGGCATTTTGTTGGGAATGATTTTCATGGGAGTGAGTTATGGGGTTGTTGAAGGTAACTTAGTCGCTGGACAGAAGTCTCCGGAAGTTGGAAGGAATGTAGATACTCTCAATAGGCATGCGGTGAAAACCATTCAGGTATCATTTCTCCTGCCACATTTTCGAATATTATTTGATGATTACTGAAATGCTTTTACTTCATAGCCCATAGTAAATCTTGAATTGAGAAGATGAAATGCCTCTAAGGTGCAATGTTTTGAGGAGCCTCTACCACTCAATCATAATGTGAAAACTTAAAAGCCGGAATCGGCCCTCTGTGAGACCACCTTTTTCACAAAACTGTTTTACACATGTTACTTGACTGGCCAAGTTGGGGATTTGGTGAACTTGTTCTATACTCCTCCCCCATTAAGGAGCTGCTGAGATTAGAACGTATCTCATCTAAAGTGCTTGGATGAAGTGAATACTTTGGGTAAACAAAAGGAGAAGGTAAAATTTAGCAATGCATATATGCCTTAGAATGGGAGTTACCAAAGTTGGTTTAGATAGAATGGACAGGACACTTTATTGACTTGACTTGACTTGAGTAGTGCTTGGTTTGATAGAAAAGTTACAGAACTCTGTTTTTACATTATACAAGTTCACGGAGTTTGGCATCACTAACCATTCTCAGAGTATATTACTTGTAGAGTGAAGATGGGGACATCATTGACTGCATTGACATTTACAAGCAGCCCGCTTTTGATCATCCTGCTCTAAAGAACCACACCATCCAGGTATGCCTTAAAAGAATTCTTAGTAATTCCTTATTTAAATGAATATGACATCCTCTTTTGATTCAAATGCATTGGTTTTCTTATTCAGATGACACCCAGTTATGATCCAACAACAGAGACAAGGGCAGAAACCATAGCAGCAAAGCTTGGAGGCAGGAAAAGAGAGTCTTCCAGGACTGTTACATCACAGCTATGGCAGAAAAGTGGAAGCTGCCCTAAGGGAACAATCCCAGTCCTAAGGATCCAAAAGAAAGACCTACTCAAATCAAATTCAGTTGGAGAATATGGAAGAAAGAAACAACCAGGATTTTCCAATGAGCTTACACTGGGTAATGACAGTGAAAATTCATACCTTCAACAAGCAAATCACTCGGTATGCACCCTAGTTATTCCATTTTTATGTGAATATATTATAGTCAGAAGGCAATATATGAAGTTCACTACTTTTTCAGTTCCTTCTGTGTGTTCCTAATTCATTGTAACTTGAATCAGAAGGCAGTATTGCTTACAGAAGGCTTCAATTATTCAGGCGGTAAAGGAGATATCCAAGTTTTCAACCCTTATGTTGAGTCTGATGATGAGTACAGTACTTCTCAAGTTTGCCTAAAGCATGGGCCTCATTATGCTTATGAGAGTGTTGAATCCGGATGGGCGGTTAGTAGTCTCTTCAACCTATCTCCAATTCCTCTTAATTCTACACCCATTATGCAAGAAGTTATTTTATGTTTGATAAAATTTTTAGAACTTTGAAACTTGTGACTTTGGCTTTGGCTTTGGCTTCAGCTTCTGTTCCTTGCTAAAGCCAAAAGCAGGAAATCATCCCAACAGGCCCCTTGACCGTATTTGTTTGTGGTCTTTCACACTGAAAGCTTATACTACATGTCACAAATTTTTAATACTTTTCAGGTAAATCCAAGTGTTTACGGGGACAGAAAGACTCGATTGTTTGTGTATTGGACTGTAAGCTGCCTACTGTCAACCATAGAATCACCCACCTAAATTTGATCTTTAACTTAAAATTAGGTCTAATAATGAAATGTTGATATCTGTTTTCTGCGTGTATATATCAGGCTGATGCTTCAAAGACAACAGGTTGTTTCGATCTCACCTGCCCGGGTTTTATTCAAACCAGTAGTGAGATTGCTCTTGGTGCAGCAATCCATCCAATCTCAGTCCCCAGAGGGCTCCCTTATCAAATAACAATTTATATCTATAAGGTCAAGATAAGTCTCCTTGATCGAAGATTGAGGGTTTGATCATAAATTACTGACACTATCTTCTTATCATCTTGTTTTTGGTGATAGGATCCATACACAAATAACTGGTGGGTGCAATATGGAGGGAAAATCAACATAGGGTATTGGCCTCACAAGCTGTTCAAGAAGCTAAGTTATGGGGCAGAAGCTGTTGAATGGGGAGGTGAAGTGTACAGCTCAAAGATAGGGAATTCTCCTCCTCCCCACACTGCAACAGCCATGGGAAGTGGAAAATTTCCTGGCCCATTCTTTGGCTCAGGGTGCGTAAGAAGAATGCGGGTTCGAGAAAATATTGCTCCCTTGAAATTCCCTGAGCGGGTTTTTACTTATGCAGACGAGTATGAGTGTTATGATGTTTATTATGTGGGAGATTATATTGATGATCCTGAATTCTATTATGGAGGGCCTGGTAAGAACCCCATGTGCCCATGAAGGGATACTTGCAGATGATCAATGGAGTTGTTTACTGTAACATTTTTCTTGCTTTTATTATGATTTTTAAAGCAAGATTAATAATTCATAGACAATCATTTGAAATGTGATTCTTGAAAAAATCATTTTTTTATTATATAACAACTTTTTTCCTTTTGAAATATAGTCAAAGATTTTAAAAGGAATCCCCAAAAAAAGGTGTTGGTTTAGTACACATTGCAGACGCAGTTGGAAAGACAATATATAGCATAGGCATTAGAGGATAATATGTAAGGAAAGAGAAAATAAGGATTTACTTAATTGAGAAAATATGGAGCATAGGATGTGTATCTGCAAACAAAAGGAAGATTTGGCATCATATTTTTTATTTTTTCTGTTGTCACTATTATGGCTGAGGATGCAAGAAAACTATCCATAAGTATTCCTTTTGTGTCATTTACTAAAAAGTTGACTTTCTCTCTGAGTATTTTTATACTCCTTTTATGCTTGTGTGCAATTGGAAGTATATCATTTGGCATTCAGAGAAAGATTCATGCAGGTTGACTGTATATATTGTTGCTAATGAGCCTGAAACACAGAGAGAGAGAGAGAGAGAGAGAGAGAGAGAGAAAGAGAGAGAATGAGCAAAAGGGTTTCTTCTTCTTCTTCTTGGTTGGGAATGGAAAATGTGTTTCTTTTGTTGGGAATAGGTTTGATTGTTTTTAGTAATGGAGTGTATGGGATATCCAAAGAAAGAAAAGCTTCCATGGAACTGGAAATTGACAGAAAATTGAAGCTTCTAAACAAGCCTGCAGTCAAGAGCATTCAGGTATCTTTTCTATCATCATCTTCCAATCCTCTCATCAACCAAGTTAGTAACTTGACTTTAGTAAGTGAAAGTGAAAGTCCGGTAAACCAATCCAACTCAATCAAAACCAATCAAATCTGCGCTGTTTTCAATAATTATAATCATTCATTTAAATCAAATCAACCTCAAGCAAGCTAACCGATCATGCCGGTTCAACTATAGTTGCAATCTAATTTGCAAAAGACGATATCTTGGTCAGAACTTTTATGGAGCTTTCAATAGAAGATTCGATATTTAGCTTGAAAATCGGACAGAGAAATTTCTGGTTTATGGTATGAATAGAAAATTAATTTTATGGTTGGTTGTAGAGTGAAGATGGAGATATTATCGACTGCGTTGACATTCACAAGCAACCCGCTTTAGATCATCCTGCACTGAAAAACCACATTATTCAGGTTTGTCTCTGTCATTGCTCCTTTCCCTGCTTTATTATTCTAACTTGATAATCTCATTTGTTACCTGTTTGTTTCTTGAGAAAACGTAGCTGGCACCCAATTATGTCCCAGGAGGGGTATCTCCAGCAATGAAGAAAGAGTCTTCCAAAGCTGGAGGGTCTGAGGTGAAACAGATTTGGCAAAGAAGTGGAAGTTGTCCGGAGGGAACAATTCCCATTCGTAGAATCCAAAAAAAGGACCTGTTGAGAGCAGCTTCTCTTCAACACTTTGGGAGGAAGCCCCCTTCCCATCCTCTCCAAGAAAATACTATTAACCCGGACATAGGATACGGTCCTAACGGCACTGATATCCCAGTCGGTCCCGAAACTAATCGATCTGTAAGCACAGTTTAAGCTTTTAGATTACTTGGTAACTCATCATGGCATCAGAACTCTAAAAATCAAAGGTCTCGAGTTATTTTCTTGAATTAGCATGATATACTACTTTTAGATTAATTGGTAACTCAATATGATATCAGAGTTCTGATGAACTAGAGATCTCAGGTTGTTTATATAATCTAACTTTGAACATTTTATGATCTTTCTTGAATTAGCAAGCGATCCTACTTTCCTATGAATACCAATTTTTAGGAGCGAGCGGGGCTATTAATGTCTGGAAGCCAACAGTTGATTTACCTGATGATTACAGTAGTGGTCAAATTTGGCTGAAGAGCGGCAACCTGTCAAATTATGAAAGTGTGGAATCAGGATGGGTGGTTAGTCAAAATTAATATACATATCACATCAATAACAAATTTTTCTCTACAAAATTGAAATATCCTTTTTGTTTTTCAGGTGTACCCGGCCTTATACGGCAATGATCAACCTCGAGCGTTCATACACTGGACTGTAAGCAACTGCTAACAAAATGAGAAGAACAAGTTCCAAGCAATAAAGTTGTGCAGTTGTGCTTGCTACTTATTCCATTTTTTCTTGTTTTGGAATTTTTTTTGTAGAGTGACGCATATCATACTACAGGTTGCTTTGACCTCACCTGTGCAGGGTTTGTGCAAACTAACAACAATGTATCATTTGGCACGGCTTTGGCCCCCGTGTCGAATGCATCGGGACAACAATACGAGATCGGTGTTAGCATTTATATGGTAATAGCTTTTTTCATTTCAGCCTTTATTAACTTGACATATGTTAGGATGGAACATTGTCACTCTTAAGTCTAGAAAGAGATAATTCAAATAATAGCTCTTTAAACTTAGTCACGAAGTATAATGTCAAATGTTATAAGAGGTTTGGATGATCTCTAAACCCAATCCAACAGTAGTTTAAGTTGTCAATGGGCTCAAATCCGAACTTTTAAGTTGGAAAAGTTGATAGTTGAATGAGCACAATGCGTTAAATTGATGGCTTAATATGGTATGAGTGGTTACAATCAATTATTTGAATGCAGGATCCGGTCACTTCTAACTGGTGGTTAGACTACGGATCTCAGACCAAAGTAGGGTATTGGCCAGGCACCCTCTTTGAAAATTTAAACTTCAGTGCCATAGTGGCTGAATGGGGAGGAGAAGTTTATAGCTCAAGGGTGTTGAACTCTCAGGCCAATCACACCACAACACAAATGGGGAGTGGAGTTTTTCCAACTGGCCTCTTTGGCAATGCATCCTATGTTGCTCGCATTAGGAACATGGATTTTTCTCTTGAATGGAAGTATCCGATAGATAAAGAAACTTATGTATCTGAGCTTCAAAGCTATAATACCTTTAATGCTCTGAGCGGACCGGGGGACGAACCACGATTATTTTTTGGAGGGCCTGGTGTTCGTTGAGGATTGAATTTCATAGTTGTTATTGTATTTGCAGTTGAAAGCTTGTTGAATGGTATTGAGAACTCTTTCATCTACTTTGAATAAAGCAATGACTCTCATTTTGGTTTTTGGATTTTTGATCATTAGTCATTTGATTTGGTTTTGAATCGTTATAAATGTAAGCTTGGTGTATATTGTGTACTCATGTCTTAATAGAAGGAGCTGCCCCACTTAAGTTGACTCGAATGGAGGAAACCCCATAGGGGAACAAGGTGCTCAAGCCTGTATGGGCTGAACATAGCCACAACAATGACAAAGAGGTCACCTAATTTCATTAACCTAAGTGAGGCCTACCTCAGAGTTGAGATAGTAGGAGACAGTTTAGGCATTAACCCATCCCTTTAAAAGAAGAGGAGGAGAAATTGAAAAAAGTGTAGTGGTGGAGTATGAGATTCGCTCAAGAAAATCCAAACGTATAGTGATTTTTACTAATAACCAACAAAATGTTGATACTTATACTAATGTTGTGTTGCTAATGCTAATAAGAATATTGATGATTTTGATCAAATAAATTAAGTAGCTTTAATAAGTTATTCTAACAATTGGAGTTTTTTCGTGATATAATTGAAAACTTCATACACTCTCAAAGAGACAATCCCAATTGTTCATAGGACTCCCCATATGATAGGCCTCACCAACTAATAGTAATTTAAAAGGTCAAACTTGACTAGCCAATAATTATTTAACTCTATTCTAGTCAGGTCAACTAATAAGTCGACATTGATATCATAATTCGTCCTCAATATTAAACTACACACTCAATGTTGGAGAGATCATAGGCATTGAGTCGATTGTTACATGCAAAATTTGTTATGAAACTTTATATTAACTTGATCATTAGACAGTCGTAATCGAGAAACTCTTACTTGTAAGTGTTCACTTAGTAGAGTATAGTAAAGGCAACTTAATCGAAGGTTTGCCCATTTACCAACCCAATATTTACTTTTTCACCTTTACAATCAATTTTTAAAAGTCTTTTAAAAAATTTTCCCATTTTACTTCATCATTTTTAAATATTGAAACTTTGGTATAGCACTCAGCACTTTCTTGTATCCCATTTACAGACATGATTAACTTTCTTAAAAAATAAATCTAATTTAATAAACTAATAAATGTAGGATTATTTTTATAATCAACAAAATCAAAACTTTTAACTTCTTTACCCATACATGCAAGATATGTTCTCTAGAGGCCCGGTCGAAAATTAGGAAGTGATTTGAATCTTCAATGGTCAACAAATATGGGAATTTTCATTACCTTCTTCACATCAATATCCATTAGTCTTGTTTTGATGCATGGGTTTGTTGAAGGAGCGAGCTCAAAGAAGTTGATCAAGCATAAAAATACAATCAAATCCATTAAGGTTTTAATTCAAATTTGTCACCTAATTGATTTTGATTTGATTCTCAACCGCACAAATTTTGCAAGGTGACAATGGTGATATCATTGATTTTATTAGTATCTACAAGCAATTTGCTTTTAATCTTCCTCCCTTAAAAACCATAAAATACAGGTCAAATTCTAATTTGTTAATCCTATGTTTGGTTTTTAGAAAATGTGTGAAAAACGAAATAAAGATAAAAAAAATAAAAGAAAAAAAACAAATAAATAAATAAATAAATAGATTTAAAGTTAATAAATTATTTTAAATTCATTTCACTTATTTTTCTTTCTTTTATACAAAGATTAAATAATTTGAAAATATATCACTTTCTAGGTAATTTTAATTATATATGATTTTATTTAGTATTTTGATAAACCAAATATGAAAATAATTTTTCAACATTTTTTCCTTTCTTTAATACCTTTTAGAAATAACCATAATAAACAAATAAAAAAATAAATAATAAATAAATAAAATAAATTTAAATTTAATAAATTATTTTTTTCATATCACTTACAACTCATTTTCATCTTTTATAGGAAGATTAAATAGTTTAAAAATATATAAAAACTTTAATTAATCTTAATTACATTCGTTTTTCCTCCATATTTTTCATGATAAACCAAATATAACAAAAAAAAAATGCATCATTTTTTAAATTTTTTTATTTTTATTTTTTATAAACTAGACGTAGCCTAAAAGAAAGGGAATTCAAGCAGGTTTAAACGTATTCGGGCACATGCAGGATGATATGGTAATGTAGAGATGACGATGAGGATTACCTTACTGATCATTGGGAATTTGTTTGTGATGGAAATCCGAAAAAGGTCATAAAATATGGGTTTTGAAAAATCCAATTGGAAACTCAAAAATAAAAATCAGTTTTCCGTGACTTATTTTTGTAAAGAAATGCTTCCAATCATTTTGAAAAATCCTCTTGGAATCCCCTCCCAATCAGCTATTTAAAATTATCTTCATAAATATTCTAGATCTTGAAGATTATGCCTCAGATAGAAATTTAAAATATAAATACAATGGGCGAGATATCAAACAATCATACTTTCCTTTTTTGGACTGTAAGTTGGGACTAATTTTCTTGCATTTTACTTAAAACTAACATGTATTCTTCTTGGTAATGGTTTGTGGGTGTTCAGGGTGGCAACAACGCAGGCTGCTATAATTTTCAATGCCCTGGCTTTGTTCAAACCGGCAAAGCTATACCTACATTGGGAAGGAGACAGGGGCCTCAGTTTACTAACGACTTGACAAACAGAAAGTCCTTCTCTTCGCCATATTTCTGGTAATATACGTATTCATCTGCTTCCAATTGTTGCAACCATGTTTGTCATTTTTTTGGGTTTTGAGGAATGTTTCAGGACAAGGAGAGTACAAATTGGTGGCTCCTGGTGCAAGCAGAGCCAGTGGGATACTGGACAGCCACCTTGTTTACCAGCTTGAGTCACCGGGCTGAGGCGTTGGCTTGGGGAGGCAAGGTCATAAACTCAGCTCACATGGGAGCACATGGGCAACACACGCAGACAGACGTGGGTAGCGGTCATTTCCTCACGATGGGTAACCTGTGGGCCAGTTTCATCAGAGGTATCCAATTTATAGATGACAAGTTTTTCACTAGAATACAATGGTTTCTGGTGCGAAATAAAACGAATAAAAATTGCTATGACGAGAATGAGGGAGAAGTGTCTCCTGACTGGGGCTGGTTTTTATACTGTGCGGGGTCTGGAGGGTGGCTTGACTGTAAATGAATAGTATCAGTATCAAATCCAAAGTGATAATGAATAAAGTGAAGGTTGAGTTTTAGAATTCTGAATTTTGGGGTTAGGATGTCCTGATCCTAGAAGGCTACAAGTACAACGACCCTCTCACGTAAAGTCACAAACCCATACTCCAAATCAGCTGGGCAGGGTATCTTCCTTTTCAAACCGGGCAAAATCCCGTAAAATGGACCACTACATTGACAGAGCATCAACCTCCATGAACAAAATACATTCTGAGAAGGGAGTGGATCCACACAACTCTAGCAGTGAGGACATCAGGTGAAATTTTGAAAGAGATGATCATGTATTCAGGGTTGCTAAGTGGATATTAATGATTTGATTCCAGGACAACCAGAAGCAAATCTTGGTCTCTCGGCCAACTAGGCAGAGAAAAATCAGCAAGGGGAGATGATCATGGCTCTCCATTCTCCCACTAGAATCCTTTAAGAAACATAGAAAAACGAAAAAAAAAAATACCAATTTGGAGTGGAAGGTCTCTTCCTGAACAATTTGCAGACCTTTTCCTTGGAACATCTTGTACAGAGACTGGCTACAGCATACAGCAGTCTTTCCATCATTGCAAAACCTGACATCCCACTGGGGTTAGAGTCGCTGTTAAATGGTAGAGGTCAATGTAAGATACATAGATAACAGACAAGTGTTGAAAAAAGAAACCCTTTGCCAAAATCAAGCAGTGACTAATGCCCGCTCTGCCTAAAACCAACCGGATACCGAAAACAGGACAATACATTGATATAACATTGATTTCATATGATCTTCAAGGAAACATATCTACATATGAATAACCTATAATCAGATCATAAAATGAAAATCCCGTTACAAGATATCATACCAAAAAGGAGTACAGAGAAGATAACCAAACATTACAACAGTTAGATGAGCACAAGATGATTCACCGAATGAGATTCACAATTTTATGCCACATTATGATCTGAGTCCAACTGTTTTCTCTCGTCTTGTATGGACTGGAAAATTCTAGCAGCTGACTCTGTTGCAGATCTAGGGTTGTGAGGTACAACTCTGATCACTCGTGTTGGCTGATCAGTACCATTAGGCTGGGAATCTCCTGCTGGAACGGCAGCAGGAGCCATAGGAAAAAGAGGAAGCGGGTCTCTTCCTTCAGCAGTGTCACCTGTCCCAACTTGTTGCTCTCTCTCGCTTGGACTACTGGCTGTGCTTCCTTGGAACTCACTGTCCTTCGACATTGGAAACTTCACACCTTGTGGAATAGCTCTCTTTGGGGTTGGCACATTACATGAGTTCTGATGTTGCGTGTTAAAGCTGGCTCCTCCACCTGATAACTGACCAGTTTGACTGAGTGAACCATGTCCAGCAAACCGATTCATTTGTTCAACAGCTGAACCTGAGATGGTTGGGTGGTTCATCACTGACATGCCATATGGGGGAAAATAACCATGACCAATGGGAGGAGTAACAGGATGAACACCGATTCCTTGATGATGATGAGAGGCTGGAACCCCATATGCTGGATTGATGAAGCTACCTGTCATGGGAGCTGGCCCCATTGGTCCACATCCTCCACAAGCTGTGCTCATGAATCCAGGGCCAGGATACGGCTTGTACACAAGTCCTTCAGAAGGGCTCATTACAGGAACCAACCATTGATGCCCAGGAGGTTGAGGGTAACACCAAGGACCCATTTTGCTATCGGTGGGTGCAGGTGCTGGTGGTGGATTTCCTATATAAGGCCCATAATTTGAAGGTGGATTACCATTTCTCACAGATGGAAGAGGTGTCTTCCCAACTGCATTTTCCGCAGAACATTCCAATTGATGGCTTGCCCTCTCAGAATTGTCTTTGTGCATGACCATATTTGGCAGTGGTTTTACAACATATTCCAATGGTAGTTTCTTTGCAGGAGAGCTCTGTAAAGATGGTTTGCCCAAATAAGCACTCTCATCGACCAAAAGATGCGGTGATCCAGCAATTAATCTCTGAACCTGTTTGAATATGAAGGATTAAGTTCAACCTGAATTTTTCAAAATCTACAGGATATATACAGGAATAATGCCAGATCATTCTAGAATCCGTGGACAGAAACTGCCTTACTTTTATCAGTCTGTGCAACTCGAACACTTGTACTGCAAATACTCTTTGTTGACTGTGCAGAGTAACAGGAATTAATTAAAAAAATCGCATGATATTGGTAAATTCAATGTATATACAACTGCATGTAGAGCGATAATCAACCAGGCACATGCACTATCAGGCATTATATGGTATCATTTTAACTAGACTATCATACAATCCAAATCTACCACATGAGGAAGCTTCGAAAATGGTTGAATAGGTTGAATTGATTCTCCAACTTCCATTGGGTTATCCTCCCTCTATTATAAAGCTATTTAGGTTCTCGTTTGGGTGATCTAATGAATAAATTTGTTTTATTGGTTCTGTTGCAGGTGAAATAGTGCGGATAGCAAACCTAAACCATTTTCTAATCAAGAAGATGTGGGAACAGGATCTACAAAGCACAAAATAGCAACCTATCTTCTCAAATGTCTCCAAGTCCTTGAACCTCTCCCTAACTCTACATGCTATCACCCTATACAGCAGTCATTGCACTCCATTGTCATTAGGATTGTAGTGAAAATGATTTAATCAAACACAAGAAAGTAAAATATGGGCATAGAAATACTATTCCACTAGTGATGGACATAAAAAAATTTATGGCTTACAAATCCAGATCTTCGACATATTTCCCAACCAAAATCACTTTTGCAAGTATTTCAAATGTTATATTCAGTACAACAAATTATATGGAAACATGGAAGCTAAATGCAAGAAGAAGCAGATTCAAAGATAAAAGAAAAATTCTTTTTCTTTTGGCATTTCTAGAGCTTTAACACTTTTACAGATTTCTTTAAAAAATTATAGAATCAATTCATTAACGGCTATGAAAATTTACAGCACGTAGAGTACAGGTGGGGCAAATCATAATCTAAAGAACAATTATAAAAAAGAATATGAATCTCAACCCCACAAAATCCTCAAAATAGAAGCCATCAAGATACTATTGAGACCATACTCTTTGCCACCATGTCCCCCAAATAATTTCAAATTGTCCAAATTCCTCTTCCCAAAAGGAAAAATAGCTCCAAGGATTATCCTTCACAATTTGTTGCCCTTCTTGTTCGTCCAAAAGGGCACATGGCAGAGGACACCAAATCAAGAGATGATCCATCTTCTCATGGTTTGTCAGCACAAAGCACCTCAACAAGGGAAGTCCATTTCCCTGCTAGAAGATGATTGATCATTAAAATTTTGAAAGGGCTGTCAATTTAAAAAATGGCCACCTTTGAGGGGACTGCAGGACCCCACACCGTGAGATCTCCTCTCCCAAGCCATACTAACAACTCTTATACTCAAGATGATAAAATATTCTATACTCCTATTGTAATAATATTTAATATGATGTTCAACAATCCAATCCAGCTTTGAATTCTGAGAAAAGGAGGAAGAAGCAATCCCAAGAAAGACAAACCTTCTGCAGCTCCCAAAGACTCATTAAGATTACCAAATCATTTCCCAGTACAACAATCATAGCTCCTTCAAGGCAATCACACTTTCTAAAATTTACACCACAACAATCACAGTTCCTCCAAGGCAATCAACACTTTCTAAAATTCACACTACATGGATCATAGCGCTACAATCTATATAGACATAGAAAATATTCCAAGTTCCTACCAAATGCCTCTTACAATCATCTATCTTAACTGTTTTTCACTACCCCACAAGGACCTAATCATATTTCCCAAGAACACTGTTTCTATTCAACTTGTTTAATTTCATCAAACCCTTGTACCAAACACACATTAGCCATTCATCTTTCAAAAATATTTGACTGCTAATTGGGGGCAAGCACATTGGCTTGTAATGTAACTTTCCATGATTTCATTGTAACTACTTGTCAGTTCTAAAGCCTGCCATTAATAAAAAATTTGTTACTTGTTTAACATGAAGGTTGAATTGTTTCTGCATGTTTTGTGTGGCAATTGAGACATTTCTGCAATTTTCTCATTTGTAATACATTATTGCATTATTAAAAAATGAGGCATCATCAAGATAAAGCCTGAGACCTTGAAAGTTTTTCAATAATTAGATGCTATTATTCAGTAAACTCACAAAAGTTTCACAAGGCAACCCAAAAATATCAAAATACTTATTGACAAGCATGGATATTTAAAAGACAAAGAGATATCACGAGGCTTAAGTCTCTAGCCATAATAATTTTTTTTGTAGGTAGATATTATCATCGAGTATATTAAGAAGATTTTAACAAGGCAACCTCAAATAAAATCAGTCAAATCAAGAAGTTAAGATCACCTATTAACAAAGATGGATATTTTGACAAGGAAAAAAAATGAGGTATCATGAAGCTTAAGTCTAGCCATGACATTTTTTTCGCTAAGTCAATACTGTCATTCAGTATACCAAGAAAAGTTCATCAAGGCAATCTCAATTATGATAAGCCAAAAGCATCACAATGAAGTGGAAATTAATAGAAGGGTATGGAAACTTACTTGACAATTGCTCTTCTTGCTTTCCAAAAATGTTTCTGACCTATTACTCCTACCACATCATCAGGTGTTATATCCAAGCCTGACATAGAATCCACCATGGAGGTCTCAGATAAGTCATCATTTGCGTCTGCATTTCCCTTTTGTAATGTACCACATGTCTTGTCTCCACGACATGCACTGTCATTATCTGGTTCACCAGGACTACCAAGACCATCTCCTGAATATGAACTACTTCTTACCCTAGAAGTGTTCCGTGCATCTCTTGCAGTCTCAACTGAAACACAATCAACATGATCAGGTTCTCCTAATTGTGCCCCTGCTCTATTCCCTTTTGGTAAACAACCATCAGTATCATGTAAGCTGCTAAAATTAGCTGATGATTGATCCCGACAATCTTCACTTGAGGGTTTATTGACTTGCTTCATAGATTCTTCAATTTTTTCTTTAGTTGATAGATTTGAGGCAGATTTTTCTGAGTACTCCCTACTTGACACATAATCTTTCCGATTCATATCACCCTGGCTCCTCATGTCTCGACTCACATTGAGACCATTGGAGCTAGTTCGTTTTAGTTCCTTCTCACAAACATTTTGGAGTTTTATTGAATGACCCAAACAAGTTGAGCTGCTGGGAGTAAGTATTTCCCTATCTATGCTGTTCTGGTTTCTACCATGAAATTCTGTCCCTGAGTGAACAAATATAGGAACTCTAAAATCATCTTCCTCTCCTTGCTTCTTTCTCTGCTCAAATTGAGCCAATGGAGTGTTCAAAATCACCGCATCAGAATGGCGAGCATGAAGCTTCTCTGGCAGATGAGTTGGAGTTGAGGGAGATATGTGATGCGGAAAAAACACACCTCTTTCATGGCCACTTCCCTGCAACCATAAATTGCCATAGCAATCAAAAACAAGAATAAGATCTCTTCTTTCAATAAAAACATTAACTGACGGATCTTGTCCCTTCATAAAATTCTTTAGAAAATCAAAAGAGAATATTGTAAAATAGGAACAGGCAGGAAAAACAAGAAAAAGACCCCATCTGTGAACTAAAACAGAGATGACAATTATTGCCGATCACAAAGCCAGTTAAGAGCCTTACAGTCCCCACCACACCACAGAACTAATAAAAAATTAAATACAAACAGATAAACAACTTGCCCCTCAAAACAGTTGCTTTGCTTGCCATTGACTTCCAAAAAGAGCGCCAACTAAAAATTACCGTAACATAGAACATTTTGTACACACTAAGCTGAATTAGTCCCAAATATACTCTAAATAACAAGAAAGCCAAAATCAATTGCTGATCAATTTTCCAGACTAAGTTAAGGGAGTAATATCCTTTGGTTGAGGAGCAATGATTCTTGGGTACGGATTTAGGTGTCCCATTTGGGAGAGGTAGTCCCAAATAAAAAGCAAGGTTAACTGTGTTGCACAGAAGCTGCTTAAAAATGTAAGTGAGCAATGAGCCTGATAAAAATGCAAAAATGATATCCAAAATCCTAGAATGAACATAAAGGTCTAATATTTATTCGGAACAAGCAAATCAATATTATAGCAAATGTCAAGGCTAAAATCATACAATCCCTAAATTTCCCCTTCAGACAACCTCTGACCCTCATATGAAATCTAGGTCACATGTCGATCCATTAATTAAAACTGAAATCAATCAAAACAACAGAACAAAACTCAATCTTCTCCTTCAACAACATAAAACAACCGCATCATAACATAAACCAGCTAAGAAGCCTTAGCAAAATGGACAAAGAATATGAGATGTAACCATCAAATTCTCAAAGTTACCTGACTCGATGACGCCGGAGGAACCAAGTTGCTAGCGTTGTTAGACTTGAGAGGCATGACACCAGGATTGAACCTCTGAGATGGTACACTAAGCTGTTCATAGAGGGCCATCTTGTTTCTTGGAGGTGCTCTTGGCCCTCCCTTCTCTGTATCATTAACATGAAGCCTTGGGAACATAGGCCCCATCATCTTTTCCTCGTCTTTCCCTCTCTTCATTCTTTCTCTTTATATATCACCCTCAGTTCAACACAAAACCCCAAATACAAAAGCTAGTTTCCCCATGAAATTCGCTTCCAAATCCCATAACCTAGAACCATCTGCAGACACCCAAAATTTACACAAAACCACATAACAAATTCGGTTCTTTTCCCTGAGAATTCCAGCAATTTGTGAAGAACCTCCAAAACCAAAGCCCACTAGCAGATAACAAAAATTAGACAAATTCAGATACCAAAACCAATTCTCTTTCCCGAAAATTAACCTAAATCAGACCTCCAAAACGAAAACCCACTTGCACATACCCATAATTTCGCAAACCCAGAAGCCAAAATCGATTCTCCACCTCCGAAATTGAGAGAAAATCGACGAATAAAACAACTATTAAACCAAAACCCACTTACAGAAAGCTGGAAACACACAAACCCAGGTACCAAAATCGGCTCTTTTCCTTGGAAATTGCACCAATTCCTCAATAACCGGGTTGACCTAATAGGGGTGGAAAGGCGCTCTGTAGCTGAAATGATTAAGAGAAACGATAAAGAAACAAAAACTAGCGACGATACAGGAAATAAAAGAACGAATAAGAACGGAGAAAAAGAGAGAAAAACGAGAACAGATTCTATGAGAAAAAGACGGTGTATTGGTGTGGCTTATTTAGGGATTCCTTAGAAGATGATTCACACTCATCTGCAAAAGGGGGAAAAAGGCGAAAAGTGCTTCGGTGTGGGCCATGTCTGGATAGAACTGGAAACACCCGTGTTGGAATAGAAATTTTTGCGCTAGATTGGGAGATCTGTGACCAAAATACAAAGGGCAATAACCATGAATTTGGTCTTTTTGTCCAAGTCATCCCCTTTGATCTGCATACTCTTTCTTGCCCTTTCCCTCTCCATGTGGGCCACTTTCAACATGTGCTTTGTCTTAAAGATTTTCCTTTTTTCCTTTCTAAGAGTAAAAAGAATTTTTTTTCTAGGTTTTTTTTAACGAAAATATAGGCATGTGAACATAGGTATGTTTTTTCTTGATGGAAATATAAGTTTGTTTGATACAAAAACAGTTATCAGAAAATCATTTTTAAAATTATTTTCAGGATCAAATTTTTATTTGAAAATTGAAATATAAAATATATTTTTTTAAACCTAGTCTCCATGCAAGTATGGCAGCTTACTAATAATTCACCTTAAATTAATTTTAAAAAATAATTTATTTTCATAATAAATTTTCAAAAACTATTTTCTATCAAAAGTAAATAAATAAAAAATTGTCGATACAAGCATTTCTGAAAATAAAGAATAATTTTTTAACTTAAAAAACATATTTGCTATACTTATGGTATAAAATAGTTTCTTTTATGGTTTATTTTAAAAATAATTCGTTTTTCAAAATAAATTTAAAATATTTTCATTTATTTTTTTACAAAATATTTTGAATAATAATTGAAAGAAAGAAAAATACTTTTTAAACCTTTTTATTATACATAAATAAAAATGAAACACTTTTTAGAGTGTGTTTTAAAATGATTCTATAAAATATTTATAACACTTAAATGATAAAAAATTTCAAATATTAGAAAGATAAAAGTGTTTTTTATAATCATTGGTATACTCTTAATATTTGTAATACTTGACAATTTTTATTATTCAAGTATTATTAACATAATAAATACTTTCTAAAATCACTTTCATTCATAAATAACTTGGTGGGGAATAATATAAAAAAATTATTTTTCTTTAATAATTTCTTACAAATTACTAATACCAATTTATTTTGAATAATTATGCAATCAATGTACTTATGGGTCTAATGTGAAGTTTGGGCAACCATCTAGTTTTTCAAACACTATTTATTTGTTTTTGTTATTTGAAATTTGAATATGTTTAAATTACATCAAAACCCTAATCCACACTTTTATTCTTTAAATTTCAAACAAAAGGAAAAAAAAAAAACACTTTTATATTAAAAAAGTCTAAAAATAATATTTTACTTAAAGTTCAATTTCAAAAGCAATATTAATATAGAGTACATAATAAAGGAGACAAATTCATTGAGTTAAATTCACTTTAAGATAATTTTAGGCTATGTTTAGTTCCAACAAAGTAATTAAGGAAAAAAAATATTTAAAAATTATTTTTTCATACTTGATTATCATGTGAAAATGCAAAAAAAAATACATATATATTTATATATATAATTAAAATTAATTGAAAATTTATATATTTTTAAATTATTTAATATTCATATTGATAAGTTAAAATAAGTAAAATGAGTTTGAAATAACTATAAAAATAATTTATTAATTTTAATATTATGTTTGGTTTTAAAAAAATGAGGAAAAATGTAAAGGAAACAAAAATAAAATATTAATTTAAATTTAATAAATTACTTTTAAATGTTACTTTAAATCCATTTTAGTTATTTTAGCCCATCAATATAAAAATTAAATAATTTAAAAATATATAAATTTTAAACTAATTTTAATTATATTTTATTTTTTTTATAGTCCTTATAAACAGTGAAACATAAAAAAATATATATATATATTTTTATTAATCATTTTTTTTATTTCCTTAATATTATTTAACAACCACACATAACTTAAATTCATATTTTATTTACATTCAATGTTTCTTTCCTTCTATATTTTTTATCCATCCCTCAAATTTTATGATAATATTTGGTAAATATTGTAGATATTTTGTGGGGTTACTTAACCCAATAATGATTTTTCCATCGATGTGAACCCACTCATGTGATATTGGCCCTCGGAACTATTGGGCCAAATAATGGAGAGGACAGCTTGAAGAGCACCAACCATGGTAGCATGGGTTTGGTTTGGGGCCTCCAATTGGTCTCACCCCACTTGTCGCAATCAACTCGTTCGATGTGTCCAATGGCAGAAGTGATTCGCTTATTGCCAAATCTCTTTCTATGGATATTCCGCACCAGAAGAAATACGACACAAATATTTTTATATTCATAAAAATTATTACAAAAGTTTTGAATCAAAAGTTAAAGCAACAACCCAAAATGTATGATTTTTTTAAATAGAATGGAGAAAGGTAAAACTGAGAAGACAAGGAAGACACGTCATCGGACAAGTACACTTAAAGTTTATCCACTCAGCAATAAAAAATTCAGGACAGCTCAACTTTTTATTATTATTTTAATGTTTCATAGAACCTTTGTCCCTCTGCTTTGGTGGATTTTTAAATTCTTTTTTTTTTATTTTTCTCAGATGACATCTCATGAATTCACTCCTTGTCTGATGAAAAAAAATTAAAATGAAAATATTTAAAATATGAGAAACAATAGTTTAGTAGTTTTTTAAAATAATTAATTTATAAAAATATATTTTTGAAATAATTATTCAAAATATTTGTGTTGTTTTTATTTGGATATTTCAGTGTACTTTAACTTTCTATTTTTAAAAGTTAAGAGCTTGAATAAAAAAATAGTTTTTAAACTTCTATGTAATCCCTGGAGAATACCATATAAAAAAATGTTTAGTTCTCTCATAAATCCAGTCTTAACAAAAAGGTATTAGTGATAAAGTTATAGGATCCTCGTGTTAAGAAGGGGATTGTTAAATTTACAACAATGTCCCTCGTGGTTTTCTGCGAATGATTTCAAGTATGTCTATTTTGGAGATTGATTGTACTCTATTGAAGCCCAATTTTGAGCCAAACATATTTTTAACTTAATATCGTGTTTGGCAATATTTTTTCTAAGAATACGTTTGAAAGTGATTTTAAGAAGTGTTTCTAATTTTTTTATATTTGTGAGATAAAAATTTTAAAATGTTAAAAATATTAAAAATATTTCATAAAATCACTGTTAAATGCACTCTAAAAATATTTTTAATAAACATGTTTTTAGAAAAATCACCTATCAAATGTTTTTTTAAAAAATACTATAAATGATTTTTTAGATTTTTAAAAGTATATCATAAATTTTGTCAAACATTTATTTTTTATTTTTTTTTAAATATTGAATAGATTAAAAACACATTCTAAAATCATGATCAAATGGACTTTTAATTATAATTTCTATCTTTTATTGAGGTAGGCATAGTTAGATTTGCTTTTGACGCTCTTAAAGTAAAGCCTTCTAAGCGTTTTTTTTTAGTATTCTTTGAATCATCTCGTTTTATTTTAATATAGTTTTGATCCAAGAATGGGTTAGGAAGTTGTTTTAAAAAATAATTTCATATTTTTAAAAGAAAAAAAAAGACAATTTCGGTTATTAGAAAACAAACAATAAGGTATTTTTTGCAAACATATATTTACTTGTTCTCAATTATTTTCATTTTATTTTTCAATGATTATTTTAAAAAATTATTACAAAAATATGAAGAATAATTGAAAATAAATATTCATATAAAAGTTATTCTAATTTTTTAAAAATATTAAAAAATATGTTAAAAACATTTCAAGTTAGCCAAAAACTTTTGTTATACAAAATATTATACAACAATTTTTTTAAAACAATTCTAATAACTATTTTTGAAAATATCTCACCATCAAAGCCTAAATGTACTTTGCTTTTATCAAATGAAGGATGGTTATGGTTAGATCTCCAACAATGTTGTTCACAACACTCTTTAATAAAAGATTTTAATCTAGTGGTTGCCAAATACATCGCCTCACATTTTAGCACAACATTGAGGTAGGTGTGACTTGGAATGCATATTTCGTCCAACTCTACATCATTTCTTTAATTGTCAATTTTACTTATTTGATGTCAAAACTTGATTTTGCTTAAAGATATGTCGATTTTGAGTTATTCTTGATAAGTATTCTCATTGTTTGCTATAAAATGGCCATCCAATAATATTAAGAGTTTGATAATGTTTCTAAAAAATATTTTTAAGTTGAGAAGCCTTTTAAAGAGAAATAAAGTATTTAGCAAAATTTATGAAACATTTTTAAAAAATCTAAAAAATCACTTGTAATGTTTCAAAATAAAACACTTGATAAATAATTATTATAAAAATACTAAAATAGAAAACACTTCAATTAAAAATACTTGAAGTAAAAACATCCAAACCCTCAAAGTAATGACACGAGCTTGCAAGGTTAAGGGTTTTTACCATATTTTGGAGGCAATAACATTAGTCTCATATGCTAAATTTAGGCGTGGGTGGGGGGAGGAATTATTCTCTATTAAAAGGGGTTTTAAGTGAATTTTATAATATTTTTTAGCCTATTTCATCATATTTTACTCTAATTTTGAAATATCCCTTCATGTTAGGTAATCTTACTTGTATTCTACAAAAAGCTACATCTCATTATTAGGCAATCTCACTAGTTTGCCAAATAAAGGACTCTAAGTGCATTTTAAAGGGTGTAACGTTACTGTCCTTCTAATAATTAATAAATTAAAAAATGACTCTTTTGAATTATAAAAAGTATGATTTTTTTTTAATGAAATAATTTTTCTATGATATGAAAAAATTAAATACACTAAAAATTAATTAAAATTTTATGTATTTTCAAATTATTTAATATCATATATAAATATTAAAAATAAGTGAAACGAGTTTTAAACAATATATAAAAATAATTTATTAAATTTAAATATGTTTTTTCTTTCCTCTTATTTTTCTTTATATTTTATGTTATTTTTATTTTCTCCCGAAATTCTAATTTTTAAGTATTATGGAATGTATTTTATTTCATTCTAACTCGATTTAGAGTGGATTTCACAATAATTTTAGAAAATGTTTATAATATTTATAATAATTGAATTATAAATTTTTTTAAGTATTAAAAATATTGAAAATATTTTCTAAAATTATTGTCAAACGGACTCTTAAATCAATTATATATTGGGAAATCTCACTTTTTTGTTATAAAAAGTTACTCTTTCGAGCCCTAGTCCCCAAGTTTTTGTAGAAAATTTACATGTGTTTAATATCAAATTGTCGAAGATGGATAATTAAAACCTAGGTCAAGTAATTATTTGAAAATTTTATTATACATTTTACAAAATAAATTGGTGTCACATCAGAGCATGACCTCCACTTAAGGCGTCACGTGGACCCATGTGACCGTGCTTGGCACGATATAGTCGGCATGCTTGTTTCACTTTCAAGCTCAAGATCTTACTTCCACGGAAAGCAAAGTGTTTTACAAAACACATTTTGAAAAACATTTTTCACAAAACACATTTTGAAAAACATTTTTCACAATGATAGAATCCAAACTCGTCTTTTTCTCTATAATGTCTTTTTCAGTTGATTCGATAAACATCTATTATATTAGAACCGATTTCATAAATATTGAATCACAGGACTCAAGTTATAGGCCCTTGGATTCCAAATGCTTGATTTTTTTTAATGAATATTATTAAACTGAATAAAGCAGTTAATTTCAACTATTTTTATTAAAATATTTAATATTTTCAAAAAAATTTACTAACTATCGGAATAATTGAACAAAAAATTTTAGAAAAGATGAAGTGGAGAAATAAATGTGACTTTTTTTTTTTGTCATTTTATTATGTCGTTTAAAATTTAATTAGGTTTTTATGATTGCTGGTGTTAATTTTTTTTTAATTATCCAAAGAAATGAATGATGAAATTAAAAAGAAAAAGTAATTAATAGCTTGTTTGGTCATGTGATTTAAAAATAAAAAATATTTTTAAAATTTTTTAACATTATTTGATTTTTGTTTTTTAAAAACAATTTTTACAAATAAAATGAAATAAAAAATAATTTTTAAAAATAAATAGAAGTTGTTTTGATCGATTTTTAAAAATAAAAGAAAAATATGAATATGTTTTATAATTTTTTTTTTAAAAATAAATTTTAAGTTAAAAAATAAAAAACAACTATTTAAAACAAATTTTAGGTGTCCAAACCAATCCTAATATTTTAAAAAATAGTTAGAAATAAAGGCGGTAATGATTGTAACGCCATGTTTTGAATTATTTTCAATTTTCAATTCTGGAAACCACCAAAACAATAAATTAGTAAAATAAAATAAAACAAATAAAACAAAAGGGAGAAAACATGATTTTAAAACCATGCCAAACACACCCCTAAATGAAAATACATAAGCCCAAAAGGGGTTCAGAAGAAAAGTCGGTCTGTTTGGATGGTCCGATCACATGGCTTCACCTTCTCCGTCTCAACCGACATACATTTCTATGCCTTCAGACCCAGGTCTTTTCTTTTTTTCCCTTTTTCATTTATATTCAATTTACTGGGTGTTTTCCTTTCTGGGTTTTGCTATTATTTTGAGATTTTTATATTTGTTTTGGGTTTATATGCATGTGATTTCATATAATTTTGATTAATGTGGTTGATCTTCGACATGGGTTTGTTCACGCTTCTTTGACATTTGATTTCATGTTCATTTCGGAGCTGTTTGGTTGCCGAGAAACCATGGGAAAAATGATCGGAAGTCATATTCTGGGTTCGAGAAACTTGCAGTTTCAATCGATTGGCGCCCTAGAGAATTGATTGGGTTTCTCGAGTTAGCTTTTGGTTCTTGCGGAAACTGTCAAACTTTTTACTTTTCCTTTTTATTATTTTTTAGTCTTTTTGGTAACAAATGGAGGTTTCTCCCTCTGTTTCAAAAATAAGAGTTCCAAGGGTTTTTGTTTGTCTCAGAAGTGACTAATTACTCTGTACTACATGAAATTTTGGTAATTTGGAATGTGGGACTTGTTGCTATTCCTCCACATGCCAAGAAATTAACTGGACAATTTCATTTTTCCTACATGACAACTTCATTTTTCCTAGTACCAAGAAATTGAATGTAGTAGGTTTAGCTGTACGAGTGTTAGCTCTTCAGGTCCCCTCAGGTTCATATAGTTAAAAAACAGTAAGAAAACAGAATGGAGGAAATGGGTAAACTTAACTAGTCCTAATATACCGAAACACATGCTTTGTTTCTTTTCTTTCTCTTCTCAGTTCTCGGAATTTTTTTATTTTTTTCTGAATTTCATGTTATTCATGATCACACATCATCTGGTGATAACAATTCTCAGAGCAAAAAGGGAACTGGGACTAATCAATTAGTCATGAATGGTTTTGTCTAATATTTTCATGCAGAAAAACTAAATAGTTTTTTTTTTTTTTGGTTCTTCTTCTGGGAGTATGCATTTCACTTGTATGACTTGTTTGCTTTTGTTTGAAAGCTACTTTTTTTTTTTTTGGGTTTATTTTTTGTGGTTTTTGTTTCTGTAAGAGTTCTTTGTATTTTGCAGGTGGCAAACCCATAGATCATGAAGGTCTTTTACCACTGGTCCCTATCCACATTGTCACCCTTCCATCTCAACTTCCAATTGAATTCCTGGAGCCCTCTCCTGAAAGGAAATTGGTCATTGGTTTTGATTGTGAAGGTGTTGACCTATGTCGCCATGGAACACTTTGTATCATGCAGGTAATTGACTTTCTTGGACCATGTTTTCTCAGAGTCTCAGATGATAGAACTCTGTCTGCATGAAGAATTTTCCCCATTGAATTATGGAGTTTATTCATTCAACTTCAACTCTAATTCGACAAAGATGGAACCAAACATGAATTTTAGATGTCTGCATACTTCATCCACATGAAGGTCGATATTATTTTTGAAAAAGCATTCATATTGATAAGCAAATATGTTATCAATTAAAAGAGAAAATCTAATCTTGAAACTTGACATTTCAAGGCTACATGATATGAAGATCAAACTGTTAATGAGTCCTAGTTTAATCTTTCAATGTTATCCAAAAATTAATATCGAAGAGGAGTTTTCTTAAAAGTAGCATGAAAATATCTCTTTTTATATCCCTTTGTATAAGAACACTATAATAAATGTGTAGATTTATTCTGACTCCCAGATAGTTAATAGATGACTCAATGAGAATTTGTTCCATTCTCATTTAGTTTTTTGGTAGTTTCATAAGCACTTCAATGAAATTCCTAGCTTGGGTTCTAATTCTAATTCCTTCCATTTCATTTCCACCCTATTCTGATTTCCTTATACTCTTGTTCCAATTTCCTAAATACGCTTTTAATATACACTTTTTTGGGGCACTTTTCTGGCGTTTCTCTTATTACTATATGCTCTCTTTACCTATAAAAAATAAATAGATAAAAAATCCTAAATACACTTTTTCTCTCCATCCACTCTTTGAGCCATAAGCTGGTTACTAAGTCACAAATCCTGATGTAACATATTTCCCAATTCCTACTTGTTTTGTAGTGGGTGATGGGGCAAAGATCTGCATTTGGGGAAGATTTGTGGTGTGGGAAACAATCTCTATGCTCACAATCTCCAAATATTTTCAGAGTTGTGACAGCTAGAAATTGTTCCATTTCATCTATTCTCGACATCTTTTCCCCTTTTTCATGGAACCTTTACTCTCATCGTAACCTCACTGACTTGGAGATAGATGACCTTGAAAGACTTATATCCTCTCTCACTTGTGTGTACTTGTCAAGTCTATCCCAGATATGAGAGTTTGGTTATTATATTCTTCAAGCTTATTTACAATAAAATCTTTCTTCTTAGCCATGTTCAATTTATCAACTCCAATTCATCTCTCTCTAACGAAATTCATATGGAAATCTAAAGCCTCATTTAAGGTCAAGGCCTTTGCTTGGCTAACAACCAACATTAAGGTCAACACCAATGACTTGTTTAAGGACTTTTTAGGACAAGTGAAAGACTTAAGAGACATTATGAGACATAATTTATTTCTATTTCTCTTTTTGGGCCTCTACTACTACTACTTTCAAGGGTACTACTCTCAATGTTATTCAGTCTGATTGAAATTTGGTATATTGATCATAAGGGCTAAAATAGCAACATAGGATCAGTGATTCAGTTTCTTTTTGTGGGAGGTGTATTAACTCCTATGAGTGGTTGAGCCACTTTTCCTTGTATGGTTTCATGAAATACCATACTGATGTAGATGTCATCTTAGTATATTGGAGAAAGTTTATCCACCTCTTCTTTTGATGAGATTTTGTACATTTTGGAAGGATTCCTCATCCTTTACTTGCACTTTTAAATTCATATCAATGAATATTTTGTTTCTGATCAATAAGTTAAATGCATGTTCATTTTTAACTTCTCGTCCACTAACCTATTTTGTGTGGTTGATTTGTATAAGATGGTTTCCTTTTCTGAATTTCATATAGCACTTATTTACTTTCAAATTTTCTTTTTGTTTTTTATTCAAGACAGTATATGGTAGTTTAGCTTCTTGACAGCTTTTCTGTGTTCAGCTTCTGTTCAAAATCTTTGTCAAATGTCTCTCCAGTTCCTTATTACCTATTCTGTGCCATGAGATTTTCGCTTTGATAATTATGAAAGATTTTTATCTTTGGCAGATTGCTTTTCCAGATGCTATATATCTGGTTGATGCTATTCAGGGGGGAGAGATGCTTATGAAAGCCTGTAAGCCTGCACTTGAATCTAGTTACATCACAAAAGTTATTCACGATTGCAAACGAGATAGCGAGGTCTCTAATTGATTTTATTTACTTCTGCATGTCAACACATACATTGTGGCAGTCTTTGAATCTTATTGTTATTTTGTAGGCATTGTATTTTCAATTTGGCATCAAGCTGCACAATGTTGTGGATACCCAAGTGAGCATCTTTAACAAGAACACCCTGAAGTAATAAATGATAATGATTTGGACGGTTGGTCGTGATTGATGTATATCACTTCAGATACTACTTCGTAATTTCTTGTGCATGTAGATTGCCTATTCTCTAATAGAGGAGCAGGAAGGACGGAAAAGATTGGTGGATGACTACATATCATTTGTTGGCCTCCTAGCAGATCCACGCTATTGCGGTATTAATTCTTTCTTGGCATCCATTTGAAATTATTTGTGTTCTTGCTTTGCTCACTTTCTGGAATATAGATTATCAATGCTTGCTAAAATTCCATAGCAAGCCATTTTATCATTTTTTTTTCTAGTTTTCAATGGCAGTATTGATGTCTGTGATTTGATTGATGAAACCACTTGCTTTTGATGAAAGAAACAAAAAGGGGGAAGCAACTATAAGCATGATATAAGGCCAATACTCATGATAAGATATGTCGTCTATTTTTCTTCTATAACTTATCCATGCTCTAGATTAATAAGGACCTATTTGACATTGTTTTCGAGAACAGTTATCAAAAAATAGTTTTTGAGAATAGTTCTTAATTTTTTTGTAGGAACAAAATTCTATTTGGGAACCCAAATATGAAAAATAGTTTTCTCTGCTTATTCTCCATGAAGAATATCATACATTTTTATATAATGTAAAAGTTTTCAAAGTATTGTTCATATTTTCAATTGTTGCTTAGAACACTCTACAAAGAACAACTGAAACACCTCAAATTTGTAAGAAAAAAAACTTGTTTTTAGAGCACATCCTTAAAAAACTGTTTTCTATCAATAGTCAATCAAACATGTCCTTTGAGTTAAAGAACTGTTTCCAAGAACAGTTTTCAAATGGAGCCTAATATCATCAACTGCTCTAATGCATTTACCATTGGTTCAATGCTCCTTACGTTGTTCTTTATTTCTCATGCTTTCTTGAGCTTCTTTACTAAACACCTATAGGAAAAACCTATGCTTCTTTACTATAAATGAGGCTTTGAACTACTCAATTGACCTGTACAAGTTGCACCCACCATTTTGGCTTTTATATTTACATTGAAGATTTGAATGCAGGTGTATCCTATCTTGAGAAGCAAGAAGTTCGTGACCTCTTAAGGCAGGTTTGTTCCTGTATCTCTTTTTTAATATGCTGATTGGCATTACTGGGTAGATAACTTCCTTGACTTTACCATTTGACAATTGATTATTGCTTGGGAACATTAAAGAGCATCTTTAAATTTTTTGTTTGAATTGATACTTCAACCAGTGCAGTTGCCAATTGCTGCTAGACTAGAGGCAGAACAGAACATTCAAGACAATTTCCACAGAATCCAACAACAGAAATTTAGAATCATTCCTAAATAATTGCTTTACAAGAATTTTTTATCAAATGTTTTATGTGAATGTCTCTTCTATATATGGAACCATATAGCTTTGTGTGTACAAATAATTGGACTTTGAGCAAATGATCATATTGGCAAGATCCTCTAACCAGTGGTTTCTGAGGAATTGATAACCATCTTATCTGTCATCCCAGAACCCTGATTTTTGGACGCACAGACCCTTATCTGACCTGATGGTCCGGGCAGCTGCAGACGATGTGCGTTTCCTTCTTTACATCTATCACAAGATGATGGAGAAATTGAATGAACGATCCTTATGGTATCTTGCTGTTCGTGGTGCACTGTATTGCCGATGTTTCTGCATCAATGATAATGATTATGCTGATTGGCCACCTCTCCCTCCCATTCCAGGTTTTTATGTTTTGGCTTTGAATTGTGTATCAGAGATGAACTGTGAATACATGTAAAAGTGGCTGTACAGTGTATACATCAGTTTTATACTAATTTAGCTGTGATTTATCCTTACAGATAACCTGATTGTAGAAGGAAATGCTCCAGAGGAAGAAATCCTCTCGGTTCTTCATGTTCCCCCTGGAAAAATGGGTCGTGTTATTGGAAGACGAGGAGCTTCCATTTTGTCAGTCAAGGAATCTTGCAAGTAATCTCTCTTTCTCCCCCTCTCTCTCCCTCTCTTTCTCTCCCCCACCGAATCTGAGCCTGAGTTGTTCCTCTCTCTCTCTCTCTCTCTCTCCATCCAATGTGAGCCTGAGTCGATAATTTTGGAGCTTCTTGACCTGACAAGCATGCTTTTTTGCAGTGCGGAGATTCTCATTGGAGGTGCCAAGGGTCCACCTGACAAGGTTAGTCTGTTAAATCTACACAAATTTACAGCAGGACATTCTTTCTTCTATGTGACTTTACACAAACTTGATTATGAGGAGAGGCACAAATAATCCAAATTCTCTGCAAATTTTTGAGTTCCCATGTGTCCAACTTTCCCAATTTGACATCTAGCCCCCTTCCATTCGTAATTCCTAAATAGGCATTATATATTATGTTGGTGCAGGTGTTCATCATCGGACCGGTGAAGCAGGTGAGGAAAGCAGAAGCCATATTAAGGGGACGAATGCTGGAAATGTATTGAGGAAAAACTTGTGCTTGTGTCTTAAATTATAAAACTCTAAAAATAATAAACAGAGACTTGAAAAATAGCCAGCTGTGCAAATTTCCCTGCCATCATTTACTATCCATTTGTACAGAAATGATGAACCAGTCGGGTTGATGAGCTGCTACTTCGTATCCCTGTTACCTACCATTACGTTTCTATTGAAGGTTGATGACTTGAAATCTTTGGAAAACACTTCAAACCAACTCAAGCATAAGAGGTCTTGAGCCTTTTGGCTTACCCTGAAACTTGAAAGAGACCTTCATGGATCGATCATCATCTACCTACCTGTAAATCCATTTGGTTTCAATATAAGACTGAATTTATGCATTTCAACTACTGTGGTTTCATGATAAAATTTTGGTCACACATTAAATCGCAGATTTGTTTAAAGCTAAATGGAAATAAATGCAGTCTTTTCATGAGAAACGAGGCAAAACAGCAGCAGTGCAGCAAAGAAGTTTTCACAAGGGAAGCCATTTAGGAATCAATGGGGTATAAATGGAGGAGTCTAGCAAATATCACCATCAACAAACAAGCCAATTTTCAGATCTCCATATTGTATAGGTGCATATATCGACAACAAAGAAGCATCCCAATCTGCTCAAGACTTCGGATGAGAAAATGAATATAAGGAAAAATTAGATTGAAATAGGATAAATGAAAAAAAAAATATTATTATTTCTTGAAGCCTCCGAATTGGTATTGCTGGCTGCCGAGACTTGAGAAGATGTCATCTCCACCAACTCCACCTGTTGGTGGAGATGTAAACCCAGATTTACCAAGACCGGAGCCAATACCCATTGCTCGTCCCATGGAAAACGAAGTTTGGGGCCCCTTCTCCCTTTCATCCGATCCATCACTCAATCCTCCCACAATGCCAACATCTGCTAGATTTATCTTCTTGGCTGCAAGTAGGGTTCAAATGACCACAATTAAAAGAGGAGGAAATATAAAAAATTAAATAAATAAAACGCAATCTAAGTCGGTAATTTATTCATGCGAGCTCATGTTGGTGGAATCTGAAGGGCCATCATTTATTTTAAATGTGATTAAATTTTTTGGGTAAAAGAGGGTGGCATTTAGGCAGGTTCTTGAAAAGATCCACACACAATAGATTCGTGCAGTCAGAATGAAAGGCAGGTGTTTCAATGCAATCCCTCACAAGTGATGGCAAGGATATTTAGGGTAGGAATACTTTTGGAAATGGTTTTGCTTTCATTGTCATTTAAGCAACTGATGGAAGCCTTTCATCTATTATACATTAGAAGCAGCTAAATAAATCTAACCATAATACTTCCTAAATTTATTTCACAAAGAGGATGATAGAATACAAGATACAATATAAACAGAGTGTACCAAGGTCCCCCATACAAGTACATACATATGGGCATGCAGACCTATCCTCCTTAAAAATAACAAAATTCTATAATGAAAGAGAGCTAAAATCTAACAAATAAATCGTTGCCACCTTAGATGTGACTGTATGCCATGATGCACGGGTCCTCAGGTATGAGTGTTGGATGTGAGTATGTGTCTAAGTATCTAATCCTTCACAACTCAAATTCTGAAATACGGGTACTCAGCTAAAAATGGTCCAAAAAAGGGCTACGGGTATTGGGATATAGCAAAATAAAAGAAAATTCAACTAAAAATAAATTAGAAGTGAAGGTATCATTTTTAAAAGTTCCTATCTTTTCCCTTTAATCCTTTTTTTTTTCTCCTTTTATCCCTAAATATTCTTACAAAAATGCACTTTTCAGCTTACTCTTTTTTTTTTCCTCTCTAATGTAATTATTACTAAGAAAGTTGAAAGAATAAAAGGATATCAATGAAAAGGATCAAATAACCACACCCAAGTAAAATAGGAGCATCCAACATGGGTACATCAAGTGAACTTGAAGGATCCGGGTGTCAGAGACTATATGGTACAATTTTTATTGGAAATCATGTTTCAACATATGATATTGTAGATGGTGGAAACTTGAAAGGAAAAAAAAAAGAGAGAGAGATAGCATCAGAGATGTCATTGTCACCTAATTGGATGCCCAAATGCAAAGGAGATGTTCCCAATGAGATGCCCAAACTAGTTTGAGGCCAATGAATTTCTAAATTAAGACCTGATTAAGGCCTCATTTGTGGTGGATCCTATATTGCTCATACATATTGGTGCTTGAGAAGCCATCCTCAAAAGATGTGACAAAAGAAAACAAATGGATGAGACCAAAAGAAGAGTCTAGCACTACATGAAAACACATCAGAAATCCAAGCATCTTTAACCATACAAGGCATCTTGATGTAGGACAACTCTAGGATGGTTGCCTATACTCAAGTAGGTGGACTAGGGTTTTTATTTTTTAGGGTGTAAAGAAAGGAATAAGGAATAAAGTTTATGGAAGAGAAAAATAAAATATAAAAAAATAGAGAGAAAGGAGATACGATGAAGAAGAGATAGAAACCTTAGAGTCTTAGAGTCTCACTAAGGTCTTCTAGGAAGGAGTCTCACCATTGAGAATTGTAATACTTGCAATAAAAAAACATATTATTATTTGCATCAACCAATTCATTACTTTGATTTATATCGATTAGCTTTATTTATAGGCTTCTCTAAGAAATCCAAAGTTTACTAGGATTCTAATAACCTGTTATGACTTTAATTCTAATTTATCTTATAACCTAATTAGCTAATCCTACTTTGACTCCAACAAATACTAATCCTAATTTAATTCCAATGGATACTAATTCTAATTTAATTCCAAGTAATCTTAATCCTACTTAAAGTTTATTTATGTATTTCCTTTCCTTCTTGAATAGACTTTGATTTCCCCCCATCACATATGGAGTCCCAGACTCATGCATCAAATAAAAACTAAAACAGTATGATAAATGTGAAGCTGTAAAACATGCAAATGAATTATGGTACAGAAAAGGGATTATAGAAATTCAGAAATAAGGACTTACGTGCAGATATATTAAGATCAATCAGTCCACGGCTCAGTGAATCTGCCCAAATTCCAGATTTAACCTGGAAAGCATCCTTCTTGGGTGGAGGTTGAAATTCTGCAGAGGATTTTCCATTCAAATTGTTAAGGTTGCCATCATTTGCAGGACTTTGTGTAGGCTCTGTAGATGCAGAGTTGGTATGGGAAGTGAATGAACCAAAAATATCCGATCCATCAAAACTGCTTAGTGGAACCGCAGCAAACGGATCAACAATGTCGGGGCTGGCTGTGTCAGACTTTTGAGACTTGGTTTCTGATTGCACAACTGGATCAGGGGCAGCAAAAAAGTCAAATGCTGGAGGATTCGCAGAAAGACCAGCAGTTTGAGACCCAAATAAATCAACCTTTGCCTGCTCAATTAGCCATGATAAATTATTAGCACAGAAGGACAAAAATTGAGCACATACTGTAGAAAAAATATAAACTGAATCCATATAAGTTTTAAATGATGATGATTAGATACCCCCGGAAATTCAAAATGATGGGCAATGGTTTTCTAAGTAGCTATTTTATAGTATAATGCATATTGCATAGGAAAATAGATGGCAAATTCTAAAAAATTTAAGTAATGCCCTTCGACATTTGGGAAACAACAAAGAATCATTCTATTAAGTGATTGAGACACAGAGAAATGCCAATGGTGTTGGAAGTAGATATTTCATAGTGCAATACATGTTGGATATGAAAATAGACGGAAAGTCATAAACTTTCAAAGTAATGCCATTTTCACATATGGGAAATAACAAAGAACCATTTCTAGAGAGAGAGAGAGAGCATTTGATAAGAAAACTGACTGCAAACCATAACATTTTAAGTAATGCCTTTTTGACAAATGGGAAATAACATAGAACCATTTCTACTGAGAGAGAAAGAGAGAGAGAGAGAGAGAGAGAGTCTGCAATTCCTTTGGAGAAACATTTTATCATTTCTCATTGTTTAATTAGATAGGCATCATTAACAAACACTTTGGAGAAACATTTCTTAATTATGCAAAAACAGCATTAATATTTGCCCCTAAAAATGAGAAAAATATTTCCAGGACATTGTAGAAAATATATAAATTATGTACTCAATCACCCTTTGCTGAAAAACCGAAACCATATAAAAATAGTGAACAATAATCTTTATCATGCATGCACATGTCCACATGTTTGCGCAGGACTGTGAAGGCACTGCCAATCTTCTCACCAAACTAGTAGAATGCAGAATAGAAATCTCCATTCCCAGACTGGTAGAGATGTTAAATTAGCACATTTTTTACAGAACTTTCAGAAACTGAGGTGAAAAAGTATCTGACCTCAACCTGAGAACTAGAACCTTCTTCTACATGAGGTGGTGCTGAAACAAAAGTTGCATCTGCAAACAGATCAGGCTCTGCAGAATTGCTGTTGATGGCAGACATTTCTGTGGGAACAGGTGCCGGTGCATCCATGAGGTCACCAATCAAACTTTGTCCAAACAGGTCTGGTTGGTTAATGTTTCCAGCAGTGGTCTCTGTTTTACAAATATAATAGATAAAAAGCAGACAATTATCAAATAGCAACAAAAAAAAAAAAAACAAAAATTATTTACTTAATGTCTCCACAAATATTAATATCTCTGCATATGTGCACTACCTTTTCTTTTACAAAGTACATAAATATACTAGAACTTCAAAATACATCATTTTAGAATCCTTACTGGTACTGGAAGTTCCCCGGGGATCAAAGTCATCAAAATCATCTTCATCATTAATTGAAGGCACACTTGAACTGTGGGAGGGAATTGACCCGTACTTGTCAGAGTAATTTGCCTTTGTTGACAAAGTATCTTTATCCTTGCTGAACAAAGAATATTCATAAACTAGGAAAATAGCAAGAAATTGAAAGATAACAGAGGTAATGCTATATATATCTATATTAACAAGAAAATGAACCCGTACCTGCAACTCTTTTTGGCATCAACAACTAAATTTAACCAATGTTTACCAACTATGAACAGCATGTTCAAATTTCATAATATACATGTGAAATTTACAATCTGTGACCTATATGCATGAAAGAAAAACCCTAACCTGCTATAGCGTGTAGATCCCTTTTTAAAGGTGTTCCCTTCATTCTCACTGGTAACCCCTTGACGTGACTTAGCAGAAGTATCCTCGTCAACCTTTTCTTCATCAAACCGATCCCTGTCTTTATAACTATCCCTAAATGAATCATTTTCTCGTTTGCTACTCATACCTCCATATTGATCAGCACTCTGAAAGCTGCTGCTGCCATATGGGGCTGAACTAGACTTGTATGTCACTCCAGATGAGGAAAGTCCAAAGAACCTAAAGATAGCATCATTTGACAGTTTATTCATGGACAAATAATCCAAAAACAGAATGTGAAGAAGTTTAACTAAACAGATAATCCGAATTCTTGAAGCACAAACTTACTTGTCGCGGTTTGCAGCAGCTTTATTTCTAACTTCTTGTATTTTATCTTTGTTATTCAAAAGAGCCACAATGGTTTCAGCCTTCTTCCTCACATTGATTCCAACATCCTTCCCATTTGGTTCAACATACTCAAATCCTGAAAGTGACTTCACAAGAAGAACAGAGGAAACATGTTGGAAACAATTTTCAACCTTATTTTAGTCATTGCTAAGAATTGTATGGGCAAAGTTTGCAGAATAGTAGAGAAGAATTTTTTTTTTGATAGGAAACAACAAAGGAATATATTAATAGAAAAAAGAATTACGAATAGTAGAGAAGAATCCATACTGAGATTTGAAAAGTATGTTCAATTATATCATCAACTGCACGTTCAGATCCATTAGCCACCAAATACTCTATAACAGCCAGTGACTGTGACAGAAAATGATATCATAAATTGAGGGCATGGAAGAGGCCAAACACAATATAACCCTATAAGGTGGGGAATGATGGCGAAGCTTCTAAATGAAAATGGATACTTTGAAAATAACAGCAGATATACCTTATAGACATGGCGCCAGTCTCGGCCAGAATCACTTAATCTTGTCCACAGAACAGTCATAACCATCTGACATTCAGTGCTGGAACATACAACATTTCAGGTATGCAAACAAAAGTCTAAAAAATTTTCTTTCTAAGAATAATATTGGGAGAAAAAAAAAAAGAATAAAATGAGAAAGAAAGTATGCAATAGGTTAGAAATTACAATTTTTTAGTGGCCTGAGCTATTTCTGCCAGGGCAGAGCCATGAGGGCCCCAAGGTTCATTGTCGGTTGCATCCAGTACCTGTTTGACGGTCAAAATGATAAAATTACCAATTGAATATATTCAACAGGTCTGATCTACATGAGTTATGTAAAGCATCCACACAAAATGCACTTATATTATGATGTTAAAGCCTACAGCTAAACCCCAGATCAGAGGACATCAGGACATGCTCATCATCTAATACCTTTTTACTACTATCCTCTTCCTGGCTGTTAAGGTGTATGAGGCGTGTTAGCTACATGGAAAAATACAGTCTGGAATACACACACACACGCACACACTCTAGCAATACACCAATGAAAGGGAAGTAATTATAAGCAATATACTAGATTGGTTTTGAACATTCCCTCAATTCATCCTATGAACTTGATGAAGGACCCCATGTTACCTTTCACAAAATAATGAACTAACACAAATTTGAGGGTTATATAATTGGAATCCTCTTAAATTTGCATTTGAATGTCTCTTCCCACCACCTCAACTGATACCTCTTTGCCCTTCCTCCTGTCTCAGCAGATCATTGATAGAACTGCATTCATATTGCGCTCTAGCCACTAAAACAATTCTATGCCATTTAAAAACACTATTCAGAGTAACATACCAGTAACTAAAGAGTCTCCCTCCAATTTTAAATGAAAATTAAATAAGAAGAAAATGAGGTGATTGTCAAACTACCATTAATTCCTAAACTGTTCCCATTACATCAATTTTGTAGATGGTCTCTATGCAAATCAATGGATGATTACATTTTCTTACCTAAATCCCCTATTCAAACTCTACACACTCATACCCATGTACAAACCCAATCTTGATGAAGGCAGCCACCCATTCAACACAATTCTAATACTTTACTAGCAAACCAGCCGACACTCTTGAACAATCTATTTGAATGAAATATCAAAATGTCCTTCAATTATTTGACTGTAAAACAAGGAATTAAAACTTCTATTGAGCAAACCAGCAGTGAAAAAAGGTTTCACGTTCCACACATGCACCTAAATACGGCAAGCATCAAATGTCACTATGGCGTATTCCTCGCACCACCCACCCAATCCCCCTCCTCTCAGAACCCAAGAAAAAAAAAAAGAGAGAGAGACAAAAATCAACCAATTACGAGGGAAAACACACACCTAGACTTCGTTTGATTGAAGAGAGAACTTTGAACGTTAGATTTATCAACTAAGCGTAATACACCTCATTTGCTGTAATTGAGGAGGATTGTCAAATTATTTAGAAACCAAATCAACACAATCAGATTTAAAACTCAATTTTCTTTTCCATTCCTTCAGTTTTCCCGGCAACCAAACGGACAAATAGAAAAATAAAATTTACCTTCTGCTCGATCTCTGGAACCTTCAAAACCTTCAGATTTACCTCCCTCTTTCTGCCCCAAAAAAATAGAGATAAAATCAAATCGAATCGAATCAAATTAAAATCTTACTCACTCGAAAGAGCACATTGCTAAATCTAAGAAAATGAAAATCGTATTCGGAGCTCACATTTCTCGGACCGTCTGATCGAAGACTTTCATGAAATCCATGGCGGATCTGCAACGGAGTGGATCGAATTGGTGGAATTGATGATGGATCTGCACGAATTGTAGGGTTTAGAAATGTAGGATAAGGAAATTCATTGAGAAAAACCAAGAGGAGAACCTGGAGAAGCAGTGAAGGAGGCTTCCAGTAGAGAAACGGAGAAGTGTAGATCCACAGAAAGGCTGTGAATCAATGGCTGGCGTGGATTTAATAGGAGAGAGAAGATACTACTATACACGCTCGTGAAAAAATAGTTTTTGAAATAGTTTTCTAAAATTGCTTTCATTGTTGCGCGTATTTATCTTTATCGTTATTTTAAAAATATTGACAACCGAATTTTCCAGACATACCCATAATTCGGTGTAGTTCTGTCAAGACCGTGTTTGGGAATGATTTCAGAATGTTAGGACTGTTTTGAAATATTTGGAAGCAAGTGAGTTTTTTAACAATCTTTTGAAAATCGCTTTCAAAATCGACAAACGACAGTTATTTGGGACATGATTGTTTCTAGTCACTTTGTTATAACATATTATTAAAAATACTATAGAAGGTTTTATTAATAATAAAATAAAAACTAAATTTAAAATTAATAAATTATTTTTATACCCTCCTTCAAATTATTATTTTTATTTAATTATTTAATATAAGAATTCAATAATTTAAATATATATACATTTTTATTAATTTTAATTATATTTGACTTTTTTTCTTTTTTTTTTTTAATAAAACAAAACATGAAAACGTTTCTTTCTTTTTTTTTTAAATAATTTTTTTCTTTCTTTAATATATTCTAATAACCCGACACGAAAGAGTACTAGGTAGAAAGAAAAATATAACAAATAAAAAACAAAAAGAAAATTATTCTTTACATGTCTTTTTAAATTCATTTTATTTGCTTTTTTTTGTTAAAATAAAGGTTGTTTGTTTTAATATTTCATGTTTTTATTATTATTATTATTATTATTATTAAAACCTTAAATCTAATCCTTATAAATTTGTGCCTAAAGGGTTTGTAAAGTTGATTACAAGTTACCAAAAGTTCAAAGCCCCAAGTCAAGGTCTTTTGTGCACTTTATAGGCTTGACAAGTTGAGGTACGCTTGTACTCTTTCTCTTCTAGTACCATATATTCAATCCGACAAGGTTAAATCTTAACTAGTTGAGCACCCGTTGAGTTGGTTAGGTAACGGTAACCTCAATGGCTAGTAATTGGTTCAATCGATTGATCAAAAAGTCAACCTTAAAGTATATGTAATGGCTAATTTGTATGTTCAACTTCTATTTAAAGGCTTCAAACTTCTTATATGGTTGGAAAAAGAGTTTTAAATCATTATTAAATATTATTCGAGTCCATGAGAAGTGATTTTTAGAATGTATTAACTTACAAACTTGTATATCATTTTAATGACCATTCAACCTTAGGTTGTGTTTGTTTTTTGGCTTAATAGAAAAAACCAAATATTTTAATTTTTTTTATTCAGCCAAAAGTGACTTATTGATATCATCCAACATAACTAAACTGAACTTATTATCAAGTTAGTTATGTTGGATGATATCAATAAGTCACTTTTGGCTGAATAAAAAAAGTTAAAATATTTGGTTTTTTCTATTAAGCCAAAAAACAAGAGGTCGTTTAAAACTATAATCCAAGAGGGTGTTTAAAGTCATAAGTTATAAAATGGTTAATTGGAACTATAATCTAATTGTAAAGTTTAAAAACTCGAGTTGGAAACCTTGTTAGAGGAACCCTCACTCGATTAGGAGTTTGAGTAGTGTAAACATAGGTTAGGTTGCATCAAACCGTAATAAAAACAAGTGTTTTCTCTTTCCTACTCTATTTTATGTGCAAATTATTTTTCCATTATATTTGTTACATGGTTATTATAATTGTCATTTGTTATGTGTGTAAGAAAAATAATAAAGTCATGACTCATAATATATCAATTTTGATATATTATTTTTTTTAGTGATTAGATACATTTTTTTGAGTTCCAAATTATTTTTAAAAATTATTAAACTCATTAATAAATTTAATACAAAGTGTCATTTGATTTGAAGTTGATTTATACTTTGAGAAAAATTATAAAGATATAATTATATGTAAAAAATAAATAATAAGTAAACAACTTTTATTTATTCTCTAAAAACTATTATCTTTTTCTTTTTAAAAAAAAAAAATTGGAAGTAGAGAATAATGATCTATCACCGTTATGGATTTTTAAAAACAAAATATGAATGATCAGTGTTATGAATTTTTGAAAACAAAATATGGATAGTTGAAGTTATGAATTTTTTAAAACAATATACGAATTTTTAAAAATAATTTTATGTTATTAAGAATATATAACTTATTTTTTAATCACACACAATATACACAAAACAATTAAAAAAACAAAAGTCAATTAAACATATTTTTGTTTATGATAAAAAAAAAAAAAAAAAATTAAATGCCTTATAAAACTATTGTCATTGTTTTTGTGGTTTTTATATAATGTTATTTTTCATCTATTAATTATGGAAAAAAAAAAATACAAAATAACATCTCTTATCATATTCTATTGAGTTGACTTTAAATTAAATTATACTTAAGTCGTTGATTTAAAACTTATTACTTAATTTATTATTTTAAGTATTAAGATTGTTAAAAAAAATTAACTTAAAATTTATTATAAATCATCAAATTGATTTATTTATTCTTATAAATTAAAATTAGGTCAAAGGAAGTCGAATAATAATGGAAGTTGTGGGATAGTAAAAGAGACCGTGGGAGTAATAAACACAAATAAGAGTAAAAAGATAAAATGAAGACGTAAATTTAAGAATATATTAATTATTTTTATTTATTACTTAAAATTATTTTTAATTTTAAGTTATTTTATCAAATATACTTAATTTACTTAATAGCTTAAATTAAATTATTAAGTTACTTTAAATCATTAAATTGGTTTATCAAATACCGAGTTAAAGTAATTTTTTTGAAAGATAACTTTATCATAATAATTTCATCAATCAAGTAAAAAAAAAACCCAATGAATTCGAGTAGAGAAAGAGTCCATTATTTAAGACGAGACAATTTGGAAATGGTTGTATAATTTAGAAAATAACTTTGACAATTTTTTTTTATAAAAAGTAGTTATTATGGAAAATGTGATTTTTTTAAATAACAAATTTAAGATGTTTTTAATTTTTTTTTTTTTTTTTGTAGAATATTATAAATAACAATTGAAAATATAAAAAATATTTTTAAAAATTTTACATTTACACATATGAGTAATTATTTAAAAAAAAAAATTATACATTTTGAGACTCAATAATGTGGGGAGTTTTTCCCCATGTGTCATTCTCAAACTTAAGACCCTTTGATCGTCTAAGGTAAGCATATAATCTGTTTGGACCAAGACAACCTCTGTCTAGCACAAGAGGTGAGAGATTTTGTTCTTTCTCAATGCTAGATGGAATAGATAGACCAAGTTGACAAAGATTTTCAGACAAACAAACCAATGTAGCCAAAGTAGGCATTGAATAGATGATTAATCACATTCGATGCTTGAGCGATGGACTAGACAATATTTACACCAAAAAATTAGTGTCAATTAGTCATTACAAGCAATTAACAACATTGACAAACGTAAATGCACAATTAACTACATAGTATGAGATCTTGCACAATAATCAACAAATGAGACCAATCAGTAACTCTTGTTTGGTGTGATTGCCTGGTCCGTGCTAAGATGATGACTTTGATTGTCTTATTAAGGTTTGTTATCCGCCTTGATGACAATCATCATCGCAAGAAATACATGAATGCACAATCAACGTTGTGACTATGGTGTCATTTGTTATATAAAAACCCTTTGAGAAGCATAAAAAATGTACATGCATATATAGCTGTTCAAAATAGTTGGATTCACTCTTACTAGATTATGACTTAAGTTTCAGAGGGGCGTGTCCGGACCACTTGTATGAACATTTTTTTTGTGCAAAGAAAAAAGTTTTTCTAACTCCAATAAAGCTAGACGAATCGGTATCCAGTTGGCATAACACCAACAAATAACAATTTTTTTTTCTTCATTTTTTATAATATAAACTAAAATAATTTTCTCTCTTTCATACCCAATTTATTGAAAACTTTCTATATGTGCATGAAGAAATATAAAAATAAAACTAATATTTTATTTATCTTATTTCCTAATTAATTTGGATGAAAATTATTACATGGAGAAAATAAATCAATTTTTATTATATTTTTAATATTTCTTAAAATATTTTTATGTGTTTTGGATTTTAAAAAAACCTTATCACCAAAATCCTCGATTTTCATTTCATTTAATTTCGTCTAGCATAAAATCTTCTATTAAGAAAAATGTAACCGTCTGTCACGTATAGACAGAGCGACGGACCAATCAAAGTTTAGATTTTGAACGAAAAAGGGGAGTCAGACAGGAAACTTGAGTGACAGGCAGGCACCGGTCTCCATCTCTCCAACCAAACTCGAATCGGAGTCCTCCACCTATAGCGATCCTTCTTCCTACTCTCCCAAATCCTCGAACCTATCAATTCGATCATGGTTCAAAGCGTTTTTCCTTAAAACGCTAGCAACGATTTCGATTTGTAGAAGGTATGTTGTTGTTTTGTTTTCTTTTTCCCTCTTATCTGGTTTGAAATCTGTCTAGTGATTTTGTTTTTTGTGTTTTAAAAACAGATCGCTTTGATGTACTGATTAACGGATTCAATTTTGTTGCAGCGTTTATCAGATCCTTCGATTTTCTTGTTCTATCGAAATCAATCATGTTTACGCGTTTGTTCGGGAAACCTAAGCAGGAGGCCAATGCCCTAACAACATTGGACAAGTTAAACGAGGTATGGTGGAATTTTCTTTCTATTCTGTAAGCTTCCGAGAATTTTTTTTGTCGGGGAAAATATAGATTGTCTTGAAATGGGTGGTGTATTGGGAGATTTAGTATAGTGATGATGCTCACACATGTATATTGATTGTTTGTTGTTTTTGAGAAGCATTGTTTTGATGTGAACTTGAAATTCCACAATGGTAACTAGTGTTCCCTTTCTTTTTTTGATGGAAAACGTTTTCAGGAAACAATTTCCAAGGAAAAAGGATTTTTTTTTTGGTGCAAAGAAATAAGTTATTTGAGATTAACTCTATGAACCTGATAAATTTTAAAAGTTTGCCAAATTGCACGATCAGGTGATACAGGAAGCCCTATAGATTTACCAAAACAAGTTTGGCAGATAGTTTTTCTTAAGTGTGTACTGGGTCTATTCCCAGATTTTCTTGAATGCAATTCCTTTTGAATGTTTTATGCTGTAGTATTCATGCTCATCCATCTCAAGATCATCAATGGTGATAGGCAATTAGGTAAAATTTTATTCATGCATAACTCTTTCGGGTACCCATCCTTGGGCTCTCATGCATTTTGACAAAAACTAAAGGTGATGACATGTGAAATGAATGCATGATGTATGGTTGACTTGGATACAAGTTTTAGGCTGTTGTTATTTATTCTAAATATTGCAGTTATTTTAAATATTTTAAAGTGCGCAAAAGGGTGAGAGGCCAAAATCACACTTACATTCTCCTCTAATATATTACAAGAGAAGGCTACACATTGATGCATGTGCAAATGACCAAAACATTACGAAAGATACATGGGGATAAGAGAGCAAGAATTTTGAGAGTTTCATTTATCCTTTTCAAGTTATTTCACACACTTTTGTTTATTATTTATAATCTATTTGTAAAATCAATACCTGTAATAAACTAAGGAAGTTGCTGATCTTTATTCACTTTATAAGAGTTTGATAAAAAATTGAACCTGAACTTTTTACACTGGAGTTCATCTTTTATTTTTATTTTTTTGGGGGGTGGAAGATTTTTTTTTTACCTCAAAGTATTTTCCAACAAAACAAAGTATTAGGACTGGAGTTTGCAGTTCATCCTTGTATGTCATACTATAGTAGGTCCTGTAGGACCTAGCTGGGTAGCCTATATGGCTTAATGGACCATACATAAAGTGCTGACTGCTGAAAAATATATTTAATGTTTTAAATTTTCCCTTTTCTTTCTATTTTGTGGTGCTTAATAATTTATTGTTGGAGCTTTATTACACTTGTCATGTTAACCAGTCCTCAATGCCTTTCATAATGTCGAGAAAAATGAAAAATTAGTTGTTTCTGTGTCCATAGGAGCTTTTATTTCCTGTTCACATGTCATGTTGTTAAGAGATCATTTTTTCTGGCTGAGCTTTGGATCATTTTACAATTCGGTATCCTTCCAACAAGACCAGTGCTGCACCAAAAATGAAAAAAGGAACAAAAAGATTGGGCAGCCCTGTGATCCTCAAAAGCTCATACAGACTCTCATTAAGTTCCTTTTGTAGTGGTCTAGGGTCTTGCTTGGGTTGGCTAATTGAACATTATTGAACTTTATAGGTAGTCTAAGTTGTGGATAAAAAGGTCATATTTTTGTTGTTTTCTGGAGGGGTGTGTCTTCTTTTTTCTTTGACATCTCTTGTACATGCCTTGTGTATGTAGGGTGTGCCCCCTTTTATTAGGTACTTTCTGTATGAATTTCTGTTTGCCTATCAAGAAAAATTGGGCCACCTTGTGATAATTCTCATTTTGTAGTCAAAGTGTGCACCAAATGAGCATCATTTAATGTGTTTTAATTATCCAATTTGAACATCCTCCTCTTGCAGAAATTTTTCAAAAGTTTCAACCATTCTATCTCAACATTCCTCTTTTAATGAAAAGGAATTACAAAATTATTAAAATAAAATGAGTTTTGATGGATTTGCTCTACTAAATGTAGCCATCAAGTGTAAGGTTAATTTCATTTTCCTTGTGTCATCGGTTTTTCTCTGGAAGCCTCACACACCATACAGTCTGTACTGTATCCAAGTTACATGTGGTTATGAATGTTGCTTACCTGCTATTGTGAAGGCATCCTTGTTACTGCATTACTTGTGGGTGTATCTGGACTGGAAATGGATTATTAATTTGCTGTTTCTGCTGGAAAGGATGTATTCTTTCTCTTGCAAAGCAGCTGATTTTTCTTTCTCATAACAGCAGAACTTATCATTGTCCATGTTATGCCAGATTTTATCTGCTAATTTGTCTTTTTTGTTGTTATTATATTCAGACACTTGAAATGCTAGAGAAAAAAGAAGGTGTCCTTTTGAAGAAGGCCGCCGCAGAGGTTGAAAAGGCTAAGGAATTTACTAGAGCAAAGAACAAAAGGGGTATGATAGCTATATATATAAATTGTCACTAGTGAAAAGAACATTAGGTTTCGGTCTTCTTGTTTCCTGAAGCAATGCACCATTTTTCTCAGCTGGTTTTGATTTCAATAGTTTGATCTTCATGTTGTATGATGTATGCCTCATACATATATATGTCTCATCTGCTGTTTTCTTATGTGCATTTGGATATTTTATGAAAATAATGTATTTGCTTTATGTTTTATATAATATTCGGACAGAGAAGCTTTTTCCCATAGCATATGAAGTGAGTTTATTCCATGTTTTGCATTGTATCATTTTTGGTTTCAAGAATAATATAATTTGCTCTAATAAAAAAAATAATATTACAATTTGCATTTTTTTGCCATTTAATTTTTATATCACCTAGTTTTTCAACAATTTAAATATGGTATAGACATATAGTAAGGATTCCATTTGAAAGGGATGAATGTGTGACTTCAAATGTTATGAGAAACTATGTGACTTCACATGTGGGCTGAATTCATAATATTTACTATTTTTATGTCTTCTTTTCCTCTAGCATTAGAAGTAGTTTCACTGTAGATGGTATATGAGAAAGCAATCATAGAGCTTCTCTGCATAGTAAATTCTTTATTAGGATCTTATGCTGATGATGTTGCTCTTGCTTTCTCCCTTCCAGATCTCCTGTTGGTCACAGTCCTGATTATTTGATCATGATTATGTCATCAAGTCATGATCACAATCCACGTATGCAATGATGTCGTGATTTTGGATCTGTAATTTTGATATTTTGATTTTCCTAAGCAGAATAAATCAATAAATTATAGAGACAAGAAGAATATAATTTATGATATTATTTCATTGCATGATTAGGTTTTTCTTATATATATATATATATATATATATATATATATGTATGTATACAGTATACTCAAAATTTAAAGATGCTTTATTGAAACATTTTACCTATCAATGTCATTTATTTCCATTATGCAGCGGCAATACAATGTTTAAAGAGGAAGAGGCTCTATGAACAGCAAATTGAACAACTTGGAAATTTCCAATTGCGCATTCATGATCAGGTATTCTTGTAATGTTATGCCAAAATAAATAATGTTTCAGAAACAATGTGTTTAGTCATTTCATGATAACCTCACTTTAGACTCCATATGTTTTGGGTTGGGTTTTTAGATGATAATGCTAGAAGGTGCAAAAGCTACAACAGAGACTGTTGATGCATTGAGGACTGGAGCTTCTGCGATGAAGGCAATGCAAAAGGCGACGTGAGTTGCATTTTATTATATTTTGTTTCCATGAAGCTGCATTCTTTTGCTGGCCCTTACTACTATTAAATTAATGGATATTGGAATTTAACTCTAGTGATTTGTTCAGGACATTGTTAAGACACCTTGATGAACTGGAATCTTTTTCATTTGGACATTACTCTTTCCCTAGCATTTAGAGGACAATTCATCTCATCATCTCCTGAAACTAGAGCCATCATTGTGGATGATAGTAAAAAGCTGAAAACTACATGTTGTCATGAAATGTTAGATATGGTCTTCAACAAGCAATCAGAATAGTTTTGTTTCAAATGCTGAGAAGACAAAAACAGACACATTTTAAATGTCGTAAAAAAGACAATGGGATGAATATAGGATTTGTCAAAACACTCTTTTATGCATATAGCATGCCAAGGTCACTAATGTGACCTTTTCCTTTTTGGGTTAAAAAATAATACTGTAAGAATGGCAATTGCATGAATCTCCTATCCTGCCTTGGGGTTGGTGTTAGCTCAAACTGCATATTTTCAGCATCCTGATAGCAGTGAGAGACGAGGTTGCAATTTAAAGTAATCCTTGGCATTTAAATGGACTACTATGTTAGAAAATTTCTCATATATTTTACATGGCATTTTCTCATACAGGAATATTGATGATGTTGACAAAACAATGGATGAGATTAATGAGCAGACAGAGAACATGAAACAGATTCAGGAGGCATTAGCCACACCCATTGGTGCAGCAGCTGATTTTGATGAAGTATTGCCTCTAGAAATTGTAAACAATCTGTTTTATACACTTCTTCCATTGAAGAGTTAAATCAAATGTTTCTGTCATTACAGGATGAATTGGAAGCAGAGCTTGAAGAATTAGAAGGAGCTGAATTGGAGGAACAGCTTCTCCAGCCTGCCACAACTGCCCCAGCAGCACCAATCCCTGCAGGCAGAGTACCAGCCCGCCCAGCTCCTCAGAAGAACACTGCTGAGGATGATGAGCTTGCTGCATTACAGGCAGAGATGGCACTTTAAGAAGGTAATTTGCTCCTATCCCTATGTTCAACCCGATCTTTATACCCCTTCATATACTAGTACAGTAGTAAGCAATACTTTGCTCTACTTAATGTTCCAACTGTCTTTGACTATTCAGATGCTGCTGAATCAGGGAATTCACATACCACATGAAAATAATACCATGTGAAAGCACATGCGCATACTTCAAAATGGAACCATTATCAAATAAAAAGATGGGAGTTACTATAAAAAAAAGTGATCATAAAAACTTGATGCCAATTCATTAGTTTCTGAAGTTGAGCCTAGTCCTGCTACGAAAACTCATGAAATGCTATGAATTAAGGGACATTTGGATGTGCTGTGGAAATGTCCGTGTTTGTTAGACAAGTAAAGTGTGATTTCGAGGCATTTTTTATAGCATGCATAAAATATCAACTGGGTTTCCTTTTTACTTGGCCAATTACAGTGTTCTCTTCATATTGCACTTCCAACTAGTGTTTCCAATCTGTAAAACTCAATATGTCTTGTTTATTTCCATCTCACATCCATGCGCCAGGAAACTATATCGATCTGAAGTTCTGCATAAAACAAGTCTGAATTATTTAATGTTCTATTTTTTGGATTTGGTCTCAAAATGCATTGTTGAACTATTTTTTGCTGAAGAGCCTGTGCCTGGACCTGGATGCAAGCATTTTCTTCCATTTAGTAGTCAGTCTTGCATTTTAAATCTTTCATCACCTGAATGAATTACACTTATGTTTTGGCAATTTGAAAAGATCTGGTTGAGTTTTACTGAATGTCTTGGCAGCTACCAATTCCAAGCAAAGACCATGTAAAGACTGGTTGTACTCTATGATTGATGGAGCCTGACAGCCTGTTACTTCATTCCCTGGACCCTCCATTTCCGTATTTATTCTTCAGCGTGCATTCACTGGTAAGGAAGCATTTGTATAGATGGCTTCAAGTAAATTACATTCCCAGTAAAATTACGTTCTATCTGAAATCTGTACCCTACTTCTGTGGTTTCCTAAACGGGTTGGCCAGGATTGGTTGTGGTCATATTATATATCTATTTCTTATCAGTGTGATGAGATTCCCTAATTTTTCCTCGTAAGAGTTTTCACTTGATTGGCAGATAGAAATTGAACAAAAATAGAAAGATGGAATTAATAGGGGATAGGGATTGGCTCCTTATGAGTTTTCCTTTTCCTATGAATTTGTCTTCAATCAAACCTAAGTGATTCTTAGAACAGATTAGAATAATGGAAAATGATTAATATCGATGAATAATCTTCCCTTGACATTGCATGCATGTCTATGCACATCACCCTTCAAGCATTATCATTATTTCTTGAACTTATTCTGTTTGTCTGTTTGCCTTGTGTGGACTACCTTTTCATTGTTCTGTAATAATCTCCTCTTTAAACTCCCCGGATAGGATTTGTTTGGTAAAAGATTTGAAAGGAAAAGGGTATTTATATAGCAAATATTCTGGTTGAATTTCTTCACCCAGGTCTAGGGTTTTGAACTTTTTCATCCTTGTTTTAACCCTACCTTCTCGAACTGTCCAAGCATTTTGTCCAGAACCCATGTGCCTGTGTTGCCCTGAGGCCTCTCTTTTTGCCCCAAACAAATCTTTGATTTGTCTTGGGACTGATCCGAACTGGGAGTACGAAGGACATTTATGGCTATTTTTATTTACATTTTGCTATTTTTCTCTGACACTAAGAAATCAGAGAATAAAGTTTTTCTTTTCCTATTTACTAGCCTGTTATTGTTATTTAGTTTTATTACTTGGGCATTTTTAAGGCCTTGCAGTGAATTACCTAAATATTTCATGCTCCAATTTGGTTGAAAATGATTGGTGTTTGGTCCTGAAAAGTTTAATGGGAAGAAAATAGAGGAAAAGTATATAAAAAATTTAAGAGAATCTATTAAAACTTTCTTTTATTTGGTTGTACACATAAAAGCTGAAAAAAAGAAGTTTAAATTATCATGAGTTTGTTCGAATACATTTCCTATTTTCTGTTTTAAAATTTGAAAATAGTACTAATTTGTTAGATAAGATATTAGAATAGATAATGATTTAAAAAACTAAGATATAAAATTATTTTACTACAAATTTAAAAATTTTTGAAAGAGATTTTTAAAGATCTATACATTTTTTTTTATAAGAGATTCTAATATTTTTGCTTCTAAAAACAAAAAAATAAGAGTTTCTATTTTTTACATGTTATATTTTAAAAACTTGAAAATATAATTTCAAAACTCCAAGTCTATTATACTCAAAAGCCCAATTTTGAATTTGGAAAAAATTTCCATTATGATTGTCTCAATTTTCAAATGATTTAATGAAATAAAACACATTATTCAGACACTTCATTTGAATGGTTGTCATTGACATTGAAATTCAGAATCTCGGTGTGGAAAAAATAGTTTGAGGGGTTGGAAAATGAGGGGATGATCCAAATAGATGATAGTAGTAAATATCAGCAGACTGTCACAAGAGAGAATAATTTAAAAACAAAGAAAATAACTTTTAAATTGAAAAAAAGTTTAACAAGGAAGTCTAATGATTTTTTTTTTTTTTTTTAAAAAAAGGAAAATTAGTTACAACGATATATATATATATATATATATATATATATATATAATTATGGGGACTTCAACTAGAAGCTTAAGCGAAAATCAATAATTTATAATGTTGATTTAGATGCTATAAAATCTACAAAATTCTTATTCAATAGACTTTCTAGTATAATTCAAAAGAATTTTCTATGAAGGAGCACTTCAATTCTTTTTTAAGATTATAAACTATTTTAATAAAATTACTTTGCAAAACCTCTTAAATTTTATTTGGGATAATTTTTTATTTTTTCACTTTATCAATAAAAAGCTGAAGTTAAAATCATAATTTTAAAGAAGTAATATTTATATTATGAAACTTTTGGTATAAACTAAAAAAAATTGACTTTTAAACATTATTTTTTAATATTTATATTAATTTTTTCCGCATAAACCGTATATCTAATAAAATGATCCAAACATGTAAAAAAATTCTTATTTATTTATTTTTTTAAAAAAAGAGGTTTTTACTTCTTATTCAAATAAGATCATACCAATCTTAGAAAGAGAGTTACAATAAGACTAAATTCTAAAATGGTGTATCAAAGATAATAATTTGCCAAAATGCTAAATTTAAAAATTCAAAGTAAAAAATATGAAAGTTATTAATGAGAAGAATAGGAGTTCACATGTTGGATGGACCATAACCCTAGTCTACCTACCTACCTACACTCGCAGCCTTTGACATTCAAAGCAAATAAATCTTGAAGAAGCCTCGTCACACAAGAGAGGAAAATGAGAGGAAGCTACAACTTTCATAGACTTTACAATAGTCCGACACACACTATTAGACTAAAATTTAAGTCATGAACACATCTTTATCATTTATAATACCCTAAGAAATGGCTAGAGTTATTGACTTGACCAACATCCATGCAAATCATGATAATAATAATTATGACAAAAAAGAAAGAGAAAAACATTGAAGGGTTCAATGTCAAAAACTACAATTAATAATAAAGAAATTGGGTGGCACCCGAAGAGATAAAATATGAAGAGTTCCCTACAAGTTGATGGGATTCCCTTCCTAAAAGTAATTTGAAGAAAAAAGAAAAAATAAATCAAAGGAGGGGGCTGATTGAGAACAAAGTCATAAAGTATAATTAATACAACTTTTTAATAAAATTATGGGTCTCGAGAAATTAAATTCAATTATTAGAGGGACGGCTATTGATTCGACAAGATTAGATGTCGTAATTTTGTTCTTTTAAAAATATTATCTATTGGTTGACTATGAATAATGTTATTGTAAATTGGAGATGATTGAGATTTCCCCATATAATTATCAAAGATTAAATAAAAAAAACAAGTATTAATAAACATGATAGGAAGGTCCCCTCATGTTTGATTAATTAAAAAACAAGTATTAACAAACATTATAGGATGGTCCCCTCATGTTTTCAAAATGGTACGAAAGGAGTTGAGGGATTCAATCAATGTATAGAACAAAAACATGTTGTAATTGGGTGTTTTATTAATCAAAAGATTGGAACTATTCCTCATTTAAAAATGATTTTCCATTTGATATTCCATGCATACATTGAAGAAGGCTAATTCAAGAGTCAATAATAATGATGACAATTGCAGGGAATTTATACCCTCTTGAATCACAAGTTAGCAATATAAAAACTTCCTCCAAGCATGCTATTTCAAGTTGTCCTTTTCTCTTTTTTTTTTTTTTTTTTTTTTTTTGTTTTATTTTTTTGTTTTTTTTGTAATTTTTAATAAGTTTTTACGTTTGCAAGTTGCATTGCCCATGCTATGTAATAAATAAATGAGTATAAAATTAGCATATACTTAATCATTAATAAAGTATAAATTTTGCATATAATTAATAATGGATTTTAATTATTAGATTGTTTTTCCTTAAAAAACTTCTAAGAAAAGCGTCCTTAAATATTACACAATATGCTACTAAATTTATAGAACAAAAAATGGATAATTTTCTTTCACATTATGTTTATTTACGAGAGTGAATAATGCAAATCATATTAATTTCAGATCGTTATTTCTAAAAAAAATTTAGGGTTTTGGTGTTTACAATTTGAATAACCTAGGTTATTTTGATATTTTTTTTTTTGAAAGTGTTTTGTATCCAATTTGTTTTTCTAATGTCCCAACGAAGAGTAGGGACCATGACTATAAAAACTTTGGGCACTTAGACAATGGCCTTCCCTAATAATATATACAAATATTCCCAAACCCACATGAAAGAAGGAATATTCATCTCCAAGTAATGCCACCAAGTAGTCGATAAAAGACATCATGGTTCATGGTCTAAAAGTCCAATATGCAAGCATCAAAGGGAACAAAATGGCTGGCCACCCCTCATTTAAGAAACCCTAATAGTAGCCCTAACCCTAATTTTGAATTCTGCGTGGAACCTAGAGGTAAAGGATTAAAGATTGAATCCCATATAGTCAATAAAGCCAGGCCATGCTTGGCCAACTTTAGAATGTGCAATAACTGACCCGTCAATGGGATATGGGATTTGTCCTAAAAATTAATACATAATTAATGCTAATACCCCTAATAATAGTGCAACTCATGTGACTTTGGGAAAGTTCATAGACATTCAGTAAAAGCATGCTAGTGGTAATTTTAGTGGTACCCTTTTGTCTTTATATCATGTGTGAGTCCAAGTAAAATTTGTACAGAAGCTCATTTTTTCTTTTCCCAGGTACCACAAAATTCAAGTTAAATTGTCCCCACAATGTTAGATTAATCAATTAGGGTACAAATTCTACCCACGTGATGAAGATTTATTTCATCGATTATGAAGTTTTGATTGAAATATCGAAAAATTCAAAACTATGACCATGACTTGATTGGCAGCCTCTTTAATGCAATTTTCCCCTTTTTTTTTTTTTGAAATTTTAGCTAGATGGTCATTAATCCCACTTTTGAGTAAAGCTAAGGTTACTTTTCATTTTTTTTTCAAAATTTCTAGATTTGGCCTTAGAAAATGAATGGTTTTCTTAAAAGAAAAGTGACTCCTGCATTAAAATTTCAAAAGTTTTTGACTTTTTTTTTTTCCGTGAAAATAACCCTTTTTTTTCATGCTTGTGGAAGCATTTGTTAAGAGATATTGTGCATTAAGGGGTAAATTTTTTTTAACATCTATTAACCCCACTTCATTTATAATAACAAGATTCAAATTTAAATACATATAATGGTATCCTCTGTAGTATTTTTCCGAGCCTTGATACAAGCCCGAAGTTTCATGAGGAGATGCACAATTGCGACCATTCAAAGACCATTTCTTCTGCACAAATTCCATTCCAAAACAGTGTGTGAGAGAGAATCTTCTGTAGTGATGAATGCCAACTGAGGAAGTTCTCTTTCTTCAGCTTTGAGTTCATCACCCCACCCCCACATGCAACCATTATATTATGACCACTCATCAGGAAGAAACTACCAAATCTGCTGATGCCAATGCCATCTCCCCCCCCCCTCACATTCATTCACACCACAAAACCCAAAAATCCCACAAAAAAATAATAATAAAAATAAAAATAAAAATTGAGTACTTGGCTAAATTCATCTACTTTGATATATGGTCTCTTAAATTTCATTTACATTATAACATCTTAATTTCCATCTATCAACAAAAACCTACTTTGATCATGCCCTCTCACCCTTTTCTTTCTTTTCTTTTCTTTGGTTACTAGTGCTACTTTCTCACAATCCTTGTGGCTTAATGTTGAGATAGGGAAACTCATCCAAACTTGATGAACCTGGAGTAACTTCAGTACTGTCCTTCTCCTGAAACCACAAGCCACTGATGATATCATATGGAAGATTTCCCATCCCAAAATCCATCAGAACCCCATCATCTTCCCCGCCTCGGGTACCGGGCAAGTAGCTCACATAAGATATACCAGTAGCATGATCAGTACTCAAACCACCTTGATCAGGTATGAAAACATTGTGACCACTATTAGAACTTGCACCAAATTCTGATACTCCGATATTGTTACTTGTACCAGTATAACCTTGAGTCAGCAATGGCGGAAAACCATGACGGTAGGCTTCGGTTACCGGCATAGGAGCAGCGGTAGGCGGTGGAGCGGAGCTGAAAGGATTAGGGTTGTTAGCAGCATTGCCCTTGCTGTGAAGTTTGGCTGCTTTCTTCTTCAGTTTGGTGTTCCAGTAGTTCTTGACATCATTGTCTGTTCTTCCTGGAAGTTGAGAAGCTATGACAGACCATCTAACCAAGATGAAACCTAAATTAATAGTCAGAACTATATATATATATATTAAGCTAACAAAATTGATGAAAAAAATATCAGGAAAATAGTCAATGTAGTATATGATCAGAAAGATGTAAATAAAATTAAGTGATCTTGCCTGCTTCCCATTTGATTATAGATGGCACATATGATTTTGTCTTCCTCCTCAGTAAAACCACCATGTTTGATGTCCGGCCTGAGATAGTTGAGCCACCTCAATCTGCAACTCTTGCCGCAACGCCTCAGGCCTGTAACAAGAAATCAAATTTTACTCGAATAATAAGAAATTGGGCTTTAATTCGAGTTATGGAAGAAACCCTTCTTCCATTTTCCCTTTTGTTTGTTTGGAATTAAAGAAAGAGCACAGCTGTGAAGAACAGGTACTGAAAATTCTGGCTTGAAAACAAGGAAAATGCTTTCCGTACAGTGACATATTCGAGAAATAATTCTGTTTTTCCAAAATAAAAATGAGGAACAAGAACAACCCTTGTGCATGATTTTCCTCTATCATAAGAAAATAGAGAAATGAGAGAGAAAATGAGAGAAAATACCAGCTTTTCTTGGCAGAGCAATCCAATTTCCACCAATGCCATGAGTCTGAACATAGTTTCTGAGAGTAGCATCTTCTTCAGGAGACCATGGTCCTCTCTTCACGTTTGCTTTGTCACAGCAAGGTGCTCTTCCCATTTATAAACCCAACCTACAAAAAAACAAATACAGATAGAAAGAGAAGAAGAAGAAGAAGAAGAAGAAGAAAAGGAGGAGAAGAAAATTCAGAGAAGAAGCTAATAAGTGGGCTTCTGTTGAGGGGCTTGTAAGGGTGATCATGGCTCTTTTATAAAGCTTGACTTTGTATGACCCTTTCATTTATTATTTCTTTATTTTATTTTATATTTAATTTTTATCTTATTTTTGTTATTTCTTGTTGGTTGTATAGAGCGGCCGTCAATAATCAACCAATCTCATCATTTCGTGTTCTTAAAATATTATTGGCTTGCTTAATGACTTTAACCATCCATCTTTCTAATTTTTTATTATTTTTTTAGACAAAAAATGTTTTATGATGTCTCGTATCACTTGACCGACAAATGTTTAATCGTACTAAAAATGAATTACATCCGTGAACTCAAAGTAAATAATATTTATAATAATATTTAAAGGGTTCGTTATTATTAGTATTTTGACTGCTCGAGGATGTTTTTAAAGATATTTTTAAAATTAATTGATTTTTACAATAATTGTATTTAGAGGTTATTTTTAAGAATAAAAGTTTTCTTAAGCTTCAAAAACCCAAATATTTATATGTAGAAAAAAACCAATTTCAACAATTAATTCTGCCACTTGACATTTAATTTCCATTCCTTAAATGATCATGATGGCATTGAACCACTAACTTTGGTCATAAGATCAAAAGGCTCTGAAAATGGCAAAGTCTAGGGTTGAAGTTGCCTTTATTTGATGAACAGGGTAATATATTAAAATAGACCTTTCATTGCTGGACAAAGTCATTGACAGTGGGCTTAAGTGCTGACGTGCATGGGTAGTTGATTGGTGCGTGTGGTGCACGTGCCTAGAGGTGCAAATGGTTGAGGGTAATCTCTGTGAAATGTACCCTTCCACGCAAGTTCCATGGAGGAAACCTTTTCAAAGCTTGAACTATTCAACTGTTCATGTCACAAACCTAGATTCTAAAATATTAATGAAATTATATTAAATTTAATCTTAAATAATTTTTTTTAATTGTTAGAAAATATTTTAAATTTATTCAAAAAATAAACCTAAATTCCTAAAAGACTATTTCAATCCAACACATTCTTTACTTTAAAGAATAGAAAAATTATTTTCAGATTGAGCTTTAATTATTTTCTTTTCATTCGATTATATCACATGTTATTGTTACTCGATGGACCGACCGAGAAAATATACATTTTTTAAAAAACATATCATTTTTTATTTCGGGCTTTTGAGTTTTGGGTTTTATATCTAAAGAGGGCTAAAGCCGGTTCAGCTTGGTCCAATGAACTCGCGCTAGCCCAAAAACCATATGGCCTACTCCAATAATCCACATTTGACTTTGGGCCACACAGAATTTCATTGAACAAATGGACACCTGACCCATGGCTCATTAATTGGGCTCCTACAGCCCCAATACCAGCCAAAAAAAGAGCTTAATATTGATCCTCGTCTCCAAAAATGAAAATCCACCCTGAGAGGGAGGTATTAATCGAATTGTCGAAAAAGCAAACTAAGGTGGTGTTTGTTTTTTTTACTTAATTCTAAATAGAACCTTAATGCTTAATAGTTTTAAACATTAGGTTGTTTGTTTTTGTAGTATTTTATTTCTATTAAGTATTAAAAGTAAAAAAAACCAATATGTTATTTTTTTTATTTAGAAAAAGTTACATATTTTGGCTTTTTCTATTTAGTAAAAATTTTATAATAAGTTATGAAAAAGTAGAAAAATAAATAACTTAAATTCTGAAACTAAATTACTTTCAGCAAAAAGCCAAAAAAACAAACACCACCTAAGTTAATATCAACTCATCCCTCTAAGTAATATTATCTAAATATCAAGAGGGTCGAGTCGAATTCAACATCAGAGGACATTATCATTGAGTCACGTTATTAAAGGTCATTATCATCCTTTAAAATTTTAATGACTAGCTTGCACTCCTAACCTCATTTAGACCGAGCCTTATAATTTAGTATTATTATTATTATTATTATTATTATTATTATTGAATCCAATGCAATTGAAAAAGAAATGGGATAGTTCATGAATTTAGAAGATGAGGAGACAAGGCATTGATAGTGATGATTCCCATGTACCGTATATCTTTATAGGTGGAATGTTGATTTCACTGAGTGCTCATGGGCCCAAATCATATGTCCATTTTCATTGTTTTATTATTATTTTAAATTTTTTGAGATTCCAAAAGAGACATATCTGTCCGGAAACACCCAGGCCAAGGTTTCAAATTTTCAATCAAGAAGAATGGCATTGGGACACAAATGTTCCACATAAAGATAAGAGATGGAAATAGGAAAAATTTGTCGAATGGGTTCAATGAATTAGAGGACATTGAATGAGCTGGGGCATGTACACCACCAAACAATGTGAGGACCATTTTTTTGGAGATGATTTCTTATGGGTGTCAAGTGTAGGCCACATTTTGCAGACATTATCCAACAATAATGTCCCTTCATCCCATGCATCTGCAATTTGGCTTTAGTAATAAGCTGAAATGGAAGCCAAGAATCTTAATTTCAAAACAATAATATCATTCTTATAAAAGATTCATTGAATATAAAATAATTTTGAAGAGTTCTATGCATATTTCCCTAACAAAGAGTACATGACAATTCCCATTTTAGATTTCAAGAAAAAGACCAAAAAAGAAAGGGCCACCATGATTGTTCTAGTTGCAACAACCATGTTCTAACATGATGCTTACTTTATTACTTTTCTTTTTTTTTTTTCAATTTCTTTTCGAGTGAATAAACAAAAAAAAAATAAGATCAGCAAAAAGGGAACAGAAAGTTAAAAGGATGAAAAGAGAGAAAATGACTAACATTAAACACGTCTCCCTGTGGAGAAAAGGTCGCACCACCTATGATCTATTTATCTGTGGATATAAGTATGATTGGTCAAATGACATTAAAACCTTACGTGCTTTTATATATGTATTGTTTATCTTTATGTGTTTAAAGTTTTTGTTGACATAACATCAAATATGAAAGGGGTAAGTTTTGAAAGGAGTCCTGTTAATTGATAAAGTTTTTGGATTTTTTTCTTTGATATATTGAAAGAAACAATTTGAAATAACCTTTTAAAATTTCACCCATGCTTTTGATATTAGAAAGGAAATTTTAGAGATGATAATGGGGGAGTTTTTTTGGACACCTACCTCACCCCACTTTTAACTTTTAACATGGTGGATAAAGATAAAAAGATATGATTTCATACTAGGGATAGGATCAAAATGGGGTCATCCATGGAAAAAATTTTGGTTTTCCTTTCTTTTCTTTCTGTATTAAAAATGGGAAGATAATATTACGGTTTCAAAGGAAAAAAAATGGGAAAAGAAAAAGGAAGCAGAAAAGAAATTAGGTTAAGGTTTTTAGATGAGAAAGAATGTTGAAGAAGAGAGTAATGCAGTCTCTTCACATGCCCATTTTATTTTTAAAAAAAAGCAATGGGAAAAGAGATGCACATTTTGTCATTGGAATCATACATTGAGAATTCCCCTAAACTAAAATAATATTGATGCAAAATAATAATAATAATAATAACAATAATGATAATATATTCAACACTTGATAACTTCTTCATAAGTCATAAATAGTTTTTATAAGAAATGAAATTTTTATGGTTTATGTTGTAAGAGTTTATTTCACATTGTTTTTTAAAAAAATACTATACTTAAAAAGTATTTTTGTGTATTTGATAAAATTTTAAAAATACTTTAATTTTTAAAAAAAATTATTTGTAATATTTTTTTGGAGAAACATATAAAGAATTTTCCTAAAAACACTTAAAAAAAATTATTTTTAATAAAAATATCTTTAATAGAAATACTCTTAAATACACTCTAAATCTTTAAAATAAACAATTATCAACCTAAAATATCTGACAACTAACCTAGATCAAAAGCCAATTCAAATGCAGAATCAATTAGTGGAAATTATTTTAGAGAATTAATTCATAAAATCAATTATCTTTGTTGTGATTTACTTGTATAAAATAAAGTGACTGATGTCATGTTTGAATTTTTTTAAAAAAAAACAACACTCAAAATTGCTTTTTGTTAAAGAGTTTCCAAAAAGTAGATCTTAATTGGTTGTATACCTTCAACTTATCATACATTTTTTTTAAATCATTGAATTAGTCATTCAAAATTACCGTTAGGGTTTTGAAAAATTACAGTGGAGAGCTCATTCATAAAGTCAATCATTATTCACGTGTGTAGAGCAAACTCTATTTTACTAATCCAGGGTTAAATAAAGTGTTCATATTTATGGATTTGAATGTTAATTATGGGGAGCTTCCCTCCACATGTCCTTCTCAGACTTAAGACCCTTTGGTCAATCAGGGCAAACATATAACTCATCTGGACTAAGATAAACTTCGTCTGACACAAAAAATGAGAAGTTTTCATTATTCCATAATGTCAGACATAATGGATAGATCAAGCCGACTGACCTTTTAGATGAGTCCTCAATGCCAGACGGAATGAATAGACCAAGTCGACTGGACCTATTAGAAAAGCAAATCAGTTTAGTTAAGTCCTCGGGATTTCTGACATGCGTAGTTAACATTGCTTGATGTATGAGTAACGAACTAGATGTCTGATGTTTGAGCAGCGAACAAAACACCATTTACACCCAAAAGTCAATATCAATCAATTGTTACACACTATCCCAGACATTGGCAAGCTAAATGGACAGCCAACTACATGGTTCGAGATTTTGGCACGATAGTTAGCAAATGGCACCAGTCAACAACCCTTACTTAATGTGATTGCCCAATCCACATAATAGTGACAACATTGACTATCCTATCAAGACTCAATTTCTACCATAAGGGCAATCATCATTACAAGAAAGGCAAGAGTATAGAATCAGTGCTATAATGACGGTGTCATCAACTCTATATAAATCCCTCAAGAAGTATGAACAAAGTACACACGCTCATTCTCTCCAACAAAAAATAGTTAGATCTATTCTCATCTGACTTAAGTTTCGAAAGGACATGCCCAAACCACCTATTCGTACATCCTTCTGTGCATGGAAGAAGTTTGCCTGACTTCAGTGAAGCTGGATGGATCTGAATTTAGTTAGCTCGACACCAACAGTAATAACTTTTTTATAATAATTTTTTAAAATGATTTTTAATCGAATATTTTCAATCAAAAATTTTTAAGGTGTTTTAAAAATTATGAATCAGAATCATTGAATTAGTTACTCAAAAATACAATCATGATTTTGAGAAATTATTGTAAAAAGTTCATTCATTATTGCAGAAAGTCAATAATTTTTGTTGACTTTTTACTTTCACAGAGCTAATTTCTTATGACTAATGTAAGAGGGACAAACGAGAGTGCTCAAATTTCTGGCTTTGGGTGGTAATTACTTTATACAAGAATCTTACTCCTGTTTTCCAAAAGGAAAAACAGAAAATTTGAAAGCTAAAGGGTGCAATTCTTTCTGCATAAGCTAAAAAGTGGCCTTAGATTTTCTACCTAAAGGTGGGCATATCTAAGCCTCCTTGTGTCTTTATTTGTCTTCATTCATTGCATTTGATGTTGGTCCCTATTCCCACTTGCAACTTTTATTTTTTAATCTTTAAATTCAAAATTAAAAGTACTTTTGATAGTGATTCTAGAAATATTTCTAATCTTTTCAATAAAATATTTGAAATACTTTCTAAAATCATTGTCACACGCACTCTAAAAGTTATAAGTAATTCTAAAAACATTGACATATCTTAAAACAGTTTTGAAAATGGTTATCTAATTCAAAAAACATATTTCTTTTTTTTTTTTTAATAAAAGTAACTTTTTGAAAATAGGCTTTTTTTATTAAAAAAAATATTTTAAATTATTTTTCATATAATATTTTGAGCAATAATTTAAAGTATAAATAATACTTTAAAAACTTTTATATTATATAAAAGTACTTATTCCTTACATAAAAAATAAACCGGCAAAATTATTTTTCATATTTAAATTGTAAACAAAATTTTGTTTCTGAAAATAATTGAGAAATGTTTTTAGAAATTATTCTCTAAAACTATTTTGTAAAAATTATTTTTGAAAATATTCCCATGTCCTAATTCTTTTAATTTAGTTTTCAAGTTCAATAATAAAAATTTAAAAATATAAGGCAAAATATTCACGGTTCTAATAAGAACTATGAATAATAATAAAAAAAGGATATAATTAAAAATATGTACTTTTTAGTTTTTTAAATAGAAAAAATAAAAATATATAAACCACAGTAGATTTTTATTATATAATGGAGTGTTTCTCTACCATAAATTATTCATAACTTTACATCAATATATTCAATACACATAAAATGTGGAATACCCATTTAGAAAATTGGGACCATCAATCAAATTTTGCCCCAAAAGGAGAACAAATAAATGAAGTCAAAATAAGTTGCTGCAAGCATGAGTCAGCTTTAGATTGATCCAATATCCAAACGACGGGTTGATGGCACATAGTACCTAAGATAACATAAGATATAGGGGTGAGTGGGGTCAAAACCATTGGCCTAGGAATCCCTATCACCACCATCATGGGAACAATTCTTCTTGGGTCCCCCTCTCTTTCCATATATGAGAAGATGAAAAGGAAAACTAAGAAAACTTTCCTTCTTTTAACTTCTTTATTTAGAAACCATGGTATCACTTAGGGTTTCATCTTTCTATCTTCATTTTGAAGTAATCATCTTAAATGGAACGAGAGCCCTACTTCTCATCCTCTTTCTCATTTGTTTATACCATTTTATCCTCCATCTCAAAATATCGATATCATATCTGACCTAAAATCTAATACTATTGTTTTTTTTTTAATTATAGTGAACTTTTTAAAACTCTTGTATTTGATAATAATTTTAAAAAGTGTTTTTAATATTTTTAATATTTAAAAATTAAAAATTTTTAAATATTAAAAAATTATTTTTTAAAATCACCGTAAAACACACTATTAATCCCCGTATTATATCACTAAAAGAATCATGTTCTGTTTCTTATGAACCAAACATGATACGAGGATAAGTTGCCCATGCTTCATCGGGAGGTACTGAACCCTAATCCTATTTCCAAGGATTATTTTCAATAAATGACTTTTGTAAAGAAAACATTTTTACTAAAAGTATTTGAAATAAAGCTGCCCTAAATGATATGAAATTTAAATTTCTGTTTTGGACTATTGACAAAATTATTGCCCTTGGATATTTTATACATTTGCATGAAAATAATCATCATATCAGGCTTGATCTGACAGGATTGCAAGAGTAAGTACTATTATTATATAATTTAATTTTCATTTTTTTTAAAAGAAAAATTAAAATAATTTTGGGTATTGATAGGATAGAGATGAGATAAGGAGTTGTCTCATGGGTGAAGACCTGATCCCCACCACACCAGAGCCTCCGAGGGCACACAAGCAGAGAGCCCCTCACACCCTTGAGCCTTTCAAGGGACTTGTTGGGTTCAAACCATGACCCAACCAACCCATAGAATCACCATCTCCACTTGCCCCCCCTTGGCCCTCTCCATCATTATTTTAATTTTTGTGTCCAAATCCAAAATCCAATCCAAAACCCCATCTCTTTGAATTTTTTTTTTTTGTTATATTTCATTTGATTAGGATAATAAAAGTGGGCCCACATTGACCATATCCTGTCCCTAAAACCCTCCCACGTCCACAAATGAGAAGCAGTGATAGTGCATAACTATGAATTGGATTTGGGGGTGAATGAGAATATAATATATATTTATAATTTATTTAAAAAAATATATAGAAAATGGTGGGGATGAGGATAAGGACTGGTTTATCAGTTCCAACATCCATGTCACATTATCATGTAAATCTCAATTGGATAAACCCTAAAAGATTATTACTACTACTTTATAAAGGTGGGTTGGAGTGGACATCTTCTCTCTTATTTATTTGCTTCCTTTAACTCCACTCACTTTTTCAACTCTCCTTTGCTCTCCTCCGTTTTCACCACCCATTGTTTTCTTTGTTTATTTTATTTTTTATTTTTTTGGGTTAATTATAAAATAATATTAATCCTACGGAATCGTCATACCAATTTTTCATATAAAATTTTTTAATAAAAGGGTTTTTTTTTTTATACGTATATTTAGGAAAAGCTGACATTTTTGTTTTTTGTTTTTTTCTCAAGTAGATTTGGTTAGATGAAAAATTTTCATGTGAAGAGTTTTTAAGGGATTGTTTTCAAAAACATAATTTTTGAAATTGAAATACTAAAAACAAATTTCTTAATTTGGTTTTATAAAAACTACTCTACATCTCCATATGATATAAAAATTCTAAGAATATTTTTATATGTTTGATTATTTTATGTAGTACTATTAGAAGAATACTTAAAACCCGTTTCTAAAAACATAAAAGATGGAGATTTGTCAAGCATATATTTTAAATTAAAAAATTATTTGGTTCTAAGAATCCAACTTACAAATCCAAACGAGACCCAGGGTATAACAGAGATGTGAGATGAGGAAAACAGTGAGTGGCCGAGAAGGGGAATGATCTAGACAATCCAACAACACATACAAATGAAAGTAAAGATCAATCTTTAAGGATCAAAAACAACAACCCATTTGAGCCCCATCTTCAGGAGGTTGAAAGCTTCGAGACAAACCACCACTTTTCTTTTATACATAGGATTATGATTATATTCCCAGGAAATGATAAAAAAAAAACCAAGGATTCATTCTACCAACTTTTATGATTATATTCAGAAGGTGGAGAGTTGAAGAACAAGAAGAACAACAAGAAGAATATATTACATTGATGAGAAGTAGACATGGGAGCTTACAGAGAAAATTTTCTTAACAAAATCGAAAGGGAAATACAAATCATAGACAAATGACCAAACCAACCGCCACACATCTTCGACGGTCCTAAGAAATTCATCTTGTCTATACAAAAGTCTGCATTTTTCATCGGCGAAAAAGAAAAAAAAAAGATAAAAAAGAAAGAAAAGCACCACAAAATAGAGACTTTGATCCCTTCCTTCCCAACTAGAGTATTTACAGAGAAATCTGAATATTTACAGAGTCAGAAGAATCAAAGGTCCTCGATTCAAACCCAAAAAATAATGATATAATCGGAACTCCCCACTCAGTACCAAGTCGGATTAGGTTTCTTTCTTTTCACTTCACCAGCTCTGAGACCCAGCCAAAGTCAGGGGCCGACGGGGACGAGTCTCGATCCAGTGAGTTTTCTTTGCTGATTTTAGCGTATATTCTTGCACGCAGGTCTCTTCCAGACTCAACCCTCTCCATCGCTGGCTCTTCCTCGCAAGTCTTCTCCCAGACGTCGAGGCCACCGAGTCCGGAGCGAGCCGGAGTTCGAGTGGGGGTGGAAGGGAGGCTACAGAACCCTGGGCGTAGGGTTGAGCCGCGAGGAGATCCGAAACCAGATCCCATTTGGACTCCCCATGATTGAGGGCTCATTTTCGCCTTCCCAACTTGTAGATTTCTCATGGACGCCACGAGTTCGCTCATCGAGTTGAATGAGCCAGTAAAGGATGGGCTATTCGGCGACATGGGTGGCGAGTCAGACGGTGGCGACACCGGCGGCGATATCAGAGTCGAAGTCGGAGATGAAATAAATGAACCCTTGGACAGATACGGGTCAAAAGCGAGTCGGAGAGGTGAGCCGTCGTATGAATCGGCCGACCCATGATTCCTAGGACTCTGCTGAGGAAGAACCCGGAGCTGCTCCGGCGTGTGAGCGAAGAAACATACTCGCCGGCGGCAACCGGACCCATCCTTGCAAGGCTGAGTCCGGTAACGAGCAGGGTGGAGCCAGCACTCGAACACGCCATGAGCAAACTCGCATGAATCGCCCTTCTTGCAGTTTCCTTTCCGAAACTCCGGGCACGCCGTGCCAGAGTAGTGAAACTTCCGGGGGTCCCTCCGACGAGCCTTTTCCCCGGGATGCGCGTACGGACACTCTGTCCAGTCATGTGACCTCCCACGTGCGCACCTTCGCACTTTGAACTCAAACATACGAAACTGATCGCATGAGAACGCGTCCACCACCGTCTCCGACTCATCGCCGGACTCGGTCCCAAACTCGTTTGATGGCAGGTAACGCTGCAGCGAAGAGAAGGCCTCGCTGATTATAAACGGATTATAATCACCGCCGGTGGGACTAGCGGCATTGCCGTTGAAATTAACTCCACTAACTGGGAACGGAGAACCCATCCCAGCCGTTGGATCATCGTAAGGGTCCCACGGAGGAATCTGCACCGTCGGATTGGATCGAGTTGGCTCTCCGATCATCATCGTCGTTTGGCTTCGGACATCAAATCAGTGAAGCCATGCTCTCTCAAATATAAACTGCCAGACGGAGTGGGACTCAAGTTTTCTAACCATGGTTTACTTAACCTAACTATAGTTAGGTTTAGAAAAGAAAAATCTACCACGCTACCGCCTCCACTTCTACCATCACCGTTAAAATAAAAATTGAACTATTGTCTCCTGTGACCATCGATACTCACAGCCGCATCCTCACCATCGATCTGCTGACCTACATAACTAGATTTCAACTTCAGGTTAGATGAATATCTTTAAAAAGTAGGTAATATTAAATCTAATTTTACCTCTGCAATCTTGCTGTTGATTTTTTTTCTTGATTTTGATTAGAGAGGCTGTCACCATCGAGCATCACAGGATGTAACTCTTGGAGCTGACGTGGCATCATCCACAGTATTTATATTCGGTTAAAGCAGCATATATCGCGATAATTTCCGTTTAAAATATCGATATTTTAGCGAGTAGTCCACGAGAAATTGTGCGGTTTTGGCGGGAAGTGAGAGGGAGTAGTGGGACGCGTGGAGGAAGGGCAGCGAGTGGCAGTCATGCACAGTGCGGGTACGGTGGAAATTACTGCCCAAGGACACGCATTCAAAGCATACACGCCTTTACATGAGGTCATAAAAGGAATTTCACACCTACCACGCTACACCTGGCGGTTTGTAACCCGCTAAACGGAGCGGCGAGCCCCACGTCAACAACAAAAAGATGTCGTAGGGATCCTTGGACTGTGGTGTGAGTACGAATAGGGAGCATTTAACTTAAATGCCAGTTACTCCACTGGAATTTCGCTCTTCAAACTACTGACCGTCATTTAATAAGAGGGAATGACATAAATACCCCTGACAAGTACATTTATTACTGCTACTAATAATAATAATAACAATATTCAATGTGAAATTACCATTCCCAGTACTTTGACGTTTGGTGGTTTTAGAGCAAGGCTTTATTTTGTACTATCTGACAGTGGTTGGTGGTGGCCGCTGCTAACGTACGCATATTAAAGGGCCGGTGGCTATAAGTGGCCGTGGTGGTGCACCACCGTGTCGCGACACAGATACTCCGATGGTAGAATGCCACGTCAGACAAGGAGTATGTCTTTTTTTTAGTTTTTTTTGAAACGTAAATAAATTACTTTTGGTGAGTGTGTATTGCGGAACAGCCTTTAAAAAATTGTATTTTAAAAGAAAAAAAAAATGAAGAGAATTTCCCTTCTATATTTAAAATCCATCCACTTGTAATTAGAATTTTTGGTTGTTAATTTTCTTTTAAGTTAAACAAGTGGAAACAATGCTAAAATTAAATAAATTTATTACTTTTATTTATGAAAAATTGGATAAAGATGTAATATGATTAAGATATTAAAAAATATGCATAGTTTTTTACCTCTTCAACCCAAAAGGGAAAAAATATATTTTTCATATACTCGTTGAAAAAAAATTATAAATTAAAAAATTAAATTTACAAAATTTAAAATTTAAATAATTATTTAAAAATAATTAATATTTTATGTATATTTTTTAGTCAAATATATTATTTTTTATTATTTAAATAAATTACATGAAAAATGGTAAATGCATTTAGGTGGAATAAACGTAAATTTTTAATAATATTTATTAGAATAATTAAAAAAAGGATAAAGTATAATGAAAATATGTGGAAAGAAAAGTGAATAATTTTAATTTTTCCAATTAAAAATTGAAACATATCAATACTTCTCACCAGAAATTACATTTATAACATTTTATTGAATCATAAATTTTTTATTTTATTTGATAAAAGCACAATCTCAAGGAAGCAAATGGCGGTTATTTTACCAAGAATGCTTTAGGTGTTAAAGGAAAAGTAATTACCATGTTTACATAAAATAAAATATATTATATATAGTAATTCATGAATGGTTGCGTAGGAATTATAAAAGATATAATAAAATAAAATTTGAATTAGAGAAAATATTTTGTTTATTTTTTATAAATACATGGATTGAAATGCATTTCCTCAAAAAAAAGTTATATTAAAAAATACAATTAAGGTAAAAACAATTCATAATTATGATTAATAATAGAAGAAAATGTGACCGAGGAGTACGAATTATTTGATTAAAATATGAAATATAATTCATTATAATGAGGTAATTTAATTTAAAAGGAAAATAAATTAATTCAACAAATAAATTGGGATGGTAAAAATACAGCCGCCGCATCTCATGAATGCCGGCGGCAACTCAGCTCCTTCATCTTTGGAACACCCAACCTGCCACGTCATCCATCTCTCAACTCACAATGCGACAAAATAACCCATCCGTACAAAGTATACATGATCCATGAAATCCGTACTATTCGACACGTGTCAGATTGTCACGTGAATAACCATGAAAGGGCACACGTGGTGGGTGGAGCTTTCAGCTGCCGGTGACACGCGTGGCAATGGATATGGTTTGCTTTCGATCTCGAGATCCCCATGATTTTGACTCGTCTTTTCTTATTTTCTTTTTTCTTTTTTTGCCTTTATTTTCACTCCCACTCCTCCATGTTTATCCACACAAGGAGATTCTTGGGTGCAAATGCTCACACCGTGGGCCCTGATCAGAGTAGTTTCACAAATGCTGCGGCGCCCTTGGATTTAGATTATAGCACGGATTAAAATATCGGTGTGTCGGTACACATGGATACGATATTTTCAACCCGCGTTGACCGAGTCAAAGCTCAAAAAATGAGCTGTTGTGCTGCTCTCAGGAGCTGAACCCCCAACCTCCACCCTAGCTTCCACTTACCATTAGGGCAAATTTGTCCTTAATTAATTACCATGCACCACATATATATATATATATATATATATATTTAAAAGTGTTCATATACACGAAGTATTAAAACATTCCTTCAAACATTAATTAATTATAATTATTTTATAAGTAAATAAAAAAATTTCATTTAATTAAGTAGTAATTTTTTTTTTAATATCATTAATATATTAAAAAATTATACATTTATTATTATTTAATACAATTAAATTAAATATATTATAATTAAATATCATAATATTATTATTGAATAATATTTTATATAATTTAATAATTCTGTACACTTTTTATATATATATATATATATATATATATTAATTTCTTCAACAAAATAACTTTAAAATGTCTATTATATTTCTAATTTTATTTATAAAAGTTTTGTTTTATATTTTTATAAGTTTTAATCAATTTTAGGCCAATCAATTTTTTTTATCAAAATATCAATTATTATATCTCCGATATATCTTCTATATCTGTAAAATGAAATTACCGATATATCCATAATTATCGATATTTTTATCATTGGATTATAGTAATTATTATCTTCTAATAAAATTTTGAGACAAATTTTATAAAAATAATAACAAATTAAAGAATGACAGAAAATGTTCCAACCGTATAAATATTGGGTACTGAACCAAAATGATTCTCACAATTTTAAAACATATTTACATAATTAATTGGACCTATATTTATATAGTGCAATAATTTTCTTCTATATTCGAGGTAAAATATCACACCATAACTTTCTTATAAAAAAATAATATTATTTATTTGCATCATAGAAAATCAAAACCCTAATAAAATTTTTAGATAATGTAAACTAATGCAATAATAGTGATAACTTAAAAAAAAATTATTTAAAAAGGTTTATATGTTAGTAAGAGATGTATTCCATAAAACTTATCTGGGTAGTGGATGTCTTCATCACCTTAAGCCCATAGCCGTAACCCGTAGCCTTATAATTTTGGGCCTTATTGTAATAGAATTGGGCCTTGTCCTTCCTTTTATTGGGTTAGGTGGGTTTGTTGAACAGGGTTGTCTTGTACAAATGTTTGACCAAATTGATAACCATAAAACAGACCCATACAGTGGGTCCAATGCTTAGCCCAAACCTCTCATTATGGGTATGGGTTCAGAATGGGACCTCTTGGGCCTAGCCTAGCTTCAGTTTGGTAATTGGGATTGAATTTGGATGAGCCTTGCGGATCCAGCAATGGACTGAGCTTTATTTGATCGTCGTGTCTAAATGGACTCAACCGGTTTCTACAAAAATGGGTTGAATTAGGCGGGGCTGAACTGGGATGGGCTGGAACTGGGGAGCCTCTTTCAGTAGTGTTTAGGAAAAACTATATGATTTTAAAAGTGTTTTTATTTTAAATAAAAACAATTTTAAAAACTTTTGCAAATTTACTGAAATAAAAACTTACTTTTAATATCATTTTTTGAAATGACAAATTTAATATAAATTTATAACTATGTTTATATTAAAATCCTATTTTAAAAATATTTTATAGATTTTTTTTTTAAATATTATATTAAATAAAAAATCCAGCAGTTATTGTCCCATTGAGAATTGGGCACTGGAGAGGATCCAAAAACCCATGGAGATATTTTTATGTGGCTGCTGGTGGCTGACCTTGGAACACAAATGTGAAGAGGTGATTAAAGCCTTTTGGAGATGAAAGAACCAGTGGTGGAGAGCTCACAACACCCAAATTATCCACTCCCTGTTGTTCACTTTTTCCCATCACACTTTGTACCATTCAATCTTCATGAACATTTGATGGGCTCTGAGAAACACCATGGGCATGGGTTTCAGGCTAAACCTGAAATGGGATTTTCCAATCAATTGTCCTACTCTCACCAATTCACCATCCAGGCTTTGCACATCTTCAGGTGTGCTTATCAACTCTCTGTATTTCAATTTCCACATGTTTTTTTTTTTTTTTTTTTTCATGTTTTTTTGTGTTATGTGGAGCAGACCCAGTAGGGTCCTGAAATGATTGAATTTATGAGTTCATTTCAGTTGGCATGCGACACCCAAATGGCCCTTACCATGAATTAGTATTGGGGTTGTTTCTTGTTTGGGAATTGACCGGAAAAATTGCAACCTCCCCAATGACTTAAAATCTAGAAATAGGGTTGATATTATCATGTAAAAAGATTCACATAGTGGCTTCCCTTGATTATACGGATTAAATATGGAACTCTGTTGACATTCATGGTTGTATATGTTTGTTTGGTATGTTGGGTATGATTCTATTCCTGGAAATCTTCCATTGGTGGGATTTTGTTGGGTATGTTGCGAATTCCCTTCTAAGTAGTTTTGAAAATTTTTTAACTACCCAATACGGCAAATTTGTTTAGGGCTTATAGGATTTCTGCATGACTATACATTCATCAGAGACAACTTTCTAAGAAACCTAAGCTCTGAAGTTTTATATTTGTTGTTAGAATATCAGTGTTTCTGTCTTAGAACATGAACAATTGACTTGAATTATGGAGCTTCCTAGTTTTATGATTTTATCAATCATCTTGGCCACATCTACTTGGTTCATTGATGAGCCAACATGACTAAGATGAAGTAGAACTTTATGGTTAGATCAGCTTGGCACGTTTATTGGAAAGAACATTAACTGATGATTATGAAGTAAAGTTTAACCTATAATAGTGCCACCTAAGTAATACGAAAGAAATCGATATGCCAACAAAAACTGCTCTATACATGCACTGTTAGTCCTTTTTGTCTGTTTATTTTCCTGGTTATAGATCATTGATCATTGATTTTAAATCATCCAGTCCAAGGTAAGGAGGCTTCCTTTGACTTGACAAGGTTTTCTTTCCCATCTGTTACTTCTGAGGACTGTGAGACTCTCTATAAAGATCCATTCAAGCCATTCGCATGCTCGTCAGGAGCCATACAAACCTTTGAGAATGATTACTCAGAAATGGAGGAGATGAAAGTAAGCATTTTGTAGACAAGTTAGCATTTTTTATTATCTTGCTAGCTATGTAAAACCTTATTGTAGCCTTTTGGTCTTTCAGATGAAAATTGGCAAATGTTCACATGGTGATTTATTCAAGATAGTCAATGCTTCTCAGGCACCCATTGGAGAGGATGTATCCGCATCTGTTGCAGGCTTACAAGCAAGCAAAGCATCACAGTTTAGTTTGTTATTGGAAAATCTTGATATTTTAGAGGAGATGTTTGCTGATTCTAACATGGTAAGGTTGGAAAGAGATATTATGGTGCAATTAGGAAGGCTTGGAGCTCTAAAACTATTCCAAATACGTCTATCCAGGACCCTCAAAACATCTACATCTTTTGATTTGTTTAGCGCTCCTACTGAGCATATTAGGGAGTGTCAAACGAATGGCACAGTGGATGATCACTTAGATAAAGTTGTTGTTCGCTCTGGGAAAAAGGAAGAAAGAAAATCAAAGAGAGAAAGAGCGTTGGAAAAAGCTGACAACATATATGCTTTTCCATTGCCCTCAAAAACTATTCGTAAAGGTCCTGGCCGACCTAGTGTTTCTACCATAAAGAGAACATTGAACTCTAGAAGTAAAAGATTGATGAATGCTAAGAACGAGGCAGAAATGTCAAAGGGAGTGAAGGTTGTTTCCTTTTCTGTCATGTAAAGTTCATTATTTTCTTGGAGTCATGCTTTAAGCATGTTCTAACCTGCCATATTTTGTGAATACCATCAGTTGGTTGCCAACTTGGAGAGAATCAGAGCAACTTTAGAAGAAGAAAGTGGGCATGTGGCCAGCTTGAGTAACTGGGCAGAAGCTGCTGGAGTCGACAAGAAGGTGTTGCAACAACAATTGCAGTTTGGTTGGTATTGCAGAGATGAACTTTTAAGGAGTACACACTCCTTAGTCTTATACATCGCAAGAAACTACAGAGGAATGGGAGTAGCCTTTGAAGATATACTTCAGGTCAATTAGATTTGTTCGTACTTTGTCATTTGTTTCCTTCAGCTGATGAAAAGTTCATAAATGGATTTGCCCCTGAAATACCATGCGTGCAGTTTATTTATGAGCGAAATATGACAATTATGTTGCAGTCTGGGTTCAATAGTAACTTATTTTTGGGAATTAATTTGGATTAGGAATTTAGTGGGAAAGCAGTAGAGATCAGGAAAGATGGCTTGGGTTGTTACCATGGAATTTTTCAGAGAAAAAAATGTAGTGTTAAATTTTGCAATTAATTTGGAATTTCTTTATAAGGATGTTTATCTTAATGAAAACTGAATCTACTTTTAACAGGTCCAATAATTGTACCACCATCAGCTATTATACCATGCTATATCTTGGTAGCATTTCTTCTTTCATTTTTTAGGGGTTGACACTCTTTGCATTAGGCACCAGAAACACGCATCCATAGATTTTTGACAGTATACAAGTTCCATTCCAACCCTCTCCCCATTTTACATTGTTGAAAACTTGTCAAATTTGATTTTTGTAGCAGTGAAGACGGCATACTACTTAACTAATCTATAGGATGGACTTCATCCTGGAGTACAATTCCTGCCAGACACCTTGGATTTTGTTAACACCTAAGAAGTGGTGTTAACTGTTGAATGTTGGCAAAAGTGTCTCCCATTAAATAATAAGAACTGTATGAGTTTTCTGTCTTTCAGCTTCGCCTTTTCTGTAAGGTTTGAAATAGACAATTTTTTTATGCATGTGTCTGTCTTCATATATCTCGAACAATTTTATTTTATTTTATTTTTTATATTTATAATTTCAATGACTAATTGTTACGATAATGATGTCTTTTCCCTCCTGCAATTGATTACCCACCCTGTCTAAGCATAATTATCACGTTCCTCGTTTCACAGGCAGGGAATTTAGGTGTCCTGCAAGGTGCAGAACGGTTTGACCACACAAAGGGATTCAGATTCTCGACCTATGTCCAGTACTGGATAAGAAAATCAATGTCAACTTTGGTGGCACGGCATGCTAGAGGGGTCAAAATTCCTGTATGCACTGTTCTTCTTTTAAGAGATTGTTTCTTACTACAAAATTCCATGTTAGTATGAGTCAAAGACACCAAATTTCTAACATGAAATTTGCAATTAGAGTTTTACTTCCTAAATATATTTTTCTTCTTTTGAAAGCTCAAATCTGTTCATTATGTTGGTTTTCTGTTCAATTTTTTCTATAGTTTACATTAAACAGGGCAATAGGTCAGATACAGAAAGCTCGAAAGGCCCTTTACAAAAGCCATGGAAGATATCCAGATGATAATGAAATTGCAAAGTTCACTGGTCTATCTCTTGCTAAAATTAGATCAGCTGGAAATTGCCTAAGGGTTGTGGGTTCAACTGATCAAAGTTTCCAAGATTGTTGGGGTGCCACAATTCTGGTATGAGTTAAAATTCTAAATTATCTGCATTTACTTTGTGAATTCCACTCTAATGTCGCTGGCACATAGAAACTTACTGATAAATTGAGAAAGATTACACTTTTTCCTTGTAGGCCATTTTTACTGCTTGTTCTGCACTTTAAAAGGCCATGATTGCTTTGTTTTGGTTCAGCTTGTGTCTATGAAGTTTAAGAATTTGTAATTGATTCTGCTGAATAAGATCAATTAATTAAGAATTTATATAATTGTTTTCTTGTCGAGTGAAAGCCCATTACCTAAAAATAATTCAGATGTAATATGGGATGAGCCCAACTTCTGTGCACTCAGGATTACACAAATGCTGGATGAGGTTTTGATAGATCATTCCACTTGCTTAGTGCACTTCCCTTTGGATCTACTGGCTCTGAAATAAGCCATCTTCTGTGCACTCAGGATTACACAAATGCAGGATGAGGTTTTGGTAGATCATTCCACTTGCTTATAGCACTTCCCTTTGGATCCAAACCCAGTAGATCATATGCTCACTTATAATAGGTCACTGGCAAGAGAGTATCAGCAAGTGGTGCAGAAGTGGTGATACTTAATTCTGGAATGGATGATGATATTTATGGTCCATAAGATTATACAATTGAGTTGTTTAAATCCTGAAAGATTTGTAGGTTTCTTTTTGGGTTGCCAGAACTTTGGGGATAAAATAACATGCATATGCTCTCGAGCGTATATTGCAAGACAAGGAAACTTACAGAAATGGCCTTAATTGTTTAGAATTCTTTTTCAGATGGATTGTTGAGTAAACTGCATGTTTTTGCAATGCAGGAGTTTACACCAGATACATCAATAAAGAGCCCTGAAGAAGGTTTCATGCAGCAATGCAAGAGAAAAGACATTCACAATCTTCTGAAAGGTTTAGACCCAAGAGAGAGGCAAATTTTGGTGTTAAGATATGGTTTTGGGGAGCAACAGCGCAAGTCACTAGAAGAGATTGGGAGACTTTTCAATGTTAGCAAAGAGTGGATAAGGAAGTTAGAGAAAACAGCACTGGCAAAGCTAAGGGATGAAGAAATCTGCCAAAATTTGAGACATTATGTGGATGTGTAGTGTCAAATTAGTTCGAAAAGCTCTAGCTGAGAGTAGTTGTTCATATCGACTTCACATTCTGAATTCAAAGCAGGCTGGATGAATGCACATCATAACACTAACCAGACTTTCCAGAAGACTTCCAAGAGAAAAAACTGAAAGATGTGAACTGCCACAAGTTTTAAACTGAATGGCACCTCAAAAGCTGGAGTTCGAAAGGTATTGTTCTGTGATTAGTTTAAATCAGTGCATTTTCTTCCTAGACTCATATTCCACCCACTAATGACATTGACTCTACAGTGCCATTTTTTTCCCCATTTACAAAATATCTAAAATTTTTATATCCATCTCTTATAATGTTTGGATTGTATGATTCATTGAACTCTTCTTGTGAAATAGATTTGTAATAATGTATGTTGTATGCTATGAAATATCAATTGATTGTTTGTATATTGAGAATTCCCATGTCCATATTTCCCTGACGGTAGGTGAATTTTTGCAATAGCACTATCATTTTGTCATTCTGAACTGATCTTCCTTGAGGTTTAGTTCTATCTTCATCCATTAGCATCTACCCCTCTGTTGACAAATCGAGAGGCAAATTTTAGTTCTTGTTAGACACATTTTTGTACTTAAACAGCAGATTTGTTTTTTATTCACTGAAGTAACAAAACCTACGGATGGGGGCAGGTCCAAATTAGGAAACCAAAGTTGGAGAGTAGATGTTGGGTCCTTAGCTTGAATTTTTAACTATTGGTGTCTGTCACCCATCTTTCTCAAACTTGAGAAGGGATCCAAAGGTTCTGAGCTTGCATTTTTCCTGATGTTTAGGTGGAATACAGTGGAGAGACAAAGTTCTTCAGCCGTCTGGACTGATAAACCAAAAGTCTCAAATTCAAGCTTTCTTGATACTAAAGTGCTATAGGATGGAGGGGTGGTTCGTATCACTTGAAGTTTGCTTTGCATGCAGTTGACATATATGCCTCCCTACTGAAGTGGATTTCTAGGGTTAAGGGTGGGATGGAAAATGCTTCTTGGAGGTTTGATTTCAGCATTAATGTTCACCAAATTCATTAAATCGAACACTGATGGATGACATGTATAGGGTTTATTCTCTGATACAGAGAATACCAATTAGAAGTAGCATTCAAGGAGATGCTTTCCAAGCCTTTGTAGCTTGAGAGGAGAGCAAGGGGGAGGGAAATGCAAGGCCTCATGAGAAATGGGGACCCCTCACTTTTACCTAAACTTGGGAATCAAGCAAGATATCATCCCACCCAAACTAGGTTTTTTTCCCTTTTTTATTTCGGTTTAAAAGGTGAACAGATGGGACATACAGGTTTTGAAGGAAACCCTAAGGAAGACTATGGATACATACATTCTAACCATTACCCATTATCATATTCTTTTCTCTTTTCTTTTCCCCCTCTGTGGGGTTGGTTTATATTTGTCCATCTCAATTGGAAACCATGCATCAAGCAAACAAGGTTGTTTGAATAATCAAACTCCCTCCCAATATTTTATGAAATTGATTAGGAAGTTAGCAATTGAGCTCGTGGTATTGAGAAAATCATGGAGGTAGGCCTAGGACTGTTTGGCAACTGTTAAATAGAAAATAGTTTATTCATTTTGAAGATACCTTTCCAAACTTTTGAAAATAAAATATTTTTTAAGAATGAATTTGAGGTGTTTTTTAAAAAAATTTAGAATTGTTTTTATAAACTTTGTCAAACAGAACTTCAAAATAGAATTAAACATTATAACTTTCTATTTTTGACTTTATATTGGAGTCAACATGAAACCAAAGTTAGAATTTAAAGAGGCAATATAGATATCTATAGAAATATTATTGAATATTAAATAGTTTTTTATATAAGCTAGAGGATAATTTCCATCAAAGATAATATTTTCTTGATGTTCATATGCATGTGTTTATATAAAGCTATCTCTGAATGATCAATCAAAGAGGGTTTATGACTTCTCAGAATCCAAACAGACACATGCAATTAGAAGACACAAGTAATTATAAAAAACCAAAATATTTTATTATTTATTAATAATTTTTTTTGGAATTTTCTAAAATAAAAATAATTAAAAATTGGAAAAAAAAAAAAAAAAAAAACCACAGCCAAAAACTTCTTTCATAGCCAAGCAGGGCCTTATCATGGGTTTGGTGACTAAGCATGCACTGATCTGGTTTAGTTATTTTCCCACACGCGTCCTCTATTTTTATTATTAATTAAATACCAATCTTCACTTTTAAGTAACCGACTTCCTCACCCACGCTACAGTCGTCAACTAATGCCACCTCCGTTCTACGTGGAAAATCATGGACCTCTCCCAATAATAATTTACTGTGATGCGGCTATGTTACATGCATGTAATCCGATTATTTCCCGTGAAACCCATCCCACGCGCTACATGGGCGCGTGCAGCCACTGGATAAAAAAATTGAGGCGAATTGGTATTTGGAGTGTTTGGTCTGGGCCTGTTCATAAAAACTATTTGGTAACTGTTTTTATGGAAACTAAAATTTCAGATTTTGTCTTAAAAAGTAATTTTTTTCTTGTTATTTTGTTTTTAAAGTTTTTATTAATAATTGAGAAAATGGAGAATAATTGAAAATATTGCAAAGCTGGTCATAGTGTTTGCACGCTCTTGAAACGAGCGTGGAACTATCGTCTCCTCAACTGGTGAGTCGTGATCGGGTGTAATCGGGTTCAGTGAAAAGACAACGTGTCGAGGTTTTAGTGGTTAGAAGTGCAGAAAGCCGTAGTGAGGAAATAAAAAAAAAATGAAAAAGGGGGAAAAAAAAAATTAAAAGCAGTTCAGCTTCTTCCCCATACTCTCTCTCATTTTCTCTTCACAATCTGTCTTAAAAATCAAAACTTTGGCTGGAAAATTAATATTCTGCTTCACAAAGCACGCATTTTGATTTTTCCAGTTTGAGGGTTTTGACTTTTCCCAAATTTTCCCCCAATCCAAACATCCATATACCACCTCTTTTTTTCCTTACCTTCAAATGCATCATTTTCTTATCAACTTGTCTCTGTAATGACTCTCTCTCCATCGCTGAATCATCTCCTTATCACCATTCTCTACACCCTCTCAATCCTCATCGTAAACCCTAGCTCCATTCTCGCCGGAGAAGATTCTTTCACCGTCGACGACATCTTCTACCAGGACTACTCCCCGCCGGCACCACCGCCGCCACCGCCCCTCCCCCCCTCCGTTTCTTGCTCCGAGGATCTCCACGGTATTGGGTCTCTGGACACCACTTGTCAATTAGTTTCCAATTTGCAACTCACAGATGATGTGTATATAGAAGGGAAAGGCAATTTCTATATAGGTTCTGGCGTGAGATTGGATTGTTTGGCTTCTGGATGTTCAATTACTGTTAACATTAGTGGGAATTTTAGTTTGGGCGAGAATGCGTCGATTGTGACCGGGGCATTCGAGCTCTCGGCTTATAATTCAAGTCTTCACAATGGGTCTGTGGTGAATACCACGGCGTTAGCGGGGACGGCCCCGCCGCAGACTAGTGGGACACCTCAAGGGGTCGATGGGGCGGGCGGGGGACATGGGGGAAGGGGGGCGTGTTGTTTGGTTGACAAGAAGAAGCTTCCTGAGGATGTTTGGGGCGGGGACGCGTACTCGTGGTCTAGTTTACAGAAGCCGGTGAGTTTTGGGAGCAAGGGGGGTACGACAAGTAAGGAGGAAGATTATGGTGGCCACGGTGGTGGGCGGGTAAAGATGGAGATTGCAGGGTTTCTTGTGGTTGATGGGAGTATTTTGGCTGATGGGGGTCATGGGGGGAGCAAAGGTGGAGGTGGGTCTGGTGGCAGCATCTACATCAAGGCTTATAAGATGTAATCTCTTTGCCTTGTGGTTAATTTTAGCTCTAGATAGTTGATTATTTAGTATTGCTTTGAAATGTTATTGTGGTAACGAATTACCTTTTGCTGTGATGATCACTTGGGTTTTTTTGGAAGTGCAAGTTAATCGACTATTTATTTCTTGTGATTTTTTTTTTAAATTTTTATATAGATTATTGAATAAAGTATGCGAGATCATTGTTTCTTTCCATACTGTGATAGTTCTGTCTGTTGTGCATTTGTACGTGGAAGACCATGTTTCTGATAAACTTTTCCAGAAAAGCATTCCATATCTAGACTGAACAAAGTTAAAAGAAAAAAAAATCTTGGATAAATTGGTAGATAACTTTTGAAGTCCATAATCACTAAAAATTTTCAAAATAAACCTCTTGGATAGATTCTGCCTCTTCCTGCAATTTGCAGATGCTTCAATGTTTGAACCCCAAAAGTTTCCCATATACTTCTGTTGATTCAACATTTGGATGTTGTGATGTTCATTGATTGTGTAAAAAATGCTATATTTATGGGTTCTTTCTTCATTTTACTAAATGTGGATTTTCCATGGGAAAAATGGACTTACAAATGTTGTCAGTGATGATGGTGCTTCCATTAAGAGGAAATAGTATCTTATGTGGTGTGTTTGTCTTATTGCCTCACTGATTAGTTTGGAATATTCTCTTGTCCATATACTGTAAACTTGGAATTTTACAGGTTTGGTTTGTCCTAAGAAAAGGAAGATGTTAGATGACTTATCATCTAAACAGTTGTGACATTACTATGGTTTAAGATATCAAATCGAGTCAGATCGATGGGAGGGCTAGAATAAGAAATATTTTACCAGATGTTATTCGGTCCGGAGTACAAAAGGAACAATTTTACCAGATGTTATTCTTAGAAATTGGATGGTAGCCTTTTATAATTTTTGTCAAGCTTAGGGTTGTTAGCAATGTTCTCGTAAGGATTTAGTTCTATTTATGGCCCTAATCCTTGATGTAGAAATGAGTTGTGGGGCTTATCTTACAAATCATTTCCTTATCCTAGGTTGCCCTTGGTGCAAGGAGGTTGTTTTTATGTAATATACTTCACCATGAGAGGAAATTAGGAAGTATACTTACTGACAGAATGGGGGGATTTAACAAACTCAGTTTCAGGCATGCTCAAATTTTCAAGATGTTCCAGCTTGCTGCAGAATTGATGGATTCATGTTTTAGTAGACATTATTTCTAAACCCAAAGTTTGGAACAAGTTGATTTGTTTTGGAGTCTCTAAAGAGAATTTATGGGTGGACTAATTCTACCAGCATTTCTTAATTCCGAAAGCGACCAGTTCTATTGGACCTTAGTGCTGTGCTGCTTGTAGTTTTTATGAAATCACTATCAGATAGCACCTTCCTTTTGCTGTTTGCTTTGGCTTGGAACATATTATTGAACTATCCATGTGGCTAGTCAGTTTGTTAACAAGCATAAAGGTAATTCACTAATTATATCATTTCATAGATTTAGGCAGAGTCTGTTTTATTTTTATTTTTAGTTTTATTTATTAGAATTGATTCTAATAGTTATTTTTAGTCAAATTTCTATTTGTTCTAGTTTCTAATTTGATTTGGAAAAGTAGTCATATTTCTACTAGGAAATAGAGTTTTAGCCTAGTTAGAAAGAAGGAATTCTACAAGTCTATACAAACTTATGTAAGTTTTCAATTTTATTAATAGAATTTTTTTATGAATTTAGTAGCTACAAAGCTTCTTAAAGGTGTGATTTCCTTCCTTAAGTGTAATTGCTTAGGAACCTTCATGTGTCAAATGTTCATGTGATTGTCAAGGATCATCTTTTTCCCCCCCCTTTTTTCATCTATATGGGATTGCTTATTGCCTAGGAACCATGGTATTATTGCCAAGGATCTATTTTTCCTTTTTATTTTTTCATTTTCTTGTCCTTTTTGATCTTTCATCTCATTATATAACAAAGAAAACTTTTGTAGCTCTAGAATTTTTATAGTTCTACATCATGTTCCTTTGGTGTCATGAGTTCATAGATGTTGGCCACTTAAGCTTGTTTGATTTCATAGGTTGGTTGGGAACTTCTTGGTGTTTTAGGCTTTTTGGGTCTTGTTTTTTCATCTATTAGTGTCCTTTGTATACCTAGATTAAGAACGTTGTATAGTCTTCTTCATTAGAGCAAATCGTTAGCATTGACCTTCTTATTTGTCACCAGCCATGCAAAGATGTTCACTTTTGATCGAGCTTTGGATTTCAAATGTAGTTTGCAGGAATAAAATAAATTAAGTTGGTAGAAGCAGATATAACATTAAAGAAGCAACTAATTGAGAATAACCTTGAGGATATCAACAACCAAACTCTAACATCAGGAAAAGTGAGTGATGAATACACATGGACTAAAGCAAGCATAAGAAGAGCTAGTTCCTCAATTTCATGCTTAAAGAGGTTGCCACAAAAGTTTAAATTCCAAGATGGAGATGGGTAAGAGGAAACTAGCATTGCAAAAACTCCTAGTTGGAGCTGTTCATAATTTTTGCAGTTCTATGTTTCAAAAATAATTAATGGTAGAAGCGTTTAATAATTGCAAATAGTAGAAAAAATTGAACATACATCCATGTTTATGGAAAGCAAATTGCACATTTTTTTTGTAAGAGAACAATTTTCGAAAGAAGTTTATTTCTGGAAAATGTCAGGAAAAGATCTTCCTTTGAAGTCGCTGAAAGTAATCAAAATTTCCTTAACAGCATCAACCAATTGACATAACTATTTTCCCTATATTGCATCCTACTAACTAAATGATACAAGAATTTGGGACAAAAAAGAACAAGTTTCTTATATCTATGCATAAAAAAAAAAAAGAGGTGAAAAAGACTAAAGTTAGTTGTGCTTTTGATTTCTTCAGTTTTGGACTTATATTGCACTCTTGACATCATCAAAGGACTTTTGTTTGTAAAAACAGTTTTTTACAAGTCATTTCCAGAAACCAAACAAGCACAAAAAAAGATGAGTTTTTAACAAAGACCAGCTCACAACTTTTGGAGTGTTAAAGGGATTTCCAGAAGCATGTATAAAAAAGGGAGAAACTAGTTTCAGTGGTAAAAGGCATTCCTTTTGGAGAGGGGTGATGGGAAAATAAATTTATGGTGATTTCTTGATGTTTACCTTTTTCTTTTCCTATATTTTGATCCGCTGCCAGAGTTAGGAAATGAATGGTAATTGAAACATCAAATAACTTGTGATCAGTCATAAAGACAAAAACTTAGAGAAAGCATAAGGATTTGGTGCAAGGATTCCTCTTTTTTTTTTTTTTTCTTTCACTTTTCATGTACCCAGACAAAGCTAAAGGAATGAAGATAGAAGATTAATATACATGAAGTATGGAATGAATCAATGTCCAAATAAAGAAGATAGAGCATTAATGGTTATTGAATATGGAAAAGTTCAACTTGTCATCAGTTGAGACGTAGTGGTGCAATGATACTCTTGTTAGAAGTCCACTTCCATGGTTCCATATTGATGCCCATTGTAAATTGCTATCAGGTATGGAATTACTATGTTTTTAGCTAGTTGAAACTTTATGAAAAAGAAGAAAAAGCTCTAAAAATAGGTTTGAACAGTATACATAGATATAGGAACATTGATTTTTTCGCCCCTGCTATGTGATTTGTTGCTCCTCATTCATCTTGGTAGCTTTACTTGGGTTTTACCAATAGAAATCATCTCATTAAGGCTTTATCCTAACCTGGCTTGATACACATTAGTGACCCATTATAAAAACCTTAAGCTTTTGGATTAGTTGGTGGTTTCACATGGTATTAGACCCTCCTTTTTTTTGGAGGTCACAAGTTCAAACCTAAATGTTTGTTTGTTTCCCATTTATTTAACCCACCCACGAGTTCAAACCTAGCTGTTGTTTATTTTCCATTTATTCAATCCTTGTGGAAGTGAGTACCCCCAACATAGAATTTTTGCTGTTCAAACATCACCATTGTTTATTTCCCAATTATTTAACCTATGTGGAAGTGAGTATCTATCTTAAAACGAATTTTAGGGATCAGTGAAGTGAATTCTGTTTTTATGCTTTCTAGTTTATGTTCGGGTTCAGGGCAGTATTTAAGGAGGTCTTAGTATATTTGATTATATGCCACTATTACGCTGTTTTTTGGATCTTGGAAAGAACTACAAGGAAAAAGAAAGAAAAAGGAAGGAAGCTCAAAATTTCTTGTTTGATTCACAATGAAATAAATGGAAGAAAATTAAATGTACAAATTGTTTTAAAACTTATATATTTTCAAATTGTTTATTTTTTTCTAATGTGAAAGTGTAATAACTGGAAAAGATTAAAAGCCTCTTGGGGTGTAGCTCAATGGTAGTGCCCGTTGCTAGTGAATCAAAGATCCCGAGTTCAAGCCTCGCTGATAATTAAGTATTGTAGTGTAGAGTGGTGGACCCATATCACCTAGAGGCTGGCTTCACCAATAGTTGGACCATTTTGAAAAAAGTGGAGATTAAAGAAAAATTTATTGAGGTGAAAAATTTTCCTTCATTTTCTTTCATTTTCCAAATCCTTCTTCCCCTTACACTTAGTGCAAGCTAGATGGAGCCTTGGAGATTAAGAGTGGTACCTATAATAGCTTTTGTTTGTGTAAGAGGTACATGCATTGTTATTTAACTTTGTATAATCCAAATACTTATGGATGTTGGTTTGACCTTTTGATTGTGTCCTCTTCAAGTTATATGCTCTTAGATTTCTGCATTAATCAAATTGTGCAAATACATATTTAATGTATTTTTAATTTAAATGTTCTCTGAAGCGCAGGACAGGAAGTGGCAGGATAAGTGCTTGTGGAGGTAATGGTTTTGGTGGTGGTGGTGGAGGAAGAATTTCTGTTGACGTTTTCAGTAGGCATGATGACCCAAAGATCTTTGTTCATGGTGAGACTATTCGGGAAATCTTTCGTTGTCTCCAAGAGAACTTTATCACCTTTAAATATGCTTTTATTCACTTGCACTTTTTAATGTAAATATTGAGCTAATGTGAGCTAATGATGCCTTATTTGCAGGAGGAAGTAGTTTTGGCTGCCCAGAAAATTCAGGTGCTGCTGGGACTTTTTATGATGCTGTTCCCCGAAGCCTTATTGTTAGCAACAACAACAGGTCAACAGATACAGACACCCTTCTTTTGGAGTTCCCTTATCAACCACTGTGGACAAATGTTTATGTTCGAGATCACGCCAAGGCTACTGTTCCTTTACTCTGGAGTCGTGTGCAGGTCAGTGAAATTCCTTGCACCCCCCTGGCAGCTCTTATTCAGTCCAGTGGATGTATGTTTTTCACATGATCGATATTTTTTAGGCTAATTTTTCCATATGAATAAGTTTTAAAGATGCTTTCAAGTGTTTCTGAACTTATTTCAAAATTTGACATTGTTTTAATGCATTCCGAAAAAAAAATGCTGAACCATAGTTGCTACTACTTTGTAGCTTCTAACAAGTGGATAACTCTCAGTCACTTCTTCATATGTGATTGATACTAGAATGTGGGACAACCATCACCATATTACCTTTTCCTTTTGAATTTTCTGTTTTTGATGCAACCGTGTATGGATTTTGGAAGGTGCTTTCTGGTTCTTTACAAATATTGAGTACACTGGTTAATTTACTTCCATATTGCTTTATTTGCATCAAAGGCAGTATATTCATGCAGTTGTATTCCAATTTGATATTGTTTTTCCCCCTTTTTTTTCGTGGAGATAGAGTTGAGTACATGAGGTTGCCTTATGTAGGTCCAAGGACAAATCAGTCTGTACTGTGGTGGAGTGTTGAGCTTTGGGCTAGCACATTATGCTTTATCAGAGTTTGAACTATTGGCAGAAGAGCTTTTAATGAGTGACTCCATAATTAAGGTAAGTGGGGACTTCATAAGTTTCCTATTGTAATTTGGTGTCGTGGTTGGTTAAAAAGATCAAACATTTCTCCTATATGGTAATACATCTTATGCTGTTTTTACTTTTGGATAATTCTATGTCCCTCTACATATCTGTTGCTTCTTATTGACGCTCGGATACTCTCTCTCTCTCTCTCTCTCTCTCCCTCCCTCATGTGCACTTGCACTTGCACCCATACATGTGTGCATATGCTCATGTGCACACACAAGCATTTGGAAAAAAATATATGTTTGGAATGTCCTTACATGTTGCAGCTCCCATTTCTGTGGTTTGGAGGGACGTGGATCTAAATAGACCTAACCTCACATTTTTGCATGATGTGACTTCCAAACTTCAACATTTATTATCATACTTGAGCCTAAGAAGTTACCATTTTGCCAAGCAATGTATTATCTTTTGTTTATTAAGTGCCATGTTAATTACTGGAATATGTATACAAGGCTACATGCTGCGGCATGCATACCATTCACTTGTTGTATGTTCTTGGTGATGCTTCCTTATCATCATATCAGGATAATAAAGGGATTGGAACACTCTGTATGGCGGTGGCCTCTTTTAGTAGTTCACATATAAAAAAGTCATTCAGGATTTGATAGTTTCAGTCTCTATTTCAATATAATTCTTTTTTTTTTTTTGTCTTTTTGGTATAAAACATTTGAGATCAATGAGGATGTCCGGTGAGGACATCCATGTAGAGAAATTTTGGTTATTGACTGTCAGAATGGTGGTGTCCTGGATTTTCCAGGAATGGAATTGTTCTATGATCACTTTCTTTTTTCCAGGTGAGAGTTTTCATTCTGGTTCTTCAGGTATGGGTCTTGGTGTAAAGAGTAAGGGATGGTACAAATGCCAGGCCAGTTGGTGGGGTATGAACAGTGAAATATAGAATCAAATGGATCATCAATTCTGCTGCCCTTTCAACCAGAATAGTATTGCTGCAGGCTCTCTTTCATAACATTATCTTAGGGCGTTTATAAAGCAGATAGTCTCTTGCCTTCATAAAGCCAATAGTTGAAAAGGGCTTTCTGCCAGGAAAATGAATTTTTTGACGATCCACAGGTTGTAGCTTGACCCTGGTCTCAGGACTTTGCAAGTCATAGAGTCTTTGGTAAATTTATAAACAAGAGAAATTGTGCTTGTTTTCTTCATATTCTTTCTATAACTATAGATTTTGAGCCAATCAAGTATCACTGCCTGCCAACCTGTGTCAGACAGCAGACAAAAGGCTGTTTAGGACTGATTTTTTATAATTTGTGCAACCTAGATGAGTGAGACTCATTTGATATAGGTTTTTGTTATTGTTTTAGCCAATCTGAGGCTGAAGCCGAAGTTATGACTTCAAAGGTATAATTTTGGTATTATGAAAGTTTCATTAAACATAAAAAAACTTCCTGCATAAGCTAAAAAAAAGCCTACATGGCTACAGTCTTATGCTGACTTTTACATTAAGCTCTTTTTAAAGCCAGAAATAGTTTTGCTAAAATCACCATACATAAACAGAAGCAATTGTGGGCTTGAAAAACTGCTTTTAATTTCTAAAAGGCATCTAAAACTAATCCGAGCAGGCTAGTTTTTTGTATGCTTAATATACTTTTTTTTTTTTTTCTAATTAAAAAAAAAAAACCATTTTGTGCTGATATAGCATATCCTAGTGATTCTTAAACTTTAGGTATAGTTCACTAGTGAGGAGTCACTTCGCATTTAACTTGTTGGGAAGCCAACAGCTGTTGGTATTGGTAGGAGTCTTAGATGGAATGCAATTAATTCAAATAATTGACATAACTTAAATTGATGTTATTTACACCAAGTATTCAGTAAATAAGGGAGAATAGTTTCTATAAGAGGGCAATTATTAGGAGAAAACCCATCTTCTTCCCTGCTTTTTCTTTACAATTTTACTGTGCATCATTTTGATAACATCTTTCATGTATATCATTATTTTTTCAGATGCATAACCAAATGACAATGTTTAGGGAGTATTATTTAATGGGACTATTATATGTTCTTAGTTTCACTTCTTTCTTTGTGCCACATACACTGGAATGTATTTTTACCTTATGTGATGCAGTTTGGTCTTTAATTCTTCATATGTTTTAACTTCATTATATGTTACTGAATGCTGTGTTATCACTGGGTTTGATTAACTTCAGGTATATGGGGCTCTACGCATGTCTGTAAAAATGTTCTTGATGTGGAATTCCAAATTGCTTATAGATGGTGGAGGTGATGCCAATGTTGCAACATCTTTGCTCGAGGCTAGCAATTTGGTTGTTCTCAAGGTATTCCACACATCATCTGTTTGCCATCTTCAACAGTAAGTTGCTCATAAGGCATTCATTTATAACATGCTTTGCTATTTTTGTTTATCAGGAATCATCTGTTATACACTCTAATGCCAATCTGGGAGTTCATGGACAAGGTTTATTAAATTTATCAGGACCAGGAGACTGGATTGAAGCACAACGTCTGGTTCTGTCGCTATTTTACAGTATCCATGTAAGCGGATGTTTGACTATAGCTATTAATGATTTATGCTATCTTTGTTGGCTGCTAAAACTTGTTTGGTTGTGGGTTATTCAATAATCCAGTTTTAAAAAAGCGTGATTAGTTGTTATGGATTTATTCATATTTTTATCTTACTGTGTGAGAGTGCCTCATCAGTTTAACTAAAGGCAAAATACGGAATCCTGTGTAGATATATATGAAATATTTCTCATTCATCTCTCCTGATCTTCGTTTCGACTTCTACTGAGACCTCATCATTTGTATTGCAAGTGTTTATGATATGTGGGAGACCTTATTGCTTAGTATGTACAGGGTGTTTGGATATATCCTATTTATTAGCCTATTTAAGGATTTGAAGTTATATTACTGTCTTAAATCAATTTCAAACCTGTACCACTTGGAATCTGCTTGAAAATATTGGTATTCCTTGAATCTACATGAAATCCCATTGGCAGTATTGGATCTGATCATATTTCCTCAAACATTTAATTTTAATTGAGGACAATTTTTAGATTTTGTAAACCTTTCCCTTTTGACCATTGAACTCTGGTATCCTAATGCTACCAGACCAGTTGCATTGTATCTTGCTTTGGCATTTCCTTTATGCTGTTATCTTATGTGGATTGGTTCTCTACTGTGGCCACTAAGGTTTTTCTTTTAATTCACACTATCTGCAATCAACTATCTTTCTTTTCTTATTCACCTGATTTTGGTATGGAGTTCCTTAACTCTGTATCAACTTGACCCTTACTTAACTCCTTATTAACTTGGCCCTTGCACATAACCCCATAGTTATTTGGCCCTCTCTTCTTGATTGTGTGTTAGTTGTCACCCATTTGATTCATTTACTGAGTTACTGATCCAATGGATTTCTCATGTCAATCAAGTTGAGATTGGGTTTTCTTGGTAATAATGGGAGAGCAGGCTGCCAAAGTTTTCACTGTTGCTGTTACTCATATTGTCTCTGTGGATGGCCTGACTCATGGAAATTCCTAGGACTGGTATTTGTCCTTCTCTTTCCAGAGGGTCCCAAGGCTCCAAAGTGATCGCGATTCCCCCTAAATGTTCATAGGCTGGTGTGCATGTAGCTTTAGGTGGGAAAGAATTATCCATATCCAATCACCTCTTTACTCTTTTTGTTGGTAGCTGAAGAGAGTTTCTAAATTGGGAGTTGAAGGGATACTACTTGTGCTTCCTTCAATTGGTTTCTTTATCTTGTGATTGACTGCTAGTTAAGAAGGTTTTTCTTTTCTTTTCTTTTTCTCCCTTTTCATTTAGTACATTATGCCCCACCTTGCTCTCGTTAGGTTATCAGTAAAATCTTGCAATGACATGTAATACTGGTAAGGTACCTTTCTGTTGGAGTTGCATGAACATCTAAGGAATGTTGAGTCATTTTTCTTCGTATCGTCTCCCATTATACCATTTTGATGTCTATTGAGTAAGTTTCTCCACGTCTGGTTTTTATCAGGCTTTGTAAATCTGGGAAGGATTTCTCATCCTTCAATTGTACTTGTCTACATTTTAATGAATGTGTTTTGTTTCTGATTAAAAAATAACACGTAATACTGGATGATGCTTCATTCTATATAGTGGCTTTATTCATCATTTATCAATGGGATGAAAAAGCAATTTTGTCATTTGAAAATTGAAGCAAATTATCCTCATACTCCAGATCTTCTTGATTTACTGTAGAAAGGATGGTAGTACATATTTTGATCTTTCTCCTTTTCTTCCCCTTGAAGGTTGGACCTGGATCTGTATTGCGTGGCCCCTTAGAAAATGCAACAACAGATGCTGTGTAAGTTTTTGTTTAGTCAATCCTCCTGCTGTACTTTACTTTTACACTGCATCATTTGACTTGACTAAATCTTTTTATTATGATTTATTGTAGGACACCTAGGCTATATTGTGAACTTCAAGATTGTCCCACTGAACTACTTCATCCACCTGAAGATTGCAATGTGAACTCTTCACTGTCCTTCACCCTTCAGGTGCTGATTGAATAGAGATTGCAGAGTAATAGAACTGGATATTTACTCATCAAGTGTTTCTTTAATGGTTTTCTTAATTTTTTTTTATTCAGATCTGTCGAGTTGAAGATATTACTGTTCAAGGCCTTATAAAAGGGTCCGTTGTCCATTTCCACAGGGCAAGAACTATAGCCGTCCAATCTTCTGGTAAAATAAGCACATCTAGGATGGGTATGGTTTCTCTCTCCTATTTCTCCCCTCCTCCCTCAAAATTTAGGGCACATCTAGGATGAGTTCTCATACATGATTTCGGTGTTTCTACAGGCTGCACCGGTGGTGTGGGTAGAGGAAAATTTTTAAGTTCTGGTCTTGGCAGTGGTGGTGGCCATGGTGGTAAGGGTGGGGATGGGTGTTACAAAGGCAGCTGTGTTGAGGGTGGTATTCCATATGGAAATGCTGATCTGCCTTGCGAACTTGGTAGTGGTAGTGGAAATGACACTTTAGATGGTTCAACTGCTGGTGGTGGCGTCATAGGTAAGCTTATGGTTGGGTTAATTGAACTCTGTTTTCTTTTTGTTCTCAAAGTTGGACCGCATAAGAGGACGGGGTACTATTAATCAATGAGGGTTTTGAGGAACATGGAATTTAATATCATTGTGGCATGCATCCAATAGGATGACAATTAGTAGACAATATTGTGATTGGCATTAAAAGGCCTTGTCTCCACATGATGTCAGTCATCCATATAGGAAAAAGTTGGTTGCATTGTGATGTCTTGCTAATGACTTAAATATTAGGGTAGATGCTGAATGCACCTGTTCCAAACTTCCAACTGTCAATTTTTCTGCTTTCATGAGTTCAAATGGTTAGTTTTTAGTTAGGGAATTTGAACTTTTCCCGTCATACTACTTATCAAAAAAAAAAAAAAAAAAAAAAACTTTTCCAATCACACTGTAATTTTAAATTTGGTCAAAGGAAAGATAGATGGAAAAAGATTATCAAGGAACCTATTACGAGAAACTTTGATTTTGTCATTACACTTCTGAGGTCCATTTTAGCTGGTTTTTAAAAGGTTGTATGTAGTTACGTCCAGTGAATTTTCAATTTATTTAAAATTTAATTTTATATTAATTGCCATTATGTTTGTAGGAAGCTGGCCAAGTGAGCGTATGGCGTACTTATTTCTTCTATATTGCTATCCACATTTATTTTTAGCTGATAGTTTTTTTCTTTTTTTCCCATTTATTTATTTATTTTTGTTCATTCATTCTTGCACTGATCAGTAATGGGTTCATTGGAGCATCCACTGTCAAGTTTGTCTATTGAAGGTTCTGTTAAAGCTGATGGAGAAAGTTCCAGAGAAAGTACAAGAAATAATTATTATTCTATGAATAATGGTTCCAATGTGAATCCTGGGGGTGGCTCTGGGGGGACTATTCTTTTGTTTTTACGTTCCCTTGCTCTTGGCGAGGCTGCTGTTCTTTCAAGCATAGGAGGGCACGGCAGTCCCCATGGTGGTGGTGGAGGAGGTGGTGGGAGGATTCATTTCCATTGGTCAGACATTCCCACAGGAGATGTGTACCAACCCATAGCTAGTGTAAAAGGAAGCATCCACTCTAGGTTTGTATATAGTCTGCTTTATTCATTTATATGTTTATATGCATCTTGTATTTCTGAAAGTCCTTAGGAATCTTGTGGCTTTACTATTGATCATAACTGTTCGATTGAGAAAATCATTAGTCAGTTTGTCATGTACTAGCACAATCTATGAAGGGTTGCCTATTATCTGTTATTCATGTTTTCAATTAAAATGTTTCTGTCAATGGACACTGTTATGTACTTTTGATCCGAAAAGTGCATCTGCTTATGGATTTTGAGTTTCTCTTTAAAGTGGATTTCATTGGTTCTTTTGTACTTAACATTGGTTCATTACATGTGCATTACCGGACTCCCTTGCAAAGCAATCCTTTTCTTTTTATTTCTTTTTCCTTAGGTAATTTATATGATATTGCATTTCTTCAACTTGTTCATTTTCTCAACAATGTACTGTAGTTGTTAGCAGATATTGATGAGAAAAGAAAGGGCGGGGCATCTACCATACCTTAAAAGGATGGGTACATGGCAAATCCAACTCCTGTAGGCAACAATAGACTACCACTTCCCCAAAAGCTAGAATTGTTAGGAATTGGGTTATCAAGCTGTAATCAACCCTCAAATGTGCCTTGATCCCTCATTTGGAGGGTTAAACAAACAGGCTGTTAACAGACAACTTGTGGAACCAACAAATACTTTGGAAGTGGTTTGGATCCAAGATCTCTAAAAGAGACAGCTCCCTACTACCGTGATAGACTACTTATCCAAAATGATTAAGCTGTTATCAAAGGGATTAACAATGTGTATCAGGCTAACTGTCAACAAAGAAAAAAGAATTCTAGAATATCTGGTTCAGTTTTTCTATTTAGCTAATGGTAATTTCTTCATATTTTGCTATTTTAACTTAGTTCTTATGAAACTCAAACCTTCTCAGCAAATTCTTATACCTTTACTTATTGAATTTTATCTTCTAGAATCCTTAAACTTTCTCATCCAAATGCCACAAATTCTCCACCACAGGATCACCAACCTAGAGGTTTCTGTATGGTACTTCAATAAGCTCTCCAGAAGAGACCTAAAAATACTTCTTGCTCTTGTAAAGGCCAGAGCACGAAGCCCTTGTGTGGAGATACGGAGGCCCCTTCCCTGTACTTGGGAAAGTCGGCAAAGTCTCCTATCAGATGGAGTTACCTACTAAATCCATATGCCCATCGTTTGCAAATGTCAAATTTCTGGTGTTTGTGGACGCAGATGGGCATCATCTTGTGATGTTCCAGATATCTAGACACCAAGACAGAGTGTTGTATCTGTCTGTATGAATTAATTATAGAAAATATATTCTTTTATCTTTTTATTTTTATTTTTGGTGTGTATATGAAAGAACTTTAGGATGAAAATAGTGAAGAGAATAATGGCTTTACAGTAGATTTAATGGCAAAGAAATTTATACACTTCTCCAAAGTAATGCAGGTGGAATCTTTTGTTATCAAACCACTGTTGGGCATGGGTAATATGTTGTGCATGCTAATTGTTCATTCCTGTGGTCTTGGATTGTCTGGTAACCTTTGGATGCCTGTTATTGTAGGGGAGGGTTGGCTGGGGACCAGAGTGGTATGGGGGAAAATGGAACAGTGACTGGAAAAGCTTGCCCAAGAGGGCTTTATGGAATATTTTGTGAGGTAGGTTCACAAGTTTATTGCACTGTGAACTTTTATTTGGTTTTTACTCTTAAACTATTTCCTTCGTTTTAAGATGTCTTGAGACTTTGCAGTTTTTAGTCTCCGGTCCATGCTTTCTGAATATTATTAATTCAAAGAATTGCATGGTCCAAGGATGTTTTTGTTGTTGAACATTATTATGTTTCTATGTTCTGTATTTGTACAGGAATGTCCAGCTGGCACTTATAAGAATGTTACTGGGTCTGATAGATCCCTTTGTCGTCATTGCCCATATCATGAGCTTCCCCGTCGTGCTATTTATATTTCTGTCCGAGGTATCTCTATATTAATGTTATTCAACTTGTTTTATATGTTATCAGTCACAAAGTATTTGCTTAATACTACTTGGAAATATTGCAGTCCTTGTGGATTTCAATCTCTTTTGTCTTCCAAGCGACGTTTTTTTTCCTTCTTAGTTCCTTATGCTTTATAATCATTAAATCTAATTGTGTAATTAATTTTTTTACTTTACTGTAATCTAAACTAGTTATCAGTTATCATGTAAAACCTGTTATTTGTCATCAGCTAATCTTTAGATCGGCATCTTGTTATGTTGAACAGGTGGTATTGCCGAAACTCCTTGTCCTTACAAATGCATTTCAGACAGATATCACATGCCACACTGTTATACAGCTCTTGAAGAGTTGATTTATACATTTGGTGGGCCTTGGTTATTTTGTCTTCTTCTCTTGGGTGTCCTCATCCTGTTAGCTCTTGTGCTTAGTGTTGCAAGAATGAAATTCGTTGGAGTTGATGAATCGCCAGGCCCAGCCCCTACTCAACATGGCTCTCAAATAGATCACTCCTTCCCTTTTTTGGAGTCTTTGAATGAGGTTTCCAACAAATGATTTTTGTATAATTAAGAAACATTTCATTCATATCTTGGTTCCATATCTTTCTTTTACTTTTTATAATATTGAATTTGATATGGTGCTATTTGCTTTTCAGGTTTTGGAAACAAATAGAGCTGAGGAGTCTCAGAGTCATGTGCACAGAATGTATTTCATGGGTCCTAATACATTTAGTGAACCTTGGCATCTCCCTCACACCCCTCCAGAGCAAATAAAAGAGATTGTGTAAGTTAATTTTTCTCCCTTTTTTGTGGGTCACTTCTCTAATAATGATGCCCCATCTTTAGTGATGTCCGGTTTGTTGTTTTTTAACAAGAAGCTAAGAATTTTATTTTATTTTGTTGTTTTTATTACCTGTTAAAACATTTGTTTTAATTTGCAATATCCTTTTTTTTTTCTTTTTAAATTTTGTTGCTAATATTTAGGTTACTTGGCAGATATGAGGGACCATTCAATGGATTTGTTGATGAGATTAATGCTATAGCTGCTTATCAGTGGTGGGAGGGATCAATGCATAGCATTCTTTCTATTCTTGCATATCCCCTTGCATGGTCATGGCAGCAATGGCGTCGGAGAAAAAAATTGCAGCAATTACGTGAATTTGTGAGATCAGGGTATGACCACGCTTGCTTACGCTCTTGCCGCTCACGTGCTCTCTATGAAGGGCTTAAGGTTTGTAGTCGTGTTCTTTTCTTAAAAAAAAAAAAATCAAATTTGTTGTCCAACAATGATGAATAAAATTTATGGCTTGATTGAACCTGTGAAGTGGTGGATTCTTTAAGGAGAGGTCATCCTTTTTCTGTTCATAATTTATATAGATCTATTTCAAATTACTGTTGGTCATTTAAGAAGATTTACGTATGTTCACAAGGTACGCATTTAGATGTCCATGATATGTATATGTCAAGAGTTTTTGTTCATTCAAGATCAAAAAGGAAACTTGAACCTCAGTGTAGGGTTCAACCTGCAATGCCCTTTACCAGTTGAGCTGCTGCCAAATTCATTGTGGGGATTTCTCCCAACTGTTATATTAAAGTTGTTTTCTGTTTGTAAGTTTCTTTAGTTGTCTGGTTGAAAGTATTGTTACTCGTGTGGAACCTAATGACTCTTGTAGATTTGTAGTTCTCCAATTTTAGCTATAAAACTATAGTAGGCTGATTTCCTTGCCATTCTCAAGACTCTTTCTCTAATATGCTGTTTTCTTCCCTTCTCATAAACCATATCTGTGCTCTAAATTCATATGGAGATTCTTTCTTAATACATGCTTTGCAGTTAAAACTTTCCCTTACTATTCTCCAACATTTCTTTTCTCAGCATCTGCTAGTGAATGTGGAATGTAATACTTGTTCAGAATGAAAATCCTTCAGAACTTTCCAGTAGTTGACGTGTTGTCCTATATTGCTGCAGGTAGCTGCAACTTCTGATCTGATGTTAGCACATGTGGACTTCTTTCTTGGTGGAGATGAAAAGAGAACTGATCTGCCTTTTCGTCTTCAGCAAAGATTTCCAATGTCCTTACCTTTTGGAGGTGATGGAAGTTACATGGCTCCTTTTTCACTTAACAGCGACAATATTCTTACTAGCCTCATGAGTCAGGTTTGTTATTTGATACTGAAGAACTCAAAAGTAATTTTTTTTCTTCCTTAGACAAATTTCTTCATTTATAGAGTCTCTCTTTATGGAATTCTGTTAATTATTTTACTTCATTCCTGCAGGCGATCCCACCAACTACTTGGTATCGACTGGTGGCTGGTTTGAATGCACAGTTGCGCTTAGTTCGTCGTGGACGCCTCAGAGTAACATTTCGACCTGTCCTGAGATGGCTTGAAACTCATGCTAATCCTGCTTTGAGGGTCCATGGTGTACAAGTTGATCTGGCTTGGTTTCAGTCTACGGCCTGCGGTTATTGCCAGTATGGACTTTTGGTATATGCTATTGAAGATGAAACTGAGTCTACACCTGTTGATGGTGTTGACGAAGCAACACAAAATGAGCATCAGTCGCGGTAATGGTTTATTATTGTACTAAACCAGTAGATGCATATAGTTAATAGACTGATCAGATAAATAATCATTATGATACCCTTGTTCCGTTAGGCACCATTTTTCTTCCCTTCTGATTATATTTATAGGCTGTCAGTTCCAGTGAGCTGGATGGAAGGATCCTCCAATTTACTCTGATATGCAAAGTAATCTGTTGTCTAGTGTATGTCTGGAAGATGATAAGTAAAAATACCAGACCAACAAGTTATCTGCGTAGATAGAAGATATATAAGCCTTTGATGCTAGTTGAATTGAGTTCGACCTGGTTTCTTTAACTTACAGTTTGCAGTTTGAACAGGGGTTTTGGAGCAGCGATGCTTTTAAGTGGAGCCCGGAGAAGCACTGAAAGTTTAATGAAGCGAAAAAAGCCTTATGGGTATATTTTAGATACTAACAGCTTACACATGCTTGAAGAGAAGAAAGATATATTTTATCCCTTGTCTTTTATCATTCACAACACCAAACCTGTTGGCCAGCATGTAAGGCTCTCTTACTTTGAGTTGAATTCATTGGATGCAAACTTGAAAATCTCTCCCCTCTCAACCTATCATATATCTAACTGCAGGACCTTGTTGGATTGGTCATCTCAATGCTACTTCTAGCAGATATTAGCTTAGTATTACTTACTTTGCTCCAGTTATATTCAATTTCATTGGCAGACGTTTTTCTTGTTCTGTTTGTTCTCCCGCTTGGCATTCTACTCCCCTTCCCTGCTGGAATTAACGCCCTATTCAGTCATGGACCTAGACGCTCAGCAGGCCTGGCTCGTGTCTACGCTTTGTGGAACATTACGTCCTTGATTAATGTTGTAAGTTCCCTATTACCCATCCATAGTAGATTGGATTAAGTGGTTGAACATTCCACTTTCTCCAACGCCCCATTTGCTGAGATGAAACAAAAATATCGTAAAATTCAGAATATCTCTAGTTTGTTCGGGTTGGGGCCGATTTTTAAGTTTCCATGATCTGGGCAACCAAATGGATCATTAGCCCTATTGCTCATTTAAGGGTACTTACTCCTTTGTGATCCGATTTATCAGATGGTTGCATTCATTTGTGGATATGTTCACTATAACACCCAGTCACCCAGTAAAAAGCTCCCGAACTTTCAGCCATGGAATATTAACATGTGAGGAGATTTACCCTTTTCAATCATCCAGTTACGACGATTATATTCTATGAAACTGACATGGGTCTTCGGGTCTGGGGTGGGTGGTTGGTGTTTGTTTCAGGGATGATAGTGAATGGTGGATTATACCAACGGGGCTCGTGGTGTGTAAATTCATCCAGTCCCGGCTCATCAACTGGCATATTGCAAATCTGGAGATTCAAGATCGCTCACTGTATAGTAACGACTTCGAGCTGTTCTGGCAATCATGATAAAAAGTTTTTTTCTAATTTTATCAACCCAGATACCTACTTCTACATTAACGAACCCGTCATCTTTTTCTTTCCTTCTCATATGTTTTCCCTTTTGTATGTTTTGTTCCAAAGTAGGAGAGTGACTGACACAGAAGCACAGAAAGAGAACAGGGAAAAAAAAACCCCAAAAAAGAAAAAAAAAAAAATTAAAAGAAGGAAAAGAAAATTAGAGTGAGAGAGCATTATTGATTGATGAGATGTAATCTTTTTTGATCCATGCAATGTGCAGTAAGAGTTGTTTCCTCTAATGTAAATACTGTGGTATATAAACATACCACTCTTTTATGTTTTCCAGAATTCAGTTAGTTTTTGTTTACCCTTGCTGCTCTCTCTAACCTTAATAATACAAATGACCTTGTTCTTTTTATGTATGAGAATGCAGCTTGGTTTGGTTATGACGGCGTTCTTGTAAACAGCTTTTTTATTGTTTTCAGAAATAATTTTGTTTGGATATAAATATAAATGTGAACTCTTTACATTAATGTATAGTGTTTTAAGTTTTGAAAGTATTTTACATCTTTTCGATTATAGCTCAGAGTACCATTAAACACTACCATTGAAATCATCTCAAATTTGTTCTTGAACAATTTATTTTCTACTTAAATTTTAAAAATCGGTTTTGTTGTTATTCTGAGACGTTTCACTCCTATTAAAAATTCGGTTGTAAGGGTCAGTGGGTCACAGGTTCTTAAAAGTATTTTCAAGAAAAATTCTCAAAAAACTGTTTTTGATAACAAAAAAAAATTATTTTTAAATTAAAAAATTATTCTGTTTTAAAGAATAAAAAACTATTCTCACAATTTGTTGTTTTTTAAAATTAAAATATTATTTTATGCTCTGAAGAAGCGTGTCTAAATGCTCTGAAACACTGTTTTGCTAAACATTGGCAAAATATACCCTTATTTCTATGTTATTTTTACAATAAAAATTCTATGAAAAGGCACAATGAAACTCTTTTCCCAATGTTTAAAGAAAATAATTGAGGTGGACGGAAACACTGACAGTCTCCCTGTCATACAATACAGGATCCAACACATCCACTGTACAACACTGAACCAACAGTCACCATTTCAATCCCTGATCAGAATGCTATCACAAGTGAAAAACTACCTACATTTATCTTCTGGGTAAATAAACCTTTCAGAGTCATCAGTAAGTGTCAAGCCAACATTTGCAAAGTGTGTTTGGAAAATCACAGGCACTTACAGTAATTTCACTCCTACAAGATAATCCTCACCTCAAAAGAATAAGTTTTCCATCTCTTTCAGATGATAAATCTTTTCTGCCCAGCACATAAACTCCTTGTAGCTGCATAGAATAGAATCGAGTTAAAACAGAATGGCAATGATGGTCAAACTCTAAAATTTTGGTAACCAGCTAATGTCCAGGTACTGTACTTTGTGATGGAATCATTAAGCAAAAATGTGGACAGCTTCACATAAGGAAAAACCAATGAAGATAATTCGTTTTGGGTTAAAGCAATGCAGTCTTGACATATCCTCAATATCGCATTTACTGTTAAGCATGACTGCCACCTCCATGAAAACATATTGATTTGAAAAACTCATTTCCCATATTAAAACATGTTGATTCATGAAACCCTAATAACAACCTCTATACTTTCCCCTCATTTCTCATGTTATTGAAAACCCAATGGACTACTTTCAGTTGCCACATAAAACCCTTGATTTCCATGAGGTTTCTAGTTCACATCTTTGAGAGAAAAGTTTAAATATAAATGTAGTTGTTGCCAAATAATAATCATATTGAATAAACAACAAACTAATGATTAGTGATGATTTCTTCAATCGGGAAATTACCACATTTTAGGTGCACACAAACTGGTGACAAAATATAAAAATAGAATGATCAAAATTTCACTCACAGTAGGAGCCCAAGAGAGATGAACCAAGTTACCTAAACAGTGTGTTAGTCCTTGTTTAAGACCTTGGGAACTTTGAGATATGGCTCCTCATAGCTTGGGATAGCAGCTATTATTGCCTCCCTATTGACGAAGAAAGTTGAACTTAGGTCAACTGAATATAACATTATTCAAGAAATTTTCGAGCTGCACGTACAACAATTCAGAAAAGAAGAGACAAGAAGCCTTCCTACCTATTCTCAAATGTTTCAGGAGAATCATCACGCAAATTGTCACCTTCAGTATCTGAAAATGTCATAGAGAATGTTGGGAAGTAGTCATCAAAACCATATATCAATCAACCTTTGATAAGAAAAATATCAGTACTAAACTAGCACATGTTAAAGAATTATTTTGAATATAGAAACATATTTTATTCTGTAACCACCTAGAGACGGTTGATTGATGTGTTAGATATGATGACTCACTGAGTTGACTGAGAAATATGACCATGAAATGAGTACTGAGGTGTCTATTGCAGAGCAATACAGAATAAGGTTGAGGGTCACTGCCCTCCACTTTAGATGTAATGACACCATTTTTCCTTCTTACCAGCAATATTTCAAGAAACCAGCTCAAGGTAGGGGCTGAGAAACCAGGAATAGTTATCTTTTAATAAAATTTCAACTTCAAATGGGGAATTATTATTATTTTTTTTTCTATGTGATTTGAAGGTTAGCATTTCTAGCAAACCAAAGCTAGGGTTTTCAGGTATAGCTGAATAGTTTCAGGGCTAATTGTTTACCAACTCATGAATTTTATGTTAGAATTGCTCTCCAAAAATAGCAATGGTACAAAAAATCATTCACAATATTGTTGAGTATATGCAACTTCTCTTTCTCCTTGTTGGGAAGTGGAAATTCAGAAGCTTGGATGCCCCCTTTTCAGTAGAGGAAGTCTTCTCTGCTCTTTGCAGTTTGTGTGGGGGCAAAGCTCCAGGACTGCATGCATTTACTTTGGCCTTTTGGCAGCATTGCTGGGATCGTGTGAATATGAGGTGTTGGGTTTCTTTGGAGAATTTTATGAGCAATGCTCTTTTGAAAGAAGTCTAAATGCTACATTTATTGTATTTCCTAAGAAACAGGATGCAATGGACTTGAAAACTTTTAGACTCAAGCTTGGTTGTAGGTCTATATAAGTTCCTAGAACAGGTGCTGGCCAATAGAATTAAGAAAGTTGTGGGAAAAGTTGTTGTCACTCTCAATATGCCTTTGTACATGATAGGCAGATCTTGAAGGTGGTTCTCATTGCACATGAGACCATAGATTCAAGAATGAAGAGCTCTACTAGTGGTATTCTTTGTAAATTTGACATTGAGAAGGCCTATGACTATGGTAATTGGGATTTCCCTCTTGCTATTATGGAAAATATGGCTTTTGGCCAGAAGTGGAATCTGGATAAAATGGTACATTTCCTCAACTAGATTCTTAGTTCTATTAAGTGAGACTCTCGTTGGATTCTTTGAGAGCTTAAGGGGCTTGAGCCAAGGGGATTCTCTCTCTCCCTATTTATTCATCTTCCCTATGGAGGCTCTTGTTGTTTTTCGAAGAAGGCAGGAGATGGGGGTTTTGTCTCAGGATTCAAGGTGGGAGGGTGAGGCCAAGAGGGGGAAGAGGTGTCTCATCTCCTATTTGCTGATGATACTCTCATATTCTGTGATGCTAGCCAAGAACAACTAGCATATCTAAGCAAGACTCTCATGAGGTTTGAGGCACTTTCTTAGGTAAAAATAAATTTTGAGAAGAGTTACTTAATCTCAATTAGGGTGCAGCCAATGTGGAGGAACAGGCTTCTATGTTAGGTTGTAAGGTGGGGGAGATCCCCACTGCATACTTGGGTCACCCTTTGGATGCCTTCTATAAATTGTCATCAATGTGAGAAGTGGAAAAGAGGATTCAAAAAAGGATAGCATTATGGAAGAGACAATATCTTTCAAAAAGGGGGGAGACCCACTATAGTTAAAGTTACTTTCTCTGGTCTGCAAATATACTCCATTCCTTGTTCATCATTCCAAGAACAGTGAATTTAAGGCTTGAAAAGATTCAAAGAAACTTTCTGTTGTGGGGGTGGGAGGTATAGAGAAAAGATTTCACCCAGTAAATTGGTCAATTGTTTGCACAAATAAGAAAAATGTAAGGTCTTGGTATCAAGAGTTTGCTTGTTTCAACACAATCTTACTTGGCAAGTAGAGTTGGAGATTCACCTTAGAGGGGGAGGCTGTGGAAATAAGGCATAGTAGGAAAGAAGAAAGGGACTCCTATTCTTGCAATGTGAGGGATAATTATGGAGTGAGGCTATGGAAGACAATCAAAAGAGGACAGGATGTTGTTAAAAGTAGGTCTAATCATTGTGGGAGATCAAAGGAGGGAAAAGTTTTGAGTGGTTTTTTTCTCCTCTTTGTTTGCTATAAATATCTCAAAGGAGTCTTAGGTGGCAGATTTGTGGGAGTAGTCAAGCAAATGGAGATGTTGCAGCCCCTATTTTATAAGACAACTTTATGACGGAAGCTAAAAAATATGGAGGAATTTCTTTTAAGATTGCATCAAAAAACAGCAAATGTGGACAGTAAGGATAGGGTGGTCTGGTTAGAAACAATGTGTAGAAATTCTAAGTTGAATCCCTTAATTTATTTTTTTTTTTGTCAGGGAGATTTGAACATTCTCCAAAGGCCATTGTTTGGAATGTTTGGGCACCAATGAAAGTGAGATTCATTGCATGGGAAGCAACTTGCGGTAAGATCCTTACCATTAATTGGTTAAAAAAGGGGGTTGGACTCAGTGAATAGATGATTTTTTGTGAAAAGATGAAGAAGCATCAGTACCCTACCTCCTGTTTTAATGCACCAACACAAGAATTCAGTGGCAGCTAGTTTTCTCATTGTTTGGGTTGGTTTAGATGATGTCGTCTTCAATTATGAGGACCCCCTTAAGTTGGCATAGATCCTTTGTCAGGAAGAAGAGAAAGAAATTATGGAAGACTAAACCTCTTTGCTTATGTTGAACTGCTTGGAAGGAGAGAAAGCATAGGTCTTTTGAAGATGTGGAACAAATGGATCAACCATTTTGTATATCTTTTAGGACTAAGGGTGGGCTTAAATGAGGTGACAATGTCTATGGTAGACTTGGTTGATTGGTTGGATTCTTTGTATACCTTTCTCTCTCTCTCTCTCTCTTTTTTTTTTTTTTTTTTTTGCTTTTTGCTTCCTTGTTCATGAGCCATATACTCTGCTGTACCCCTTTTATAGGTGGTGTTAATATATTTTTTACTTGCTTATAAAAAAAAATTAAAAGGCAAACCCCTAATGCTCCATCTCGTGAAGCATATGCAAATGAATCAAATTCCCTTATTTCATTTTTCAAACTATCCTGGAGACCTTGAGGCAAAGGATAAAAAAGTAGGTACAATAAAATTACAAGTTTGATCCCATTAAAATCTTCTTCCACAGTTTCCCAAATTTCCTCACTATTTTTTGCCTTTTGACCCATAATGAATAAATTACCCACCCAATTTCTATCTCATTTTCTTTTCTTTTCCTATTTTCCTTCGCAACCAAACAAAACATTTTGATTTTCCATCCAATTTCATATAGCAAGGTAAAACAAAACCAACAGATAACAAATTTATCAACCAAAACGAATTCTTATGATAGTCCTGAAGAACCTGCTCTGATTGACGGCTCAATACTCTGAAGATCAACAGCTTGAAGTTGCCCAAACCTGTAATCACAAATAACCAACCATTATCATCAAAATCAAATCATGAAATATAGAGATACATATTTAAAAAAAGAAAAAATAAAGCGAATGTGTCACTAAGAAGAAAATACCAGTCTATCACTTGTCGAATTTTCGGAGCAAATTCCTCCACCTACGAACAAACAAATAACCAAAATTTCACCAACAGCCAAGGAAAAAAAATCTAAAGAATTGAAAATTTCTTCCCCCCGCCCTTTTTTTTTTTTTGCTTTGAGAAACAAGAAAAGCACTTCCAAAACTAAAACCCTGGGCACCTCGTGCGGGGTGAGAGAGATGCGAGCAGTTTCAGCCAGACGAGGCAGGTCCGGAGGGAGAAGAGCGGATCGGGTTGAAAAGCTTCGGGTTGAATTTCGAATAAGCGCTTTGGAAAAAGTGCTTTTGGAAGTGAAGAGAAGAGTCTCTGCCGTTGTTGCTTTTAGCAGAAGCAGAGCTCTGCTTCCCATTTTTTGAGACTTTGAGTGGTGAGGTTTCAATGGATGGAGGGATGATTTTGTTGCTTCCAGTCTTCCAGATAGGAGCCTCAATTTGGGCCACCTGCCCGGGCCAAGTCTGAAATTCTGGCTTCAAAAGCAAATCCGGCCCTAGCCGTTTTCCCCAATCTAAGCCCTGAAGCCGGGCCCAATGCTTGTACCGGGCTGTGGGCATTATCTTCGGGTCATATTAAATTTTCAAATGTTAAATGTTAATTAATAAATTTTATAATTAAAATGTCATAGTTACAATAACTATGATAAACAATCTATAGTTCGTAATTCACAAAATATAAAATTTAATAAATTATTATATTGAAAACTATAAAATTTATAAATTTGAATAAGTTGTGAATTAAAGTTTATAATTACTGGTTCAAAAAAAGCCATAAGATAAACTCAGAAATTTAATTATAATATAAATTAGAAGTCTAAAAATTTAAAATGGAGGGGATTGATGTGGGCTTAAATATGATTTTTTGGACTAAAAGTCCGTTCGGTAATAATTTTAAAAAACACTTTTAGCTTAAAAAATATTTTTGAAAAAAAATTCAAGTATTGGATAAAATTTAGAAAACATTTTTAAAAATTTGAAAAATTATTTATACGATAAGTTATTCTTCTTAAAAACACTTTAAGTCGAAATATACCAAACACACTCTAAACATACATTTTCCCAAAAAAAAAAAAAAAAATCATACCTTTTATCTTTTCTTATTTCTATTTTCTTTCCCCCAAATTTTAGGTTTTTTCTTTCTATCTTTCAACATTCATTTATAGAAAAAATTTAAGACACTAAAAATGAAAAGCCTACCAAACTCTCAATCTCAATCATTAATGTGATCAAACTTGAAGTAAAATAATGGAACCTAAATATAAGCATGGTACGACCTCACTGATCACACTTTTCTACATGCGCCAATTCCATATTATATCTCTTTTATATCCATAAAAAACTTGTGTAGATTCTCAAGTATTATTTGTAACACATTTTTCTCTTCTACTCATGAAAATGGGTTGCTAGAAATATACATTTCCTCTTGAAAATGGCACATTCTTAATGAACAAACTCGATAGAGATACATTTCCTTGTGAAACTCAACAAAGTTAACACATTTTTTCGGAGTAGCATGATCAAAGAAAATATACAAAGGCCATCAATCGTCTAATTAGGCCTTGTCAGGATCTCTTGCTTCATGCACACTCACATTGCTCTTTTCTGCAGTGCTGCTGGTACACTGGTGCAGATGGGGAGAAGCAAACAAGCTCTTTTGAGTGTCACCAGAGCAATTGAGGCCGCGTATGCTGTCGCCTTCCGGCAAAGAAACAGCTGCTGCTGCTGCTGCTGGTGTGGCTAATGCAGCAGCCTCGGCTTCACCACCTCCATCTTTCCCGGTACCTGCAACCATTTGGGCAAAGGACCAAAGAGATCATAAGGAGGAGCAGGAGGAAGCAAAGAAACAAAAAATGAAAAGCAACAAAGAAAGAACCTGTGTGAGTAGTGGTGGCACTGGTTATGCTTGTATTTGGGGGTGTGGAAGAGGTGCCTGCTCCTTTTTTCATCCTCGACTGCAAACACAACCAAGAGCCCAGTGATAGATGCTTCATCAGTCAGCTTTGAATTCTTGTTTAGTTTTTCTTAGTGCAATACAGGAAGTGTTTTCATCTTAATTTTTCTTTTCATTTAAATATATGTTTTCTAGCTAAAGTGGAGATTCAGCAAAAGCATATTACAATTGTCAATCACCCACTTGGCTTTTATAGAGGCAAAAAAAATTCTGGACAGAAATGTAACTGACACCAACAAACATTACCCACACTAAAACCCCATTATCCATTAATTTCAAACATCACTAAGAATGCCAACCAAACATCAATAGAGAGGATGTTAGTTTACATACCTTAGCATTTTCTTCACAATGCTTTACAACCACTGATATGCTTGTGCAACGGCCATGCAGTAGTGTATAGGCCCACAAAAGAAGCTTCCGAGGAACACTCAAATCGACGATTTCAACCCCATTCATTCCTAGGTGAATTTGTGTGTCTGTTGCTAACCGGGATGGCACTGAATAAAGGTTGATCCCAGATGGGAGCATTATGCTGGAGCTCTCACGATAGAAATTGTAACAACATCTTAGCAAAGTATTGGCAGTCTCCAAATTTTCATCTGAGGCTTTCCTAATAATGAGATTCTTAATTTTAGACAACAGTGGGACCCATTTTGTTTCAAGGCTTTTCACATGGGTCAGATCCTCAAATGAAGAATTCCACAATTCATTTGTTTGCAGATCAAGACAAAGCAGCTGGGTGTTTTCAAAACCACCATCTGACATATGAAGGGCTTGGACCACACTTTCAGCATGTAATGGTGTGATCAAGGCCAAGCTAATTATAAGAGATCGACACCAAGCAACTGAAGCATGCTTGCAAACTTTAGCACAATTACTATTAGCCAACTTTGGATTCTTAAAGCGCTTCCGAATCTTCTCATTTATTGCTTCTAGTGTTTCCAGCCTGACATTTCTTTCCAATAACTGGATGTATTGGTAGAGGTATCTGCAACAAGGGTTTTGAAATATCGGTCACATATATAACCACAGGAGAATTGCATTGCATTCAACATAATCAATCCAATGACAAATTGTTCTAACACATGCAACAAAGGCAAAAGGTCATTGCATTCATTGGAATTAGCACATTAATAAGACTACATTTAGGAGCTCAGAAGAATCCAATATTTGGGAATTCAATCAGGAAGTTATCACTAACAACTTTAGAAGCAAATGAAAAATGAATATATTGGGGAGAGGGAGCATGAATACAAGTTAGGTGGAGAAGCATCATGTGTTATCATTCTGGAATTATGTCAGGAATTTAGAATTTTGCCAACAAAAATAAGTTTATTAAAAATAAATTACCCATATAAGCTACTCTCTGATAACTCTGTGCTCTTCATCTCGGGCAAACTGCATAAATCTGGCCATAAGCTTCCCTGTTCCATAAATAACGTGAACATTTTCTCCAGCATATGCTCAGATCTGCTTGCAGCAGTAGAGCCAACCGTCTCAGCTTGCCTCATGGATGAAATTAGGGCTTTAATGTATCTTCCAAGAGCTACTGGAACAAGATCTTCAAGGCACAGTGAGAACTGGGTTCAGAAATTGAAGTTAGATACTAACTACCTTACTCAATGGACTTAATATCAGGAAAAGAACAGTATCAGAATAGTGGGATGAGGCATTATGATGGTAATTATCTGGAGTCATCATAAAAATATTGTACAAGATGATATGAATAAGGCACACGTAGACAACTTGTTTTTTAGGGAAGGCGCACAAAAGCTCTTGTTGTTTTGCCACAGCACCAGTTCCTAGAAGATGCCCTAAAATAAAAGAAGATTAAATGTTGCAGAAAATGTTACAAATAAAAAGGTTAAAGCTGCCACCAACATGGAGCCAGAATTTGCTTATAAATGAAAGACAAAGGACCTGTTTTTTAACTGTTATCAAAAACAGTTTTTTGTTTTTTAAAATAAAAAAATAGGAAAACATGTTTGACAACCAAAGAACAGAAAATAATTTTTTATTTTAAAAAATAAAACATATTTTAGTTGTTTTCACTTGTTTTTTGATGATTGTTTTAAAAAATAATAGGACAAATATGAAGAATAATTGAAAATAAAGAACTACATATAAAATTTATTTTTAAAAATATAAAAAACAAGTTGAAAACATTTCAAGTTTTCAAACAGTCTTTTGTTCTAGAAAATATTAAAGAACTGTTTTTGAAAACTGTTCTCTAAAACTATTTTTTGAAAACAATTTTCGAAAATGCTCCCAAACAAACCTAAACATTTTTCTAGGAAATGACTCACATGAAAACATAAGAGCCCAAAGGAATTTCTATTTCTGATCCTTTATTTTAGATATTTATAGAATTTTCTTGAATGAATTATCATTTTTCAGCTCCAAATGTAGGAGAAGAAAGAATCTAGAACCATTTTCTAGATCTAATAGTCTTAGGTTATGTTTGGTTCATGGAAAGTACCGAGGAAAGAGGAAAAATGTTAAGGAAAATAATTTTCTTATATTTAGATGTCATAGAAAAATGTTGACGAAAAAAATACTAAGGAAAAGAAGAGAGAAAATGTTAAAATATTTTCTTCCCATTTTCCCTAAGAACCCAAGGAAAGTTTATTCCTCAACAATTTAATTTTCTTTCCCTCAACTTTCCCGTGAATGACCAAATAAGAGAAAAATCTTATAAATATTCCTCACCTTTTTATTTCCTTACATTTTTCCTCTCTATTTTCTTTCCCTTTAATGTATTTTTCCAACTGAAGCTGTTAGTGCTGTTCCTTATCACATCTTGAATTAAGCAAATGTTCTAGAGGATTGATTTGTTACCCTCTTATCTGCCCGAAGAGATATATAAGCCCTGTCAAGGGTAGAGATGTCTCCAGTCTCTTCCAATAGTTTCAAATAGAACAACATGTACTTCCGAATGCAGGTAATAAATTTTCGGGAACTTTCCGGCAAGTTGACTTCCAATGCCTTCTTGTTTCCAGCAAGACCCATTGTTTTGCGTCTGAAATCCAGAAAAGACAAATTGAGTTGGATGCATATTGTATTGTCACTCAAAACCTCTAAAAAGCAACCTAACTGCACCGAAGAGAACAAACTGAAAAAGTTACTAATAAAACCCTAGGGCACCACCACAAAAAATGAAATAAATCCACTTTCATTTAAATAACAGTTGGGAACTGGGATGAAGATGACTTTTTTCCAAAACATTTTGAAAGAATATTGTTGCATATATCAGATATTTTGGTTTCAGGAAATGAATTCATTTCAAATTTTCGATATGACCTTTGGCAATGAAACTTATCTTAATGTAACGACAATCATACATTTTTCTATGTAATTACTTGACTACAACTAAATTCAAAAAAGTCTTTACATTCAAATACTTGGGGCCACCTATACAAATCATTTTTCATCATGCACAGGCATATCCTCTCCTAACTGATAAATATCTAAAATGTCTGCACCCTCAAACCATTTTGCGTGAATTTTGAAATAAATTGAAATGATTCCATTTCAACTGCTTTTCAAATTTCCTACAATGATAGTTCAAAAAATAGAAATGGAAATAAGGAATTGTCGTTCTACCTTCCTTTTTTTACCATACCATCAATCTCCCACATATTAATAGTAAATGAAGAGCGAGATGATTTGAAGCAAAAGGAAAGTTCATCCTTTGACCTCTCACAATCACCACGTTCACCCCTTCTGTACAGCCCTTGAGCAAGCACATATCTGGCTTTATGAAAATGCTTGAGATCCCCTTCCACACAAATTTGAAAGGAAGAAAGGCAATCACTGTAAAGCATATGCCACACCTCTTCCAATTGATGGGATTCTGCATTCTTTCTCTCCTCGGGATTAACTTGAGCGTTTCCATCCATGTCATCTGCTGGTAAGTTGAGAATTTCAGGACTCATTCTACTAAGTATATTCATGACATTCTCCTCTGTTGACTTACTAAAGGAATGTCTTGCAACAACCTGAAATATATAAAGGGAACATCAAGACAAGTATTTAGTTATTTAGAATGAAGAAAAGTGTGCAGGTCAAAAACTATAAGGTGATTGATGATAAAAAAAAACATGTGGCTACTAGAAAGAAATATATCAATAAGCAATAGAGAGAGTTATAAATTAAATGAAAAGATAATAATATGATAAAATTAAAAAAGAAAAAAACTAGAACCAGCATTTGATTGTGAACAAGAAACAGAAAAGGTTGTGTAGATGGAGGAGAGGAAGTGACAAACCTTCAAAGCCTCAAAATTCTGTTTTCCCCTTGTATAAAGTAACTTTAAACGAGAAGCGTGCATCCTGTAGAAAGGATCCACAGCTGATGGATTCAAAGTAATAGCCTTATCATAATAAGAAAATGATAGCTCATGTGGATATCCAAGCTTCTCAGAGAGTTTTCCCATGTAGAATGCATGTGACCAATCTGGCCTGTAATCAGAGAAAGCATAAAGAGGTTGGTTGGGCTTATATTTCAAAAATAAGAAATAAAACAAGGATAGCGGTGAAGGAAATCAGATGTACTTATGTGCAAAGGCTTTCTTGAAATGTTTCATTGAGTTCTGACAGAACATTGTCCATGCTGCATCCTTTGAGGGCACAACTGATCGTTGATCATAAAATGGTACCACATTCTGAAGGCTGTCATAGTATACCAATGCCAATAACTCGTGTATCTCAGACTGGAAGCACAAAAAGTTCATCACAACTGTTACAAATAATATTTTCTAAATGATCAACATGGAACCACTTGCATTTAAGTTTCCCATCCAAATTTAAAGTTCTTAAGAAACTTGACTGGATACATAGTAAATATTTACTGGTGCAACCTGCAGGATTAGCCACAAGATCAGCCCCATTTAGGAGTTTTTAATGTGAAAATCATCATTATTGCATTATTTTAAACCATCAATTGAAGAATATATTTGACATTTCTAATAAAACAATCAACCAAAAAAGTGACGTGGCAGGCATCAAGGATCAAAAATCATCTGATCATCCCAATTTACCATTGATAAATCCTCATGGGATCTCTATTTGTTGAATCCTTTCCTGTTGCAAGCCAGTTACACAAAAAGCAAAGTGCTATGTTCAAATGTCAAAATCTAAAATATTGGGAATAGCTCCCATAGAGGACCAAAAATAAAGAAATTTATCCATTGCCAATAAAAGTATGCAATGGTTATAGAGTAAAACCTGCTGAACTGATGTCTTGGCCAAGGCCAAACTCATTAATAAACACCGCCGACTCCTCCTTCGGCTTGTCTCAACCCTCTGAGGTAAATTAGCATTCTTCCTCCATCCAGTAACATTTATATGCTTACTTCCATCATTTAGCAGCAAATCCACCTCCTGTTTTAGTGGAACCAAAGAAATTTCTTCAATGAATCAAACTGTGAAGGAATCATGAAAACCAAAACAAATTCGGGCTTGTGCTTTTGCAGATTCACAAATGAAAATACTCATCGAAGCCTTAAAATCCCAACTAAGATGACCAGCATTCCCAGTGAAGATGACGAATTAAAAGTAAATTTTACCTCATCATATATATTTGCAAGTCGCTGCCAACTCTCAAAGCGTAGAGGGTTATACATTAAATCATACTTGAAAAGGTTTGTATTTTGCTGTACGAATTCTTCCCCTTCCTTGGTGAGTACAAAACCAGGCCATTTATCAGTTGCATTCGTTTCCTCAGACTGAGCTAAGAGATAATACAAGTTGCAATAAACCTCCAAATAGGGCTCTGAGCTGCAGTTGGTATTAACACAAACACAGTTCTTTATGAGCATTAAAGGACTTCATGGTTTGCCTCATTAATTATAAGAAAAATGACCCATACAAAAGAATTTGCACATGTATACCTCCCCACTGATGGAGCCTTGTATTGTTTAATGCCTCCTGCATCAGGAAATGTTTTCATTATGGATTCAAGAAAGCCATCAGATCCAGCCTCCTCTGAAAGTTTATCTTCACATAAATCAGGATCATCTAAAAATCTATCTATTGGATTTCCAACCAAAACATCTTCTGGAGGTTGTGGAAAGTGTTTGCGTATAGCTCTCAATACTCTCCGTAGTTTAATCAACCCAGTCCTCTAATACATATGTCATGCAGCCAAAAACATAGGAAAAAAAATAAGATCGTCGATGATATCTTCTTTAAGGAAGCATAAGAACTTTGTACAAGAAAAGAAACCAAATGAAAAGGAGTGGGAGAGAAAATACTCACAGATGAGGCCTTTGCATAGGGCAGTATATACTGAAAGACATCAGAACACTGTTCCTTGGTCTGATAATCTCCACGGCTAGTATTTTTGTGCAAGGCTAGATCATCATCATAGGAAGAATCAGATCTAAGGTTTAAACCATATAAGCAGAAAAAACATTGATCCAAAGCACTATCAATTCCTAACTCAAGCTCCTCCCTTTCATCTTCAGTAAGTTCTTTTCCACATTCAACAAATTCATCACTTAATTTTTCAACTTTATTGAACTTTCCATCAGGACCAACACTGCCATGTTCCCCAAATGTTGCTCCTGCACTGTCTTTTGCTAGACCTTTACATAAAATGCCTTTGGTAGCCATCCGTTCAAGAACATCCTTCTCTACAGCAAGATCTTCGTCTAGTTCCATTCGATCTGATTCCATATTTAATGCATCTGATTTTAATTCATTTGGAGATGTTTTAACATTATTATTATGAGAAATCTGTTCATCACATTGAGTTGTTTCCCTGTTTGAAGACTGACAGTTGGATTTCAGCTTCATATCCAAGGCTAGTAGATGCTTTATTGCAAGTTTGAGAAATGTTCCTTCCTCCCCTTCACCACTGTCACCCGCACAGCAGAGACCATACTCAGCAAGCAAGTCATGGATTGCCACAACTAATTCAATCTAACATAAAAGATAGGGAAAAAAATTTAATAACTACAACAAGAAAAATAATAATAATAATACTGTCTTTGGATGACCAACTTATATATGAGGTTCATTTCCTCACAATCAAAAGATAAGACTTACATGAGCTTTAACAGGTGTAGATGGATTGAGATGTTGAAGTTTGCAGAATGCAATGGCTATGTCCACAAAGCAGCATCTCTGCTTTTGCTCAGTTTGATCCACAATTACTAGCCCAGAAGATTTCTTTTTGAGGAATGTGTTTGCAAAATTGCACATGACTGCCAGCAGCAAAGTTTGAATGTCACCAATGATGCTCATCGGAACAATAATGGCATTCTGCAAGCATGAAAACTATCATACATTGGACTTGAAATGTAGCATTCTAAATTTATGCAGAAAATGTATTAATCATAGCTTGATATGCATTGTTGGCATATTCCCTGAGAGCTAAAGCTTTTGAGTCAAGTGAGAGTTCAAAAACAGACTTGCGTTCAAGCCTCCCAATCAATTTATTCCCCTTTGGTTGTCTCCTACCTGACATATGTTTTTCTGCCTCAATGAACATAGTTGTAAAAAGCATGCTTAAGGCACATCTAACCACTAGGCTTGGCACCTTGCTCAGCCTCAGACAAGATACATTCAATCATGTACGAAAAATGGCAAATGGGACACACTTTGTATGGAAAGCTTAGGTATGCTAAACGTGTACCTGAGCCCTCTTTCTTTCCAGATGTTTACAATGCCGCTTCATCATTTTTTTGATAGAATATGACAAAATGATGTGTTTTGTCTCTGTTTTTTTTTTTTTTTTCCCTTTAATTCATAAGACAAAACAATGGTGCCTCATTTCTGCTCCCCAATAAATCTAAGCCCTAAACACCCAATTTATCCTCTCTCACATTCCAAAAAATTAGAACCCCCACCTCTCATTCTGAAGCCAAAATTTAGAGCTTTTATAGGAGAAGATTCACTCTCATGACTCATTTTACCACCTTTAAGGCTCACAGCTCAGTTTAATAATGGTACTTAAAACTATGTTTGCATTATGTACCTTATGCTGGAAAAAAAAAAAAAAAAAAAAACTCATTTTTGGTCATCTATGATAAATGCCAGCGTGTTAAATTCTATAATTGCATTATTGCATGTGAAAGTAAGCAATATTTGTTTCTATATAATTGCATTTTGGATTATACAAAATTGCATGTGTCTATTAGGTTGTGCCTCAGGCCCACATCTTGGGCTGCACTTTGCACCTAGATTCCATGGGTGTTTACGCCTTAAGTGCAAGTATCACCTTTCAGAATTATTCAGCCACAAGTGGGGGGGTTGAGGCTTGACAGGTAGTTTGATGACATTGTTGTCCTCATCCAAGACAAGTGGAAGATTAACAACCAACTGAATTAGATTATAAAAATATATTGCATTCTCTGTAAATTAGAACCTTGCTTTGGAATCATAAAAATAAATCAACCATAACCAATTATCAGAAATTGGATGTAACATGTAGTAACCACCCTAAACCAGCATGTACTTAACGGAAACTGGCAATTTGGCCTGGAAAACTCTAATGCTCACCACAAGATGTCAAACGCAAAAAAACATTTCAAGCAAACCATATGCAACTTACCATCATAATTTAAAATAAAGTATCCAAATTAGATCCAAGCTAATTTGGGCACCTAACATTCAAATTTGGGAATTTTTCAACAATTTTTGGAAGTAACATGACTTTGCTTTGGAATCATACCAAAACCAATTATCAGAAATTGGATGTAGCACGTGGTAACCACCCTAAATGAGCATGGACTTAACAGAAATTGGCAATTTGCCTGGAAAACTCTAATGCTCACCACGAGAAGTCAATCACATAAAAAACATTTCAAGCAAACCATATGCAACTCACTATCATAATTTGAAATAAAGTATCCAAATTAGATCCAAGCTAATATGGGCACCTCACGTTCAAATTTGGGAAGTTTTCAACAATATTTCAATCAATCTGTTCATCTATATTCATATTTAGTGTCATTCAAACTTGAAAAGATATTTTTGCTATTTTCTCTTTTAGGGCCCATGACTTAATGAATTTTCAGGCAGTTTTTTCATGGTTAGTAATTATTAACACTAAGAATCATTAAGGGATATGATATTATCAAGGGACTTAATTGTTTAAGTAATACATGCAACAACAAATTTTTTTTAATTGTAATCTTGAAACATAGCTATACATGCTGAACATGTGTAATATTTCCTTTAAAAGATTCTCCAAACAAGAGCAAGATGAGGTTGGTAGGAAGGCTAAGCAATAAATCAAAAGCAGTATCTACTATTGTGTCTATAGTACTATGGAAAAGGCTAGATGGCCTGTGGCAGTTAATATTCAGTGAGGGGTTTCATTTGAAGTTTTGGAGGACCTAACACTCAACAACATGTGTTTTAAAAGCCTAAAGGCAGCCTTGAGGCATTTTGCCTAAATGGGATGAGGAATAAGCCTCAAGGGAGAAAACTTAAACAAAAAAATAAAAAATCAGAAAAATACTAATAAGTTCACATAAAAGTATAACAATAAGAAAACCATTAAATTCATAATAGGAGAATTCATTATTTGGAATTTTCAATTATTTCTAGTTTAGTTTCTCTTTCTCTATTTCAAGGTCCAACTTTCTCTAATGGTTCCATGAAATAATCTTCAGCAACACCATTACTATCACTAACAGGGTCTTCCAGATCTATCATCTTCCTCATCAACGTTATCCATCAATTCTTCTTCCTCATCCCCCATTGGTCTTGTTCATTTATCTATCAATTGTAAGATACTGATTACACATTTGCCAAACCACTACAATAATCAACAACTCTCTTTCTTCTTCTCAATCTCTCTTTTTTTTTCCCTTTTTTTGTTTCTTTACAAAAGGCTTAATAGAAGCCAGCTAAGCCTTACTTTTGTAAAAGGTTTAATAGAAGCAAGCTAAGCCTCATTTTTGTGAAGGTTTAACCAAAACCCTAGAAATAAGACTCAAGACTTATAAAATATATACCAGAACTTCACAAAAGCTCAAAATCCATTAAAACTGATTGAATATTTGAGGCATCAACCTCTTTTAAAATGTATATCAAAAGCCTACAAAGGCCCAAAACCCATTAAAACTAATTGAATTTTAGGGCTTAAGCCCCATCAACCTCAAGACCATAGCCCCAGTGCTACAAGCCCCAACAAGGCGAGGCTTAAGCATCAATTACCCTGTACTGAAGCTATAGCCTCAAGGCTAATTCACAGCATCTTGCCTTGAGGTGAGCCTCAAGGCATAATCCTCAATGACCTTTTAAAACATTCCTCACCAGTGCTTCAGTCTTTGGAGTTTGGAGGTTCGAACATGTTCCAAATTCAAAGAACTTGTAAAAGTATAAGTTCTTAGAAGGTAATGTTCCTATTTTCCTTTTCATCTCTAAGCTTGTACGAACCATATGTCCTGAACACAAAAGAAATGTTTCTGCTATTACAGAATTGATCTCCATAAAATATCGATTTCCATATTACCTACAAGTCTAATAATTGAAGTTCGAAATATGAGCAAACATAGCAACTATGCCCAGGAACAATTGTGATAAGTTATGTCTCCGTGACAAGGTTGCTTCTCTAATATTATTATATGCAATTGTCTATCTACCACATCTGGATTATGTGTAAAACCACGTTCCTACAACACATCAACTTCTGAAGAAGAAGTTAACTTACAGATTCTCCGCATTGATCATTGAAGCTCTTCACTTGTGATGCACACTGGGAAATTGCCTTCACTTCCTCTGCCACCAAGGAATTCCAGTGCTTGCTTGAACTTTCTTGTGATTCTATTTCAGAAGCAGAAAGTGTTTTTGACCCTGACCTCTCATGGAAGGGTTTGTGTGAAGTAAGATACTCTTCCATACCAGCTGCGGCAGTGAGTATTTGCAGCTTCCTCCTGTGACAAAGCAAATACAACTCGGTGTCTACTAGCTTTGCCTTTTCACATGCTTTTATCAAAACATCTATAGCAGAAAGTTCAACTGATGTAACCCTCTCAGCTTCTTTAGCAGGCAACATGTCAAGGTGAGCATCTTTTGTAGAGAACAGAAGTGGAGCAATTAAGTTTACACATTCCAAATACATTTCTTTCTCGATCATCTCACCCACAGTCTGCTTCAGGAGGAAATCAATCTTTAATAGATTAATTTCATGGAGAACTCTATCAATGGTTAGCTCTTTAGTAAACTTGCAGTATGGCAGGTGGACAGAACCAAGAGTGTCTTTCGAATCTTCCTTCTTAGACAAAAGTGACAAGGAAATCAAAAATTCATTCTGAGCTTTTGCCTTGTTACCTTCCAAAATAGATAATCGCCCACTTAACCAGAAAAACCGAACCCAAAAGAACTGTTTATTGCTCAAGAATGAGCTGTCTAAAAGTGAATTCTGGCTAACAGAGTTGTCCAGTGATATTCTACCAGCACCTTGACCACTATCAGTTAAAGAACAATTTGCATTTCCGGTTACTCCACTTGAGTGGAAAGGATATTCCAAAGCTACTGATTCAATGATTTTACAAAGATGGTATGTTACATCCTCCATGTAGTCTGACAGACTGGATGCCTCAGAAGATGAACCAAGGTCATAGTACAGCTCAGCAAGAAAAAGACTACATTCAGGTGTTCTATCCAGGCCCCCATGTCTAGTCAATTTCTCCAACTCCAGGAATTTGATAAAATAATCCTGATATAAAAGGTCTCTATTTGCAACCTCTTCTAAAAGCAAGTGACCCATATGGTGAGCACCATAATTTTTTGAAGTTTCCTTCACAAATTTAGCAACATCACTACATTCATTCTCTGATTGATTAGCTTGACTTTCAGGACAAGAAGCAGACGAACTAGCAGCACGATCAGAATTTCTAAGTCCTGGTCCACCAACAATAAAAGGTTCCAGAAACTGAATTACTGCTTTAGGCAGATCCTTACCAGAGGCAAAATCTACTTCTTCTTTCTCAGGTTTACGACTCCTAAGTCTTTCAAGACGGGTACTCCGCCTCTCCTGAGGTTGTTCTTCAAAAGAATTTGCTTCTTTTTCTTTTAGAGTACTTGCTCTTTCAGAGTTACAATCACCCAGACACATGTTTTCACCAAATGGATTAAACTTGAGCCCTTTCCTTTCACCAGGCAGCACAATATTTTCAGCACTAGAAGGCAAATGTATACTTAATCTGATATTGGGTGATGTGCACATTTTTTCAGCTCCCAGCTCAGAACCACATCCATTTGGTGGATGTAAGATTCCCAGCAGCGCATCAGTGAGGACCACCCATGAGGCTTCTGCCAGGTGGAGATCTATATTCTGGTTCTGCTTTTTCAGTGAAATACCCTCACCTATATTTTCATCTTCTGCCTTTCTCTTTTCAGGGAATTTAAGTCGAACATGTTTAGGTTCCAGTTTGTCTATACCTCGTGGAGCAAATGGAACTGGGTCCGACTCTTCAATGGTATTTTTGACATGCAATGCACGACCATGTGATGGCCAGTGCCTCAAGATCAATTCTGCGACAGAAAGACAGGCAACCTCATCGCCAATAGCAATAAGAATTTCCAAGAGTTTCTCCATGCAATTCCCTGAACACATAATCCAGAACAGGGGAAAAAAATATCACAATTGTAATGTTCCATGGAAAACAAATACACTTGTCAAGGTAGACTGAAAGAAAAATAATCTAGATGACTAAGATTTTCCACAGAGAAAATACCAATAGAATTACAAACTCAAAAGAGCCTCCATTTAGAGAATAACAAACATAACCTATCCAAAAGAACCACGAAAGCTTACAATTGTTAGGGCTGCAAAAAAGCCCCTGCTCAAATGCCCAACGTGAAATGCTCAATAATCCCATTGAGCATGATAAGGTTCCTAGCTGGTTCCAGATAACAGAGTCCTTGGTGTCAATTTCTACAGCTTGAAGGTAGCAGCTTAGAGCCCTCTCATAATGGTCAGAACCTTGTTGAAGGAAAACAGTGGCAAGATTCTTCAGCACCAAAAATCTGCAAAAAGACTATTTGAGCATATCTATAGGAACATGTACATAACAAAGTTTCCCAGGTAAATAGATAGTTTGATTGACATAATCACCTGTAGAAAAATCAACCGAAGAATAAAGAAAACATTGGACTCTGAACAACATTGCACAGAAAAGAACTGATTCTCTCACACTCTTTAGAAATGTGTAAGATTTAATTAGCTGGCATGACAGAATTCTTCAAAAATGCAGCAAGAAGAATTGATAAAAAGTTTTCAAGATGATTTACAGGTTCAATTTTATTGATTAGGCAGTTTAGAATAGAGCTTCAACTTGTGATGGTTAAATGCATTACTGCATTTCTTGCACATGCCTGATTACTCACTAGATGCTGGAGTTGATATTTTGGGTTCACCAAATAACTTAATTCTAAACCCAAGTATTATTTTTCATCTTTGTATTTTCTATTTTTCTAAAGTGAATGAAAACCACTCATGAACACCACCCCCCGCCCCACAACCAAATGGAGCTCCACATGTGTTTATTATCTCAGGAATTTGCTTGTTTCATCAGAATGTTGAAAGGACCTTTTTTCATAAGCCAACTCCTTTTTTGGTTCTATCAGAGAGAGAAACAAAAACAATAGACAGCATGCTTCCTTAAATAATACCATCAAAAGGAGCCAGTCAAATCTCAGAGGCTCAATGATACAATTGATAATAATATTTTAGGATTTTGATGATCCAAATACCAGCATAAAATGCAACCCAGACATCGAATCCCTAATGCGAATTAGAATCCAATTTGAGATAGCTTTTAACTTTTAATGGAAGAAAATTATGCTGTTGCAGAATATCTTACGACCCTTACAGCTTCTACAGACACACTGGGAGAGATGACAAGCTGCAATTGCTGCACTGATGATGTTGATTATGCATACCACTTTAAATTACTCTTCAAAGATCTATTATTAACTCTTCAGGAGAGGGGATATAATATTAACTCATACAGCATAACACTAGCTCCTTGAGAAAACCAAGAAAAATATTTCTGGACAATGTGGATGTAAAGACTGAGCTAACCCCAAATTGGTTAAGGGAGGAAATTAACAATGACGATGGTGATGGTGTAGTGAACAAATACAATGATAAACTTGAGGTTTCAAACTCTTGGGAACCATAGGAAAGTTGGAAGGAAAAATAAAATAAAATATATATACTACATGTCAGCAATAAAAATGGACCATAAACACAAAACCTGAGCTGTAACAGATGTCCATCAGTCGCATTGCTATCCACCTGAAAGACAGGAAAAAAAGGTTCAGAAAAGAATGGCTCAACTCAAGTGCAGAACAATTACACAGGAAGACCCTTTAGAGCTAGTAGTACTTGAGCCTTTGATATCAGAGGATCTTTGAGGACAGCTTCTAAAAGTTCTCGAGCCTTCTCATATTCTTTAGCTTGTAATTTACGAAGTCCTTCATGATAAGTTTGTGAAAGATGAAATTCCTGAAATGGTCAAAGACAAATGACAACATACAAAGCACATAAGTAAAATAAGTATTGATTTTCAAAAAGAACAGTAAACATGATAGATTTAATGGATAAACAAGAAATTATAATAAAAAACACCTAGCAAAGAGAGGGGGTGTAACCCTAGCACACAGTATCAAATTTTTCTTTTCTTTTTTTTCCTCAGTTTTCTCAGAAACCAAAAAGCCCCAGTTTAGGGTTTTTGTAAGATGAAAAGCAAACCATCCTAACATCCACTAACTATCCCACTAATTATTGTCTAGTCCAATGCAAATAACCAATTTCCTCCTCAATGCAACCAGGAAAATAGCTAAATCCCCACACTCGCGCAGAGGAAAAAAAAAAAGGAGAAAAAATACACTTCTATTCTTTAGTTTGTAATTTACAAAGCCCTTCATGATAAGTTTGAAAGATAAAATTCATGAAATGACCAAATATAAATAACAGCTTATGGGGCACATAAACAAAATAAGATTTAATTGATTTTCAAAAAAAACAGAGTGACAGTTCAATATTGTCAAGTGAGCGACTTCTAACGGGCAAGAATTCATAATAAAAAGCACCTAGCAAATAAAGGGGCTCAACCCTGGCACACAGGATCAAAATTTTCTCTTCTTTACTTCTCCGCGCTTTTCTCAGCAACCAAACAAGCCACTTTAGGGTTTTGGTGAGTTCAAAAGCGAGATATCCCAACACCCACTAACCGTCCCACTAGTTATTTTCTAGTCTAATGCAAGTAATCAATTTTCTCCTCAATGCAACCAATAAAACAGCTGAACCCCCATACCCACATTAAAGAAAGGAGAGAAATATACTTTCATGCATGATATAAAAACACACAATAGAGTTCCAATTTAGCTCAGAAATGGTAAAAATTCACGAGGAATTTCTAACTTTTCAAAACAATTGTCCGAAAATCATATACATATATATAAGAGATGGAGATTGAGAGAGATGCCTGGGCTTCCTTGGTGGGCGCTAGGGGTTCCCATTGACCTTTGGAATCTGTATCATTAATGGCTGCAATTGAGAACTGAAACGGAGAAAGAAAGAAAGAAGACACAATTCATCAAACTTGATTTACAGTTATTGAAGATATTCAGAAGAGTAAAGGGAGAAAACCCAGAATCGATTTCTAACCATTTTGCTATCTTCGATTCTTGGAATGAAACTTTGCAGTCTGTAGCATTTGGGTTTTTGCTCTTGGCTTCGGTTTGGGCGGGGGTTACGGTTTTGGTCACTTTTTCCACTGGAAGGCTTAATACACCGTCGTTTTTAGTAAAACGCAGCGTTTTACGCATGTTGCCTTTGGCCTTTTGAAGGTAGCAGCAGCACACGCGTATGGTACAGGTTTCGTAGACACAAGTCACACAACTCCGTGGAATAATAAATGTTCTAAATAAATTAATATACTGCTGTAAAATTATAAAGTGAAATGGGAAAGAAAACAAGAAACAAAAATTATAATGTAGGAAGTAAATAAAATTGATTTTCATTAGAGATATCCCCTTTTATAGGGAGTCATAAATAGATGTATATCAATATGGATAATCATCCACAGATTTTCAAAATCTGATAAATTCTCATATTTTATAACACTTCCCCTTGAATGATCATAAGAATATGCCTTATTAAAACCTTACTATGAAAAACTCTATGGGAAAAAACCTAGTAAAAGAAAAAAAATACAATATTCTTTTGGATTACTACAACTGCCTCGTTAAAAACCTTGTCAATAAAACTCAATGGGACAAAACCTGGACGAAGGAAAAAAGAATGCAGTATATCCAAATTATCATTCTCCCCCTTATGTAAACATGATTATAATTTATTCAACAATTCAAATGGTAGATCTCTCAATATTCGCATTCCAAAGTCATACCTTAACTCTTTCAATGTGGTCGAAAGTAACGCCTTAGTGAATAGATCTACTAGATTATTGCATGACCGAATATGTTGAACATCGATCTCACCTTTCTTTTAGAGCTCATGAGTATAAAGGAATTTAAGGGGATATGCTTAGTTCTATCACTTTTTATGAATCCTCATTTAATTTGTGCAATACAAGTAGTATTATCTTCAAGTAACTTGGTTGTATTGCCTCTGATGGAAGGTAGTTCACATGTTTCTTGAATATGTTGGATCGTTGACCTCAGCCACATATATTCACAACTTGCTTCATGAGTTGCTAGTATTTCTGAATGATTCAATGATGTGACCAGCTATTGTTTGTTTGATAAATTTCTATGAGATAGCAGTACCATTGTAATTAAACACATACCCTGTTTGTGACCTACCTTTAGGTGAATCTAAAAGATATCTTGTATCTGCATATCCAAGCAATTGTTGCTTCGATTCCCTTGAGTAAAATAGACTCATACCAGTAGTTCCGCGAAGATAATGCAACATATGTTTGATGTCTTTCTAATGTCTTTGAGTTTGAGCGAAACTGTATCTTGCTAATAAATTGACAAAAAAAATAATGTTTGGACGTATACAATTGGCAAGATACGTAAGTGCACCAATAGCACTAAGATATGGTACTTCATGACCGAGTAATTCTTCATCCTTTTTCACAATGACAAAATGGGTCTTTCTTCACATCAAGTGATCAGACAATCATTGGAAAACTTAAAGGACGCATTTTATCTATATAAAAATGCTTCAAAACTTTCTTAATATATGTTGATTGATGTACTAAAACTCCATTTGGAAAATGCTCGATTTACAGGTCGAGACAAAATTTTGTTTTTCCAAGATCTTTCATCTCAAATTTTCTTTTTCAAGTAATTTGTTGTTCTTGTGAGCTCTTCAGGAGTTCCAACAAGATTTAAGTCATCAACATACATTGCAATAATTGCAAATCCGATTTCTAATTTCTTAATGAAGGTCACTTGGAAATTGAAAATAATATTATTTTGATCCCATTTTTCTCCCGTGTATACATAACTTATTGAGATTTCACAATTTTTAGGTACCTATGCCACTTCTGGGGCTTCTCGTTCAATATGTGCCTCTTTAGGGTCTTCTTATTCAATATGTGCCTCTTCAGGGGCTTTCTATTCAATATGCGCCTTTTCAGGGGCTTCTTGTTCAATATGTACCTTTTCAGGGGCTTTCTACATTATTTATGCCTCTTCTAGGGCTATAGATTTATTAATTTTAAACTGATCAGTTATTTTTTATGACCTCTTTTATAGTGCAAATTTTTTATTGGGTTCTCATCTTCTGGGGAGTTACATCTTTTGAACCAATAGATCTACTACGCTTCAAGCGTATCTTAGATTCATTTGTTATTTGTCCTACAAGGACATAAATCCATGCTAGAATATTTGCAGTCAGGATATATAACTTTGTTACTTTCTTTGTTTCAATGAATGCATCCGGTAATTGATTTGCAAAATTTTGCAAATAAATAATCTTTTAAACTTTCAGTTCGCATTGATTGGTACAAAGATCAAGATAAGTCAAAGTCAATGCATTCCAAATAATTTCACGTCGTTCTTCTGAAACTGGCTCTTCTCCCCCTAACGGTGAGATAATTGTCTCATTAAAATGATAATTTGCACAACAAGTCATTCTACCTTTTAAGTGTATAGGTAGACTAGTCACTCAATAAAAACTTTTGGTTTTATAATATACATCCATATAATCTTTTACCCCGGGAGACCAAGTTGGTCTTACAAGATTATTCTGGATCTAGTATCGTATAAAGTGTCATTCACATGAAATCAAATACTACTAGTGACATGGTATAAGCTCTTCTAGAGCCTTTAATTAGGTTTTTATCATTTGATATAGTATTAACATTGTTTGTCATCAATGTTGTGCAATTAATGAGACAAGAGTTTCATCAGAGTAACAAGTCATAAAACATTGTCATAAAGACCTCGTCTTTATAGAGTTGAAGAAATATTATCATGAAGAAATAGTTAAATCAATGGAAAAAAAACTAGTCATCGAAAATAACATAATAAATTGTGTAAAAGCAATGAGAGTATGTATAACACAATAAAACAAACATGAAAATATAATTTAAAGTTATATATTTCTTAAATATCTCACACATTTGATTTTGTAAGTGTGGAGCAATTTATACATGAAATAACTAGAAGTATTTCAATAATCAAACTAATTGTAATGGTAGATCAATAATTTTATTCAAAATATTATTATGATCTAAATCAACGTGCAAAAATTAATTAATAAATCAAAATTTCAAAGATAACATATCATGATTTAAAGCATCTTGTTGTCTCAAAACTTTAATTGAAATACTACAAATTTATCTAACATGTATGTAAATATATAACATAATATATTGAAAATAATAGTTGAACCTATTGTAACTTCAAAATTATTTTGGATAATGAAATTATTGCATTAATAAAAATACCATATGTAGCAACATGCAATCATATATGTAAATTTTTCTATTAATGACAGTATAACTTCTAATAATAGAAATTTATAAAAACTATAAAACACTTACCTATTCGTATAACTTGATATACAAAAATATTAATCTTTTGATAGTATGTAAATATTATATATATATTTGTTATCATAACTTCAGGCTATAATATATTTCATTATAACCTTTGGTTGTATAAATTTCATAAAGTTGTACAAAATTATTAGTTAACAATTTTGTTCTCTATAACTTCTAGCTATAAGAAAGTACATATTAACAACTTTGACATAACCTTTTATTAGCACAAAGAATATTAATTTTTTTATTTTCATAACTATGGGCTATGAATAATAATATTTATATAACTTCTAGTTATATAACAAAATTTAAAAATTATGTATCTTCTAGGTACATAGTTGTTCATTAAAAATTTTGTTTTGTATAACTTCTGGTTATACAAGAGAATTATAAACTATATGCATAGCTTATGACTATGAAACAATTGTTAATAAAAATTGTTTTCCATAATTCCCGTTGTGAAAAATAATTGAGTACGAAATAAAATAAAAAAAAACCAATATTTTTCATAACTTTGAGTTATGATTATTTTGTCAAAATAGGAAAATATTCAAATTTGCATATAGCTTCGGACTATGACATATTTATGTATAACTTCTAGTTACACAATATAACTAAAAGAAATTAAAATTTAATATATTTCATAACTTCATGTTATGATTATTTTGTCAAATAATAAAATATTTAAATTTGTACATAATTTCAGGTTATGAACTGTTTTTTATATAAATTTGTGCATAACTTTAGGCTATGAACTATTCATTGTGTAGATTTGTGCATAACTTCAAGTTATAAACTTTCATTATATAGATTTATACATAGTTTTAGGCTATGCACATTTATTTATTTATTTGATAGCTTCGCTATATAATATTATTTGGTATAACATTCAGTTATACCGTATAATTAAAAATAAATAATTAAGATCATATACATAACTTCTGGTCATGTATCTATAATTCTGTAATTTTCCTCATAACTTCTGATTATAGGAATTGCATATATTTTTCATAACTTCTAGTTATGAATTTACCTCGTAACTTCTGGTTATAGGGATTATACATATTTATGTATTTAAATAAAATAAATGAAAATAAAGATCAAAGTGTAATAAAATAGAAAATCATGATATAAGTTTATCACATACTTTGAGAGAAAGAAGAGAGAAGATTTTTCTATTTTTCTAAATGGAATAACATCTTTCTATTTCTTTAAAGGGAATAACATTTTTCTATTTCTCTAAAACGAATAACATATTTTTATTTCTCTAAATAGAGAAAAATCTTTCTATTTCTTTTGTAGAGACTACTCGTGCTGATAATGTGTTGTAAAATTATAAAATGAAATGAGAAGAAAACAAAAAACAGAAAGTAAAATGTAGAAAGATAATATAATTGATTTTCATTGGAGGTATCCCTTTTACGGGGAGTCATAAAAAGATATACCTCAGTATGGATGATCATCCGCAAGTTCCCGATAAATTCTCATATTTTATAACATAAATATATATTTTTTATAATTAAACAAAAAGTAAAAACAAACTCCTTTTTTGAAAAAATATTTATATTATTAAATAAAGTTTATGAAAAAATTTAATTTTTGCTAAAGACTGATTTTTTGAGGATTTTGAAAAGTGAGGGGCGTTTCTGTGTGATCCACTCAGGTCAGTGTTTCTCTCTCTCTCTCCGATCCATCTTTTCTTCAACTTCTTTCTCCCAATCGATGACTTCTCGCCTGACGACTCTGTATTAGGGTTTTGATTTCTCAAAGGAAATACTATCATAATAACGAAGACTGTGGTTTTATTGGCGGTTTGTAATTATTGTTGCTTTTGGAGAATGTGTTCGGGTTTGATTCTGAAGAATTCTGATTTTGTGGATTTGGGGAATGTTTTGATTGTTAAGCAGTCCGGAAATATTTGATTGGGTTTTTTCAGGATGCTAGATCGGAATTGAGGAAGTTTTTAGGTAATTTCTATGATTTATTGAGTAGAACTTGGAAGTGAATTGAATCATGGTCATGGTTGTATGGATTTGGGCAAAAAATTATTTGAGGAAAGAGATGGAATAATTGTTGTGGAATCGGTTGGGTGTCTTCCGCTTCATTGCTGATTCTCGTTGGCAAAATCTTTGTTGATTAGTGAGTTTTGATGTATTCAAGTTTTTTTACACTATTTATACTGATATTGGAGTCGTCTAAATTGCTGCTTAACCCTAGAGGAAAAGGTTAAAGGGGCTCACCTGCAGCCTCCTCAGGAGTTCCATAAATGGGGAATAATCAGATAGAAACGGAAGTTTCGATATCACATTAAAATACCATTTGCACTGAAAGCTTAAACGGTGAATGCAAGCTGGTTAAAAGTTAATGGGTTAATCTCAAGTGGTTGACAAGGTTTTAATTTTTTTTACTTTGTGTTTGTGCTGGTATTTCAATGGTTTTGTTTATTATTTGTGGAGGTTTGTGTAATCCGACCTTGCATGAAAACAACCATCCAAGCCAATTACTTAGTTCGGGTGAGCTTTCACATATTTGTAACTTAAACATTTGAAAGATGGATTCAAATTTTTGTTTTCCCCTTGTTACTGAAGTTTTCAGCATCTATCTAAACAAGGCAATCATCTTAGGTTACATTGAGTGCAAATCTTAGTTAGTCCATTTTTCCTCCTCATTCTTCTTAGCAACTAGACGGTTTGCAAAGTTATGATGGTGCCATACCGCAATAAATAAAAGATGAATCACATGGATGGAGAGCAGAAGCAGCACAATATTTGGAAAAAAAAATGGATTTAATAGTTCACACTCTTATATTTACTTAAAAATGGCTTGTTTTTTGTCCACAGTTTGATCGTGTTTGATTTAATGGGCACTCAAATTATGTGCTGAATGAGCAAATTTAGGATCTCATAAATTTGATTGTGTTTCACTGTGCTGAGCCCAAAAATATTTGGATAAGGCATTTCTGGATCCAAATTGTCAATTTCTAGCAATAGTCCTAGGAACAAAAACACGATAACATTTTATTTTGCGCTATTTGATGCCATGAATTGATTAATTTTGGTTCTTTCTTCTCCGTTCCACTTACTGCCCCATTTTTGTAATTTGTTATCTTCATTATGCTGAAAATTTCTTGGACTCACCTACCATGGGTCTTCCATTCTGAATTCTGCATGGGGCAGGAAAAACTGACTTCTTGTACTGCTGTTCTCCTCTGCTGATCTTGAATGGAGGACACTGATATATCCTCTTTTTTTCTTTTTGTTTTAAACTTTGTTTTGTGATCTAAAGAAAACTGCACTAAATCTACTAAAATTTTGCAAAAAGAGTTCTCTGCAGTTGAGAAACAGGCTCTGTTGTCTGAATTATGTTTGTGCTGGTTTTCTAGGAACAAGAAGTTGCAGCTGACAGGGTGCTCCATTGATATATAGATGTGTTGTTTATTTATGAACAAGTTGTTTATTCTGCTCTATATTCTTGGTCTCATCTTCAGTGGCCTTCCTTCCAGTCATGGAGACATGTTAGTATACTCGATCTTTGTGCATCTGATTTGCTTTGATATCAGCACTCTATTGTAGTATCTTTTTAGTGTCTTTTCTTTTGCTTGAACTGAGAAATGCATTTTTCCGTACACTTTTGCAGGATTGATAGCAAAGTTTTGAATGTTGGCAAGGAGCTATGGAAGGAAACTCTACAACTACAAATGGGTTCTTGCCTTTATCAATTGCAAGGGCTCAAATCATATACGTGGTATGAAGTGAAGATATCATATCCAGCTTCTGTACGTATGTTACACCTCTTATTGTTGCTTTATCAGCTTCCTCTTTGTGAAAGCTGACCTCATTTTATTGAATAACAGATACCTGCCAGCTTTTCTATACAACTGAAGAGAGGCAATTCAGATTTGGGGCTGAACCAGAAGAGGAGATTACTTAATACTGAAAAGTTAATTTTCAAAACTGATAATCTTGACTTGTTAAGCATTCAGGTTAGACTATGATAACAAGCTTTTGAATGTTTTCAGTTTTCACCATTTTAAGAAGCTGAATTTAGAATTCTGCTCAGGATGGAATGTATGTTCTGGTCACTGTGGAGCCTGTTGGAGTGGTGGCAATACCACACACAAGGGAGAGGGAACTGGTCATTTTCAACATAGGTAATTCAGGAACTCTTCATACAATGTATGATACCTATCAGTTATTAGCATCACAGATTTACTGCTGTAAAGCAATGCCAAACTTATATTCCAACTCTTAGAATAATGCTTTCTACAATCAGGTCTAAATCATTGGCTGGCTTGTGAGTTTAAGGTTGTTAATGTTGGAAATGACTAACTAGGCTTTATAGATGAAGTATGTTAGAATAAGGTTAATTTTTTCAAGTCCAGAAGTTGCTGGATTCAGGATAAGAGTTAGAGCTAGGGTTTTAGGGCTTTAAAGATTTGGGAAGCAGGACTGTTAGTTATGTTTTAACATAAAACGTGCAAATCATTGCCCCTCAGATAGTGGGATCTGTAATGAAGTCAGTTCATTTAGATATCTGGCAGAAGGTTGACACTTCTCTTAAGTTTCTTTGCAAACCTTCAGTTTGGGTGAATGGAGTCTTGAACAAGTCTTGAGTTGCTATAATACAATTTGTTGCCATTTCTACCTGCTTTTGAAATTGCTTCATGTAAAGTCCATAACTTAGACATGATTACAATTGAAATGTAACAATACAATTGGTTCTTAGAAGTTATCACTTCTGAAAAGCATGTGATATTTGGAGAAATTACTGAAAAGATATCATTGAAGTACCTTAACAGTAAATTCCTGCTAAACTTAACTAGGAATGAACCATGATTTTCTGTCCAAATGTGTTTGGAAAATGTCTGTCATAAACTGACTGGTGCAGTGCATTTAGATGTGAAAAATGCCAAGCTACCAAATGACCCAAAAGCTTAAGTTATTAGGTAGTAGACAAACAATGTATATCAAGCCTTGAAGTTAACAAAAGTTTCCAAAGTGAACTGGAAAAACATGCAAAAATTTTCCAAGCTTTAAAATAGAAGTCTATAAATTGAAACTTGAAGAAACTGTCGCAAGAAAGATATTCTAGGGACCATTTTCGTTCAAAACAAATCAAGCCTTAACAAAAGTTTGCTAGTGTTTTGACTGCATGTTTAAGGAACTTCACAACATATTAGTGGATGCTTGTTGATGTAATCATCTAGTAAATGTGAATGCTTTGGAATAATCTGTGAATTTATTTCTATGTACATATTTGGAATAAAGAACTTGGATGTTGGATCTCTGTTGGATCTCTAAAAAATTTTGTAATGATATATACGCACTCTTGACACAACAGAGTATAATGAAACCACTAATTTTTTCATGGTACAACACAATCAACCCCAAGCGCTTATAGCATATGCCTACTGTTTGAGAAGATGGTACTTTCTCTATTCAACGTGTTCTCCATAGATACTCTAAGTACCAAGAGAAAACCAATCACCAGCAAGACAGACGAGAGTTGAGACGTTGCTCATGTGATTGCATCTATTGGTGCTCTTTTTTTTTTGTCCTCATCTTGCTGCAAGTACCCCTGATTCCTTTGGCATCCCCTTCTCTTTCTTTTGCCTTGTTTAAATTTTTTACTTTGCCATGTATGACACTAATTATATATTCCATTTCCATTATCACACATTGTTGGCATGGGAGTTCTGATATGTTTTGTTTTCTTGACAGTTTGTGATGAGTTACTGCTAGGCATACCACACAAAGCTTGGTGGGTTGGATTCATTATATTGCTTTGTTTGGGATTGGCATTAATCATTCCACACTTTCTTCCACCATATCTGCTTCAGAAGAATCACGGTCTACAGTCGGCTGATCAGGTGCTTTTGAAGGATTCTTGAGCTTGATCCTGAATTACTAGTAAAGATTGTCTCCTTTATCCTACTAGTGATACCGATACCGAAATTGTTGCTAATCACACAATGCTGCAGCAGCTTACACCAATCTCATCATCTTCTCGTTTCTGGCCGCTCTAATTGATCTCCTAACCTGATCTTCACTTATTCAAGTTTTACGGACTAACCCCATTGTTAGATTAGGCAATCTGGGGCAAATTTTTTAGGATTGCTCCAATGGCTTCTGAAACTAGTTGAATAGATAATTCCATGTAATTTTGTAGGATTAGAGTGCAATTTGGAGCACACTGTTTTGTGGTTTCTCAGATTAAAATCTGCTTGTTTTGTAAGATAGTCTAATAGTTATATAAGCCCATAACTATTTCCTTCAACCCATTCACATATTAAGAGAAGTTAAGAGATGATGCGTATTTCATATTTATACATAAGAAAAAAAAAAAAGGATCATATTGCAGACAATTGCCCTTATCTTTTAGCTTCAAATGTGAAGCAAAGTCATAAAGTGTAATAAATAGTAATTTTGGTATTGTACACAGAAGAGGGGTTTTATTTGATGGCTGCTCATTTTACCCTTTATTTATTTTTTTAAATGAGAAAAAAAAAAGGGTATGTGAGATTAATAATATTCTCATGCCTTTTTTTATTATTAAAAATAGTAAAATAAATAAAAAGAAGAAGATGAGGATATTGTGGTAATTTCATGTCTTTTCTATTTAAAATAACAAAATAAAATTTTTTATTGAAAAAGGAAAAGCAGAGTTTTTGATTTCTCGTGACCATTCGACCCATAACCAACTTCAAGTTTTAAGCCCCGTCAAGGTTTCGCGATATTTATGATGTATCTTGTGAAATATTATCTATAGATACCTTTGCATAAGTTTTATATAATATAGAATTTCGAATATAATCATGGATGATAAAAATCGATATTCTCATCATTAAACCCCACTAACGGCCGTGAACCCCATTGACAGCCGTCAATGCCCATGCGAGGGTAGGTGCATTGCACGTGGCACAGCCTCATCAACGAAAGCCCGTGCAAAGCCTGCCAAAGGCCAGCACCCGCCACGCCACCACCTAGACATCCTACCCAGCACGCATCACGAGAGGATGACGCCTCCCATGCCGCCACGTGTGCCCCCACTCCTCCTTTATAACCCCACCTCACACCTCTCTCTCTCATCACTGCTCATCACACCCTCTATTCAGAGCCTCTCCCTCGTTCACAGCCGTCCATCATGTCTGATCAATCCAAGCCGGTGACCCCGAAGCCCTACGACTCGGCTCCATCCTCACGCCAGGCCGTCAAGTTCTTGACGGCGGCCACCATCGGCACCATCCTCCTGGTCCTGTCCGGATTAACCTTAACCGGAACGGTGATAGCTCTGATCATCGCCACCCCAGCTCTGGTCGTGTTCAGCCCCATCCTAGTCCCGGCGGGGATAGTCATATTCCTGGCTACAACCGGGTTCTTGTTCTCTGGCTGCTGCGGTGTGACAGCGCTGATGGCATTGTCGTGGTTATACGAGTACGTAGCCGGAAAACACCCGCCGGGGGCGGATCAGCTGGACTACGCTAGGATGAGGATAGCGAATAAGGCTAGGGATATGAAGGAGAGAGCCAAGGAGTACGGACAGTACGTCCATCACAAGGCTCAGGAGGCAACTCAAGGATCTTAGAATGAATGTTTCTATGATTCGTAGGATTTCAATTTTTGTTTGTGTTATGTGATCCGGGGAGGTGGGGGTGGGGGTGGCGGTGGCGGCGGCGGCGGCGGTGTATCGTACGCATGCATGCATGCTTGGAAGCATGAACGTGAATTGTGCGTGTGATTTGGGTTTTTGAAAGGTGTTTGTAGGGAACCTAGCATTCTGTAGTTAATAAAAATGTGTTCAGTTGAGGCTTTGGATTCGAAATTTAATAAATAAATAAATAATTATAATTTTTTATTAATGAATAAGAGGATAGTCATAAGTAGATATTAAAATTAAATTCGTTCGGAATATTTATCATTTTAAATTTATTTGATAAATTAACAGGTGGATGCTTGGTAAATTAAGACAATAAATTTTGTACAAAAAAATTAATTTTATATGCGTGCTTGATACTACTAATTTTTTAATTAGTTTCTTAAATGTTGCTAATTTTTTAAAATTATAAATTTAATTTTCTTAAAACTATATAAAAGGAGAAGGGTTATTTTAAAATGAAAGTAACGGAATTGAAGTGATTAAAGCGCACTTTCCCTTCCCCTTTTAAATTTTATTTTTGATAATTTGTTATGAAATCTAGTATAATAAAGAATGTTTTAAGTTAGTAGATAATAGTTATAAGAATTAAATTTGGTTTGTAAATTCATATTTTGGAATATTATTTCTAATAGGCTACATGTATATAAATTCATAAAAATAAATAGTAAATAGTTAGAGTAATTGGATGTTATATTTGTAATGAATAAGAGGATGAGTTGGGTGGGCATTTCGGTGGATTTGGAATTCTTAAACCACCCCAACTACATAATCTTTATAAATAGGAGCATTGCATATATTATTTTACTTGTTATTGTTGTAATTTTCAAAATTATAAATTTGTGAGTAAGATTGAAAGGGAAACGCATATTGAGTAATTCATTGACGAATTATTCAATATGTGCTTCTCTTCCATTCTTTCTCGCAGAGTCTATCGATCAAAATTCATTTGAATTGGTGAGTAAGATTGAGATTTTTTTCATTCTTTTTTTATTTTCTTTTGCATATTTTTATTTGTTTTGTAAATTATGTTTAGATTTTTAGTTTTTCTTTAATTTGGAAAATTTGCATATTTCCAATTTATTTCTAATTCTTTGTTGAAGCTTTAATTCCATTGATACATCAACCATGAGGTTCTTTGTTTTTTATTTTTTTTTAGCTTTTTAGATTCAAGTTCTCCCTAATCTTGAAATCACGACCCTTTTTTTTATTCTTTTGTATTTTTCAAGAAAAGAGTAAAAGATTAATTGACAAAATCCTAAAAATTAAGGCAAAAAAAATAATTTATTTATAATGAATAAGAGGATGAGTTAGGTGGGTATTTTAGTGGATTTGGAATTCTTAAACCATCCCAACTACATAATCTTTATAAATAGGAGCATTGCATACTTATTTTATTTGTTATTGTTGTAATTTTCAGAATTATAAATTTGTGAGTAAGATTGAAAGGGAAGCGCATATTGAGTATTTTATTGATAAATTATTTAATATATTTTTCTCTTCTTGAATATTTTATTGATGAATTATTCAATATATGTTTCTCTTCTGTTTTTTCTTGCAAAGTCTATCGATCAGAATTCATTTGAATTGGTGAGTAAGATTGAGATTTTTTCATTCTTTTTTTATTTTCCTTTGCATATTTTTATTTGTTTTGCAAATTAAGTATAGATTTTTTGTTTTTCTTGAATCTGGAAAATTTGCATATTTCCAATTTATTTCTAATTCTTCGTTGAAAGCTTTAATTCTATTGATACATCAACCACGAGGTTTTTTGTTTTTTTTTTTTTTTTTTTTTTTAAGCTTTTTAGATTCAAGTTCTCCCTAGTCTTGAAATCACGACTTTTTTTTTTCTTTTGTATTTTTAAAGAAGAGAGTAAAAGATTAATTGACAAGATTCCATGGGTAAGTCGAATACCATAATTTGAATATCTTTTTACTTTTTTCAAAATTTTGTATGATTTATAAGATAAATAATTGAAGATTTTTTATATAATCTACTACTATTTGTTTGTATGAAATTTTCTTGAAAATTACTTCAGAATATAGTCTTTAAATTATAGGATTTCTAATTCTTTTTTTTTTTCAAGATTTATTATTTTTCAACAATATTCTACTTCTTTTTTTTTTTTTAGTAATTAACACTACATAATAGAAAAATGGGGTTGGATTAAATATTATATTTTCTGATATTTTAATTCGGATAAATTTTTTATAATTTTGTTAAAAAAAATATATTTTGGCTTGAGCCTTGAAAAGCAAACATAATCTTCTTAAAAAATGACTATAAAATAGAAATTTTGCATTGAATATAATATTAATTATCACTTGTGAATGAAATGAGTTGGTGGGTGTTTTGTTGGATTTGGCAAGTGGCATTCAACAGGATTCCAGGGCAAGCGGTAAGTCGAATAAGAGAATTTGGACCTCTTTTTATTTTTTCAATTTTGTTGTATGGGTTTGGGTTATAAGACTAACTTAGAAAGTCTTGTTTGCTAATTATTTTTTAAAATAGTCATAAAAAATAATTTAAGAATAATTTTTTAAAACTGTTTTATCATGTTTTGTAAAATAAAAATTATTTAAATTAATATTTTTAATATTTTTAAATATAATTTTTATATTTATAATTTTATTTTTAATTATTATATATATATTTTTATATAATTATTTTTATAATAACTTATAAAAAAATAAATAAAAATAATTAAAAGACAGTCTATCAAACAAACCCTTAATAATTATTTCTCGTTATCATTGGTATGAGATTTATTTATTTTTTGATGAAAAATAAATTTGAAGTTTTTATTTGAGCCTTTTAAAAAAAAAATAATAAATAATTTATCTTTTATGATAAATATGAAAAAAATTAATATAAACATTTGTATCCCTCAAAGTCTTTTATTTAATTTTTAAAAAAGGCTTTTTATTTCTTAAAAACCAATCCAAACAGTCCTTAATTACTTCTCGGTCTACCGTAGATCCCCACCTCCAGGCGATCCACTCATATCAACGGTAAAAATATTGCGACTGTCACCGATAAAAGTATTGCCGTTAGTGACTCTATCACTAACTCCCATCAAGATTCTCAAGACGCTCCCGAAGTTGAAAGAAATAATAAAATAAGAAAGAAAAAAATATTTGAAAATATGGTCAAATGTAATTGGGCCACGTGTCATACCGTACAACTTATGACCGTTGCAATGGTGTTATTCAAACAACAATCTACGGCCATTCCCTCCCCGTCTCTCCTCTTCTTCTTCTCCATCAACCTCTCTCTAGATTTTCTCTCTCTACTTCCTCTCTCTAGGTTCTTTCCGACTCATGGCGATCGCCGCAGAGACTCAACCTCAGGAGAAGGTAACTGAAGAAAACCACGCTTACCTTTCTCTCTCTAGGTTCTTGAATTTGGTTAGGATTTTTAATTTTTTTTTAAATTTATTTTTGGTTTGTTTTGTGGGATTTTGTAATCTAGGGTTTGAAATTCTTAGTGTTGTGCTTATGTTGTTTTGGGTTTTCAGTAGTTAATCTCGGATTCAGAAATTTATTTGATTTTCTTGCCTTTTCTGGTCTGGGAAACCAAACGGCGGGTTTCATTTTGGAATGTAAAAATTGTGGTTTCACGGCTCGTTTGTAGTGCAGATCAGTGCATCATGGAAACGCATCGACGAGTTTTCGAGTGTGGGTTTGTTTGACTGGAAATTTTGGGCTTTTAGTGTGGCGTTTTGATTTGAAAGTTTGGATTTTTGGAATATAGGTTTAGGGATCTTCTGTGGATAATGTCTTATCCTAGGGCTGGTTGCTGAGAGAAATATGGGTAAAGAGAGAAAGAAAGTTTTGGATCTTTTGGTTCATATTGTTTTGGTTTCCAGAATGAAAGTTTCACTGAAGCAAAGGGTTCGGGTTGGTGATTCCAGGCTTTTTGTCTTCTTGGCTGCTCAAATGGGAAAATTTTTAACATATCGATTTCTCTCTCTTTGCTCTTTGTCCTTTACCTCAGCAACCAAACAGAGCTTCAGGGAAGCAAGTTTAAGAGTTGGTTTTCCAAATTTTGGTTTTTTGGGGTCTGAAATTGCCTCTATACAGGCAAAGCTGGGCTGCTACAATATATGGAATACTTTTTCGATTCTTTGTCTGGCTGGTAATAATGTTGTAAATGTAGTTAGGCTTCTAATTGTGATTTCATTTGTATAGGCTTCTTCAGATGTTCCAGCAGTGGAGAAAAAAAGGTGGACCCTAAATGACTTTGACATTGGAAAACCCCTGGGCCGAGGAAAGTTCGGTCATGTCTATTTGGCGAGGGAAAAGAGAGTGAGTAATCTCGATTCAATTGCATGTTCTAGGGTTTGTTGGGTTTGTTCCTTTTTGGGTGCTTGTTGGTTTTGGCTACTTTTCTATTTCCACTTTTAAGTGTTTTTTCCTGTTTCCCTTTGTTCTTTTCAAAGAGAAGAAAAGAGTAGAAAAATATAATTTTGAATTTTTGTGTTAGTCTATTTTCAAAAACTGAAAAGCCTGATTCAAATAGTGAAAAGCAGAAGACTGAAACAGTTGTTGAAACACATTTTCTCCAAGACCAACAGAGAGTTTGCAGTTTTCTATCTTCTATCAGTGGGATTTTTCTGTTTCATTCTATCATGTTGGCCTATAAGTACTTGTTTTCATTCTGCTCTATTCTCCATTTATTTTCCATGGAGAGAAGAAAAGAAAATTTCAACTACATCTCACAGCTATTTGGAGTGGGAATTGTGCGGACTCCAAATTTTTGTTACTAATTTGATGTGGGAGATCAATCAATGTACTCGATCTAATGCACTGTTTCTGAAACAGAGCAATCATATTGTGGCCCTAAAAGTGCTCTTCAAGAGCCAACTGCAACAGTCTCAGGTTGAGCATCAGCTTCGCCGGGAAGTTGAAATACAAAGTCATCTTCGACACCCCAATATCTTGCGCCTTTATGGGTACTTTTATGATCAGGTAAAAAGCTCTTCGAATTTTACAGCACTTAGAAAACATCTCAAGAGGAAATATACTGACAATTGACCAAACATTATTTTTCCTTTAATGTATGATATTTTGCAGAAACGAGTGTATTTGATATTAGAATACGCGGCCAAAGGTGAACTCTACAAGGAACTACAGAAGTGTAAATACTTCAGTGAAAGGCGTGCTGCTACTGTGAGTCTTTTTTGGCCCTCATCTACTAAGAACTTCATTTTGGGCTTTTTTTCAATGTAGAATTTGGAGAAGGGAAAGCTTCTAAGTTCCGATTCTCCTTTTCCTGCAAGGCCAAACAGTATCCCAAAATATACATAAAGCACATGCCCCCATGTCTGGGGCGCTCTGTATATGTAATGGTTAACGATACAATGTTCCTTCTTAATTATTTATCAATAGAAAACTAACTACAAGTAATGGTGTGTTTACGGTGGATTGAATAGTACGTTGCTTCATTAGCTCGGGCTCTCATATATTGCCATGGGAAGCATGTAATACACAGAGACATCAAACCTGAGAACCTGTTAGTTGGGGCACAGGTGACTTTTTGAGCCCCTGCTTGTTTTTTTTGTTGATCATGAGACATATCATGTGCCTTCTAATATTGTTTGGGTTCCCTTTCTCAGGGTGAACTTAAGATTGCAGATTTTGGATGGTCAGTGCACACATTTAACCGCAGAAGGACCATGTGTGGCACACTGGACTACCTTCCACCTGAGATGGGTATGTATATAAGCTTCTTTATGTTCTTTCCCGACTCGGTTCTACAGTGAATTTGGTTCTATCTGTGGAGCAGTTCCCAGTCGAAGATAGATTTTTCAGGCTCAGAACTCAGTTCTTTGTGTCAAAGAACAAATTTCTATAGTTGTTCAGAGTTCTTTTGAAAACCCCCCCCAAATTTCATCTTTCTTGTGTTTTTAAGATGAACAACTGACTTTTCTTCAACAGTGGAGAGTGTGGAGCATGATGCTAGTGTGGACATATGGAGCCTTGGTGTCCTTTGCTATGAGTTTCTTTATGGGGTTCCTCCTTTTGAGGCTAAGGAACACTCAGACACCTATAGAAGGTAAGATTCGGATATTATAAAAAACCATGGCATTTATGTCCTTGAGATGCCTTTCTTATAATTATACCTTTCACTGTAAGAGAAAAGTAAGGAAAATGCATCAAGTGTGTCTCAATGCCAAAGGTGTTGGGATGCGACAATATTGTTCATTGAACACCAGTTAATTTTCAGATGAGATGATCAAAACCTGATCCAAGAAAAGACATTTATATTTATGATTTTGAAACTGTTATTTTTCCAGGATCGTGCAAGTTGATTTAAAGTTCCCCCCAAAACCAATAGTCTCTTCTGCAGCGAAGGACCTCATCAGTCAGGTTCTGCTCTCGTTACATTTTCAGAAAAGGATTTCATTATCTACACCACTTGAACAGCTTCAAGTTTCAGTTATTTACAAATGCTCATTTTTTTCTCCATTTTTTTCTTTTAATAATAGATGCTGGTGAAGGATTCTTCACAGCGGCTCCCACTACACAAGCTCCTTGAGCATCCCTGGATCGTTCAGAATGCAGATCCCTCTGGTGTCTATAGGGCTTGATTCAAATTGTATGTTGGTCATTTTTCAACAGGCCTCTGATTGTAGCGATTCAACAAGTTCTTCTGGTTGAGTTTTTGGGTGAATTGTGATGGAAAAAAATTTGAATCTTTACGAAAAATGGTGGTATCTTCACTCGTATCATTTCAGTTTCTCACTTCTGTTCAAGTTCATCGCGTTTTGTACCTGCAAGAAGCTCTTCTGTATAAATAAAACCATATTCTTTTGTACCTCAAGTTCATTTGATTTCAAAGGTATCTTGAATTTATCATACAGTGTTCTTTCTTGCTCTCAAATAAGATAGGGATTAACTTTCAGGTAAATTACAAAAATCACTTTTGTACAGTGTTCATTTGATTGTTCTTTCTTGCTTAATTTTTTTAAAGCAATATCATTCCCTAAACCCAATGTCAAATAGATTTTTTCATTAAGATTTTTCATCAAAATTTGATAGAAAAACTCATGAAAATCATACACATACACACATTTGTAGAAACTTTTATATAACACTGCTTTTATCACCAATATGTTTTTGAGCTCAAAAGAATATATGTCAGTGTCACACATTGCTTCTAAGCAAGTAATATCATAAACTAAAATGGGTAGATCACCTCTGAACCCCTCAACATTTAGGATGCAACGAAATGAAAGTAAAGGTGACTGCTATACTCCCTTGTATGCCATGCTGTTATGCTTTTTGGTCAACTGGCTTGTGGTCATCTTTAGAGTTATCCTCCCATCCAGCAACACAGTGGCAGGTTCTTCCTCTTTTTTTACTTCAGCAACATCTTTGGGGTACGGGAAGCTCGGCTGGTTTGTAGACGATAGGACCCTTGCCCACATCCTGTCGGTTATCACAACCTTGTTCTGCCTCTCAGTGATGCGCTGCACATCAGTCAAATACAAAAGTGTTGTAACTTCAACTGTTCCGTGTCAAAACCTAAGAGCAAAATCATTCATTCAAGAGAGAGGACACCATGAATTCTTTTTGGTTGTGCTTGTGAGGCCACTAATTAAATATATAGAAATTCAACTCAAGTTCATATGTTTTGTCAACAAATTTAAGTGATTCATTGGAGAAAGTACAGGCATTCTGGGAAGTCAAAAGGAACGCATTCTTTTTAAGTTACATGCCATGCAATTTCCCAGGTATGTCAACCCATGATTGGGTGTGAAGCTTAGATACAAGTAGATTCTTATGAATAACCAAGAGGTTTGACATGATGCTTTTATTCAAATAATCACAAGGCAAACATGCAATTCTTCTAAATTAAACCTATGAAAATTGATATAGATGTAAAATATGAACAAGGAAGGCCTATATGCATCATTTAGTATTGAATAACATGAATTATGGAATTATCAAGTTTGGAGTCACTTGAAAATATGTTTGGGAAATGCATGTGACTAGTGAACAATTAATAGCATTATCTACTGCATAAAAATATAACTCATTTAGGTCAGTGAAGAACGTACATTGAAAGGAATGTATGCATGTCTTCCATTGACAAGCCCAACTGTGAAGCCAGTGTAACCTGCCATTGCTCCATGAACAGCACTTTGAGCAAGGAGTGTGCAGTACACATTGTCAGATGCATTGCTTGGAATAGCACGGATCATGTATGTAGGATCTGCAAGACAACTCAGGACAGCTTAGAATCTATTGTTACTAAGCCAAATCTAAAAGGAAAAATAAATAAACAAACACAAATCTGAAGTCGCTGACCTATATACTTCAGATTAATGGCAATCTTTTTCTGTCTTGCAAAATGATCCTGCAACACCAAAAGAAAAAAAGAAATTGTTGAAGGGGCTGTTTAGTAAAATTTAATACTTATTACTTAATAACTTAAATTATTCTTAAATTGCTGATTTAAAACTTATTATTTAATTTTTATTTTAAGTATTAAAGTTGTTTGTTAAAGTTATTTAAAATTTATTGTAAATCATTAAAATTGACATTTAACCTCATTAATTTTAACTTATATTTATATTTTCAATAATCTTAAGCAATAAATTTATTTGTTAAAATATCCATATTTAAAGTATTATAGATGCATAAAATAACTATAAAAATATTTACTATAAAAGTTATTTATAAATAACCACAATTTATTTGTTAAAGTTATTTAAAATTTATTCTAAATCATTAAAATTGGCATTTATCCTCATTAATTTTAACTAATATTTATATTTTCAATAATCTTAAGCAATAAATTTATTTGCTAAAATATCCATATTTAAAGTATTATAGATGCATAAAATAACTACAAAAATATTTACTATAAGAGATGAATTGTGTATGTAACGTCATGATTGTGAAATATACACTCACTAAATATGGGCAAATGAGACGAAAGAGATTTGAGATTAAGAATAAGTTTATTATTTTAACTTAATACTTAAAGTTATTTTTTACTTTATGTTGTGATATCGAGTTATTTTACCAAAAATGCTTAATCTACTTAATGAATTAAATTAAATTATTAACTTATATTAAGTCATTAAGTTGATTTACCAAACACTCTCCAAGTTACCTGGCAAAAATTTCTTTTTATGGACTTATAGCCTACAGGACCATTCATCAGGTATATCGCATCAATAGCAGAAGAGAAAATTGCTATGACATCAGGAAAAATGAACGAATAGCACAAAATACATTTCCTGCTAACAAAATCTCCTTATTGCAGTCAGGTGAAAACTGACAAAGTCAAGTCACCATATGGGCTGCTATTTTTTATTGCTTCTCCTATGTAAAAGGAATGGGACTGCTACATCAGTGAACATCCATAAGAGAAGCTTGATAAGGGGAAAAAAACACCAGAGAGATAACTGAGATATCGGTTTAATACAGCATTGACTACTCCAGGATATTTCATGGATCACTAAATTCTGAAAAATAACCATGAAAAATGCACTGAGTTTAAGTCCTGATGAACATATAAATGCACATGTATTGAAATGAATAATGTGTGTGCAATCAAGAACAAAAGTGTAATCACATAACCAAAACTTAACATGGTCATAAGATGTCAAATCTAGTGAAATTAGTATGGAGCATGAGAGATACCCTGATTCTATGAGACATCCAGAGTCCAACGTCTTGGAGCAGCTTGTTTCCTGAAGCATCTTGCCCCATGGCAAGTAAGCTCTGTGACAGAAGTTCCTGTCCTGCTCCTTCAGCTATCACAATGACCATGTGCCCATTTTCTTTGAGACATCTTTCTATATATTCAAAAAGTCCACCTTTCCCTTCAAGATAGAATGGTGACTCTGGAATCAAACAACAGTCTACATCTCGACTGGCAAGTGTAGCATACATCGCAATGAATCCTGCACATCAAATCCAAATACTTTGTAGGAAAAATTGGAAATCAAGATTACTTGGAAGAGGCTTGCACAACAAATCCAATAATTCAACGTTCCTTGCTTCACTTACACAGTCAAAAAATTTTAAGTAAATCTGAATATCAAATATAAATGTAAAAGTTACCACTGTAGCGTCCCATGAGCTTCACCATGCCAACACCATTCTCAATACTTATAGCTTCAACATGTGCCGCATTAATGGCACGTTGTGCTTCTTCAACAGCAGTATCAAAACCAAAGGATTTGTCAATAACCTGAATCAAGAGAAGGCAGTCTAAGGTGAAGACACATTAAAGGCTAATGCAAGGTTTATTGAAAAGAATGGAGAAAAGAACAAAATTAATTCAGAATTAATTCAGATGCAATAGGTGAGAAGTACTGGAATGTCATTATCAATTGTTTTGGGGATGCCAGCAACTGCAACTTTGAGACCACGGCGTCTAATTTCCTGCATGATCAGATTAGATCATTTGAGAATGGCTAGCACAAAGAACACTGATCAATTGCTAGCACCAAAGAACAATGATCAATTACATTGTTCTAGAATCAGATTTAGCAGTCAATTACACATACACACACCCACGCACACACGATGCATAAGCCCTTGTGGAGCAATGAAATGTGTGATTTAGTTGTGTACAAACATTTGAGTGCATATTTGACATCACAAATGACAGTATTCATCTGAGATTTGTCAAGAAATCCCTTGCACACCCTTAGGTTGTGATCTTTGGTTTTGATATAGGATAGGTTGATGAATCATGATAGTTTGGCTGAGGGAATCTGGTTGCAGACTTGCTCAGGGGGGCAGATTGTGTTCTTTCCAGGTTTTAAGGTGTTAAAGTTGGCCTAGGTTTGGGGTATTTCCTGGTTTTGGGAGTACCTGCTGGGGGCAGTCCAGCTTTCTAGGGGTGTAGGGAGTTTGGTTTTTGTTTGGGTTGTTGGTATTTGCTTTTCCTTTCTCTCTCTTTTGCCTTTTGGCCTTAATTGTATACTTTGTGTATAGTTTGATGTGCTATTTTCCAAGTGCTTTTAGGATTGGAATATCAAAGTAGCAGGTAAGGTTCAAGAACCTGATCCCATTGAGGATAAGAGAGAAAAGTGTTTTCTTTTAACTGTTCAGAACTTGTAGAAGATGGAATGCTATTTACAGATGGAAATGGTTAAGATTAGGTAGACATGATGCTGACCATAGGATAAGTGAACAATGCTACAAATACAAGCTCAGCACAGATTTATGATTAAATGATTTACAAAATGACCTCAAAAATCGCAGATGCTCCTTTCTGTGTTCCATCACCTCCAATTATATAAACCTGGAACATCAAAGGAAAATGAATCAGCATCATGCATGGAAATTGCATGCCCTGGCAGTTACAGCTGCACATAGAATTCCAATTTCAGAAATCATAATAAACATCATTTAAGGAACACAATGAAAAATTAATCCTTTATGCACCTGATTAATCCCACGATCCTGAATGCTGTCAACTATTTTTGAGGTATCATGGCCTCCTCTTGATGTGCCAAGGATAGTACCACCACGTTTATGGATGTCATTCACAACCTTGGGAGTTAAAGGAATGGTATTTCGAGAATAGAATCCTCTGTATCCTCCCTACAAATGCCTCAAATATCATTTTCTGGTAAGACCACTGAACCATGTACAACAAAATCTCAAACATTAATGTCCAAACATTGTGATTTAAATATTTTTTTATGCATACAATCCATCAGTCACAGGCATTGGATAGACATATTGATTACATTAAAAAGGAAAGAAAATGACAATACTAAATTAACAACTAACAAATAATGATTTATGCTTGTGATGATACTGCAAAATATTATACATTTTGGTGAAACATTTTCTTTTATTTTCAAATGCTGTTGTCTATTACTACAAGTAATAGCTAAATCTTAATTAATAAGTTTTCTTCAATTTGCAATTCCCTAGTACATATTGTTTTTTCGTTTTCCTTTTAAAGCCAATTTTCTTTCAAAGGTTGTGTGTGTGTGCCTATATCTCTATCTGGACATAATAGCATATTTCATCTAATAAGCTCTAACAACAACTGTGGTTGTCATGTTCCTACCCTCATTTTTTCAGAGATGGGCATAGATTTTCTGCCAATATTTCCATTGTTGAAGCAAAATTATCTTCAAATAGTATCAAAATGTTAAATGGAAATTACCTGCTGCAAAGGCCAAATTGTTTTCATTGATAATACCTAGCTGTGAAGTGGGAGAGAGGAATTGGAAGACAATAAATCTGATGCAAGGAATCCTATAAATGATGTTTCTATATGATTAAAAAAAAAAACTTCCACAATGATATTTTATCTAGAATATGTTTCACACCTATGCTGACATTTACACTAGTACACATTAAAAAATAATTTCTTATTTATTGTATCTTCAAACTTTAAAAATGTGATTTAATTTTTCAATTTCTTAACATTGCCATGTCCTCTTGCCACATCTTTGGAAGTTAATGTGTTCACTTGAATGATGAAAACAAAATATGAAAATCATAAAAAGCAATGCAATGCACACTTACAAAAGCTAAAAGTCATAGGCAAGTGAATTTTAGATCCAGGGTAATGGAATTATCAATCATCATTATTTATAGATTCAACTATAGGATGCTTGGTAGGAAAATACAAGCAGCTGAGAGGGAGAAATTGTAACTACAACCCTGATTTTCATAAAAGTGTAAGCTGACAACAACCTCTAAAGAATAGACGTTCTTGGGAAGTTATGTCAGAATAATCACTCACATCTATCCCAAGGATCCTTGTGGCGTCATACATGTAGGAAAGGCCGCACACAATTTCCCTGATGACTGTGTTGAGCCCAGGGCACAGACCACCACATGTTACAATACATGCGTGCACTTCATCTGACTCAAAATACACCTGAGCACCATTAAAAGTTACATGGTAAAATATGCATGATACATCATCATTCCACTTGCACTGCGAGCAAAGAAGAAGACGTACCTTTTGGCGAGGCCCTGCCCGTCGGAAATGTGTCCCTCTTGGACTACTCTTGTGACAAACGATCTACAAATGTTTAACATAAACACATTTGAAGATATGGTCAATAATTCCAAAATCCGGTTAAAAGTATAGCCCCTCTAAAACATGCAAAAGAAATTCTTTGCCTTGGGACCAAACTTTTCATGCCTAAGAGGCACCAAAACACAGTACATGGTAGAACTCACCTTTTGAGCCACACTATCGTCTGTATTAACAAAGTACTGCCTGAATGCAAAAAGCCATGCAAGGAATCATCATATTTTTCAAAGTTCACCCACAAGCATGTGCAACAACTAAAGATTGTATCAGCCTGAAGTAGCCAAGAAGGTAAATATCAACTTACTTAACAACTGAATATGCGGGGTTCGTCTGCAACTGATTGGGATAAGTCTGCAACACGACCAAGCACCAAAAGTAAGTAACTAAGATTTTATTCACAGTGTACATTACAAGCAATTCCTTGTTCATATGCACCAAACTACTTCAGGTAGAACCATTTTTCAAAATCAGAATAGTCTTTGAGTCAAAATAATAAATAAATAAGATTTAAAAACATGAGAAATATCACCAGAAATCAAAATGAACAGCTCAATGCAGTAAAAAAAAAAACATCTGACGGTCTTTAATCTAACGGAGACAAAAGTTTAAATAGAGCTCATAAACAGGCAGATTCGTGCAGTTGACCCGAGTGTTAGTGCAACACTGGAAGCCTAGTAAATTTAAAAAAAAATAAAAAATTTTCTATTGATAGTTAATTGAGAGAAGATATCATCAGGATGCAGTTCCATTTATAATTTTTGGAGGCAAAAGCATAATAGGAAATAATTTGTGCATTTCCTCGTAAAAACATTTTCAATTTTCAAAAAGTAAAAAATATAAACTTTTTCAAATAAAATAAATTTTTTTGTCCTCTCGAGAATAAAGAAGAGAAAAATGAAAGTGTATTCATACGACATCTCCCCTAATGTCTAATATTCTAAAGCCTGAAAACAGATGCTTTAATAATTTAATTTAACAACGCGACAGCATCAGATTCTAAAACTTCAAAAAACAAACCAGCAAACTTCCAATACCTATAATTCATCAAACCGTCGCAGAACCACGCAAAAAATGGATCAAATCAATCAACAAAAACAACATGAAGTTCATCTCAGTACTCATCCAATCACTCAAATAACAACAGACAAATCACAAAAATCAAATTCATCCCCAAACAAAACCAATCAAACACAAACACGTAAAAAACATAAATAAGTAGAGTGAGAAAGAGATTTGAGGAAGAGAAAATACGGGAAGCTGATGGATGTAATCAGTCAAATGAGGAACATCTTCAAGTACATATCCGGCGTCGCCGGTAATCACTTTCGTCGTCGTAGCATTATTGGAAGATCCCATCGCCACAATCTCACCGAACAGTTTCTCGATTTGCTGCAAAAGCACCGAACTTTACCAACTGAAACCGGAGTAGAACTCACACAAGAACAGAATCTCCTTCTCTTTTTCCTTGTTACTTTTTCTTCTCCACAGAGAATTGGAGAGAGAGATGGATCTTTCGAGACGAAGAGGAATGTCGAGAGGCGTGTCGCGCGCGCAGTGGAGAGCGATGCCGACTCGTTTGGATCCGAGGCTGTGTGTTTTACTGTTTTTGGAGGTATTTGGGTTTTACTGGTTCCAGGGCTTTTGATGGTTTTGGACCTTTGGTTGGGTGGTTTCCGCTTGATGGGATTGGCAGGAGTGGAACAGTGTCTGGAAAAGGTTTTGCCGGAATCAAAAACAATTGGCGCCCCTCTGCTTCGTACGGTCACTTTTCGCTGCGGTTTTGGAGTTCTGGGGCAAAATAGCCCTTTCATGTAAAGAAATATCAGCTTTGGGCCCGTTACAAAATTTATATTTAAATTAGCCCTTTTATTGTTATATAGGCTCATGTCATAATTTTTTTTTTTTCCAAATATAAGTTGAAGCAACTAAGGCTTCAGTTTTTTTATTTTTTTATTTTAAATTTTAATTAAAAATATTAAATTTTAAATTATTATTAAAATTAAAAAAATATACGTTAATAATAAAAATTTATACAAACTTAAAAGATCTAATATTACTTCAATAAAGATAATTCGATAAATATAATAAATAAATATTTTATTTATCAATTAATTAATAATTTTAAAATAATAAAATTATATGACATATAAATAAAATATAAAATTATATAATATATTAATTTAAGTTATATCACATGTAATATTAGGGAGGGGCATTTTTTTTTTAATTATATAAATGTTTAATGGGTTTTTTTTTTTGTGACTTTGATGAAATTACTAAAAATTACATTTTTGTAGTAGACTTTTTCTAATTAATTTCATTAATTAATTTTAAAATGTATCTTCAAAACATATATATTGTGTGTATAAATAATAATTTTTTTAAGCTAAAATTTAAATATATGCTTTAAAATAAAAAAATAAAAATCTATATATCGAAACTTAAGAATATACTTGTAGACCCCTTCTTTTTGCAAACCAGTTCCGGTGTTTATTATTATTGCTTTTATCAATAGCACCAAAGGGTATTTCACATCACCCAGGGAGGAGCTGAAGATTTTTCATTTGAAGTGGGGACAGCTTCCATGAAGCTGCATGCATGAGACGTGTGGTGAGGGATGTGACCATTGCCATGGTGGTGGTTGAAGGTGGTGACATCTTCCCTGAACAGAGAGCAGTGGAGCCGTTAGAAGCTTGCAAGGGAAGCTAAGAGAAGCTGATAAAAGGAAAAGAAATGAGAGTAAGCAGACCGGGAGATTTTTGAGAGTTTTAGAGAAAAATATGGGAGTAGAAAGCTACAGGGAGAGGAAGGAGGATTTCAGGGCGAGATTGAAGGAGCAAAAACGAAAAGGATAGAAGAAAAACAAGAGGCGTTTCAAACTGAGGAGAGGAGGAGCTTGTCGTTTTGGTCCAAGTATGATTTTTAGCATGCTTTACACATCTCATTTCAGATTGTTCTATTATATTTCCTGCTGATCTTTGGGTTCATCTTGATGCTCAAATGTGGATATTTGATATTATACATATTTGTGGAATCCAATACTGATTTTCATGCATTTCTGTTGATTCTAATCTGGTTTCTTTAGCTCCATTTGTGAATAACATGTGCATTTCTCTATTCATGAACAACTCAAACATGGATCCATCACTGAATCTGATTTTCAAAGATCATGCTCTTGTCCCCTTTTAATTCCACTTATATCCAGCCCATTGATCCTTATGAAATGGAGCTAGGATTAACAATATTATTTGCGTTTGCACATGCTCTGTTTTTTTCTTTACTTGCACATCTGTTTCTGGTATTTTTGGAGTGTTGGGTATCATGTTTGGGCTGGCCATATAGATGGGATGCTTATCTGAAGATAAAAGGTGCTCACTGGTTCTTTATCCTAAACTCTCCAATGGTGATTTTCTTTTCTAGCTGGTATTGTGTTTGTTATATTTTTAAGGACAGTGCGAAGGGATTTAACGAGGTATGAAGAACCGGACAAAGGAAATCACACTACACCTGTTCCTCGACTTTTGCACACCATGAATGTTGCAGCCCCGTGAATCAGATCGGTTCACCATCCCCCAAACCTTCAAACCCCAACACACCCATCACCGTGCCCACCTAGTCACTCTTCACCCATCATACCCACTACCAGAAGCCGATACTCACCCCCATGTTGATCTCCATCTTTCATACCCACCAAGTCCACTTCTCTCACTACCCTCCGTCATGTATTCTACCACACCTTGCATACCCACCAACCTCCATCCCTCATATCCATTGAATCTAAATACCCTCACCCACTCATTCAACCACTCAAACCCACATTCAAACTACAGGCTGTTCCGGAACCCCATTCATTTGATCCCCCATTCTACTTTGCACAGAGAGAGAGGAGCAACATGAACGCGCTTCTCCAAATCATGGTTCACATTCTCTTCTCTAAGGCTACAAGGGTGAAGATCATTTCTGAAATAGCCGAGTACATTAAAGAGATTGAAATGAAGAAAGAAAGGTTGGAGGGGATGAAGAAGTCTACAGGAGTAGTGACTACCACACCCATATTGGTTTCTCAATGCAGCAACCCAGATTCTTCCCTGCGAGTCACTATCTCCAGCAACGCCGCCTTCTTCGGGATATAGTCAGTGCGAGCTCGACGGGGACAGGCCACTCAAATAATCATGGTGTTCGATAAAATAAGGCCCTTTTGAAGTCCCGAAGTGAAAATGAAACTGTTAAACATGTTGAGGCCTTGCGTCCCTGTGATCCATGTTGTTGCCAGGTGGGCGCACGATCTCAACCACTATTGAGTTCTTGTTCAGTTGTGCCTGCAAAAGATGCCCGGACAGAGCGTCCGGACACACCCTCCGATGGTTTTGTCAGTCATGGTTATGGAGGAGAAGAGAAGTTTGGCACAGTCGGTATTTTACTAGGTATCGCCAGCTTACCTTCTTTCTTGTGTGAAGGTTATATATATAGTGACAGAGGTTCTCTCTCCTCCTTTAATGATGGAAGACTTTTTGGTTTATCATGATGCCCCTAGGTGGTGGCAGGGACATCCTCGCCCTACAGGCGGCTGACAGAGATTGTGGGAAGTGACCAGCCATCACCTGTCTTTTCACTCTGCAAGCGTCGGAATGTGGACTATAAGAAGATGTCAGGATGACGTATTGAGGCATGCTTTCCTTGGTCAACAATCTGAACAGATATCTCCGGATAGAGTATGACGGTGGCCCGGATATGGCGCCTTTAAGTGCCGTGTGCCTCTCTCTGAGGGATTCCGGATAGGAGAAGCGCGCCACGTGTACTCTTGGAGGAGGTCGGAAGTATTTCATCCAGACGGACATGCATGCCACGTGTTATCAGGGGGAGGGGTCCCTACAAAACAGACACTGAAGTATGAAAAATCAGTAGCTACCATCTTATGTCAGCTGAAAATTTGTCATGGAAGTCAGGCTTCACATCTTACGTTGGCTAAGGATGTGCACGACATTGTTGCCACACTTGGAAAAGTAGATGATGGAAAGGCTGTGAGGTGATGATTTATCTCACTTTAATACCAAAAAATGGGCCCAGGGATGCTAGAGGACGTATTATGACCTAGGCTGTAGAAGCCTAGTATGATGCAAGGAAATAGTCTCAAAGTAGATATTATATCATTTTTGGTTCTCTAATTGAAATGGAAGCTAATTGGTATTCTTTGAATTTGATGACCCTAATGAAGTTGCTACTAGACCCCACTTGAAAGAGACCATCAAATTCTCCACCCCTGATTGTATTTGATCACATGCATAAATAGCTAGCATATGAAAATGGTCATAGAAAAATAATTATTATTGGGGAAACCACATACCTTTGGTGGGCAAGTACATGCCTTTATTTATTTATTTTTATTTTTATTTTTATTTTTATTTATTATTCTTTATCCTCTCGCCTCAAAGTTTTATTTTCACAAATTCTGTTTTAAATAATTTTCAAAATTCCGATTTTTCAAATAATCTTATTTTCATTCAAATTTTTAATTTAATTTTTTAAAACTCCAATTTTTTTAAGTTTAATTTTCAAAACTTTAACTTTCCAAATTTTAATTATTTTCAAATTTAATTTTCAAAATTTCCACTTCTGAATAATTCTTAAAAATTCTTTTTTTTAAAAAAAAAAATTAATTTTCCAAACTTCCATTTTCAAATAAATTTTTAAAACTCCAATTTTTAATTTAAATTTTTAAAACTCCAATTCCTAAATTTAATTTTCAAAACTTCAATTCTCATTTAATTTTCAAAGTTCCAATTTCTTTCAAATTTAGTTTTCGAAACTCCAATTTTCCAAAATATAATCTTCAAAATTTAAATTCTCAAATAATTTTTAATACTTCAACTTTCAAACTTAATTTTCAAAACTTCAATTTCTAAATTTAATTATCCAAAATTCCAATTTTCCAAATTTCCATTTCCTAATACTTTTCCAAAACTCCAATTTTCAAATTTAATTTTAAAATTTTCATTCTCAAATAATTTTCAAAATTCTAATATTTTCTTTCAAATTTAATTTCCAAAATTCCAATTCTTAAATTTATTTTTCGAAACTCCAATTTTCAAATAATTTTCGAAACTTTAATTTTCAAATTTCAGTTTTTCAAATAATTTTAATTTCACTCAAATTTTCAAATATTTTTTAATTCTATCATTTTTCATCATTCATTAGGGTTAAGTCACTAAAAATCCCGTTTTTAAATAAACTTACTACATTTCTCTTCAAGTAAGTACTTTCACAATTTTTCTTTGATTTTTAAATAATTTTTCGTTTATCTTGATTTTAAATAAGCATGAATGCAATTTTCATGATTCCAAAACAATGGAATTTGTGAGATTAATTAATGCAAAATCAATTGGGTTTTGGTAGGGTCCTTACATATATGTTTTCTCTTTTGATTGTCAACTGCTATGCTTAAATGAATATTGCTTAATCTTTATCTTGCTATTTGATATGCATGTGATAATTTTATACTTGAGCTAACCTTGTTTCCTAATAGCGTTGCCAAGGTACGCTCTCACTCTCACTTTATTTATTTATTCGTTATTATGACTTGCTTTTGATCCATGATCATTTTGGTATTCATTGGTCTCCTAGTTAATTACCACACTTGCCTCACCTTATTTAGTAGAGACCCATTTTTAAGGGTTACAGTTTTTACTGTACCTTCTCAATAAGTAACCTAACTCCCGAACCCAAGTTTGGTTTTTCACAAATCGTATTTTCCAAATAAGGAGTCACATTCAGAGTTTTCTTTCTTATTTTATTTTCTCTTAAAAAAATAAAACAAAAATAAGTGGCAACTCAAAGTAGTTTCTAAAAAATCATATATTTTCACAAAATAAATAAAAAAAACGAGTTTCGCCATCTAGTACGCATCGAGCCAAATGAGAGGTCCACAATACTATTATTTCAATAAAAATAAATTTATCAAAATACAAATAAATTAATATATTAAAAATACAACAAATTAAATATCTTAAATTAATAAATTATATAATTTTATATCTTATTTAGATTTCATATAACTTTATTATTTTAAGATTATTAATTTATTGATAAATAAAATATTCATTTATTATTATATTTATCAATTTATTTTTATTGAAGTAATATTAGATCTTTAAGTTTAAATATATAAATTTTATAATTAAAAAAAATAGCCATATCATAATAATTTATAATTTAATATTTATAATTAAATTTTAAATTAAAAAAAAACCTAAAGCCTCAATTGCCAATTGAGGCTTTAGTTAAAAAATGAAGCCTCGATCGGCAACTAAGGCTTCAGTTCAAAACTAAAACCTCAATTTGCAATCGAGGCTTCAACTTAGATTTTGAAAAAAATAAATATTATGATATGGTTTCTATGTGACAATAAAATGGCTAATTTGAACATAAGTTTTGTAAGGGGGCTGATATTTTTTTACATGAAATGGCTATTTTGACCCAAAACTAGTGGTTTTGATTTAACTACTGGCGATCTCGAGCTCGCTACATGGCAAGGCTCTGCCACATAGGACCACGTCACCACAGGGAATCAATCTGAGCCTTCCATTTTATTGACTTTGACCGACAAGTAACGCAATCACTGTCTATGGTAATTACATTATTCCTCAACTTTTACGATTTTTGACAAAAATATCATGTTTTCTTTAATATTTATTAAAGTGGCAAAGATTTGAAACTATTTCCACATTTATTCCAATTTATATGATATTGAAGGAGAAACAACTATAGAAATTGTTTTTTCAAAAACATCTTCAAAATTTAATTAAAAATATTTCTTCAAAAATAATTTTTGGTTGGATTGTTTCAAAAATCAAATTTTAATTGAATTCTTCCAAAATGTATTGTAAGTTTGAAAATATCTTTTAAATTTTTAAATTTTTAAAATTTATTTCCAATTGTATTGTCTTTTTTATCTTTCAAAATCCCCGGTTTCTACAACATTTTTCATTGCCCCGCATGCAAGGAAAAGAAGACATGTGATTGTCACTAGTGTAACAAACCCTTATATTAATATGTGTAAAAAATAAATAAAAACCATGAAAATAATCTAATTATTCTTAATTTTAGCTGTTAGTAGTTTCATTTTTCCATTAATTTTATTTTTTATGTAAATTTTTTAAATTAATACATCAAAATAAAATAAAAAATATGTTTATCGTGGTGGAGTTTTTTACCCAAAAGGCTACTGGTAGATAAGGTAACTATCAAACTGAAGATGATTTTCAATTAATAAAAATAATTGAATAAATTAAGAAATAAATTATTAATAGTAAATATTCTTTTTTTTTTTTTCCCTGTTTTTTACTTTTCTTCCCTTCTATTTTTTTTTTGTTGCTATTTTCTTTCAAATTTTAGTAGGTTTTTTTTCATCCTCGTAGGGGCTTTCTTTGAATATAGTATTGGGAATTTAGGAGCGCCGCCATAAAATTTATTTAAGTGAGAGAAATAAAGTGACATGAAGTGTTTTATTTTATTTAAGTAATATAAATGAATATTTTTTTAATAAAATAAAATTTGATGAAACCTAAGAATTTATTCAGAGACTTCTTCTCAGTCAAACCCTTTCTTTAATTTTTTGCCATATATGCTTGTGAACACTTGAAATTAGATGTTATAGTTTTTTTAAAAATTATTTAGTTTTGAATATCATTTAATTTTTTATCCAAACTATTAATGCCTCAATCGATTCTGCCATGTGGCTTCTCTCCATTGGATGAGCTCACTGTCATTTTCATCATCCGAAGGCCACGTCGGTTGCCTAATAGGAGGCTTTAGCTTTGTCTCTAAGCAATGAAAATGCAGCTTACAGTTGAAAAAACGCAGCCCAGTTTCAAAGTTGACCTTGCTCTTGCATTAATGGCGTTAGTAGATTGGTCCGGTTTGGAACCTACGGTAACAGACAGTGATCCTAGAGGAACTTTCTTGAAGCAGTTGAAATGACGGAATTACCCATAGCGGCCTTTTGAAATTCCCTTTAAGTACTCGGTGTCTCTCTCCTCAGATTCAGCGTTTGGAGAGAAAGAGAGCAGAGGGTTTGAATCGGAGATTCTTGTCAGTTTCAATGTCGACTCCAGCAGAGTAATTTCTATGTTCCCTTCTATTTCTGTTTGGCTCTCGGGAAATGAGAGGAAAGGGAGAATGTTTAGAAATTGCCTTTATTTTCCCTCATTTTTCCCAGGAGCCAAACAGGAGTGCTTTCAGATTTTGTTGACCATAATTTTTACTGTTGTTCTTGAATCGCTTGGTTCGTCTTTGATTCCGAACTTTCAAAATCCTATTTTGTTCCATCTTCGTTCTATATCTCTCTTGCTCGCACCCTTTTTTCTGCATATTGAGTTGCTTGTGTTCGGGTACTTCGATTCTTTATTTGGTTTCTGAGAAATTTGAGGAAGGATAGGAAATATTGAATCTTTCCTTTCACGTTGGTTGATATCGTGGTGGTGAAAATCACTTATTATTGCATTCTACGTGTTTACAACAATGTGATATTGATCTGAATTGCCTTGATTGTGGTTTTATACCGTGTTTCTACACAGTAGAAGGCATAGTAAGAGAAAAATAGCTTTATTGGCCATTGGGCATTGCTTGTCAAAAGCTAGTTGAAAACTTGAAACCTTCTTGTGGAAAGTCAAGGTGCAGTGTTTTTTGTTGTGATTTGAAATTTCTCTCATAATTTAATACAAATTTACTAGGATGACAAATAATTAATCTATTCAAAGCAGACAAAAATTTGACCCAGTTCTCCAGAATCTCTACTAGTGGTCATCTTGTTGCATTCTTAGAATTGGTGTATTAGAATTCATACTAAGTAATCTTATAAGGTCAGTTAGTTGAATCTTTGTGAGAACATTTTTCTCGATTGCCGCAAACAAATCCCCCATGGTCATTCCCATGGCCTGATGTAAAGGATGAGCTTCCTCACTAGGACTTGGAAAGATTTGTATGTTTAGATTGGTTGGGTCTGCTGGATCTAGGTTAGCTTTTTATGTTTAGACTATTTTGATTTGCTGGATTTTGGAAGGGCGGCCCTCATATGCTGATGAAGGCTTCTGATTCTACTTCAACAATCACACTGAGCAGATATTGACAATTAATTTCACTATCAAGGAATGATATTAAATTAGTTTGGATAATAGTGCATTTGAATGGGCTGAAAAATCATTCTTATGGTTGATGCAGATATGATCATATAAAGGCATGTCAAAGAATTTAGAATTAAGTTTCAAAAGTCAAGGAGTTTGAAATCTTTCAGAATTTTGGTCATGTCTCTAGGAAAAATTACATTTTTTTTGGAGTATGATGAGACACATTCACAGGAGTAGAAACACGAATGGAAATGTAAATTATGTATGTTTTTTTTGTGGGAAGCTAGCACATTGATTTGCAGGAGGATATTAAGATTGTTTCATGTATTGTTGTTTTTCACTTGCTATGAAGTGCTTACAAATTTATTAAGTGGTACACTTAATTTATTTTATTTTTTTTTATTTTATATATGATTCTTACAAGGCCATTTATTAGTTAAACCTTTATGAAGTGTTATTTTCCTTTTGACTGTTGTTGCCTTGACATGGCTGGTGATGGTAACCGTTTCTCAAATTTATTATTTTACTATGTTTCAGATTCTATAATTCTCTTCCACCCATAAGCAAGGCTTATGGGACCATGTGTTTGGTTGCCACTACAGCATTCCATTTGGGATTGTTTCCACCTATATATACCGCTTTAAAATATGAATCGGTATTCAAGCATTTTCAGGTATGGAATGACATCTATCTATAATACATATAATTTATGCTATCAAATACTATTATGCTAGGTCTTATTTATATTTAAATGGTTGTCTTGATTAATTTTATGTGTTAAAACATGAAGTATATGCTTCTAATCATGATCTCAGTTTTATAAAGTTATATCCAAGTGTCTTGGTTCTATAGATGTTAACAATTTTGTTCTCTTTCTAGTTGCTTGTTGTCTTCACATATTTTCTGTTTATTGGGGAAAAAAATAATTGGAAGGTTAAATTATGGAATATCTTCACCATTTTATGCAGATCTTAATGCCATTTTTCTTTGCTAATTTCACCTCTTTATTTGTTGAGTACATGTCTGTAAGTTTTAAATTTTTATTAGGTTAAATATCGCAATTTATGGATTTCTTGGTACTTCTGCATTGTAATGGTTTAGGATGCTGCAGTATACAGCCTTGAGTGTATATGTCATAACCAGTTGTGCCATGCACCCATCTTATATGATATATCTGACTTATGATGCTACATCGTAATGCAAAATCAGTCATGGAGTAGAATCTTCCAACTTGATCAGTTGATATGAATCACTCATTAATTGAGCAATCACTAGGTTCCCTTTTTTCCTTTTTTGTTGTCGCTCGAAGCCTGACAATCTTAATAAATTTCCCCATCTTGTCTTGTATTAAAAAAATAAATAAAGCAAAAAATGCTGTCTCAATTTGTTCTTGGTTGGTGCTACCACTGCCTTTGCCTCTAGCAAAATATGCATGTGAGATTAAAACTTCACCTCACCTAGTGGCATGTATGAGGTTGATAATTTGATCATCATTGAAATGCCTTTTTTAGATAACCTATGAAACATTGTTTCAAAATTAATCAATACATTTTGTTCTTCTATTTACAAGTGTTATACTTGCATATTATGTCCTACATACCTTACTGAACCTTGGTTTTTTTTCACAGGTGTGGAGGCTTGTTACAAACTTTTTTTTCCTTGGAAAATTTTCAATCAATTTTGGAATTCGCCTCTTAATGATGTAAGTGTAACTGTGTAAATCCCAGAAGCTTCTCTTGAGTTCACCCTGAAGTCTGTGGGTGCACTTTTGTGGATTTGCATGTAACTTGTCTAGAGTTCGTAGGGGAACCTTGAAAAATTGCTTCATGGAACCTACCTTTACCCTGCATTTACATACTGCAAAGTTATATTGTTACAGAGCCAGATATGGGGTCCAGCTGGAGAAGGGAGTATTTGAAAGGCGCACAGCAGATTTCTTGTGGATGATGATATTTGGAGCTCTGACATTGCTGGTATGTCTGAAACCTATTTTTCTCTTAATATTTTATCTGGTCATTTTAGACTGTCATTTTAAGTTGGCTAATGCATCAGAGTGTTCTTCTGTTAGATTGCCATGTGCATTAAAACACATTAGAATACTATCTTTATTCTTGTCTTGTTGGACTTTGGATGTTTAGGTATTATCAGCAATCCCTCTGTTGTGGACTCCCTTCTTGGGGGTTTCATTGGTATTCATGCTTCTATATGTCTGGAGCAGGGAGTTTCCGAATGCCCAAATTAACTTATATGGACTTGTTCAACTCAAGGTATGCTGGCTTATATATTTTTGTAACCACCACTACATCACAATTAGGTTGCTCTATTGCATCTACATTACTTTTTTATGTGGCTCCAACCCTGCTATGCTAATGTTAATAAACATTCATTTCTTTCAGGCATTTTATTTCCCTTGGGCAATGCTTGCTTTGGATGTTATTTTTGGTTCACAAATTCTGCCAGACCTGTTGGGAATTGTTGCTGGGCATCTATACTATTTTTTGACGGTGCTGCATCCTCTTGCCACAGGGAAGAACATATTAAAAACTCCAAGATGGGTGTATCCTTCTTTATGTTTTCATTTTGAAATTCCATCCCCCAGCTTGGCTAACAAACCATTAATAACAAAAATAAAATGCAAAATACAACTGATGTCCCATCTTGTATTGGCTATAAAATCTATCATATCTCTGTACACTGTCTACTCACTTTGAGGAGCCTAAGTAGGCTTCACCAGGGTCACTTAATTATAGACAGCCTGTTAAATAAATGGAAGTTTATAATAGTAAATAGTATCCTAGAGAACTCTAGCATTTGTGTCTGGATTTTTGGATGGGGTCCACATGGTAATTTGAATAAATGGGTTTATGTGGGTTCTTTGGATGGGGTCCACATGGTCATTTGAATAAATGGGTTTATGTCGGTTCTTATCCTTAGCGATGGAGCTAGTTTGACTGAGCAAATATATATATGTATATATATATATATTTTCTCATTGTTGTTATTATTACTATTTTTTCTTTAGATGGCCATTTGAATGGGTGGGCTTGGGTTGGGTTCTTATCCATAAGCAAAATGGAGCTAGTTTGACTGAGCAGATAGATACTTACTTTTTTATTGTTAGTATGATAATTATTGTTTTTTTATTATTTATTCTTTATTTTGAGGTCGGCTTTATGAATGAGATAACAAGTAAATTCTTGGTCCATTTTCTTCTTGGAGAGTTTCTGCATGATTATGACATTGCTAGACTTGTCTCAGGGTCATAATGATGTTTGCCTTTCCTCTGTTCCATTTTCAAGTGATCATAGCTGGGTTATGTCAAGTTTCAGAAGCTCATTTTCCTCTCTCACTGGAGGATCCTTCATGTCTTATATATGTGCATGAATTTTTTTTCTTCTTCTTTTGTAGCTTGGTAGAAATTGAATCAAGGTGTGTGCTCCATAGTGGTCCCCATGTTACCGCCAGACCAAGACACCATTGGTCTTGCATTTTATTTTGATATTGTTTAATGCTTTCGTTTTCCATTTTTGTGAAGAAATACTCTTAGAGATGTTTGCAGGAAGTTTATGAAGTTATGCACGCTACACAAATTCCTTAACTTACATGATGCAGGCATAAACTGGTTGCCCGTTTCAGAATTGGATATCCAACAACTGCCCCTGCCCAGCCTGAACGGGCAGCCGGCATGGCTTTCAGAGGAAGAAGTTACCGGCTAAATGGATGAGAGGTACTCACTCTCTATGTATCATCTTCCTCCCCAATTTTAGATGATGCCACTAACGACGAATGACAGACGTTTCAACACAGAAACTATAAAGAATTAGTAGTGATGGAGCAGTTGATTTTCCCCCACTTTTGGGCTTCTATACCTTGTGGCATTATTTGCATCTGAACCTGAGCAGAAACTTTGTAGCTAAGGCAGTTATATGGATTATGTCCATAGGAAGTGAGGATTTTCTTCTTCTTGTTCTTCTTTTTCTTCATTCATTTCTTTCCCTTGAGGGAGAATTAATCTCTTGTTCAGTGAGATTGCAAGATCAAGTTTAATGGTAATGTGAAGGGGAGTCTCTCTGTCTGAAAGTTGTCAATTGGCTTCTTATTCTTTCTGATTTAGGTGGTGGAATATTGAATGCTTTCAACATTACTATTGGGCTCTTATTCTTATTATTGATGGTTGGAATATTCCCCATATTTGTGGTTTAAAATCAGCCATCCAAACAAGCCCTTAGGGATATCTCAGTACTGGCCATCACAATTGGGCCCTTAGTGATTATATCTTGATTTTCTTTGGAGTAAAATCAAGAAAAATGTTATTCAAATCAAATGATATATATATATATATATATATATATATATATATATATATATATATATATATATATATGTATGTCATGTCACTTTAATCTACAATATTGTATGATGCAGAAAACATTTACTTTTGAGCTATTATAAATTATGGGTGCCCATTACACCTTTTATTTATTATCTTTTATTATGATACCCCACTGTATTTATGGGGGGCAAAGCTTATGTATACGTCATTTTGTCTTTTTATATATATATAAAAAATTATCATGATTAAAAAAAATAAAAATAAATAAAAAACTTTAAGTGCTCTCTAGGTTTGTGGAAAATTATATAACATATCAATGCATTTGGTGAAAATTTGTTTTAGAAAGTATGTACAAAACTATTATAAAACATGAGAATTTATATATCTTTTAATGTAGATGTAAATCTCTTCTCGGCTTTTTATTAAATTAGGAGATTTGTTAATAAATAATATTTTATATTTTTTTTTAGCATTCTTATTTATTATTTTTTCGTTTTTTCTTTTGATTCTTTAATTTTATAATACATTATCAATGCACATTTGCTATTTTTTGTGGCATGATTATGATTCCAAAAGTTAAAAAAGTTTTCTTTCCAATTCCTTCTCTTACTACTCTCTATAGTAAAAGACGACTTTTCATTTGGTTACTTCGTGATTTAAGTTAAATAAAAAGATTTATTGTATATTCTAAATACTTTTACTTCATAGGACGTTATGTCACGATTTACTTTTCTATTTTTATGTAATTATTATAATTGATTAAATGTTTTATGCTTTTACATTGTTATTCAATTTTAATTATTTACCATCCAAGAGAAAAGATTAATAAATGAATAAATATTAAAATTTATGTAATCATAAATTATATGAAAAATATTTTATAATAAAAAATATGATGTATGGTTATAAGTTATATAATAATTATTATTCATTATTCATGATTAAAAGTTATGAATATGTTGAAATGTAAAGAGGAAGAGATTTGCCCGAAAGCATAACCATATCTATACGAAGGAGAGAATACTTTTATCAATATATATTGCATTTTTTTTTTTTTTTTTTCATACAAGCTCTTACATTGAATTTTATTAACTAGTTTTTTAACAAGGCGATATAATGGTCAAATTATTTAAATCACATTGTACTCTTTTTCTTTTAGTAGAGTTTTTTCCTAAGTTTTTCTTAATAAGGCTTTAACAAATCAAAGTGTTATAAAAATGAAAATATGAGAATTTATAGGAACTTATGGATCAATATTATATTGATGTGATCTCTTTGAAGGAATAATAATAAAATAATATTATGTTTTTCTCAAAATATTTTATTTTGTTGTTTTATCATTTTTTTTTCTAATACTTTTATTTTTCAACAAATACTTATTATTAATTTTGAGAAATACATGTTATGACATTCCTTTTTGATAAATTAAAATCATTACTAGTTACATAAAAATAATGTTTTACTTTTATAACTTTTATTGCAAGAAATTAAAAGTTCTTTTTTTAAGTTTTAGTAAAAACATGTGTGCTTTGGGCAATTTATTAAAAAAGTTTATGGTGTTAAAAAAAAAAAACTTATATCATATTTATGATGTCAATATAATATTGCTTTTTTAAAAAAAATAAGATATCGATATATTTTTTCTTGGGCTTCCAACTCTTATTAAAGCAAAAAAATAAAAAATAAAAAAACTCAAATGGGTCCACAATTTAGCATAAAATTTAGAAAAAATTATATTTATTATGTTTTCCTTTATTTTTTGATTATTTTTTATATTAGCAGTCTCATGGTGAAAATGGGGGAAATAAAAATTTTAACACAAAAATAAATAAATAAAGTAAGAAGGATGACCCACACGTGACAAGAAGAGGCCACCAGGTTGGAGAAAGAGGTGTCACTGCAGCTGCTTAATCCCTACGCTACCTTCTCAACCTATATTTCTTCCTCCATTTCCACTCCTCCTCGTCGCCCTCTTCCTCATTCTCTTCCATTCTTCATCACTCCACTCCCCAAACCTTTCATCAAGATGTCGTGGCAAACCTATGTTGATGACCATCTCATGTGCGAAATTGAAGGCAATCATCTCACTGCCGCTGCTATCCTCGGCCAAGACGGCAGCGTTTGGGCTCAGAGTGCCACCTTCCCTCAGGTCTCTCGTCTTTCTCCTTCTTAAACCCTTGACAATTGCTGTTTTTTGTTGATGGGTTTTCTTTATTTTGTCTGATCTGGCTAGGATCCATCTGGGCTTTTGTTTTTTTCGATGAAATCGATAGTGGGTTTCGTGTAATCGGAGTTTTTGTAGTCGATTGTTGATGGGTTTTATTGTGGTTTTGTTGATTGTGTCTGATCTGATTGGGGTTTTAACTGGGTTTTGTTATTGGAAGATGTCTTTGTTGGGTTTCACGCAATCAGATGAACTCTCCTTGTTTCAACAGAAAGATTTCCAGTGAAAAGGTTTTTCTTTAGAACAACTTTGTTTCAGGTGGGAATAAAATGATTTTCCGAGGAATAATCGTTTGAACTTAAGCGTCTCTACCTCTCAGGTTTAGACGTTAATTCCTCCTTATTTGGCTGTGATTTGGAGCTAAATTGTTGGTTGATTGTTGATGGGTTTTATTAATTATGCCTGATCTGATTAGGATTTTGTGGGCTTTTGCTGGCACCATGAGATCAATGATGGAATTGATATAATCGCATATAAGCTTCCTTGTATTATATACAGTAGAGATTTTTCCTCTTTTCCTCTATTTTTTGGATGTATTTGTATGTATTGATCTAAACTAAGATGAAGGGATGAAGGGTTACTCATTTGATATTTATTTATATTTGAGTTGATAGTGTACATTGAATATGATTGTTTTAATTAGGTTTATTGGTTAGTCAATTAGTATTTGGCTCGAATGTAGACCCACCCTGTGTTTATGGTTTATTCTTTTTTCATGAACTGGATTGTGATGACAATAGGTATTCTTTTTCAATCTATTTTATTTGTTTGCTGAACTTGCATTGTTTGCTTCTATTTTGATGGTGCTTTAGTTCAAGCCCGAAGAAATTACTGCCATAATGACTGATTTTGCTGAGCCTGGTACGCTTGCACCAACTGGCTTATACCTTGGTGGCACAAAGTATATGGTGATCCAAGGTGAACCAGGGGCTGTCATTCGAGGCAAAAAGGTGAGCATTTTGCAGCATTTCCATGTATGCAGTTATGTTACAGATGAATTTGCACCTGCTTATTTTCCTAGGTGATCAGTCACTGCTTTATGTACTGTTTGCCTCTAACTTTTCTCATTTTCAATCACATTTGATTGATCACATCAGTTTTGTTATTTTGATCAATCACTGTCCTTTTAGAAGTGCTTTGACTACTTTCAGTTATAGTTGACTGGTTTGTTGATGATGCCGTCTCTTTCACTTCTATATTATTATGTAATGAACTGCGTTTGCAGGTTGTGTATAATATGATCAACTATTCAATTCAAAAAAGCCTTGTCCTAATTATTTTAAGTCATATGCAATTCCCTACCTTTATGCTGGATGAGGCATTATAAGTTAAAACATATAGCATCAATGTTTTATTGTCCCAAATAGAAATTACCCATAAAAAAATGTCCCATATAGAAATTGTTGCCTCTTGAATATAGTGATAACTCAGAACTAAATTTCTTGGTTTGTTGCAACTACTTCTTTGTATAGTCTACCGGATTCCTGGCAGATCATTGGCAAAAGTAAACAACTTCTATACTATTTTGTTTTAAACAAATGTTACACATAGTTCTTCGGGATCTTATGGATCTTCTATTTGTTCTACTCATTTAAACTGCAACTCTAATTTTGTTATGCAAAGATGCCTTTATGCTTAGTTCCAGGGTGAAGGTTATTATCGTGGTATCTAGGACTTATTATAGGAGCTTTCAACTTGTGTATACATGAAGAAAGGGCTACAATATCTGAGTGTCACTGGGCTTTCTTGAACCTTTTGTGTAGAGAACTGTTAACTGTTCATTTACTATATGCTGCTTATGATGATTAATCTTTTTAAAAGTTAATAACATGATACGGTTATGTTTTCATCCTCATCCTGATAAACAATTCCTGCTTTTGCTCTTTCACACCCACACATTTTGATCAATGATAGGTCTTGTGTCTTTTGTCCCATGTGTTCCTGATGAGCGGAGTGATACTTATTTTCAGGGCTCTGGTGGTGCCTGTGTTAAGAAGACCATTCAGGCTTTGATCATTGGTATATATGATGAGCCTCTGACTCCTGGTCAGTGCAACATGATTGTTGAAAGGCTGGGTGATTATCTCATTGATCAGGGTCTTTAGTTGCTTCGGTATGTTATTTATTTTATCTTGAACTTTGAAATTCTTTTTACTTTTTTTGGGGAGCTTGCATGTACCTACCTGAAGTTGGAATTGTTGCAGTTAATTAGTATTTACATAATTTCAAGTCATGGAGAACTCAGTGTGGGAACAAAGGTGTTTGCAACTTGGAAAGTGATACATATGGCCTCTTATATAAACTATTTTCATTTGTATCCTCCCTCTTGATGGGATTATGTTGATTTCTAGTGGGATGTTATCTATTTGGAGTTTTGGGCTTTTTTTTTCCTTGAATGGGAGTATTTCCTCAGTTGTACTTTTTAATTCTATCTGAAATTTATTTGGGAATATCTACCTTGGTGTTTATAAGCCATCCATTAACCTTGGAATCTGTGATTAAAAATGGTATTTGAATGTATGGTGTAGGAAAGACGCCTAAAGAATGTGGTAAGTCTGAAAGCAGAGTGAATCCAAGGAAATATGAGAGTTTTTCTATTGAGCTATGTTTCTCCATAATTCATAGACTATATTGTTGATATATTAACCCAGGTATAGCTAAGTGGTAACCCAGGTATTGTATTGATTTAATCCCATTAACTGCTGTTTCCCATGTTCAGTTCTTTCAAAAAATTTATCATTTGATTAAATGAGTCATTAAACAGACAAAATCTTGGTTCAGGTGCTAGTTTAGACTATGAATAATCAAATATTTGATAATCTAGAACCTGTTAAGGTGGGAAAATATTGGTTTTGTTGGTTGGTCTGGTCGATAGATCCATGCATTAATCAAAGAAAATACAGCTAGATGCTTCACGGATGGCATAAACATGATATTTGTAAATCATGAATTTCATTGAGAATTTCCACCACTAAATCAACAATTGCTGTGAGCATGCGCAAAACATCATGTAAAATTAAAAGCTATGTGCTCTTATTTGACAATGTTTTTAAAAACGGTTGTCATTTGTCCCCGGAACGAAATTACCGGGGAGATCAAATATGTATTAAAAAAAAAGAAAAAGTTTTCTTGGCTTACTTTTTATAAAGCTATCATGCATTTGTGTGCAACACAAAAAATAATAGAATATATCTTATTTTTTCACTACTTGCTCAAAAAACTCTGAAAAAATATATAAAAAGAGCTCAAAGTATTGTAGGACTGCAGGATATAACAATCCTTGCCTGGTTGAGCAACGAAGTAGTACACATTCTGCAAGTGCTATTGAGGAAGCAGTTGATAACAGTGCCCTGATGACAGCTTGGGAATTATATTATCCTCACTCCCGCCCCTCTCATGCATGGGTCTTTTGTTGCAGGAAAGTGTGGTAGTTTCTTCAGGCAATCCTAATGAAAGCAATCCCATCTCAGCAATTAGTAGCTGGCTTACAACTGCTATAACACCCCATGCCACAGTGGATATGAAGTGAGAAACAACCACCTCCTTTACACCCCCACGCTCGACTCTTCCCATTTCCTACCAATAGTCACTGCAAGAACATACCCCATCTTTAAAATGATGGAAGCGGCTGCGATCCCGCACAATAATCTCCCGCTTCACAATCCCAGAAATTATCTTTGCTGCATCATGACAATCATTACAAATTCGTAGATTCTTAACAACTCGAATTGTGGTTCCTTCACTAGTGCTGATAAGCCCAAATGCAATTGCCAACTTCTCACTGTGAATTGACAAAGCATCCTCCTTCTCTTCTTCATCAATGCTATGCACTACGAGGTCAGTTTTCGGTTTGTACCCAGCTAGCTTCATTTTCCACATTAATTCTCTTATCATTGAATATATCTTGTCAGACTCTGGGTGTGATAAATCTCCCATGAAGAACTCATATACTGCGTTGTCCACCTCTATCCAGCTGCATCCAGGAGTTTTCAGCACCCCATTCTCTCGCATTCTCAACCTGCACTTTGCAGCATCATCTAATCTACCCATTGAAGAATAAACATTGGCGAGATAAACATAGCTTCCGGAATGGTCAGAATCTAGCTCAAGAATATGCTGAACGACTCGCTCTCCTCTTCGACTGTCCCTGTAAATCCGACAACCACCAAGCAATGCACCCCAAATTATGACATTGGGTTTCATAGGCATTGAGTTGATCATATCCTCTGCGTTGTCGAGTTCACCAGCACGGCTGAGAAGATCAACCACACACCCATAATGTTCAACCTTGGGGCTGACTCCATACTCCTTGTCCATAGTATTGAAATAATTGAGCCCCTTCTCAACCAACCCTGCATGAGTACATGCTGTTAACAATCCCATGAAAACAACATCATTTGGCTTTACTCCACAGTCGAGCATTTCATAAAAGCATCCAAAAGCTTCATCTGCATGTCCGTACATGGCCAACCCACATATGATTATACTCCATGAGATCACATCTCTCTCTTGCATCTTATTGAATACCCTTCTAGCCTCTGTTATGCATCCACACTTTGCATACATATCTGCCAGTGCATTCCCCAAGAACAAGCCCAAGGCCATCCCTCTCCGACTGATAAATCCATCAATCCACTTCCCCAGATCAAGTGCACCAAGATGCGCGCAAGCCGGCAACACACTAACAAGGGTAACATCATTTGGCACCACACCACCGAATTGTTGCATCCTCCGGAACACCTCAATAGCATCACTGTACTTCTCATTCTGTGCATACCCTGCAATCATGGCATTCCAACAAACCACATTCCTCTCCGGCATCTCATCAAAAAGCCGCCGAGCATCCTCCAATCTACCCATCCGCGCATACCCGCTAATCAACGTCGACCAAGAAACGAAATTCTTCTCGCGCATCCTATCAAACACCCATCTAGCCTCGTCCGCACACCCACACAAGCAATACCCAGAAACCAAAGTGTTCCAAGAAACCACATCTCTCACAAACATTTCATCGAACAGATGCCGTGCAATCAAAAGATATCCCGCTTTGAAATACATATCTATGAGCGAATTCCGAACAAAGAGATTGGATTCAAACCCTTGTTTGGTGACCATAGCGTGGATTTTCTGGCCGTTGACAACGTGGGCAAGGCCAGCACAGGCCTTGAGCACAGAAGTGAAAGTGAACTCATCTGGGTTCGGGGCATTGGGCGATGAAACTTGGTGGTTGAAGAACTGGATTGCATGGAACCAGTGACTGTTTTGAGCTAAAGCTTTGAGAGTGGCGTTGTGGGCGAATCTATTGGGGCTGGCGAGGTGAGCGAAGATGAGAGCGGCCTGGCTCACGTTAGCGTGGTCGGCGCAAGCGCCAATGAGCTTGACCGCGATGAGGTTTGGGTCGACGACGGAGGAGGGGATTGGAGAGGTGATCAGCTGAGCTTGGATTTGGAGGACCTGCGCCATTGTGAGGTGGCCGGCGCATTTTAGCAGGAGACTAGTGAGTCTCTGGTGGCGGTGGCGGTGGTGGAGAGCCACCGTGGGCTAGCTCTCTGGGTTGACACGGTTACTGAATCAATAATAGGGCGCTGGTTCCTTTTCTTCCCACCGTGTCATTTGCCTTGATTAGAACAACGATTGCAGGATTGGGTGATTCGAACAAATTTTGGCGCGCAATTAATAAAAACATCTTCATTATTTATTTATTTAATTTTAGGTTATATTTTATTATTATTATTATAGTAGCATAAGTTGTACCATGAGTTAGCCTTATTTTGTGTTTAACCTAACATATGATATAATATTTGTATAAAAAATTTTTTCTTTGTTAATTATTTTTCAAGCACATTAATGGTTTTATGGGTAAAGACAATAAATCACTAGATAATATATGTCTACTTGACTTGTAATATGTTGATGCATAATTATTTATCATCATATTAGTCATATTAGATTCTTCATAAAATGTAAAATGTCGTTCACATAAAATTTTATATTATTATTGATATAATTTTATTCTTTCAAGAATTTGTAATCAAATTTACTTGGTGTATATTAACATCAACTATTACGGACAATATACGGTACAAATATCTTATAATAAATATACTTTATATCATAAGCAGGCACTAATAAATATTATATGTGCATGTATTAAAAAATAATAATTTTTTAATAATATAGAATGTGCAATTTTAGAAGTTTCAACTTCCAAAGCTTAAAGATGATAATGAGGGGATAGTCAAATTAGGTTTCAATCACAATAAATTAAAATTATTAATAATTCAATTCAAAAAATGAAAAATATATGAAATTTATTTTAAGCTATTTTCTTATATCCCTTATGTATTATTAATTTTAAGCTATTTTAATTATGAATATTATTAAATATAAAAAATTATATATATAACTAAACACAACCTCAAAATTTAAAGACATTATTATTAGTATTGTGCTTATTTGGAACAACATTTAGCTCCTTTTTATAAATTTTAAAGCTATATTTTACGGACTCCCCATAAAAAATTTTCAATGTTCTACAAAATAAATTAGTTTTCAAATTATTATGTTTTTTCAAAACATGTTTTTTGTTACTTGTAATTTGAAAAGTTGAATAATAATTGAAGTATTAAAATGTTTTAAATTTATAAAATAAATAGCGCTATATGAAACATTTTGAAAGAAAATCACAACAGGATATAAAAAATTGATTTTGATAGTATCGTGTTATAAAATAAAAAATTATTTACTATAATTTATTTGAAAATTATTTTGATTAAATTATTATTTTTTAGTTTATCACACTATTATTAATAGCATCTTATATTTGGAATGTTTTCTTTTTAGGAAAAATCACTCTTAAGTGTTTGAATGTTAAAAAAAGAAAAAAGAAAAAAAACATTTTAATAGTAATTTTGATAAGGGGCTATATGAAAAATCACTTATAAGATAATCATCAAAAAATGATTTTCTAAATTGTGAAGAATGATTTTTAAAAGTATGACAAATGCCTGATCTATATAAAAAGTACTTTTCAAATTTATTTCTAATAAATATTATATAATTCTTTTTAAAAAACATTTTTTTATGAAAGTATTATATATTTAAAATATTTTAATTAAGAGAAAATAAGTTTTGTGTTTGGATAAAAATCACTTAAATATAAAATTCGATAATAATTCTATAAAATATTTTTAATATTTCTAATATTTAAAAAGTTTTATAATTTAAATATTAAAAATATTATAAAAGTTACTTAAAATCTCTCTCAAACACATTTGAAATCACTGTTATATTTTATTTATTAAAACGTTTTCAGTTAAAAATATTTTTTTAAAGTGTTTTAAAATATGTTTAACGATGATTTTAAGTAGTATTTATAATATTTATAATATTTAAAAAATAAAAAATTTTAAGTGCCGGACAGGTTAAAAACAGTTACCTCATGTAGTTTATACTTTCCACACAATTCAATGGCCACCTGATTTTGTTGTATGCCACGTGGCTTAAAAAAACAAAAGGGAATTAGGACACGGCACTCGAAAGGAAATAAATATTTGGGGTTTCCGCACACAAATCATACAGAATCAAACGCAGCAAAACAGCAGGGCGCCTGGAATTCTTCAATTTGCTTTCGTAACAGAGAAAAGACAGAGAGGAATGGGATTTGGATCAGAAACTGGGGATATTTCGACGCCCAGAAAAACTGGGTTTTCGATTACCTCTATTGCAGAAAGTCGGAAAATTGTCCGAGCGGAGTGTGTTCAAGGTTTGATTGGCTCGCCCGCTGTGTTTTCTCTTTTCATTTGTTCGGTTGCTGAGAAAATGTGGGACAAGGTTTGGGGTCTTAAAATTTTGCATGATTTGATTGTTTAGGACTTGGGGGAGAAAAAGGCTCTCCCTGTTAGACGGGTTGAATCTCGTCATTTTTGGGAATATTATGATTTTATTATTATTATTTTCTTATCCTAGTCTTGTATGGGCTGTTCCCCTCTGAATTTGTCCGAGTTGAACAAAGGGTCTGTCTATATATGTGTGTTTTATTGTATGAATTCAATTTAGGTTCTGTTTGGATGCTGAGAAAATGTAGGAGAAGAAAGCAAAAAAAGTATTTTATAGATTAATTAGGACTCGAGGAGGATCAAAGGTTTCGCGCTTTAGCTGAATTGTATCGTTTCAATTTTTGGAATAGAGAAATATCATAAAATGTTAGGATATAGATTTTCATGGTTTTAGAAATTTTCTAAGTTTTCTCAGATGCCAAAGAGAGGGTTAATTTGGATTCTTTACCGCTGAAGCTGATTGATTTCTTCAAATGCAACAATTTGGCTTGGTCTAGTCGAGGTCTTCGTTATACAGAAGCAAAATCAACAGAAGACTATAAAGACTGAAATTTCTCTTCTTTTTTCGTTTTCCTCTGTTTTCTCAATGAACCAATCCAAGGTTAGGGTTTTGATTTTACTTTACCATAATTTTGTCCCTATCATTCTTATAGTGCCATTTATTATAGGGCCTGGCTACAATACCGATTTGGTGTGTGCTGAAAAGTACGACGTCATTGGTTGTGCTTATAGATTTAGATATTGTTTTGTACAAAGTTTGATCACATTCTTTTTTACCTTGGTCCCATTATTTGTGCCTCGTCCCATTCTTTGTACCTTGGTCTCATTGTTTATACGTTAGCCTAGATTTTATTATGTATTTTCAACGATCTAGATGAAATGTTCAGTATATTGGATATCTTAAACTTTCTGTTTATTCTAGTTTATTTTCTTGTCTCGTGTTGTGGTTATCCATGTATAATGCAATTCATTGAGTGCTGTAATCTGATGACAACCTATTTGTATGAATAATTTGCAGAAGGTGTTCGTGAAGCAACCAAGGCAGCTGGCGTTGCAGCAGTTATCAGTACTGTGGCAACAGTATGTGATTCTTTCCTTATTTTTGGCAATTTATTTTGGACATGTTTTTAAAAGATTTCTTCATGGATGTTAGCGAGTTGGATGATCCTTATGAACAACACAGAGATGTTAATAGCTGGTATAGTATGGAGGTAGACTAATCAGGCTACACTGTCATGTAGCTGTTGTTATAGGGAAAATGAAGGATGTCGTGGAGAGGTAGAGAAGATAGCCTTCTAAAGTGTGATGTAGAAAATGTCGCATGAAATTATTGCTTTTTTGTTTTGGCACATGAGAGTTTTCTCCTCTCTTATCCTTCTTGATGCTTTCTCTAATTTCTCTGAAAGTATTTGTCTCTATCTTTCTCCTTCCATCTTTGCTGTAATCCATCCTAAAATCTGCAGTTTGGTTCATTGTATGCACCTTTTTTTTTTCATTTGTTCTTGTTTTCCAATCATCTGCCCTCATAAAATAATTTGTTCTCCTTCCCTTGTGGTTTCTTCATCTGAGTCACTTTTCTTATTTCTTTAAAAAAGGTTGAAAAGAAGGAAAAAAATGAAAAGAAAGAAAACATGTGCTAAATCTTCTCCTCGCCTTTACTTTTTCTTTCCCCTGTTCTAACAAGTTTCAGGTGCTTCTCCCCCATCCTTTTGTATCAAACTTGCTATCAAGACCATCGCATAAATTTAGTCTCACTTGCTGCTTTATTGGGGCCTGAACTTTTACATAGCCAATTATCAAGCCCGGAGTAATGAAGTTTGTATTAGATAGACAATCATTGCTTTGTATTAGATAGAAAATCATTGCCAAAAATTTAATAAATCTTATTAAACATGAATTCTTTAGAAACTGTTGTTTTTGCTATTATATCAAGAATGGGAGTTGAGATGCCAAATGTTTTGCTGCTGACAACTAACATCTCGCAGTGTCGCTGACAAATGGGGTGTTGATGTAGGATGCTACCATGGTAGGTACTAGTGATCAATTCATTATGGGTGGTTTGTTTATCCCATTATCTTATGTCCCGTCATTGCTTATACTGTGCTTGGTGTTAGTCAGTTAGCATGATATCCATTTATTAAGAGCGGGAAACCTGTTTTTGTCATCTTTTTGGTCTAAAGTAGCCATTGCTCAGCAACTTGGCAGTAATTTAAACTATTTGGCCTTCTGCAATTTGAGCTATGGTTTGCAGGCTATGTGGTGTCAGAACCCATTGAAGCACTTGAAAAAGGTGCCTGCAGTTGATTTTTTCTCTTCTTCCAAAAAAAATAGAGATTAAGCAATAATGAAGATTTTCATCGTCTCTATGATTATAACTTTGCTAATCCAAAAGAAAAAAAGAAAAGAGAAAAAAGATTTTGCATTATGCTTTGTGGTCCTGTTAGGCCACATGTACGTGCACTCCTGCAACTAGAATGACAAAAGCAGTTGTTTTGGTCTTGGCATGGGAAAAGGTGCCAAGATTACTGATTGAAGCCTCAGGTCCCAGTGTAGGTCATACCTTGCTTCTTTCTGAATGGTATGGCAGATTGGCATCTTTATTTGATGTTTTTCCTTTATTCATATTCTCAGCTGGGAGCCGTTCGATATGTTCCTTGGGTGAAGCAGCATATCAATTATACTGGTCGGGCACTCATCATTTCTGCAGGTATGGTGCTGAATTCATTTTTTCAAATTTGCTTCTCCATGTTTTCGAAGAGTTGGAAACCATTGTTGGTTGGGGTTCCATGAGAGAATCTCTCTTTTTTTCCCTGCCCACAAGAATTTTTTCCGTTTGAAGTGTGGAGTTCTATTTTTTGACTTACCCTATATGATGTCTGATTAGATATGCCACTGAGATTTTGTTTATTGTTATTGAATTGTCTTTTGTTATTAGTTTTGTAAACATTAACCATCTATATTTGTTTGATGATTTACAGCATCTGTTGCTGCATTCTTCATTACAGCTGATAAAACCATCTTAGAGTGTGGGAAGAGAAACACAACTTATGATAAACCAGTGTGAGAAGCTGGATTTGATGTAGTGCAGCTGTTAAGTACAGGATGTTGCAGCTTGTACTGGGCCAACTACCAATGTTTTCCATTATCCGTTACAGACTTCTTTTCCCTCGGGCGAGTAAGAGAAGACGGGCAGTTCTTAAGAGAGCTCTAGTTTCCCCTTCTGGGCCATTCTTGAATGGATTCCTGGCGCCATTATATTTTTAGTAGTTTTGCATCACAATAGATAATAAGAGACTGGGGGATGCTCACTGATGACTATGCCCTTGTTTATTAATGTGTTTATCTTTTTCAATAATCTTTTGGCTCTCAATCACCCATATGGTAAAGAGAAGCTAAAACATTATTACCATTTCCCTTAGGGTTGTTTCTTTGGCTTTTCAATAAAAAGAACATGTAGTCAACTAAAACAACTCTGGCAGCAGCCTTCAATCAGCACTACAGTATAAAATGATATGGAGTCTCGTAGTTGTTCAAAAGGAGTAGTGCCTCTCTGCTCTCTTTCAGGTGGTTATGAAGGGTATATATGTCTACTATATGCCTACATTCCAGCAGAAAATCCTCTTTTTCAAGACCTTCCCAAATAGAATAATCTCTTCAATCAATAAGTGTGGCTTAAAAAATGTAAAAGGTATGGGCAATAGGGTATGGGCCTTGGACAAAAGCCAACCCTTTTCTCCAAATGGGATCTGACGTGATTTGTACATAACCCTGCCCAGATAAAAAAACATCTCCATTCATTTCATGTCTTGGTTGAGCACCAACAATATCTTGATCCTTTCTAGAGGATTTCTCAAGAAGTGATGAATAGTAATATTGAAAACACATTGTGAATATAATACTAGGCCCCAGGGCCTCCAAGGCAACTATGCTTTTACCTACACTTCGCCCTAGTCTACGTAAGATGCTTCTTGCTCGGGTGGGTGAAACAATGTTTATTACAAGACACCGAGTGCTCCACAGATTGGCTCTAAACTCAACAAGTGACTTAGATTGGGAAGACCCTCTTTGGCATGATACTTCAAACAGAATATACGAATGGGATGGGTGCATGATAATGGGTGTGTAATGGTTGGTGACTCAATTTGGATGCCTCCAAAGCTCCAGACATTATCCTCTTAGGAATATATTGTCCAACACAAGGATAAAGCCCAGGAAGGATGTAAAAGAAACCGTATTAAAACAACTAAACTAATATGCATTTGTACTAGGAGAGTGAAGAGTAAACCTAGACGGGCTCCCTGCATATATATGCCTTCCCTAAGTGGTCTCGAGGAAGTTCAGAGAGTAAGAATCCAGAGACCATCTTCTTCAATAATCTGAGAAACACAATGACTGCAGGTAGAGAAAGAGTGTTTCGGGATCAAACCTCAATTGCAGTCCATGTTAAGGATGCCGTGCTTGATCCTTGGAGCACCAAGAAGGGCAACTGTAATATCTGCAGTGCAGAATCACCGACATCCAGCATTGGAGATTCAACTAGCTCCATTGGCTCAACATCTTTACCAGACTTGCAAGATGATGCAATATCATCAACGTCGTTGTCGTCTTCATCATCCTCGCTTGTGAATGGGCCTTTGTATGAATTATCAGACCTAATGGCCATACTCCCAATCAAGTGAGTGTCATTAACAATTCCAATTATCTAAAGGAAGCATAAAAGCCGCAAAGATAATCCGTACTATCCATACTTTCCTTTCATCTGCAGGAGATCTATCCAAGTACTTTCAAGGGAAGTCAAAGTCCTTTACATCTCTATCAAATGCAAGCTGTATTGAAGATCTAGCGAAGAGAAAGACTCCTCTAAGAAGGAGAATGAAGTTATGTAAAAGCTATGGAGGTGGTTTAGATATCCATAAATCATCGTATGCCCCTAAACCTATCCTATTAAAAGTCGGCAAAGGGTTCTTTTCCATCTTTGCAAGCTATAAGAGGGGGTTGCAGGCCACCTCCTATTCCAATAAGAAGAGCTTTTAAATGGAAGTAAAAACCATGAGGGTATGAGGATTGCATTAGAGAAAAGTATTTTTCTGTGGCTTTTGTATCAGAAAGAGAAACAATTCAATGAATTTGGTTTCTGGGTTCTGTTTGGCTCGAAGGTGTGAAATTTAGAAAGCTGGGCAACATAAAACTCTCTCTCTCGTAAGTTCAGACAGAAAGATTGGACACCCTAGCTTATATCACTTTACCCAAGGCTCAGATAGATATTTTCCGTTCTACCAGCCATTAGAAGACATTTCCCTTAAATTTACTTCCAAACATCGCCTTCTAAATAATATGCAAGTGGTTTGCCATAAGACTTCACAGTTGAACATTCTCCATAATACAAAACAGAACAAAACTCAAGCAATTCATAACTCTATATTCAAGATGTCTTAATTTCCTTGTTCCTCCTTTTCTAGATTGTTGAAATAGGGTCACATTGAATAAGAGTGTGTATATATTATTGACAGGATTTGTAAAATGAGGACTGAATCACAATTTTCACTAAGCAAGGGGAAAAGGCAAAACTTCTTTCTCTCCCTTTCTTTTTTTTCTGTATCTGCGAAGCTCATAAAGAATCATTCCTTTCAAAGAAAAATAATGATAAACAAACAATAACAACAGCAGACTGCATCTCATGACATGGATACCAAGTGATGCAAGTCCATTCCAATTGCTCGGCGCTTGAACCTCAGAATGCATACCGGTAGATAGCATCAGCTACACCATCTTCGTCATTGCTGGGACCAATCACATTAGCCACAGCTTTTGTCTTCTCTGAACCATTACTGAGAGCAATGCCTAGAGAAGCTAATTCAAGCATTTCAATGTCATTTTCTCCATCACCAATAGCCATTACCTAACAAGCAATGTGTCAATCAGAGGTTTGGTTACATAATATATCATATTTCAATATTCTTTAGCATCCTTTTTGATGAGGTAACAAAGACCAAGAAAAAATAAAATTAGAGAACAAAAATTTGCTGGTCTGTACCTCCTGTGCTGGCACATTCAAATGATCAAGTAGCATTCTTACTCCACTTCCTTTTGAGGTTCCTGGGGGGACAATTTCAAGCATGTCTGCCTGTGATTGGACAACATTAGCACGACCTCCTACTGCTTCTGACCAGTATGGCCGCAGAGCAGTAGCCACTCCCTCAGCAGTGTCTAAGAAAAGCACTTTCTGTAAAACCAAAAGGCTCAGGTCAATACAAGAAGTCAGAACATAGCTGGAGCAGCAAGCATACTAAATATTAATTTGGCTTGAGACTGGGCATGATTGATTGCTAAGCCTGAGCAATGATATTTTGATATAACAAACACCAAAAACACACACTGTTTGCTTTTTAAACTAGAAAGAAGAAAAGGGCAATATAAGGAACTAGCATTGTTTGGATATACTTGAAAAGTGAAGCCTTGCTCAGACTCACAAAAAGATTTCAATCAAATTAAACATAAACATTTTTAATCAATTGAAAGAGAGTAATCATTGGGAGCCAGCAATTAGACACAATGGTCCATCCAATTGCTTGACTGTCAGACTTAAAGTGTATCTTAGTCTCTGATCAGGAGGATGGTGTAATTGGATTAAGTGAAACTGTATATCTTCCAATTTTAAATGCCATACCTGTATTTCAGCAATGGCCAAGAGGTGTTCAACTGAAGGCATGATCTCTGCCTGGAAAGACATTTCATGCAGAATATTTAATACAAAAAACGCACAAGGTTATCACATGAAGAAATACTTGGAAAAAAAATAGAATGGTATGGGGCACCTTTGGCTCATGATATACAGTGTGAAGTGACTCAACAAGAGGGTGATCAAATAGTGTCAAGCAACGATCCTCACTGAATGCAATAAGAGGAACTTCACTCTTGCAAGAGTAATGAAATGCCTGCAATTTAGATCATAAGAATATTTTTTATGTAAGATGGGGAATAAGAATAAAAGTCACTCTTGCATCATAAGGATATTCAACAGTTAAAATTTTTAATTATTGAACCATATAACAGTGAATGCACAAAGTTCTGGTGGATAAATAAAAAAGTTGCTAGAAAATTGATGAAAAACCTTTTTTTTTTCTTTGATAAGTAAATAGAGCTTGTATTAGAAGCGCCTAGAAGTGGCAAAAATAGTACACATAAAGTATACAATCAGAACGGCCAAGGAACTAGGCAAAGAAGACAAAAAACCTTTTCCCCTAACTAGACATAGCCATTCTATAAAATCAATCATAGACAAAGTATGATCCTCTATAAACACCCTAGCCTAATTTACAAAATTATACAAAAAAGAATGTTTTAAAGCTTGGTCGGACTGTTCAATAGAATTTCGATCATCGATCTGATGAGGGTGAGCTATTTTGCTTGGGAAGGGTCTTGGAACAGAATTTCGACCATCAATCAACTCAAAAGGAGGGGATGGAATATGTTGAATAGGTGCTACTTGTGTAAAGAGAAAGAGGAAACCAGTGATCATTTAATCTTGTTTTGCAAAAAGGCTACAATGCTTTGGAGTTTGATTTTCTCCCTTTTTGGTGTGCAGTGTGTGTTGCATTCTTCGATTAAAAGGAATTTTCTTGATTGGCATGGTGCCTTTGTGGGTAAGAGAAGGGAGAAGGCTTGGAGGGCTGCCCCTTTATGCTTAACGTGGACTTTATTGATGAAAAACATACAAAGCAATGTTCTTAAAATATACATTAAAGGAAATATTTCTATCTTGAAATACAATCCTTTTCAGCAAAGGTGCAGCATGTGGTTAAAACAGAAGTATGGAACCCTTATTTGATACAATGCCAATCTCATATCCAAGTCCAGGTACAAGAAGCTGAAAAAATTTTAATTCTAGGTTTCTTCCCACTGACCTGAACTTGCTCAGATCTGAGACATTCAGTACTGAGCATACATTACTTACCAAAATGAAGTCAATGATAACCAGTGGTTTTCTTGAATTGAATGAGGTTCATTGCCTCAAAAAGAACATAGAATTGACATATAGATCAACTTTCCCAAATTTTGTACGGCTGTTTCTCTTTTCTGCTTCCAATAAATAACTCCAAACTTCGAGGAATGCATGACAGCCCACAAAGTGGGTTAAAATGATCACTAACTACCTTTGAATGAGTCATCATGTTTAACTCCAAACTTCCTTTTTTTCTTAAACATAAAATATGGCAATAAATGAAGTAAAAACTTGATCCCATGAGAACAGGCTATAATACCCAGTATAAGATATGTTACCTCTCTGCAGACATCTGGATCTAAATTCCTTTTAAAAATTTTCCGACCTTGTCTACCATAAACAAGCAGTCCCTGGAATGAGTATAGACAATACGAGTCAAATCCTATGGTAAGCAAAATCAATAACTCAAGACAAAAGACAAAGAACATTTCAAGAACATGATATATGATAAGTGACAGTGAAATTCCATCATTGATGAATATTTTGCATATGAATATTACATGTGGTATGCAGATGCTCAAATAGAGAAACATGTGATAGAAAAACTCTTCAGGTAGAAGGCAAGCATGTTCTGACAAGAAGTATCACTCAATACTAAGATTTGTAACTTTAAAGTATGAAGTGATTGCTAAATACAACCAGCATGCTGAAAGATGAAAAGAACTAAGGGGAAAAGGTAAACCTGTATGAAAACCCCAGGGGAGAACTCTGAAATAACTCCATCTTTTCCAACTAAATCTACTGCCTTTAATGCAGTTATCACAGCAGGACGAGCCTGTTACAAAAGATGAAATTAGCAATTGATGATCAGAATATTTGTCAAATGAGTAACACTGTCCAAAAGAAAAGAAAACAATAAAAAAAAAGAGATGATGCAGCAACAACATAATTAAAAAGGAAAAAGAAGGAAAAGGTGTAGGAAGTTTTCAGCTTGACATAATCCAGCATGAAATAGAAATCATTTATAGAATGCAGTTCCAATAGCCAATAAACTAAAAAATAAGAGGGTAAAATTTAATCCATTCTCACTTTTCCAGTAGCTACTACCACTTTAACACCCCTTGACAAGGCCTCCTTCAAGGCTTTCGCGGTAGCTGCAGTAATTTGACTTTTGCTGTTCAGCATTGTACCTAGTGTTAAATAAGAACTATGATAAGCTGGTGAAAGAAGTAATGGGATAGTTAAGGGTATTTCAAGAGTTGTCTCACCATCCATATCACAGAAGATATAGCTGAACTTTGGTTTATAGAATCGTAGACTACCTTCTTTTTTCCTGTCTTTAAACAATTCACGTGTAAGATTCTCTCACTGCAATATTATATATGACGTATCATAGTGTCAAAAGAAAAGAAATAAAGAAATATCTAACAAATATGATGATTTATCATAGAAGAAGGTTATAATCATGAATTGGTAAATAGTGAAATTACCATCTGAATTTTCTGTATGAGAATTGCCATCAGTTTCAGCATCATATGCACTCTGAATCAAACCTTTCCCCTTCCACCCAAGACTCTTCAAAAGAAGTTCTTCCTCCTTTTCCATTTCCACTTCAGCCTCATCACTAATCTCGTGATCAAATCCCAAAAGATGCAACAACCCATGGACCTGCAAATACGAGTTTACAAGAAGCTGAAAACAGAACAATCTGGTTCCTATATATATCCTTTTCTTTTATTGCATTTTGTTCCTACACAACTTTTGAAGTAATTAAGATTGGAAGTTGAGTATCAAACTTCCCCAAAGAAAACACTTCCGTCCTACTCCTCAGGCAGAATACTTCCTTCACAAGCCAAAATTGTACTGCACTTTCTTTCACAGACGTCTAAAATTTCATTTTTTTTCAGCCTAGATATACGATTTTTTGAGAGATAACCAAAGCCAATGAACTACTGAATCACATACAATCAAAGAAAGAGAAGAATGTGAAAGGCAAAGAAGGATGCTATCCATGTGGAAATCTTGTGAAAGAGAGCAAACATCCTAGCACTGAAGCAAACACTGCAAGAAAATAGAAAATACTAACTAAAATAGGATTATCCAACCATGAGGATGCGTATCTCATCAATAAGGGTATGACCTCTTTCTTCTGCTTGTCTTGCAGCAGTCTCAACAGAGATTACAATGTCCCCTAACATAAGCTGCAAGAAAGATAACCAAGTATGTCAAGTGTTTGTAACTCAAGAAATATCTTCTGGTTAATAATTGGTTTCTTACAATTGGAAGCTTAAGTTCAGGGATATGTTGTGACATGGACAGAACATCAGTGGCATGGTCCTCGTCCCTCCACTCTTTGTTGAGTTTGCGAATGAACTCATCATTGCAAAGAAGTACAGACAACTCAACATTTTCAAACCCACCAAGATCACTTATTGTAGTATCTCTTGTTTTATACTCTGAATCTTTTAGACCTTCAAATGCTAACTTCATTGCTATTGGAACATCTAGACGAAGCATCTCTGCAATATTCTGCAAAATGTGTAAAAATAAATAATTCACTAATAAAGGAGCCAAATAATTAATAGCAAAGGGAACATATAATATGAAAAATGATTTCACAAACATGTTTTTTTTTTGATAAGTAAGCAAGCAATATATTAAAAAAGGCTAAGAGCCACAAGGCATACAGGGAGTATACATAGTAGCCTAACGCAAAAGAAACAAAAAACAAACACTCTCACCAGCCCTTAAGTAGACGCTAGCCACTCCAAAAAGCCTAATAGAGACAAGGACTCCTCACCAATGTACACCCGAGCCTAACTCCAAAGAGTACATACAAAAGAATTTTTGAGCTTCTGAATAGCCAACGACCCCCCCTAAAAGCTAACCTATTCCCCTCTTTCCAAACTGTCCAAAAAATACACAACGAGATGGAATTCCAAATTTTTTTCCTTTTCTTCCTCACAAAAGGGTCTTTTCAGCTGAACAATACCTCTTTAACTGTCTCTGGGAACACTCACGAAACCCCAAACAAGGCGAGAATGATCTTCCAGAGAACCCTAACCACTGTACAGTGTAAAAAAATATGATTTACAGTTTCTTCTTCACAACCACACAAAAAACAACGGTTGGGGAGCTGCCACCCCCGTTTTTTAAGCCTATCCAGAGTGAGAATCTTCCCCCAAGTGGCCTTCCAAGCAAAAAAAGTAGCTTTGGTTGGAACCTTGTCCAACAAATGTTCTTCTTTGGGAAAGCGAAATCATTGGGGGCGACTAGCAGCAAGTAAGCGTCCTTAACCCCAAAAATACTACTTCTCCCACCTTTCCAAAAAACTGAATCCTCATTTGAAGAAACCCTGCAGTCCCTCAACAAATTCAGCAACTCACTTATCAAATCCAACTCCCAATCATTAAAGTCTCTAGAGAATTTGAGGTTCCAACCTCCTTGACCAAAACTAGAGTCCCACACTTCATTAACCGTTGCATTCCTCTGGACTGCCAAAGAAAATAGCTGGGGGAAGATTTGGAACAGCGCAGCATTACCACACCAATGATCCGTCCAGAACTTAATTTTAGTCCCTTTACCCACTTTAAATTGGAAATTATCCCAGCACCAGCAAGCCTCCTTCAGAATCTCCTTCCAAACCCCCACCCCATACGTCCCACGCACCTCATTAGTCCTCCACCCAAGACCCTCTTGGCCATATTTCACCAACAACATCTTCTTCCAAAGATTATCATTTTCAATGGCAAATCTCCAAACCCATTTTCCCAGCAAAGCCTTGTTCAAAAGGATAATCTTCCTTAAGCCTAGACCACCTTTCTCCTTTTGAGCGCACACCACCTCCCAATTGATCAAGTGAACTTTCCTTTCCAAACTTCCCCCACCCCAAAGGAAGCCTCTTTGTAATTTTTCCAGCCTTTTTGCAACAATCTTGGGCATTCAAAAAAGGGACAATTGGTAAATGGGCATGCTGGCCAGCGTGCTCTTAATAAGGGTAATTCTCCCGCCTTTGGAGATATATTGTTTTTTTCACGAGGCTAGTCTTCCCCTCATTCTCTCTTCCATCCCATCCCACATAGAAGGAGTCTTATGATAGGCTCCTAAAGGCAGGCCCAAATAAACAGTGGGCAAAGACCCTACCCTACACCCTAGCTCCATTGCCATTTCCTCAATCTCTTCCCACCTCTCCAATTGGAATTAATTCACTTTTGGCCAGATTGATCTTTAACCCAGAAGCAGCCTCAAACCAAGCCAAAATCCAACTCATAAAAGTTAGGTTCTCTTTCCTTGCTTCACAGAATATGATTGTATCATCAGCAAAGAGTAAGTGAGACACATTTAACTCCATCCTTCCTTCCTCACGGAGCTTGCAACCTGAAATGAACCCCCCCCCCCACCCACAGCCCTTCTTAAAAGTGCACTTAGCACTTCCATTCTCAACACAAAGAGGTAAGGAGAAAGAGGGTCTCCTTGACGCAGCCCCTTGGTGCTTGAGAAGAAGCCTGCAGGCACCCCATTGACAAGAACAGAGAACTTGGTAGTTGAGATACAACGCCATATCCACTCTTTCCACCGAGACCCAAAGCCCATCTTATGCAGAACCTTCATAAGAAAATTTCAATTTATGCTGTCATAGGCTTTTTCAATGTCCAATTTACAAATCAGACCTTTCTCTTTATGCTTTTGCCAAAAGTCAACCACCTCATTAGCTATAAGCGAGGCATCCAAGATCTGTCTACCCTTCACAAACGCATTATGATCCTTGGAAACCACCTTTCCTAAAACCTTCTTCATCCTATTAGCTAGCACCTTAGCCAACAACTTGTACAGTCCCCCTATAAGGCTAATAGGTCGGAAATCCCCCAGGTCCTCAGCACCCCCTTTATTTGGAATAAGGACCAGGAAGGTAGTATTCAGACTCTTGGCAAAAGAACTTTGATCATAAAACTCCTTAAACATCTCTAAGATCTCCTCTTTCACAAAATCCCAACACGCTTGCCAAAAAGCCACTGTGAACCCCATCCAGGCCATGAGCTTTGTCACCATCAGCTCTAACAAGGCAGACTGGATTTCTTCCTCAAAGAAGGGCGCTTCCAAAAATTCAGCTTCTTGGACATTCAGACTAGGAAGATGTAGCCCCTTTATGTCAGCTTTCCAGTCTGGTTCTTCTGAGAGCAAATGCTGAAAAGCATTAACAATCCCCTGCCTCACCTCCTGATCCTCACTCAACTACACCCCGTTAATCTTAATTTTGTCTAAGAAATTATTTCTCCAGTGGGCATTTGTCATTCTGTGAAAAAAACCTGTGTTCCAATCCCCTTCCTTTAACCACAACTCCCTAGATAATTGTCTCCAATGGGTTTCTTCCAGCAAGACCCACTTTTTATAAGATTCCTTAATTTCTTTTTTCAGCTCAGTTTCCCTTTCTGAGAGGCTTCTCTCGCTTTCCACCCCATCTCAGAATTCAACTTGGTGAAGAGCTGAATTTTTATTGACTTCCAACCTACCAAATTCGTCCCTATTCCAATATTTAATTCTTTGCTTCAACTCTTTCAGCTTAGAAGCCAGCCTGAAACTAGCATTCCCTCTCACCACAATCCCCTGCGGCCAACCTCGAATGAGGTCCTTAAAGCCGTCCACTTTAAGCCACATGTTTTCAAACCTAAACTGGGATGGACCCTTCCTCAACCCACCACCCTTTAACAGAATGGGAAAATGGTCTGATGTGGGTTTAGGCAGCCTGCTTTGGACAATTCCACTGAAATGGTCAAGCCAGTTCTGAGACACTAGGAATCTATCCAGTCTAGTCCACGATTGATTATTCCTACCCCCATTCCAAGTCAGCAGACCCCCTTGCAAAGGAAGGCCAAGAAGCTCTAACTCGTCAACAGTCTGGGCAAACCTTCTCATCGCACCAATTAGCCTTCCCTGCCTACTCCTTTCCCTTTGGGAGAGGATGACATTGAAGTCACCCCCTAAACACCAAGGATCATCCCAAAGACCTCTGATCGCCCCTAACTCCTCCCACATCCAAACCCTTTCCTCTCTAGAGAAAGGTCCATACACTCCTGTAAAAATCCAAACGAATCCATCCTCTACATTTCTGAATCTATAGGAAATTGAAAACTGACCCACTTCCATCTCCAGCACATTTAGTGTCCTTTTATTCCAGCAAACCAAAATTCCCCCCGCAGATCCAGAAGCATCCAGGGCACCCCAATCTAGGAACCTTCCAATGCCCAAACTTCTCACCACACCCTCCGACATTGTCTGAATTTTTGTCTCCTGAAGGCAGAACAAATCCACCCTCTGACTTCTAATCAGGGCTTTAATCACCTTTCTTTTGGAGCTATCATTAACTCCACGAACATTCCAACTCAAAAGCCTTAACTTCATTGGACTTCCAAGATCTGACACCCTCTTCCTTGCAAACCAACTTTCTGTTTTTTCCCCTTTTCGTAGTTAATGGAACATTCCAGTCTTTTTAATTCCCTTTCTAATTTAGATCTCTCCAATCGCGATTTGCTGTGAATTCTTTCTCTTCTCTTCCTGATTTTAACCAAGAACTCCAGAATATCCTTCTCCAAACAATCTGTCGGAAATCCCAAGAACTTGCTGAACCTAGCTAGATCACTTTCCTCCCAACTAACCTCCTTCCAGCCTCTTACTTCTATAGGCTTAGTTCGAACTGAGTTCAGCTTCGCTCTTCTTTCCTTATTGCAGTCATTATTGACCTCCATCAATTCCCAACAAGAAACGGTCCCACCCTGAACAAACCCTGGGGCATTGAACATGCATAACGGGATTTCTCCTTGGACTGTCTCACAAACAACACTAGAATAGTCATAATACTCCCCCTCCGGAGTTTGACCAGAAAAAAAAGATAAAGAAGAAGAGAGCCCAGAATCCAAAATTCCAATGGGGAGAGAGACATTCCCATACCTTGAAGCTTCCTCAAGTAAGGCAAAATCAGTCAACGATCTCACCTCTGAATGGAGATCAGCTTCAATTTGTTTTTGCAAGCCATCTTCCACCCATAACTTAACAGGTTTTGAAACTGGACACCCCACGGAGCTTGGGCCAAACAAAACTGAGGAAGGGAGCCCACCAATTTGGGCTCTGGCCTCAGGTGATGGCTGAGATAGGCCTCTACACTCGACCGACCCAAACTCTTCAAGCAGAGGTTGAGAATCCAGCCCAATCGGCCCAGCCTCCTTCGAAGCAAGCGAATCCGGGCCTGGCCCAACAGACCCAAATGTTGGAATAAGAGATTCCACACTTGGGCCCGACTTAGAAGGCCCACCCAGAAACTGCAGACCTCTAGGGGGCCAACCCGATGACCCGTCAAGGCTCCGAGAAGGAATCGAAGACCGCCCTGACCAGCTCATCTGCCCCTGCGTCCCGTCGGCAGACTGAAGCAGGGCCTCGAGCCTAGAGACAGCTTCCACCTCCACCACGCGCTTGCCCGCGCGTATCGAGCCCTCACCCCCAACCCCTTCTCCTGCTCCGACTTTCTTTCCGCACTTACCAGCCTGATAAGACCCTATTAACAGCCCAACCTCCCACCACAAAGTTAACGAATAACAAACCTCTTCCACCCAGATCTCCACCACGTTAGGGAGTTCCTCGCCGTTTAACTTCACCAAAATCCAAGCCCACTGCAGTTCTTCTAGCTTCTCCGTTTGGGTGTCAACTGCCAAGAAACCCCCACATTCCTCCCTAACTCTTCTCAGGATGGCTCGATCCCATAAAGAAACGGGTAAGCCCAGAATCCTCACCCAAGCCTCGTGTCTCTTCTCTCCTTCCATCAAACACCCCGTCTCGGGGCTCCAACTCTCCAAACGCAAGAGAAACCCCCCAACCCAAATTCTTCCATGGCTAAGAGCTTTCTTAGCTTCTGCCACCAGCTCAAACTCCATCAAAATCTTTCCCCTTTCCAATTTTGCCAGCCCTAGATTGCCCTTCAACCCCCAAAATTTTGCCATTTGACACCCCAAAATTTTCAAATCCACACCTCTCTTTGGGCTTGGGTTCCAAACCCCAACGAGGCAATGGCCCAGCTTGTTCAAGTTTCTGCTTAGCTCCTCTTTTCTAACCTCCACCCTCACCACTGCTCTACCTTTGTTCATCGGCGTTTGGACCACCTCCGCAAAAGATTTTACCAACTTGGGTTTCAGCAGCGTCGCCTCGACCTGCTGGCTTTCCTTCCTTCCAGAGACTACCCCCAGACTTCGCAGCGTCTCCACCATTAAAGACCAGCCATCCTTTACCCCTTTGCATTTGGGGATGAATATGCTAAAGCTTTTTTTCTTCAGATCTACAGCCCCCAACCGGATAAAACACCCCCCCTTGTTCTTGTCATGCACCAATGAATAAAACCTCCCGTTCTCCTTCTAACTTTTTTCCCATTTTCCGGCACTCGTATCTTCTACCAAAAGCACAGATAGTCTAAGAAGAACCCTAGGCTCTCCGGTCCTAGCTTGACCCATGAAGAAATCCCTTCTTTCCTTTCCACTATAATGGCTTGCACTTTACCTTTCTTCTCCTCTACTTCGACCACGAATGACTTCGACTCCACTTCGAAGCTACTCCCTCTCAAGATTTTCCGAGACCCCGATCGGAAATCTTTCTCTACTGCCTCGCTTCCATGCAACCACTCTACCCACTCTAAGAATTGAATTCTTTGGCAATGGAGGAAATTAATCAAATTAAGATTGCAAAACTTCCAAGAAAACTCAAGCATGATTTTGGGTTCAAAGATATTCAGGGAGTTAAATCTGCCTTTGAAGCTACCAAGGTTTAAATAAAAAATTCAAGTTTAAACTAAATAAACATTTACTTGTACACTTGATGTTTTTTACATTGATATTTTATGAATTCACTGCTAACCACCTTCCAATAGATCCTATAGTGCATCTACACAATCTCATTGAATCAAACAATTAAGCTATGGGTGAATTGATCCAGGTAACACCATATTTCCTATTCAATGCAATTACGAGAGAATATTACCTCAATTTCAATTAATCAATTCACTAAAAAAAACTTTCATCCTTTAGATTCAGTTGTCTAAATTCAATATGGATCTTGTCTCTAGTTCCTTCCTCCAGGAAGAAAGAAGGAAACTAGCCGCTCATGTTTGGAGAATTGCTTTTACAAGGCATGTTTGGCTTGCAGGAAAATAAGAGAAAACTACTAAGAAAATGAAACAATAAACTGCACTAGGAAAATAGCAAAATTCAAAACCTTGAACCCAGCCGTAAGGAAACAGGTCATCATATGTATTTGTCGCTAATAACAATAAACAAGAAACAACTCTCAACCATGTAAATAACTTTCCAGGTTACCCTGACATATATTTCAATAAGACTACCATTGATATTATTGAATTGCACAATTTTTTTCGCACGTGCTATAGTTCGAATTTAGAAAGCTATAATATCTGTTCCGAAACCCTGTTCCTAACATGAGGGCAAGTGACAACAATCCCAAAATCATTATCCTCTGAAGCTTCAGTTCCATAAACATGGTGTTCATCCACTCACATATAATGTAGTTTGTTTTAATCGAGAAACAGGAATCAGTTCAAACAAATTGAAAGGATAAATACTGTATACATATAATGGAATTCTATATACTTCTGTTCTTATATGAGTAAAATCCAAGCCAAAACTATATGAGAAACTCAATGCCACCATTTTTTAGCTATTTCGCATCTGTATAACAAAATACCAAAATTTCAGGATCGTCAGGCAGTTCTTCTTCGATGCAAATCTTGACGCCGAGCTCCAACTCCTTTTCCTTACTCTTGGCCGGCCGCCGCCTCAGCTTCCGGTACCCCCTCTGCGAAGCCAAAATCCGGCCAAACCGTTTCGAAAACCGCTCATTTTCTCGGCACACGAGACGAAACGCCGCACCGAATATAGAAGATTTCGGAGAAGGAGAAGAGATTTGGAAAGGGATCGAAGAATGAGAGAAGCTCAGATTGGAGACGAAGGCGGCGGATGGAGGTGAGGGGCAGGGAAGGGGGGAGGCGCGCGAGAGAACACGCGCCATTTGGTGGTGGTGGTGAAAGAGAAAAGGAAGGCGGAGAGTACGGCGGAGAGGATATAGAAGCGGAGGCATTCAGGTTGGAGAAAGCTTGAAGGTTGTACTGATAGTGACATGAACAAGGGGTAAAATATGAACCGTTTTATATATATATATATTTAAATAATTATTATTAATTTTTAATGTTGTCAAAGGGGGAAAATAAGGAAACACTTGAGCCAGTTTTCTAATTTCATTTATTTTGGGGAATACCTTATAAAAAAATATTTAAAAACATATTAAACTTATTTTAAAAATTAAAAACCATTTTCATAAAAAATACTTATCAAATATATTTTTAAGAATGGTAGTAAAAAATTTACTTTTTAACGAGTGATCTAAAAAAAGGTTCGAAGATCCCTTTATTATTTAATAATAGTAATTATAATTTTATCCTAATAAAATTTTAATTTTCATTCAACTATAATAAAATCTTGATATCTTTTCTCTTTAATAATAATAATAGTAATAATTTTATTCCAACGAAGCCTTATTTTTCAACTATAATAAAATCTTTCACTTTTATTTTTTTATATTTTTCTTTTTTGGCTTGAGTTTATATTAACGATTATCTAGAATAGAATTGGTGGGTAGAAAATTGACAGCCTCTCCCAATCATGGGTGGCAACAATGCTGCAGATTTTGCACCACAAAAAAAAAGGGCAAAATTTTGTCATAATTCTTCTTTATTCTTCAATAATAAAATCGGCAATTTAATCATACATCTCAAATATTGTTATTGACTTTCAATTCTAGATTTTCTTAAAAATAAAAAGAAAACAAAAACCAAAAAGAGATTTGATATCAATAAATTATTTTTATATGTTTTATTTTTAAAATAAAGAATAAATAATTTAAAAATATATAAATTTTTTTTTGCTAATTATTAACTATATTTGATTTTTTTTTCTTGTGTTTTTATATTAAACCAGAAACAAAAAGAATTATTTTACTTGAGATTTTTCTTTCTTAGTATTTTTTAAGAATGTAATTTTAATGCTTGGTGCTTGAAAAATTTGAAGAAACAAGGCATATGGACAATCATTTGCATACCACTTTGTACAATTCCTGCATCCCAGCTGCTTGTACCAAGTTACTAACTCTCAATAACCGGTTCATCATGCATTTTGCTGGGGAAGCCAACATTTGGCTTAATTTACAAGCTTTCTTACAAGCTGTAAATTTTGAGGCAGGGGTGTACATCGTCATCCTCATTGTCTGATCCCTTGTCGCTATGCTTGTTAGTGGCGGGGTAAGTGCCATTTTGAAGCAGGGGTGCAACTTCATGGTCCTTTTTCTTTCTTCCATGGCCCTCCTGAGAACTGCACTGTCGAAGAATTTCCAAAACCTCTTTCATTGTTGGCCTAGTGGATGGTAATGTGGTAGTGCACATGAGGCCTAGAGTGAAGAGAGTGGTCACTTGTGATCTGTCACATTGTTCCTTGATCTCCTCATCCACCACTTCCTCAATGGTTTTCTCTTCTCTTCTCTGATCCCATGCCCATTCTACGAGGCACATGTGCTCGTTCCTGCTGTTGGGTTCTCTCCCAGTCACCAGCTCAAACAAGACAACTCCAACAGAAACTATTAGAAGAAGAGAGAAAAAACAGAGTAATGCTTCTTGCTCTTATTTCTCTGTTATAAAATCACTACACTTCTGTAGTTTTTATATACGTAGTTGTTGATACCTATAACTAACTTGAGAGATTAGTTTTAACAGAAAAGATCAGTTGAAACTAACTGAATTTGGTAACAAACTCAACTGAGTTCACTAACAATTTACAAGCTTTCTTACAAGCTGTAAATTTTGAAGCAGGGGTGTACATCGTCATCCTCATTGTCTGATCCCTTGTCGCTATGTTTGTTAGTGGCGGGGTAAGTGCCATTATGAAGCAGGGGTGCAACTTCATGGTCCTTTTTCTTTCTTCCATGGCCCTCCTGAGAACTGCACCGTCGAAGAATTTCCAAAACCTCTTTCATTGTTGGCCTAGTGGATGGTAATGTGGTAGTGCACATGAGGCCTAGAGTGAAGAGAGTGGTCACTTGTTCTCTGTCACATTGTTCCTTGATCTCCTCATCCACCACTTCCTCAATGGTTTTCTCTTCTCTGAACTGATCCCATGCCCATTCTACGAGGCACATGTGCTCGTTCCTGCTGTTGGGTTCTCTCCCAGTCACCAGCTCAAACAAGACTACTCCAAAGCTATATACATCGATCTTCTCGTTCACCTTTGTTGTATAAGCATACTCTGTCATCCAAGTATACAAGAATTGTATGATAAAAATTATCCATAAATTATGGAAATGAAAACATGTGGAAAGGAGGGCCTTGATGGTCTTACCAGGGGCAATATATCCGTAAGAGCCTGCAATTCCTGACATGGTGTCGGGCTCTCCTTGCTTGACCAACATCTTGGCCAATCCAAAATCCGCAATTTTCGCGTTGAACTCAGCATCTAGCAAGATGTTGCTGGACTTCACATCTCGATGTATGATCGGGGCAGAACAGTATTCATGCATGTGGCGTAGGCCTTTTGCAGCTCCGATGGCAATCTGCAACCTTGTTGGCCAATCCAAGACAAAGTTATGGGCTGAACTTGTCATGGACGTTGTTCTCTGCTTCTTCCCATGAAGCCATCCATCCAAACTCTGCTTCTCCATGTACTCATAAACAAGAAGGCTTGAACTTTCATTTGATATGCAGCACAACAACTTCACTATATTGGAATGGCGTATGTTGCCCAATATCTCGACTTCTGCTATGAATTGTTTCTGAAGCTTGTGATCCAATCTCCTGTTATTACAAATCCTTTTAACCGCTAGGAATTCACCAGAACGGTTATTAGCAATTCGGTATACTTCCCCTGACCCACCACGTCCGATCAAATTATTTTGTGTCAAACCGGACAATATGTTCTGTTCATCGAAATCCAGATTTTGGAATGGAGTAAGCTTCCAAGTTGTATGGTCTCGACTGTGATTCTTCCTGTGATAGTCTCGAACCATGAACAGGGTAAAGAAAGCAACAGCTAGGAAACCAGATAGAGCGAAAATTAGGATCATAACGAGATATTTGGTTGACAATTTGTCGGAGTCAACGGGTTTGGCATCACATCTAGGGAGTTTCAGAGTGGGAACACTGGCACACAGCTTGGGATTGTTCAAGAAACTGTAATTGTATGCATCATTTTGAAACTCAGAGGGGACCAACCCCGAGAGTTGGTTGGACGAAAGATCGAGGATAGTAAGCTTCAAATGACCAAGTTCAGAAGGAATTTGACCTAAGAACTGGTTTTCTGACAGGTCGAGGTAAGTAAGGCTAGTTAAAGAACCTAATGCCTTGGGAATTAGGCCTGAAAGTTTGTTTCTTGAGAGGTTCAAATTAGTGAGCGACTTCCATGAGATGATCTGGGATGGAAGTTCACCCGAGAATTGATTCCCATCAAGCAACAGAACAGAGATGTTCCAAAGACTGGTCAGTTGCACTGGAATTTTTCCTGACAACATATTGTTGTTGGCATCGAGCACACCTATGTTCATCCAAGAAGAGATTTCAGCAGGAATTTGACCAGAAAACTTGTTGTTACTGATATCCACTCTGGACAAATTCCTTGCCAATTTACTTGGAAGTGCCCCCGAGAATGAATTTCCAGCTAACATCACCGATACCATGTCCGGGGATGTCCAGATGCCGGAAGGAATCTCGCCTGAAAAGCGATTGTTGGAAAGCTGAATTGTGAGTAAACTTGTGCAATTCCCGAGGGACTTGGGCACTTCCCCTCCGAGATTGTTGTTGGAAGCGACCACTCCAAGCAAAGCCCCGCTAGCGCATAAATGTTGAGGTAATTCCCCGCTTAGTTTATTCTCGGAAACCTCAAAGCGTTTGAGCTCCGAATGAAGGCCAAATGCTGGAGGCAAAACTCCACTCAATTGATTGCTAAAAACTTTGAAGGTTTCCAGTGTAGGAATGAGGCTTATATTTGCTGGTATCTCTCCTGACAAGTGATTCCAGAAAAGATTCAAACTCGTCAAATTTTGTAGCTTCCCGAAACCCGCTGGTATCGGCCCAGTCAAATAGTTCTTAGAAAGATCAATTTCTTTCAAGTTGAGAGCTTCTATGGATGAAGGAATGCAGCCGGACAATCTATTATTGAATAAATACAAATAGGTCAAATTCTTCAACGTAAGCATGCCTCCCGGGATAGTACCTTCTAATTTATTGAGTGAGAGGTCCAAGTGTTCCAGACTCGATAGATTGTTGAAGCTCTCCGGTATTTCGCCGATCAAATTAGCATCCGTCATCCACAGATACTTCAGCTTCTTCAATGAGCCAAACTCCTTTGGAAGGGCTGAACGCCGGAATTTTTCATTATAGGCCATGGCCAAATGTTCAAGATTCGCCAAATTACCAATCTCCGTTGGCCAGGTGCCGTTGAACTCATTTTGGACCAGAAACAAGTAGAACAGCTCCCGTAGCCGCCCAATTGCTGCGGGAATATCTCCAGAGAAGTTGTTTGCTGTGAGGTCTAGGAACCGGAGACGTGAAAGTCGATCAATATCAGCTGGAATTGGACCCACGAAGGAGTTTTGCAACAAGAGCAGATACTCAAGCTTGGAACAATTGAGAATATCCGGGAACTCGCCGGGAATGTGATTGTTGGAGAGGTCAAGTACGATGAGGTTCTTGAGGTCACAAATTGTGGCTGGAATTTTCTGGCTGATGGTCTTATTCTGGAGTGAAATTGCAGTGACGGTATTGCTGGTGCATGTAATTTCCGGCCAATCACAGGGCGAGGATGAGGAATTCCACGATTGGAGGGACGGTGGATTGCCCATTTGTTGTTTAACGTCTAGTAGGGTTGATCGTTCATCGTCCAGATTTTGGGAAATTACTTGAAAGGGTAAGGAGAGGACGAGGAGGAGAAACAGAGCGGGGAATGGAATTTTGGCAAATAAAAAGGTTAGTTTCGGCATTTTTGTGGCGTTGAGTTCGTAACCGGCTTCCCAATGAGGGAGGAAGCTGGCCGGGAAAGAGATGGAAACCAACGGCTCAATTTGAAAATCTGGTGGGCTGTCAGAATTTATTTTACTGAATTTTAAAAACTGACCTGTGTGTTGAGATTAATTACGAAGGAGCCACGAGTCCACGTGTGGTACTCACACGGATCAAATAATTTAGATCTAACCATTGATCGTGATACCATGCGTGATTGGTGGTCCTTTTCATCTCCCAGGCATTAAGCATAGTTTGATATCTTGATTCTATTATTTTATATCTTAATTTTTTTTTTCTTAATTTCATTTTTCTATTACTCATGTTTTACCGTACACTTCAAATGACCTAAATTTTGGTTGGGTGGATTTGTTACCTTAGATTTTTTTTAACCACATTTCACTCAAATTTTCTAGGGACAAACACTATGTTACAAGATTAAATTTAACAAGCATTATGGTTTTTTAGCATAAATTTATTTAAAATTTGAATAAAAATCAATATAAATAAAAACTAAAATATTGATTTATTGGATCTATGTAAAATATTTCAAAATAATTTTTTTATAAAATCTCTTTTCCTAACCTTCAAACTTAGCCATACTCCTCATTATCTTTGTGATTAAATTATAATATATACTTTATTTAATATTTTCATAATATGAATCTTGTTTTCAAATTTTTACAATTATTTTTCTAATAGTTCTGCACAAGAAATTTATATTAATTAATGTAAATTTTTACAATTATTTTTTACCTTTGAAAAATAAATATTTACTTTAATACAAACATATTAGTTGTAACAAAATAAAATTAAAATCATACTCCCAAGATGTTAATATGATTCCTCGTGTGAAAAAATAATCCATGATTTTGAAATATTTTATATTTTCTTGCTTTTATCGTATAATTTTTTATTTTTATATAGTTATATTAAAAAATATTTTAAATAAATGACATATAAATATAAGAAATATTTTTTTATTAAAATAAATATATAGTAATTAAGAATTTTGAAAAAGTGTTAAAGGGTAAGGATTTAGAAATATGAGTATAATATATAAATACATGATTATAAAAAATAAGTGAAAGAAAAACTAATTTTGATAGACAAAACTGGATTCGAAAGTCAATGTGAATGGTCAATAACAATGGGCCGTCCGCGAGGAGGTGCCATTGAACACGCTGCTGGTAGGTCTTGGTCCACTGAGAAAAATCATTTCACAATTATTATTCCGATTGACTAATGGGACTGTGACCACAGCATATGCTTTTTATATCTTTTCTCTCATTTTCCACGTCACTTTTACTTTTAAGTCCGCGCTCCTTCAACTGTCGTGTCCAACGTTGCAATGCCGGAAAATCCATTGCAACTACCCATAGAAAGAAGGAAAATTCTAGCCCAACGTGTAACAGACGGGAGTAGTTGAGTACCAAAAGTGTAGAGCAAAGCTTACGGTTATGTTTGGTACCTCAATAATACTAAGAAAAATAAATGTAAAAAAAATAATTTTTTCATATTTAGTTGTGGCATAAAAAAATATATAAGAAAATCAAATATAATTAAAACTAATTAAAAATTTATATATTTTTAAATTATTTAATTTTTATATTGATGAGTTAAAATAAATAAAATAAGTTTAATGTAAAAAAATAATTTATCAACTTTTAATCTATATTTTTTTTTTCTTCACTTTTTCTTTCATTTTACTTTTCTTTTATATTTTTTTCTTTTACATTTTTCCTCAAATTTTCTGAAAACCAAACATAACCACATGATTTCACGATGATACAAAATGTATGTTATTAAAGTATAAATAAATGGAATGTAAAATCAATATATAAAATAAATCATGAGACGAATATAAAAAAAAAAAAAAACACACACACACACAATATATATGATATAATTTTATTGATTTTATTTTTGGGCACTCTAAAAATAAAGATTTTTTAAGGGTGTTTGATAAATTAATTAATATAATGTCTTAATAACTTAATTTAAGTTATTAAATAAATTAAATATATTTAATAAGATAATTTAATATCATAATTTAAAATTATAAATAATTTTTAAATATTAAATTAAAACAATAATTTTCTTTTTTGAATCTTAAATCATTCTACCTTATTTACTCACTTATGTAATAATATTTTATATAATATGCATGACTTTATATCCATGACTCATTTTCTTTAAATTATTTTTTTTGTAATTATTTTATATATCAAATATATATTTAATACAAATATATAACAAATAAATTTATTACTTATAATTAATAAAAACAAACATGTAAATTTAATAATTTCAAAATATTAACTCAATTTTACCAAACAAACTTAATACTAAAGTAAAAATCTAATAAAAATGATTTGAAATTAAGAATAAGCATACTTTAAATTATTTTAATTTTAAATTTTGATATTAAATTATTTTATCAAAATTTTAATTTATTTAATAATTTAAATCAAATTATTAAGTCACTTTAAAACATTAAATTAATTTACTAAATACTCTCATAATGTGCATAAAATATAACATATACAACAATTTTATTAGTCGTTATTTATTGATATTATATATTATATGCTACTATATATTATTATATCCTATTTGTTCATTGTTTTATGTTATTGTTTTGCATTTTATTATGTTTTTATTTTAAAATAATATAAAAAATATTTTAATATACTTTTATAATTAATTCTAAAGATAATTTTTCTATTTTTAAATTGATTGAAAAGCATTCTCATAAGAAAATTTTAAAAACACCAAATTAATAATATTTTCATTTTTCATTTTTTACCTTTTTTGAACTCAATTTTTCAAAAAAAATAAAAAAAATAATATCTAGACATGTTTTTAAACTTGATTTCTATTTTCTTTAAAAATAAAAACAGAAAACAGATTAAACAAATAAAAAAAGGAGTGTGCGTCACTAAGTGCGTTTGCACGCACTGTTAAAGAGCGTGGAAGTAGCGGCAGCTTGCGTGAACAAACCGGGGGAGGGTGGCTATCAGCCTATCACAAGTCTTCATATAGTCCAAGCAATTAATAAATGAATGTGAAGGGCATTGAATAGTAAAAGAGAAGACTTATCCTTATTCCCATGGTATGTCTACAGGCACCACCTCTAGAAGCGATGAAATGCTGGGCATGTTGGATCTTATGAAATTACGCAACAAACCTACTTACATTCATGTTAATTTTTATACAAATAAAAATTATTAAAATTGATTAACATGAGTGAGTGGTAGGTGACTTTTTTATATGGCCTAAAATTGATCAGCAAAGTGGAGTTTTTGAGTTGGCGTAGAAAATGGGTATCACAAGATTCACAACTTAGTAAATGATTGGTGGCACAATCATATTCATGCTATCAAATCATGGAATGTAAAAAAAAGTGATCAACCCCATTGGATTTAGGTAAAGATAATAAAAAATGTGAAATCCGTGAAATCGTATTTACTAATATAAGAAAAAGTCTTGGTATTGAATGAACATCTATTTTTATCAGTGGAGAATATATCATAAGATTTAAGTTACTGAATAAAAATACGAATACATGAAATTAAAGTATAAATAGATAAGATCAAATATAAAATAATAAAATTAAGTTTATATATAAAGTAATAAAACTTAAAATATTTATGTGATATGATATGATTAGTCTCATTTTTTGTACATATATAAATATTGAACGAGATCCTCATGTTAAAAAGTAAATATTTATCCATTAATTTATATATTCCCTTATTTTCTGGATTGAACAAATAACTTTAGTAAATATAGATTGGAAGGGTGAGAATGAATTTTAAAAATTGGAGAGCATTCTAACTATTGAATTACTTGTGTTATTTTGTGGACAACATCAGATAATGTAAAAATAATAGTACTTTTGTTTCACACAAAGTGAGAACTATTTTTTTTAAAAAAATTATTTTTATTTTTTATATTAAGTATGTCTTATAAAATATTTAGTTTTTTGTTTTGAAGTTTTAACAACCGAATGTTAAAAAAAATAAATTAATTTTTTATTTGACTCTTTTTAAAATTATGATAAATTAAAATTATTTTTTAGCTATTATATATATATATATATATATATATATATATATATATATAAATTAGAGGGAGCGTGTTTGCCACACTCGGTTGAAGAATGTGGAAGGAGCATCCTCCGCCTTAGATTCCGTGAAGCTACCACCAATTGCTAAAGGTCGCTTTTGCAAGTCTTCGTGTAGTACAAAATATCATAAATCAATGTGGAAAATACCATTGACTAAAAAAAAAAAAAAGGGCGACTTTAGGAACAACATTAGTTGCTCTCCTAACCATGCAGTTTCACATAGCCTTTGGAAGACTGGGTCAAGGCCTTGGTCGATACATGAATTAGTATATCTTTGGCAGTGATTTAAAAAAAATACTTTTAATTTTTTTAATATTTAAATAATAAAAATTTAGAAATATTAAAAAAATTAAAAATATTTTCTAAAATCATTATTAAATGAAATTTTAATTTATAATCATTTGACATATTTTAATTTTATGAAAATATCAATAATTCATAATTTTTTTTTTCTTTCTTTTGTAAAAATAAAAAAAATTAAAATAATTAAAAAATATATATATCTTTAATAATACCCATGTGAAATTCAGTGTTTTTTATATATAACAATATTAGATGATAAGTGTACATGTGTCGATGTCAACTATTATGAAATGGAGTATGTTTTTAATCATACCTAAGCATTTTAATTTTTTTTCCTATAACTTATTATGAATAAAAAATCACATAAAATATCATTTTAATAAATTTATTTTACAACATTTTTATAGCTTATTTAGGTGAAAATTGGATGTGTAATGAAATTAATATGCATTAAATATAGTTTTATAACCTTTAATTACCATTAATTACATAGGTAAATGATAAAAATAGCAGTAAAAACATCTCAAAGAATTTTTCTTTTGCTTAACTAAAAGTTTTAAAAATGTTATAATCATCTTTCCTTTTATTAATTTTTTTTTGAGATATAATTTTTAAATTTGGTAATTACTTCTGTCTCTTTTATTGTTAAATATAAAAGTTAAATGCAATTCCAAATAACCCTTATATATATATATATATTTTTTTAAAATAATGTTTTAAAGAAAATAATGTCATAAAATAAACTAATGGAAGTTTTTTCAAAAAACCTTTTTTTTTTTTTCTAATACATTATAAAAAAGGCTTTCTTATTTATATATTTTTATAATAAAAGTATTATTGACAAAAATAATATAAATTAAAAGTATTTTTGTTAGAATCAATTATAAACTGGATATTAACGTTAGGTAGAGATATGACAACTAAGCAAATGGTTGGTGACCTAATCAACCTAAAATCAAGCTATGCATTATGGAAAAGGTGACTGAATACTTTGAAAAGGTGTACATGAATGAGGAGAAAGATGAAGCAACTGCTGGAAGTCATGAAAACACATTTAATTTATTCATAGAAAGCAAAGCCTTGTCTTTCTTTTTTATATACATAAAGGATTCACCCCTAAAGACATTGGTCATTACTCATTAGGTCTCTTTTGGAAACAATTTATTTAACACTCTCCCTTGTTTCCTTTCCTTGTACAAGATTACATTTCCAACTTTTCGAGGATGATATCTTGCTAATATATTCTATACTTTTCTTTTTTTAATATAAAACGTGATATTCTTTTTCTTGGATGATCTCTAATTAAACTAATCAGTCAATAAAAACAAGATTAGTATTCTTGGGAGAAAGTGAAACAAATGAAAAATAAAGACCAAAGGGATATCTATTTTACTTAAAGAAAGCTGGATGGAAGGAAGCAAATCTGTGGTTTTGGGTTGTTGAGAATTTGGGTGTGTCAGTCAAATTTCCAAAGTAGTGATTAAGTGGGCAGTACCCCACAAATGGAGAGAAGGATATTGATGGTCAAGTTTCACAGCAGGATCCAACATTAATAGTTCCACACCGAATCTAATCTTGTCCCTGGACTAAGTTTATGGAGGAAAACTGGCAATATTGTAATAATGCACAGCTAAGGGAATGGACAACATTGATCAAGATTGAAACTAAAGTTTGAACAAGCATCTCATACTACTCTTTCATTTCATCTCAAGAATTCTACAAGTAATCATGAGGATTCTAGTGGAAAAGTTATAAAATGGAATTTATCTTATATTAGGGTAAAGAAAAATTAGGGAAGTGTATAATTGAATTTAGTTCTAAACAAGTTAGTTTTTTGAGGTTTGAGAAAAAATAATTTATTTGAAAAAAAATAAAAATCTACAAAGTAGAAATAATTTTCAAATTGGAGTGTTTCATCTACATGTGTATCCATATCATAAAATCGTAGTTGTTAATTATAATTTTGATTTTTTTTTTTTGTAAAATGGTTAAAATAATAGTTTCTAAGCGTGGTTTTAAATTTAAGCTTAAAATAATAGTTGATGATTGTGATTTTAAAAATAAATTTAAAATTATAATCTCTAACTATGATTTTATGTTAAAAAAAAAAATCAAAATCCTAATTACTAATTATAGTTGGGATATAAAAGAACACACACACATATATATATATATACATAACATTCTCAGGCCACACGGATACGCACGTAGCTGAAATGTACTAGCTTGTGAATTATTTTAGTTGAAAATCTATTTTATTCTTTATTTATTTTTCATAAATATATTATATCTGCTCAAAACTCTAGTCTTGTTCCCAAAACAAATATCATTTTTGGTATTTATGGAAGATGGTGCCGAGTTGAATTGATACACCCATCAAGTATTCTAATTAAGGAGCTTTTGGCAACTAATGTTTAGTTTTGCATAAAGCCCAAGATTTATTTTATTTATTTATTATTATTATTATTTTTTTAAATAAGGCAATAGCACTTTGATTCTAGTTGTTTTCTGTTTTAATTATTTCAATGATACGGTTTCCATATCTTTTTTGCAGGTTTGAAGATAAAATAGTTATCCTATTTCTTTGTGAAATCACTCTGAAGTTTTTTTAAGTTTATCTAATTACGTTGTAGAGGAAAAACAAGAGACTCTATGAGGAGTTGTATTTCTGCATTCATTGATAATTGATTCATCATAACAAATACATATATATAGGATGCTGAAAAATTGATTTAGAGGAGTAATCACAAGTCAACACAAAATCTAGAAAAGTATTTGATATATTATTAGAAAGCATGATACACAATCATAAGGATCCAAATCTAATTTTTAAGTTCTTAAAAAATTTAGTTATCCAATATGGTATTATTTAGTAGGAGGATCATGAGTTCCAATCTTACCATATGTTTATTTGCTCAATTTATTATTTTAAGCTATATTAATGATTGATTTATCTTCAATTTGTTTGTCTCTATACTTGTAGATAAGAGAATTCTCACTATTATCAAAGTTTTCATGATTAAGTTTGATTATTGGGAATATAATGCTCATTTTTTCGAAGTAGCATTGTGCCATGATCTCCTCATCCAGTGCTTTCATAGATGACTTTCCTTCTCAAAGGTGCTACCATGCCCATTGAACAAGGTTTATATGTTGTCCTTCCTTCCTATTGGGTTCTCTTTTAGGGCCTAACTATAGAAGTACAACTTCAAGATTGTAGTCATGTCATCCTACAGGTCTGAGAGGTCGTCTTCTTTTATGGTCTTGGTTTTGGGATGAGATGATTTTGTGCCTTTTCAGGTACCTTGTTTGGGAGATGGTGTATTAAAGATATGCTAATTTTTGGTATCTTCAGTCCCTCCCAAGTCCTAACATCTTCTATGAATATAAGAGGGTAGGACTTTGTAATGATCTCGAATGGTGTGCTAATGATGGCTAGTTTTTCTTGGTTTAACCTAGGTTGATGGGGCTTCATGCATGCAACTCGTTGCACTTTTCTCCCAAAGTCAATTTGATTAGCTTAATGGTTGTGAATTGGCTAGGTTGTTTTATAATTGATCTATGGGGTCATCTTGGCGTGCCACAATATTTTCCATTTATTGTTGATGCTTATTTTGTTGTTGCTCTAATCGGTGTTGCAATCGTGAGATATGGTTTTGTATTACAAAGTCTTGTTTGAGATGTCATATTGGAGTAAGTAGCTTGATCGAAAGTTCATGTGGAAACCTTTGTTTTAAGCTCGGGTTATGCCATAAGTTCAATCAAATAGTTCCAACTGGATGTAGCTCAAGTTGAGGACATTGGCTTGTCTAGGTTTGACCTTTTAAGTGTTTCTTTCCTTGTCGCTAGCTTTCTTTTCGTTTGTGCTTAGTTGTTTTCTACTTCACTTAGGTGTTAAGCATTGATCAGGGCTTAGCTGGTGATGACCTAATTCTGCACGTGATGAGGTTGGGTCTTCGAAGGATCACATGATTCCTTTTAGTATTTGATATAAGAGTGTCTATGAGTGGGTATAGGTCTTGATCTTCCTTAGGAATGGCGAGGAAGAGAAACTCTTTATGTTTGATTCCCACTTTTGCCAAGGATATGATGTTTGTTGATGAGGTTGACATGTCTTACTCATTTTTCTTTTATTCACAAGCGTTGAGGATCCCAATGATTAGCTTCCATGTTGGATGATCAGGTCAAGGTGAACAATCAAATGGTGATACAAATCTTCCTACCTCATTTGTAGGTGTGGGGTTGATATGCCTTTGCATCAAGAACTTTAATATAAACAAGACTAGGCTTGTTGGTAAGAGCAAATAGTATGACCCTCTTGTGCTTGTTATGACTCATTTGCTGAAGTCTTCTTGATGATGGCAGTATCTGCCATACTTTTAGTCCATTATGATGGGGATGACCATTTTTTTACACTTCATTAGGAGAATACTTTGATGAATGGTGCCTATGTGGGGTTTTTTCTTTTGCTACATTGTTTTGCTAATTTTGATGACTGTACTTTTGATGAATTGCGTCAACGTTAGGTTTTTTTTCTCTCTTTTTGTTGTTTATGGGGTGTTGATGACCATACTTTATGTGATGCTATTTTTCGAGAGTCCTTCACGTTGCATCCAATCACAAATTGGAAGTAACATAGATAAGTAGCGCACAAATCCTAAGTTGTTTGTTGTAAATTCTGATGTTGTACTTCATCATTTGAGACCTAGTTTTTTTCTTCCCACCCCCTTCCCCTTATGTGAGGTAAGGGTCTTGGGTGTCTTTCTGCTAAGGTCAACCTTTCTAGTTAAGCTTTCCAACTTGTTGCTCTTGATTAAGAGGTTGTCATTATTTGCTAGCTTGAGTTTCCCGATTTGTTGTTTAAATGATCTTATCATGAGGTGGACTTATTTCGTAACCTGTTTTGCCCTGAAATAGTTCCTATGCCACAAGTCAATAGGCAAGTTCAGTCATTTAGTTTGCATGTAATGCTTCCAGGGTGGATAGTAGAAAAATATTCAGGTTAAGTTCTTTTATACACTGGAATTGTTGGAATTGACCACTTAGGTTTTGGCACAAGGATAACACATGCTCATAGAGGGAGGTTGGTTTGGCATAAAGTCAACTCATACCTAGAAATAGAGCTTGATTTAATGTGTACAAGTGCGACCTTTACTTGAAGGTGTGGAGGTCAGCAAAGCATAGAGGTGATCCATCTCTAGAAGAGTGAGAGGTCAGTCTTGCATCAAGGTAATTTTCATGTATAACCACAAGGGACGGTTCAATAAAGGACGTCTTGAATTGAGAGGATTAACACTAGAAGTAGGTTTCAGGTCGAGGTTTTTTGTTTGGTCGCTCACCTTGACCATTTGTTTTTAGCTAGACTGTTAGTAAGAGTTTTTGTTTTGAGATTAATTCAACCTTAGATTTTTAGTTAGAAGGTTTTCCTAACTTGAAAGGTGCTTGTTTTTCACCATTAGTCCTTGTAAAATGAAACAAATGAAATAACCAAAGATTATAAAATAGATATGTTAGAGAAGACTTATCTGAACTTTAGTTGATTGCTTGCTTAGGTGACAAGACTTTTTTCCATTTGGCTGATATGTATGTGAGTTGAAATCAGGATTGTACTTGTGCTTTTTGATGACTTCTTGTTGAGGTTAGGTAAGCTAAATGACCTCTTAAGTTGTATCTAACTCTTGAATATTTGAGGTGCTTCAAAGTCTGTCTCCTTCATACATTGTTGGTAACTGTTATGGCTCTCGAATTCTATACGAGTGGCTTCAACCAAGCATAAAACTGTCAACCAATTTTGTCTAAAAGAAGAAGTTAAACATTTCTAACATATGCATGCTGAGCAGGTAGGAGGTTGGGCAAACTCTTGAGCAAGTTGAACAAGGTGCAACATATCTTAGGTGGTTGATTTGATAGAGGTTCAACAGTCAATTATGAGGATATGTGTGTTGGTTGACAACTACAAATTGGGTTGCTTTGCTGGTATTTGAGAATGAGGTACCTCCGACTGCCTGAGATGAAAATCGTCTGGATAGTCAAGGTGGAGATCATCTGGATAGTCGAGGTGGAGATCATCTGGTTTTTGGTACCATAGACTTGCAACTAGGTTATTGATCATTTTCTAATGTGCAGTAGTTGTCGAATCCACAAGCTCTACCTTTCGTGCTTGTTTCACAATTGGAAAGAAAACGTAGTCGACTTTCTTAGTTGTGAAATGAGGCCTTCTTTTACACTCCTCAAACTTCATAAGTCAGATGTTGCTCAATGACATACAGTTCTTCAAAGTTGTTTAGCTTTTGGATATTGCATTCTTCAATGATTTGTAGCTTTTGATCAACTATTTGGTCAAAGAATATGTACCTTTGTTAGGTCAGATCTCTAGGTTTATCTATTTACATGAGGTGATACTGAGATCGAGGATTTGTGAGGTTATACCCTTTGAAATTGGTTAGACATTGTCCCCTTCAACAACTGATTGAGATGGCTAAACCATGGTGCCTGAGGCTTAGATCATAGAACCTGAAGTTGTAGATTGCAAGTGGACATGTTTCCCTAGAACTCCATAATATTCAAGTATTGGTCAGCATGAAACAAAGGCTTGTGAGTTGCTATTTCGATCCATATTTGCTTGTTTTCAATTCTAAGGAACAACCAATCACAAGTGGTACTAGAAAAACCCAAAACAAAGAGAAAATCGAGAGGTTAGTTGCTCATTTTCCTAAAGCTACAAAGTTGATATTTTCTTGAATATTACACAAGACAAAAGTGATTTAGGGAAGATTTATAAAAGGAGAAGAAAAAACTAAAGGAAAACTCCCCTGGAAGATTTTGTTGTTGATGCTATTGCTGTTGTTTTTGCTTATAGTGGAAGATGTTGGATGTTGAACAAAGATAGACTTGACATCCAAATCCCTTTGGATTGATTAAACTTCACTCTCGGTCCTCCATTATGGCTTTTTGTTCAGATTTCCCGTAGACGATGCCAAGAAGAAGCTAAAATTCTTCAAGGAAAATATTGGAGATTTTATTCCACTATTTTCTTGCTATAAAAATGCATTTTCTACATTTTCTGTAGCTTTCTTTTAGAGGTCGAGAGAAAGAGTCCTTTGAAGAGGAAGATGTTCCCCTTTTATAGCCACTTTTCCTTGTGAAGGAGCATGAAGGACTGGCTTTTTGCAGCATATCAAGAGGCTTTGTTGACTTTTGGACACATGAGGACACCAGTAGTTGGATTTGTCTTTCTAGGCATATGTCAATCAGTTAGGTCATCCCACAAGTCCGGGAGGTCGCCTTCTTTTATGGTCCTAGTTTTGGGATGAGGTGATTTTGTGCATTTCTATTTACCTCGTTTGGGAGGTGGTATATTAAAGATATGCAGATGTTTAGTACCTCCAACAGTGTTTTTAACCTTTTTAACACTTGCAAATATTTATTTTTCAAGTATTATAAAAAGGCTAAACACATTTCCTAGGATCACTACCACCCTTAATTTACAAGCTTTCTTACACTTATTTACGAGCTGTAAATTTCAAACTAAGTTATCGTCATCCTCATTGTCTGATCTCCTCTCGCTATGCTTGCAAGTAGCGGGGTGAGTGCCATTTTGAAGCAGGGGTGCAGCTTCATGGTCCTCTTTCTTTCTTCCATGGCCCTCCTGAGGACTGCACTGTCGAAGAATTTCCAAAACCTCCTTCATTGTGGGCCTAGTGGATGGTGATCTGGCAGTGCACATGAGGCCTAGACTGAAAAGAGTGGTCACTTGTGCTCTTTCACATTGTTCCTTGATCTCCTCATCCATCACTTCCTCAATGGTTTTCCCTTCTCTGAACTGATCCCATGCCCATTCTACAAGGCACATCTGCTCGTCCCCGCTGTTGGGTTCTCTCCCCGTCACCAGCTCAAGCAGGACTACTCCAAAGCTATATACATCGATCTTCTGGGTCACCTTTGTTGTATAAGCATACTCTATCATCCAAGTATACAAGAATTGTATGATAAAAATTTTCGATAAATTATGGAAATGAAAACATGTGGAAAGGAGGGACTTGATGGTCTTACCAGGGGCAATATATCCGTAAGAGCCTGCAACTCCTGACATGGTGTCGGGCTCTCCTTGCTTGACCAACATCTTGGCCAATCCAAAATCTGCAATTTTCGCATTGAACTCGGCATCTAGCAAGATGTTGCTGGACTTTACATCTCGATGTATGATCGGGGCAGAACAGTATTCATGCATGTGGCATAGGCCTTTTGCAGCTCCGATAGCAATCTGCAACCTTGTTGGCCAATCCAAGACAAAGTTATGGACTGAACTTGTCATGGAAGTTGTTCTCTGCTTCTTCCCATGAAGCCATCTATCCAAACTCTGCTTCTCCATGTACTCATAAACAAGAAGGCTTGAACTTTCATTTGATATGCAGCACAACAACTTCACTATATTGGAATGGCGTATGGTGCCCAATATCTCGACTTCTGCTATGAATTGTTTCTGAAGCTTGTGATCCAATCTCCTGTTATTACAAATCCTTTTAACCGCTAGTAGTTCACCAGAACGGTTATTAGCAATTCGGTATACTTCTCCTGACCCACCGCGTCCGATCAAATTATTTTGTGTCAAACTGGTCAATATGTATTGTTCATTGAAATCTAGGTTTTGGAATTGAGTAACCTTCCAAGGTGTATGGTCTCGACTGTGATTCTTCCTATTATTGTCTCGAACCATGAACAGGGTGAACAAAACAACAGCTAGGAAACCAGATACAACGAAAATTAGGATCATAACAAGATATTTGGTTGACAATTTGTCGGAGTCAACGGCTTTGGCATCACATTTAGGGAGGTTCAGAGTGGGAACATTGACACATAGCTTGGGATCGTTCAAGAAACTGTTTTCATATCCTCCATATTGAAACTCAATGGGGACCATCCCAGAGAGTTGGTTGAACGATAGATCGAGGATATTAAGCTTCAAATGACCAAGTTCAGAAGGAATTTGACCTGAGAACTGGTTTTCTGACAGGTCGAGGTAATTAAGGTTAGGTAAAGAACCTAATGCCTTGGGAATTGGGCCAGAAAGTTTGTTTCTTGAGAGATTCAAATTATTGAGCGACTTCCATGAGATGATCTCGGATGGAAGTTCACCCGAGAATTGATTCCCATCAAGCAACAGAACAGAGATGTTCCAAAGACTGGTCAATTCCACTGGAATTTTTCCTGACAACATATTGTTGCTGGCATTGAGCACAGCTATGTTCATCCAAGAAGAGATTTCAGCAGGAATTGGACCAGAAAACTTGTTGTTACTGATCTCCACTCTGGACAAATTCCTTGCCAATTTACTTGGAAGTGTCCCCGAGAATGAATTTCCAGCTAACATCACCCATACCATGTCCGGGGATGTCCAGATGCCGGAAGGAATCTCACCTGAAAAGCGATTGTTGGAAAGCTGAATGGTAAGCAAACTTGTGCAATTCCCGAGGGACTTGGGCACTTCCCCGCTGAGATTGTTGTTGGAAGCGACCACTCCAAGCAAAGCCCCCCTAGCGCATAAATGTTGAGGTAATTCCCCGCTTAGTTTATTCTCGGAAACCTCAAAGCGTTTGAGCTCCGAATGAAGGCCAAATGCTGGAGGCAAAACTCCACTCAATTGATTGCTAAAAACTTTGAAAGTTTCCAGTGTAGGAATGAGGCTTATATTTGCAGGTATCTCTCCTGACAAGTGATTCCAGAAAAGATTCAAACTAGTCAAATTTTGTAGCTTCCTGAAACCCGCTGGTATCGGCCCCGTCAAATAGTTCTTGGAAAGATCAATTTCTTTCAAGTTGAGAGCTTCTATGGATGAAGGAATGCGGCCGGACAATCTATTATTGAATAAATACAAATTGGTCAAATTCTTCAACGTAAGCATGCCTCCCGGGATCGTACCTTCCAATTTGTTGAGTGAGAGATCCAAGTGTTCCAGACTCGACAGATTGTTGAAGCTCTCCGGTATTTCGCCGATCAAATTCGCCTCCGTCATCCACAGATACTTCAGCTTCTTCAATGCGCCAAACTCTTTTGGAAGGGCTGAAGGCAGGAATTTGTCATTATAGGCCATGGCCAATTGTTCAAGATTGGCCAAATTACCAATCTCCGTTGGCCAGGTGCCGTTGAACTCATTTTGAACCAGAAACAAGTAGAACAGCTCCCGTAGCCTCCCAATTGCTGCGGGAATATCTCCAGAGAAGTTGTTTGCGGTGAGGTCTAGGTACCGGAGACGTGAAAGTCGATCAATATCAGCTGGAATTGGACCCACGAAGGAGTTTTGCAACAAGAGCAGATACTCAAGCTTGGAACAATTGAGAATATCCGGGAACTCGCCGGGAATGTGATTGTTGGAGAGGTCAAGTACGATGAGGTTCTTGAGGTCACAAATTGTGGCTGGAATTTTCTGGCTGATGGTCTTATTCTGGAGTGAAATTGCAGTGACGGTATTGTTGGTGCATGTAATTTCCGGCCAATGACAGGGCGAGGATGAGGAATTCCACGATTGGAGGGACGGTGGATTGCCCAGTTGTTGTTTAACGTCTAGTAGGATTGATCGTTCATCGTGCAGATTTTGGGAAATTACTTTAAAGGGTAAGGAGAGGACTAGGAGGAGAAACAGAGCGGGGAATGGAGTTGTGGCAAATAAAATAGGTAGTTTCGGCATTTTTGTGACGTTGAGTTCGTCACCGGCTTGTCTGTGAGGAGGGAGGAAGATAGCAGGGAAATGGAATTGTGGCAAATAAAAAGGGTAGTTTCGGCATTTTGTGACGTTGAGTTCGTTACCGGCTTCTCTGTGAGGAGGTAAGGAAGATGGCCGGGAAAGAGTTGGGAGGAAGAATGCCGGGAAAGTGATGGAAACCAACGGTTTAATTTCAAAATCTGGGGCGCTGTCAGAATTTATTGTACTGAATTATACAAACTGACCTACTTGCTGGAATTAATTACGAAGGAGCCACGAGTCCGCGACCAATGAACTCGGTGTTTTGTGCTACTCACACGGATTTGTGCTACTTATATAACCATTGATCAAAAGGTTTGTAATAAACATTGCACACCACTGAAGCAAGCTGGCCTATTTATAAATATATTGGACTATGATATATATTAAAAGAAAGAATATTTTAAAAAACAAATTAAATATAATTATTTTATAATAAACTGAAATTTATTTATTTAATTAATTATAAAAAATATAAAAATTCTCATGAAAACTTTTTTCATAGTGTTTTTAATGTTATTAATATATTAATTAAATATTAAAAATTATATATATATCATTATTTATTTTATATCATTGAATTAAATGTATCTTAATTTTAATATTAAATATATTTTAAAATTAAATATATTATAATTGAATATCATAATATTATTATAAAATAATATTTGATATAATTTAATAATGAATGTATACTTATACAATTTATATTTTTTATGGACGCATTCAATATTATTATCAAATATGATAAATTATATCATATATATATATATATCAATTTATTCAATAAAACAAATTTAAAAATATTTCTTATACTTCTAATTATATTTTTATGAGATTTTTTTTTTTTTATATTTTCATGAGTTTTGAAGAATTTTAGACTTTCAGAAATTTTTTTTTCAGACTTTCAGAATTTTTTTTCAAAATATCCGTCTATATATCCATAAAATTGAAGTACCGATATCATCCTTACATGAGACTATGCGTGATTGGTGGTCTTTTCATCTTGAGGCATTAAGGTTACTTTGAGTTGCGGAAAAAAAAAAACAAATAAGTGTTTTGAGACTTTTTTTTTCCCCAAAAAATAACCTTAATAATTTTTTTATATGCGTTTATATCTCATTATTATTATTATTATTATTATTATTATTATATATAATTAATTTAGATAATGTTTCTTTTTTCCACACAATCCATGTTTTATAAAGATTATCAAGATTATCATAATGTAACTAAATCTTCATAAAAAACTTGGATTAGATAAATATCCTCTTTTAAAAAATGATTAAATCAAAACATTCTAAAATATTATATTCAAAATTGAGTACTAAATGTGTGCATATGTAATAAAAAATTTGACTCATTTATATATTAAAAAAGTAAAACTTTATTCATTATTCATTTTAAATAAAATATTATTGATCATTAGTATTATTCATTTTTTAAAAAAAATAAAAACGTAAAGATCTTAATAACCTTGTATTTTTAATATATAATAAAATAGTATATTTTCAATTAAAAGTATTATTTATGATTTTTTTTTATAATATCACTATTTATGTTTTACTAAAAACTATTTATTTTTTATTTTTTTTAGTTACAAAATTATTTTCATTTTCAATAAAACTTCAATTAAATTAAATTAATTAATATTATATAAATTGAATTTAAATTTTATTTAAAAAATCAAAATAATTTTGTTTTTAAAAAAACAATTTATCCAAACAAATATTTTTATTTTTTTTTTATTTATTTTTAAAATCTATTTATAAAAACAACTTGTCAAATATCCTTATTTTTATAAAAACATTAAAAAACCTTTTTGATTCTTTAACTTAAAAATAATTTCTAAAAACAAGCATAAGAAATCATGATCCAACAAGAAATTAAAAAAAAAAAAAAAAATTAATTAAAGTATTTATTTGATTTATATTAAAACTGAATATTAAAATTATTTTTTTCTTTTAGTAATTTTTGTTTCACTAGAATTTAAAATTTTATTTATCTAAGTTATACATAATTGTAGATTTAATTTTTATTTTTTAATAAGACTTAAATTTGATTTCATATTATTATAAATTGAATTTATAAAATTTTTATAAAATAAAAGTAAAACATAAAACCAATATAAATTCTTTCATCCAAACAAACTTTTTATTTTTTGTTTTAAAATACCATTTTTTAAAACATCTTGCCAAATAGTCTTCTTTTTAAAAAGGTTGTTTTTAAAAACAAATTTAAAAAAACACCCCTAGACTGCCCTAATATTTCAAGAGGAATTTTTATTTTTTTTGAAATCTCGTATGGGTTCATATATGATGTGAAATGGCTTAATTACTTTAATAACCTGATTGGATGCAGGCTCTCATTTATTTATTTATTTGGTTTTGTCATATATAACTTTATTTGATAGTAAATATAATCATCATCTCTTCAAATAAGTTTGGTTTATCTATATATATATTGAGAAGTTGAAAAAAAATATATTGAGGAATATATTTTCTCAACTTTATGTAAGAAAAATGTAGGAAAAAAATCTTTTAATTTATCTTTGATTCTTTGAAAATTTAAGGGAAAATGTAAGGAAAAGAAAGTAGAAAAGAAAATTTAGTTATTTTTTCTTGAATTCTCCTTAAATATTTTTAGAATCACATATAATTTTTTTCTTTTTTAAAAACTCTTCATTTCTTTTTTTAAGAAATGAAGGAAAATGAAAAAAAAATATTAATAAATTATATTTATATGTTTCTTTAAATCCATTTATTTATTTTTCTCTTATGTAAAAATAAAATAATTTAAAATGTATAAAATTTAATCTATTTTTAATTATATTGATTTGATTTTAATATTTTTCATGTTAAGTAAAATATGAAAAAAACTATTTTTTTTCAATATTTTTTTTTTCTATTTTTAATATTTTCTAAGAACCAAATAGACTACTATGGTGTGCTCATGAGGAAAGAAAGAAGAGCAAAAATGTTTAATTCATATTTTATTATTTATAAAATATGTAGATATAAAAAAATTATTTTTTTGTTAATATGTAGATATAAAAAAATTATTTTTCCTTACACTTTTCAAAAACCAAACACTGCGTGATTTTTTTCTTCAAAAGTTCAATCAAAGCAAGTTTATACCACGTGACTCATTGGCAAATTTTGTGTTGAAAACAAGGTTTTGAGGACTTGTTTTTCAAAATTGAACCACTTTTTTAGAATAAATTTAAATTATTTTCAGTGTTTTAATGAAATATATTGAAACTATATCCAATTGCTTTTATGCTTTTACGGTTATTTCTATTAAAATGGTAACAAAAAAATCTCTATATGTTATTTGAATGTTTGTAATTTTACATTTTCACCTTGGAAAAATAAATATTAATTTTAATGTAAACATATTATTCCAACAGTAATATAAGAATATAAAATTAAAATCATACTCTCTAGATTTTAATATGATTCCACAAGTTATTTTTATATCTACTCATGAAAAAATAATTAATAATTTTGAAATATTTTGTATTTTTTTACTTTTATTTTATATCTTTTTATTCTTATATAGTTAAATTAAAAAATATTTTAAATAATTTTTCTTATTTTATAGAAAAATCTTGTATTAAAATGACATATAAATATAAGAAATATTTTTTTATTATTAAAATAAATATAAAATAATTAAGAATTTTGAAAAAGTGTTGAAGGGTAAGGATAAATACATGATTATAAAGTAGAAGTGAAAGATAAACTACTTTTGATAAACAAATCTGATCTGAAAGTGAATGTGAATGGTCAATACCAATGTGCCGTGGGGGCGGAGGCGCCACTCAACACGCTGCTGGTTGGTCTTGGTCCACTAGAGAATTCATTTCCACAATTATGATTCCGATTGACAATGGCAGTGTGACATTGTGAGTTGTGACCTCAGCATATTCATTTTATATCTTTTCTCTCATTTCCACATCACTTTTACTTTTTAGTCCACGCTCCCTCAACTGTCGTGTCCAACGTTGCAGTGCAGGAAAATCTATTGCAGCTCAACATACAAAGAAGGGAGATTCTAGCTCATCCAACGTGTAACACACGGAGTCGTTGAGTACGGAAAGTGTAGGGTAAAGTTCACATGCTTTCACGGTGATACAAAATGTATGTGATTAACGTGGTAAGAGTGTAAATAATTTTTTATTTTATTTTATTTTATTATTTTTAGAAAAATTTTATTAAAATTGTGTTAATGGAGTCTCATTCCATTTATAAGTAAAATCTCCTTCTACTTTATTAGAGTCTCATTAAGACTGTATTAGTGACCTATAAAAGCAGGTCATCCCACTCTCTAAATACGAATAAATTTTTCAGAGAGTTTTACATAAAGTATTTTCATACATTTATCAAGAGGAATGTTTTTCAAAACCCGAATTGTAAGCATCCAAGATGAGATCTAACTATTGAGTCTAAGCGAGATCTAACTGTTGAATCCTATAAGTAAGACCACTAGTACCATAGTGTATCGAGTCTATCTTCAATGAGGGTGGATCTATTTTAAGAACAGTGTTTGTCACGCCTCAATTGCTAAGTTTTTTTTCTTATTAATTTTGTTCTTTGTTTGTGTTTTTTGGGCTAATCATTTATTTCCATACCCTTAAATCCAATAATTAAAGCATGAATAAATGGAATGTAAGATCAACATATAAAATAAATCATGAGGTGAACATAAAAAAAAAATAATTTTATTGATTTTATTTTTGGGCACTCTCAAAAGAAAGATTTTTAAAGGGTGTTTTGTAAATTAATTAATATAATGGATTAATAAATTAATTTAAGTTATTAAATAAATTAAATATATTTAATGCTTTAATTTAATATTAAAATTTAATATTAAATATTAAATTAAAATAATAAATTTTTTTTGAGTCTTAAATCACTTCTACCTTATTTACTCACACATATAATAGTAATTTATATAATATGCATGACTATATATGCATGACTCATTTTTTTTAAGCTAAATATTTAGTAATTATTGTAATTATTTTATATATTTGGAATACATTTAATACAAATGTTTAACACATAAATTTATTACTTAAAATTAAGAAAAATAAACATGTAAATTTGATCATTTCAAAATATTAACTGATTTGAAATTAAGAATACGGTTAACTATTTTAACTTAATACTTAAAATTATTTTAATTTTAAATTATGATATTAAGTTATTTTACCAAAACTTTAATTAATTTAATAATTTAAATTAAGTTATTAAGTCACTTTAAAACATTAAATTGATTTACCAAACAACCTCATCATGGGCATAAAATATAACATATATAATAATTTTATTAGTTGTTATTTATTGATATTATATATTATATACTACTATATGTTATTATATCATATTTGTTCCTTGTTTTATTTTATTATTTTGTATTTGATTATATATTTATTTTAAAATAATATAAAAAATATTTTAATATAATTTTATAATTAATTTTAAAGTTAAAAATTAAGAATAATATCTAAACATGTTTTTAAACTTGATTTTCATTTTCTTTAAAAATAAAAATAGAAAACATAATAAACAAGTAAGCAAAAAAAAAAAAAGAATGAGTCACTAAGGGTCTATTTGTTTGGTATTTCCAATAACAGTTTTCTGTTTTTGAAAACAAAAAACACAAAAACCATGTTTGATAGGAGAGTATTTTTTGTTCTCAAGTGTTTTTTGTGTTTTCTAAAACCCGATTTTCAGATAATGAAAAAAAAAAATGATGTTTTCTATGTTCTTGCTATTGTTTTAACTAAAAAAAAATAAAATAAAATCTGTGTTTTCTAGTATTCTTGGATGTTCTCTATGTGTTCTTATTTCTTTTTTACATTGCAAAGGAAAATTTTTACACTACGAGGGAAAGTTAGAAAATCGAAAAATCGATTTAACAAAAATTCAACATTATTAGACAATTTTTTTTTTCTTCATTTCCATTTAAATATTTTTCGGATATTTTAGGATTTTATCCAGATAAGGTTTTTTGATGCATTTTAAAGCCAAAACCTCCATAAATTTTAGGATTTCTCATAAACTAAACAAAACATAAATAATAATACAAAAGATGAAACCCTAATCAAGAATCTTTACAACAATCATAAATTTAGATTTTGACTTGAATGAATAATGTTTTGATCTTCGAAGAGAGAAATAATTCAACCTTAGTGAATAAAAGTTTGGATCTTAGAAGAGAAACGGAGAACAGGGGGGAAAGAGAAACAGAGAACATGAAGAGAAGGAGAGAAAATAGAATAGAGATTTCTGTCGTGTGTACATATATATATATATATATATATATATATATATATATATATATATATATGCATAATATGTAAAATAGTAAAAATTAATAAATTTTTATAAATAAATTAGTTTGATTTACTTTAAGAATTTTTTATCTTTTATATGATTCTTAAATATAAAATAAAATTTAATTTTAAATAAAATTATAAATATTTTTAAACAAAAAATTATCATAAATATATCATTAATAGAAAAAATAGATCATCGTTTCTAGGTATAATGCATTACTATTTGATATCATAAATTTTATCTTCATAAAATCAAATCATTGATATTTACCGATTTATGATATTTTGATAAGATGATTTATCAATTATTGAAATCAAACATATTTAGACATGTTTACAAAGTAACCACTTGTTTGAAAAAATTAAAACTGATGTAAAAAATGTTTAAAATGAAACATTTTTATTTTTGATGAAGTGTTAATGTAAAAATTATTTATATATTTGCAATATCAATTAGTTAAATAAAATACTCAACTTTAAAAAATAAAACCAACAATAATAACTTTCAAACAAGTTTTTTTATTTTATATGTTATTAAAAATTATTTTTATTAACTCAATTAAACATGTTTTTTTTTTTCTAAGAATAAAAATTGTTTCTTAGTGTTCAGTTCTCAAATCTAATTTTATTTTTGAAAACACCAAAAATTGTTGTTAAAAACTATTTCCAAGACTGTTTTTAAAAACACCAACAAACAGGCCGTAGTGTGTTTGGCATGCTCACGTGGAAGTAGCAGCTTGAAGGTTGCTTTCACAAGTATTCGTATAGTCCAAACAATTAATAAATGAATGTGAAAGGGCATTGAATTGAATGGTCAAAAAAGGAGACTTATCCTTATTCCCATGCTATATGCACTATACACGCACCACCTCCAGAAGCAATGATGAAATCTCCCTGCTGTTGGATTTTATCAAAATATCAATAAAAATATTCATATTCATGTAAATTTTTATACAAATAAAAAATTATCAGAAACATGAAATTTTTAAATGAAGCTTTGGTAAATGATAAAAATATTAAAATGTGAAAAAAATTTTGTTAGAAGAAAAAGTATAAAGATATTAAATATGAAAGTTTTTTTAATATCTAATCATGATTAATCATATATTTAAATGATAAAAATAAGAGTAAAAAAATAAAGTTTTGAATTAGAAGAGCTCGTGTTAAAAACAAATCTTTAAAGGTAAAACATAATTTTTATAACTGATTGGATGAAACTCCCGATCATAATTCTTGCATTCTTGTACATGATTTATTTGTATTAGATGATGTTAGAGTAATTTTTTATTTATTTTAAATTTTAACAAATATCATGATTATTTTTATTTTTAATAAAAATATATATTTAAAACATAAAATATGTATTTAACAAATAGTCTATTTCTATTTATATTTCTTAGTTTGGTAGGTAAAATATGAAAGCGATTTTGTTCACTTTTTTATATCGGCTAAAAGTTATTAACAAAAGTGGAGTGTTTGAGTTGGTGTATAAAATGGGCGTCACATCTTAGTAAATGGTTGGTGGTGGAATCATCTTCACGCGATCAAATCATGGAATGGAATGGAAAAAAAGTGATCAACCCCATTTGATTTTGGTAAAGATGATTAGAAAATATGAAATTCATGAAATCATATTTACTTTAATGTTAGAAGAAGTTTCGGTATTAAATGAAAATCCATTTTTGTAATTAAAAATGTATAATAAAATCTATATCAAATGAAAATATAAATATATGAGATTAAAATAGAAATAGATAAGATAAATATAGACAAATGAAACTAATATATAAAGTAATGAAATTGAATTTATATACAAAACAATAAAACATAAAATGTCTATATGATACCACATGATTGGTACCACATAAAATTTATACAAATATAAGTATTTTTATTGATATTTTCATAAAATTCAACGTAAGTAACTTTACATCATTACTTTTAAAGTTGTTGCGTGTATTTTGGTTCGAATTGTATGAGTACAATAGCAATATCTTTATTGTTAAAATCAAACTTTCATCCATTAACTTATATATTCCTTCATTTTTAGAAATTTAACATAAAACTTTAGTAAATATAGTTTGAAATTGTGAGAGTGAATTTTAAAAATTGGAGAGCACTCAAACTATTGAAATTATTTGTATTGTTTTATGGGTAACATGAAATAAATATAAAAATAATAGTACTTTGTTTCACACAAAGCAAGAACTACTTTTTTTTTTTTTAAAAAAAATTATTTTCACTTATGTGGAGTATGTCTAATAAAATGTTTGAGTTCCTTATTCTCTATTTTAACTTGCACTTAGTTTTATCTTTTTTTTTTTTTATGCTCTAACACGTGAATATTAAAACATAAAAGTAAAAAAAAGTGTTTTTTTATTATTTTATTTTTTACTTATTTTAATTTTTTAATAGTTAGTGTTGGCCAGCGCTATGATTTGGTCAAAAGTAGAATAGTTGAAATTTATATCCAACTTAGCTTTAATACAATTGAATTATTTTTTTTAAAAAAAATCATAAATAAAGACAAGTAAGTTCTTTTTATAATCTTGTAATAAGCTTACCTTATCTTTTGGTTGAAGTGGGGTAGAAGAATAAAAAAATAAGAAAAAAAGGCTAATAATATCTCCCCTGTTAGGAGACAATAGATGGTGGTGGTTGGAGATCTATCCTCAAGTTCAAGTTCAAGTTCAAGTTCGAGGGCCTTGACTCTTGAGGATAGGTCTTTCATTCAAGGATGAGTGAAGCTAACTTCACTTTCATGATATAGTTCATCACTATTGGGAGTGGAGTAGGTGGATTAGGGGAAACTCATGAAGCGATGGAAATGGAGTAGACCATAATATATATATAATTTGATTACATATTCAAGTAGAGTATTACATATCAAACAAAAATTCTAAATGGTTGAATATATGTAATGAAATTTAGGTCGTAGGTCGAACATGCAAACGAATGAAATTAATGTAAAATAATACATACAAATGAATCTAGGATACAAACAATAATACTTAAAAAATTATATGTGAAATCATCCAATTATTATTTAAACTAGAAAAGATAAAAAAAAAAAAAAAATGGTAGTTTATAGAAATAATTTGAGATGTATAATAATTGAAAAAACATTTTAAAATTTATAATAATTTATAAAATATCTATCAAAAAGATGATTTTAAAATCGATATACCATGTTGAATTTTTTTTAGAAATTAAGAATATAGAAAAATTAGAGAGAGCGTGGTTGACACGCTCGGTTAAGGAATGTGGAAGTAGCATCCTCCTTGATCTTAAAGATTCCATGAAGCTTATCAGAAGAAAAATGGGCCATCAATTGCTTTTGGAAGTCTTCGTGTAATCCGATATATCATAAATAAATGTGGAACATGCCCATTGACTAGAAAAGGTATGGGAGACTTGTGACTTGTCATTGCGTCCACAGTACGAACGAATTAGTCTGCACACGTTTGGATTTCATGGATATATCCGTAATGCACACTTTTTTTTTTAAACAAATAAAAAGATTAAAATAATTTTAAATATATAATAATAATATTCATGTTAAATTGAGTGTTTTTTAATATAATAATATTAGATGATAAAATAAAATGTGTTGATGTCAAATATGAAATGGACTCGTTTTAATCATACCTAAGCATTTTAATTTTTTTCTATGACTAATTATGAATAAAAAATCACATAAAAATGTTATTTAAAAAAAAATTATTTTACAACATTTTTATAGCAGATCCACTTGAAAATTGGATGTGAAAAGAAATTAATATGGATTAAATATATTTTTTTTAATCATTTAATCACCATTAATTACATAGGTAAATGATAAAAATAGTAGTAAAAACAACTCAAGGAATAAAAACCTTTGTTAGTCATTTGAAAGGAACTTTTGATTATATGCTCCATATGATTTCATTGTGTTATTGACAAGTAATGACAACAAGCTTTGTTATAATTATCTATCTCTTTAATAAAAATATTTTTGACATATAATTTTCAAACATAGTGATTACTTCTACAATATTTTTTTGATAAATACAAAAGTTCAACCCATTTTCTAATAATTCTTAGAGTTGATTTGGTAGTAATTTGGTAGTAATTTTGAGTGAGATATAATACCTTAAGAGAAGATTTTTTTTTCTTTTTTTTCTAATACATAATCGAAAAGGTTTTTTTATTTGTATATTCAAATATTAAGTGATTACATCTAAAAGCATTTTTTTTTTATAATAAAAGTGTTATTGATAAAAAATAATATAACTTAAAAGTGCGTTTAATAGTATTTTTACTTTGTGTTTTTAATTGAAGTATTTTTTTTGGAAGTATTTTTTTAAAGTGTTTTTAGTAAAATCACTTAAAAAAATAAGATATTAAGAATGCGTTTAATAGTAATTTTAGAAAGTGTTTCAAATCTTTGTAATACTTAAATTTTTCTTATTTTTTAGGTATTAAAAATATTTTTTAAAATTATTATTAAATAGACTGTAATATTAGGTAGGGATATATTAGAGCGGAAGTGTTTGAAAATGGTTACTTGAATCACTTAAAAATCAGGTAGAGACATGAGAATGGATGTGTTTGAAAATGTTGTGTTAATGCCTTATTTATATTGGTTTTAAAAATAAAAACAAATTGGCCAAGTGGGGTTTTTGAGTTGGTGTAGGAAAAAGGTATGACGGCTTAGCGAATGGTTGGTGACCTAATCATCCTAACATAATCAAACTATGCATTATGGAAAAAGTGATCAATTCCATTGGAATCGGGCCAACCTCCACTGAATACTTTGAAATGGACTACTTAATGTGGAGAAAGAGGAAGTAAGGGTTGGAAGTCATGAAACCACATTTAATTTATTCATAGAAAGCAAAACCTTCTCTTTCTTATTTATATACAATAAAGGATTCACCCCTAAAGACATTGGTCATTAGGTCTCTTTTGGAAACAATTTATTTAACACTCTCCCTTGTTTCCTTTCCTTGTACAAGATTACATTTCCAACTTTTCGAGGATGATATCTTGCTAATATATTCAATACTTTTTTTTTCAAATACAAAATGTGATATTCTTTTTGTGGAATGATCTCTAATGAAACTAATCAGTCAATAAAGACAAGATTAGTATTCTTGGGAGAAAGTGAAACAAATGAAAAACAAAGACCAAATGGATGTCTATTTTACTTAAAGCAAGATGGATGGAAGGATGCAGAAATCTGTGGTTTTGGGTTGTTGAGAATTTGGGTGTGTTAGTCAAATTTCCACAGCAGTGATCAAGTGGGCAGTACCCCACAAATGGAGAGAAGGATATTGATGGTCAAGTCTCACAACAGGATCCAGCAGTGGTTCCACATCCTGGACTATGTTTATGAAGGAAAACTGGCATTGGAATACTGCACATTGATCGAGATTGAAACTGAAGTTTAGACAAGCATGCATCTGATACCACTCTTTCATTTCATCTCAAGAATTCTACGAGTAATCATGAGGATTCTAGTGGAAAAGTGATAACATGGATTTGATCTTATAAAAAGAAAAAAAAGAAAAGTGATAACAAGTTAGTTTTCTAAGGCTTGAGGAAATGATCTTATAAAAAGAAAAAAAAGAAAAGTGATAACAAGTTAGTTTTCTAAGGCTTGAGGAAAAATAATTTATTTGAACAAATGAAAATCTACAAAGTAGATCCCCTGTTAAATTTTTTTTCAAATTGGAGTGTTTTATTGACACGTGTATCTATATCACAAGATTGTAATTGGTAACTATAATTTTGATTTTGTTGTAAAATGGTTAAAACAATAGTTATAAATTACGATTTTAAATTTAAGCTTAAAACCATTATTAATCACTATAATTTTAAAAAATAAATTTAAAACTATAATTTCTAACTATCATTTTATGTTCTAAAAAATCAAAATCATAGCTACTAATTACAATTTTATGACATAAAACAACATAAAAATAAAAAATAAAAAATAAAAAACATTCTTTGGCCATATGGATGCCCATGTAGCTGAAATGTACTAGCTTGAGAATTATTTTACTTGAAAATCTATTTTGGGCATTTTTTTAAATATATTATATCCACGCAAAACTCTAGTCTTGTTCCGAAAACAAATATCATTTTTGGTATTTACGGAATAAGGTGCCGAGTTGAAATGATGCATGACGCCCATCTAGTATTCCAACCAAGTAGCTTAAGGAGCTTTAGGCAACTAATGTTTAGTTTTGCATAAAGCCTAAGATTTATTTTATGTTTTTTTAATTAAGGCAATAGCACTTTGATTCCAATAATCAATTGTTTCCGTTTTAATTATTTCAACCGTTGCAGGTTTAAAGATAAAATAATTATCCTATTTGTTTGTGAAAGCAGTCGGGAGTTCTTTTAAGTTTTGCATTTGCTGCTTGAGGAGTCGAACCCCCAACCAAAAGGTGGAGGGTAACACCTATCAACCATCAAGGCAAACTTGCCCTTTGATTATAATTTTGCACCACACATATATATATTAAAAATGTTCATATACACAAAATAAACAATCCTTTAAACTACGAATTAATTATAATTATTTTATAAGTAAATAAATTTTTTTCATTTAATTAAGTAGCAAAAAGTTTTTAATATCATTAATATATTAATTAAATATTAAAAAATTATACATTTATTATCATTTAATACAATTAAAATTTTAATATTAAATATATTTTAAAATTAAACATATTATAATCAAATATCATAATATTATTATTGAATAATATTTTATGTAATTTAATAATCAATGTACACTTATATATATATATATATATATATATATATATATATATTAATTTTTTTAACAAAACAACTTTAAAATGCCTACTATATTTCTAATTTCATTTATAAGAGTTTTGTTTTATATTTTCATAAGTTTTGATCAATTTTAGGCCAATCGATATTTTGTGTCACAATATCTGTTGATACATTTCCGATATATCCATAAAATTGAACTACCGATATATCCATAATTACCGATATTTTTATCATTGGAAATAAGCAAGAGACTCTATGAGGAGTTGCATTTTTTCATTCATTGATAATTGATTCATCCTAACAAATACATATTTACAAGATGCTGAAAAATTGATTTAGAGAAGTAATAACAAGTCAACACAAAATCTAGAAAAGTATTTGATATATTATTAGAAAGTGTGATACACAATCATAAGGATCCAAATCTTAAGTTTAAGTTCTTAAAAAATTTAGTTATTCAATATGGTATTAGAACTTTATTTAGTAGGAGGATCATGAGTTCTCATCTTACCATATGTTTATTTGCTCAATTTATTATTTTAAGCTCTATTAATAATTTATTTACCTTTTGTCTGTTTGTCTCTATACTTATAGATAAGAGAATTCTCACTATTATCAAAATTTTCATGATAAAGTTTGATTATTGGGAACATCGTACTCATTTTTTCTAAGTAGCATTGTGCCATGATCTCCTCATCCAGTGCTTTCACATATGACTTTCCTTCTCTAAGATGCTGCCATGCCCATTGAACAAGGTTTATATGCTGCCCCTCCCCCTTATTGGGTTCTCTTTTAGGCCCAACTCTAGAAGTGCAATTTTAAGATTGTAGACATTGATCTTTGCATTGACCTTTCTTGTATAATCATGCTCTATCATCCAAATATAAAAAAAGAAAAAAAAGAATTTCTATAGATTTTCAAAATCTTAATATTAGTAAAATATTGAAAAACATTTTGGGATTCTCACTTGGGGCATTGTATTCGAATGATCTTATAATAAAAAATATGATTAGTCTTATGATTATATTTGGTTCTTGAGAAGTACTAAAAAAAGAAAAAAAATGTTAAGGAAAATTAAAATTGTATTTGACAATGATTTAAAAATCGGATCGGATCGGTAACAAAACTAGTCTGGTCCACCCAAAAAACCTTTTGGGCATCAAATCGTCGGTGAATTGGACAAATTGGCGGCCCATCTAGCCCATTTGTCATCAAGCCCAATAAGCTTTTAGTCTTGTAAGTTAATGATTATAGCATGCCTTTTATACCACAATTCCTACATATTTTTTATCCATTTCCGATGTGGGATTAGTTAGTGAGAAGAAAAAAAAAAATATTTATGATGTCACTTGATTTGACTACGGTTTGATCATCAGTTCGACCAGTGAACCGATAACTTTTCTTATTCAAGCACCATTGGATTTTGAAAACATTGGTATTTGGTTATACTATATATGGAAATTATAAAAGAAAATAAAATATAATTAAAATTAGTTAAAAATTTATATATTTTTAAATTATTTAATTTTATATTTGAAAAATTAAAATAAGTTTTTGAAAAAATATATAAAAATAATTTATAGATTTAAAATTTATTTTCTTTATTTTCTTTCGTTTCAAATTTATTGAAAAAATATATATAAATAATTGACAGAATGAGAGTTCATTGCTGTAGGAGAATTCATCGCCACCACCGGAGATCGCCACTGAAGTTTGCTGTGCAATTCATGGAGATCGTCTCTGTCGGCGTAGTTTACCGCCATTAGAGCTTGCTGTCACTGCCACCAGAGATCGACGCTGCTGCAAATCACCACCGCCATTAGAGCTCTCCATTTCTGACTCCTGAACGTTCTCATTAGATTCATCTCCGGAGATGAATCGCAGTCACTATCTTCAGATTGGCATTTCATCATTTTTTATCTACGGATTCTCTCCATCAGATTGACGCATCATCAAACGAGTTTCTATTGATGAACTTGGTGATCCTTAGATAACACATCATCTATCTCATCACGCATCAGATTCAGTTCATCAGAATCATTTGATTTCCACATCTCCAGACTATCATCAATAAGCATACTACCACCAAGCATGGATTCGTCTACAGTGGCCTGAAGATACATTCATAAATTGCTGAATCTCAGAGGAGAGTTCAGGTCAGGTTCTCAGTCCTTTAAATTGTGTTTTTAATTTTCTTCATCTCCATTTTTTCCATTTTTTTTTTTCTTTCATTTATCAATTAGATTCTAAAATTTGCCATGTTTTGGGTCTGGATAATCGTAGGCCACACACTTGTTATTGTTAATCTCTTGGTTTCTGTGATTTGGTTATAGTTGATTCCTGCCTCGTTTCCTTTGGTTCTGTTTGAGCATGATTTATCTCTGCTGTAGCTTTCCTATAGAATGTCTGAATAATACTTGTGTTCTTGTTTAAAATCTTTTCGGTTTCACTCACCAACATCTAAGCCCGTTGATTGAAACATAAAATGTGGCTTTTATTAGTTCGTTTTGTTTCAACCATTTGTGCTCTGTTTTTTTTTTTTTTTTTTTTTTTCTGTCGCTTTCCTCTGTTTCTGATTCATGCCCTTCGGCCTGCCAAGTGTTAGATCTGGTCCAAATCTGGCTGCCATAAAGAAAGGAAACTGCCAACTGGTCCATCGAAGCACGGTCATTGAGTTCACAGTGAAAGGGTCTCGCTCTCAAAACTGACTGTACGCTTGACATGGGAAAAGCTACTAAGGTGATGGAGTTGATGATCAGTTCAGAGGGTTGTGTATGCATGGAAACTTGAGTCAGAGCATGCAACTTTTGGATAAATCTGTGAAGGAGGGATGGGTTCCAAACGTCTTCACATACTCATTTTTGCTTGAAGCTGCGAATAAGGAGAGAGAGGTTGATAAAGCCATTAGGCTCTTGGATGAGATAACTGCTGAAGGTGGGAAGCCAAATCTGGTTAACTACAATGTTCTGTTAACTAGGCTTACAGGAAGATATCAGCTATTTGGATAGTTTCGGGAACTTGGATGGGGAGACTTCTAAGTGGGAGGCCTTGTTGAAGCGGTCACTGGTCTATCCTGAACTGTGCAAGAGTTAAATCATCTTCTGGATGATCTGGAGCTTACATTCAGGAGTGGGAAAACTTGTGGTTAAGGTTTGTATAGGATTTAGTCTGGTAATATAAGAACAAGAGGAAAGCAATCCGGCAGGTCATCGAGCATTTGGTGACTCATTGAAACTGACATGCATGGAGCACGTCTTTAGATTAGAAAAGACTGCAGGGTTTTGGCTCTCCATCTTCATCATTGGAAACCAGTCCAACAGAAAGTGAAAAGCAGATCAGAACTCCAGCTTTCCAGTGTGTAGAAAAGGACAGAATGGCAGATGCAGTCCCTGAAGAAATGTTGATTCAAATTGAATTCTGCATAATAAAGGATCGAGCAGCCCGAATGTGTGCTGAAAGGAGCTCGAGACGAAGGATTCATTAACCATGAAGGAGCTAGCTAATGAAGATTATGAATCACAGGATGCACACGATCATGTCTGTCACAATAGGCCACCCAATAGGTTCTCCTGAATGGTGTGATCCGAAGGCAGGGGAAAATTCAGAACTAATGAATAAAATTGAAGCAGAGCTTGAAGCTGAACTCGAACAGTTGGAAACTTTTCTTTGGACCACAGTGATTGCGTTGCAAACTTAACTGATCTTGGTTCCCTTTGGCTTAGAGAATTCTATTTGGAGTATTCTCGCGTTATTCAGTTTCCCATTGAATGCTCATTTCCCTGGACGTTAGTGGATCATGTGTTAGATTCCCAGAATGCTGGTCTTCTTGGGAGTATTTGATGCCTTTCGACATCTATAGAGATTCTGCTACACAATCTTTGTTACATTGTCGGCATCTTTGAAAAGCTCCTGGATGTTTTAAAGCATGCACGTGAATTTTTGCCAAGAGATATTTCAATGGATGCATTCAATCTCGTGTTAGGACTGTGAAAACTAATGAGCAGGTCTTACTCAAAACATTGGAGCAGCAGGAAAGCATGATTGAACACTTAGCAAGAACAAAGCCAAAACATGTAGACAATCACAAAAGAGAAGTGGAAGTTTATCATCTTACACGTGAACTTCATTTTGTGGGCCGCACATCTTTGTTTTTGAAAGAACAGCTTCGGCTTTCAACTCTGACATCTATTTGTAAGGAACCCATGACCTAAATCTTCTGTGCAACTCCTAATGCACCTAAGTCACGTGTAATGCAAAAAATATAGGCAAGAATGCTCATAAGGTATAATACATGGAATAAGGATAGATAAAAATAAAACGGAACATCATTGAATAAATAATGAATTCCAAATTTATTACATCATATCATGCTTTTAAGGGCTCTATCCTCACTACTTGTAAGTGGTGGGGTAAGTGTCATTTTGAAGTGGAGGTGCAACTTCATGGTCCTTTTTCTTTCTTCCATGGCCCTCTTGAGGACTGCACTGTTGAAGAATTTCTGAAACCTCTTTCATTGTGGGCCTATTGGATGGTAATTTGTCAGTGCACCTGATGCCTAGTTTGAAGAGAGTGGACACTTGCGCTCTGTCACATTGTTCCTTGATCTCCTCGTCTACCACATCCTCAATGGTTTTCCTTTCTCTAAACTGATCCAATGCCCATTCTGCAAGGCACATGTGCTCATCCCCATTGTTGGGTTCTCTCCCCGTCACAAGCTCAAGCAAGACTACTCCAAAGCTATATACATCGATCTTCTTATTCACCTTTGTTGTATAAGCATATTCTGTCATCCAAGTATACAAGAATGGTATGATAAAAATTATCGATAAATTATGGAAATGAAAACATGTGGAAACGAGGGCCTTGATGGTCTTACCAGGGGCAATATATCCGTAAGAGCCTGCAATTCCTGACATGGTGTTGGGCTCTCCTTGGTCGAACAACATCTTGGCCAATCCAAAATCCGCAATTTTCGCGTTGAACTCGGCATCTAGCAAGATGTTGCTGGACTTCACATCTTGATGTATGATCGGGGCAGAACAGTATTCATGCATGTGGCATAGGCCTTTTGCAGCTCCGATGGCAATCTGCAACCTTGTTGGCCAATCCAAGACGAAGTTATGAACTGAACTTGTCATGGACGATGTTCTCTGCTTCTTCCCATGAAGCCATCCATCCAAACTCTGGTTCTCCATGTACTCACAAACAAGAAGACTTGTGGTTTCATTTGATATGCAGCACAACAACTTCACTATATTGGTATGGCGTATGGTTTTCAATATCTCAACTTCTGTTTCAAATTGTTTCTGAAGCTTTTGATCTAATTTCCTGTTATTACAAATCATTTTAACCGCTAAGAGTTCACCAGAACGGTTATTAGCGATTCGGTATACTTTCCCTGACCCACCACATCCGATTAGATTATTTTCTGTCAAACTGGACAATATGCTGTTTTCATCGAGATCCAGTTTATGGTATGGCGTAAGCTCCCAAGTTGTATGGTCCTGATTGTGATTCTTCCTATGATAGACTTGAACCATGGACAAGGTGACGAAAACAACAGTTAGGAAACCAGATAGAGCGAAAATTAGGATCATAACGAGATATTTGGTTGACAATTTGTCGGAGTTGACGGGTTTGGCATCACATCTAGGGAGGTTCAGAGTGGGAACATTGGCACACAACTTGGGATTGTTCAAGAATCTGTCTTCATATGCTTCATGTTGAAACTTAATGGGGACCATCCCAGAGAGTTGGTTGGACGAGAGGATAATAAGCTTCAAATGACCAAGTTCAGGAGGAATTTGACCTGAGAACTGGTTTTCTGACAGGTCGAGGTAATTAAGGTTAGGTAAAGAACCTAATGCCTTGGGAATTGGGCCAGAAAGTTTGTTTCTTGAGAGATTCAAATTATTGAGCGACTTCCATGAGATGATCTCGGATGGAAGCTCACCCGACAATTGATTCCCATCAAGCAACAGAACAGAGATGTTCCAAAGACTGGTCAATTCCACTGGAATTTTTCCTGACAACATATTGTTGCTGGCATTGAGCACACCTATGTTCATCCAACAAGAGATTTCAGCAGGAATTGGACCATGAAACTTGTTGTGACTGATGTCTACTCTCGACAAATTACTTGCCAATTTACTTGGCGGTGTCCCCGAGAATGAATTTCCATCTAACATCACCCATACCATGTCCGGGGATGTCCAGATGCCGGAAGGAATCTCACCTGAAAAGCGATTGTTGGAAAGCTGAATTGTGAGCAAACTCCTGCAATTCCCGAGGGACTTGGGCACTTCCCCGCTGAGATTGTTGTTGGAAGCGACCACTCCAAGCAAAGCCCCCCTAGCGCATAAATGTTGCGGTAATTCCCCGCTTAGTTTATTCTCAAAAACCTCAAAGACTTTGAGCTCCGAATGAAGGCCAAATGCTGGGGGCAAAACTCCACTCAATTGATTGCTATAAACTTTGAAGGTTTCCAGAGTAGGAATGAGGCTTATATTTGCTGGTATCTCTCCTGACAACTGATTCCAGAAAAGATTCAAACACGTCAAATTTTGTAGCTTCACGAAACCTGCTGGTATCGGCCCCGTCAAATGGTTGTCGGAAAGATCAATTGCTTTCAAGTTGAGAGCTTCTATCGATGAAGGAACGCGGCCTGACAATCTATTACAGTATAAATACAAAATGGTCAAATTCTTCAACGTAAGCATGCCTTCCGGGATCGTACCTTCCAATTTGTTGTCTGAGAGGTCCAAGAATTCCAGACTCGATAGGTTGTTGAAGCTCTCCGGTATTTCGCCGATCAAATTCGCCTCCGTCATCCACAGATACTTCAGCTTCTTCAATGCGCCAAACTCCTTTGGAAGGGCTGAAGGCAGGAATTTGTCATTATAGGCCATGGCCAAATGTTCAAGATTTGCCAAATTACCAATCTCCGTTGGCCAGGTGCCGTTGAACTCATTTTGGACTAGAAACAAGTAGAACAGCTCCCGTAGCCGCCCAATTGCTGCGGGAATATCTCCAGAGAAGTTGTTTGCGGTGAGGTCTAGGTACCGGAGACGTGAAAGTCGATCAATGCCAGCTGGAATTGGACCCACGAAGAAGTTTTGCATCAAGAGGAGATGCTCCAGCTTAGAACAATTGAGAATATCGGGGAACTTGCCCGGAATGTAATTGTAGGAGACGTCAAGTACGATAAGGTTCTTGAGGTCACAAATTCTGGCCGGAATGGTCTTGGTGATGGTCTTGTTGCAGAGTGAAATTTCAGTGACGGTATTGTCGATGCATGTAATTTCCGGCCAATCACAGGGTGAGGATGAGGAATTCCACGATTGGAGTGACGGGGGATTGCCCAGTTGTTGTTTAACGTCAAGTAGGATTGATCGTTCATCGTTCAGATTTTGGGAAATTACCTGAAAGGGTAAGGAGAGGATTAGGAGGAGAAACAGAGCTGGGAATGGTGTTTTGGCAAATAAAAAGGGTGGTTTCGGCATATTTGTGGCGTTGAGTTCGCAACCGGCCTTTCTATGAGGGAGGAAGATGGCCGGGAAAGAGATGGAACCAACGGTTGAATTTCAAAATGTGGTGGGCGGTCAGAATTTATTTTACTGAATTTTACAAAATGGCCTGTGCGTTGGGATTAATTACGAAGGAGCCACGAGTCCACGACCAATGAACTCGGTGTTTTGTGTTTTGTGTTACTCACACGGATCAACTAATTTTGATCTAACCATTGATCATGATACCATGCGTGATTGGTGGTCCCCTTCACCTCCGCGGCCTTAAGCTTACTTTGAGGAGCGGCAATAAATACATATATTTTAAATCTTCCTTTTTTTTTTTCTTCCTCATTTTACTCAAATTTTATAAGAACAAAATACTAGGTTACAAGATTAGATTTAGCAAGCATTATGATTTTTTAGCGTAAATTTGTTTAAAAATCAATGATCGATATAAGATACTTCAAAATAATATTTTTTTATAAAATTTCTTTTCCTAATCGTCAAACTTAGCCATACCCATTATCTTTGTGATTTAATTATAACATTTTTTTAATGTTTTCATAATACGAGTCTTATTTTCAAAATTTTACAATTATTTTTCTAATAATTCTGTAGAAGAAATTTACAAATCTAAATTATATTTCTAGAAATTTAATAAGTTTCTTTTGATACTATAGTAACAAGCATAATCAACTTTTACTTTTATTTTATGAAAAATCATATGATGGTAACTGAAAATTAATATTAAATAATAATATATGGAATTTATATTACTATTTTTTTCATCTATGGTTGCCTAGGTATTTTATATGATAATTTTTCTATTATTAGTCCATTACCATTTTGATTTATTTCCCATCATTTTAGATTTTTTTTTTCTTTGTGATTTGAAAAGTTTGACGCGTGTTCATAGTTTAAATGTTTACTTTATGGTTTCTATTTTTAAAAATAAAAATTTATAATAATTTTTTTATCAAATATACAAATTGACTTTAAAAAATATAATAATTTTTAAAAATTATTTAAAAAAATTAAGATATTAAAAATTTTAATTATTTCAAAATTTTTAAGGTAAATATTTTGCAATTATTTTATATATTTAGAATACATTTAATACAATAACAATTAAATTTATTACTTAAAATTAATGAAAGTAAATATTACTTAAAATTAATAAAAATAAATATGTAAATTTGATAATTTTAAAAAGTTAACTTAATTTTACCAAACAAACTTGATACTAGAGTTAAATTCTAATAAAAATGATTTGAGATTAAGAATAAGTTTATTATTTTGACTTAATACTTAAAATTATTTTAATTTTAATTTTAAAATGAACTTATTTTGACAAATGTTTAATTTATTTAATAATTTAAATTAAATTTTTAAGTCACTTTAAATCATTAAATTAATTTACCAAATATCCTCATAATGAACATAAAATATAATAATTTTATTTGTTGTTATTTATTGATATTATATTTTATATGCTACTATACCTTATTATATCATATTTGTTAATTGTTTTATTTTATTGTTTTGTATTTGATTATATTTTTATTTTAAAATAATATAAACAATATTTTAATATATTTTTATAATTAATTCTAAAAAGAATTTTTCTATTTTTAATTTGATTGAAAAACATTGTCATAAGAAAATTAAAAAAAAACGAAACTATTATTTTAATTTTTAACCTTTGAACTCAATTTTTCAAAAAAATAAATAAATAACACCTAATGTATTTTTAAACTTGATTTTCATTTTCTTTAAAAATAAAAACAGAAAACAGAAAACAGAATAAATATATAACCAAAAAAAAAAAGGAGAGTGTGTCACTAAGAGTAAATTTGAAAGTAATATTAGGAAATATTTTTAATCAAATTTTTCGGAACCAAACATAGCCTAAAGGTTAGAAACATCTCGGATGATCATTGCACTCTAAGTGTGTTTTGCACGCTCTGTTAAAGGACGTGGAAGTAGCAGCTTTGCGTCGACAAAACGAGGAAAGTTTGCTTTCACAAGTCTCCATATGGTCCAATTAATAAATAAATGTTTCCTTGACGCCAGCTTGAGTTCGCAAGTCTTCATATGGTCCAGACAATTAATAAATGAATGTGAAAAGGCATTGAATGGTCAAAAAGCACAACGATGAAATGTTGCTGCTGTTGGAATTTATCAAAATATCAATCAAAATACCTATATTCATGTAAATTTTTTTATAAAAATAAAAAATTATTAAAAATATGAAAATTTTAAATGAAGTTTTGGAAATGATAAAAATATTAAAATATGAAAAAATTTTGTAAGAAAAAAAGTATAAAGATACAAATATAGGAAAAAAAAAGGTTTTTGAGTAGGAAGATCCATTCTTTGAGAGGATTTTATTGAAAATATTTATTTATTTAAAATTTAAAAAAATATTATAATTATTTTTATTTCTAATAAAAATATTTTTTAAAATATATTTTCCAAACATAAAATTCAATTGAGTCCTAAATGGTAATTATTTCTATTTCTATTTCTTCACCCAAAAGGCATAACATGACTAGTATGTGAAATATGAAAGCAATTTTTTTCACTTCGGGCTAAGAATATTAGCAAAGTGAAGTTTATGAGTTGGTGTAGAAAATGAAGTATCACAACTTAGTAAATAGTTGGGGCTCGAATCATCTTCATGGGATCAAATTATGGAATGTGAAAAAGGTCATCAACCCCATTGGATTTAGGTCAAGATGACAGAAAATATGAAATTCATGAAATCATATTTATTTTAATGTTAGAAAAAGTTTAGGTATTAAATATTCACATCTATTATTGGGATTGAGGATGTATGATAAAATTTAAATCTATTGAATGAAAATATAAATATATGGGATTATAGTATAAATAGATATGGTAAAAATATAAACAAACCAAGGGGACCAATATATAACATAATGAAATTTGATTTGTATACAAAATAATAAAACCTAAAATGTTTATATGGTACTATATGATTGGTACCATCTAAAATTTACATGAATAAAAGAATTTTTATTGATATTTTCATAAAATCTATTCTCAGCAACAGTTCATCATTACTTTTAGAGCTCTTGCAAGTATTTTGATACAAATCGTATGAGTATTGAAACGGGATCCTTATTATCGAAAGCAAACCTTCATCCATTAACTTACATATTCCTTTGTTTTTTTGGAATCAAATGTATAACCTTAGTAAATATTGCTTGAAAGTATGAGAATGAATTTTAAAAATTGGAGAGCATTCAAACCATTGAAATTGTTTATATTATTTTATGGAAACATAAAATAAGATAAAAATAACAGTAATTGTTTTTTTTTAAACATTATTTTGATTTTTTATATCAAGTATGTCTTATAAAATGTTTTAGTTCCTTATTCTTTATTTTAACTTGTAATTAGTTTTATCTTAGATTATTATTTTGAAGCTCTAACAATTGAATGTTAAAAACTAAAATAAATTTTTTTTTTTAAAAAAAAAAAATTCTTTATTACAATTTTTTTAATCATTAGTGTTGCTCATGCTATGGTTTGATTAAAAGTAGAATAATCTGAATTTATATCTAACTTTGGAAGAACATGAGCTTTAATATAAAGTTGAATTATTTTAAAGAGAAATATCATGAATAAAGACAAGTCTTTTCATAATCTTGTAATAAGCTTATCTTATCTTTTGGTTAAAGTGGGGTTAAAGAATAAAAAATAAAAATAAAAATAAAACTAATAATGTCTCCCATTAGGGAACAACCCGGACAAGAGATGGTGGTGAGAGAGGTTCAGGTTCAAGTTCTTGACTCTTGAGGATAAGTCTTATTTGGAGGGATGAGCAAAGTCAACTTGACTCTGAAGATATTGTTCATGGAGTGGAGAAAGGGAAACTCATGAAGTGATGGGATAGACCCATCGTATCTATATATAAAACAAAAAATCTAAATCATTAAACATCTATAAAATAAAATTTAAGTTGTTTGATGAATATATAAACATCTGAAACTAAGGTAAAATGGTATAAATAAATATAATTAAGGTATAATGAATAAGATTTTAAAATATGTATATGAAACTATTTGATTGTTGATAATTTTTTGATATTTTAATATGATTATAAAATTTAAATCCATGTCATACTCTATATTCTATCTTTTAAACTTGATAAGGTGAAATTAAAAAAATGATAAAAATAGTTTGACATGTATAATAGTTGAAAAAATATTTTAAAATTTATAAAATATCTATCCAAAAGATAATTTTAAAATAGATATATCATATTGAAATTTTCTTTTTAAAATATTTAAGTTTTTATTTGACTCCTCTTAAATCATGATAAATTAAAATTATTTTATATATATATAACATTAAAAGTTAAGAATATAGAAAAATTAGAGAGAGCGTGTTTGGCACGCTCGGTTAAAGAGGAAGTAGCATTCTCCATCTTAAAATTCCATGAAGCTTATCAGAAAAACGGCCCAGACAAATTCCTAAGGTTGCTTTTGCAAGTCTTCGTCATCATAAAAATATGCATTAAATATAATTTTTTTAAACATTTAATCACCATTAATTAATTTTTTTAAACACCCCTAATGATATTGGTCATTAGGTCCCTTGTGGAAACAATTTATTTAAAACTCTCCCTTGTTTCCTTTCCTTGTACACATTTCCAACTTTTCGAGGATATCTTGATAATATATTCTATACTTTTTTTTTTCAAATATAAAATGGGATATTCTTTTTCTTGAATAATCTCTGATGAAACTAATCAGTCAATGAAGACAAGATTAGTATTCTTGGAGAAAGTGAAACAAATGATTGACAAAGACCAAATGGGTGTCTATTTTACTTCAAGAAAGATGGATGGAAGGAGGCAAATCTGTGGCTTTGGGCTATTGAGAATTTGGCTGTTAGTCAAATTTCCAAAGTAGTGACTAAGCGGGCAGTACCCCACAAATGGAGAGAAGGATATTGATGGTCAAGTCTCACAACAGGATCCAACATTAATAGTTCCACACGGAATCTAATCTTGTCCCTCGACTAAGTTTATGAAGGAAAACTGGCATTGGAATAATGCACAGATAAGGGAATGGACAACATTGATCAAGATTGAAACTAAAGTTTAAACAAGCATCTCAAAACCCTAGTCTTGTTCCCAAAACAAATATCATTTTTTATATTTACGGAAGAAGGTGCCGAGTTAAATGATGCATGACACCCATCTAGTATTCCAAGAATTCTACAAGTAATCATGAGGGATATTCTAGTGGAAAAGTGATAACGTGTATAATTGAATTTATTTCTAAACAAGTTAGTTTTGAGTTTTGAGGAAAAATAATTTATTTGTAAAAATAAAATTCTAAAAAATAGGTTCCATTTCAAAATAATTTTCAAACTGAGTGTCTCATCTACATGTGTATCCATGTCACAAACCGTACTTGTTAACTATAATTTTGATTTTTTTTTAAATGGTTAAAATAATAGTTATCAATTATGGTTTTAAATTTAAAATTAAAATTATAGCCGATAACTACGATCATCAACTATGAATTTCAAAGATAAATTTAAAAGGGAGAACTATGTTTTGATGGGCTAATCTGGAAATAATAACATATTCAGAACCCAACTTTACATAATCCAAGATATATCCACTGTTTGGAAAAATATTAAAGGAAACATGCACTCTGGTCTGATGTGTTATTTTATACCGAAAATACCCCTCCATGCATGAAAGGTTGTTTTGCATTGTTCACGACTGTGTGATTTAGGACAGCTGTTTGTGGGGAATCATTGAGGAAAAAAAATTTGAGAACCACCAGTGTTTGAAATATCGAGAAATATTTCGGTATTATATCGGTATTTTTTACCGTATTTTCGGGAAATTTCCCGATATTTCCTACCAGCCCAACCCACGCAGGATGCATAAGATGCTATTTGGTAATCTGATCATGATTTGCAGGCAAAGGTTGTATTTTTCAGCCTGGTTCAAAAAAAATCGTGGATTTAGGGTTTGTGAAATTTAAATCCAATGGCCCAAAATCAAAGAGACCCCTAGATCAGATCAAGGAAACACAGGGAGGAAAAAAAAAAGCACTTCTTTTTTGTTTTCCTTGGGGGTTTTGCATGGATTTTGTTGGAAATCAAACGAGGATGGATTTTCTCGGAAATCAAACGAGGATAAATTTTCCTCGTTTGGGAATTGCAGAGGAAAAAATTGGGCAACTAAAGGGCAATTTTGGAATAGCATTTTGAAACAGTAAAAGTGCATGTTTCCCTTAATATTTTTCCAAACAGTGGGCAAATCTTGGATTATGGTAAGTTGGGTTCTGAAAACGTTAATATTACCAAATTAGTCCACCAAAGCATACTTTTCCCAATTTAAAATTTTGTTCACCTGTACAATTTACACCTTATTTTAGATTGATATTTAAAATAAAAGTTCTTCACCATCCTCTTTCTCTTTTTTTCTTTTTCTTATTTTGATAAATTTTTAATTAATTCAAATCATTAAAATAAAATTCTTTAATAGATAAATTTGCAACATTTCATATAAGTTATTACTAAAAGTCATGTTCAAAACCTTATTAAAATAAGGAAGGAAAAAGATTAAAAAAAATTTTAAACTTTTTATTTTAGAATATTAAAAAATAAAATAAAGAAATAAACTTTAAAATGCTTTTTAGTATAAAAGAAAAGAAAATAATGAATATGTTTATTTTAAATAGTGTTTTAATCATTAAATTATTTATTTTTAAAATGTAAAAGATGGTTTTTATTCATTTAAATTAACATATTTTTTAAAAAAGTAATTTTCATAATAGGTTTTGAATCATTAATGTATTTTTATTTATAATTTAAAAATAAATAATAACATTGATTTTAGATTATTTATAAAAGAATTAAAAAAAATAATGAAAGATCCAAATACAGCTAAACAAGGGAGAATTTGTAGGAATCGATATGTAAATAGTGATGAAATAAAGACAAAAATGATGGGTCCTACCAACACCATTTGGAACAATTTATTATTGGGAGACTTGTGTTTTGGGCCTAACTAGGCCCAAAAATTAACATTTAGTCAATATAACTTTCATAATTGATGGAAATGATATAAGATGTTAAAAGACCAATATATTCTTCAAACTTCTATATATTACCTTTTAAGGATATAAAATAGTGATGAACTAAAATACCCAATGACCTTTCACATAAGTTTTTTTTGTCTTTATTGCATAACTATTCATGCAACCATAATAATTCTATTTTAACAATTTGGATTTTTCATTGTTTTTTATTTTTTATTTTATAAATAATTGAAAATCGACATTATTTTCTATTTTAAATTATAAATAAAGAAAAATTATGTTCAAAAACTATTTTAAAAATACTTTCTAAAAAAATGGTAATATGATTTATATTTTTTATATTTTCTTTTTGAAAAAACATTTAATTAAAAAATGAAAACTATTTTTAAAAATAAAAATTGAAAACCTTGTTTAGTACTATTTTTTATATGAAAATAATAAAAATAATTAAATTTCATTCATTGATTATCCATTTTTCTTTTTTTTCCATTAGTTATTTTAATAAAAAAAAAAATATAGTATGTTTACAATTAAACAAAGAAATTGACCAATTATGTGTTTTTTGTGGGACTATCTTTTACATGAAAAATAATTAATTAACTAAATTATATATATTTATTACTCTTTTTAATTTAATTTAATTAATTTATTTTTTGTCTAATAGAAAATTTTAATATATCCATAATTAACAAAGTAATAAATCAATTGTGCACATTTTAATCTATTAAAATAAATTACTTTCTAATTTAAATAAATAAAATGAAATAAGTAAATAAATTTGGAGTTATTTCTATTTTTTAACATATCTTATATCAATATTTTTTATGGTTAAATAATTTTTTTATTTTTTTCTTTAATTCCAAAAATAAAATGAAATAAATAAATAAATTTGGTATTTTCTAACTGATCTTATATTCATATTTCTTATGGTTAAATAAATTTTTTATTCATTTTTCTTTATTTCCAAAAATAAAAGGAAATAAATAAATAAACTTGGCTTAAATAATAGTTTTTAAATAATTTCTTTGTCTTATTTTTAATTACATTTTGCATTGAAAATAAAATAAAATAACGTTTTATTTGTTTTAATTATTTTAAATGTCAAACTATTGGGAACATAGTTTACACACTTATGTGGATATAACCTACCTATGGTTACACATTGAGTAGGGGGTATATGGAATTTGAGTCACTGTATAAGGTATTTACACTAAGTATACATGACAAATATACAAATTGTACAAGGGTGTACAAAACTATTATTTGTGAAGAATTTTAAGTGATTCTGAAAAACTTGTTTGTTTATTTCTCCTAACCGAGGATAAATAACATTCCTTACACACATTGGTTAAGTATACATTCATCTCATGCACTTTATCTAACTTGTATATGGTTATTTGAATAGGTACCTCACTTATGATGATTGCAAAATAAAATTATACAACAATTTTTTTTTCTTTTTTAAAACAAAACCAATGCAAACATGATCAACTGACCTATTGTCAAATATTCATGAGATGATGTATGAAATTTGAGTTATTGTACAAGGGTACAAGACAAATTTACTAATTGTACAAAGGTGTACAAGACTACTTTTTGTTAAGGATTTTAAGTGATTTTGAAAAACTTTCCCATTTTTTTCTACTCAAAATTTTTTCCCCATTCAAATTCTTTCACTCAAGAATTGTTTTGAATTTTATTTTTAAATTTTAGCATCAAAATTTTGTAATTGCATATTTTGTTTTTGTAGTTTTAGCAATGTTCTTTCTTTCCACTATTTTTTTTTAATTTTTTTTTTATGAAATTTTATCCAAACCAATCTATATTTAAAATTATAATCATATTTATCAAATTTTTTACTAAGTTTATCTTTAATTCTTTTAATATATTTATACTCATTTATTTAAAAAATGAAAAACTAATTTTTTTTTTTTGTAAACATGTTCTATTACCTTTCAAGTAAAAAATTAGATAAGTTTGAAAGTCTAAAAAAAAATTAAATACCATTTTCAATAATTTTTAGATAAAATTTTATATAATATATTTTATTTGAAATTTAATTTCTAAAGTTTCACTAAAAAATTGTATTGACAATTTTCTTGTTGTGGGTCAAAATATTTTGTATTAGTCTATCTAGATAAGAAAAATTATTAATATAATATTAGAACTCATATCTTAGTTATTTTTTTCAATAAATTTATCTTTTTAAAAATTTTAAAATAAAAACATTAAAAATTAAAAAGCTAAAAGGATATATATATATATAATAAAGTGAAGTGATAGTCAATTTTTAAAAATTTTAAAATATGGTTAATGTAGAAAATATAAAAAATAATTAAAATTAATTAAAAATAAGAGAAAAATATAAATGAAAGGGTAATATAAATTTAAAATAAAAAATGAAAATTAAACTAAAAGATAAATACAAAAAGATAAAAAAATATTTGGATGAAAAATCCTAAATTTTTTATCATTGCTTATAATAAGAGCAAAAAGATTCAATATCTTTAAAAATGAAAAACAAAACAACATTATTATTTTTTATTTGACATAAAATAGAAATAGATTGGAAGAAAAAAAAAAGTTAGAAATGAGTAATACTTAATAGGGAACAGAAAAGAAAAAAAAAAAAAAAAATTGAAATTCACACTCACTTGTGCCTATGTAAGGGTTAAAGGTATTTTAGGGATTAATGAAGGACAATATCCGGACTTTTGACAAGAGTACGGTAAATTTAAAAAGTTATTCTTAAATTACGGCAGTAGAAAAAATAATTCCAAATCTACGGCAGTATTTGACAGGTAGAAGAGAGGGAAATTGTGCAAAAAAAAAGTTAGAAATGAGTAATACTTAATAGGGAATAGAAAAGAAAAAAAAAAAAAAAAACACAAAAACAATTGAAATTCACACTCACTTGTGCCTATGTAAGGGTTAAGGGTATTTTAGGGATTAATGAAGGACAATATCCGGACTTTTGACAAGAGTACGGTAAATTTAAAAAGTTATTCTTAAATTACGGCAGTAGAAAAAATAATTCCAAATCTACGGCAGTTTTTGACAGGTAGGAGAGAGGGAAATTGTGAAATTGGAAATCGTCTTTTGAAAAGATGATTTCCACTAAATATAAAAAAAAATTATACCTCAAAAATCGTCTTTTGAAAAGATGATTTCAAAAAAAAAAAAAACTTAACCTATATAAAAATAAAAATAAATAAAAAAATTTAAGTCGAAATCGTCTCTTCAAGAGACGATTTCCCTTTAAAAACAAAAATTCCCTTAAAAAAAAATTTTCACATTGGGAAATTGTCTCTTGAAGAGACGAGTTCCTTTAAAAAAAAAAAAAAAAAAAATCCCACAATGAAGAGACGAGTTCCCTAAAAAAAAAAAAAAAATTAATAGGAACTAGTCTCTTCAAAAAAAAAAATTTCCCATTTTTAAAATCTAAAAAATAGAAATACAACATTATCCAAAATTATGAATTTATCTTATATATTTTTAAAAATTAATACTAGTGTTAAATAATTGAAATTTTTTTTGTAAAACAATGAGATGTAAAAATAAAAATATAAATAAAAGTAGAAATAAAATTAAAATATTATTTGATTTATTTAAATGTATAATATATATATATATATATATATATATATATATATATATATATATATATATATATATATATATATATATATATATTATATATATATAAAAGTAATTATGTATAATATAAAATAGTAATAGTAAGTATTAAATGTATATAATACATATTTAAATATTAAAATATTATATACATTTAAATATTCATTTTAAAAAAGAAAAAAAATATATAATTGTAAAATGTTAGAATATATAATAAAATAAAATAAATAAATTTAGAAAATATTAATATTAAATTATTTTTTTTGCATATAAGAGTATTTAAAAAATATTAAAATATAAGAAATTTAAGTAGAAGATTATCCGAAATTATGAATTTATCTTCTATATTTTATAAAAATTAATATTAGTCTTAAATTATTGAAAAAATTCTTGTAAGATATTGAGAGCTAACTATATATATATATATATATATATATATATATAAAATAGTAACCGTGAGTATTAAATGTATATAATATATATTTAAATATTAAAATATTATATACATTTCAATTTCTATTTTAAAAAATAAAAGAAATATATAATTGTAAAATGTTAGAATATATAATAAAATAAAATAAATAAATTTAGTAATGGTTGTTAGTGTTAAATTATTTTTTTCCATACAATATTATTTTAAAAATATTAAAATATAAGAAATATAAGTAGAACATTATCCGAAAGTATGAATTTGTCTTCTATATTTTATAAAAATTAATATTAGTATTAAATTATTGAAAAAATTCTTGTAAGATACTGAGAGCTAGAAATAAAAATATAAATAAAAGTAGAAATAAAACTAAAATATTATTTAATTTATATAAATGTGAAAATGTGTAAAATATTTAATTTATCCTATACATTTAATACTTACTATTACTATTTTATATTATACATAATTACTTTTATATATATATATATATATATATATATATATATATATATATATATATATATATATATTATACATTTAAATATTCATTTAAATAAATCAAATAACATTTTAGTTTTATTTCTACTTTTATTTATATTTTTATTTTTACATCTCATTGTTTTAAAACAAAATTTTCAATTATTTAACACTAATATTAATTTTAAAAAATATATAGGATAAATTCATAATTTTGGATAATGTTGTATTTTTATTTTTTAGATTTTAATATTTTTTTAAATTATATATTATGCAAAATTTCCCATTGTGGAATTTTTTTTTTTTTTTTAAGGGAACTCGTCTTTTCATATTTTTTTATTTTTATTTTTTAAGGGAACTCGTCTCTTCAAGAGATGAGTTCCTATTGATTTTTTTTTTTTTTTTTAAAGGGAACTCGTCTCTTGAAAGAGACGAGTTCCCATTGTGGGAATTTTATTTTATTTTATTTTATTTTAAGGGAACTCGTCTCTTCAAGAGACGATTTCCCGGTGTGGAAAAATTTTTTTTAAGGGAATTTTTGTTTTTAAAGGGAAATCGTCTCTTCAAGAGACGATTCCGGGTTAAGATTTTTTTTTTTTTGAAATCGTCTTTTCAACAAACGATTTTTGAGGTATAATTTTTTTTTTAATATTTAATGGAAATTGTCTTTTCAAAAGACGATTTCCAATAACTGCTTTAAATTTGGAATTATTTTTCCTACTGCCGTAATTTAAGAATAACTTTTTAAATTTACCGTACTTTTGTCAAAAGTCCAAGGAAAACTGGCATTGGAATACTGCACAGCTAAGGGAATGGACAACATTGATCGAGATTGAAACTGAAGTTGAAACAAGGATGCATCTCATACCGCTCTTCCATTTCATCTCAAGAATTCTACGAGTAACCATGAGGATTCTAATGGAAAAGTGATAACATGGATTTGATCTTATAAAAAGAAAAATTAGGAAAGTGTATAATTGAATTTAGTTCTAAACAAGTTAGTTTTCTAAGGCTTGAGGAAAAATAATTTATTTGAAAAAATAAAAATCTACAAAGTAGATCCCCTCTCAAAATAATTTTCAAATTGGAGTGCTTTTATTGACACGTGTATCTATATCACATGATCGTAGTTGTGAACTATAATTTTGATTTTGTTGTAAAATGGTTAAAATAATAGTTAGTTTTAAATTTTACTTTAAAACCATAATTGATGACTATGATTTTAAAAATAAGTTTAAATCTATAATCTCTAACTATCATTTTATATTTTAAAAAATAAAAGTCATGGTTACTAATTATAGTTTTATGACATAAAACAACATAAAAAAAATAAAATAAAAATCTCCGACCATATGGATGCCCATGTAGCTGAAATGTACTTGCTTGAGAATTATTTTACTTGAAAATCTATTTTGTGCATTTTTTTAAATATATTATATCCACTCAAAACTCTAGTCTTGTTCCCAAAACAAATACCATTTTTGGTATTCATGGAAGAAGTTGCTGAGTTGAAATGATGCATGACGCCCATTTAGTATTCCAAATAAGGAGCTTTAGAATGTATTTGGTAGTGATTTTAGGAAGTGTTTTTAGTCTTTTTAACACTTGAAAATTAAAAATTTTCAAGTGTTAAAGATGTTAGAAACACCTCTTAAATTCACTGTCAAACACATTATTAGGTAACTAATGTTTAGTTTTGCATAAAGCTTAAGATTTATTTCATTTATTTTTTGTTTTTTAAATAAGGCAATAGCACTTTGATTCCAATTGTTTTCTATTTTAATTATTTCAATGATATGGTTTCCATATCTTTTTTGTAGGTTTGAAGATAAAATAATTATCTTATTTATTTGTGAAAGCACTCTAAAGTTCTTTTAAGTTATCTAATTAAGTTGTAGAGGAAATAAGCAAGAGACTCCATGAGGAGTTGTATTTTTGCATTCATTGATAATTGATTCATCCTAACAAAATACATATATACAGGGTGCAGAAAAATTGATTTAGAGAAGTAATCACAAGTCAACACAAAATCTAGAAAAGTATTTGATATATTATTAGAGAGTGTGATACATAATCATAAGGATCCAAATCTTAAGTTTAAGTTCTTAAAAAAATTAGTTATCTAATATGGAATTAGAACTTTATTTAGTAGGAGGATCATAAGTTCCAATCTTACGATATGTTTATTTACTCAATTTATTATTTTAAGCTCTATTAATAATTTATTTACCTTTTGCCTATTTGTCTCTGTACTTGTAGATAAGAGAATTCTCACTATTCTCAAAATTTTCATGATAAAGTTTGATTATTGGGAACATAGTACTCATTTTTTCAAAGTAGCATTGTGCCATGATCTCCTCATCCAATGCTTTCACAAATGACTTTCCTTCTCCAAGGTGCTGCCATGCCCATTGAACAAGGTTTATATGCTGCCCCTTTCCTTAATGGGTCCTCTTTTAGGGCCTAGCTCTAGAAGTGCAACTTCAAGATTGTAGCCATTGATTTTTGCATTGACATTTCTTGTATAATCATGCTCTACCATCCAAATATTAAAAAAGAAAAAAGAAAAAAGAAAAAAAAGAAAAAGAATTTCTATAGATTTTCAAAATCTTAATGTTGATAAAACATTGAAAAACGTTTTGGGATTCTCACCTGGGGCATTGTATTCAAATGAGCTTATAATAAAAAATATGATTAGTCTTATGATTATGTTTGGTTCTTGAGAAGTACTAAAAAAAGAAAAAAAATGTTAAGGAAAATCATTTTATTGTATTTGACGATAATTTAAAAATCGGATTGGACCGGTTGGTCTGACTTGTAACAAAACCAGCCTGGTCCACCCAAAAATCCGTTTGGGCATCAAACTGTAAGTGAATTGGACGACCAGCGGTTGAACTAACGAATCGCCTGAATTGGGCGATTCTTAGCGAACCTGGCGATTCTTAGTGAACCAAACAATTGTTATTATTATTTAAGCCAAAAAAAAGTTTTGATGCCCTAAGAGAACCAGATCACTCCATGAAGAGCCCATCCAGCCAATTTGTCATCAAGCCCAATAAGCTTTTAGTATTGCAAGTTAATGATTCTAGCATGCCTTTTATACCACAATCCCTACATATTTTTGATCCATTTTCAATGTGGGATTAGTTAGTGAGAAGAAAGAAAAAAATTATTATTTATGATGTCATTAGTTCGACTGCAGTTTCATCACCAATTCGACTAGTGAACTGTGAATCGTGAGTCAGTAACTTTTTTGATTTAAGTACTGGTCCGGTTTTGAAAATATTGGTATTTGGTTACACTATATATGAAAATTATAAAAGAAAATAAAATATAATTAAAATTAATTAGAAATTTATATATTTTCAAATTATTTAATTTTATAATTGAAAATTTAAAATAAATTAAATGAATTTGAAAAAATATTTTAAAATAATTTATTGATTTAAAATTTATTTATTTTTATTTTCTTTCATTTTATTTTCTTTTCCTTTTTGTTTTCTTTTCCTTATATTTTCTCTCAAATTCTCTAATAACCACACAAAGCCTACATGTTTTTTGCTATCTTATGACAAAAAAGATAAGAAGATTGGATGATTATAAGATCAAAAAGTGAGCTTAGGGTTTTCATATAACATTTTATTTTATTTTATTTTTAATGATTTTGATGATTTGAGGACTAGGGTTTGCTTGAAAATTTGAATAATTTTTGGTTAAAGGTTTGCTTCTTTGTATAAACAAATTAGTAGAAAAATTTTAGGAAGAAATAAGAAAGAGAAGGCCATTTTTTATTTTTTATTTTAAAAATTTCCTTATGATTCTCCATTTATTCCATACAAGTGCAACACTCATTGTTGTTATCACCTTTTTGTACTTTAAGATAAATTTTAAGTTTCTTAAAAATTAAAGTTAGGGTTTCATTTGGAAAGATCGGTTTGCTTTATAAGCATGAAGGTGAGGATCGAAGAATAGAGGAAAGAAGAATATTGGTACAAGACATTCCTTTATTGAAGTATGAAACATTATTTTTCTTGAAAGGACTATCTCAACTTTAGTTTTAAAGGGGTGGAACTAAAACCTTGTTTGAGAAGGCATCTTAAATATTATGAACTATTGGCTTAAGAATTAGGTAATCCTGGTTTTGATACCACCATGAACCTCCTTTTTGATGTATAATACTCTAAGGTTCTTAAAAGGTTTAAAGATTAAATTGAGATATTTTTTACTTGAAAATTATGCTTAAAACTTGGTTTAAGTCCTCAAAAGTTGGCTTCATAATTTAAGGGACTTTAGGATACTAAAAAGTTCCTTTAATAAAGCTTAGGTGGTGACAAAATAGAACCAATGGACATGTGGTTGACTAATACTTATTTTTTTTGGGTTGGAAACTTGAAAACATGAAAAAGAATAAATAAATAAAAGAAAAAATTGGTTGACATGTGGTTCACCTTATTAGTAGTTTTTCCTCCAACGGTTACTTGTAAATTATAAGGTATTTGATACTCAAATGACTAGTCACTTGGTTAACCTCAAGTTTGATCTATTAGGGAACTCATGTTTAACGACTAGTTTAACTCCAAAAGGTATACATATAATGTGTTAACACATTTTAGCCAACCAAACGTCTACAAATAATTTATTCTCTATCGAATATCCTCTTTAAAGCCTTTTCAAGTGATAAGCTTGAATATGTCTTTTCTCATAGCAACACCCTCTCTTAATTAAGTCATAAGTTGTTGTATACATACTTATCGATGAAGTTGCTTTTGTGTCTTTTTATATGTCCACTTTACTCTTGAGAGATTATATGGAAGGTGTGCATATAACGTTTTTGAAGCTCCTAAAAACCTAAAAAATTCAAGTGTCAAAGAAAGATAAGGAGAGTACATAGGGTTTTTTAATTTTTAAAATAAAAACAGAAAGTATATCCCATCACAACATAACTTCTCCTAAATGAATATAATGATGGTTATATAAGAAATAATTCAAAATATGACATGGTTAAAAGAACATGCATGCTTTAACCCATGTGAATATATCAAATGGTACATCCATAAAATATATGAACATTGAAAATGCATAGGTAATAAATGAAATTATCAAAAAGATGATTAGGTAAACAAGAGAGAATTTTCAATAGGAAAAATGGTAATAGATAAAGTAAAATATGAAATTGTTAGAGGGGGGATCCATGAGAGCTAAGGTGTGTTTGGTATTTGAAAATGAAGAATGAGGAAAAATATTTTGTTCTTGTTCCTATTCTTACTTGAATTAAAATGAATTTGGTAATTCTAATTTTTATGTTTAGATGCATATAAGAATATAAGATTTATTTCCATTTCAACGTTGAGTGAAAATGAGAATAAAAATAAATTAAAAAATAAATTGTTTATAATATTTGTACATATGATTTAAAATAATTTTTTATTTTTATTTTTATTTTAAAAAACTCACATTGTACATAGTTTGAAATAATTTTTTATTTTCATTTAAAAAAACCCTTGAGAGTTTTTTTTAGCTAAATAATGAAAACCTATTTGGACGTGTAATTAAAAACAAAATTTTTTTTCAAAAATTTATACCACTATTTAGTTATTGCTCTTTAGAAATAATTTTTTAGAAACAAAGTGAAATACATAACTATTCTTTCGATTTTTTTTATTAGAGAAAATGAATTTCAAACCAAACCAAACTTTGTATTGAACTTATTAATAAGTTTAAATTTTTTTAGAAAATAATTTAAAACTCAAAAAAATATAATAACTATATAAAAATAATAGATATAATTAATGCTTTAAATTCTTTAATAAATCTTGTAATTCTTAAGAATAATTTAAAATTTGAAAAACTGATTAATTAATTATAGATTGAATAAAATATTTCAAAATGTCATCTTTGTAATTGAATAATAAACATATGTATATTATGAAAAAAAGACTTATTTATAGCTTAAAAAATTAACTCTTATTTTTTTTTATATTTATTTAAAATAGAATAATATTAGAAATTATTAATTTTGAATAATTATTCTTTATTTTTTAAAAAATAAATCAATTAATGTTAATATCTATATATTTATAATATTTATCAAAATATATAATTTATTATTTTATTTTTATTATTAATATTCATATTTTATTAAAAACTATTTATTTCTAATTTATTTGTATTTTTAATAAGATGTGAATTAAATTTAGTTTAAATTATATAAATTAAATTTATAATTTGTGTTTTTTTACAAAATCAATTATTTTAAAATCAGCTTATCTAAAAAAGTCTCTAACTTTTGAATGTTTGAAAAATATTTTTAAAAATAAGGGAATCAAAATACCTTCTAATTGGAATGAATTTAAATCTCATTTATAAATGAGATTTCATTTTCATTATAATCATTTTTGTTTCCATTCCCACAGGAGAAAAGAAATGAGATGTTGATATGTTGATTCCTCTTCATTCCCATTTACCAAAGATGACCTCAATAGTTAGCCAGACAATATCAAGGGGTAGAATTGGTTGCTTGGTATCTGCATTTCTGCAACGCACACCTTCTAAATAAGTACATTTAACTTCATGAAAAGTGATGGGATCGTTTGTTATGTGGCATGACCTTGCTGAGGACCACATCCATCAAGAATTAGCAATACCTCCTCATGGAAGGCCTATCAGAAGGTGCTTTGCTAGTACACATGAGGCCTAGTTTGAACACAATGCTCATTTCTTCCATGTAGCATTCTTCCATGATCTCTTCATCCAAGGCTTCCACAATGGATTTTCGCTCTCCAAAGTGCTGCCAGGCCTATTGAGCAAGGTTCATATACTCGTTTCCCCTATTAGCTTCTCTTCCAGTGTCCAACTATAGAAGCACAACTCCAAAACTGTAGACGTCAATCTTCTTATTCGCCTTTCTTGTATAAGCATACTCTTATCATCCAAATGAAAAACAACTGTTTGATAAGTTCTTAAAATGCAACCACAGACATTGTTACAGGGTCTTCTACTTGCTTGGCTAACATTCTGGCCAATCCAAAATCTGCAATTTTTGTATTAAATTCAGAGTCCAATAAGATGTTGCTGGACTTCACATCTCGATGAATGACTGGGGGGAGAGCAATCATAGTGCATATAGCATAGGCCTCAAGCAGCTCCAATGGCAATTTGCAACCTTATCGGCTAGTCCAAGACAATATCACTTCCTGAATCCATTGAGGACACTACTTCACCTCCTGAATCCAAGCATTGGAGCAAGGGGAAAAAAGCTTCAGTTTCTGATCTTGGAGGGATTTTTTTCTGGAATTTTGAGTTTTCATCTTTTGGGGGAATCTTTAGGCGGGAAAGAAAGAAGCGGAGAGGTGAGGGATGTTGGTGAGGGTTGTTAGCTGAGGAGATTAAGAGGATTCTAGAGGAATCAAGAGAGGAAGGCGATGATTTTTCTCTGGAAGCTTCATATGGATTTGAGGAAGGATCACCGACATCTGCGAGTTCATCACAACGGGAGAATGAGAGTTCATTGCTGTAGGAGAATTCATCACCACCACCGGAGATCGCCATTGAAGTTTGCTGTGCAATTCATGGAGATCGTCCCTGTCGGCGTAGTTTACCGCCGTTAGAACTTCCCATCACTGCCACCAGGAGATCGACGCTGCTGCAAATCACCACCGCCATTAGATTCTAAAATTTGCCATGTTTTGGGTCTGGATAATCGTAGGCCACACACTTGTTATTGTTAATCTCTCGGTTTCTGTGATTTGGTTATAGTTGATTCCTGCCTCATTTCCTTTGGTTCTGTTTCAGCATGATTTATCTCTGCTGTAGCTTTCCTATAGAATGTCTGAATAATACTTGTGTTCTTGTTTAAACTCATTTCCTTTGGTTCTGTTTCAGCATGATTTATCTCTGCTGTAGCTTTCCTATAGAATGTCTGAATAATACTTGTGTTCTTGTTTAAAATCTTTTCGGTTTCACTCACCTACATAAAAAGTGGTTTTTATTAGTTCGTTTTGTTTCAACCATTTGTGCTCTGTTTTTTTTTTTTTTTTTTCCCTGTCGCTTTCCTCTGTTTCTGATTCATGCCCTTCGGCCTGCCAAGTGTTAGATCTGGTCCAAATCTGGCTGCTATAAAGAAAGGAAACTGCCAAACTGGTCAATCGAAGCACGGTCATTGAGTTCACAGTGAAAGTGGGTCTCGCTCTCAAAACTGACTGTATGCTTGACATGGGAAAAGCTACTAAGGTAATGGAGTTGATGATCAGTTCAGAGTGTTGTGTATGCATGGAAACTTGAGTCAGAGCATGCAACTTTTGGATAAATCTGTGAAGGAGGGATGGGTTCCAAACGTCTTCACATACTCATTTTTGCTTGAAGCTGCGAATAAGGAGAGAGAGGTTGAAAAAGCCATTAGGCTCTTGGATGAGATGACTGCTGAAGGTGGGAAGCCAAATCTGGTTAACTACAATGTTCTGTTAACTAGGCCTACAGGAAGATATCAGCAATTTGGATAGTTTCGGGAACTTGGATGGGAAGACTGGGAGGCCTTGTTGAAGCGGTCACTGGTCCATCCAGAACTGTGCAAGAGTTAAATCATCTTCTGGATGATCTGGAGCTTACATTCAGGAGTGGGAAAACTTGTGGTTTAGGTTTGTATAGGATTTAGTCTGGTAATATAAGAACAAGAGGAAAGCAATCCCGCGGGTCATCGAGCATTTGGTGACTCATTGAAACTGACATGCATGGAGCACGTCTTTAGATTAGAAAAGACTGCAGGGTTTTGGCTCTCCATCTTTATCATTGGAAACCAGTCCATCAGAAAGTGAAAAGCAGATCAGAACTCCAGCTTTCCAGTGTGTAGAAAAGGACAGAATGGCAGATGCAGTCCCTGAAGAAATGTTGATTCAAATTGAATTCTGCTTAATAAAGGATCGAGCATCCCGAATGTGTGCTGAAAGGAGCTTGAGACGAAGGATTCATTAACGATGAAGGAGCTAGCTAATGAAGATTATGAATCACAGGATGCACACGATCATGTCTGTCACAATAGGTTCTCCTGAATGGCGTGATCGGAAGGCAGGGGAAAATTCAGAACTAATGAAAAAAATTGAAGCAGAGCTTGAAGCTGAACTCGAACAGTTGGAAACTTTTCTTTGGACCACAGTGATTGCGTTGCAAACTTATCTGATCTTGGTTCCCTTTGGCTTAGAGAATTCTATTTGGAGTCTTCTCGCGTTATTCAGTTTCCCATTGAATGCTCATTTCCCTGGACGTTAGTGGATCATGTGTTAGATTCCCAGAATGCTGGTCTTCTTGGGAGTATTCTGATGCCTTTCGACATCTATAGAGATTCTGCTCACAATCTTTGTTACATTGTCGGCATCTTTGAAAAGCTCCTGGATGTTTTAAAGCATGCACGTAAATTTTTGCCAAGAGATATTTCAATGGATGCATTCAATCTCGTGTTAGGACTGTGAAAACTAATGAGCAGGTCTTACTCAAAACATTGGAGCAGCAGGAAAGCATGATCGAACACTTAGCAAGAACAAAGCCAAAACATGTAGACAATCACAAAGAGAAGTGGAAGTTTATCATCTTACACGTGAACTTCATTTTGTGGGCCGCACATCTTTGTTTTTGAAAGAACAGCTTCGGCTTTCAACTGTGACATCTTTCCTTCAGGGAACCCTAATTGATCAATTTGTGGCCTGTGGTAAATCAAGGGATGTAGCCCATGAGCTTGCTTCGCAGATCTGGCTGACTATCCTTGGCAATTTGAAGGAAAATCTACTTGAGTTCACAACGGAGGAGCTTCGTTCTGATTTGGGTTCCAATTTGAATAGGCTTCTGGACGTCTCAGACACTCTCCAAAGAAGCAAATAAGGAAACATACAAGGAAGTTTTCATTGATATATTACACTGAAAATTTAAGATTTCATCTGAAGGTGACACTGGACTTCAACCACAAGGGGCAAAGAGCCCGAACTGTATAATAGAAATGGATGCACCCAGAGAGTACATGCTTTTGACTGGAGATTTGGTCAGCTATATGGGCCCACTCCTTAAACCCCACCACCAACACCTTCACCTAAATTACTGTCAGCACCTTGTCACCACCTTCTCCGCATGCAGGAAATCCTCAGCATCTTTCCATCATCCTCCTTGTTAGACAGAATATTCTGGAAGAACAAAGTTAGTTTCAAGTTGGTTTTAGTTAGTTTCAACTTGGTTTTAGAGTTAGCGGAAAAACAGAATTTTTTAGTCTTCAATCAATGCTTTGTAAGCTCTCCTATATAAAGGAAAAACAGAGATAGAAGAAATAATAAAGATCTGCTATATTTATCTCAGAAAATACGTCTCCTCTATTCTGCTCTGTTTTTTGCTCTTTCTCTCTCCACATTCTATTTCTCATCCAAACTCCTTAACATGGTATGAGAGCGATAGTAGCATATGAGAGCAATATGGCCTGGTTTGCCACACACTTGACAGACTGGTTTTGAGAAGCTGTATCAACCGCCTCGACCTCTTCGATTGCGACCACCTCTGTAACCTCCTCTAATATTTCGAGGAATGGTGGTATGATCACCTCTTGATACCTTTGGATCATTGCCTTTTCATTCATCCCCTACAAAGACTAGCAAATGTTATATTTATATAAATATATATATATATATATATATTGTTGGTTAAAAATAAAGTGTAAGAAGAGTTACACTTTTAATGTGTGAATTAAACACATGATTAAGTTTTGAAATGTTACAAAACTTGAAAGGTTAAGGAAGACAATGAGTCTTCTCATCTTTGTAACTTTATAAAACTTAAGAGGTTAAGTGTAAGAGAGTTACACATTTGAGATTAAATCATGTTTAATGTGTGAATTAAACATATGATTTAATTTTTTGAATGTTACAAAGATGAAGTGTTTGAGAAAGACAATGGGTTTTTTCTCATCCTTGTAACCATTTTTCAACCCTAAGAGTGCTTTATATGACTTTTCTTCTTTTTGAAATCTTATGCAGAAAAGTGAAAAGGCTTGATCAATCCCAAGACTATTTCCATTAGTTCCCAAAAGATTTCTAGAAGAGGGAGGAAATAGAGTCTTTGGACAAAGTTCCAAGAACTTGTTTGAGCCTTTCTTGTGTTCTTTTTCTTCTTGTTCTTATTTTGTAACTTTGAGAGTTTGATTGTATCAAAGTGAGTGTTTCTTTTCTCCATTGTATCCATTTTTTTTTCTATCAACAAACCTGTAGAACTTGTTCACTCAAATGTGTGGGGACCGTCACCTCTTCTCTCTACTGAAGGGTATAAATATTATGTTAGTTTTATTGATGATTTCACCACGTATACCTGGATTTCTCCACTTAAGAACAAATCTGCAGTACCTTCTATATTTCTGCAGTTCAAGAAGTTTGTTGAGAATCTCCTTAAAGGAAAAATCAAAGCCTTGCAAATAGATATGGGTGGTGAATACAAACCATTGACATTATTTTTCAATGACAATGGTATGATATTGCGCCAGTCGTGTCCCTATACGCATCAACAAAATGGTCGTGCGGAACGGAAACATAGACATATTGTTGAACTTGGCTTAACATTGTTAGCACAAGCCTTCGTGCCTCTCAGTTTTTGGTGGGATGCTTTCAGTACTGCAGTTTATTTAATCAACAGGTTACTTACATTACTCCTGAATAATCAATCTCCCGTGAGAAAATTATTTCATCAAGAACCTGATTACTCTTTTCTCCGTTGTTTTGGATGTGCCTATTTTCCACGCATCAAACCATATAATAAGAACAAGTTTGATTTCCATTCACTCAAATGCGTATTAGTGGGTTATAGTAGTCTACACAAAGGATACAAGTGCCTAAGCTCTTCAGGAAAAATTTATATAGCAGGCAATGTGGTATTTGATGAACAAACATTCTCTTTTTCCATGGGATTTTCAGTTATCCCGACTTTTGGCTCTTATAGAAAAACTATGAGTACAACCCCAACTTCAAGACTTCCTGTGGTGTTATCCCAGCTTGACAAGCCAAGATCATCTGTTGTTCAAAAAGGCAACCTAAATATTGAAGAAGATGATACAGCTAGTGCTATAAAAAATTAGTCTACATCTTACACTCCCAATGGAAACTCAAGAGAACCAACACAGTCTCCTACAACTAGTACTTCCAAAAATCAGTCTACATCCTAGCCAATTCCTCATAGTGACTTGCATACTGATTTGTTTATTCCTATCTTGAATACATATCTAATGACAACAAGGTCAAAGGTAGGAATATTCAAACCAAAGCTACTCAGAGCTGACAGCATAGCAGGAAAACCTGAGAGCGAACCCAATATTGTTACGAAAGCTTTGAAATCTAACCAGTGTAAAAAAGCTATGGAAGTAGAGATTCAAGGCACTAAATCAAAATCAAACTTGGTCTCTAGTACCTTGTCTTCCTTATTATAATGTTGTTGGCCACAAATGGGTGTATGAGTTAAAATATAACCTAGATGGCTCAATTCAACGTCATAAGGCACCACTAGTAGCAAAGGGATTTCATCAAACACCAAGAGTTGATTTTTTAGAAACATTCAGCCTTGTCATAAAGCAACTACCGTATGCATCATCTTAACTATAACAGTTACAAAGGGCTAGCTAGAAGATTCAGCAACTTGATGTTAACAATGTTTTTTTAAATGGAAAGGTGCAAGAAACAGTTTTCATGTCTCAACCTGAAGGATTTGTAGATCCAGAGAAGCCTGAATATGTATGCAAACTACATAAAACATTGTATGGACTCAAGCAAGCACCACGTGCTTGGTTTGAAGAATTATGAAGTACTATCTTCAAAAGGGGTTTCAAAGACTCGAAGGCTAACACGTTCTTGTTTCTATATAGTGAAGGTTGTAACTCTATTTTTCTCTTTGTGTATGTGGATGATATTCTCATTACTGGGAATAATGCTAACTTAGTCACAAGACTTATTCACGACCTCAACTTCTCATTTTCACTCAAGGACTTGGGAGAGTTACATTATTTTCTTGGAATAGAAGCATTTCAGGATTCCACAGGACTTTATCTAACTTAGTCCAAATATATCCTTGACTTGTTAAAATGAATTAACATGGAACAAGCCAAAAGCTGCCCTACACCAGCAAGTATGAGACTATACCTATCTACTTCTAAAGGACAAAAATTGAACAATGAGAAGTTGTATCGTAGCGCTGTTGGAGCATTACAATATCTCACGATCACTAGGCCAAAAATATCTTACATTGTAAACAAGTTGAGTCAATTTCTACATTGTCCAACTGATATGCATTGGAAAGCTTGTAAACGAGTATTAAGATACTTATGTGGGAGTGTTGATCATGGTCTACACATTCAACCTGCCTTCCGGTTCAATCTCACTAGCTTTTCAGATGTTGATTGGGCTAAGTTGTGTTGATGATCGAAGGTTTACTAGTGGCTTTTGTGTTTTTCTTGGTCTTAACATTATCTCATGGAGTTCACGCAAACAGATCATTGTTGCAAGGTCAAACATCGAATCAAAATACAGATCATTGGCTCACATAGCAGTAGAGGTAACCTGGATACAAGGCTGGCTAAAAGAACTACAAGTACCTAGCTTTTCATGTCCTGTGATATGGTGTGATAACATTGGGGTAGCTTGCATTGCTGCAAATCTAGTTGCACATGCCCGCACAAAACACATCGAAGTAGATGTCCATTTTGTACGTGACACAGTGCTACAAAAAGAACTGGACATTTCATTCCGGTATTCCCATTTCGCTTGAGGGAACGTTTTAGACAGAATATTCTGGAAAAACAAAGTTAGTTTCAAGTTGGTTTTAGAGTTAGACCAGATAGCTGATATACTGACGAAACCGATTTAATACTCCTAAGGTCAAACTCAATGTGAAGGTATCCCCATTTCGCTTGAGGGGACGTGTTAGACAGAATATTTTGGAAAAACAAAGTTAGTTTCAAGTTGGTTTTAAAGTTAGCTGAAAAAACAGAATTTGTTAGTATTCAATCAGTGCTTTGTAAGCTCTCCTATATAAAGGAAAAATAGAGATAGAAGAAATAATAAAGATCTGCTATATTTATCTCAGAAAGTACATCTCCTCTGTTCTGCCCTGTTTTTCACTCTCTTTCTCTCCACATTCTATTTCTCATCCAAACTTCTTAACACTCCTAGCATATAGTTTTGGCCATGCATGACCACCTCTCGTGGCCTCAGTGCAATCTTCTAAGTACCAGAAATCATTGTTCAAGTTATAAATCTCATGCACATTAGAAACAGACATAAATTTACAACAAATGATGGGAAGATGAAGTTCATGGCAATGTTCCTACCCAGTTTTTCATTTGAGATTAACTCCGGGAATGTTCAAAAACCTGTATCTCATGTTTCATTGAGCCCTGATGATCATCAACTCCTCACCTGTGGTGTAGAGGAGGCTATCAAGTGTTGTCATATCTCTTTCGGCGAATGCCCCCACATCTATGAAAAGCCGGTGTTGGCCTTGCATCCTATGGATGGTCTCTGTAGGGACCCCTCCCCCTGGTGACATGTGGCATGCATTTCTATCCGGATCAGCTACGTCCGAATCTCCCCCAAGAGTACACGTGGCGCGCTTCTCCTATCCGGACTCCCTCAGAGAGAAGCACACGGCACTCACAAACATCACATCCGGACCACCGCCATATCACGCCCGGACCACTGCCATATCCTATCCGGATATGTTTGTCCAGATCGTTGACCAAAGAAAGCATGCCTTGCTACGTCATTCTGACATCCTGTCACAGTCCACATTCCGACGCCTGCAGAGTGAAAGGACGGGAATGATGGCAAGTCACATCCCACGATCTCTGACAGCCGCCCGTAGGACGAGGATGTCCCTGCCACCACCTAGAGGCATCATGATAAACCAAAAAGTCTTCCATCATTAAAGAAGGAAAGAGAACTTCTGTTACTATATATATAAACCTTCACACAAGGAAGAAGGTAAGCTTGCTGTACCTAGTAAAAAGCCAACTGTGCTAACTTCTCATTCTCTCCATAACCATGGCTGACAAAACCATCGGAGGGTGTGTCCAGACGCCCTGTCCGGACATCTTTTGCAGGCACAACTGAACAAGAACTCAACATTGGTTGAGATCGTGCGTCCATCTGGCAGCAACGTGGATCACAGGGACGCGAGGCCTCAACATTGGCGCCATCTGTGGGAATGTTTCGCTGATTCAGTCACCGGCAAAGATGACCACACCTTCCAGAAGCCATTCATCTGTTAGAGGAGAGGAAGATAATTCTGAATGGCGCGAAGCCATCGAAAGAAGACAACCAGCAAGCGAGCGACAACTGCAAGCTCTCCTCCAAGAGACGACAAGATTAAGAGAGGAAAACGCAATATTGTGTATCCAGGCATCATCGACGGGACCTCCCCGTCGCTAGCATTCAAGAGGCCAAGTAGCCAACTCAAGGCCTCACCCAGAGTCGATATACCCCGGAACAGCGGGACCAATCCCTGAAACACGCAACGTTGGGCCACATGAGCCACACACACCCATGCCTCGAGCTCCCCGTGAGGAAAGCTCGGACTCTACTCGTTTCTCGTCTAAGAGACAACGTGACAGAAGATCCCAGTTGTCGGGCGCGATGCGTGCGAGACTGGGCCCCCAGGAGCCTGGCAGGCCAAGGCCACCAATAGCCACCACATGAGGAATGCACCATGATCCTACGGTCACCCCTATGCCACAGAACGTTCTCCCGCACCGTGACCCCTTGGTCACCCCTATGGTGCAGAGCGTTCCCCCGCACCAAACGGTACGACAAGTTGGGAGAAATCTCCCAAACAAGCCACCCATTGGCTCCATCAGCAAAAGGCTAGACGACATGCTCTCCACGCCCTTTTGCTCTCATATCATTCATTACGAGCCCCCAATGGGATTCCTCGTACCCAAATTCTCTACGTACGATGGGTCCAGCGACCCCTTCGACCATATCATGCATTATCGACAGCTCATGACTCTCGATATAGGCAACGACGCGTTGCTATGCAAAGTATTCCTCGCCAGCCTACAAGGGCAGGCCCTCTCATGGTTTCACCGCCTACCTCCCAACTCTGTTGATAATTTCAGGGACCTATCGGAAGTCTTCGTGGGACAATACCTATGCTCCGCTCGGCATAAGCAGAACATCAGCACTCTGCAGAACATAAAAATGAAGGACAATGAGTCCTTGAGGGAATTCGTGAAGCGGTTTGGTCAGGCCGTCTTGCAGGTGGAGGCCTGCAGCATGGATGCTGTCCTACAAATCTTCAAGCGAAGCATCTGTCCAGGCACCCCATTTTTCGAATCACTCGCTAAGAAGCCTCCCACGACGATGGACGACTTGTTCCGGCGTGCCAACAAATACTCAATGCTTGAAGATGACGTACGAGCAGCCACCCAGCAACAAGTCTTGATTGCCGGACAGGCATCCAAAAGTGGTGCGGAGAGAAGTGCTAAACTTCCGGACAGGCCAAGGCTATCAGATCGAAGGCAGGAAGGGCCAAGTCGCCTGAAAATGCCGCCCCTCACACCCCTTTCCATATCCTATGAGAAGCTTCTTCCTATGATCCAAGGCATGTCCGATTTCAGGTGGCCTAGACCCCTCGGAACGAATCCATCTAGAAGGGATCATACTAAAAAATGCGCCTACCACAAAGAGTATGGCCATACAACGGAGACATGCAGAAGCCTCCAGTATTTGGTGGAAAGACTTATAAAGGCAGGGCATTTGAGGCAATACCTCCGCTCGGACGCCGGAGGTAGAGACGCTTCCCAGAATCATAACTCTGGAACCCCCACGGTTCCAGCCGCCCCCAAAGCCGTCATAAACTACATCAATGGAGGCCCATCGGACGAGGAGCACGACTCCAAACGAAAAAAATAGAAATTGCTGCGGGAAGCAATGGTGCATGAGCGTGTCAACTCTATCCGGCCTGGGATAATTGGGGGGGGCCCTCGCCCCATAGACGGGACAATCATTTTCCCACCAGCAGACCCCACACGGATATTGCGGTCGCACCGCGATGCCCTCATTTTATCATTGGGGATGGACAAGTTCAACGTAAGACGCATCTTAATTGACCCAGGCAGCTCAGCCGATCTGGTGCAAGCATCGGTGATAAGCCACATGGGACACAATTTAGTTGGTCTCGAAAATCCTGGGCGAATCTTGTCCGAGTTCAACGGGGCATCAACTATTTCCTTGGGAGACATTGTGCTGTCAGTCCAAGCTGGCCTAGTCACTCTCAACGTTCAGTTTTTGGTGGTACAAGATTTATCACCCTTCAATGTTATCTTGGGACGCACATGGCTGCACTACATGAAAGCCATCCCCTCCACATATCATCAGATAGTAAGCTTTCTTACTGAGGATGGGCAAATCGACCTGTACGACAGCCAGTTAGCCGCTCGCCAATGTTACCAGATAGCAAGAGAAGCCGGGACCAGTCAGGAGGATAAACCCCTCCCTGAGTCCACTCATACACTTGACCAATAGCAGTCACTGTGTCCGGCAGACAGAGATCCCCCGGTAGCAGATCCCTTGCAAACAATCCAAATTTCAAAAGAGGATGCTCACCTTACTCATATCAGTTCCCTCCTGACACATGAAGAGACCCAGAACATCCAAGACGCCCTCTGACAAAACCATGACGTTTTCGCATGGGCGCATTCTGATATGAAGGGAATTCACCCCTCCATCGTCTCTCATAGGCTTAACGTCTTTCCAACAGCAAAACCCGTCCGACAGAGGGTTAGACGTTTTCACCCGGACAGGCAAAAGATTATCCGGGATAAGATTGACAAGTTGCTGGAAGCCGGATTCATCAGAGAGGTGGAATATCCGGACTGGTTGGCGAATGTAGTAGTGGTACCCAAAAAGGAAGGCAAATGGCGGGTGTGCGTCGACTACACCAACCTCAATAAGGCATGCCCAAAAGACAGTTTCCCTCTGCCACGCATAGATCAAATTGTGGACTCCACTACTGGACAAGGGATGCTCTCCTTCTTAGACGCCTTCTCCGGATACCACCAAATTCCCATGGCTCCGGCTGACGAAGAAAAGACAGCCTTCATAACGCCACACGGACTTTATTGTTACAAAGTCATGCCGTTTGGCCTCAATAACGCGGGCGCCACTTATCAAAGACTGATGACAAAGATCTTCAAACCTCTGGTTGGCCGCACAGTGGAGGTATATATTGATGACATCTTTGTCAAAAGCAAAACACGAGAGGAGCATACCCTCCACTTGCAGGAAGTCTTCCACCTCTTAAGGAAGTATGGCATGAAGCTGAACTCTTCTAAATGCGCCTTCGGCATAAGTGCTGGCAGATTCCTGGGATTCATGGTTAGCCAAAGGGGGATAGAGGTTAGCCCGGATCAAGTAAAGGCAGTCATGGAGACACCACCCCCCAAAAATAAAAAGGAGTTACAGCGCCTCACAGGCAAACTCGTCACGCTAGGACGCTTTATAGCCCGCTTCACTGATGAACTACGACCCTTCTTTTTGGCAATACGAAAAGCTGGAGCGAGTGGATGGACGGACAGCTGTCAGAATGCCTTCGAAAAAATTAAACACTGCCTCATGCAACCGCCCATTCTAAGCAGCCCCCTCCCTGGAGAAAAGTTGTATATGTACTTGGCTGTATCAGAGTGGGCAGTGAGCGCTGTTCTATTCCGCTGCCCCTCACCCAAGGAACAGAAACCTATTTACTACGTTAGCAGAGCGTTGGCGGACGTAGAAACAAGGTATTCGAAGGTGGAGCTAACGGCCTTGTCACTTCGAAGTGCCGCCCAGAAGCTTCGCCCTTACTTCCAAGCCCACCCGGTGGTCGTGCTAACCGACCAACCCCTTCGCAACATACTGCACAAGCCGGACCTAATAGGAAGAATGCTTCAATGGGCCATAGAGTTGAGCGAATTTGGAATCGAGTTCTAACCCAGGCTGTCCATGAAAGGCCAAGTGATGGCTGACTTCGTGCTAGAGTATTCCCGAAAGCCTATCCGGCACGAGGAACCAAGTGAAAAGGAATGGTGGACTTTGCGGGTTGATGGAGCCTCCCGGTCATCCGGATCCGGAGTAGGGCTCCTGCTGCAATCACCAACAGGAGAACATCTGGAGCAAGCTATCCGACTTGGATTCCTCGCTTCCAACAATGAAGCAGAGTATGAGGCCATCATATCCGGATTGGACCTCGCCCTGGCTCTATCCGTCTCTAGGCTCCGAGTCTATAGTGATTCCCAACTTGTGGTAAGGCACGTCCAGAAGGAATACGAAGCTAAGAATGAGCGCATGGCGCGATACTTGGCCAAAGTAAGGGACACCTTACAGCGCTTCACCGAATGGACAATCGAAAAAATTAGGCGGACTGAAAATGGTCGCGCAGATGCTCTGGCAGGCATAGCTGCTTCCCTCCCCATCAAAGAAGCCATATTATTGCCTGTGCATGTGCAACCCAACCCCTCAGTCGCAGAAGCCTCCACTTGTAATACCATCGAGGCAAACCAACCGGACGACAAAAGCTGGATGAAAGTCATCATAGAATATCTCCGGACAGGCGTTCTTCCCAAAGAACCCAAGCAGGCACACAAGATTCGGGTGCAAGCCGCCCGCTTCACCCTGATTGGGGGGCACCTGTACAAGCGATCCTTTACAGGTCCCTACCTTAGATGCCTAAACAACTTAGAGGTCTTATATGTATTAGCTGAGTTGCATGAGGGGATATGTGGAAATCATGCCGGCGGTCGATCCCTGGCGCATAGGGCCCATTCGCAAGGGTATTATTGGCCCACGATGAAAAAGGATGCGGCAGCTTATGTCAAAAGATGTGACAAGTGTCAAAGGCATGCTTCCATTCCACATGTGCCGTCGGAGACATTGAAACCAATTTCAGGCCCCTGGCCCTTCGCGCAGTGGGGCATGGACATAGTAGGACCCCTACCAGCCGCAGTTGCCTAGAAAAAATTCCTGCTTGTCGCCACGAATTACTTCACTAAATGGGTGGAAGCTGAAGCATACGCTAGCATCAAAGACAAAGATGTCACCAAATTCGTATGAAAGAACATTATCTGCCGCTTTGGAATTCCCCAAACCATAATAGCTGACAACGGTCCACAGTTTGATAGCAAAGTTTTCCAGAATTTCTGCTCGGAACTAAACATCCGAAATTCATACTCCACGCCGTGTTATCCTCAAAGTAATGGGCAAGCGGAGGCCACAAACAAGACCCTGATAACTGCCTTAAAAAAAAGGCTCGAGCAAGCCAAAGGAAAGTGGGTGGAGGAGCTACCCAGCGTCCTGTGGGCTTATCGAACCACACCCGGACGTCCAACAGGCAACACTCCCTTCGCTCTCGCATATAGTATGGACGCTGTCATTCCTACTGAAATAGGGTTACCCACTATCCGGACCGAAGCAGAACGATAGGATGATTCGAATGCGGAGATAGGAAGAAATTTGGACTGGGCGGATGAAACAAGAGAGACCGCATCCATCCGGATGGCTGACTATCAACAAAGAGCAGCTGCCCACTACAATCGCAAAGAAAGACCCAGAAGCTTTAAAAATGGCACGCTGGTACTTAGAAAAGTTTTTGAGAATACTGCTGAAGTAGGAGCAGACAAATTCCAAGCCAACTGGGAAGGCCCCTATATAATATCTAAGGCAAGTGAAAGTGGAGCCTATCATCTACAAAAGCCAGACGGAACCCCGTTGCTCCGACCATGGAATGTATCTAATGTAAAGCAGTATTATCAATGAAAGAGAGATAGAAGCACAATGTCAAAAAACATATATGTTTTATTGATACTTGTGAAATTACATACAAAAGTTCTTCGGACTACAAAGTACAAAGAGGAATCGCAGTAAAATTTACAAAAAGAAAAAGCCCTCATTGGCTAGGCTTGCTGCGCAGCTTGTCTTCCTCACCCGGGGGAATCGAAGGGACGTCCCGTTTGATACCATGTTTCTTCATACAGCAGCGATAGCCGAAGAAGAACATTTCATCTACCTGCTTCTGGTAGTCCGCTTCGAGTTCCTCCCTTTGCGCAGCAAACTCAATCTCCAACTCTTCCTTTTGTGTTGACAAGCGCGACTGCAGATCCTCTCTTTGTTTTATCTCGATGGACACCTCGGTCCGGAGATGCCTCACCTCTCCCCTCAGTTGGTCCATCTCACCCTCCACCTCATGCAGGCGGGCGTCTGTGGATTCCTCCCGGCTCTTCGCCTCAGCAAGTTCCATCCGGAGAGCCTCGTTGTCCTCCTGAGACTTCTTCAACGCTTCAGCATTTTCCTCAGAAGCTCTCCGGGCGGCGGATAGGTTGGCTTCGGCCTGCTCCAGTTTCAAGCGCAATTCATCTTCGCTGTTCACGCCCTGCGAGATGAAAGCCTTCATGTGATCAGAAATCCGCAGCAGGTCCATAAAGAGATTGTGTTGTTGAACCATGCCGCGGATCCCGCTCACCAGCTGCAACAAAACAACAGCAAATTCAATCATCAGTCATGTGAAAAACACTAGCATGGCAAGAAAAGACAAAGGAAGAAAAGTTATACCATTTCCGCCGATTCAAACATCTTTGCTGAAGGTGCAGCAACATCTGAGCCAGATAGAATCCGTTTCAGCATTTCTCCCAACCCTGCGTAGCTAGAAATACTAGCGAAGATGCAAGCTGAATCATCAACAGGACTCCCCCCTGACGAGGCAATCGGGAGCGACTCCTCCCCCGGATCTGGAGCCCCATCGTGCACGGCCGGCTGGACCTCTCCGGATGAATCCTCATCCGGGACCAGCACCGGGGCGGGTGGGTTCCCTTCTGCCATCTCCGTCTCGCTACCCTCCGGGTGATCCTCCCGGACGGATGAGCAGCTAACTTCAAAGGTCTCCATAAGGCGATCCTGAATCCGCCCGAAGAGGCCAACCTTCAAGTCGCGAGCCAGACGAGACCTCCTTGTAGCAGGCCCCTTCACCGGTACAACAGCAAGGGAGCTTGGCTCGCAAGGAGGCACACCCTGACATTCAACCGCCGTTTCTTCCGTTGGAGGCAGCGTTTCAGCAAAGGAGGCCCCGGCTGCATCCACCTTCGGCTGGGGAGTGCCAGGTTGGTTCACTGAGTTCGCTTCCTCAGCCAAAAGGGCCAGCCGTCTAGCCGCTGTCACTGAAGGCCCAGATCCCTGCAGACATGCGAGACTTCCGAAGCCGCTTGAAACAGATGGCAAGGGGAGGGGATCTGACGTTCTTATTGTTATTTCATTTTCATAAGTTACAGGTGGTATTACCACTTCCTTTTCAGGAGATGGAAGCTTTATTTCTTTCCCCTTGTTAAGGTTCTTCTTCTTCTTCTTTGCTGGGGCGCGCCAACAGTAGAAGTGGACGCGGCGCGTTTATTCCCGGGAGCCTTGCGCAGCTTTCCTTCTTTTCTTTTTTCCTCCCGTTCCTTGAGACGGGCTTTGCGTGCCCAGACGTCTGCCTTTCGCGCCTCCGTATAGAGTGGGAGGTCCTTGAGAACAAAGTGTTCTCCGGATACCACTTTTTTGGGCAGCCGCCTCGGAAGTATGTTCAGAACGAACGGCTGGGGCTCTCGGATGACCGCGCGGAGAGAAGCGTTTCACAACTTCTCTCGGCCACCGCAATCTCAAAAAGCCTGTTCAACCGGTCGAACGAGTCTTTCTCCACTCATTCTACCAGCTTCCCTCTTAGATCCTTGCCTGCACCCAAGAAAGCAAAGCATATCAGCCGCCTGATAATGTTGATCTAATTCGCAACAAAAGCAGACAGGGAGTAACTTATTCATACCTGGGATCTTCAACGAGTAGTTGGGAGCAAACTACATGTCCGGATGCGCCGTCAAGCCCGCCCAGAGGCCCTTGACCAACACGCTTCCCTGGGCGGCCCCTTTGGTCGAATCCGGAAGGCTAGTCACCATCTGTAGGGATGGCAGGCTGGCGACGAAGCTGAAAATGTCATTCTTCGCCTTCTTAATGGTGTAGATGAAGAGGACCTCCAGCAGCGTCAAGTCCAGATTGAACAGCATGCTCAGGATGCTGCACCCCATCAGCACCCGGACCATGTTCGGATGGACGTAAGCAGGTGGAATCTGGGTGAAATGGAGAAACTCCTTGAACATAGAAGGAAGGGGGAACCGGAGCCCAGCGTTGAATTGTTCCTTGGTGAAGAAAATAGACCCGTCCTCAGTTTTATCGGTCGGCACAGCCTCTCCATCCATAAGCTCAACGAACACTCCATTGGGAATGCAGAAGCGTTCGCGAAACTCCTTCGTATCCAGTTTTTCAATGGATTTCTCCGCCTGAACATCTCCGGACGGGCCAGATGAGGTAACTTCCTGATTTGCAGACATTTTTAGGATAACGTTGAAGCAGAACCTGTATGAAAGAATACCAACAATCAGAGAACTGCAATCCAGCCCCACAATCCTAAACAACAGAAACTCTCAGAAAACCTAACATAACCAGCATCCTCATCCCAACCCTTATCTCTACCCTAAAGATGAATCGATACCCACAAAAGGCCCAGAGGGGCAACAAAAACCCTAAACCCATCCAAACCACAGTCAAATACTCCCCGAAAAAGCCCTAGAAACTAGTATTAACCCCCAATCACAAGCAACTTGCCCAAGCAAACCACAAGCAACCGCAAAGCCAATGCAAACGTCAGAATACAACAAACGAGAACGTACCGAGGGTAGACTGGCAAAAGGAGGGTGAACTCCGCGGCACAATCACCGTCAAGGCACGAATCTTGATAGCAGAAACTTTAGAAACTCACTCACGGACGCAGATACGCAGATGACTGAAGAGAAAGCACTAATAGTCGAAAATGCAGAAGACAAAATGCAAGAAGGAAGGATTCAATCCGCTATTTAAATGAGAGACAGTGTCTCGGAATTCTAACCGCTCAGCTACGCCATCATTGAACCGACACGCCGACTGGGAATTCCCAGAAACGGCGGCTCATCATAAATGCTCTTCTGTCTCTTCGTCCCCGCGCACCACGTGGCCCAATGAGCGAACGAGGAAGCCTCAGTTTTCAAAAATAAGCAATCATTTTTAACCTGCCCATTTTGCCCAGGCAAAATAGGCAAGTTAAAAGGGGGGCATTGTAGGGACCCCTCCCCCTGGTGACATATGGCACGCATTTCTATCCGAATCAGCTACATCTGGATCTCCCCCAAGAGTACACGTGGCGTGCTTCTCCTATCCGGACTCCCTCAGAGAGAAGCACACGACACTCACAAACATCACATCCGAACCACCGCCATATCACTTTCGGACCACTGCCATATCCTATCCGGATATGTTTGTCCGGATCGTTGACCAAAGAAAGCATGTCTTGCTACATCATTCTGACATCCTGTCACAGTCCACATTCCGACGCCTGCAGAGTGAAAGGACAGGAATGATGACAAGTCACATCCCACGATCTCTGACTGCCACCCGTAGGGCGAGGATGTCCCTACCACCACCTAGAGGCATCATGATAAACCAAAAAGTCTTCCATCATTAAAGAAGGAGAGAGAACCTCTGTCACTATATATATAAACCTTCACACAAGGAAGAAGGTAAGCTTGCTGTACCTAGTAAAAAGCCAACTGTGCTAACTTCTCATTCTCTCCATAACCATGACTGACAAAACCATCGGAGGGTGTGTCCGGACGCCCTGTCCGGACATCTTTTGTAGGCACAACTGAACAAGAACTCAACATTGGTTGAGATCGTGCGTCCATCTGGCAACAACGTGGATCACAGGGACGCGAGGCCTCAACAGTCTCCTGATGGGAAATGGGTGTTTGATGGCATCACTAATAGGAACATCTGCATTGGGACTTCAGATTCTCATCTTTGCGGACATAATGGTCAATTGTGTAGGGTCCTAACACCACAAATTCTCACCTCGTGCCTTCTGTCATCTCTCCACCCTGGGCCTCACTTCTTGCATGGACATGTATGGCCACCTTGGCCCACGTGATCTCCTTTTTTAGGCCCACAGTTCATTGGACCATATGAGTTTTCTCGTTTTAAAATTTTATTTTCCTTTCTTCAGTTGGAATTTAGTCTCATTTAAAATCATTCCTTTAGGCATCTCCTAGATTGATAAAATCCTGGTTTTGATAAACTTCTTGCAGCCATTTATTTATTTTTTATTTTTGCAAGCATTTTTTTTCCTAGTTTTTAATTTTTTTTTCTTGATTTTCCAATTTTATTAACATAAATAAATTTTATAACTACTAAATTAATGGAATTCATGTAATTAATCCACGCAGAAATAAAATGAGTAGTGTTGAGACCTGTTATACATGATGTACTCTTTTGTTAATTGATTCTGGTTACCGTGTTTATTAAATAAATGACTGATTTAACTTTACTGTGGAATATATATGAGATATTTTATGCTTATTATTGTTGTGCACTAACTCTATTTTCTCTTAAAGCATATTATTGCTTACTACTAGGGTACACTCATATCTCTATCATATTACATCAAAGTCATTGCTAACTTTAGTAGAAACTCAATATTCTCTTAAGGTTGAGAGACGACACAATGAAATAGGTTGGTAAGGTCATAACTACTTGTTAACCTTAAGTCATGACTCATCGTAGGTCTTGTCTAATGTGTAACCATACATGGTAGTGCACTCACCATGGGAAACTCATCTTGATAGTCAAGACATCTATCCCTCCAATTAAGAGGTGGTGCAGTGCACTACAACCTCTGATGGGTTGCCTAGACCCATGAATCGGTTGTGAACAAGTCATTTATTTGAAAGGAACCCATGACTTAGATCTTCTATGTAACTCTTAAAGCACCTAAGTCATGTAAAATACAAAAAATGCAAATAAGAATGCTCATAAAGTATAATACATGGAATAAAGATTGGTAAAAGTGGAACTAGAGTATCATTAAATAAATAATGAATTCCAAATTTATTACATCATGTCATAATTTTAAGGGCTCTATCCTAACATTCTCCCATTAGCCCTCAAAACATCATGCCTATAAATGCCAGATACTCATTTGAAACCTATATTATCCATGTGACCAACAAAGACTCTCCTTGTCAATGTCTTGGATAAGGGATTCACTAGGTTCTCCACATAAAGTATCATGTCACCTTCTAAACTATCTCAACACTTTGGAGCATAAACACTAAGGGGAAAAACTCGAATCTCTCCATTTTCCAAGCTTAGATCAGATTAGAAACATGCATAACCATTCTAGGCCTTTTCTAAATCCTATACATAACGGAAAAATAACATTTTTAAAGTTTAAAGGGATTTAGAAAGTGTTAATGAAAACCATACCCTAGATTTGGATGTTCCCGAATCAAATCCACTTAGTGAAAATGAAGAACGAAATCGTAGAAGTCTCGTAAAGCTGAAGTCTTCCGCCCAATGACTCGAACGTTGATCTTGACACACTTCTAGTGGGGATGGAAGGGAGAATGGAGGCTATGACTCTTTATTTTTTTCTTTGAAGATAGAAGATGACTTTCTAGAAAAACTATATGATCTTTAACCCTTAAGGGGGTATTTATAGGGTTTTGTACCAGGCTTAAGTTACTTGAGCCTACTAAGGGCTTGGGTCACTTAATATAGTCCAAAATGGGTCATAATTAATTAATTAACCCAACATGGCCTACTAATTAATCAATTAACCTACTTTCGAAACCTTGTTCACTTACCATTGTGTAACCTTACGTAATTACCAAAATGCCTTTATGCACAAAAATAAACCTAGAGCCAATCCCACTCTCATAACCCATGCCAATAAGGTATATAAGCTCAGAGCAAGGACCATTGAGACCCACAGGAATACTAACTCTCTCATAATCCAATTCTAAAGTTGATTCAACATCTCACTATAGAGAATCAATTGAACTCCGGTATCTTATGTAAATAACAACGAGACACCAAATGTTTGGGTTCGTGACCTACTTTCTATTGTGTTTAGTTTCCCCATTAACTGATGTTCGTAGTCTAACAAAGTGAAAGTTATTAGCCTTTCAAGACTACTTCTACCATCCTTGAGTTACAAATCCTCCTATTGTGTATTTAGTTGACATGTCTTAACTCTTAAAGAGCTTATGTCGAGTTTCACTTAAGGAACTATTATGACCATAGTTTTCATGAACACACCTTTTTAGGATCACCCAAGGGGATTCACTGTCTCAATCTCAAGAGATATTATGGTGTTTTTATTGAAAATACCTATTGCTACCAGCTTCTGTCAACAGTGACCTAATCCATAGGGAATATATGATCAACTTATGATCTTACCCGTATGTCAAAGTCATTGCTAACTTTAATACAATCTCGATATTCTCTCAAAGTTGAGAGACAACACAATGAAACAGTTTGGTGAGGTCATGACTGTTTGATAGCCTTAAGTCATGACTCACCATAGGTCATGTCCAATGTGTAACCATATACACTAGTACACTCACCATGGGAAACTCATTCTAATAGCCAAGACTAGCCATTCTTCCAATTAGGAAGTGGTGCACTACAACCTCTAATGAGTTTCCTAGACCCATAAACTGGTTGTGAACAAGTCATCTATTTGCAAGGAACCCATGACCTAAATCTTCTATGCAACTCTTAATGCACCTAAGTCATGTGTAATGCAAAAGATGTAGGCAAGAATGCTCATAAGGTATAATACATGGAATAAGGATAGATAAAAGTGAAACCAAAACATCATTGAATAAATAATGAATTCCAAATTCATTACCTCATATCATGCTTTTAAGGACTCTATCCTCATAACTTGTAAGTGATGAGGTAAGTGTCATTTCAAAGTGGAGGTGCAACTTCATGGTCCTTTTTCTTTCTTCCATGGCCCTCTTGAGGACTGCACTGTTGAAGAATTTCTGAAACCTCTTTCATTGTAGGCCTATTGGATGGTAATTTGTCAGTGCACCTGATGCTTAGTTTGAAGAGAGTGTACACTTGCGTTCTGTCACATTGTTCCTTGATCTCCTTGTCTACCACTTCCTCAATGGTTTTCCTTTCTCTAAACTGATCCAATGCCCATTCTGCAAGGCACATGTGCTCATCCCCATTGTTGGGTTCTCTCCCCGTCACAAGCTCAAGCAAGACTACTCCAAAGCTATAGACATCGATCTTCTTATTCACCTTTGTTGTGTAAGCAAACTCTGTCATCCAAGTACATAAGAATGGTATGATAAAAATTATCAATAAATTATGGAAATGAAAACATGTGGAAATGAGGGCCTTGATGGTCTTACCAGGGGCAATATATCCGTGAGAGCCTACAAATCCTGACATAATGTTGGGCTCTCCTTGCTTGACCAACATCTTAGCCAATCCAAAATCCGCAATTTTTGCGTTGAACTCGGCATCTAGCAAGATGTTGCTGGACTTCACATCTCGATGTATGATCGGGACAGAACAGTATTCATGCATGTGGCATAAGCCTTTTGCAGCTCCGATGGCAATCTGCAACCTTGTTGGCCAATCCAAGACGAAGTTATGAACTGAACTTATCATAGACGATGTTCTCTGCTTCTTCCCATGAAGCCATCTATCCAAACTGTGCTTCTCCATGTACTCGTAAACAAGAAGACTTGAGGTTTCATTTGATATGCAACACAACAACTTCACTATATTGGTATGGCGTATGGTGCTCAATATCTCAACTTCTGTTTCAAATTGTTTCTGAAGCTTTTGATCTAATCTCCTGTTATTACAAATCATTTTAACCGCTAAGAGTTCACTAGATCGATTATTAGCGATTCGGTATACTTTCCCTGACCCACCATGTCCGATTAGATTATTTTCTGTCAAATTGGACAATATGTTGTTTTCATCGAGATCCAGTTTATGGTATGGAGTAAGCTCCCAAGTTGTATGGTCCTGATTGTGATTCTTCCTATGATAGACTTGAACCATGGACAGGGTGACGAAAACAACAGTTAGGAAACCAGATAGAGCGAAAATTAGGATCATAACGAGATATTTGGTTGACAATTTGCCGGAGTCAACGGCTTTGGCATCACATTTAGGGAGGTTCAGAGTGGGAACATTGACACACAGCTTGGGATTGTTCAAGAAACTGTCTTGGTATGCTTCATTTTGAAACTCAATGGGGACCATCCCAGAGAGTTGGTTGGACGAAAGATCGAGGATAGGAAGCTTCAAATGACCAAGTTCAGAAGGAATTTGACCTGAGAACTGGTTTTTTGACAGGTCAAGGTAATTAAGGCTAGGTAAAGAACCTAATGCCTTGGGAATTAGGCCAGAAAGTTTGTTTCTTGAGAGAGTCAAATTAGTGAGCGACTTCCATGAGATGACCTCGGATGGAAGTTCACCCGATAATTGATTCCCATCAAGCAACAGAACAGAGATGTTCCAAAGACTGGTGAATTCCATTGGAATTTTTCCTGACAACATATTGTTGCTGGCATTGAGCACACCTATGTTCATCCAAGAAGAGATTTCAGCAGGAATATGACCAGAAAACTTGTTGTTACTGATCTCCACCCTGGACAAATTCCTTGCCAAATTATTTGGAAGTGTCCCCGAGAATGAATTTCCAGCTAGCATCACCGATACCATGTCCGGGGATGTCCAGATGCCGGAAGGAATCTCGCCTGAAAAGCGATTGTTGGAAAGCTGAATTGTGAGCAAACTTCTGCAATTCCCGAGGGACTTGGGCACTTCCCCGCTGAGATTGTTGTTGGAAGCAACCACTCCAAGCAAAGCCCCCCTAGCGCATAAATGTTGCGGTAATTCCCCGCTTAGTTTATTCTCAAAAACCTCAAATAATTTGAGCTCCGAATGAAGGCCAAATGCTGGGGGCAAAACTCCACTCAATTGATTGCTAAAAACTTTGAAGGTTTCCAGTGTAGGAATGAGGCCTATATTTGCTGGTATCTCTCCTGACAACTGATTCCAGAAAAGATTCAAACCCGTCAAATTTTGTAGCTTCCCGAAACCCGCTGGTATGGGCCCCGTCAAATTGTTGGCGGAAAGATCAATTTCTTTCAAGTTGAGAGCTTCTATCGATGAAGGAACGCGACCTGACAATCTATTACAGTATAAATACAAATAGGTCAAATTCTTCAACGTGAGCATGCCTTCCGGGATCGTACCTTCCAATTTGTTGTCTGAGAGGTCCAATAATTCCAGACTCGATAGGTTGTTGAGGCTCTCCGGTATTTTGCCGATCAAATTTGCCTCCGTCATCCACAGATACTTCAACTTCTTCAATGCGCCAAACTCCTTTGGAAGGGCTGAAGGCAGGAATTTGTCATTATAGGCCATGGCCAAATGTTCAAGATTCGCCAAATTACCAATCTCCTTTGGCCAGGTGCCGTTGAACTCATTTTGGACTAGAAACAAGTAGAACAGCTCCTGTAGCCGCCCAATTGCTGCGGGAATATCTCCAGAGAAGTTGTTTGCGGTGAGGTCTAGGTACCGGAGACGTGAAAGTCGATCAATGTCAGCTGGAATTGGACCCACGAAGAAGTTTTGCAACAAGAGGAGATGTTCGAGCTTAGAACAATTGAGAATATCCGGGAACTCGCCGGGAATGTAATTGTTGGAGACGTCAAGTACGGTAAGGTTCTTGAGGTCACAAATTCTGGCCGGAATTTTCTTGGTGATGGTCTTGGAGCTGAGTGAAATTGCAGTGACGGTATTGTCGATGCATGTAATTTCCGGCCAATCACAGGGTGAGGATGAGGAATTCCAAGATTGGAGTGACGGGGGATTGCCCAGTTGTTGTTTAACGTCAAGTAGGATTGATCGTTCATCATCCAGATTTTGGGAAATTACTTGAAAGGGTAAGGAGAGGACTAGGAGGAGAAACAGAGCTGGGAATGGTGTTTTGGCAAATAAAAAGGGTGATTTCGGCATTTTTGTGGCGTTGAGTTCGTTACCGGCCTCTCTATGAGGATTGAGGAGGGAAGAAGATGGCCGGGAAAGAGGTGGAAGAACCAACGGTTGAATTTCAAAATGTGGTGGGCTGACAGAATTTATTTTACTGAATTTTACAAACTGACCTGCGTGTTGGGATTAATTACGAAGGAGCCACGAGTCCACGATCAATTGAGCTCGGTGTTTTGTGTTTTTTTTATTTATTTATAAAATCTCTTTTCCTAACCGTCAAACTCAGCCATACTCATTATCTTTGTGATTAAATTATAACATTTTTTAATATTTTCATAATATGAGTCTTATTTTCAAATTTTTACTATTATTTTTCTAATAGTTCTGCACAAGAAATTTATATTTCTAAGTTTCTTTTGATGCTATAGTAAGAAGCATAATCAACTTTTACTTTTTACCTTTTTATTTTATTTTATGAAAAATCATATGATGGTAACTGAAAATTAATATTAAATAATAATATATGGAATTTATAATACTTTTTTTTTCACCTATGGTTGCCTAGGTATTTTATATGATAATTTTTCTATTATTAGTCCATTACCTTTTTATTTATATTAGTCCATTACCATTTTGATTTATTTCCCATCATTTTAGATTTACTTTTTCTTTGTGATTTGAAATGTTTGACGCGTGTTCATAGTTTAAATGTTTACTTTACGGTTTCTATTTTTAAAAATAAAAAATTATAATAACTTTTATAAGAATTATACAAATTGACTTTAAAAAATATTATAATTTTAAAAAACTATTTCAAAAAATTAAGATATTAAAAATTTTAATTATTTCAAAATTTAGAATTCTGAAAATAAATTTTAACAAAATCTTATTTCCTTCCCTTATTATCATATTTTATCTCGTATGGGTCATACATGATGTCAAATGGCTTAATTACTTTAATAACCCTAATGGGTGATGAAAGTTCTCATTTATTTCTGATGAAAATTTATTTAGTTTTCTTCCATTATACTTTTCTTTGAGGATTTTTATTTATTCTATTTTCTTTCTTTTTCTCATTCTTTTATTTTACAACATGTTAGCACGGCGTTTTGAGTATGTAAAAACTAAGAAAAATCATTGAGGTAGAAAAAGAGAAGAATATTCGAGATAGAAAAAGATAATAATTCATCTATAAAGTTTCTTATAGGTACGAAGCCTTATTTTCTTCAAACGAAATATAAAAAGTAGTATGCATTGTATTATATTATTATAATTTTTATTTACTTTATCTTATAACCAGAAGCTATGTAAATCATATTTCATATAATTAAACTAAAAAACTTGTAATTATAGATATTTTAATTATTTAATAATCAAAACTTATATAGAACAATTTTCATAATAAGAGGTTATAAAAAGTATATACAATCCTCATTACTAGAAATTATTGGGTAAATTACAAAATTACAAATACATAGTTGGAAGCTATGCATAAGATCCCTAATTACTTTTTAATTATATTATATTACTGAAAGTTACATAAAATAACATTATTTGGTTAAAAACTATATAATGAATAGTTCATACCTTAAAACTATATGCAAATTTGTACAATAAATAGTTCATAACCTGAAACTATTTACAAATTTGCATAATAAATAATTCATAGCCTAAAGCTAATCTATACAATAAATAGTATATAGTCTGAGGTTATGTACAAATTTGCATAATAAATAGTTAATAGTCTAAAGCTATATATAGATTTGTACATTTTTTTGTTTTGATAAAATAATCATAACCCGAAGTTATGAAAAATATTGACTTTTAATTTTTATTTCGTATTCATGCATTTTTCATAATAAAAAATTATTGAAATAATTTTTATTAACAATTGTTTCATAGCTAGAAACTATGCACACAATTTCTAATTTTTTTGTGCAACAAGAAGTTATATCAGAACATAATTGTCAATTGTTTAATATTATTATAACATTACTCAAATTTTAATTATTTATAGCTGAAGCTATGGAAAAAAAAAGTTAGTAAACTAATAATTATAAAAACTCGTGTAACTAGAAGCTCTATAGAAAAATATTTTATTATAAACTTATATTATATAGTCAGAAGTTATATACATATTATTATTCATAACCCGAAGTTATGAAAATGAGAAAATCAATATTCTTTGTACTAATAAAAGGTTATGCCAAAGTTGTTAATATGTATTTTCTTATAATTAGAAACTATAGAGAACAAAATTGTTAACTAACTTATTCCATTTGGTGCAGATGACAAAATTGTTAACAGTGTAGTATCTGACTAGCCTCCATTTGGTGTAAACGACAAATGGACTTACACAAAGGAATGTCTAGATGGGTTTTTTGAGCATGCCCCTCTCAAACTTAAGTTAGATGGGGAAGACTTAAGCAAGATATTTTCTTTTTGGAAAAATGGCAGCATACATTCTTTTTTGGTGAATAATGGCAATTTATCCATGCTCAAAGGTAACGTCTTCTCAGTGCTTTTATTATATGCCTTTGATTGCACTTTTACTATCTTTAATGTCAATGATTGTCGGCTTATAATGACTTTTGAGGCTTGAAATTTGACGTATTATGGCTTAGTAATGGTTGCATCAATTAATGCACTTAATGTCTATTATATTTAATGCTTGGTAGGCGAAAATACATAGTGCTCGAAGGATTTGTGCCTGTCTACTTACTGGAGTGGGTGAATAATGTTGTGCGGTGATTGCTCGGAACATGAATCATGGGATATGACAACAAGCATCCCACAATGCCCCCTAATTCTTGCAGGTTGGCTCGACTAGGTTCCAGACTGCCAAGTGGAAGAATATTGTCATCAAAGTGTTTTGAATTGTTGGAATCACAAGGACATGTGTCTACTATATGCTTCGCGAGGGGTTGCATCATTAAGGTGACTAATCAAGCAACCTGTCCCCTCATACTTCTTGATGCATGCACCCATGCCTTATATAGGGGATGTTTTTTGTGTTCCCCATTTCATTTTCATTTTGAGGATTGTTTGTCTTTCATGTCTTCACTGCATTTCACCATTGCTGTCGGTGGCACTATTATTATTGTTTGATTTACAACATCATCGTCGACAACCTTTCGTTAAGTTAGTTCATTCTCTTTCACTGTATTTGTTGTAGTGTAGTTTGTGATATTTTCTATTCATTTCACTTTGTGTTGAGTTTCGCGTCTTTGGATATTGTCTTTGTTTCTTCTATTTCTTGGAATATGCTAGGTTGTTGTTATTGTGAGTTTGTTAGCCTAGGTTTTTGGTGTTGAAACCCTTCTCTAGGCTTCTAGCGGAAAACATTTTCTTTGAAATTTTTTGGGAAGTTTGAGATAACTTGCCCAACAAGTTTCAATTGATTGCAATTTGTCTAGATTAATATGGTATTTTGTTATGAGGAACCAACCAACCCCTTATTAGTTTGGCTGGTTAGAACGTCACTATGTTAATTAGTTTGCGTTTTTGCCACGTAAGTGTCTATACAACCTTATTATGTCTATCTTCAGGGACAGAAGAGGGGTCCACAAGCTGCGGGTCATAACGTGATGAGACAAAGGTTTCTAGATTTGGGCACTTTAGAATGGATTGCCCTATAAACGAGCTATCCGAACAAGAGTTTCGGGCTCGTTTTCACGTTCCTAACTCTATCACCATCCAACTGTCCAATGGAGATGCTTCATTGACAGACGAGCTTCCTCACAACTTGATTTATTTCATGAAGGAACAGTTTGTAGTGAGATTTCGTTTCCCAATCTCATCTTTCCTCAAATAGTTTTTGCATTTCTCTAAGATTCCATTCACTTATGTTTATCTAAATGTCATCCAAATCTTCAAGGGACGCAACGTTTTTGATGTATTGTACCAATTAGATCTCTCACTCTTTGAGATTCTCTTTGTTTATACAATCAAGATGAGCCCTAAGGAGCAGTTTAACTTATCGACTCACACACCGTCTCTTCAATTTGTTACCGGCCTTCCTAACTCAAATAAATGATGAACTAAAGGGCATGTCTTAGTATTCAGCCCTTGGAGTGGTTCAATAGAGGGGTTGGATCAACTGTTCAAGTCAAAACACTCCCTTAAGTTACCAAGTATAGTTTCCACTTGTGTAGATCACTTTGTTATTATTGTTTTGTATGGCTTCTTGGAACAGATAACCAATAGTTTCTCTATGTAAGCAAAGAAAAACGCGGTCACCTAGTTGAGTGAGTGAACAAATCTTCATGAATCCATTTCAACAAATTGTTTGATATTGACCAAGTCGAAAGTTTTCTATATTGTTGATTGAGAAAAACTTAGATAGTTTATTGGAACACCTCTATCTGTTTGTGATTCTGGTGTTTCTACGACTTGTTCTTCTAATCTTAATTCCCGGTGAGCACTTTGTCTTAAAAGACTTGTCATTCTATGATGTTGCCTAGTTCACTAATGTTGAGGCAAGGCAGACCCGTCCGGACACACGTGAAAAGAAACGCTAAGAGAGCACTCTGCACCAGGCCCTTGCTTCTACTTCTTGTCCAGTTTTGAGCCCGCACCTTGGCTGGCCAAGACAAAACCTACACCTCATCCAGTTGAAAAGAGTGAAAAAAACAAACTCAAGTAATCGTTTCTGACGAAGTTATTGTATTAGACAACATTAAGCATCACAAGGTCCTGAGTGCATCCTTCCGCCTATAGTCACTGAAGAAAAAAAAACAAAGAAAAAAAAAACAAAAAAGACATGATTGCTAATTTGTGGGTCAACTTTTATGAAAGGTAGCAAAAGAAGTAATCTGAAACCTTTGAGGTTGTTATTCCTTTGACCAAAAAGAAGAAGATGAGTGTTAAGAAAGGTTCGATCTCAAAGTCCATTCATGCCCCTTTTCTAGCTACTACACCCCCGTCTACATTAGTCATTAAGCTATCTGCCAAGAAAATCATTTTTCATTCTATGAGGAAGCCTGTGATTATTCCGGGTGGATCCATCCCATGCTCACAATCATCTTCTACTGCAACAATGAATGTGCCTAGTCGGGACGTGTGAAGTTTGAAGTTGGACAACGCCTTATTGGGATCCACCAAGGCTCAAACAAAGGAAAAGAATACCTGACTAAAGCTCAAGCTTGAGCTCGAACAAGTGTGGGTCGGTTTTGTCAAATATAAGAAAGAGCTTGAGACAATTTAGCATAAGCAAGTGGATGAGATGTTTTTCTACGGGTATAGCTATTGCATGAGGAAACATAAAATTATTGATGATATCATTAGTATTCCATCTGATAATAAAGTCAAGTACAATAAAGATGCTTCGATAGCAAACGGGCATGATACTCAAGGCAAAAACTCTAAGGTTCAATCAAGTTTTGTAATTAAGTAGTTTAGGTTGCCCATGCTAAGTTATTTTTGTTTGTAAATGACAATTGAAATTGTGGTCGTTTAGGCCTTTAGTTTTTTAAGACATTATTGGTCATTTGGGTCCTTTGTTCTGTAAGATAATGATAGTTGTTTAGGCGTTTTAATAGTACATAACCTTTGGCACATCTTGAGGTGCATGCCCCTTAATGTTAGCCTTATATATTATTTATTATGTATGTGGTTCATGTCACTTGTTATTTTATGTTGTTTGGCTCTTTGATTGTAGACTATTTTGACTTTATGTCATATGCATTTAAGACTTATTCCATTTAGGCTTTGTCGTTTGGAGTTTCCATCTAGCTTATTCTTATTTGATGAAGGGCTATATTTTGACTTTTAGCCGACCGTAAAGATATGGTATTTACAAAACATCATGCTTTATTGATAATATTTCTTCAAATTCACTTCATTCCATGGTAAGAGTAGTGGTGTCCTGTCAATCGTTTGTAAATGGTACATCCTTAAATCTCTTGCCTTGGTTACAATAAATGGGCCTTCCCAATTAGCCTGGAACTTGTCAACTTCAATTTTTGTTGTATTCTTGAAGACCCGTCTCAATACCAAATCTCCTGGATGGAATAGCCATTATTGTGCTTTCTTATTGTACTAAGCAATGACCCTCTAGTGATACGAGACTATACGGATGGCAGTTTCTTCTCATCTCTCATCTGCCCAATCCAAGTGTTTTTCCAAATCAATATTGTTATTTCTAGCCTTCCGCACGCTATTCTTGCTATGGGCATTCCGACTTTAGTCGGGATAACTACTTTTATCTCATATGTTAAGGCAAATGGTGTGGCCCCTATGGGTTTCCTACTGGTGGTCCGATAAGCCTATAAGACATGCCTGGTAATTCATCTACCCATTTTCCTTTTGCCTCCTCAAACATTTTCTTTAATAAATCTAATAATGTTTTATTTGTTGCTTTCATATGCCCATTGCTTTGGGGATATCTAGGCATTGCATAGAAATTCTTGATCTTCAACTCCGAATTGAACGTCAGGAAAACATTACTATCAAATTACAGCTCGTTGTTTATGACAATTGCTTGGGGGATTCCAAACCGACACATAATATTTTTCCACATGAACTTTGAGACATCTTTGTCCTTGATGATAGCATAAGCTTTTGCTTCTACCTATTTGCTAAAATAATTTGTTGTCACAAGTAATAATTTTTTCTATGTTGCGCTAATTAGGAGCGGATCAACTATATATATTCTCCATTGTACAAATGACTAAGAACTTGTAACCCGATTAAGGCATTCAAACATTATACGGGGTATGAGAGCATACCTTTGGCATTGGTCACACTTCTTGACATAGGTCTCTACATCTTTCTTCATGATAGGCCAATAGTAACCTTGGGAATAAGCACGATGTGCCAGAGTTCGTCCACCAAGGGATTTCCACATATACCCTCATGTAGTTCGGTTAGGGCATACTATGCCTCCATGTTGTTTAGATATTTGAGATAAGGTTCCCCGAATGGTCATTTGTAGAGTTTTTCATATATCAGAGTATATCGTGCGACTTGCACCTGGATTTTATGAGTTTGTTTTTCATCATCAAGGGCTTCTCCCATGCAAAAATGCTTCACTATTTCTTCTATCCACCCCAGATCCATTTAGACTATATCATTTACCTGTTTAGGAAATATGGAAGGAGTGATTTGGAGATAGATTGCCAACACCGTGGTTTCTTGTATTGGCAAGGTGGTAGCAACCTCGACTAGTGTATTTGCTCGTTTGTTCTTCTCTTGGGGTACGCGTCAAATAGACCATCCGTCGAGCTTTTCTGTTCGAGCATCCACTAGGGTGAGATAGCGAGCCATGTGCTTGTCTTTTGCTTCATATTCTCATTGAATCTATTTGACAACTAGCTATGAATAGCTTTTGACTAATACTTTTGTGGCCATGAGAGTTAAAGCTAGATCAAGTCTAACTAGGATTGCTTCGTATTCCACCTCATTATTAGATGCTAAAAAATCGAGTTGCACGACCTACTTGATTTGTTCCCTTGTGGAAGATAGCAACATTATTTCTACCTCGGCTCTTAACATTCTGGACACCCTGTCTACATGGAAAATCCACCATCAAGTTCCACTATCAAGCTTTGTCCGTCCCTAGGGTAGTTCATATATGGAATTAGCGAGAACCTATCTCTTTAAAGACAATCAAAGTTTGTACTATATGTTGTATTCACTTAATTCAATCACTCATTCCATCATCCATCCATAGAGATCAAGCTTATGCAAAGTGATTTGTAACGGTTGATTTGTCAAGACCGTTATTTGGTGAGCTTGAAAATATGGACGGAGCTTTTTGGTGGTGATCCACAATGCAAAGGTTGTTTGTTTCATTTGGGAATGCCATGTCTCTATGTCTACCAAAACTTTGCTCACATAATAGACAAACTTTTTCTCATTACATTGGTTTTGCTAGAATAGAACGACACTGACAGCGAAGCTTGACACGGCCACGTACAGGTATAACTCTTCTTCGGCTTCAAGATTGGTGGTTTTGCAAGATACCGCTTTACAATTTCAAAAGCATGATCACACTCACTGGTCCAGCTGGACATTTTTGCTCCCCACAAAATATTGAAGAAAAGTCAGAGTTTATCAATAAAGTGTGCTACGAAACGACCTAAAGCAGTTAAACGATTGATCAGGCATTGTACCTCCTTCTTATTGTTAGGAGTAGAGAATTCTAACACTACTTTGACTTGGGTTGGATTTACTTCTATGCCCCTTTGTGTCACCATAAATCCAAGGAACTTCCCTGTACTTACTCTGAATGCACATTTGAGTGAATTGAGATTCATGTCATACTTGCACATTAATTTGAATGCTTCTTTCAAGTAATGAAGATGCTCGGAGTGTGTCTTACTTTTGATGACAATGTCATCAATATAAACTTCAACCGTGCAACCTATTAAAGGCTTAAAGATGCAAGTCATCAACTATTGATATGTAGCACTGACATTCTTCAATCCAAAAAACATTACTTTGTAACAATACAACCCTTAAGGGGTAATGAATGTCATATTCTCCTCATTAGGCAAAAACTTTGGTATCTAGTGATATCTAGAGAAGACATTGAGATATGACAACAACATCCCATGGCTGGTTGTGGCATCCACTATTTGGTCTATGTAGAACAATGGGAAGTTATCTTTTGAGTAGGCCTTATTTAGATCTATGTAGTCCACGCATACTCTCAATTCCCCGTATTTCTTTGGTACCATCACCACGTTTGTTAACCAGTCCAAGTAGGTTACTTCTTTGATAAATCCTACTTTTAGCAGCTTCTCGACTTCTGTTTGGATACTTTTCTGACGATTCGAGTGAAAACGTCAAACTTTGCCGTATGGAATGTGTTGTAGAAAGGATGTTTAGTTTATGGGAAGTCATTATTGGGTCTATTCCGGTCATCTTAGAGTGGCTCCATGCAAATATATCTTTGTTTTTATTGAGTATTTCACCAAGATGATGGCATTTGTCTCTGGTTAGCAAAGAATTGGTGTAAGTCATCTACTCACCATTTTTAAATAGAGACAATTACTATAGTAGATCGGCTACCAATGGGTCTCTATCCTTCTCCTTTTCATGGACTTGATTTTGTAATTGCTATTGTGTTCTTTCCCTTGATGATTTGGGTTCGTCTTTAGTGGGGACCGTTCGCCTAGACTCCATTACCACTTGGTAACACTGTCGGGCAACTAGCTAGCTCCCATGCAGATCTACTTGCCTTACCTCCGTTAGGTAGCTAACCAACTGATGATAAATAGATGGAATGACTTTCATCTTGTACAGCCACAACCATCCCAAGATGGTGTTGTACAATGACAAATCCTCTACTACAAAGAGTCTCACATTGAGAATGATGGGGCCGGCTTGGATAGGGAGTACAACGTCTCCCAGGGATATTGTAATGAGCCCATTGAATCCAAACAGGACTCGACTTAGGTTTTCCAAAGCAGTTGGTGGATACCCCATTTACTTGTAAGCTAACATCTGCAACAAGTCGGTGAAGCTACCTTGGTCAACTAGAATTTTGCGCACATCAAATCCACCAAGTCCCACTATTAGCACTAAAACATTCTCATGTGATAATATGACCCGGTTAAGGTTAATTAGAGGGAATGTAATTGGGTCATAAATTGGCTGAATGCTTTCGACAATTAAAGTGCATTGAATTGTATTCACTCATTCCTTCACTGTGGTCACGCAAAACATTCTTCTTCTTTGTCATTTAGAATGATACTTGTCATTTACGAGCAGCCCCCTCCCCCCCTCCCTCCCTATGGATGTTGTTAATCACAGTTTGGTATGTTGCAAGGTAAACAAAAGTTCTTTTTGGCACTTCATGTCCACCAGTTGTTTGAACATACTACTTCAAATGTCCAGTTTTAATAAGTTTTTCCATCAAGTAGTGCAAATGCTTACACTCTTCAGTGGTATGCTTATGCTTCTCAGATAGGAACATTGTTGTCTATGATCTCGCCTGGACGAGTTAGCTTTGATGGTACCGACCACTTGAATTCAGGCACCTCTCAGATAAGTGGGAGGATTATTTTATAAGGGACAATGAATGGAGTAAGCCTGGATAACTGTTCACTGTTGCCCTTTTTGTCTTGCCTTAACTAGCCGTTTGATTGCTTTGAGTTCCTATCCTTGTTTTTTGTGGTTTAGTTTGTTATGAGGATTTGCTATGAGACCGCTTGAATATCATTCTTGAGTATGGCATACTTGTCTGCCCTTCTGAACAAGTCATCCATTGAAGCGGACAACTTTTTGGCGAGAGACTCAAAAAATAAAATGCCCGGGCTAATACTCACTTTGAAGATTTGCAGGAAGGCATCTATGTTGTAGGATTCTATCTGGAGCATCGCTTGTTTGAACCGTTTCATGAAGTCCCTCAGCGATTCATCATCCTACGTTTGAATGTTTTGCAGGGTGCTTATATTTGGCTTTTGTTGGACAGAACATAAGTAATGGCCCACAAAAGCCTTTGAGACATCCCGAAAAGAGTTGATAGGGTTTTGCCAAAGCCGATGAAACCAAAAAAGAGTCGGGCCATGAAGGTTGGTCAAGAAAACCTTGCACAGCAACACATCGTTGCCTATATCAAGTGTCATCATTTGTCGGAAGTGTATCAAATGGTTAAAGAGGCCGTTTGTTCTATCATACATAGTGAACTTAGGCACCATAAACCCCTTAGGTGGCTCGTAGCTAATAATGTGTGGGCCAAATGGTGTGGAAAGCATGTTGTCGAGTCATCTGCTTATGAAGCCTAAAAAGACTTTCAATGATGAGTCCTTTGGAGATGGCAATTTGGTACCATATGTTGGGGTAGACGACTTGGTGATGCCTCATCGTTAGGTTGGCCCAACTATGCTTTCGAGGCCTCTGACATTCGCAGTGGTCCTGGTGCTGCTTTATCTTAAGGCCCAAGATAGGCTTTCAGGGCATCAGAGAGCCGTGAGCCCTATTCATGACCCATTTTATGTTTCTTTTTAACTAAACTTACAACATTTTTTGCTTAAGTGAGGTCGGCTACTAGTTGTAAAGGTTCGAGCAGGGTCGGGGAACCACTCGCAGACAGTTTATCATCCACTTGTAGAAATGGCTCACCGTATCAGGGAAAATTTTTCTCTGTTTGACTTTGAATCAATCTCGAAGTTGTTTGTTGGCTAAGTGTACAATGGCTTTTCGAACAATACCCCAAGACCATCTGCGTCCGTAGTTTCTGATTTTCTTGTTACAATTGTTCTGCCTACCGGAGTAGGGACTACATACGTCATTCATATTCCTCTTGTTTATGCTTGGAATCACTCATCAGCATTCAACGATTAGGTTCTAGGAGGTGTGTTAGCCATTGTGTTTCTTAAACGTTTGTGTTTTCTTCCCATAGATAGTGCCAATTGTTGGTGCACAACCAACAATGTAGTATTTGACTAACCTCCATTTGGTACAGACAACAAATGGACCTGCACAAAGGAATGTCCGAATGGGTTTTCCGGGCACGCCTCTCCGAAACTTAAGTTAGATGGGGAAGACTTGAGTAAGAGATTTTTTTTTTTTTTTTTTTTTTTTGGAAAAATGGCAGCATGTCTTTTTTTTTGGTGAATAATGGCTATTTATCTATACTCAAAGGTAATGTCTTCTCAGTGCTTTTATTATGCCTTTGATTGCACTTTTACCTTCTTTAATGTCAATATTGCCGACTTATAACGACTTTTAAGCCTTGAAGCTTGATGTTTTATGGCTTAGTAACGGTTGCATCAATCAATGAACTTAATGTCTATCGTATTTAATGCTTAGTAGGTGAAAATACAGTGTATGGATGATTTGTGTTCGTTTGCTTACTAGAGTAGACAAATAACACTATGTAGTGACTGCTCGGAACATGAATTATGAGAGACAGCAACGAGAATCCCACATATGGTAAAATTTAGATGATTTCGCGATAATACAAATATATTTTATTAAAGAATAAATAAATGGAATGCAAGGTCAAGATATAAACTAATGACATCAACATAAAAAAATGGAGACATTATATGCATATATATGATATAATTTTATTGATTTTATTTAAGTAATTAAATAGATTAAATATATTTAATAAAATAATTTAATATCATAATTTTAAATTAAAAATATTTTTTAAATATTCAATTAAAATAATAAACTTATTTTGAATCTTAAATCACTTCTATCTTACTTACTCACCTAAGCAGTAATAATTTATATAATATGCATGGCTTTATTATATCCATGAATCATTTTTTTAAGGTAAATATTTTGCAGTTATTTTATATATTTAGAATACATTTAATACAAATGTGTAACAAATAAAGTTATTACTTAAAATTAATGAAAGTAAATATTACTTAAAATTAATAAAAATAAACATGTAAATTTGATAATTTTAAAAAATTAACTTAGTTTTACCAAACTATCTTGATACTAGAGTTAAAATCTAATAAAAATGATTTGAGATTAAGAATAAGTTAACTATTTTGATTTAATAATTAAAATCATTTTAATTTTAATTTTAAAATTAACTTATTTTGACAAATATTTAATTTATTTAATAATTTAAATTAAGTTTTTAAATCATTTTAAATCATTAAATTGATTTACCAAACATCCTCATAATGAGCATAAAATATAACAATTTTATTTGTTATTATTTATTGATATTATATTTTATATGTTACTATACCTTAGTATGTCATATTTGTTGATTGTTTTATTTTAGTATGTCATATTTGTTGATTGTTTTATTTTATTGTTTTGTATTTGATTATATTTTTATTTTAAAATAATATAAACAATATTTTAATATACTTTTATTATTAATTCTAAAAAGAAATTTTCTATTTTTAAGTTGATTGAAAAACATTGTCATAAGAAAATTTTAAAAAGAGGAAATTAGTATTTTAATTTTTTGCCTTTGAACTCAATTTTTCAAAAAAAAAAAATACCTAATATATTTTAAAACTTGATTTTCATTTTCTTTAAAAATAAAAACAGAAAACAGAATAAATAAATAACCAAAAAAGAAAAAAGAAAAAAGAAAAAGGAGAGTGTGTCACTAAGAGTAAATTTGAAAGTAATATTAGGAAAATTTTTAATCCTTTTTATTCTCAAAAGTTTTTCCTTTTTCACGTATTTGAAAGGTTAGAAACATCTCGGATGATCATTGCACTCTAAGTGTGTTTTGCACGTTCTGTTAAAAGAACGTGGAAGTAGCAGCTTTGCGTCGACAAAACGAGGAAAGTTTGCATTCACAAGTCTCCATATGGTCCAATTAATAAATAAATGTTTCATTGAAGCCAGCTTGCATTCACAAGTCTTCATATGGAATAAATGGGAGAATTGTGTTTTGAGTCGGTTGGGCCCAAAAATTAAAGTGTGGTATATATAACTTGCATAATTGATGGAAAGAATATAAGATACCAAAAGACCAAAATACATATTAACCTTTTACATAAATTTTTTTTATCTTTATTGCACCACTATTCATGAAACCATAATAATTCTATTTTAATCATTTGGATTTTTCATTACTTTTTAAAAATTTTTTTTATAAATAATTGAAAAATCAGTATTATTTTTTATTTTAAATTATAAATAAAGAAAAATTATGTTTAAAAAATACTTTCTAAAAAAATGATAATATGATTAATATTTTTTATATTTTATTTTTGAAAAAATATTTAATTAAAAAATGAAAACTATTTTTAAAAATAAAAATTGAAAACCTTGTTTAGTACTATTTTTTATATGAAAATAATAATAAGAATTAAATTTCATTCATTGATTATCCATTAAATTTTATATGAAAAAATTTTATTCTTACTTATAATAAGAGTAAAAAGATTCAATATTTTTAAAAAAGAAAAAGAAAATAAAAAATTAGAAATAAATAATACTTAATTGGGAATAGAAAAGAAAAAAAAACAAAAAATAAAAAATAAAATTTACACTCACTGTGTGTTTTATGTAGAGGTTAAAAGTATTTTAGGGATTAATGAAAGATAATATCCTTTAATTTAATTTTTACACTTTATTTGAGCCTTGGATTTTAAATATGCATGATATATGGATCTTTGGTCAATTTTTGAGTCTAACTTCTCCCATTTATTAATTGTTTGGACCATATGAAGACTTGTGGAAGCAACCTGGCGTGAACTACGGACCAAACTTTAATTTTTGGGCCCAACTGGGCCCAAAACATAATTATCCCTTAATAAATGAATGTGAAAAGGCATTGAATGGTCAAAAAGGAGACTTATCCTTATTCCCATGGCGTAGGTGCAACGATGAAATGTCGCTGATGTTGGAATTTACCAAAATATCAATAAAAAAACTTATATTCATGTAAATTTTTTATAAAAATAAAAAATTATTAAAATTATGAAAATTTTAAATGATAAAAATATTCAAATATGAAAAAAATTTGTAAGAAAAAAAGTATAAAGATACACATGTAGAAAAAAAAAAAAAGGTTTTAGAGTAAGGAGATCCATTCTTTGAGAGGATCTTATGGGAAATATTTATTTATTTAAAATTTAAAAAAAACATCATAATTATTTTTATTTCTAATGAAAATATTTTTTAAAGTACATTTTCCAAACATAAAATTCAATTGAGTCCTAAATGGTAATTATTTTTATTTCTATTTCTTCACCCAAAAGGCGTAACATGACTAGTATGTGAAGTATGAAAGCAGTTTTTTTCACTTGGGGCTAAAATTATTAGCAAAGTGAAGTTTATGAGTTGTTGTAGAAACTGAAGTATCACAACTTAGTAAATGGTTGGTGCCCGAATCATCTTCATGGGATCAAATTATGAAATGTGAAAAAAGTGATCAACCCCATTGGATTTAGGTCAAGTTAATAGAAAATGTGAAATTCATGAAATTATATTTACTTTAATGTTAGAAAAAGTTTAAGCATTAAATATTCACATCTATTATTGGGATTGAGGATATATGATAAAATTTAAATCTATTGAATGAAAATATAAATATATGAGATCAAAGTATAAATAAATAAGATAAAAATATAAACAAACCATGGGACCAATACATAACATAATGAAATTTGATTTGTATATAAAATAATAAAACCTAAAATATTTATATGGTACTATATGATTGGTACCATCTAAAATTTACATGAATATAAGAATTTTTATTGATATTTTCATAAAATCTATTCTTGACAACATTTCATCATTACTTTTAGAGCTCTTGCAAGTATTTTGGTACGAATCGTATGAGTATTGAAACGGGATCCTTATTATCAAAAGCAAACCTTCATCCATTAACTTACATATTCCTTTATTTTTTTGGAACCAAATGTATAACCTTAGTAAATATTGTTTGAAAGTATGAGAATGAATTTTAAAAATTGGAGAGCATTCAAACCATTTAAATTATTTATATTATTTTATGGAAATATAAAATAATATAAAAATAACAATAATTGTTTTTTTTTTAAACATTATTTTGACTTTTTATATCAAGTATGTCTTATAAAATGTTTGAGTTCCTTATTCTCTATTTTAACTTGTAATTAGTTTTATCTTTTTAGATTATTGTTTTGAAGCTCCAACAACTGAATGTTAAAAACTAAAATAAATTTTTTTTTTTTTAAAATTTTTTTAATCATTAGTGTTGCTCACGCTATGGTTTGATTAAAAGTAGAATAATCTGAATTTATATCTAACTTTGGAAGAACATAAGCTTTAATATAAAGTTGAATTATTTTAAGAAAAATATCATGAATAAAGACGAGTCTTTTCATAATCTTGTAATAAACTTATCTTATCTTTTGATTAAGGTGGGGTTAAAGAATAAAAAAAATAAGAAAAATAACTAATAATGTCTCCCATTCTTGACTCCTGAGGATAAGTCTTGGAGGGAAGAACAAAGTTAACTTCACTTTCTAGATATTGTTCATGGAGTGGAGTAAGGGAAACTCATGAAGTGATGGGATAGACCCATCATATATATATAAATAAAATAAAAAATCTAAATCATTAAACATATATAAAATAAAATTTAGGTTGTTTGATGAATTTATGAAAATCTGAAACTAAAGTAAAAGGATATAAATAAATAGAATTAAGGTACAATGAATAAGATTTGAAAATATATATATATGAAATTATTTGATTGTTGATAATTTTTTGATATTTTAATATGATTATAAAATTTAAATCCATGTCATACTCTATATGCTATCTTTTAAACTTGATAAGGTGAAATTAAAAAAATGATAGAAATGGTTTGAGATGTATAATAGTTGAAAAAATATTTTAAAATATATAAAATATCTATTCAAAAGATAATTTTAAAATAGATATATCATATTGAATTTTTTTTTTTAAATATTTAAGTTTTTATTTGACTCCTCTTAAATCATGATAAATTAAAATTATTTTATGTATATATAACATTAAAAGTTAAGAATATAGAAAAATTAGAGAGAGCGTGTTTGGCACGCTCGGTTAAGGAGGAAGTAGCATTCTCCATCTTAAAATTGCATGAAGCTTATCAGAAAAAATGGCCCAGACAAATTCCTAAGGTTGCTTTTGCAAGTCTTCGTCATCATAAAAATATGCATTAAATATAATTTTTTTAAACATTTAATCACCATTAATTAATTTTTTTAAACACCCCTAATGACATTGGTCATTAGGTCCCTTATGGAAACAATTTATTTAAGACTCTCCCTTATGTCCTTTCCTTGTACAAGATTACAATTCCAACTTTTCGAGGATGATATCTTGCTAATATATTCTATACTTTTTTTTTTTTCAAATATAAAATGTGATATTCTTTTTCTTGAATAATCTCTGATGAAACTAATCAGTCAGACAAGATTAGTATTCTTTGGAGAAAGTGAAACAAATGACAAACAAAGACCAAATGGTGTCTATTTTACTTAAAGAAAGATGGATGGAAGGATGCAGAAGTCTATGGTTTTGGGTTGTTGAGAAGTTGGGTGTTAGCGAAATTTCCAAAGTAGTGATTAAGTCGGCAGGACCCCACAAATGGAGAAAAGGATATTGATGGTCAAGTCTCACAACAGGATCCAGCATGATCCAGCAGTCGTTCCACATCCTGGACTAAATTATGGTAGAAAACTGGCATTGGAATAATGCACTAAGGGAATGGACAGCATTGATGAAGATTGAAACTGAAGTTTAAACAAACATCGCATACCACTTTCATTTCATCCCAAGAATTCTACAAGTAATCATGAGTGGAAAAGTGATAACATGGACTTGGTCTTATATTAGGGAAAATAAAAACTAGGAACTATATATGTTAGTTTTGAGTTTTTAGGAAAAATAATTTATTTGCAAAAATAAAATTCTACAAAGTAGGTCCCATTTCAAAATAATTTTCAAACTAGAGTGTCTCATCTACCTGTGTATCCATGTCACAAACCATACTTCTTAACTATAATTTTGATTTTTTTTAAATGATTAAAATAATAATTATCAATTATGGTTTTAAATTTAAGTTTTAAATTATAGTCAATAATTACGATCATCAACTATGAATTTTAAAGATAAATTTAAAATTATAGTCTCCAATTGTGGTTTTATGTTTTAAAAAATTCAAAATAGTAGTTACTAATTACAGTTTTATGATGTAAAAAACATTTAAAAAAAAAATTATTCTCAAGTCATGTGGATGTTCATGTAGTTGAAATGTACTAACTTAGAATTTTTTTTTAAAAAAATGATTAAAATTATAGTTACGAACTATGATTTTAAATTTATACTTCAAAAAAATAAAACATTCTAAGACTATTAAGATGTCCAAGTAGTTGAAATACACTAACTTGAAAATTATTTTGATTGAAGATTTATTTTATGAATTTATTTTTCAAATATATTATATTTGCCCAAAACTCTTGTTTCTTCCTAAACAAATATATTAAAGGCATGACAGTATTAGATAAGAAGGCAAAGTAGGCAATGAGAATGAGTGTATTGGTGGCAGCCAAAGAACAGGGAGAATGAGTTTGAACACAGTGCTCGTTTCTTCTAAGGAGAGTAGTGCCATGATCTCCCCAATCCAATGCTTTCACAGTCGACTTTCCTCCTCCAAGGTGCTGCCATGCCCATTGAGCAAGGTTCATATCCTTCCCCTTCCCCCTGGGTCTCTTATGGTGCCTAACTCTAGAAGTGCAACTTCAAGATTGTAGACATCGATCTTCTCATTGGCCTTTCTTGTATAATCATATTCTGTCATCCAAATAAATTATAAAAACCATGAATTTCTATAGATTTTCAAAATCATAATAATGATAAACATGTAAAAACGTCTTAGGATAATCACTGGAGGGAAATTTACCCAAGGAGCTTATAATAACAAATATGACTAATTTTATAGTTATGTTTAGTTCTTGAAAAATATCAAGGGAAGAAAAAAATATTAAAAAAAATTATTTTCTCTTGTTTGATTATATAAGTATATGAAAAATATGAAAAAAATAAATAAATATAATTAAAATTAGTTAAAACCTTAAAAAATATTAAGGAAAGAAAAAAAATATTAAAAAAAAATATTTTCTCTTGTTTGATTATACATGTATTGAAAAAAAAAATTTTAAATAAAATATAATTCAAATTAGTTAGAAACTTATATATTTTTAAATTATTTAATTTTTATATTAAAAATTTAAAATAAGTTAAATATGAAAATATATATAAAAAATAATTTATTAATTTTAAATTTATTTTTTATTTTTCTTTATTTTTTCTTTCCTTCTATTTTTTTCTCTTTATTTTCTTTCCCTTGTATTTTCTCTCAAATTTTCTAGAAACCTAACATAACTTATATATTTTTTGCTATCTTATGACAAAAGAAAAAAAGGAAGATTGGATGATTATAAGCGTAGACAAGTGAGCTTAGGGTTTTCATAAAAGGTTTTTATTTTTATTTTTTTAATGATTTTCATGATTTGAGGATAAGTTTGAGAATTTGGATAATTTTAAGTTAAAAGTTTGCTTCTTTGTATGAAAAAATTAGTAGAAAATTTTAGGAAGAAATAAGAAAGAGAAAACCATTTTTTTTTTTTGAATATTTCCTTATGGTTTTCCATTTATTCCATACAAGTGCAACACTCTCGTTGTTGTTATTGCTCTTTTGTACTTTAAGTTTTAAGTTTTTTTTAAAATTAAAGTTAGGAAAGATCAATTTGCTTTATAGGGATGAAGGCAAGGAAGAAGAGAGGAAAGAAGAATATTGGTACAAGACATTCCTTTGTTGTCAAGTATGAACATTATTTTTCTTGAAAAGACTATCTCAACTAGTTTTAAAGAGGTGGAACTAAAACTTCGTATGAGAAGACTTCTTAAATATTATGAGCTATTAGCTTAAGAATTGGTTAATCCTAGTTTGATACCACCATGAACCTCATTTTTTATGAAAAATACTCTAAAGTTGTTAAAAGGTTAAAAGATTAAATTGAGATATTTTTTACTTGAAAATTATGCTTAAAACTTGGTTCAAGTCCTTAAAAAAAGATGGCTTCATAATTTAAGGGAGTTTAGGATACCCAAAAGTTCCTGTAATAAAGCTTAGGTGGTGACAAAAGTAGAACTACTGGACATGTGGTTGAGCATAATACTTATTTTATTTTTATTTTTTTTGGTTGAAAACTTGAAAATATGAAAAAGAATAAAAAATAAATTAAAAAAAAAAGATACTTTCTTGACATGTGATTCACCATATTAGTAGTTTTTCCCTCCAAGGTTTACTTGTAAATGTAATGTATTCAATACTATACTTATTAGTCACGTGGTTAATTAAACTCATGATTGATCTACCTAGGGAACTCATGTTTAATAGCCATTTTAACTCACTAAAGGTATATATGCATATACTACCTTGAACACATTTTAGCTAACCACAAATCTACAAATCATTTATTTTCCACTGAATATCCTCTTTAAAGCCTTTTCAAATTAATAATAAGCTTGAATATGCCTTTTGTCATAACAATACCTTCTCTTAAGACATAAATTGTTTACATGCTAGTTGATAGAGTTGCTTTTTGTACCTATTGTATATTCACTTTACCCTCTAGAGATTATGTGGAAGGTGTGCATATAACATTTTTGAAGCTCCTAAAACCTTAAAGAAATCAAGTGTAAAAGAAAGATAAAGAGAGTATATAGCGGTTTCTAATTTTAAAAATAAAAAGTAGAAAGTATATCCCATCATAAAATAACTTCTTTTAAATGAATGTAGTGATGTTTATATAAAAAATAATTCAAAATATAACATGTTAAAAGAAAATGCATGCTTTAGTCTATGTGAATATATCAAATGGTATGTTCATTTCTTTATATCGGCTAAAAGTTATTAACAAAAGTGGAGTGTTTGAGTTGGTGTAGAAAATGGGTGTCACAACTTAGTAAATGGTTGGTGACCATATCGTCTTCACTGGATTGAATTATGGAATGAGAAAAAAGTGATCAACCCCATTGGACTTAGGTCAAAATGATAGAAAATGTGAAATTCATGATATCATATTTACTTTAATGTTAGAAAAAGTTTAGGTATTAAATTGACATCTATTTTTATCATTGAAAATATACGATAAAATTTAAGTGAATGAATATACAAATATTTGGGATCAAAGTATAAATAGATAAAATCAAATACAAATACATAATATCAATATATAAAATAATGAAATTAGATTCTTGTACAAAGTAATAAAACCTAAAATATTTGTGTGATATGGTATGATTGGTCCCTTTTTTGGTTCATATATGAGCAAGGGATTCTTATGTTAAAAATTGGAGGGCATTCAAACCATTAAAATTATTTTTATTACTTCATGGATAATAAAATAATATAAAAATAATAGTATTTGTTTCGCACAAAGCATGAAATATGTTTTTTTTTTTTAATATATATATATTTTGCCTTTTTATATAACGTATGTGTTATAAAATGTTTGAGTTCTTTATTCTTTATTCTTTATTTTAACTTGGACTTGGTTTTATCTTTTTAGTTCATTGATTTGAAGCTCTAACAACTGAATGTTAAAAAAATAAAAAATAAAAATGACTTTTCTTTATTTATTATAATTTTTTAATCATGGGTCAAAGTGGTAGGAATAATAAGAATTTGTATCTAACTTTAAAAGAATCCACACTTTAATAAAGTTGAATAGACCTATGATATAGGTCTATTCCATCACCTCACTGCCGTTAGTAATATATAAAAGGTATAATGAAATTCTGATCAGCCAACGTACTAACTAAGCCAGTATAAATAAATAAAATTATAGTATGAATAAAAGAATAAAGAAAATATGCATGAAACCATCTTATTATTGATATTTATTTTTATATTTTAATGGGACCATAAAATTTAAGCCTGCATCTTACTCTTCATTCCGTTTTTAAACTAGAGAAAAAAAAATAGTTTTTAAAAATAATTTAATGAATAGCAATTGAAAAAATATTTTAAAATTTATAATAATTTATAAAGTATCAATCCAAAGTTGTTTGAAAATATAATTTTTAAATGGATATAAAATGTTGAAAATTTCTTTTTTTTTAAAATAATTTTTTATCTTTTAAAAATAATTTTTTTATTTGACTCTTAAAATTATGATAAATTAAAATTATTTTTTGACTATTATAGTTAAAAAATATTAGAAATTAAGAATATAAAAAAATTAGAGAGCTGTTTAGCGCGCTCGGTTAAAGAATGTGAAAGTAGCATCCTCCATCTTAAAGATTCCATGAAGCTTATCAGGAAAATGCGTCCACCAATAATTGCTAAGGTTGCATTCGTAAGTCTGCGTGGAATCCGAAATGGTTGTGGAAATGGTTGTGGAAAATGGTTGTGGAAAATGCGTCCACCAATAATTGCTAAGGTTGCATTCGTTGTGGAAAATGCGTCCACCAATAATTGCTAAGGTTGCATTCGTAAGTCTTCGTGGAATCCGAAATAATTGTGGAAAATGTCCATTGACTAGAAAAAAACTTGCGGACCTGTTGCGCGCTCATAATTGATGGCAATACTATGGGTATGGGACCAGCATACCCATTTTCATTTATCACATCAAAGGTCATGTCCTGTTTGTGGGCCCATCATTTTTTTTCTTGGGAGAATCACCCGTGGGTTGGGTTGGAATAATTACTGAAAAATTTGGTTTCGTTTAATAATTTTTAAGGAGGACAATAATCCACTTAAATACCAAAATTATTGATCAACGAAAACTTTTAAAACTCAAAATATTTAAATCACTTTATTTGATTTATCAAGACATTTATGTTATATGGGCTCTACATTTATTGTAATTATTGACATTCAAATCTTAAATCAAAATTTTAGGTTTAATCTTTACAATTATTATATATAATGATTATATAATTTATTATTTAAATTTTCTATTTAAAATAAAAATACTTTTAAAAAATATTTCCAAAATATCATTTATTGTTTTTTTTTTTTAATTTTTTTTATTTTTATTCTAATTTTTAATTTTATTAAGCAAAAAATAAGTTTTATAATTATATAATAAAAATGATGATTTTTTCATATATATCAGCTTTTTTGGATTTTTTTCAATTTATTATTTACATAGAGAGAATACAAAATAAATAAGAAAATTACAATTCTATTTTTGTCTATACAAATATCTCGGCAAAGATCACGCCATACTTGTATGGCATGATTCTATATTTACGTCTACAGTTGTATCCTTCCTAAGTTGGTTTCTAACAACTCACGCCAACACTCTCCCTCAAGTTAATGCATACAAATCTCTAATGCACAACTTGTTGAGTGAGTTGTGGAACTCTTTGTTTCATACCGCCTTTGTGAGTATGTCTGCTAATTGGTCTTCGGACTTCACAAATGCAAATTAGATTATTTTTGCTTCTAGGTTTTCCTTGATAAAATGTTGATCCACTTCCATATGGTTTGTATGGTCATGTTGGACTGGGCCTTGAGATATTGTAATAGCAGCTTTGTTGTAACAAAAAAGATCCATTTCTGAGGCAGAGGCGAAACCTAGTTCAGTAAGTAGTCTCTTGATCCAGAGTAGTTCACACACCCTTTTTGCCAATCCACAAAATTCTGCTTCAGCGCTAGAAAGTGCTACCACCTTTTGCTTCTTGCTTCTCCATGTAACAAGATTTTCACCGACAAGCATAAAATAACCTGAAGTAGATTTTATGTCTGAGATATTTCTAGCCTAGTCTGCATCTGTATAGCCATTAATTCCTAAATGACCATTCTTTGAAAACAGAAGTCCTTTTCTAGGTGAAGACTTCAAGTATCTTAGTATCCTGATTACCGCATCTATGCGATCTTCACTAGGGTTATGCATGAATTGGCTAACTACGCTTACAACATATGCAATGTCTGGACGAGTATGTGAGAGGTATATGAGTTTGCCAACTAACCTTTGGTACCTTCCTTTATCCGTTGGTGCTTGATCTGAGTATTCTCCGAGTCTATGGTTTTGGACAATTGGAGTATCCACCGGTTTGCACTCCAACATTCCTACCTCAGTTAATATATCCAACACATACTTCCTTTGGGAAAGAAATAGTCCTTGTTTGGACCTAGCAACTTCAATTCTCAGAAAATACTTGAGTCCTCCCAAGTTCTTTATCTCAAATTCAATGGCTAATTCCTTCTATAGTTTGGTTATTTCTTCTTCATCATTTCTTGTGATAATCATGTCATCCACATAGACTATCAACACAATTACCTTTCCCACTTTGTGCTTTATGAATAGCGTATGGTCCAAGTTGCTTTACTTGAATCCGTATTTCCTCATTGCTAGATTGAACCGCCCAAACCCCACTCGAGGTGATTGTTTCAATCCATATAGTGCTCATTGTAGTTTGCACACAACCTTGGTTTTAGTAGATGTCGTGTATCCCAGAGGAAGTTCCACGTACACTTCTTCTTCAAGATCTCCGTGTAGAAAGGCATTTTTTACATCAAATCGATGTAATCGCCAATCAAGATTGGCTGCGAGAGATAAGAACACCTTTACAGTGCTCAGTTTTGCAACTAGTGAAAAAGTTTCTTGGTAATCTACCCCGTATATTTGTGTATAGCCTTTTGCCACCAGTCTTGCTTTGTATGTTTCGACCATACCATTTGCCTTGTGTTTGATAGAAAATACCCATTTGCGTCCTATTGCTTTCTTTCCTTCAGGTAACGAAACTATGGTCCATGTGTTGTTCTTTAGTAGTGCCTCAATTTCCTCTTTTATTGCTTGAGTCCATTTCGGGTCAAACAAGGCTTCTTGAACTCCAACTAGAACTTGACTTGAGGAAAGTACATGGACAAATGATCTAAGGGGTTCGGATAATCTCTTGGTAGACACATAGTTGGCAATTGGATACTTTGATTTTCGCTTTTCAATATTAGGAGAATATCTAGTTGGTGGCTTGCCACGATTTTCCTGAAAGACAGTGTATATCCAGCAGAAGTATTCAAGTCACTTATATTGGAAGACGTGTCAAGAATGCTTACCTCAGGGATATTCTTAAGAGGTGGGTTTGCATGTACTAAGGAAGGGGGGGGAACTTGGTTCAGTTGCTGAAGGCATATAATTTTCTAAAGTTGTATTTTGCTCTGTGGGTCCATCTAGTCTTGTGGGATCAATCGACACTGGGCTTGGTGCTTCATCCACCATAGTTTCACTATTTGGCCAATCAAAGTGCAACCATTTATGCTCTTCATCTCGTGTCTCCCCATGAAGAGAAGAAGTGGAGGCTAGGAAAAAAGGTTCAGACTCCAAGAAGGTGACATCCATAGTTACATAGGTGAGTCGGGTAGAGGGATCATAGCATCGATAACCCTTCTGGTGCACAACATAGCCTAGGAAGAGACAACGACGAGCACATGGATCCAATTTGGTTATTTGATTTTTGTGAAGATTTACATAAGCTACACACCCAAATGCTCTAGGAGGAAGCATTAGGATTATAGGTAAAGAGACGTGTGATGCCAAAACTTGGAGCGGAGTCTTAAAATTTAAGACTTTGGAGGGTAGTCTATTGAGTAAATGGATGACAGTGGACACCGCATCAGACCAATATTAGGGTGGCACATGCATTTCATGTAGTAAAGCTCGTGCAGTTTCAAGAATATGGCGGTGCTTCCGCTCAACTATGCCATTTTGCTGAGGGGTTTGAGGACACGATGTCTCATAAACAAGTCCATGGTGTTCGAAATAAGTACGGAAGCGCTGATTAACATATTCACCACCATTATCAGAGCGAAAAAACTCGAAGCTTGGAAGAAAACTGAGTTTGGATCATCGCATGGAATGATTGAAACACATGTAATACTTCATCAAATAAAGTTAGGTCATACGGGTACAATCGTCAACAAAGATGACAAACCAACGAACACCAAAACCAATCAAGATAAGGGAAGAACCCCACACATAAGAGTGAACTAAAGCAAAGGGAAGAGTGTTTTTATTCATACTTGATGGATAGGAAGTCTGATGACTTTTGGCTATAATGCAGGTATTACATTTAAGGTCAGACAACCCCGTATTAGAAAAAAGATCAGGCCATAGATGCTTCAAATAACCAAAATTTGGATGCCCCAAACGTCGATGCCAAATCCAAATTTGTTGTTCTCTCACATCACTTTGTATTTGGTGAACATGACATGTGTTAACATCTTCCATGTGGTACAAACCCCTTCTTTTAGTACCACGCCCAATTATCTCCTTAGTGAGAATATCCTGAAGAATACAAAATGTAGGATACATTAGGACAACACAATTTAGTTCTGTTGTAACTTGACTAACAAATAGTAATTTATGTGAAAGCGATGGAACAAATAACGTATTCGATAATTGGAGTGAAAGAGATAGATACACAGATTTGGCCCCTGTGACAGGAAAAACAACCCCATTAGCATTGGCAACACTGGTGTGTCGCGGTGGATATGTCGTAGTAAAGTTGGTAGCTGCAAAAATCATGTGGTCTATTTCTCCGGAGTTAAGAAGCCATGCACCACAATCAACATCATAGGAGGAGGTAACTAAATTAGAACCACATTTACCTATATTAAAGACGGGTCCTACATCCTGAGAAGACTCAGCCTGAGGAATCAAGGAAATGTGAGGTTCGATTGACATTATAGCCATTTTGCCCTTGTTTGCATCCACACCAGTTGAGTCATTCTTTTTCTTTGCCTGCAACTCATACCACCAATTAGGATAACCATTTTTTTTTTAAACAATTCTCACTTATGTGGCGCTGGTTGCCACAATGGGAGCATTTCATTCCATCAAGAACAATTTGCGACTTAGAGGTTGCAGTAGATTTCCCATGGCTAGAGACTGCAACATAGTTTGTGTTGGCTGAACTCAATTTCAACCCTTTGGTAGTCAGAACCACACTTAAGGTATTGTCAGGATCGTTAGTGCTCATGACTGCTTGCCGAAGAGCCTTTCTGCAAACATGAGCATAAGCTTACTCGATTGAGGAAAATGGGCGAATCTGAAGCACATCGCTGCGGATGTTGTCAAGACGATCATCAAGACCATTAAGGAAGGTGTAAATGCGATCTTCTTGGAATAGGTTGTTGTAATGGTAGATGTCAGTGGTGCATTCCATCATATTCGAATGACAGAAATCAATTTCCCGCCATAGTCCTTGTAGTTCGGAGTAAAACTTGTCAAAGGATCCATTGCCTTGTCGTAGACGAGTCACACATCGCCGGAGTTCATAAACTTAAGAAGTATCGCTGCCATCGAAATAAGTTGTAGCAATGGCATCCCTGACCAATTATGCTATGGGAAATCGAATGAAATAGCCAATGAGTGTCGGATCCATAGAGTTTATCAACCATCCTTTGACAATGACATTATCAGTACGCCATTTTCGAAAGGATGGATCTGCCTGGCGTGGTGGTGGACAATCGTCGTTGATATAACCTAGTTTATCTTTGCTGGAGATATACATCTCGACAACCTGGGACCAAAGGGCATAGCTGGAACCATCCAACTTGATACCGATTGGAGCAGTTGAGTTTTCGGTGGTTGAAGTCAAGACTTGGACTTTGGATAAGGCTTCAGTCATTTGGTTGGTAAGGTTGGTGATGATGGAGTCGGTATGTGATGGAGAATCACTAGAGTTGGTGATAATGCCGGTGTCAGTCCTAGCTGAAGGGCACGGATCAAACAGACAAAACTAGAGTTTTTCTGGTGAAGGGAACCAAGGATCGGATTCCTTACTCTGATACCATATCAATTTTTCTGGGTTTTTTCAATATATTATTTACATGGAGAGAATACAAAATAAATAAGAAAATTACAGTCCTATTTTTGTCTATACAAATATCTCAGCAAAGATCATGCCATACTTGTATAGCATGATTCTATATTTACGTCTACAACTGTATCCTTCCTAAGTTAGTTTCTAACAACTCACGCCAACTATATATATATATATATTAAATTGATAAATTATGTTTTTGTATTGAATTTAAGAAAGATAAAATATTTAATTTTTTATTCAAATTATCTAAAAAGAATAAGAAAATGAAGGAGAATGTTTAATCATTTTTTATTTTTTTATAATAAAATTTTAAAAAAAAATTTATATGATTATATTTTTTTCCTTTGCATAATGTTTTTTCTTAATTTTCATATATATATATTTTTTCTCAATCCATCGAGTGGATGGTGTTAATACATTTGATATGTTGAATATTAATAAGGTATAAAAAGTGATCTTCAAGATTATTACTTTTATTATAAAATACAAATGCAACAAAAATATGTTATAATTACAATATAAATACACTTACATTACAACAAAAATATGTTATAATTAGGAAAATTTTGAAATTTTTTATAAAAATGATAATTTTGCATGATCATACCATATTTCACAACATACTTATATTATAAATAATTTCTGAAACCAAATGAAATATTAATTTGAATTCACGAGACTCGTAGTTTTTTTTATATATATATACAAAAATTATTAAATAATTTCAATACACTGGATGTTAATATACTGATACGATGTGTTAATACCAATAAGGTATAAATAAACACTTTTAGAATTATTACCTTTGTAATGAAATATAAGTACGACATAAATGCATTATACTTATAATACAAATACACTATCATTACAATATATTACAACATAATTTAATTTATTTTTGTTTAATACCAATGAATAATTGTGAGTTATTACATTTAATAGTTGTGTGTTAGTCAATTGAATATTTATATATTATTCAATTGATGAGTGCTCATAAAAAATAATTATTCATTTTATTATGGTAACAAAGTTTTTAATTGTATGTTCCATATATAAAACGATATAATAACCTTAGGATATGATTTTCATTTATGAGATATTGAATTTTTTTTTTTTTTTTTACAAGGTTCTTTAAAAAATCTCAATTTTTTTGAAAAATAAAAAGAAAATATAGCAATTTTTTAAACAGTCACTTGATTGTTCAAAAATAAACAACAATTTTTTCAGGCTTGAGAAATGTACTATTGATTACCTGTACTTATCATCATGTATGAGCCCATATTATTGATAGTCTCAAATTTATTTATAAATAATATAAAAAACATATTTAAGGATAAAATTGTCCTCTAAAAATTATTGAGACGAGTGAGCCTTATGATAAAGTAAAAATGGAGGAGAATGATCTTATTTTTCCAAAATTCCTAAAATACCATTGTTATTAAATAAAAAAGCTAATAGGATACCACCACCTCTCACATTCTCTTTTTTGCTCTCTTTCTCCCTCTCTTCACCTCACCCTTATCTCACCTATTTTATTAGTGGATCAAATTGAATGATCTTCCAATCATTTTTCTCCATGAATATTGGAGATAAATGGTTAAAAATGATTATTACCTAAAGTATTTAGAAATTAAAATTTTTTTAACACTTCACCAAATATTATTCTTTTTTTCAAACTTACATAATATATAACAAATACCTTTTAAATACTTTAAAAAATATTTTTTTAATACTTTGGAAACTCTAATAATATATAATAAATATTATTATGTTTTTCAAATTTAATTAATATTTTTTTTTCAAACTTAATTTATTTCTCATACATTAAACAATTTTTAAACACCTCCTAAAATATTATTATTTCATCAAATTTATTCTTTTTTTTAAAAAAAAAAAAAACTTATAGAATATATTATAAATATTTTTTATTTTTTTGTTTCTCACTTATAAAATAATAAACATGTTGTACATTATTTTTCACATATATTAAAAAAAATTAAACACCTCATAAAATATTTTTATTCTTTTTTTCCTAGCTTGTAAATTAGACACATGATGTTTATTATTTTTTATATTATTACAGAAATAATGTAAACACTTACATGTGTATATATATTTAAGCTAATTTTTATATAATATTTAATCAAGAAAACAATATTTTAAGACAAATTTACCACTCTTTCAATAATTTTATGACTGTAAATGGGGTAATGGGCTTAATATAGATATAAAGTTAAGTTGATTTTGGATGTGATAAGAAATTAATATGCATTAAATATATATTTTTTTAACATTTAATCACTATTAATTACATAGGTAAATGATAAAAATAACAGTAAAAACAACTCAAAAACAAATTTTTTATTTAAATAAAAGTTTTAAAAATGTTATAATTATCTTTCTTTTTAATATATATAATATTCAAACATGGTAATTGCTTCTACCTCTTTTATTGTTAAATATAAAAGTTAAAGGCAATTCCAAACAGCCCTTAGACTCCATATGTGAGTAACTTTGAGTGAGATAGAATACTTGTTTTAGAGACATTTTTTTTTTTAAATAAACAATAAAAAATAGGCTTTAAAGATGATAATTTGTTATAAAATATATTAATGGATGTTTCTTCGAAAAACTTTTTTTTTTTGTTTTTCTAATACATCATCAAAAAAGACTTTCTTATTTATATATTCAAATATTAAAGGATCACCCCTAAAAGCGTTTCTTATAATAAAAGTATTACTGATAAAAATATATAAATTAAAAGTATTTTTACTAGAATCACTTATAATATATTAACATTAGGTAGGGATATGAACACGGATGTGTTTGAAAATGGTTGTATTATGCCTTATTTATAATGGTTAAAAAAAGAAAGAAAAGAAAAACATATATATTTTTGAGTTGGTATAAAAAAAAAAGGCATGACAAAACATGATGTGTGCTCAAAACTCTACTTTTCTTCCAATTTTAGTATTTATGGAAAAAGGTGCCGAGTTGAAATGATACATGACACCTATCTAGTATTCTAAATAAGAAGCTTTGGGCAACTACTGTTAAGTTTTTGCATAAAGCCCATGATTTTTTATTTATTTATTTTTAATTTTTAAATAAGGCAATAGCACTTTGATTTCAGTTGATCTATTTTAATTATTTCAATGATAGGGGTTTCCATTTTTGTGCAGGTTTGAAGTTCAAAATATTTTGTGAAGCACTCAGGAGTTCTTTTAAGTTTAACTAATTAAGCTGTAAAGGAAATACGCAAAGAGCCTCCATAGGGAGTTGTATTTTTGCATTCATTGATTCATCCTAACAAATACACATATACAAGATGCTGAAATTTTTATTTAGAGAAGTAATCACAAGTCTAGCATAAAATCTAGAAAAGTATGTGATATATTATAAGAAAGCATGATGCATGTTCACGAGGATGCAAATCTTAATTTTAAGCTTTCAAAAAATTTAATTATCCAACATAATATTAGAATTTCATTTAGTAGGAGGTCATGAATTGCAACCATACTACATGTTTATTTGCTTAATTTATTATTTTAAGCTCAAATTAAGTTATTCATAGTTTATTTATTCATGGTCTATTTGTCTCTATGCTTGTAGATAAGGGAATTCTCACTATCATCAATACTTTCATGATTAAGCTTGATTATTGGAATTATCTTCCTGTATCATATGCCCTTGTAAGAATGTGTTTTCATGAGAGAACCAATCTTGGTTTCTAAGAAAGAGTAACGCTCCTTGCCCACTAATAGTATAATCAAAATAAGTTAATTTTTTAAAATCAATAAATTAATTTTTCATATTTTTCATAAATTAATTATAAAATCAGGATGGATGTAAGATACTTCAAAATAATTTTTTTTTATAAATTTCTTTTCCTAACCGTCAAACTTAGCCATACCCATTATCTTTGTGATTAAATTATAACATTTTTTAATGTTTTCATAATATGAGTCTTATTTTCAGAAACGTGTAGTTTGATCACTGATCACTGAGGAGGTGGAATTATAAGAATAAAAACGTGTAGTTTAATCATTTAGCCGTTTCCGTTGCGTGGTGGAGAGAAAGACGACTGCCGGGAAAAGATGGGCAAATCCACCGTCCAATTTACGACGGAGAAGTTGGCAGCATTCATTTCCACACAGGACGATTATGTAAAAGAAGATCCATATACTGTGTCAGTCTGAAAAATAAATAAATAAATAAAGTGATAAAAGATTTTATATATTTTATTGTTTCCAAATTCCAACCTTACTTTTTCTTTTTTTTTTAAAACATAAAACTGTTTTTTTGCTCCGAACATCCAAACTGTTTTTTATTGTATTTTTTTAGTTCATCCTGTGGCTTTATTAATATATATATATATAAAAGCTACAATTTTATTATATGACTTTAATTTAATATAAAAAGGTTTCACCTCTGTACTACAAAAAATATCACTTGTGAGAAATACCTATGCAGCATTGCAGCAAGTTTTCTCGGTCAAAAAGCTACTTTCTGAGTGGCATGAACACAACCCCTTGTTTGATGGGAGGAGTGGGGAGGTACACAAAGAGGCCAATAAAAGCATCACAGGGGCTATGATAAAAAATTTAGAATAAAATAAAATAACCAATAAAAGTATTGAAGGTCTGGGATGGCCACTACAGTGATCAGTCATACTCCTCACTCCTCACTCCTCACAGCTATATTTTATTTCTCGTGCAAAAACAGAAATGAAAACCTCCATAAATTTTAGGATTTCTCATATACCAAACAAAACATAAATAATAATACAAAAGACGAAACCCTAATCAAGAATCTTTAAAACAATCATAGATCTAGAATTTGACTTGAGTGAATAATGTTTTGATATTTGAAGAGAGAAATAGTTCAACCTTAATGAATAAAAGTTTGGATCTTGGAAGAGAAACAAATAATAGGAGAGAAAGAGAAACAAAGAACATGAGAGAAAAGAGAATAGAGATTTCTATCGTGTGTGTGTGTATATATATAGTATGTAAAATAGTAAAAATTAATAAATTTTTATCAATAAATTAGTTTGATTTACTTTAAGAATTTTTTATCTTTTATATAATTCTTAAATATAAAATAAAATTTAATTTTAAATAAAATTATAAATATTTTTAAACAAAAAATTATCATAAATATATCATTAGTAGAAAAGATAGATCATCGGTTTCCAAGCATAATGCATTACCATTTGATATCATAAATTTTATCTTCATAAAATCAAATCATTGATATTTACCGATGTATGATATTTTGATAATATGGTTTATCAATTATTGAAATCAAACATATTTAGACATGTTTACAAAGTAACCATTTGTTTGAAAAAATTAAAACTGATGTAAAAAATGTTTAAAATGAAACATTTTTATTTTTGATGAAGTGTTAATGTAAAAATTATTTATATATTTACAATATCAATTAGTTAAATAAAATACTCAACTTTAAAAAATAAAACCAACAATAATAACTTTCAAACAAGTTTTTTTATTTTATATGTTATTAAAAATTATTTTTATTAACTCAATTAAACATGTTTTTTTTTCTAAGAATAAAAATTGTTTCTTAGTGTTCAGTTCTGAAACATAATTTTATTTTTGAAAATACTAAAAACTGTTGTTAAAAACTGTTCCCAAAACTGTTTTTAAAAACACTAACAAATAGGCCCTAAGCGTGTTTGGCATGCTCACGTGGAAGTAGCAGCTTGAAGGTTGCTTTCACGACTATTCAGATAGTCCAAACAATTAATAAATGAATGTGAAAGGGCATTGAATTGAATAGTCAAAAAAGGAGACTTATCCTTATTCCCATGGTATATGCACTATACACGCACCACCTCATTGGAATACTGGACTATGTTTATGAAGGACAACTGGCATTGGGATACTGCACATTGATCGAGATTTAAACTGAAGTTTAGACAAGCATGCATCTGATGCCACTCTTTCATTTCATCTCAAGAATTCTACGAGTAATCATGAGGATTCTAGTGGAAAAGTGATAACATGGATTTGATCTTATAAAAAGAGAAAAAAGAAAAGTGATAACAAGTTAGTTTTCTAAGGCTAATTATTTCAATGATATGGTTTCCATTGCAGGTTTGAAGATAAAATAATTATCCTATTTCTTTGTGAAAGCACTCAGGAGTTCTTTAAGTTTTGCTCAAAATGCAACCTGCAACCATTTATCCGCTCCCAGGTTGGGGGACAACTCCTACCAACCATAAGGGCAACCTTTGTTAACAATTTTGCACCACACACATATATATATATATATATATATATATATATATATATTAATAGGGTTCATATATATATAATATTAAAACTATCCTTTAAACTATGAATTAATTATAATTATTTTATAAGTAAATAAATTTTTTTCATTTAATTAAGTAACGAAAAGTTTTTAATATCATTAATATATTAATTAAATATTAAAAAAATATACATTTATTATCATTTAATACAATTAAAATTTTAATATTAAATATATTTTAAAATTAAGCATATTATAATCAAATATCATAATATTATTATTGAATAATATTTGATGTAATTTAATAATCCATATACACTTATATATATATATATATATATATATATATATATATATTAATTTCTTCAACAAAATAACTTTAAAATGCCTATTATACTTCTAATTTCATTTATAAGAGCTTTGTTTTATATTTCATAAGTTTTGATCAATTTTGGGTCAATCGATATTTTGTGTCAAAATATCCGTTGATATATTTATGATATATTCGATATATCCGTAAAATTGAACTACCGATATATCCGTAATTACTGATATTTTTATCATTGGAAATAAGCAAGAGACTCTATGAGGAGTTGCATTTTTGCATTCATTGATAATTGATTCATCCTAACAAATACATATATACAAGATGCTGAAAAATTGATTTAGAGAAGTAATAATAAGTCAACACAAAATCTAGAAAAGTATTTGATATATTATTAGAAAGCGTGATATACAATCATAAGGATCCAAATCTTAAGTTTAAGTTCTTAAAAAATTTAGTTATTCGATATAGTATTAGAACTTTATTTAGTAGGAGGATCATGAATTCTCATCTTACCATATATTTATTTGCTCAATTTATTATTTTAAGCTCTATTAATAATTTATTTACTTTTTGTCTGTTTGTCTCTATACTTGTAGATAAGAGAATTCTCACTATTATCAAAAATTTCATGATAAAGTTTGATTATTGGGAACATAGTACTCATTTTTTCAAAGTAGTATTGTGCCATGATTTCCTCATCCAGTGCTTTCACATATAACTTTCCTTCTCCAAGGTGCTGCCATGCCCATTGAACAAGGTTTATATGCTGCCCCTCCCCTCTATTGGGTTCTCTTTTAGGGCCCAACTCTAGAAGTGCAAATTCAAGATTGTAGACATTGATCTTTGCATTGACCTTTCTTGTATAATCATCATCCAAATATTAAAAAAAAAGAAAAAAAAAAGAATTTCTATAGATTTTCAAAATCTTAATATTAGTAAAACATTGAAAAATGTTTTGGGATTCTCACTTGGGGCATTGTATTCGAATGATCTTATAATAAAAAATATGATTAGTCTTATGATTATATTTGGTTCTTGAGAAGTACTAAAAAAAGAAAAAAAATGTTAAGAAAAATTGTTTTATTGTATTTGACAATGATTTAAAAATTGGACTGGATCGGTTACAAAACTAGTTTGGTCTACCCAAAAAACCGTTTGGGCATCAAACCGCCGGTGAATTAGAGGGCGGTTGAACTAGTGAATCGCCCGAACCGGGCGATTCTTAGCGAAATGAACAGTTCTTTTTTTTTTTTTTTTTTTTTTTTTTTTTTTTTTTTTAAGCCAAAAAAAAAGTTTTGATGCCCTAAGAGAACCGGATCACTCCATGAGGAGCCCATCTAGCCCATTTGTCATCAAGCCCAATAAACTTTTAATCTTGCAAGTTGATGATTATAGCATACCTTTTATACCACAATTCCTACATATTTTTGATCCATTTCCGATGTGAGACTAGTTAGTGAGAAGAAAAAAAAATATATATATATATATATATATATATATATATATATATTTATGATGTCACTTGATTCGACCTCGGTTTGATCATTAGTTCAACCAGTGAATAGGTAACTTTTTCGGTTTGAGCACTGATCGGTTTTGAAAACATTGGTATTTGGTTATATTATATATGAAAATTATAAAATAAAATAAAATATAATTAAAATTAGTTAGAAATTTATATATTTTCTAATTATTTAATTTTATAATTCAAAAATTAAAATAAGTTAAATGAGTTTGAAAAAATATATAAAAATAATTTATTGATTTAAAATTTATTTTTTTTATTTTCTTTCATTTAAAATTTATTGAAAAAATATATAAAAATAATTCACAGAATGAGAGTTCATTGCTGTAGGAGAATTCATCACCACCACCGGAGATCGCCATTGAAGTTTGCTGTGCAATTCATGGAGATCGTCTCTGTCGGCATAGTTTACCGCCATTAGAGCTTGCAGTCACTGCCACCAGAGATCGACGCTGCTGCAAATCACCACCGCCATTAGAGCTCTCCATTTCTGACTCCTGAACGTTCTCATTAGATTCATCTCCGGAGATGAATCGCAGTCACTATCTTCAGATTGGCATTTCATCATTTTTTATCAAGGGATTCTCTCCATCAGATTGACGCATCATCAAACGAGTTTCTATTGATGAACTTGGTGATCCTTAGATAACACATCATCTATCTCATCAAGCATCAGATTCAGTTCATCAGAATCATTTGATTTCCACATCTCCAGACTATCATCAATAAGCATACTACCACCAAGCATGGATTCGTCTACAGTGGCCTGAAGATACATTCATAAATTGCTGAATCTCAGAGGAGAGTTCAGGTCAGGTTCTCAGTCCTTTAAATTGTGTATTTAATTTTCTTCATCTCCATTTTTTCCATTTTCTTTTCCTTCATTTATCAATGAGATTCTAAAATTTGCCATGTTTTGGGTCTGGATAATCGTAGGCCACACACTTGTTATTGTTAATCTCTTGGTTTCTGTGATTTGGTTATAGTTGATTCCTGCCTCATTTCCTTTGGTTCTGTTTGAGCATGATTTATCTCTGCTGTAGCTTTCCTATAGAATGTCTGAATAATACTTGTGTTCTTGTTTAAAATCTTTTCGGTTTCACTCACCTACATCTAAGCCCGTTGATTGAAACATAAAATGTGGCTTTTATTAGTTCGTTTTGTTTCAACCATTTGTGCTCTGTTTTTTTTTTTTTTTTCTGTCGCTTTCCTCTGTTTCTGATTCATGCCCTTCGGCCTGCCAAGTGTTAGACTGGTGCAAATCTGGCTGCCATAAAGAAAGGAAACTGCCAAACTGGTCGATCGAAGCACGGTCATTGAGTTCACAGTGAAAGGGTCTCGTTCTCAAAACTGACTGTATGCTTGACATGGGAAAAGCTACTAAGGTAATGGAGTTGATGATCAGTTCAGAGGGTTGTGTATGCATGGAAACTTGAGTCAGAGCATGCAACTTTTGGATAAATCTGTGAAGGAGGGATGGGTTCCAAACGTCTTCACATACTCATTTTTGCTTGAAGCTGCGAATAAGGAGAGAGAGGTTGATAAAGCCATTAGGCTCTTGGATGAGATAACTGCTGAAGGTGGGAAGCCAAATCTGGATAACTACAATGTTCTGTTAACTAAGCTTACAGGAAGATATCAGCAATTTGGAGAGTTTCGGGAACTTGGATGGGGAGACTTCTAAGTGGGAGGCCTTGTTGAAGCGGTCACTGGTCTATCCTGAACTGTGCAAGAGTTAAATCATCTTCTGGATGATCTGGAGCTTACATTCAGGAGTGGGAAAACTTGTGGTTAAGGTTTGTATAGGATTTAGTCTGGTAATATAAGAACAAGAGGAAAGCAATCCGGCGGGTCATCGAGCATTTGGTGACTCATTGAAACTGACATGCATGAAGCACGTCTTTAGATTAGAAAAGACTGCACGGTTTTGGCTCTCCATCTTCATCATTGGAAACCAGTCCATCAGAAAGTGAAAAGCAGATCAGAACTCCAGCTTTCCAGTGTGTAGAAAAGGACAGAATGGCAGATGCAGTCGCTGAAGAAATGTTGATTCAAATTGAATTCTGCATAATAAAGGATCGAGCAGCCCGAATGTGTGCTGAAAGGAGCTCGAGACGAAGGATTCATTAACCATGAAGGAGCTAGCCAATGCAGATTATGAATCACAGGATGCACACGATCATGTCTGTCACAATAGGCCACCCAATAGGTTCTCCTGAATGGTGTGATCCGAAGGCAGGGGAAAATTCAGAACTAATGAATAAAATTGAAGCAGAGCTTGAAGCTGAACTCGAACAGTTGGAAACTTTTCTTTGGAGCACAGTGATTGCGTTGCAAGCTTAACTGATCTTGGTTCCCCTTGGCTTAGAGAATTCTATTTGGAGTATTCTCGCGTTATTCAGTTTCCCATTGAATGCTCATTTCCCTGGACGTTAGTGGATCATGTGTTAGATTCCCAGAATGCTGGTCTTCTTGGGAGTATTCTGATGCCTTTCCACATCTATAGAGATTCTGCTACACAATCTTTGTTACATTGTCGCCATCTTTGAAAAGCTCCTGGATGTTTTAAAGCATGCACGTGAATTTTTGCCAAGAGATATTTCAATGGATGCATTCAATCTCGTGTTAGGACTGTGAAAACTAATGAGCAGGTCTTACTCAAAACATTGAGCAGCAGGAAAGCATGATTGAACACTTAGCAAGAACAAAACCAAAACATGTAGACAATCACAAAAGAGAAGTGGAAGTTTATCATCTTACACGTGAACTTCATTTTGTGGGCCGCACATCTTTGTTTTTGAAAGAACAGCTTCGGCTTTCAACTGTGACATCTTTCCTTCAAGGAACCCTAATTGATCTATTTGTGGCCTGTGGTAAATCAAGGGATGTAGCCCATGAGCTTGCTTCGCAGATCTGGCTGACTGTCCTTGGCAATTTGAAGGAAAATCTACTTGAGTCCACAAGGGAGGAGCTTCGTTCTGATTTGGGTTCCAATTTGAATAGGCTTCTGGACGCTCAGATGACACTCTCCAAAGAAGCAAATAAGGAAACATACAAGGAAGGTTTCATTGATAAATTACATTGAAAATTTAAGATTTCATCTGGAGGTGACACTGGACTTCAACCACAAGGGGCAAAGAGCCCGAACTGTATAGAAATGGATGCACCCAGAGAGTACATGCTTTTGACTAGAGATTTGGTCAGCTATATGGGCCCACTCCTTAAACCCCACCACCAACACCTTCACCTAAATTACTGTCAGCACCTTGTCACCACCTTCTCCGCATGCAGGAAATCCTCAGCATCTTTCCATCATCCTCCTTGTTTGACAGAATATTCTGGAAGAACAAAGCTAGTTTCAAGTTGGTTTTAGTTAGTTTCAATTTGGTTTTAGAGTTAGCTGAAAAACAGAATTATTTAGTCTTCAATCAATGCTTTGTAAGCTCTCCTATATAAAGGAAAAACAGAGATAGAAGAAATAATAAAGATCTGCTATATTTATCTCAGAAAATACGTCTCCTCTATTCTGCTCTGTTTTTTGCTCTCTCTCTCTCCACATTCTATTTCTCATCCAAACTCCTTAACATGGTATGAGAGCGATAGTAGCATGTGAGAGCAATATGGCCTGGTTTGCCACAGACTTGACAGATTGGTTTTGAGAAGCTGTATCAACCGCCTCGACCTCTTCGATTGCGACCACCTCTGTAACCTCCTCTAATATTTCGAGGAATGGTGGTATGACCACCTCTTGATACCTTTGGATCATTGCCTTTTCATTCATCCCCTACAAAGACTAGCAAACCTTCACAACTTGTTCACTCAAATGTGTGGGGACCGTCACCTCTTCTCTCTACTGAAGGGTATAAATATTATGTTAGTTTTATTGATGATTTCACCCGGTATACCTGGATTTTTCCACTTAAGAACAAATCTGCAGTACCTTCTATATTTCTGCAGTTCAAGAAGTTTGTTGAGAATCTCCTTAAAGAAAAAATCAAAGCCTTGCAAATAGATATGGGTGGTGAATATAAACCATTGACACTATTTTTCAATGACAATGGTATGATAATGCGACAGTCGTGTCCCTATACCCATCAACAAAATGGTTGGGCGGAACGGAAACACAGACACATTGTTGAACTTGGCTTAACATTGTTAGCACAAGCCTTCGTGCCTCTCAGTTTTTGGTGGAATGCTTTCAGTACTGCAGTTTATTTATTCAACAGGTTACCTACATTACTAATGAATAATCAATCTCCCATGAGAAAATTATTTCATCAAGAACCTGATTACTCTTTCCTCCGTTGTTTTGGATGTGCCTGTTTTCCACACATCAAACCATATAATAAGAACAAGTTTGATTTCCATTCACTCAAATGCGTATTAGTGGGTCATAGTAGTCTACGCAAAGGATACAAGTGCCTAAGCTCCTCAGGAAAAATTTATATAGCACGCAATGTGGTATTTGATGAACAAACATTTCCTTTTTCCATGGGATTTTCAATTATTCCGACTCTTGGCTCTTATAAAAAAACTATGAGTACAACCCCAACTTCAAGACTTCCTGTGGTGTTATCCCAGCTTGACAAGCCAAGATCATCTGTTGTTCAAAAAGGCAACCTAAATATTGAAGAAGAGGATACAGCTAGTGCTTTAAAAAATTAGTCTACATCTTACACTCCCAATGGAAACTCAAGAGAACCAACAGTCTCCTACAACTAGTACTTCCAAAAATCAGTCTACATCCTAGCCAATTCCTCATAGTGACTTGCATGCTGATTTGTTTATTCCTATCTTGAATACATATCTAATGACAACAAGGTCAAATGTAGGAATATTCAAACCAAAGCTACTCAGAGTTGACAGCATAGCAGGAAAACCTGAGAGCGAACCCAATAGTGTTACGAAAGCTTTGAAATCAAACCAGGGGTTGATTTTTTAGAAACATTCAGCCTTGTCATAAAGAAACTACCGTATGCATCATCTTAACTATAACAGTTACAAAGGGCTAGAAGATTCAACAACTTGATGTTAACAATGTTTTTTTAAATGGAAAGTTGCAAGAAATAGTTTTCATGTCTCAACCTGAAGGATTTGTAGATCCAGAGAAGCCTGAATATGTATGCAAACTACATAAAGCATTGTATGGACTCAAGCAAGCACCACGTGCTTGGTTTGAAGAATTATGTACTATCTTCAAAAGGGGTTTCAAAGACTCGAAGGCTGACACGTTCTTGTTTCTATATAGTGAAGGTTGTAACTCTATTTTTCTCTTTGTGTATGTAGATGATATTCTCATTACTGGGAATAATGCTAACTTAGTCACAAGACTTATTCACGACCTCAACTTCTCATTTTCACTCAAGGACTTGGGAGAGTTACATTATTTTCTTGGAATAGAAGCATTTCGGGATTGCACAGGACTTTATCTAACTTAGTCCAAATATATCCTTGACTTGTTAAAATGAACTAACATGGAACAAGCCAAAAGCTGCCCTACACCAGCAAGTATGAGACTATAGCTATCTACTTCTAAAGGACAAAAATTAAACAATGAGAAGTTGTATCGCATCACTGTTGGAGCATTACAATATCTCACGATCACTAGGCCAAAAATATCTTACATCGTAAACAAGTTGAGTCAATTTCCACATTGTCCAACTGATATGCATCGGAAAGCTTGTAAACGAGTATTAAGATACTTATGTGGGAGTATTGATCATGGTCTACACATTCAACCTGCCTTCCGGTTCAATCTCACTAGCTTTTCAGATGCTGATTGGACTAGTTGTGTTGATGATCGGAGGTCTACTAGTGGCTTTTGTGTTTTTCTTGGTCTTAACATTATCTCATGGAGTTCACGCAAACAGAAAGTTGTTGCAAGGTCAAACATCGGATCAGAATATAGATCATTGGCTCACACAGCAGTAGAGGTAACCTGGATACAAGGCTTGCTAAAAGAACTACAAGTACCTAGCTTTTCATGTCCTGTGATATGGTGTGATAACATTGGGGTAGCTTGCATTGCTGCAAATCTAGTTGCACATGCCCGCACAAAACACATCGAAGTAGATGTCCATGTTGTACGTGACACAGTGCTACAAAAAGAACTGGACATTCCGGTATTCCCATTTCGCTTGAGGGAACGTTTTAGACAGAATATTCTGGAAGAACAAAGTTAGTTTCAAGTTGGTTTTAGAGTTAGACCAGATAGCTGATATACTGACGAAACCGATTTAATACTTCTAAGGTCAAACTCAATGTGAAGGTATCCCCATTTCGCTTGAGGGGACGTGTTAGACAGAATATTTTGGAAAAACAAAGTTAGTTTCAAGTTGGTTTTAGAGTTAGCTGAAAAAACAGAATTTGTTAGTATTCAATCAGTGCTTTGTAAGCTCTCCTATATAAAGGAAAAATAGAGACAGAAGAAATAATAAAGATCTGCTATATTTATCTCAGAAAGTACATCTCCTCTGTTCTGCCCTGTTTTTCACTCTCTTTCTCTCCACATTCTATTTCTCATCCAAACTTCTTAACACTCCTAGCATATAGTTTTGGCCATGCATGAGCACCTCTCGTGGCCCCAGTGCAATCTTCTAAGTACCAGAAATCATTGTTCAAGTTATTATTCTCATGCACATTAGAAACAGACATAAATTTACAACAAATGATGGGAAGATGAAGTTCATGGCAATGTTCCTACCCAGTTTTTCATTTGAGATTAACTCCGAGAATGTTCAAAAACCTGTATCTCACGTTTCATTGACCCCTGATGATCATCAACTCCTCACCTGTGGTGTAGAGGATGCTATCAAGTGTTGCACTATCTCTTTCGGCGAATGCCCCCACATCTATGAAAAGCCGGTGTTGGCCTTGTATCCTATGGATGGTCTCCTGATGGGAAATGGGTGTTTGATGGCATCACTAATAGGAACATCTGCATTGGGACTTCAGATTCTCATCTTTGCGGACATAATGGTCAGTTGTGTAGGGTCCTAACACCACCAATTCTCACCCCGTGCCTTCTGTCATCTCTCCACCCTGGGACCCACTTCTTGCATGGACATGTATGGCCACCTTGGCCCACGTGATCTCCTTTTTTAGGCCCACAGTTCATTGGACCATATGAGTTTTCTCGTTTTAAAATTTTATTTTCCTTTCTTCAGTTGGAATTTAGTCTCATTTAAAATCATTGCAGCCATTTATTTATTTTTTATTTTTGCAAGCATTTTTTTTTCCTAGTTTTTAATTTTTTTTCTTGATTTTCCAATTTTAATAACATAAATAAATTTTATAACTACTAAATTAATGGAATTCATGTAATTAATCCACGTAGAAATAAAATGAGTAGTGCTGAGACCTGATATACATGATGTACTCTTTTATTAATTGATTCTGGTTATCGTGTTTATTAAATAAATGACTGATTTAACTTTACTGTGGAATATATATGAGATATTTTATGCTTATTATTGTTGTGCACTAACTCTGTTTTCTCTTAAAGCATATTATTGCTTGCTACTAGGGTACACTCATATCTCTATCATATTACATCAAAGTCATTGCTAACTTTAGTAGAAACTCAATATTCTCTTAAGGTTGAGAGACGACACAATGAAATAGGTTGGTGAGGTCATGACTACTTGTTAACCTTAAGTCATGACTCACCGTAGGTCTTGTCTAATGTGTAACCATACACGGTAGTGCACTCACCATGAGAAACTCATCTTGATAGTCAAGATATCTATCCTTCCAATTAAGAGGTGGTGTAGTGCACTACAACCTTTGATGGGTTGCCTAGACCCATGAATCGGTTGTAAACAAGTCATTTATTAGAAATGAATCCATGACTTAGATCTTCTATGTAACTCCTAATGCACCTAAGTCATGTACAATACAAAAAATGCAGATAAGAATGCTCATAAAATATAATGCATGGAATAAAGATTGGTAAAAGTGAAACTAGAGCATCATTAAATAAATAATGAATTCCAAATTTATTACTTCATGTCATAATTTTAAGGGCTCTATCCTAACATTCTCCCGTTAGCCCTCAAAACATCATGCCTATAAATGCCAGATACTCATTTGAAACCTATATTATCCATGTGACCAACAAAGACTCTCCCTGTCAATGTCTTGGATAAGGGATTCACTAGGTTCTCCACATAAAGTATCATGTCAACCATCATGTCACCTTCTAAACTATCTCAACACTTTGGAGCATAAACACTGAGGGGAAAAACTCGGATCTCTCTATTTTCCAAGCTTAGATCAGGTTAGAAACATACATAACCATTCTAGGCCTTTTCTAAATCCTATACATAACGGAAAAATAACATTTTTAAAGTTTAAAGGGATTTAGAAAGTGTTAACGAAAACCATACCCTAGATTCGGATGTTCCCGAATCAAATCCACTTGGTGAAAATGAAGAGCGAAATCGCAGAAGTCTCGTAAACCCGAAGTCTTCCGCCCAATGACTCAAACGTTGATCTTGACACACTTCTAGTGGGGATGGAAGGAATAATGGAGGCTATGACTCTTTCTTTTTTTCTCTGAAGATAGAAGATGACTCTCTAGAAAAACTATATGATCTTTAACCCTTAAGGGGGTATTTATAGGGTTTTGTACCAGGCTTAAGTTACTTGAGCCTACTAAGGGCTTAGGTCACTTAATATAGTCCAAAACGGGTCATAATTAATTAATTAACCTAACATAGCCTACTAATTAATCAATTAACCTACTTTAGAAACGTTGTTCACTTACCATTGTGTAACCTTACGTAATTACCAAAATGCCTTTATGCACAAAAATAAACCTATAGCCAATCCCACTCTCATAACCCATGCCAACAAGGTATATAAGCTCAGAGCAAGGACCATTGAGACCCATAGGAATACTAACTCTCTCATAATCCAATTCTAAAGTTGATTCAACATCTCACTATAGAAAATCAATTGAACTCCGGTATCTTATGTAAATAACAACGAGACACCAAATGCTTGGGTTCGTGACCTGCTATCTATTGTGTTTAGTTTCCCCATGAACTAATGTTCGTAGTCTAACAAAGTGAAAGTTATTAGCCTTTCAAGACTACCTCTACTATCCTTGAGTTACAAATCCTCCTATTGTGTATTTAGTTGACATGTCTTAACTCTTAAAGAGCCTATGTCGAGTTTCACTTAAGGAACTATTATGACCATAGTTTTCATGAACACACCTTTTTAGGATCACCCAAGGGGATACACTGTCTCAATCCCAAGAGATATTATGGTGTTTTTATTGAAAATACCTATTGCTACCAGCTTTCGTTAACAGCGACCTAATCCATAGGGAAAATATGATCAACTTATGATCTTACCCGTATGTCAAAGTCATTGCTAACTTTAATACAACCTCGATATTCTCTCAAAGTTGAGAGACAACACAATGAAACAGCTTGGTGAGGTCATGATTGTTTGATAGCCTTAAGTCATGACTCACCATAGGTCATGTCCAATGTGTAACCATATACACTAGTACACTCACCATGGGAAACTCATTCTAATAGCCAAGACTAGCCATTCTTCCAATTAGGAAGTGGTGCACTACAACCTCTAATAAGTTTCCTAAACCCATGAACTGGTTGTGAATAAGTCATTTATTTGCAAGGAACCCATGACCTAAATCTTCTGTGCAACTCCTAATACACCTAAGTCATGTGTAATGCAAAAGATGTAGGCAAGAATGCTCATAAGGTATAATACATGGAATAAGGATAGACAAAAGTGAAACCGAAACATCATTGAATAAATAATGAATTCCAAATTTATTACATCATATCGTGCTTTTAAGGGCTCTATCCTCATAACTTGTAAGTGGTGGGGTAAGTGTCATTTCAAAGTGGAGGTACAACTTCATGGTTCTTTTTCTTTCTTCCATGGCCCTCTTAAGGACTGCACTGTTGAAGAATTTCTAAAACCTCTTTCATTGTAGGCCTATTGGATGGTAATTTGTCAGTGCACCTGATGCCTAGTTTGAAGAGAGTGTACACTTGCGCTCTGTCACATTGTTCCTTAATCTCCTTGTCTACCACTTCCTCAATGGTTTTCCTTTCTCTAAACTGATCCAATGCCCATTCTGCAAGGCACGTGTGCTCATCCCCATTGTTGGGTTCTCTCCCCGTCACAAGCTCAAGCAAGACTACTCCGAAGCTATATACATCGATCTTCTTATTCACCTTTGTTGTGTAAGCATACTCTGTCATCCAAGTATACAAGAATGGTATGATAAAAATTATCGATAAATTATGGAAATGAAAACATGTGGAAATGAGGGCCTTGATGGTCTTACCAGGGGCAATATATCCGTAAGAGCCTACAAATCCTGACATGGTGTTGGGCTCTCCTTGCTTGACCAACGTCTTAGCCAATCCAAAATCCGCAATTTTTGCGTTGAACTCGGCATCTAGCAAGATGTTGCTGGACTTCACATCTCGATGTATGATCGGGACAGAACAGTACTCATGCATGTGGCATAGGCCTTTTGCAGCTCCGATGGCAATCTGTAACCTTGTTGGCCAATCCAAGATGAAGTTATGAACTGAACTTGTCATGGACGATGTTCTCTGCTTCTTCCCATGAAGCCATCTATCCAAACTCTGCTTCTCCATGTACTCGTAAACAAGAAGACTTGAGGTTTCATTTGATATGCAGCATAACAACTTCACTATATTGGTATGGCGTATGGTGCTCAATATCTCAACTTCTGTTTCAAATTGTTTCTGAAGCTTTTGATCTAATCTCCTATTATTACAAATCATTTTAACTGCTAAGAGTTCACTAGAACGATTATTAGCGATTCGGTATACTTTCCCTGACCCACCACATCCGATTAGATTATTTTCTGTCAAACTGGACAATATGTTGTTTTCATCGAGATCCAGTTTATGGTATGGAGTAAGCTCCCAAGTTGTATGGTCCTGATTGTGATTCTTCCTATGATAGACTTGAACCATGGACAGGGTGACGAAAACAACAGTTAGGAAACCAGATAGAGCGAAAATTAGGATCATAACGAGATATTTGGTTGACAATTTGTCGGAGTCAACGGCTTTGGCATCACATTTAGGGAGGTTCAGAGTGGGAACATTGACACACAACTTGGGATTGTTCAAAAAACTATCTTCATATGCTCCATTTTGAAAATCAATGGGGACCATCCCAGAGAGTTGGTTGGACGAAAGATTGAGGACAAGAAGCTTGAAATGACCAAGTTCTGGAGGAATTTGACCTGAGAACTGGTTTTTTGACAGGTCGAGGTAATTAAGGCTAGGTAAACCTAATGCCTTGGGAATTAGGCCAGAAAGTTTGTTTCTTGAGAGAGTCAAATTAGTGAGCGACTTCCATGAGATGATCTCGGATGGAAGTTCACCCGATAATTGATTCCCATCAAGCAACAGAACAGTGATGTTCCAAAGACTGGTCAATTCCACTGGAATTTTTCCTGACAACATATTGTTGCTGGCATTGAGCACACCTATGTTCATCCAAGAAGAGATTTCAGCAGGAATTGGACCAGAAAACTTGTTGTTACTGATCTCCACCCTGGACAAATTCCTTGCTAATTTACTTGGAAGTGTCCCCGAGAATGAATTTCCAGCTAACATCACGGATACCATGTCCGGGGATGTCCAGATGCCGGAAGGAATCTCGCCTGAAAAGCGATTGTTGGAAAGCTGAATTGTGAGCAAACTTCTGCAATTCCCGAGGGACTTGGGCACTTCCCCGCTGAGATTGTTGTTGGAAGCAACCACTCCAAGCAAAGCCCCCCTAGCACATAAATGTTGCGGTAATTCCCCGCTTAGTTTATTCTTAAAAACCTCAAAGAATTTGAGCTCCGAATGAAGGCCAAATGCTGGGGGCAAAACTCCACTCAATTGATTGCTAAAAACTTTGAAGGTTTCCAGTGTAGGAATGAGGCTTATATTTGCTGGTATCTCTCCTGACAACTGATTCCAGAAAAGATTCAAAGACGTCAAATTTTGTAGCTTCCCGAAACCCGCTGGTATGGGCCCCGTCAAATGGTTGTCGGAAAGATCAATTTCTTGCAAGTTGAGAGCTTCTATGGATGAAGGAATGTGGCCGGACAATCTATTAATGAATAAATACAAATTGGTCAAATTCTTCAACGTAAGCATGCCTCCCGGGATCGTACCTTCCAATTTGTTGTCTGAGAGGTCCAAGAATTCCAGACTCGATAGGTTGTTGAAGCTCTCCGGAATTTTGCCGACCAAATTTGCCTCCGTCATCCTCAGATACTTCAGCTTCTTCAATGCGCCAAACTCCTTTGGAAGGGCTGAAGGCAGGAATTTGTCGTTATAGGCCATGGCCAAATGTTCAAGATTCGCCAAATTACCAATCTCCTTTGGCCAGGTGCCGTTGAACTCATTTTGGACTAGAAACAAGTAGAACAGCTCCTGTAGCCGCCCAATTGCTGCGGGAATATCTCCAGAGAAGTTGTTTGCGGTGAGGTCTAGGTACCGGAGACGTGAAAGTCGATCAATGTCAGCTGGAATTGGACCCACGAAGAAGTTTTGCATCAAGAGGAGACGCTCCAGCTTAGAACAATTGAGAATATCCGGGAACTTGCCTGGAATGTAATTGTTGGAGACCTCAAGTACGATAAGGTTCTTGAGGTCACAAATTCTGGCCGGAATTTTCTTGGTGATGGTCTTGTAGCTGAGTGAAATTTTAGTGACGGTATTGTCGATGCATGTAATTTCCGGCCAATGACAGGGTGAGGATGAGGAATTCCAAGATTGGAGTGACGGGGGATTGCCCAGTTGTTGTTTAACGTCAAGTAGGATTGATCGTTCATCGTCCAGATTTTGGGAAATTACTTGAAAGGGTAAGGAGAGGACTAGGAGGAGAAACAGAGCTGGGAATGGTGTTTTGGCAAATAAAAAGGGTGATTTCGGCATTTTTGTGGCGTTGAGTTCGTTACCGGCCTCTCTATGAGGATTGAGGAGGGAAGAAGATGGCCGGGAAAGAGGTGGAAGAACCAACGGTTGAATTTCAAAATGTGGTGGGCTGACAGAATTTATTTTACTGAATTTTACAAACTGACCTGCGTGTTGGGATTAATTACGAAGGAGCCACGAGTCCACGATCAATGAGCTCGGTGTTTTGTGTTTTTTTTAAGAAAATCTCTTTTCCTAACCGTCAAACTCAGCCATACTCAGTATCTTTGTGATTAAATTATAACATTTTTTAATATTTTCATAATATGAGTCTTATTTTCAAATTTTTACAATTATTTTTCTAATAGTTCTGCACAAGAAATTTATATTTCTAGAAATTTAATAAGTTTCTTTTGATGCTATAGTAAGAAGCATAATCAACTTTTACTTTTTACCTTTTTATTTTATTTTATGAAAAATCATATGATGGTAACTGAAAATTAATATTAAATAATAATATATGGAATTTATATTACTTTTTTTTTTTTCACCTATGGTTGCCTAGGTATTTTATATGATAATTTTTCTATTATTAGTCCATTACCTTTTTATTTATTTCCCATTATTTTAAATTTTCTTTTTCTTTGTGATTTGAAAAGTTTGACGAGTGTTCATAGTTTAAATGTTTACTTTATGGTTTTTATTTTTAAAAATAAAAAATTATAATAACTTTTATATGAAATATACAAATTGACTTTAAAAAATATTATAATTTTAAAAAACTATTTCAAAAAATTAAGATATTAAAAATTTTAATTATTTCAAAATTTAGAATTCTGAAAATAAATTTTAACAAAATCTTATTTCCTTCCCTTATTATCATATTTTATCTCATAGGGGTCATACATGATGTCAAATGGCTTAATTACTTTAATAACCCCATTGGGTGATGAAAGTTCTCATTTATTTCTAATGAAAATTTATTTAGTTTTCTTCCATTATACTTTTCTTTGAGGATTTTTATTTATTCTATTTTCTTTCTTTTTCTCATTCTTTTATTTTACAACATGTTAGCACGGCGTTTTGAGTATGTAAAAACTAAGAAAAATCCTTGAGGTAGAAAAAGAGAAGAATGTTCAAGATAGAAAAAGATAATAATTCATCTATAAAGTTTTTTATAGATACGTAGCCTTATTTTCTTCAAACAAAATATAAAAAGTAGTATGCATTTTATTATATTATTATAATTTTTATTTACTTTATCTTATAACCAGAAGCTATGTAAATCATATTTCATAATCAAAACTTGTAATTATAGATATTTTAATTATTTAATAATCAAAACTTATATAGAACAATTTTCATAATAAGAGGTTATAAAAAATATATACAATCCTCATTACTAGAAATTGTTGGGTAAATTACAAAATTACAAAATTACAAATACATAGCATACTTGTTTGTCCTTCTGAACAAGTCATCCATTGAAGCGGGCAACTTTTTGGCGAGAGACTCAAAAAATAGAATGCCCGGGCTAATACTCACTTGGAAGATTTGTAGGAAGGCATCTATGTTGTAGGATTCTATCTAGAGCATCGCTTGTTTAAACTGTTTCATGAAGTACCTCAGCGATTCATCATCCTACATTTGAATGTTTTGCAGGGTGCTTATATTTGGCTTTTGTTGGACAGAACATAAGTAATGGCCCACAAAAGCCTTTGAGACATCCCCAAAGGAGTTGATAGAGTTTTGCGAGAGCTGATGGAACCAAAAAAGAGTCGGGCCATGAAAGTTGGTTGGGAAAACCTTGCACAACAACACATCGTTGCCTATATCTAGGGTCATTATTTGTAGGAATTGTATCAAATGGTTAAAGAGGCCGCTTGTTCTATCATACATAGTGAACTTAGGCACCATAAACACCTTAGGTGGCTTGTAGCTAATAATGTGTAGGCCAAATGGCGTGGAAAGCATGTTGTCGAGTCATCTGCTTATGAAGCCTAAAAAGACTTTCAATGATGAGTCCTTTGGAGATGGCAATTTGGTACCATATGTTGGGGTAGACGGCTTGGTGATGCCTCATCATTAGGTTAGCCCAACTGTGCTTTCAAGGCCTCTGACATTTGCAATGGTCCTGGTGATACTTTCTCTTAAGGCTCAAGATAGGCTTTTAGGGCATCAAAGAGCCGTGAGCCCTATTCATGACCCATTTTATGTTTCTTTTTAACTAAACTTACAACCTCTTTTGCTTGAGTGAGGTCGGCTACTAGTTGTAATGGTTCGAGCAGGGTCGGGGAACTGCTAGCAGACATTTCATCATCCACTTGTAGGAATGGCTCACTGTATCAGGGAAAAGTTTTCTCTGTTTGGCTTTGAATCAATCTCGAAGTTGTTTGTTGGCTAGGTGTACGATGGCTTTTCGAACGATACCCCAAGACCATCTGCATCCATAGTTTCTAATTTTCTTATTACAATTGTTCCGCCTACCGGAGTAGGGACTACATACGTCGTTCATATTCCTCTTGTTTATGCTTGGAATCACTCATCAGCATTCAACGATTGGGTTCTAAGAGGTGTGTTAGCCATTGTGTTTCTCAAACGTTTGTGTTTCCTTCCCATAGATAGTGCCAATTGTTGGTGCACAACCAACAATGTAGTATCTAACTAACCTCCATTTGGTACAAACAACAAATGGACGTGCATAAAGGAATGTCCGAATGGGTTTTCCGGACACACCTCTCTGAAGCTTAAGTTAGATGAGGAAGACTTGAGCAAGAGATTTTTTTTTATTTTTTTTGGAAAAATGGCAGTATGTCTTCTTTTTTAGTGAATAATGGCTCTTTATCTATACTCAAAGGTAATGTCTTCTTAGTGCTTTTATTATGCCTTTGATTTTACTTTTACCTTCTTTAATGTCAATATTGTCAACTTATAACAACTTTTAAGCCTTGAAGCTTGATGTTTTATGGCTTAGTAACAGTTGCATCAATCAATGAACTTAATGTCTATTGTATTTAATGCTTAGTAGGCGAAAATACAGTGTATGAATGATTTGTGTTCGTTTGCTTACTGGAGTAGACAAATAATACTATGTGGCGACTGCTCAGAACATGAATTATGGGAGACAACAACGAGAATCCCACATATGGTAAAATTTAGATGATTTCGCGATAATACAAATATATGTTATTAAAGTATAAATAAATGGAATGCAAGGTCAAGATATAAACTAATGACATCAACATAAAAAAATGGAGACATTATATATATATATATATATATATATATATATATATGATATAATTTTATTGATTTTATTTAAGTCATTAAATAGATTAAATATATTTAATATCATAATTTTAAATTAAAAATATTTTTTAAATATTCAATTAAAATAATAAACTTATTTTGAATCTTAAATCACTCCTATCTTACTTACTCACCTATGCAGTAATAATTTATATAATATGCATGGCTTTATTATATCCATGAATCATTTTTTTAAGGTAAATATTTTGCAATTATTTTATATATTTAGAATACATTTAATACAAATGTGTAACAAATAAAGTTATTACTTAAAATTAATGAAAGTAAATATTACTTAAAATTAATAAAAATAAACATGTAAATTTGATAATTTTAAAAAATTAACTTAATTTTACCAAACAAATTTGATACTAGAGTTAAAATCTAATAAAAATAATTTGAGATTAAGAATAAGTTAATTATTTTGACTTAATACTTAAAATTATTTTTATTTTTATTTTAAAATTAACTTATTTTTACAAATGTTTAATTTATTGAATAATTTTAATTAAGTTTTTAAGCCATTGTAAATCATTAAATTGATTTACCAAACATCCTCATAAAGAGCATAAAATATAACAATTTTATTTGTTGTTATTTATTGATATTATATTTTATATGCCACTATACCTTAGTGTATCATATTTGTTGATTGTTTTATTTTATTGTTTTGTATTTGATTATATTTTTATTTTAAAATAATATAAACAATATTTAAATATACTCTTATAATCAATTCTAAAAAGAATTTTTCTATTTTTAAGTTGATTGAAAAACATTGTCATAAGAAAATTTTAAAAAGACGAAATTAGTATTTTAATTTTTTACCTTTGAACTCAATTTTTCAAAAAAAATAATAATAATAATACCTAATATATTTTTAAACTTGATTTTCATTTTCTTTAAAAATAAAAACAGAAAACAGAATAAATAAATAACAAAAAAAAGAAAAGAAAAGGAGAGTGTGTCACTAAGAGTAAATTTGAAAGTAATATTAGGAAATATTTTTAATCCTTTTTATTCTTAAAAATTTTTCTTTTTTCACGTATTTGAGAGGTTAGAAACATCTCGGATGATCATTGCACTCCTAGTGTGTTTTGCACGCTCTGTTAAAGGACGTGGAAGTAGCAGCTTTGCGTCGACAAAACGAGGAAAGGTGACGTGGATGCTTTCACAAGTCTCCGTATGGTCCAATTAATAAATAAATGTTTCGTTGACGCCAGCTTGCGTTCACAAGTTAAATGAATGTGAAAAGGCATTGAATGGTCAAAAAGCAGACTTATCCTTATTCCATGGCGTAGAAGCAACGATGAAATGTCGCTGATGTTGGAATTTATCAAAATATTAATAAAAATACTTATATTCATGTAAATTTTTTATAAAAATAAAAAAAATTTAAATGAAGTTTTGGAAATGATGAAAATATTAAAATGTGAAAAAATTTTGCAAGAAAAAAAGTATAAAGATACACATGTAGGAAAAAAAAAAATTTAGAATAGGGAGATCCATTCTTTAAGAGGATGTTATCGAAAATATTTATTTATTTAAAATTAAAAAAAATATTATAATTATTTTTATTTCTAATGAAAATATTTTTTAAAATATATTTTTCAAACATAAAATTCATAAATATTTTTTTTTCTAATGAGTCTTAAATGGTAATTATTTCTATTTCTATTTCTTCACCCAAAAGGCATAACATGACTAGTATGTGAAATATGAAAGCAGTTTTTTTCACTTCGGGCTAAAAAATATTAGCAAAGTGAAGTTTATGAGTTGGTGTAGAAAATGAAGTATCACAACTTAGTAAATGGTTGGTGCTCGAATCATCTTCATGGGATCAAATTATGGAATGTGAAAAAGGTCATCCACCCCATTGGATTTAGGTCAAGATGACAGAAAATATGAAATTCATGAAATCATATTTATTTTAATGTTAGAAAAAGTTTAGGTATTAAATATTCACATCTATTATTGGGATTGAGGATGTATGATAAAATTTAAATCTATTGAATGAAAATATAAATATATGGGATTATAGTATAAATAGATAAGGTAAAAATATAAACAAACCAAGGGGACCAATATATAACATAATGAAATTTGATTTGTATACAAAATAATAAAACCTAAAATGTTTATATGGTACTATATGATTGGTACCATCTAAAATTTACATGAATAAAAGAATTTTTATTGATATTTTCATAAAATCTATTCTCAGCAACAGTTCATCATTACTTTTAGAGCTCTTGCAAGTATTTAGATACGAATCGTATGAGTATTGAAACGGGATCCTTATTATCGAAAGCAAACCTTCATCCATTAACTTACATATTCCTTTGTTTTTTTGGAATCAAATGTATAACCTTAGTAAATATTGCTTGAAAGTATGAGAATGAATTTTAAAAATTGGAGAGCATTCAAACCATTGAAATTGTTTATATTATTTTATGGAAACATAAAATAAGATAAAAATAACAGTAATTGTTTTTTTTTAAACATTATTTTGACTTTTTATATCAAGTATGTCTTATAAAATGTTTTAGTTCCTTATTCTTTATTTTAACTTGCAATTAGTTTTATCTTTTTAGATTATTATTTTGAAGCTCTAACAATTGAATGTTAAAAACTAAAATAATTTTTTTTTTTTAAAAAAAAAATTCTTTATTACAATTTTTTTAATCATTAGTGTTGCTCATGCTCTGGTTTGATTAAAAGTAGAATAATCTGAATTTATATCTAACTTTGGAAGAACATGAGCTTTAATATAAAGTTGAATTATTTTAAAGAGAAATATCATGAATAAAGACAAGTCTTTTCATAATCTTGTAATAAGCTTATCTTATCTTTTGGTTAAAGTGGGGTTAAAGAATAAAAAATAAAATAAAATAAAACTAATAATGTCTCCCATTAGGGAACAACCCGGACAAGAGATGGTGGTGAGAGAGGTTCAGGTTCAAGTTCTTGACTCTTGAGGATAAGTCTTATTTGGAGGGATGAGCAAAGTCAACTTGACTTCCAAGATATTGTTCATGGAGTGGAGTAAGGGGGAAACTCATGAAGTGATGGGATTGGTTGCTTTTGCTAGTCTTCGTCATCATAAAAATATGCATTTAATCACCATTAATTAATTTTTTAAAACACCCCTAATGACATTGGTCATTAGGTCCCTTACGGAAACAATTTATTTAAGACTCTCCCCTGTTTCCTTTCCTTGTACAAGATTACAATTCCAACTTTTCGAGGATGATATCTTGCTAATATATTCGTTACTTTTTTTTTTCAAATATAAAATGGGATATTCTTTTTCTTGAATAATCTCTGATGAAACTAATCAGTCAATGAAGACAAGATTAGTATTGGGAGAAAGTGAAACAAATGACAGACAAAGACCAAATGGGTGTCTATTTTACTTAAAGAAAGATGGATGGAAGGATGCAGAAGTCTGTGGTTTAAGGGTTTTGGGTTGTTGAGAAGTTGGGTGTAGCGAAATTTCCGAAGTAGTGATTTAGTGGGCAGGACCCCACAAATGGACCAAAGGATATTGATGGTCAAGTCTCACAACAGGATCCAGCATGATCCAGCTGTCGTTCCACATCCTGGACTAAGTTATGGTAGAAAGCTGGCATTGGAATAATGCACAGCTAAGGGAATGGACAGCATTGATGAAGATTGAAACTGAAGTTTAAACAAACATCGCAGACATGAGGAATATTCTAGTGGAATAATAAGAATTTGGAGTTTTGGGTCAAAATGGCCAATTTTTTTAAAAAATTGTAACTAATTTATTATTTAAGTATATTTTTTAAATTTCAATTATAAATTATAATTTAATAATTTTTAATTTAAAAAAAATAATTAAAGTTTCAATTGGCACAATTTTAATTCAAAAATGAAATCTTAGTTGACAATTGCGGCTTTAACTAAAATAATTAAAAAAAATATTTTTTAATGGCTATGCCCACGTGATATTAAAGAGATAAATTTCAACATAAATTTTGAAAAATAGTTCGATATTATAATTTAAATAAAAAAAAGGCGGTATTTTGACCCATAACTCAAGAATTTGTATCTATCTTGGAAAGAATCTAAACTTTAATAAAGTTGAATAGACCCATGATAAAGGTCTATTCCATCACCTCACTGCCATTAGTAATATATAAAAGGTACAATGAAATTCTGATCATCCAACGAACTAACAGAGCCAGTATAAATAAATAAAATTATAGTATGAATAAAAGAATAAACAAAATATGCATGAAACCATCTTATTATTGATATTTATTTTTATATTTTAATGGGACCATAAAATTTAAGCCCGCATCTTACCCTTCATTCCGTTTTTAAACTAGAATGAGACAAAAAAAAAAAAAAAAAATGATAGTTTTTAAAAATAATTTAATGAATAACAATTGAAAAAATATTTTAAAATTTATAATAATTTATAAAATATCAATCCAAAATTGTTTGAAAAGATAATTTTTAAATGGATATAAAATGTTGAAATTTTTTTTTAAATGATTTTTTATCTTTTAAAAATAATTTTTTTTATTTGACTCTTAAAATTATGATAAATTAAAATTATTTTTTGATTATTACATTTAAAAAATATTATTTATATATATATAATATTAGAAATTAAGAACATAGAAAAATTAGAGAGCGTGTTTAGCTCGCTCGGTTAAAGAATGTGGAAATAGCATCCTCCTTCATCTTAAAGATTCCAAGAAGCTTATCAGGAAAATGCGTCCACCAATAATTGCAAGGCTACTTTCGTAAGTCTCCGTGGAAAATGTCCATTGACTAGAAAAAAAGTTGCGGACTCATAATTGATGGCAAAAGTATGGGACTAACATACCCATTTTCATTTATCACATCAAAGGTCACGTGGTGTTTGTGGCCCATCATTTTTTTCTTTATCCCTCACTCTTCACGTACCTACCTCAAGCAAATTCTCCCTTATTTAACCGTTTTTAGATTTTTTATTTTTTATTATTTTTTTAAACTCTTTTATAAATAATTAAAAATCAATATTATTTTTTATTTTTAAATTATAAATAAAAAACATACATGATTCAAAAACTATTTTGAAAAATATTTTCTAAAAAAAATATGTTAATTTAAATGAATAAAAACTATTTTTTATATTTTAAAAGTAAATAATTTAATGATTAAAATATTATTTAAAATAAATATATTCATTATTTTCTTTTCTTTTGTACTTAAAAACATTTTAAAGTTTATTCTTTTTTACTATTCTAAAATAAAAAGTTTAAATTTTCTTTTAATCTTCTTCCTTCCTTATTTTAATAATTTTTTGAATATGACTTTTGGTAATAAGTTATATTAAATAAAGATATTTTTTTAATGATTTGAATTAACCGAAAAATTTATCAAGATAAGAAAAAGAAAAAGAAAAAAAGAGGATGGATGGAGAGTTTTTATTTTAAATATCCAATTGAAATGTTTTTGCATGATATAATTTTAGAAGCGGATTATATTAGTACATAGTATAGTAGAGATTGAATTTTTTTTATGTAAAAATGTTGAATGATATATTTACCCATTTTAGATAAAAATAAATTGTTAAAAATTATATAGATTATATTTGAGGTTGATTTTAAAATATTTTTCTAGTTTTTATTTTATTTTATTTTTTTAAAAAATAATTTTTATTTTCTATGTTGTCTCTTTTTGAAAATATATTTAATAAAAAAATAAAAATTATTTTTAAAAATGAAAATTGAAAACCTTGTTTAATACTTTTTTTTTTTCTCTTTTGAGAGAAATGTGTTTTAAGCAATGTTTTCAGAATTGGATTGGTCATTGAACCGGAAAAGTTACCGGTTCACGGTTCACTGGTTAGATTGGCAGTCGAATCGCTATCGAACCAATGACGTCATAAATATATATTTTATTATTTTATATATTATAAAAAATTAAAAAATTAATAAATTCTCAAACCATTGGTGCATTTCTCAGCAAGAACACCAAATTTAGTGACCAAGCTAAAATCTCAAACCATGCCCAAAACTTAATGATCAGTGGTTGGTCCTGCAAACAAGATGCAATTAGCCCAAGGGGAAACAACACCAGATTCCTCCACAGATACATTTTACAATGGATTAATTAACAACTCAACTACAAATGACATCAAGGCTATGGTAAAAGACGCATCTCATTGGGCAAACCCCACAATCGACGGAGATAGAAATCTGACTCAGATACAATGATACCCAGGGGTAGTCTTTCAGCAACTCTTGGATTTGTTGGAACCCAAATCTGAATTAGAACCAGGATGTCAGAAGCTCGGACTAGCACCGAAAATCAGAAAAAATATACTCCAATGTCGGGGCGGGGTACCAGTTGGGAGGGGGATGGAGGTTTTTAAGGCCGGCGGGACCTGTGTGGGCGTCACGGGCCACCGACGGGATCTGTCTTGGTGTCGCGGTCGCAGTTCGTCGGCGGCAGGCGGAGCGGCAAGGTGGCAGTTGCTGGGGGGGCGGAGGAGGGAGGGTTGGACTTTGGAGATTGGATTTTCAGATTTTCATTTTGTTATATAAGACTCCAAAACGGCGTCGTTTTGATGCCAGAAGCAACAAATAAGGCAATAGCACTTTGATTCCAATTGTTTCCGTTTTAATTATTTCAATGATATGGTTTCAATTGCAGGTTTGAAGATAAAATAATTATCCTATTTCTTTGTGAAATCACTCAGGAGTTCTTTTAAGTTTTGCTCAAAATGCAACCATTTTGGTGCTCGAGGAGTCGAACCCCCAACGAAAAGGTTGAGGGCAACACCTACCAACCATCAGGGCAAGTTTGCCCTTTGTTAATAATTTTGCATCACACATATATATATATTAAAAGTGTTTATATACACAAAATATTAAAACAATCCTTTAAACTATGAATTAATTATAATTATTTTATAAGTAAATAAATTTTTTTCATTTACTTAAATAGCAAAAAGTTTTTAATATCATTAATATATTAATTAAATATTAAAAAAATATACATTTATTATCATTTAATACAATTAAAATTTTAATATTAAATATATTTTAAAATTAAACATATTATAATCAAATATCACAATATTATTATTGAATAATATTTGGTGTAATTTAATAATCAATGTACGCTTATATATATATATATATATCAAAACAACTTTAAAATGCCTATTATACTTCTAATTTCATTTATAAGAGTTTTGTTTTATATTTTCATAAGTTTTGATCAATTTTAGACTAATCAATATTTTGTGTCAAAATATCCATCGATATATCTGTAAAATCGAACTACCAATATATCTATAATTACCGATATTTTTATCATTGAAAATAAGCAAGTGACTCTATGAGGAGTTGCATATTTGCATTCATTGATAATTGATTCATCCTAACAAATACATATATACAAGATGCTGAAAAATTGATTTAGAGAAGTAATAACAAGTCAACACAAAATCTAGAAAAGTATTTGATATATTATTAGAAAGTGTGATACACAATCATAAGGATCCAAATCTTAAGTTTAAGTTCTTAAAAAATTTAGTTATTCAATATGATATTAGAACTTTATTTAATAGGAGGATCATGAGTTCTCATCTTACCACATGTTTATTTGCTTAATTTATTATTTTAAGCTTTATTAATAATTTATTTACCTTTTGTCTATTTGTCTCTATACTTGTAGATAAGAGAATTCTCACTATTATCAAAATTTTCATGATAAAGTTTGATTATTGGGAACATCGTACTCATTTTTTCTAAGTAGCATTGTGCCATGATCTCCTCATCTAGTGCTTTAACATATGACTTTCCTTCTCCAAGGTGCTGCCATGCCCATTGAACAAGGTTTATATGCTGCCCTCCCCCCTATTGGATTCTCTTTTAGGGCCCAACTCCAGAAGTGCAATTTTAAGATTGTAGACATTGATCTTTGCATTGACCTTTCTTGTATAATCATGCGCAATCATCCAAATATTAAAAAAAAAAAGAAAAAAAAAAATTTCTATAGATTTTCAAAATCTTAATATTAGTAAAACATTGAAAAACGTTTTGGGATTCTCACTTGGGGCATTGTATTCGAATGATCTTATAATAAAAAAATATGATTAGTCTTATGATTATATTTAATTAATATTGTATTTGATAATGATTTAAAAATCGAATCGAACTGGTAACAAAACTAGTTTGGTCTACCTAGAAAATCGTTTGGGCATCAAATCGCTGGTGAATTGGACAAACTGGTGGTTGAACCAGTGAATTGCTCGAACCGGGCGATTCTTAGCGAACTTAACAATTTTTTATTCTTTTTTAAAGCCAAAAAAAAAGAAAAAAGAAAAAGTTTTGATGCCCTAAGAGAACCGGATCACTCCATGAGGAGCCCATCTAGCCCATTTGTCATCAAGCCTAATAAGCTTTTAGTCTTGCAAGTTAATGATCATAACAGGCCTTTTATACCACAATTCTTACATATTTTTGATCCATTTCCGATGTAGGATTAGTTAGTGAGAAGAAAAAAAAATTATTTATAATGTCACTTGATTCGACCGTGGTTTGATCATCAGTTCGACCAGTGAACTGGTAACTTTTCTTATTCAAGCATTGGTCGGAATTTGAAAACATTGGTATTTGGTTATACTATATATGAAAATTATAAAAGAAAAGAAAATATAATTAAAATTAGTTAGAAATTTATATATTTTCAAATTATTTAATTTTATAATTGAAAAATTAAAATAAGTTAAATGAGTTTGAAAAAATATATAAAAATAATTTATTGATTATAAATTTATTTTCTTTCATTTAAAATTTATTGAAAGAATATGTAAAAATAATTTGAGAGTTCATTGCTGTAGGAGAATTCATCGCCACCACCGGAGATCGCCATTGAAGTTTGCTGTGCAATTCATGGAGATTGTCTCTGTCGGCGTAGTTTACCGCCATTAGAGCTTTGCTGTCACTGCCACCAGAGATCGACGCTTCTGCAAATCACCACCGCCATTAGAGCTCTCCATTTCTGACTCCTGAACGTTCTCATTAGATTCATCTCCGGAGATGAATCGCAGTCACTATCTTCAGATTGGCATTTCATCATTTTTTATCAACGGATTCTCTACATCAGATTGACGCATCATCAAACGAGTTTCTATTGATGAACTTGGTGATCCTTAGATAACACATCATCTATCTCATCACGCATCAGATTCAGTTCATCAGAATCATTTGATTTCCACATCTCCAGACTATCATCAATAAGCATACTACCACCAAGCATGGATTCGTCTACAGTGGCCTGAAGATACATTCATAAATTGCTGAATCTCAGAGGAGAGGTCAGGCCAGGTTCTCAGTCCTTTAAATTGTGTATTTATTATTTAATTTTCTTCATCTCCATTTTTTCCATTTTGTTTTCTTTCATTTATCAATTAGATTCTAAAATTTGCCATGTTTTGGGTCTGGATAATCGTAGGCCACACACTTGTTATTTTTAATCTCTTGGTTTCTGTGATTTGGTTATAGTTGATTCCTGCCTCATTTCCTTTGGTTCTGTTTGAGCATGATTTATCTCTGCTGTAGCTTTCCTATAGAATGTCTGAATAATACTTGTGTTCTTGTTTAAAATCTTTTCGGTTTCACTCACCTACATCTAAGCCCGTTGATTGAAACATAAAATGTGGTTCTGATTTCATGCCTTCGGCCTGCCAAGTGTTAGATCTGGTCCAAATCTGGCTGCCATAAAGAAAGGAAACTGCCAAACTGGTCGATCGAAGCACGGTCATTGAGTTCACAGTGAAAGGGTCTCGCTCTCAAAACTGACTGTATGCTTGACATGGGAAAAGCTACTAAGGTAATGGAGTTGATGATCAGTTCAGAGGGTTGCGTATGCATGGAAACTTGGGTCAGAGCATGCAGCTTTTGGATAACTCTGTGGAGGGATGGGTTCCAAACGTCTTCACATACTCATTTTTGCTTGAAGCTGCGAATAAGGAGAGAGAGGTTGATAAAGCCATTAGGCTCTTGGATGCGATAACTGCTGAAGGTGGGAAGCCAAATCTAGTTAACTACAATGTTCTGTTAACTAAGCTTACAGGAAGATATCAGCAATTTGGATAGTTTCGGGAACTTGGATGGGGAGACTTCTAAGTGGGAGGCCTTGTTGAAGCGGTGACTGGTCTATCCTGAACTGTGCAAGAGTTAAATCATCTTCTGGATGATCTGGAGCTTACATTCAGGAGTGGGAAAACTTGTGGTTAAGGTTTGTATAGGATGTAGTCTGGTAATATAAGAACAAGAGGAAAGCAATCCGGCGGGTCATCGAGCATTTGGTGACTCATTGAAACTGACATGCATGGAGCACGTCTTTAGATTAGAAAAGACTGCAGGGTTTTGGTTCTCCATCTTCATCATTGGAAACCAGTCCATCAGAAAGTGAAAAGCAGATCAGAACTCCAGCTTTCCAGTGTGTAGAAAAGGACAGAATGGCAGATGCAGTCGCTGAAGAAATGTTGATTCAAATTGAATTCTGCATAACAAAGGATCGAGCAGCCCGAATGTGTGCTGAAAGGAGCTTGAGACGAAGGATTCATTAACCAAGAAGGAGCTAGCTAATGAAGATTATGAATCACAGGATGCACACGATCATGTCTGTCACAATAGGCCACCCAATAGGTTCTCCTGAATGGTGTGATCCGAAGGCAGGGGAAAATTCGGAACTAATGAATAAAATTGAAGCAGACCTTGAAGCTGAACTCGAACAGTTGGAAACTTTTCTATGGACCACAGTGATTGCGTTGCAAACTTAACTGATCTTGGTTCCCTTTGGCTTAGAGAATTCTACTTGGAGTCTTCTCGCGTTATTCAGTTTCCCATTGAATGCTCATTTCCCTGGACGTTAGTGGATCATGTGTTAGATTCCCAGAATGCTGGTCTTCTTGGGAGTATTCTGATGCCTTTCGACATCTATAGAGATTCTGCTACACAATCTTTGTTACATTGTCGCCATCTTTGAAAAGCTCTTGGATGTTTTAAAGCATGCACGTGAATTTTTGCCAAGAGATATTTCAATGGATGCATTCAATCTCGTGTTAGGACTGTGAAAACTAATGAGCAGGTCTTACTCAAAACATTGGAGCAGCAGGAAAGCATGATCGAACACTTAGCAAGAACAAAGCCAAAACATGTAGACAATCACAAAAGAGAAGTGGAAGTTTATCATCTTACACGTGAAGTTCATTTTGTGGGCGGCACATCTTTGTTTTTGAAAGAACAGCTTCGGCTTTCAACTGTGACATCTTTCCTTCAGGGAACCCTAATTGATCAATTTGTGCCCTGTGGTAAATCAAGGGATGTATAGCCCATGAGCTTGCTTCGCAGATCTGCCTGACTGTCCTTGGCAAATTGAAGGAAAATCTACTCGAGTCCACAACGGAGGAGCTTCGTTATGATTTGGGTTCCAATTTGAATAGGCTTCTGGACGTCTCAGATGACACTCTCCAAAGAAGCAAATAAGGAAACATACAAGGAAGGTTTCATTGATAAATTACATTGAAAATTTAAGATTTCATCTGAAGGTGACACTGGACTTCAACCACAAGGGGCAAAGAGCCCGAACTGTATAGAAATGGATGCACCCAGAGAGTACATGCTTTTGACTAGAGATTTGGTCAGCTATATGGGCCCACTCCTTAAACCCCACCAACACCTTCACCTAAATTACTGTCAGCACCTTGTCAGCACCTTCTCCGCATGCAGGAAATCCTCAGCATCTTTCCATCATCCTCCTTGTCAGACAGAATATTCTGGAAGAACAAAGTTAGTTTCAAGTTGGTTTTAGTTAGTTTCAACTTGGTTTTTGAGTTAGCGGAAAAACAGAATTTTTTAGTCTTCAATCAATGCTTTGTAAGCTCTCCTATATAAAGGAAAAACAGAGATAGAAGAAATAATAAAGATCTGCTATATTTATCTCAGAAAATACGTCTCCTCTATTCTGCTCTGTTTTTTGCTCTTTCTCTCTCCACATTCTATTTCTCATCCAAACTCCTTAACATGGTATGAGAGCGATAGTAGCATATGAGAGCAATATGGCCTGGTTTGCCACAGACTTGACAGACTGGTTTTGAGAAGCTGTATCAACCGCCTCGACCTCTTCGATTGCGACCACCTCTGTAACCTCCTCTAATATTTCGAGGAATGGTGGTATGACCACCTCTTGATACCTTTGGATCATTGCCTTTTCATTCATCCCCTACAAAGACTAGCAAACCTTTAGAACTTGTTCACTCAAATGTGTTGGGACCGTCACCTCTTCTCTCTACTGAAGGGTATAAATATTATGTTAGTTTTATTGATGATTTCACCACGTATACCTGGATTTCTCCACTTAAGAACAAATCTGCAGTACCTTCTATATTTCTGCAGTTCAAGAAGTTTGTTGAGAATCTCCTTAAAGGAAAAATCAAAGCCTTGCAAATAGATATGGGTGGTGAATACAAACCATTGACACTATTTTTCAATGACAACGGTATGATATTGCGCCAGTCGTGTTCCTATACGCATCAACAAAATGGTCGTGCGGAACGGAAACACAGACACATTGTTGAACTTGGCTTAACATTGTTAGCACAAGCCTTCGTGCCTCTCAGTTTTTGGTGGGATGCTTTCAGTACTGCATGCAGTTTATTTAATCAATAGGTTACCTACATTACTCCTGAATAATCAATCTCCCATGAGAAAATTATTTCATCAAGAACCTGATTACTCTTTTCTCCGTTGTTTTGGATGTGCCTATTTTCCACCCATCAAACCATATAATAAGAACAAGTTTGATTTCCATTCACTCAAATGCGTATTAGTGGGTTATAGTAGTCTACACAAAGGATACAAGTGCCTAAGCTCTTCAGGAAAAATTTATATAGCAGGCAATGTGGTATTTGATGAACAAACATTCCCTTTTTCCATGGGATTTTCAATTATCCCGACTTTTGACTCTTATAAAAAAACTATGAGTACAACCCCAACTTCAAGACTTCCTGTGGTGTTATCCCAGCTTGACAAGCCAAGATCATCTGTTGTTCAAAAAGGCAACCTAAATATTGAAGAAGATGATACAGCTAGTGCTATAAAAAATTAGTCTACATCTTACACTCCCAATGGAAACTCAAGAGAACCAACAGGGTCTCCTACAACTAGTACTTCCAAAAATCAGTCTACATCCCAGCCAATTCCTCATAGTGACTTGCATACTAATTTGTTTATTCCTATCTTGAATACATATCTAATGACAACAAGGTCAAAGGTAGGAATATTCAAACCAAAGCTACTCAGAGTTGACAGCATAGCAGGAAAACCTGAGAGCGAACCCAATAGTGTTACGAAAGCTTTGAAATCAAACCAGGGGTTGATTTTTTAGAAACATTCAGCCTTGTCATAAAGCAACTACCGTATGCATCATCTTAACTATAACAGTTACAAAGGGCTAGAAGATTCGACAACTTGATGTTAACAATGTTTTTTTAAATGGAAAGTTGCAAGAAATAGTTTTCATGTCTCAACCTGAAGGATTTGTAGATCCAGAGAAGCCTGAATATGTATGCAAACTACATAAAGCATTGTATGGACTCAAGCAAGCACCACGTGCTTGGTTTGAAGAATTAGGAAGTACTATCTTCAAAAGGGGTTTCAAAGACTCAAAGGCTGACACATTCTTGTTTCTATATAGTGAAGGTTGTAACTCTATTTTTCTCTGTGTATGTGGATGATATTCTCATTACTGGGAATAATGCTAACTTAGTCACAAGACTTATTCACGACCTCAACTTCTCATTTTCACTCAAGGACTTGGGAGAGTTACATTATTTTCTTGGAATAGAAGCATTTCGGGATTCCACAGGACTTTATCTAACTTAGTCCAAATATTTCCTTGACTTGTTAAAATGAACTAACATGGAACAAGCCAAAAGCTGCCCTACACCAGCAAGTATGAGACTATAGCTATCTACTTCTAAAGGACAAAAATTGAACAATGAGAAGTTGTATCGCAGCACTGTTGGAGCATTACAATATCTCACGATCACTAGGCCAAAAATATCTTACATTGTAAACAAGTTGAGTCAATTTCTACATTGTCCAACTGATATGCATTGGAAAGCTTGTAAACGAGTATTAAGATACTTATGTGGGAGTATTGATCATGGTCTACACATTCAACCTGCCTTCCGGTTCAATCTCACTAGCTTTTCAGATGCTGATTGGACTAGTTGTGTTGATGATCGGAGGTCTACTAGTGGCTTTTGTGTTTTTCTTGGTCTTAACATTATCTCATGGAGTTCACGCAAACAGAAAGTTGTTGCAAGGTCAAACATCGGATCAGAATATAGATCATTGGCTCACACAGCAGTAGAGGTAACCTGGATACAAGGCTTGCTAAAAGAACTACAAGTACCTAGCTTTTCATGTCCTGTGATATGGTGTGATAACATTGGGGTAGCTTGCATTGCTGCGCATCTAGTTGCACATGCCCGCACAAAACACATCGAAGTAGATGTCCATTTTGTACGTGACACAGTGCTACAAAAAGAACTGGACATTCGGTATTCCCATTTCGCTTGAGGGAACGTTTTAGACAGAATATTCTGGAAGAACAAAGTTAGTTTCAAGTTGGTTTTAGAGTTAGACCAGATAGCTGGTATACTAACGAAACCTTTGTCTATATCCCGATTTAATACTCCTAAGGTCAAACTCAATGTGAAGGTATCCCCATTTCGCTTGAGGGGACGTGTTAGACAGAATATTTTGGAAAAACAAAGTTAGTTTCAAGTTGGTTTTAGAGTTAGCTGAAAAAACAGAATTTGTTAGTATTCAATCAGTGCTTTGTAAGCTCTCCTATATAAAGGAAAAATAGAGATAGAAGAAATAATAAAGATCTGTTATATTTATCTCAGAAAGTACATCTCCTCTGCTCTGCCCTGTTTTTCACTCTCTTTCTCTCCACATTCTATTTCTCATCCAAACTTCTTAACACTCCTAGCATATAGTTTTGGCCATGCATGAGCACCTCTCGTGGCCCCGGTGCAATCTTCTAAGTACCAGAAATCATTGTTCAAGTTATAAATCTCATGCACATTAGAAACAGACATAAATTTACAACAAATGATGGGACGATGAAGTTCATGGCAATGTTCCTACCCAGTTTTTCATTTGAGATTAACTCCGAGAATGTTCAGAAACATGTATCTCACGTTCCATTGACCCCTGATGATCATCAACTCCTCACCTGTGGTGTAGAGGAGGCTATCAAGTGTTGCAATATCTCTTTCGGCGAATGCCCCCACATCTATGAAAAGCCGGTGTTGGCCTTGTATCCTATGGATGGTCTCCTGATGGGAAATGGGTGTTTGATGGCATCACTAATAGGAACATCTGCATTGGGACTTCAGACTCTCATGTTTGCGGACATAATGGTCAGTTATGTAGGGTCCTAACACCACCAATTCTCACCCCGTGCCTTCTGTCATCTCTCCACCCTGGGCCCCACTTCTTGCATGGACATGTATGGCCACCTTGGCCCACGTGATCTCCTTTTTTAGGCCCACAGTTCATTGGACCATATGAGTTTTCTCGTTTTAAAATTTTATTTTCCTTTCTTCAGTTGGAATTTAGTCTCATTTAAAATCATTCCTTTAGGCATCTCCTAGATTGATAAAATCCTGATTTTGATAAACTTCTTCCAGCCATTTATTTATTTTTTGTTTTTGCAAGCATTTTTTTTCCTAGTTTTTAATTTTTTTTCTTGATTTTCCAATTTTAATAACATAAATAAATTTTATAACTACTAAATTAATGGAATTCATGTAATTAATCCACGCAGAAATAAAATGAGTAGTGTTGAGACCTGATATACATGATGTACTCTTTTGTTAATTGATTCTGGTTACAGTGTTTATTAAATAAATGACTGATTTAACTTTACAGTGGAATATATACGAGATATTTTATGCTTATTATTGTTGTGCACTAACTCTTGTTTCTTTTAAAGCATATTATTGCTTGCTACTAGGGTACACCAAGGATTGAAAAATCGGAATTTATCGCCGATATTTTGTCGAAATTTCGGATATCGGTCAGCCTCGATACGATATTCGCCCCCGATTATTGATTCCCGGGAATATTATCAAAAAATCGGCAAAATCGTCAATATTTCTCCGAAATATCGGTGGGGGACCGATAAATCGTCGATTAAGGGTTCGTGAAATTTAAATCCAATGGCACAACAGCAAAGAGACCCCTAAAACAGATCCAGAAAACACAGGGAGCAAAAGAAAAGCAATTTTTTATTGACAATGTCAAAGTCATTACTAACTTTAATACAACCTCAATATTCTCTCAAAGTTGAGAGACAACACAATGAAACAGCTTGGTGAGGTCATGACTGTTTGATAGCCTTAAATCATGACTCACCATAAGTCATGTCCAATGTGTAACCATATACACTAGTACACTCATCATAGGAAACTCATTCTAATAGCCAAGACTAGTCATTCTTTCAATTAGGAAGTGGTGCACTACAACCTCTAATAAGTTTCCTAAACTCATGAACTAGTTGTGAACAAGTCATCTATTTGCAAGGAACCCATGACCTAAATCTTTTGTGTAACTCCTAATGCACATAAGTCATGTGTAATGCAAAAGATGTAGGCAAGAATGCTCATAAGGTATAATACATGGTATAAGGATAGATAAAAGTGAAATCGAAACATCATTGAATAAATAATGAATTCCAAATTTATTACATCATATCATGCTTTTAAGGGCTCTATCCTCATAACTTGTAAGTGGTGGGGTAAGTGTCATTTCAAAGTGGAGGTGCAACTTCATGGTCATTTTTCTTTCTTCCATGGCCCTCTTGAGGACTGCACTGTTGAAGAATTTCTGAAACCTCTTTCATTGTAGGCCTATTGGATGGTAATTTGTCAGTGCACCTGATGCCTAGTTTGAAGAGAGTGTACACTTGCGCTCTGTCACATTGTTCCTTGATCTCCTTGTCTACCACTTCCTCAATGATTTTCCTTTCTCTAAACTGATCTAATGCCCATTCTGCAAGGCACATGTGCTCATCCCCATTGTTGGGTTCTCTCCCCGTAACAAGCTCAAGCAAGACTACTCCAAAGCTATATACATCGATCTTCTTATTCACCTTTGTTGTGTAAGCATACTCTATCATCCAAGTATACAAGAATGGTATGATAAAAATTATCAATAAATATGGAAATGAAAACATGTGGAAATGAGGGCCTTGATGGTCTTACCAGGGGCAATATATCCGTAAGAGCCTACAAATCCTGACATGGTGTTGGGCTCTCCTTGCTTGACCAACATCTTAGCCAATCCAAAATCCGCAATTTTCGCATTGAACTCGGCATCTAGCAAGATGTTGCTGGACTTCACATCTCGATGTATGATTGGGACAAAACAGTATTCATGCATGTGGCATAGGCCTTTTGCAGCTCCGATGGCAATCTGCAACCTTGTTGGCCAATCCAAGACGAAGTTATGAACTAAACTTGTCATGGACGATGTTCTCTGCTTCTTCCCATGAAGCCATCTATCCAAACTCTGCTTCTCCATGTACTCGTAAACAAGAAGACTTGAGGTTTCATTTGATATGCAGCACAACAACTTCACTATATTGGTATGGCGTATGGTGCTCAATATCTCAACTTCTGTTTCAAATTGTTTCTGAAGCTTTTGATCTAATATCCTGTTATTACAAATCATTTTAACCGCTAAGAGTTCACCAGAACGATTATTAGCAATTCGGTATACTTTCCCTGACCCACCACATCCGATTAGATTATTTTCTGTCAAATTGGACAATATGCTGTTTTCATCGAGATCCAGTTTATGGTATGGAGTAAGCTCCCAAGTTGTATGGTCCTGATTGTGATTCTTCCTATGATAGACTTGAACCATGGACAGGGTGACGAAAACAACAGTTAGGAAACCAGATAGAGTGAAAATTAGGATCATAACGAGATATTTGGTTGACAATTTGTCGGAGTCAACGGCTTTGGCATCACATTTAGGGAGGTTCAGAGTGGGAACATTGACACACAACTTGGGATTGTTCAAAAAACTGCCTTCATATGCTCCATTTTGAAACTCAATGGGGACCATCCCAGAGAGTTGGTTGGACGAAAGATCGAGGACAAGAAGCTTGAAATGACCAAGTTCTGGAGGAATTTGACCTGAGAACTGGTTTTCTGACAGGTCGAGGTAATGAAGGCTAGGTAAATAACCTAATTCCTTGGGAATTAGGCCAGAAAGTTTGTTTCTTGAGAGAGTCAAATTAGTGAGCGACTTCCATGAGATGATCTCGGATGGAAGTTCACCCGATAATTGATTCCCATCAAGCAACAGAACAGTGATGTTCCAAAGACTGGTCAATTCCACTGGAATTTTTCCTGACAACATATTGTTGTTGGCATCGAGCACACCTATGTTCATCCAAGAAGAGATTTCAGCAGGAATTGGACCAGAAAACTTGTTGTTACTGATCTCCACTCTGGTCAAATTCCTTGCCAATTTACTTGGAAGTGTACCCGAGAATGAATTTCCACCCAACATGACCGCTACCATGTCCGGGGATGTCCAGATGCCGGAAGGAATCTCGCCTGAAAAGCGGTTTTTGGAAAGCTGAATTGTGAGCAAACTTCTGCAATTCCCGAGGGACCTGGGCACTTCCCCGCTGAGATTGTTGTTGGAAGCAACCACTCCAAGCAAAGCCCCCCTAGCGCATAAATGTTGCGGTAATTCCCCGCTTAGTTTATTCTCAAAAACCTCAAAGATTTTGAGCTCCGAATGAAGGCCAAATGCTGGGGGCAAAACTCCACTCAATTGATTGCTAAAAACTTTGAAGGTTTCCAGTGTAGGAATGAGGCCTATATTTGCTGGTATCTCTCCTGACAACTGATTCCAGAAAAGATTCATACCCGTCAAATTTTGTAGCTTCCCGAAACCCGCTGGTATGGGCCCCGTCAAATTGTTGCCGGAAAGATCAATTTCTTTCAAGTTGAGAGCTTCTATGGATGAAGGAATGTGGCCGGACAATCTATTAATGAATAAATACAAACTGCTCAAATTCTTCAACGTAAGCATGCCTCCCGGGATCGTACCTTCCAATCTGTTGTCTGAGAGGTCCAATAATTCCAGACTCGATAGGTTGTTGAAGCTCTCTGGAATTTTGCCGACCAAATTTGCCTCCGTCATCCACAGATACTTCAGCTTCTTCAATGCGCCAAACTCCTTTGGAAGGGCTGAAGGCAGGAATTTGTCATTATAGGCCATGGCCAAATGTTCAAGATTCGCCAAATTACCAATCTCCGTTGGCCAGGTGCTGTTGAACTCATTTTGGACTAGAAACAAGTAGAACAGCTCCCGTAGCCGCCCAATTGCTGCGGGAATATCTCCAGAGAAGTTGTTTGCGGTGAGGTCTAGGTACCGGAGACGTGAAAGTCGATCAATGTCAGCTGGAATTGGACCCACGAAGAAGTTTTGCATCAAGAGGAGATGCTCCAGCTTAGAACAATTGAGAATATCCGGGAACTTGCCCGGAATGTAATTGTCGGAGACGTCAAGTACGATAAGGTTCTTGAGGTCACAAATTCTGGCCGGAATGGTCTTGGTGATGGTCTTGCTGCAGAGTGAAATTTCAGTGACGGTATTGTCGATGCATGTAATTTCCGGCCAATCACAGGGTGAGGATGAGGAATTCCACGATTGGAGTGACGGGGGATTGCCCAGTTGTTGTTTAACGTCTAGTAGGATTGATCGTTGATCGTCCAGATTTTGGGAAATTACTTGAAAGGGTAAGGAGAGGACGAGGAGGAGAAACAGAGCGGGGAATGGAATTTTGGCAAATAAAAAGGTTAGGTTCGGCATATTTGTGGCGTTGAGTTCGCAACCGGCCTTTCTATGAGGGAGGAAGATGGCCGGGAAAGAGATGGAACCAACGGTTGAATTTCAAAATGTGGTGGGCTATCAATTTATTTTACTGAATTTTGCAAACTGACCTGCGTCTTGGGATTAATTACGAAGGAGCCACGAGTCCACGATCAATGAACTGGCTGTTTTATATATATATATTTATCTCTTTGCCTATCCGTCAAACTCAGCCATACTCTTTATTGTCTTTGTGATTAAATTATAACTTTTTTTTTTAATATTTTCATAATATGAGTTTTATTCTAGAATTTTTACAATTATTTTTCTAATAGTTCTGCACAAGAAATTTATAAATCTAAATTATATTTCTAGAAATTTAATAAGTTTTTTTGATATTATTGTAACAAGCATAATCAACTTTTACTTTTTGCCTTTTTATTTTATTTTATGAAAAATCATATGATGGCAACTAAAAATTAATATTAAATAATAATATTTGGAATTTATATTACTTTTTCTTTTCACCTATGGTTGCCTAGGTATTTTATATGATAATTTTTCTATTATTAGTCCATTACCATTTTGATTTATTTCCCATCATTTTAGAATTTTTTTTTTCTTTGTGATTTGAAAAGTTTGACACACGTTCATAGTTTTAATGTTCATTTTACGGTTTCTATTTTTTTTAAAAAAAAAAAAAATTATAATAACTTTTATATCAAATATAAGAATTCTTACAAATTGACTTTAAAATTAAGATATTAAAAAAATTATTATTTCAAATTTTAAATTTCTAAAAATAAATTTTAACAAAATTTCATTTCCTTCCCTTATTATCATATTTTAGATTTTTTTTTTTTATTCTTTTTTATCTTGTATGGGTCATACATGGTGTCAGTCAAATGACTTAAGAAAATCTATGGGAAACTTGTGTTTTGATGGGACATTTGGGAAATATATGGTTTTCAGAACCTAACTTTATGAAATCTGAAAACCAGCATTTGGGAAATATATGATTTTCACTTTTCAAACCCAACTTTATGAAATCTGAAAACCAGCTTTTAATGTGGAAAGTTATATATTTTTCATGCACTCTAAGCCGGCTGCATATTTTGTGCCGAGATTGCCCCCCGCGTCTAGTGATTTTCCAAAATTATCCTTTTTGTTTTTTTTTCCCTTCCATACCCACCATCTGCCTCTCCCTCCCTCCTTAGTGAAACGGGCCGGCACTTTGTCGGCGTCATCATCGGACGCCACTCACACCTCTCTTCGGTAGGCAATTTCCCTCTCTCTCCCTTTCCCTTCCCTCTTTTTCTTCTTTGTGTGTTCTTCCATAAGGCTCTACGTGCAGAGCTCGCAGAGTTATGACGGTCGGCGGCGGTGGAGAGTGGGTGCCGTAGAGGCAGCAGTAACAGCAACCTGGTCGTCGAAATCCGTCAGCGGTTCAAGTTTTTGAAGCTTTTTTATAAGTATCATTGTGCTGTAGAGGATGAGGTCAGGTTAACTTAGCCTCTGTTTGGTTACTGAGAAAATGATGGAAAATGACATAATTTAGTTCTTTTGGTCCCATTTCAGCTCAACCAATCCAAATATTTGTGTTGGGATAGTTTGTTTAAGGGTTTAATTTAATGAAGAAAAAGTGTAAGACTACAAAATCTCAATTCGCTTTTTTTCTATTTTTTCCTGCATTTTCTCCCCAATCAAACGGGTTCTGTCAATCTGAAAGTTTATTTTCAAATATCAAATTCGTTTGGGCGTTAGTAAAACAGAGGAATCAACCGCCACCACACACACTTTGTCAGCTTCATCATCGGCCGTTGCTCACAACTCTCTTCGATCGGCAACCTCCCCATCTCTCCCTTTCTCTTCCCTCTTTCTCTCTCTTGGTGATGTCGAAAGGGAAGGAAAAAGAGAGAAAGAGGGAAGGGAAAAGAAGAGGGCGGGAGATTGCCGACCGGAGAGAGGTGTGAGTGGCGTCCGGTGATGATGTCGGCAAAGTGCCGACAGGTTTCACTGGGGAGGGAGGGAGGGAGAGGCGGATGGTGGGTACGAGAGGGAAAAAAAAAAACGGATGGTGGGTACGAGAGGGAAAAAAAAAACAAAAAATATAATTTTGGAAAATCACTAGACCCGGGGCCAATATCGGCACAAAATATGCAGTCAGCTTAAAGTGCATTCCACATTAAAAATTAATTTTTAGATTTTATAAAATTGAGTTTTGAAAACCATATATTTCCCAAATGCCCCATCAAAACACAAGTCTCCCAAGATCTATTGCAACTAACCATAGAAAGAAGGTCAAGTGTAAACCTATCCAACATGTAGCACTGACCATCAAAAGTGTAAGGTAAAATCTACATCATTTCACGACAATACAAACGTATATTATTAAAATATTAATAAATGGAATGTAAAAAAAAATTGACCTAATGATGTGATTTTATTGGTCTTATTTTTGGTATACTAGAAAGAAAGATTTTTAGGAGGTGTGTGATAAACTAATATAATGACTTAATAATTTAATATAAGTTATTAAATATATTTAATAAAATAATTTAATATTATAATTTAAAATTAAAAATAATATTTAAATATTAAATTAAAATGCTAAACTTATTATGAATCTGAGATCACTTAAAATATGTAATAACAATCTCTATAATAAGCATGATTCATTTTTTATAAAGTAAATATATTATAATTATTTTAAATAATTTCAAAAAATTAACTCATTTATCAAGTAAACTTATACTAAAAAATAAAAATCTAATAAAAATAATTTTAAATGAAGAATAAATTAATTATTTTAACTTAATACTTAAAATTATTTTAATTTTAAATTTTGATATTATGATATTTTATCAAATGTTTAATTTATTTATCGAACATCCTCATAATGTGTATAAAATATAATATATACTATATAATAATAATAATATATAACAATTTTATTTATTGTCATTTATTAATATTATATATTATATTATACTATATGTTATTATATCATATCAGTTGAATTTGAAAATTAATTTATTTTTTATAAAAATATTATAAAAAAAAAAATGAACAAGCCTAAAGAGGCATGCAGTCTTTTTCCTTGGTAACGGTTTGTATCCTGACAGCCGGTAAGAATCAGAAGACGAAGTCGGAGCTTGCAAAATTTTCTTGGTCGTCGTCTCGCCGTGGATTATGGTTTGAACATGGGTACGATTTAGACTAGTGGAGATTGGACATGGACACTGACCCGGTCACACATAATTGCTTTATTTTATTGATCAGTATTTGATTATGTTTTTATTTTAAAATAATATAAATATATATATTTTAACACACTTTTATAATTAAATTTAAAGATAATTTTTCTATTTTTAAGTTGATAGGAAAATATTGTCATAAGAAAATTTTAAAAACATCAAATTAGTATTTTCATTTCTTACCTCTTTAGAACTCAAAATTTTAAAAATAAAAATAAAAAATAATATCTAAACATGTTTTTAAACTTTATTTTTATTTTCTTTAAAAATAAAAATAGAAAACAGAATAAACAAATAACTAAAATATCACTAAGGTTGTGTTTGGTTTTGTAGCTGAATAGAAAAAGTCAAAATATTTAACTTTTTCTATTCAACTAAAAGTAATTTATTGACATTATCTAACATAACTAAAATAAATTTATTATCAAAAGGTTCAATTTAGTTATATTGGATGATGTTAATGAATTACTTTTAGTTGAATAGAAAATGTTAAATATTTTAATTTTTTTTAATCAATCAAAAAATAAACACCACCTAAATATATTTGTCACGCTCTGTTAAATGTTTTGGAAGTAGCAGCTTCTGTCAACAAAATGGGCCAGGTTGCTTTGATAGTATTTCATATCATCCAAATAATTATAAATGAATGTGGAAGGGCATTGATTTGTCAAAAGAGGAGATTTAAATTGCGTTTGGTAACGATTTTTGTAAATATTTTATTCTTTTTAATACTTAAAAAATAAAAAATTTTAAATATAAAAAATATCAAAAATATTTTTTAGAATAAGTACCAAACGCACTCTTATCCTTATTCCCGTGGTATACACGAACCAGCGAAGCAAGGATTGGATTGGACGAAAGTCTTTACATATAATGTCAGGCTTTTATTGAAAAAGGGAAATCAAGTTCCTAACAAAAACAAAATATATACATATATATATATATATATATATATATATATATAGATTTTTTAATAACTTTTAAAAAGTAGTCTAAGAACAATGCAAAGTGATAGGAACAAAATTCCAAACTTATCCTTCACTTATTTTTTCCTCCGCCCCGTCAACTACGGTAACTTTTTCTTTTTCCTTTTTTAAATTGACATGACAATTAAAAAAATTCATGCAAAGTGATAGGAACAAAATTCCAAAATTATCCTTCACTTATTTTTTCCTCCGCCCCGTCAGCTACGGTAGCTTTTTCTTTTTCCTTTTTTAAATTGACATGACAATTACAAAAATTCATGCAAAGTGATAGGAACAAAATTCCAAAATTATCCTTCACTTATTTTTTCCTCCGCCCCGTCAGCTACGGTAACTTTTTCTTTTTCCTTTTTTAAATTGACATGACAATTACAAAAATTCATTCAAAGTGATAGGAACAAAATTCCAAAATTATCCTTCACTTATTTTTTCCTCCGCCCCGTCAACTACGGTAACTTTTCCTTTTTCCTTTTTTAAATTGACAGGACAATTAAAAAAATTCATTATTATTAAGTTTTTTATAAAAAAAATTAATATGTGGCAATCAACCATACCATAATTTTTTTTTAATCATACTGTGGACCCCGCATTTCGGCTCATGCGATTTCCACTGGATGGCGAGCTCAATTTTTATTTGAAAAATGGTTTATTGATTAAGAAAAATTGACTTGGAGTCGCCACTTATTTTTATTTTATTTTTTAAAAGGGTAAACAAAATAAGAAAAAAAACCCTAAGTGTGACTCCTTATTTTGGAAAAGGTGATCTGTGAAAAACCGGATCGGGTTCGGGGTCAGGTTACTTATCAGGAAGGTACGGTAAAGACCGTAACACCCCTTTAAGTCCCTAAAGTCAGGTCTCTACTAATAAAATAAAGCAATCATGACAATTGATGAGGGAATCAATGAATACTCAGAGTGATCATGCACACGTGAGAATCTAAACATGCATACAAAAAATGACCAAAGCGGATGTGGATGCGTACCTGGGTGGTGATCCATAAAGCGCTATCAAGAAGTGAGGTTAGTGCACAATTAAGGAATAATTTCGAGCATGTTATAGAGCAGAATAAAATCAATCACGCATAACAATTAAATCAAACAAACAATCAATCAATCATAAGGAAAACACATATGTTGGCCCCCACCAAAGCCCATTTATTTTGCATGAATTAATCTCACAAATTCCATTATTTGGAACTATGAAATTTATTCAGGCTTATAAAAAGAATATAAATAAATAAATAAATCAGGAATTTATTAAAAATTGAGGAGAATTTGTGAAACAAACTTGCCAGAAAGAAATGTGGCAGCCAATTTTATTAGGAAAACGAGAATATTGGAAATCTAGGAAAGAAAACGGAAAAAAAAAGTAATAATAAAATAAATAAATAAAAATAAAATAATAATAATAATAATAATAATAATAATAATAAATAAATAATAATAAACAAATGTGAAAATTAGAACTTTGGTAATTGGGAATTAAAATTGGAAATTAGAATTTTGGAGGATTATTTAGAGATGGAATTTTAAATAGATGAATAAGCGAATAAATAAATAAATGGAATAATAATAATAACGAAAATAATAATAATTAGATAAATAAATTTGAAAATTGAAATTTTGGAAATTGGAAATTGAATTTAGAGATTGGAAAATTGAAGAATTTTTTTTAGAGATCGAATTTTAAATAAATGAATAAGTGAATAAATAAATTAATGGAATAATGATAATAATGAAAATAATAATTAAATAAATGAACATGAATATTAGAATTTTTGAAATCGGAAATTAAATTCGAAACTCGAAATTTTGAAAAATTGTTTAAAGATGAGATTTTTAAAGAGAAGACTATATTCAGGAGTGGGAGTTTTGGAAGAACTAAAAAAATGGAGTAAAAATAAAAATAAACAACCAAAAATAAAAATAAATAAATGAATGAATAAAAATTTGAAAAACTAAAATTTTGAGTCTTGATTTTTGACATGTAGGATAATAAAAAAATTAAAAAGAATGGGACATGCAAGGTGGCCGTGCACGGGCTGCCCAACAACTTTCTTTGGAAAACTCCACTTAAAGGTTGACCTGCCCTGCTGTACATGTGGGCTGTTAACCTCTCAAACCGTCTTCCACAAATCCTCACTAAAATCCAGAGATGGTGCAGGCACAGCCGCGCCAAGCATCTGCTCAAGGCCACCTTTCTCCATCTACGGGCCACGCTCCAAACCTGAAACTGGATCAGTAAGTTCGGTACCCAAAAGAAAACCTTCACAAGAACATGGTACTTCATTCATCCCATGAGGAATTCCTTCAATTCCTTCCGGCACTCCATCAAAAAAAATTCTAAGCTCGCATCTTTTTAGAAGCGGGGCTCCTGATGAGCACTTGAGGAGCCGTTTGCATGGGATACGCCTCAAAGGTGATGATCCGGTAGTAGCACAAGGGCGGCGTAGAGAGAATTTGTATGCTTGTGGGACTCGGGTGGTGGGAGAAAGGGCGTTTGAAGAGAAATGGGTATGTGGTGTGGTGTAGAGAGAGAAAAGGTGGTGGGGAGTATATGATGTGGTGTAGAGAGAGAAAAGGTGGTGAGGGGTACGTGGTGTGGTGTAGAGAGAGAAAAGGTGGTGAGGGGTATGTGATGTGGTGTAGAAAGAGAAGGGGTATGATGGGTACCATGCATGGGGATGAATGGTATGGGTGGACATGAGTGTGAGGTTAGTGGGATGACATGGGTGGAGGTGGGGTATGAGAAGGAATGGAGAATTAGAGAGAGAGAGAAACGGGTATGTGGGGGGTTCGGTGGGTAGCCATTGGTGAAAAGGATAATGAGAGACGAGCATGATGATGATGATGGTGGCTGAAAGATAGAGGGTAGATTTAATGGGTTTTGGAGGATGCATGCTTAGAGAAAGAGTGAGAAACGGGTTCAGTGGTGGGAAAGAAGTGAGCTTCGTATGCATGGGGTATGGTAAATGGATATTGAAGGGTGTGGTGTATGTGAGGGCGTGGGCATGGTGAGCATGGTGGCAAGAACATGGGCATGGTTGGGAGTGTGGTTACGGGCATAGTGGAAAGGTGACGAGATGAGGTGGTAATGGGAATGTGAAGAGGGGTATGAGGGATGGGTATGGAGGTAGGCTTGGTTATGCATGGCCATGCAAAAGTGAAGAGGAATGGGCATGGTTATATGTAGGGTTATGGGTATGGTGGTATGATGGAGGGAGAGATGGGTATATGGTGGGTTTGGTGATGGGTGAAAGATGGGAGGTAGTGGGTATGAGAATATGGAGAATGGGTATGAAAGTCTAGAGAGAGAAATGGATGGTTGGATGAGGGGCATGCATGGAGATGGGTGTGACATGGTGAGTATGAAGGATAGAAAGATGGTGAAGTGAAGTGGGTTTGATGGGTGGAGATGAAAGTGGGTACATGCGGGTATGGAGGAGTATGAAGAGAGTTTACATGGAGGGAACGGTGGAGAAGAATGGCGTGATGGTGGAATGGGTGAAAGGGTGGTTAGAAAAATGGGCCTAGTGTGCGCATGAATAATGGAAGCGCGTGAGGGGTGAAGCATGGGGAATAAGATGGGTAGGAGAGTCATCTGAAAGGTGCACACCCTGTGGTGCTTTAGGCAGTCCCAAATTGGCGACGTAGACCCATCAGCCATCCCATTATGGACTACCAGATTCAACTTCGGCCCAGTTGCTCACGATGGTGGGCTGAAATGAATATAGTTCTTTGACCAAACGAGTAGGGAGCAAAAGACAAGTTTCAAAAATTCCCTCTTAGACGGCCGCTTATGGGGCCACTTCCTGCTACTGTCACTTCATTCCACTGGCCTTCATTCTCTGCCCAGAAACGCTTCAATCTCCTTTAATTACATCATTTCTCCCTCAAAGCCTCTATTCACGACCATCCAAACTATTATTCCATACCACAACGGTCTCATTAATCAGGCTGATTATTCAAATGTCATTAAAAGAGCCAGAAACTATGGATTCTCAGCAGCGAAAAGCAACCACAGCTTGAATAAACTCAGAATGCCCACCAGAAATTCTCATACAATCCCCTAAAAAAGCCATCCTGATCCAGATTTCCTTGTTCACATGCCTCCTACAGAGCCTCACTCCTTCAGGTAGAGATGGGGAATCGGATACTTACCATGGCCCGGCACCAAGAACAGGGGAACGTAACAGAACAGGACATAGTGGGAACAAAAAGGACTCATGAAAGATGCGTTTCATGTTGCTATCAACGAGCTTAAATGCAGGGGTGGGTCAAAATGGGTTTCAAATGAATTTCAGAGAGAAGACAAGGTGGGACTGCAAATGCTTCATGTGAGATCTCAAAGGCAAACAAAACAGGGCATTATGCGCAAATGATAATGTAAAACCCAAAACAATCCTGTGGCCCAAAACATCCACAGCAACCAACAAAACAATGTGCATAGATCAGCAGAGAATGGAGTAAAACATAGAGAAATAGAAACATACCCAGCTGAAAATAGCTTCACCGGGAGTCCTCTATACAACACTCCTCTGCTTCCCCTTCTTTCCAAGCTGAACTCTCCAAGCTAATCCAGAAAAAAACGTCTCTCTCTACAACTATCTCCTCTGGTTTCCTCTCTACATCTCTCGCAAATTTTTTTTTTTTCAAACCAGAACTCTCCAAAGTTCCTCTAATCTCTAAACGCACAAATCTCCTTCTCCAAAAACCAAAAATGGCTCCCTCCTCTCTCCATCTGTTCCTCGTTTCCTCTCAGATTCTTTTCTCTCAAACAAGAAGCCAAAAAAAACTTCTTCACCAGCAAGCTCCCCCAAAATTTTCTCCGAACCCCTTTTATTTCTCTCTCGGTCCCTTTTAAACCTTGGCTGCTCCCCTGTTCCTGTCTTCCTCAGCAAGCCACTCCCTGCTTCACTGTGCCTTACCCAGAAAGCGCGTCATCCTCTCCAACCACCACCATGGGCGAGCTGCTGATGGCTCACCACGCGTCCATGCATGGAGCCTCATGGGAGGTGTCCCCCACCCCAACCAGGAATCGCCACGTGGCTCCTTGAGAGCCCTCCACCTGCAAAGAAATATATCTTGTATAGAAAATGAAAACGAGCTCCAAATGGGGGTCTACATATACTTATAAATATTTTTAAACTTGACATACGATCATCAACATGCAACATTATTATTATTTTTTTCTTCTTTTTCATTTTACCTTTTAACTTCTTTTTTTTATATTTTATAATATGTCATTAACACATTCTCATAAAATATTTTTAATTTCATTTTTTTCACTCTTTCATTTTTTTTATTTTAATTGTTTATGAATACTTTAAATATAAAATAATAATAATAACATATAATAAATCATTAATAAGAAAAAATTAATATAAAAATAAATACATAATAACAAATTTATTTTTTTACTTATAGACATGTAAATTCCTAATGGTTTTAACATTTTTCTTGATTAAAATGTTTAATAATTTTAATTAAAGAAGATAAAAACTTGGTTGTGGTTCTACCATTTTGATTTTTTAAAATTTTTAATTTTTAATTTTATAAAATAAAAAGTATAATATATTTTTCACAAAGAATTTGTATTTAATCATTTATATTAATTTTTTTTAATTTTTTTAAAATTAAAATTTTTGCATATCTTAACATAAACCAAAGAACAATAATATATCATTCCTACTATAGTGATATTTTTAATACATGTTAGTATTGTTTTTTTTTATAAAAGAGTGATACCTTTTTTTTTGGGGGGTGAATGAAATTTGATACACTAATATAAAAATATATGAAAAAAAGAACCCTTAATTTTTTAAAATTAGTATTATTTTTATTTATTTAAAAATAGTTTAAAATACATGTCATTTTTAATGAATCATCCAATTATTCCAAAAAATACTCTTTTACTTCTCATGTCATTCAAATCAATTGATAGTTAAACTTCTTCATATAAATGTTTTCCTTCATTTTAAATATTTTATTATTATTATTACTATTTTATTTTTTTTTTTATCATTTGAGATTTTTTTTTTCTCTAGAAACAAACACCTCGTAGGATTTTTATTTTAATTTCCTAAAAATTTAGGAAATATTATGCAAAAAAAAAAAAAAAAAATTCCTATTTAAATAGGATTAATATATTTTTTTTATTTCCTAAAATTTTAATAGGAAATATTATCAAACAAATCCTATTTAATCATAATTATCAATTCAAAAAGTAATAAGGTTGTTTATTAAATAATAAATAATAAATTTAATAATATATAATTATTTTAATTATGATTAATTTGTTTAATATAAAATATTTATTTATTTCTTTATTTTTATACCATATATCAAAGTAGAACCATATTGTAAAACATTTTATATATAAAAAACTTTTACAACAAATTTTATTCTCCATTATGTCAAACAATTATTAATATTATATAATAAATACAAATTCATTATTGGTTTATTTATTATGAATTTATTTTTAACTTATTAATACTAGAATAAACTCTTTTTTTTTTTTTTTTTTTTCAACTTCTTACTTTAGAGAAAAAAAAATCCCAAATAATAAAATAATAAAATAATAAAATATCTAAAAAGAAGAGAAACATCTACATAAAAAAGTATAGTTGTTAATTGATTCGAATGACATGGTAAGTAAATAAGTATTTTTGAGAATAATTTGAAGACTTATTAAAAAGTGCATGTATTTTAAATTATTTTTAAATAGATGAAAATAAAATTAATTTAAAAAATTTGAGGTTCTTTTTTCCATATATTTTCATATATAATGAATCAAATCCTTTTTTTTTTTTTCTAGAAAATCAAAGAAGAGTGATATATCATTTCCATCACACTAAAATATATTTTAGTGTTACTTTTTTGTAAAAGAGTAGTACCATTTTTTCTTTTTTCTTCATAAAAGTATGGTATTCAAGAGTTATGTTGATGGATGTGCAACAAAAATTTTAATTTATAACAAAATTAAGAGAAAATAATATAAATGATTAAATATATATTTTTAATGAAAAATATATTTCATTTTTATTTTTATTTTAAGTAAATAAACCATTTTAAATTTTAACAAAGCAAAATGTTAAGTGTTAACACCACAATCAAGTTTTTATCTTTTTTAATTAAATTTTAACTCAAAAAGGGTTTAAATCACGGTCAAGTTAGATCTACAAACAAAAAATTAAAATCACAATAATCAATTTTGATTTTCACATGAAAATTTAAAAATATTAAAAATGTAATAAAATTTATAAAATAAAAATCTTATGTTTTAGGAATATAAAAAATCTTATGTCCTAAATCTCTAAATGTGTTTTTATGCATTTATTTTTATATTAAATTTGTTCTCATTAATAATTTATTATATATTATTATTTTATGTTTAAAATGTTCATAAATAATTAAAATAAATAAGTATGAAAATATAAAATTGTGGAGAAAATTGAAATTTAAAATTTTTTATGAAGCTGGCATATTAAAAAAAAAAAAACAAAAAATGTGGAAGTATTATGAAGGAAAAAAAAATAAAAATCATATGACATGGTTGGTTGCCATATGTCAATATTTTTATTTTAAATGTTAATTATAATAGGTGATGATGGAAGTAAAAATAAAAAAAGAAAAAATTTATGACAATTGACGACCGGAATTAGATGATGAGGGTCAGAGGGTAGTTTTGGTATGTTAAGGATTTTTTACTATTTAAGTACATGTTTGGAGGGTTATTTTCCCAAAATGAGTGAACTTCAAAAGTAAAAAGTCAAAGTTTCAAAAAATTTATTTATTTTTAAATAGCACATTATTATATGATTCTCCCATATGGAATACAAATATATATATATATATATTCTCTAAAAATAGTCTTTTATCATTTTTATTATATGTATTTATATCCCATTATTATTATATGTAATTAATTATTTTTTAACAACCTATAAATTAATTTAAATAATGTTTCTCTTTTAGAAAAATTATCATTATTTTTTTAAAAAAAAAACTTGATTGAGATGATAATTTTCTTTTAAAGACTTAATTTAGACAAATTGGTTGGATGAAACTCTCGACCATAATTCATATTTTCTATACATGATTTATTTATATTTGAGAGGATGAGTAGGAAGATTCCTTCTTTGAGCCGATGTTAAAAGTAAATCTTTATTTATTTAAAATTTTAAAAAACATCATAATTATTTTTATTTTTAATAAAAATATTTTTTATAATATATTTTTCAAACATAAAATTCAATTCAATCCTAAATAGTAATTATTTTTATTTCTATTTCTTCGCCCAAAAAGGCTTAACATGAATGGTAGGTGAAAAATGAAGGCGATTTTGTTCACTTCTTTATATGGACTAAAAATTACTAGCAAAGTGGAGTTTTTGAGTTGGTGTAGAAAATGGGTATCACAACCTAGTAAATGATTAGTGGCCAAATCTAATTTCAAGCCATCATGGATGGGAAAAAAAGTTATCAGCCACATTGGGATTTAGGTAAAGATGATAGAAAATGTGAAATTTGTGAAATTATATTTACTTTAATGTTAGAAAAAGTTTAGGTATTAAATATTCACATCTTTTATTGGGATTGAGAATGTATGATAAAATTTAAGTCTATTGAATGAAAATATAAATATAAGGGATCAAAGTGTAAATAGATAAGATAAAAATATAAACGAACCAAAGGGACCAATATATAACATAATGAAATTTGATTTGTATACAAAATAATAAAACCTAAAATGTTTATATGGTACCATATGATTGCTACCATCTAAAATTTACATGAATATAAGAATTCTTATTGATATTTTCATAAAATCTATTCTCAACAATACTTCGTTATTACTTTTAGAGCTCTTACAAGTATTTTGGTACAAATCGTATGAGCACTAAAACGGGATCCTTATTATTAAAAGCAAACCTTCATCCATTAAATTACATATTCCCTTGCTTTTTTTGGAATCAAATGTATAACCTTAGCAAATATTGTTTGAAAGTATGAGAATGAATTTTAAAAATTGGAGAGCATTGAAACCATTGAAATTATTTATATTATTTGGAAACATAAAATAATATAAAAATAACAAGAACTAATTTTTTTTAAAACATTATTTTGACTTTTTATATCAAGTATGTCTTATAAAATGTTTGAGTTCCTTATTCTTTATTTTAACTTGCAATTAGTTTTATCATTTTAGATTATTGTTTTGAAGCGCTAACAATTAAATGTTAAAAACTAAAATAAAAAAACAGTTTTTATTTTTATTTTTTATTTTTCTTTATTATAATTTTTTTAATCATTAGTGTTGCTCACACTATGGTTTGGTCAAAAGTAGAATAATCTAAATTTATATCTAACTTTGGAAGAATGTAAACTTTAATATAAAGTTGAATTATTATTTTTTTTTTAAATTATGAATAAAGACAAGTAAGTCAAGTTTACCTTATCTTTTGGTTAAAGTGGGGTTAAAGAATAAAAAAAAATAAGAAAAAGGACTAATAATGTCTCCCCTATCAGGGAACAATCCAAATAAGAGATGGTGGCAAGAGATCTATCTTGACGTTCAGGTTCAAGTTCTTGACTCTTGAGGATAAGTCTTCTTCGGAGTGAGAGGCAAAACCAATTTCAATTTCAAGATATTGCTCATGGAGTGGAGTAAGGGAAGCTCATGAAGTGATATACATATATATATATATATATATATATATATATATATATATGTATTTGAGAAAATGTTAAGGTATAGAATATATATATAAAACAAAAAATCTAAATCATTAAATGTATATAAAATAAAATTTAAGTTGTTTGATGAATATATAAATAATTGAAACTAAGGTAAGGGGTATAAATTAATAGAATTAAGGTACAATCAATAAGATTTGAAAAAATATATATATATATGAAACTATTTGATTGTTGATATTTTTTTTGATATTTTAATCTGATTATAAAATTTAAATCCATGTCATACCCTATATTCTATCTTTTAAACTTGATAAGGTGAAATTAAAAAAATGATAGAAATAATTTGAGATGTATAATAGTCGAAAAAATATTTTAAAATTTATAATAATTTATAAAATATCTATCCAAAAGATAATTTTAAAATAGATATATCATATTGAAATTTTCTTTTTAAAAATATATAAGTTTTTATTTGACTCCTCTTAAAATCATGATAAATTAAAATTATTTTATATATATATAACATTAAAAGTTAAGAATATAGAAAAATTAGACATAGCGTGTTTGGCACGCTCGGTTAAAGAATGTGGAAATAGCATTCTCCATCTTAAAATTCCATGAAGCTTATCAAAAAAATGGTCTAGACCAATTCCAAAGGTTGCTTTTGCAAGTCTTCGTTATCATAAAAATATGCATTAAATATAATTTTTTTTAACATTTAATCACAATTAATTAATTACATTGGTAAATGATAAAAATAGCAGTACAAAGTACAAACAACTCAAAGAATAAAAACCTTTGTAACTTTCTATTTTATGCTTCATCTCATTTATTTGTGTTATTGAGAAGTAACCACAATCAACTTGGGAAGCAAATTTTTTATTTAACTAAAAATTTCAGAAATATTATAATTATCTTTCTCTTTAATAAAAATATTTTTGATATATAATTTTCAGTAATTACTTCTACCTCTTTTATTGATAAATATAAAAGTTAAATACAATTTCAAACAATCCGTAGAGTGGATTTGGGAGTAATTTTCGAGAATGATATCTTGCTAATATATTCAATATTTTTTTTTTTAATATAAAATTTAATATTCTTTTTCTGGAATGATCTCTAATGAAACTAATCCGTCAATAAAGACAAGATCAGTATTCTTGGGAGAAAGTGAAATAAATGAAAAACAAAGACCAAATGGATGTCTATTTTACTTAAAGAAAGATGGATGGAAGGATGCAGAAGTCTGTGGTTTTGGGTTGTTGAGAATTTGGGTGTTCCACAGTAGTGATCAAGTGGGCAGTACCCCACAAATGGGGAGAAGGATATTGATGGTCAAGTCTCACAACAGGATCCAGCAGTGGTTCCACATCCTGGACTATGTTTATGAAGGAAAACTGGCATTGGAATACTGCACAGCTAAGGGAATGGACAACATTGATCGAGATTGAAACTGAAGTTTAAACAAGCATGCATCTCATACCGCTCTTCCATTTCATCTCAAGAATTCTACGAGTAACCATGAGGATTCTAATGGAAAAGTGATAACATGGATTTGATCTTATAAAAAGAAAAATTAGGAAAGTGTATAATTGAATTTAGTTCTAAACAAGTTAGTTTTCTAAGGCTTGAGGAAAAATAATTTATTTGAAAAAATAAAAATCTACAAAGTAAATCCCCTCTCAAAATAATTTTCAAATTGGAGTGTTTTATTGACGTGTATCTATAACACATGATCGTAGTTGTGAACTATAATTTTGATTTTGTTGTAAAATGGTTAAAACAATAGTTAGTTTTAAATTTAAGTTTAAAATCGTAATTGATGACTATAATTTTAAAAGTAAGTTTAAAACTATAATTTCTAGCTATCATTTTATATTTTAAAAAATCAAAATCGTAGTTACTAATTAAAGTTTTATGACATAAAACAATGTATAAAAAAAAAAAAAAAAAAAAAATCTCCGGCCATATGGATGCCCATGTAGCTTAAATGTACTAGCTTGAGAATTATTTTACTTGAAAATCTATTTTGTGCATTTTTTAAAATATATTATATCCACTCAAAACTCTAGTCTTGTTCCCAAAACAAATATCATTTTTGGTATTCACGGAAGAAGTTGCTGAGTTGAAATGATGCATGACGCCCATCTAGTATTCCAAATAAGGAGCTTTCGGCAACTAATGTTTAGTTTTGCATAAAGCTTAAGATTTATTTCATTTATTTTTTATTTTTTAAATAAGGCAATAACTCTTTGATTCCAATTGTTTTCTGTTTTAATTATTTTAATGATATGGTTTCCATATCTTTTTGTAGGTTTGAAGATAAAATAATTATCCTATTTATTTGTGAAAGCACTCAGGATTTCTTTTAAGTTCATCTAATTAAGTTGTAGAGGAAATAAGCAAGAGACTCCATGAGGAGTTGTATTTTTGCATTCATTGATAATTGAGTCATCCTAACAAAATACATATATATAAGGTGGCAAAAAATTGATTTAGAGAAGTAATCACAAGTCAACACAAAATCTAGAAAAGCATTTGATATATTATTAGAAAGCGCCATACACAATCATAAGGATCCAAATCTTAAGTTTAAGTTCTTAAAAAATTTAGTTATCCAATATGGTATTAGAAATTTATTTAGTAGGAGGATCATGAGTTCCAATCTTACCATATGTTTATTTACTCAATTTATTATTTTAAGCTCTATTAATAATTTATTTACCTTCTACCTATTTGTCTCTATACTTGTAGATAAGAGAATTCTCACATTTATCAAAATTTTCATGATAAAGTTTGATTATTGGGAACATAGTACTCATTTTTTCGAAGTAGCATTGTGCCATGATCTCCTCATCCAATGCTTTCACAAATGACTTTCCTTCTCCAAGGTGTTGCCATGCCCATTGAACAAGGTTTATATGCTGCCCCTTCCCCTATTGGGTTATCTTTTTGGGCCCAACTCTAGAAGTGCAACTTCAAGATTGTAGACATTGATCTTTGCATTAACCTTTCTTGTATAATCATGCTCTATCATCCAAATATATGTATATATATATATATGTATATAAATTTCTATAGATTTTCACAATCTTAATATTGATAAAACATTGAAAAACATTTTAGGATTCTCACTTGGGGCATTGTATTTGAATGAGCTTATAATAAAAAATATGATTAGTCTTATGATTATGTTTGGTTTCTGAGAAGTACTAAAAAAAGAAAAAAAAAATGTTAAGGAAAATCATTTTATTGTATTTGGCACTAATTTAAAAATCGGATTGGACCGGTTGGTCTAACTAGTAACAAAACCAGTCTAGTCCACCCAAAAATCCGTTTGGGCATCGAACTATAAGTGAATTGGATGAACCAGCGAATTGCCTGAATTGGGCGATTCTTAGCAAACTAGGCGATTCTTAGCGAATCAAACAAGTTTTTTTTTTTTTTAAGCCAAAAAAAAGTTTTGATGCCCTAAGAGAACTGGATCACTCCATGAGGAGCCCATCCAGCCTATTTGTCATCAAGCCCAATAAGCTTTTAGTCTTGCAAGTTAATGATTCTAGCATGTTTTTTATACCACAATCCCTACATATTTTTTATCCATTTCCGATGTGGGGTTAGTTAGTGAGAAAAAAGAAAAAAATTATTATTTATGACATCACTGGTTTGACTGCAGTTTGACCACTAGTTCGACTAGTGAACTGTGAATCATGAACCAATAACTTTTCCAGTTCAAGCACCGGTTCGGTTTTAAAAACATTGGTATTTGGTTATACTATATATGAAAATTATAAAAGAAAATAAAATATAATTAAAATTAGTTAGAAATTTATATATTTTCAAATTATTTAATTTTATAATTTGAAAATATATAAAATTTTTATAATTTAGGTGTGGGTGCATCCAAAAATCCTATGAAGCTAGAGCGGAAAAGGAAACACACTGGTCACATAAATATCCATGAAACCTATCTTCGGGCTATATAAGTCTTCAATGATCGGACTCCAATCAGTATCAATGTGTCAGCCTCCTCCAGAATGATCCCAAATATCGATATAGCTCATTGTTAGACCCTACTCCTAACCACTAGCTCAATCAAAGAAACAAGTACACATAAGGCCTCACACTTACAAATGTAAGAACCGAAATGAAGGAAATGACCGAAACTAGAGGGTTGGAGGTAAGGGGATAGATGTGCGACCCACATAGACAAGCAACATACAATCACACAGGAAAAGAGCAGTTATGCAGCAAGCAGTCAAGCAGAGCACATGTATATCATCCAAATCTACACACAAGATAAGTAAGAAATATGATAATCGAGATGAATATTTAGCAAGGATATCATGCTCCATGATAATCAAGATAATATACAACTAAGAGGATCAATCATGTCAAGATGAACGAGATAAGCAACAAGAAAAATGTACATGTCAAGGTGAACAGAGTAGTCATACAACAAGAAGAGTCAATATGTGAGGATAGTCGAAAGGATCAATCAATATAATCAACATGCCAATGCCTCCAATGAATACAATAACCAAACATGCATCAAGGATAATGATATCAAGAGCTCTCAATGTGTAATCAACAGTCAAGCAAACAAAAACACAAAGAGAGGTGAGTACCCACTAATCAACCAATCAAACGCCACATTTGCCTCAACTTATGTTTAAGCTTGACCCTCGAATGATCCATAGTGGAGTCGCTATTTTGTGGACCCCGCATTTTGCACAATGCGTTCCCACTTGATGGCGCGAACTTGCTTTTTTTATTTTATTTGGTGAAAATATGATTTTTTTAAAAACCTAAGGGGTATTTTTGGAATTTCATTACCTAAGGGTTAGTATAAATACCCTTTCATGTAACCCTAATTTGATACATAGTGAAAATCCTTTTTCCTTATTCCCGTTGACGTAGGCAATTAGCCGAACCACGTTAAATCCGCGTGTTCTTTTTTTTTTTTTTTCTATTTTTCGCCATTAATCGTTGCATGGATTCCAATAAGTGGCCTTTGGAATTGGGGCAGAGAGATGATTTGTTGACAAATTCATAGCAATTAGTGACTGCTAGGAGACTATATCATGAGGAAGTTGGTCTGACAATTGATTCCCATCAAGCGACGGAGTAGATATGGATGGAAGACTTGTCAATTCCACTGGAATTTCTCCTGATAAAAAAATTATTGCTTCCCTTGAACATCGATAAATTCAACAAAGAAGACAATATTCCGACAGGTATTGGACCAGACCACCTGTTATTGCTCACGTCTAACTCAACTAGATTCACCAAAAAAACGCAAACCCAGAAGCACCAAGCATTAAAAAAGAAAAGAAAAAAAAAAAAAAAAACCACATCAATTGTAGATATTCCCAGAATTTTAAAAAAATAAAAACAAAATTTAAGATCAATGGTTCGGTTTCTGAGAGATAACCAACCAACTCACAAACCTCCAAATTAACCAAACAAAAAACAAATTTAAAAAAAAAAAAAACATCTTCAAATAATTATTGCAGCTGGGTTTTTGTTTCATATATTAAAAATAAATAGCTCTCAATGCCACGAAAAAAAAAAATTAAAATTAAGCTTCCATCGTGCATTTTGCTAGGGAACCTACCCATTGGCTTAATTTACAAGCTTCCTTATGAGACTTATGTACAAGCTGTAAATTTCAAACCAAGATATCGTCATCTTTGTTGAGCTTGTTACATAGCTACAACTAATTCCGGACCGGTTAATACAAGAACTATAAAAAAAAAAGACAAGGATCACCTATGAAACATAAAAGATTATTTATACATAGCATAGTCCAAACTGTAATACCCGAATTTTTAAGGACACGTCAAATTTTCGGAGCATAAAGCTTTTCATGAAATTATGGGTCAAATGGTAAAAAAAAGTGGTGAAGATACACGTGTTAGTATCTAATTAGGAGAGATTTTAGAAAAGTTGGTCAAAAGTTAATAGTTTGAAAAAAAAAATTTATGAACACGGTGGTATTTTTTGTAAAACGGAAAATCATAAATTGAGTATAATGCAAGCTCCTCATATAGTTTTTATTTAGGTTATTTTTTGGAAACCCTAAATGTGTGAAATGATTTAGTTTTGCTTTGAAAATTTTAAATGAGAAGTGGATGAAAGTTTAATGCAAGATAAAAATATTAGAATTGTTGGTATTTAATTATTGTCCTTGTGATATAATTTATTGGATTGTTATGGTTGTGAAACTTTGTTTATTTGGAATTATATAAATTTATTGGTGATATATTAGTGTTAAAAATAACGGAATTTATTTGTTGAAAATTTTGAATATTAAGATATGGTTAAAATGATTGTTTTAAAATTATTAACATTATTAGAAATAAGTAAATTGATGGTATAAATTGGGTTTTTGTTAATATTTGAATTATTGGAAAATTTTTCCCAAATGTTGTGGTGGCTTAGTTATGGAAAATTGTTGTATTGGGTGTTAAAATTATTGAAATTATTGAAGATAAATAAATTATGACATAAATTACGTTTTTGTTGATATTTGTATTAGTGGAAATTTTCTTGGTTATCTGTGGTTATTTAATTGAATAAAAAAAATGGTTATATTGGTGTGGACCCGCATTTTTCACATGCGTCCCCACTCGATTGGCGAGACTCGCTCTTTATTTGTGAAAAATTAATTTTAGAAAAAGTTGGAGTCGCCACTTATTTTATTTTTTTATTTTAAAGGAAAAATAAAACAAGAAAGAAAAACCCTAAAATGTGACTCCATAATTTTTGGAAAAAGCATGTCTTTGAAAAACCTGAGTCTAGGTCCGGGGATCAGGTTACTTATCAGGAAGGTACCTCTAGGAGGTAGCACCCCTCTAAGCCCTATAAAGGTCTCTACTGACTAAGTTGAGGGAAATGTGGCAATCAAGTGGTTGATCATGGATATCTAGGTAAGCTAGGTGATTTAAAAAAATAGTATGTCAAGCAAGAAAATCTGATCATAAGAGAGAGTTAAAGTACGTACCTGAACGACTTCTCAAGCTCTATCATGAAACATAAAAGTTAGCATAGAAATATATCACATGTGTTTCATCCAAGCAAATCAAGCATCATGGCAATCAAGTATGGCATCAAAATATGGACATGGCTCACAGAGGCATAGATATTCATGGAATTTCGAAAATGGGATGGTGAAGAGCATACCTGGACAACGAGCTGAGCGCTAAAATGAGAAAAGAGGTTAACTCAATAGCGAGTGTAAAATAATCTCATGTATTCACAAAGAGGAAGCACAATCAATTATCAAACAAACACCCCATTTGAATTAATATCAAAGATGATGTCTAGAATGTTAGATCCCCCACCAAGATCCAAATTACTTTCGCACAAATTGATTCAATCAGTCCCATTATTTGGAATCATGAATTTTATTCGTGCTTGTTTTAAAAAAAACGAGAAAACCATGAAAATAGTTGAAAGTCTAAGAAAATAGTGAAAATGCATGTCAAGAGGAAAAATGGCAGCAAATTGTATGTTAAAATCTGGATTTTATGCCTAAAAGGGCTCTAAAGATGGATTTTTTCAAAGCTGGAAATGTTTAGTTGAAAAAGGATTCAAAAAATCAATTTAAAATAGTAAATTCCCAATCAAAGAAACAAAAGAGGAGGAGGTGTGTGTAACAAGGTAGCCATGATGGAGTGGAGCCTGGGAATGAGATTGAGATTGTCTTGCTGGTGTTGAATCCCTAAATACATTCTGTTCTCTCTTGGCACTTTCCGAGGCCCCCTGTTGTTCAAAGTTTTGGTGACTTCCGGTAAGGGATGAAGAGTTCCAGCAAACTTGAGTTGCTCTTGAGAAGTACGGACTCTGGTGTAATCGGCTTTCCCCATCCGTGTCTCCTTTGGATCCATGAGCTCAAATTGACACATAATAGGTCACTAGAGTGAGACTGATATGGTATGGAAAATGGTCCACTGCCTTGACGAGGAGAAGTCGTGAAGCAAATATAGTCTCAACTCTTCATTTTACTACTGACTTGAAGCAGTTACTGAATGGGGATTCTGGTGGGCATTTGATATTAGAGATATTGCTGGAAGAGAACTTGAGGGCTTCATTTAGTCATGGGTGACAGTGGAACTTAACAGGAAATGATAATTCCGGCTCTTACTTAGTTGGGGCACTTGCAATGCTAGGAGCCCATGTTGGGAATTCATTTACCCGATTTGGCAACATAGCTTTTGGAGCCATAATCAAATGGAGCCCAGTTACACCTTTGTTCTACCATTGATGCTATGGCTTCTGAGCACTCTTCGGTCTACCCTCTGCGAGCAGTAGATACTTTCTGGCTACAAGTATTAATACCCAAAGTGTTTGCTGCAATTTTCTCTGAGATTGGCCTCTGCAACATGATTCCCTAGGAAGTAACTCCTCATTCCATTATAGCTCTCTACAGTTTCGAGCACGGGGACATTCTTCCTTGTTAACCAGTCAAAATGGTGAACGCCTTTCACTTCAACATTAGTAGGTGAGACTGGATTTAGTGCAAACCATGAGTGCCCACATATGTTTTCTTGTCAGTGATGACATGTAATACTATTTTCTCAAGCTGTAGAGATGACTAAACAACATAATTAACAACAACTGAAGCAGCCAGGATATTATCAGTTGACGCAATCATGTGATTGTAAGAGTTCTCAGAGAGTAGGGGAAGTGATTCTACAGAAGGCAACTGTCTTCACGCATGAGCATTGGAGGAATATTCATCAGTCAGTCGAAGAGACAGATAGTGAATACCTTTTGGAATGGCACTCGCTGCAGAGTGTTTATTCATCAATTCTGCAAGCTTTGATTCCCTGATAACCCTTTCAAGTTCCTCCATCATTGCCTGCAACATGAAAGCAAATACCTTCGCATCATGCTGTTCGTCCTTCATTTCAGAAACAAATTGACTAAATGTATCTAGAACCTTTAGAACATCTGGGAGTTCCTTCGAATTCTGGTTAGAGATTGGCTTGGCTCTGAATAAATGTTCAACATTCTTGCAGCTATCTGATTTGAAGAAATGACACTAGGTCCTGATTTAAGAACACCACTAACAGGAATTTCAATCTCATTATTGTGGCACAATTATCTGCCCTTCTTCACCTTATTACATTGTCCCACTCTTTCATCGTCATTATTACCAACATAGTTTGCATTAGTCTCGAATCTTCCACTTGAATCTGGATGGCTCCCCTGTTGCTGTGGATTCCCAAAGTTTGAAAATCACTTCGCAATCTAGAATTCTAATTCATTTGCAGTCTTTCTATCTTCTTTGGACATAACTTCCCCTCAAAGAATAAATAGCACTTAGAAATCATTTTTTGTTTCGTTAGTGAGCTGTCAGCGTTAGAAACGAAAGAAAATGCATTTTCGCTTTGAATGAGGGCCTTGGTTCTCAGCACCCCAATTCATGCTAAGTTTGCCTATTTGTTCCCCTGTTGAAGTAAGAAAATATAAATGGCAGTATTCTCTTCTGTTTTTCGAGATTTCCTATGCTGAAGGAAGCTTCATGATGAGTTAGAATTGTCCTCTTTGACAAGGCTCCCTTAACAGAAACAGGCAGAAGATCCGTATCCCCATTAAAAGCTCTACTAATCTCATAACAGTTTTAGAATTCTGAATTAATTGGTCTCTTAGCTGGACGAATGGACGAAGTTTGTATGTGATTCACATTTACTCATCAAAAGCAAACTGAAGATGCCCTTGATGTCATATCCCAAACTTCATCTCATCCAAATCCTTCGTCATTCATCAATAATCGCATCGATTCTGGAATTGCAGGGATAGGATGTGTATCATTCAACTGCACTACTACCTTATTGAGAAATTCAGACCATTGCCATGAGCTCCCATCTTTCTTCTCCTTGAATCTTAGAATAATGCCTGAAGTGAGGCACTGCTGAGCTCAAGAATGAAGCTGTGCAGCAGCTTCATTTTGTCCATCATTAAAGTTGCCATCTACCCAGAATTGCAGCATTCTGCTCCCCCACAGCATTCCTACGATGTCTTGCATTCAATCAAATTTAGAGAGCCACTTCAACAGTTTCAGAACCTCTCTTAGCAAACTCCATGCCCAACATACTGCCAGTTTCAAAAGGATTTTGTTTATCATGCGCTGAATGCATGCTTCAGTCCAATAACCATCAGCTATGGATGTTACCATTGCTTCAGACATTTCATGGTCACTCTTCACTTCAAGTTTAAGAATTGGGACGGAGAATTCAACAAAAGAAACCAACAACCTGTATGCACTGTGCCTTAAGGTCAATTCATTGGATGACATATCATATATACAACATGGTAAAATAACTAGTGCTTGATTCTTTGGGATAGTATTAAAGAACTTCATGCTAATCTTTTCATAAGCATGAACTATGGTGTCATAATCTAGACCACCCATTTCCATAACAGAGGTTGCATTCAATTCACTTATGAGATTTGCCACAGAGTACCGAAAGGCCTGTTTCAGCAAGAACACCAAGAAGATCACAAATGGCCAAACGCATATCCAATCCAGTAGAAATTCGAAGAGAAGAAACAACACTCGAAATTTTTGGAGAAGTTTCACTCCCTGAAACTGGTGTAATATCTCGAATAACTTGCAAAGCTGCCACACATGCATCAGAATTCTAAGCTTTCTTTCATAAAAAGGGGAGCAAGTTATCAATGAATTTTCTTGCTTGCAATAGATCCTATAAATAACTAAATCGGTTATGGAAAATGTCAATAATCCCATTCAAAAGAGCTGGTATATATGCTTCACAAATCCTAGCAGCAGAGAGGTCCCTCTGTATTTTAGAGATGGATAGAATAACTTTCCTACTCGTAGGAATTGAAAGAGGTGTATCTTCAATGGAGAAGAGGATGTGAAGAATTATTGAGCTATATTTCTGCATAAGAAGTGAGAGAAACTTCAGTTTGCATTTTCTTCTCAATTGGCTGAACACTTGTTTCTGAAATGCATGTAATTGCGTCAAACTGCTCTACAGTGAACGAGTTTTATCCTTGGATTGGGTGCACATGTTATTCATGTTAGCAGCATAGACACCTATGCACCTCAAAAGTTGTGCTGATTGTGGGATGCATCCACGGAAATGTGATCTCCCTCAACTAGACCCTACTGTCTATTCTCAATATGGAGCTGTCGCATCTGATGGTCTTGGTTGCAGCTGTCTGACACGTCACTAGAGACATGGGATGATGACTGGGTCTTTACATTGGTCTTTAAATGAACCATTTTCTGTAAAAACTCTCTTAAAAGAATGAGAAAAACTCCATAATAACATATTGTAATGACGGTTTCAAAATTCTAAAGCACTTGATCTCTTTCCCGAACGAAAGGACAAAACCTGCCTATGACTCTAATTTATTCATCAAGAGCAAACTGATGATTTTCTTGATGACAAAGGATAGCTTGATCAATTCCAAATGCAGGTGTAAAGTCTCCTTTCTTGAGACATCAGATTGCCTCTTGTCGACTCAAATGAATCCTAAAATATGCTAAAATTAATTTCCAGTCATCTCACTCCTAAAATTTCAGCAAAACAAACCTCTACTGCCATCCGTTCAAGCCATCCGTAATCTTATTCCCAAATCCAAACCCGAAAAGATTGTCATGATGACCATAGTTGGGGTACATCTCACCCCCATCTAATATGTAATAATACATGTCAGAATAACTCCAGAACCATTTCTCAATATAACATAGTAGCGACGCATGGTTGATCAAACCAAACTTAGTCGATGAACGAATTTTGATGGAAGGAAAGCTGAATCAAAAGTGACCACGACTACGATAACATCCACAAGTATGAAGGATTTCAAAAGCATGACTGCCGACCAATCCCATATTTTGATTCCATGGACCTCAACTGTGTTAGAACACTGATCTTTCCCGAAACCTTTTTCAATCAATTTTGCAATTTCCTCAACAGTCTCCATTAATGATACTCGAGGCAAGCTCACGGTTCATAAATGATTGGAGGAGTATCTGGTGGATAGACTAGGACAACATTTATCACTCGGTCCTTCTGAAAAGAAAGATTCTGCAACAAATCTTCTATGCATGGATTTCATGCCCAGTATATTATGCACATTTGACCAATCATTCAACATGCCAATGCTCTTCATTCTGCTCAGAATCATACGGGAGCTTTTCACTTGAACCCTGCAAGAGGAACAATCTATCTTTCCCATCCCATTGTATAGTTTCCACACTTTCACAGTATTATCACAGCCACCAAAAACCATCTTCTGAACAGGACCCAGCAAACCCAATCCAACTAGAGCTCCAGATTACAGATGATAATAGGATACGACTCTAGAATTGATCTAATCCAAATAGCAGGCAAAATGAGATCATTGAACAAGTCCACTCCAATCCGGAATCTCCCAACACGTACTCCCCGAAATTATCGACACATTCTCCAGGCCACCTCTTTTATAGTCAAGAAAAAAAAAAAAAAAAAAAAAAAAGACACCAAAAGTAGGGAAAAATAGCAAAAACAGAGCACAAAGGAAGATGGCAAGGTGATCTATCAACGGCCACACTTCATGTCTTAATCAGTGGGTTTAAAAGTGGGTAAATAAAAAAATTATAAAATAAAATAGGATGAAAAGAACGAAAATCATGTAGAGATTAAATGTGCTTTTAAACACCAACAGAGAAGCGACGAATTGAAAACTATAAAGAAATCCATGAAGCACCCAAAATCAGCAGCAACATGTGGTCTTTGATGGCCACTCCAATCATCCAAACAAATATCAATAATTGCAAATACAATAAAAATAGAAAGAAATATAGATTTTTAAAATGAAGAACTTATCTTAGGAAGACGCAGGCTGACAAATATCCTCTCAAGAATCCCAGGACTAGTGAGGTCCTCTCCTGCTTCCCTTTTCTTCCTTCAGACCTCTCTCTGTTCTGCTTCTTTCTCTATTCCCCCCTCCTCCATGTGTGCTGTCAGTCCCCCTCTTGAAAACCTCCTTTTCTTTCTTTAAAATTCCACCAAAAACCCTCGAGAGAGTTCCTCCCCAAAAATCCTCTTTCCTTTTCTTTTATTCTATCCCTGTTTTTCTAAAGGGAAGCTTTCCTTTCTCTTACCAAAAAATCTGCCACCTTCCTTTTTCCAAAATTCTGTGATCCTCCTTCCAAAATAGATGGCAGCCCCATTTCCTCATGCAAAAAAAGGTCAAGAAATAAGAGTTAGAAAACTTATAATATAATAAAATAAAAATAATAAATAAAATAAAAAGTAATAAATAAAAAAAATAAAAAAAGAAAGCCACGTGGGTCACACAAGTCATACAATTCATGCAACCATGCAAGTTATGCAAGAATAAGTGGGTCTAACAGCGTGCCTAAGTGGGCCTAAGTGGGCTACGTGCATCTAAATGGGTCCAAATGTGCAATCCTAAAAGTGCACCTAAAAGTTATCCTAGAAAGGAAGGAAAAAAATCCTAAGTCTAAATTAGGGTTGCCAAGAGCACAATGAAGGGTTAGATAAATCCCTCAACCAAAGTCTCCAAGGTGACTTAAAAAAAATAAGTAGTATGAGTAACAATGGGCCACTAAGGAACTACCATGGAGCGCTAAAAGTGAACTTAAAGATATGTGCTAAAATGACAAAATTGAGGGTCTACAATTGGTTGTCGGGAATAAATAGAATTTATGTAGCTAAGGTTTAAAACTATGTTTTGATACTATACAAATTAATCATGAATTTTCTTTGACGTTTGTGGTGATTAAAGTGAAAAAAAATCGTTGTGGATTGTTGGAAATTATGAAACATAATGGGAGTAAATAGAATTATGTCTTGGAAAATTCTGGATGTTAAAATATAATTTGATTGCACTTCATATGCATCATGGTTGTGTAAAGAAAAAGAAAAATTAAAAAAATCGTTGTGTGAAAGGAAAATGAGAATGAAGAGACCCCAAATGTGATTTCTCTTACTTCAATTATTGTTATGCGACTTGCAAAATTAATTTTTTTTTTTATTATAATCATCATTATTAAGTATTACATTATAGCATGTCGTAATTGAATTACATACAATATGGTATTTTAAGATATTGAACCTTAAGAATTACAGTTGTATACTATTGGATGTCACAAATACCACTATTTTGAGATCTTGTGGTGCACTGTTGGTGACATATGACTTGTTAAAGTCAAGCAATTTCATATTGTTGAGGAATTACAACAATTTCATTTTGTTGAGGAATTGCAGCAATTTCATTTTGTTGAGAAATTGCAATTACAATTTCATTTTGTTGGTAAATTGTAATGAGGACTGATAAGAAACAATGCATATAGATGATGATCACATGTTGACATTGATTTCTTACTACGCTATTGGGTTTACGATTCATGTTGATATGGTTATAAATATTCATGACTATAAGGGGCATTATGTTTGTTGAGATTAACATATAGACCATCATAGTCCAATATTAAGACCATGTTGGACCAGATAAGTTTATCAAGATGCTACTTATAGACTATCATTTCTTTAAAAAAAAAAAAAAAGTGTGGCTACACAAAATAAACTTTTATGTACTTAACCCGAGAGTCTTATTTTCAAAATGAATTTAATGAATTCTCAAAAAACAATTAATGTAGCCCAAGTAGGAGAATGTTGGAAAATTTTTATATGGGCTAACATTAATTGAATAATTTGTATTTGCAAAAAATGGGTTAATGGATAGTCTATTATATAATGAGCCCAATTAACTAGTGATCATATTTGGATTGGGTTTTTCATCTTTTGAGTAGAAGTTCAGTTGAGTGGCAAGTATGGGCTTTGGGTCTCATTGAAGCCCATTATGGAAGGGCCCAATGAGAACCCAATATTGAGTTATGCTAAGTCCCCTCTCTAATCTAGATAAAGGGTCTTTTCTGTTTTCCCATAGAGCCACCATAGTTGTTATCAAGATCGTAGAGAGGAAAACTTGGTTGCAACAATCAATCACTTGTTTTTTTTTTTTTTTTTTTTTGTGATGGCTCAAACAAGTATGTTCTTTATAGTGATTTTCTATTGTTAGTATCCTTTAATCATGTATGATTAATTTATGTGATTATGTAAATATTCTACATCTAAATGGAGAGTGTATTTGGGTATGGACACATATCCTTCGATGAAAGCTCGAGAATGACAGTGCATTGCGTGATTGAGTGTAAACATTTGCATCATGATTGCATTTGGAAGAGTGATTTGTATTATTTATCAAGTATATGTTTGAATATATTATTCAAGACTAAAATGACTTATTAATTTTGTAAATTTAGAATTATTGATATGCTAGACATAGTATTGAATAAAGAAAATGATAATTTTGATTGATTTAAATTTGTATAGTTGAGGTTTCTTTTAGTGTGTATAATTTAAATGTAATATTATATTTTTTCATATAGTTGTGTTTTATTGACCTAAAATTTCTAACTCATTTGGGTGTAAAACACCCTATTAAGCAACGTGGAAATGATCACTCCTTTATTTTCTAAAAATTTTAAATGCAACTATAGTTTTTTAGGGACCACGAGAAGATTAGGAAGTGTTCTAGTAAGCAAAAGAACCATAATAATGGTTTTTTTAAGATTTATATTACCTTTTTGACATGTATTAATTTGAGTTATATGGACTTTTATAAATTAAATTATATTTTGTTAGTTTGTAAAACATTTTTGGAAATATTTTTTTCGACTTGGAGATTATTGTAAATATTTGAGCTTATGGGTAGGAAGATGATTGGTGGATTTATTATACTTGTGAATAGGAGATACTGTGATGGTTGGTTTTGGAAAAATAAAATAATATGTTATAATAAATCTTAATTTAATAAATTTATTTGAGATTAGACATTTTATTGAAAAATAGAAAAAAAAAAATTTAGAGTGTTTTGGTTGATTGCCAATGTGGATAAGAGTAACTCTGAGGGTCAAACCTTTGACCTAAGGTCACGAGTCGAGTTTTGGGTTGTCCAAATTTGGGCATAACACAAACCCACTTAAAATCTTTATTGAACTATGACCGGCCATCATATTAGCAAATAAATGCATTCCTGAGTTTAATGCATGAAAACAATGAGGGATTAACTCAAGAACTATTAACAAAGGTGCCAACGGCAATGAGACTCCTGTTGGTAATGAGAAGCTTAAAAAATGAAGCCTATTTCTTTGAAATCCCACTATAGTAATGACAAAAAAATAAAAATCCCTTATCGTTATGCTTGTAAGTGGCGGGTTAAGTGCCATTTAGAAGCAGGGGTGCAACTTCATGGTCATTTTTCTTTCTTCCATGGCCCTCCTGAGGATTGCACTGTCGAAGAATTTCCAAAACTTCCTTCTTATTGACCTAGTGGATGGTAATGTGGTAGTGCACATGAGGCTTAGATTGAAGAGAGTGGTCACTTGTGCTCTGTCACATTGTTCCTTGATCTCCTCATCCACCACTTCCTCAATGGTTTTCCCTTCTCTGAACTAATCTCATGCCCATTCTATAAGGCACATGTGCTCGCTGTTGGGTTATCTCTATAGAAGAAATAACACTATTGTTTTCAATGAAAATTTTCACACACTATTATTGATGTAATAAGAGTTGACTTATATACATATCTAGGAAAAACTATTTATGACAATGTACATCAATTTGTCTAAAAATATTCAACAGTTACAAATTTGTTAAAGTCAATGTAGCAATGGTTACAAGAATATACAAAATTGATTTTGAATGATCTTGCTTGATTGTAGACTATTTGTTCAATCATTGCCTTGATTCTTACAATCTGTCTTTATACGCCCCCGCAAGATTGAGCTTCCATCAGCAAACCCAATCTTGTATCTCAATATTTCGATTCTTTGTCTTAACAATGGCTTTGTCAACAAATCAGCCAATTGGTCTTATGTATGAACATGTCAAACTTGGAGAAAACCACGTTGAACCAGATCACGAACAAAATGGAGATCAATTTGTATGTGTTTCATGCGTGAATGTTGGACCGGATTGAAACTTAGATGTGTAGCACCAAGGTTATCACAGAGTAATAAGGGAGCTACTTTTAATGGAAAACCCAACTCGTGAAGAAGTCTAAGAAGCCACATTGTCTTGGATGCTGCATTTGCAAGGGCTCGATATTCAGCTTCGGTGGTAGATTTTGCAACAGCTCTTTGTTTCTTTGAGCTCCATGAAATGGGATTTGGGCCTAAAAAGCAAATATAGGCAGATGTGAAGGTTCAATCATTAATATTTTCAGCCTAATTGGCATTGAAATAGGTAATTAAAGTTGGAGGTCCAGATTTTGTGAGCTACATACCATGGAAGATGGTTTGCATTAAGTACCGAAGAAGCCTTTTTGTTGTTGTGAAGTGAATGGTGGTAGGCCTGTGCATGAATTGGGACAACTTATTGACCACGAATGAAATATTTGGATGTGTTAATGAAAGATACTGCAAGCTGCCAATGATTCTTCGAAATTCTGTGTTGTCCACATTTGCTGTGCCATAAAGTAATTTGAGAGACTGAGTTATGGAAAGAGGAGTTGAGACATCTTTGGCACCACTCGTGTTGATATTTGATAGTAACTCTCGAATGTACTTGTGTTGTGAGAGAAGTAGTCCTGCTGGAGTAGGTACAACTTCCACACCAAGAAAAAAATGAAGTAGACCCATATCCTTAAAAGAGAAACGATCTCCCAATTTCTTGATAATTGAAGCCACAAATTTTTTGTTATTTCCTGTAATCACAAGATCCTCGACATACACCAAAAAATAACAGATTATAGAGTCTTTTTGATAAATAAACAAAGACGAATCAGCTTTAGAATATTCAAACCCAAGCTCAAGCAGTACATTTTTTTCAGTGTAGTGTACTAAGCCCTAGGAGATTGTTTGAGGCCATATATTACCTTTTTGAGCTTGCAAACATGATTAGGGTTAGATGGATCTTTGAAACCCGAGGGTTGCATCATATATACAGTCTCAGATAATGCACCATGTAAAAAGGCATTATTAACATCCATTTGCCTTAAACCCAACCATTAATCACAATGACAATAGACAAAACAGTTCTAATGGTGGCTGGTTTAACTACTGGATTGAAGGTCTCTTTGTAATCAAGCTTTGGACGTTGATTATAACCCTTTGCAACTAAGCGGGCTTTGAATCGATCCACTAATCCATCAGGTTTTCTCTTGACCCTGAACACCCACTTACAGTCCACTAGGTGACAATTCAAAGGGATGGGCACTAAATCCCAAGTTCCATGCTTCATGAGAGCAGTAAGCTCACTAGACATAGCATCACACCATTGTGGTTAAGATGAGGCCTGACTCACACAGGTTGGTTCAATGGTCTCAGGGAGTGGATGTTTAGACACAAAATTGAGTTGTTTGGGTTTAAAAATTTTGTTCAATGACTGAGTGGTCATTTGGTGAAGACGTTGAATAGGTGGGTTTGAGAGAATTTGAGCATTTGGGTTTTGGGAATTTTCACTCTGTCCTATTCTTTGCTCAACAGGTGAGGTAGAACTAGGAGATGAAGAATTCAAGTGCAAAGAATTTTGACCTAAATTTTCATATGAAATCGGAAGAGAAGAAGATAGAGGGTTGACGAGATTACCTGAGGAGGATGCATCGACGGCGGCTACATCATACAAATCAGCAAGGCGTTCAAGGAGGGATCCTCTTAAGTCTTTCATCTCGGCCTCAACACTCTGAATGGTAGGAGGAAACTGAAGATTGGTCTCCCTGTGGGTATCACTCCTCAGGAAGTTGGTGACATGAATCCTGAAGCAACAAAACAATATTGACAAATGCCATGCCTAAAATCTGAACCCACCTCATCACCAATCAATACGTAGAGTGGCTTCAAGTAATCTGGTTCTTTAAACACACCTCCCAAACCAGCTTCCATCCAGAAAGCTTCTCATCCACCTTGTTTATGCTTCTTTGTCCAGTTTTTCATACCTCGTTAAATCCCTCCACACTGTTCTTAAAAACAGAGCAAACACAATGCCAGCTATAAAAGAAGATCACCATTAGAGAGTTTAGGGTTGAGAGCTGGTGGACACAGACATTTCCCATCTTCAGATAAGCATCTCATCTAGATAACCAACCCAAGCATGATATCCAACATTCCAAAAATACTAGAAACAAATGAGAGGGTGAAGAAAAACAGAGCATGTATAAAAGACAAAAAAAACTGTTAAATCTCACTCCATTACATAAATGTCAATGGGATGAATATAGGTGGAATCAAAATGAAGCAGGAGCGTGATCTTCAAGAATCAAAAGCAGTGATGGATCCATATTCATAATGTTCTAGAATAGAGAAATGCACAAGTAGTCTTCAAGCATCAAAATGAACCCATAAACAACAAGAAACAAAGGAGAACAGTTCAAAACGGGAAGCATAAAATAAGTTGAAATCATACCCAAACCAGGAAAATGATGGTAAATGGATTTTCTATTCTCCTTCCTTGCCGCTCTCTTTTGCTTCTTGTCTTTGCTGCTCCAAACGCCCCTTTCTCCTCTCTAACTCTCTCTAGAATGACTCTTACTCAAGCTAAAACCCTCTAAAGAAACAAACTTGTTCCTCCCTCTGACCACCTCATCCTCTCTGTCTCTCGAATACCCAGTTCTTTCCTCAATCCTTCCCCCCAGCTAGCTTGCTTTCCAAGAAAATGAAAATATCTCTCCCTGTCCCTCATCTCCGACTTGCTCCTCAAGAAAACCCTGAAAAATATCTCTCTCACCAGCCAGTCCAAAATCCCACCCACTCTAATGGCCACATTGCCAAAAGAACGCTCCTCATGAATATTCCTTGACATCATATAAAGCCAAAATCAGAGAACCAAAGTCAGTGAATAGTACTCCAACCACATGCCTAGCAATCATGGGCTGTAGACTCCTCAAAACCATGTGTATCTAATCTCTCTTTGATGGTCTATCCACAATCTCGGCTATCTTCCCGCACCAGCGGGAGATGAATGAAGAAACAAACTCATTTGATTTCTGTCTCAAAGCCTCAAGCTCTCTCCTCGATACATCAACGACAGTGTTAAATGAAAATTGTCATAAAAACTCCTGGGCCAAGTCATCCTATGTCTCTCGCCGCAAGGACTCTAAAGACGCTAACCAATGTTGGACTGCTCTACTCAGAGATAATGGGAATAAGGTGATCATCTGTGACTCGTCCAACCCATGGGCCCTCATCTCTGTGCTATAAAGTCGGAGGTGAATGCAAGGACAACCAATACCCGTGTACCTTTCAATGTCGGGCATCCTAAACTTGGCCGGTAAACTGGCCACTAGCATACCCTCAAGATCATCCCAAGCAATCGAACTATTAGATACCCTCAACTATCTCATACACTGCTCAATACGATCCATACGTGCGTGAGCATCATCAATGACTGTAGTTTGTACTACTGCTGATGAGGCAACCTTAGAATGACTGTGTAACAAATAAGGTGAGGCCTGTGGCACTGTAGGAACAAGTGGTGGTGGCGGATGTATCAATGAGTCATAGGGTGCCTCATTCTGAACTACGGGCGGTCTACTTTGCTGACTACCTATCTCCTACCTGAGACTGGCCAAAACCTTCTAAATAGAAGCCATGACGATTGTGAACTGATCAACCGTGACAACTTGCTGATCCATGTCTAATTTCTGGGAAAAATGAACTAATTTCCCCTCTAATTTGACCCAAGATGGAAAATCCAGACTATGAACAAAGTATCGATCCTACAAAGCATGAAGAACAGAATAAGGGTATGGCACGGGAAAACACGGAAGAAATGCGAATCTGAACTTAAACGAGCAAGACATCAAAGTGTAGACGGATTGTCCGACCGCAACTCAAACTCGCACTAATCTCTGTGTACTCTCAACGGGAGACTAAAAGAGGGAGTACTGAATCCAAACTGTGATCGAAGAGGCTTTGAAGGCTCTCAAACGACCCACGTGTAGGGAAGGAAATCCTAATCGAAGGATCTATGGCTCAACCTACAAGGTCAAGGTGGCTCTAAAAGGATATGAGTGAACTTTAAAAGATCCCTAGCATAAGCGATCATACCCTCTGGTGGTACGCAACCCTCTGCACGCCTCCTAAGAGATGGGGGGCTTCCATACAAGGTGGTCATCACCTTCACACATGCACTACCTCGACATCCCAGGGGGTTTCCTATGGTGAAACTCTTAAAACTCTCAACACTCAATAGTTAACTAGAGTGCGTAGTGAGCGGTGTGGGTGCATCCGAAAACCCTATGAAGCTAAAGCAGAAGCGAAACCACACTGGTCACACAACTATCCACGAAACCTAGCTCGAGGCTATACAGGTCTTCAATGATCAAACTCTCATCAACATCGATATGTCGATCTCCTCCAAAATGCTCCCGAACATCGATATAGCCCGTCGCTAGACCCTACTCCTAATCTCTAGCTCAGTTAGAGAAGCAAGCACACACAAGGCCTCACACTTGCAAAAGTAAGAGCCAAAATGAAAGAAGTGACCAAAACCAGAGAGTTGGAGGTAAGGGGATAGATGTGCAGCCCACACGGACAAGCGGCACGCAATCATATTGGAGAAGAGCAGTCATGCAACATACAATCAAGCAGAGTATAGATATATCACTCATGTCCACACAAGCTATGACAATCAAGATGAATAGTGACAAAGACAGCATGCTCAAAGATGATCAAGATAATGTACAAGTAAAAGAATCAACACATCAAGTCAAATGATATACAACAGTGAAGCTACACATGTGAGATAAACAGAACAATCATGGCAAGATCAGAATCATTATGCTAAGCAAGGCAAGATGATCAATCAACACAATCAGTATGTCCATGTCCCAAGCAATAAAACACAAAAAAAACCGCTACAATCAGAATCCTCAATCAAGATAATTAATCAGCATGTCAATGTCCCAAATGAACACAATAACCAAGCATGCATCAGGGATAGCGATATCAAGAGCTCTCAATGTGCAATCAACAATCAAGCAAGCAAAAGCACAAAAAGAGATAGGTACCCACTGATCGACCAATCAAACGCCACATTTGCCTTATTTTAAGTTCAAGCTTGACCCTCTAGTGATCCTCAGCGAAGTCACCATTTTGTGGACCCCGCATTTCAAAACCAGAGGGTAGCAGAGCAGACGGTATTGGCAAGGGCACAGGCGTGACCTGGGCATCAAAGAACAGAGGGGCATTGTGCGATTCTAGTGTTTGGCTTTTTGATTTGGTAGAAGACAGAGTGGAAGTGTTTGATTCATCGAATATAACATGCTGAGAAATGTAAATCTTATGAGTTTTGAGGTCAAGACATTTGAAGGCACTTTGGGTTTGAGAGTACCCGATAAACACACAAGGTGAGGATTTAGGTTGCATTTTATGAGTGTGGTAGGGTCGGGTAAGTGGGTAACAAAGACACCCAAATTTTCTTAATTTGAGGTAATTTGGTTTTTGACCAAAGAGAGCTTCAAAAGAAGAATGGTTTTGAAAAAGAGAAATGGGTTGTCTATTGATTAGATAGGATGTTGTTTGGAAAGCATGAGGCCAATATGAAAGAGGTAGTAATGTATCATGGAGAAGAGTGAGACTTGTTTCGACAAGATAACAGTGACGACACTCAGAGACACCATTTTGTTGTGAAGTGTGTGAGACGGCGGTATAGTGACCAATACCATTGACCAATAAAAAGGATTTTAAAGCAATGAATTCCCCACCATTATTAGAGTACAAATTTTTTGTTGTGGTTTGGAAGCGTGTTTCTACAAGTTTTTTGAAGTGAGGAAAAATTGTAGACACCCCGAATTTCGTAGCCATTGGATAGAACCACATGTATTTTGTGACGTGGTCAACCAAAATGAGGTAATAACGAGATCTGTCGATTCCGATATAATATGCAAGTTCCCAAACATCAGTATAAATAAGTTCAAGTGGTGCATGACTTTGAAGACTATTGGTATGAAAATGTTGTTGATGTGCTTTATTAATGGAGCATGAACTACATAATTGAGAAAGATTTTTTTCTTTGACAATAGGAAGAGAAAAATTCTTAACAAGATGTTGGACTATTCGAAGAGATGGATGCCCAAGACGCTTGTGCCACCCATCAATTGAGGTCTGTTCATGCACATTAGCAACCATTTTGGAGGTGGGAGACATCATTGATTCTGGAAAAATATAGACACCATTTTCACATGCTCCTCGAAGTAGAATCGCCCCCATGATCTTGTCCTTCACAAAAAAATGAAAATAGTGAAATTAAACAACATTATTTTGTTTGGTAAGATAATGAATGGAAATTAAATTTTTGGAAAGGTTTGGAACACAAAGGGTATCACTCAAGATAAAAGTACAGTTAGGTAAGTGTAATTCCAAAGAACTAATGTGTGAGACAGTCAAACCTGAATTATCACCAAGAATTACTTCATCAGTACCATCGTATTCATTGTGAATGGACAAATTTACAAGATCACCCGTTATATTGTTAAAAGTCGCTGAGTCCATGAGCCAAGTTTTGTCTTTTCCATCAGAAGAGGTTACGCAGTTAACTGTGAAATCTTCGGACTGGAGTTGAGGACAATGTTTTGCGGTATGACCCATTTGCTCACAAAACTAACAACGCAGCATGTAACATTTCTGGTTGTTATTGGGTTTGCCAAACTCATAATTAGAGCGACGTCCATCACGTTGGTGGCCATTGGATTGGCGGGCTGAGCTTTGGGCGTGATTATGTTGAGACCCGTTCGGTTTATAAGACTTCTTTGAGAAGTCACCTCCATATGAAGGTTGGCCTTTGTTTGTGAAGTTTGTCATCATCACCATCTGTTGAGTAGCAACTTCCAAACACCGAAGGTAGGATTCATGACCCACTAAGAGATGTGCAACTTTTCAAACACCAAGGACTTTTCCCGTGCTCAGATCGGTGCAGCGATCTCACGGAAATCAGGCCCTAACCCATTCAAGACATAGAGGGTTAAATCGTCATCATAAATTGGATGATCGATGATGGCGATATCATCCACCAGAGCCTTCACAGCATGCAAAAAGTCAGAAATTGACCTATTTCCACGTTGAATCAAGGTGAGTTCCTCTTTGTGTTGCATAACCCTTGTTCTTGAACAACTAGCATATAACGTGTTGAGTTTATTCCAAGCCTCGTGTGATGTTTTTGTTGTGGCTATGAGCAGTGTAATTGTGGGGGATGTAGAAGCTAGGATGACACTAAGGATAAGTTTATCCTGTCGAACCCAATGAGTTTTTTTTAGATCAATAGTTGAAGTGCTGCCGGGAGAAGGGCAAGAAGATATGCCATTGACATAGTCAAGCAAATCATAGCCAATAAGGAGTGCTTCGAATTGAGCACGCCATTGAGGAAAAGTGGAGGTTGTTAACTTTTCATTGATTTAGGCAGTGATATTGAGGGTAATAAGTTGTTTATCAGTGCCAAAAATGAGATGGGTATTGAGTGGGATGGATTCTGAGGAGGACGACATATTTGGGATCGGATGCTCTTGAGAGAATCGCTCTAATACCATATAGAAGAAATAACACTATTGTTTTCAATGAAAATTTTCACACACTATTATTGATGTAATAAGAGCTTACTTATATACATAACTAGGAAAAACTATTTATGGCAATGTACATCAATTTGTCTAAAACTATTCAGCAGTTACAAATTTGTTAAAGTCAATGCAACAACGGTTACAAGAATATACAAAATTGATTTTGAATGATCTTGCTTGATTGTAGGCTATCTATTCAATCATTGCCTTGATTCTTGCAATCTGTCTTTATACTCTCCCCGTCACCAGCTCAAGCAGGACTACTCCAAAACTATATACATCGATCTTCTCGTTCACCTTTGTTGTATAAGCATACTCTATCATCCAAGTATACGAGAATTTTTTGATAAAAACTATCAATAAATTATGGAAATGAGAACATGTGGACAGGAAGGCCTTGGATGGTCTTACAGGGGGCAATATATCCGTAAGAGCCTGCAACTCTTGACATGGTGTTGGGCTCTCCTTGCTTGACCAGCATCTTGGCTAATCCAAAATCCGCAATTTTCACGTTGAACTCGGCATCTAGTAAGATGTTGCTGGACTTTACATCTCGATGTATGATCGGGGCAGAACAATATTCATGCATGTGGCATAGGCCTTTTGCAGCTCTGATGGCAATCTGCAACCTTGTTGGCCAATCCAAGACGAAGTTATGAACTGAACTTGTCATGGACGATGTTCTCTGCTTCTTCCCATGAAGCCATCCATCCAAACTTTGGTTCTCCATGTACTCATAAACAAGAATGCGGGTTAAGTGCCATTTAGAAGCAGGGGTGTAGCTTCATGGTCCTTTTTCTTTCTTCCATGGCCCTCCTGAGGACTGCACTGTCGAAAAATTTCCAAAACCTCCTTCATTGTTGGCCTAGTGGATGGTAATGTGGTAGTGCACATGAGGCCTAGATTGAAGAGAGTGGTCACTTGTGCTCTATCGCATTGTTCCTTGATCTCCTCATCCACCACTTCCTCAATGGTTTTCCCTTCTCTGAACTGATCCCATGCCCATTCTACAAGGCACATGTGCTCACTATTGGGTTCTCTCCCCGTCACCAGCTCAAGCAGGACTACTCCAAAACTATATACATCGATCTTCTCATTCACCTTTGTTGTATAAGCATACTCTATCATCCAAGTATACAAGAATTTTTTGATAAAAATTATCGATAAATTATGGAAATGAGAACATGTGGACAGGAAGGCCTTAGATGGTCTTACCGGGGGCAATATATCCGTAAGAGCCTGCAACTCCTGACATGGTGTTGGGCTCTCCTTGCTTGACCAGCATCTTGGCTAATCCAAAATCCGCAATTTTCGCATTGAACTCGGCGTCTAGTAAGATGTTGCTGGACTTTACATCTCGATGTATGATCGGGGCAGAACAGTATTCATGCATGTGGCATAGGCCTTTTGCAGCTCCGATGGCAATCTGCAACCTTGTTGGCCAATCCAAGACGAAGTTATGAACTGAACTTGTCATGGACGATGTTCTCTGCTTCTTCCCATGAAGCCATCCATCCAAACTCTGGTTCTCCATGTACTCATAAACAAGAAGACTTGTGGTTTCATTTGATATGCAGCACAACAACTTCACTATATTGGAATGGTGTAAGGTGCCCAATATCTCGTCTTTTGCTATGAATGGTTTCTGAAGCTCGTGATCCAATCTCCCGTTATTACAAATCATTTTAACCGCAAAGATTTCACCGGAACGGTCATTAGCAATTCGGTATACTTTCCCTGACCCACCACGTCCGATCAAATTATTTTCTGTCAAACCGGACAATATGTTCTGTTCATTGAAATCCAAATTTTGGAATGGAGTAAGCTTCCAATTTGTATGGTCTCGACTGTGATTCTTCCTGTGATAGCCTCGAACCATGAACAGGGTAAAGAAGACAATAGCTAGGAAACCAGATAGAGCGAAAATTAGGATCATAACAAGATATTTGGTTGACAATTTGTCGGAGTCAACGAGTTTGGCATCACATCTAGGGAGGTTCAGAGTGGGAACATTGACACACAGCTTGGGATTGTTCAAGAAACTGTAATTGTATGCTTCATTTTGAAACTCAAAGGGGACCAACCCAGAGAGTTGGTTGGACGAAAGATCGAGGATATTAAGCTTCAAATGACCGAGTTCAGAAGGAATTTGACCTAAGAACTGGTTTTCTGACAGGTCGAGGTAAGTAAGGCTAGGTAAAGAACCTAATACCTTGGGAATTAGGCCTGAAAGTTTGTTTCTTGAGAGATTCAAATTAGTGAGCGACTTCCATGAGATGATCTGGGATGGAAGTTCACCCAAGAATTGATTCCCATCAAGCAACAGAACAGAGATGTTCCAAAGACTGGTCAATTCCACTGGAATTTTTCCTGACAACATATTGTTGCTGGCATTGAGCACAGCTATGTTCATCCAAGAAGAGATTTCAGCAGGAATTGGACCAGAAAACTTGTTGTTACTGATATCCACTCTGGACAAATTCCTTGCTAATTTGCTTGGAAGTGCCCCCGAGAATGAATTTCCAGCTAACATCACCGATACCATGTCCGGGGATGTCCAGATGCCGGAAGGAATCTCGCCTGAAAAGCGATTGTTGGAAAGCTGAAATGTGAGCGAACTTCTGCAATTCCCGAGGGACTTAGGCACTTCCCCGCTGAGATTGTTGTTGGAAGCAACCACTCCAAGCAAAGCCCCCCTAGCGCATAAATGTTGCGGTAATTCCCCGCTTAGTTTATTCTCAAAAACCTCAAAGAATTTGAGCTCCGAATGAAGGCCAAATGCTGGGGGCAAAACTCCACTCAATTGATTGCTAAAAACTTTGAAGGTTTCCAGTGTAGGAATGAGGCTTATATTTGCTGGTATCTCTCCTGACAACTGATTCCAGAAAAGATTCAAACACGTCAAATTTTGTAGCTTCACGAAACCTGCTGGTATCGGCCCCGTCAAATGGTTGTCGGAAAGATCAATTTCTTTCAAGTTGAGAGCTTCTATCGATGAAGGAACGCGGCCTGACAATCTATTACAGAATAAATACAAATTGGTCAAATTCTTCAACGTAAGCATGCCTACCGGGATCGTACCATTCAATTCGTTGAGTGAGAGGTCCAAGTGTTCCAGACTCGATAGATTGTTGAAGCTCTCCGGTATTTCGCCGATCAAATTCGCCTCCGTCATCCACAGAAACTTCAGCTTCTTCAATGCGCCAAACTCCTTTGGAAGGGCTGAAGGCCGGAATTTGTCATTATAGGCCATGGCCAAGTGTTCAAGGTTCGCCAAATTACCAATCTCCGTTGGCCAGGTGCCGTTGAACTCATTTTGAACCAGAAACAAGTAGAACAGCTCTCGTAGCCGCCCAATTGCTGGGGGAATATCTCCAGAGAAGTTGTTTGCGGTGAGGTCTAGATACCGGAGACGTGAAAGCCGATCAATATCAGCTGGAATTGGACCCACGAAGTTGTTTTGCAACAAGAGCAGATATTCGAGCTTAGAACAATTTAGAATATCCGGGAACTCGCCGGGAATGTAATTGTTGGAGACGTCAAGTACGGTAAGGTTCTTGAGGTCACAAATTCTGGCCGGAATTTTTTCGATGATTATTCTGTTGAGGAGTGAAACATTAGTGACGGTATTTTCGGTGCATGTAATTTCCGGCCAATCACAGGGCGAGGATGAGGAATTCCACGATTGGAGTGACAGTGGATTGCCCAGTTGTTGTTTAACGTCTAGTAGGATTGATCGTTCAGCATCTAGATTTTGGGAAATTACTTGAAAGGGTAAGGTATAGACGAGGAGGAGAAATAGAGCGGGGAATGGAATTTTGGTAAATAAAAAGGGTGGTTTCCGCATTTTTGTGACGTTGAGTTCCTTACCGGCTTCTCTATGAGTTGGGAGGAAGATGGCAGGGAAGGAGTTGGGAGGAAGATGGGCGGGAAAGATGAAAACCAACGGTTCAATTTCAAAATCTGGTAGGCTGTTAGAATTTATTGTACTGAATTCTATAAATATAAGAAATATTTTTTATAAAAATTAATATATACTAATTAAGAATTTTGAAAGAGTTTTAAAGGGTAAGGATTTAGAAATATTGATATAGTATATAAGTACAAGTGAAAAAAAAAAAAAAAACTATTTTTGATAAATAAAACTGGATTTGAAAGTCAAGCCAATATGAAACACAAAATTTGGATGATTTTTTCTTAAATTTTCATTCATGCTCTTGATGAGGTTGTATGGTATCATAATCTTCTTTCTTCATTTTTTTCCTTTTTTTTCCTGTTTTTCATATATGTCGATCATTGTTTTGCCTATCTTTTTATTTTTTATTTTTTTTGTAACTTTGAACGAATAGATTTATATTGAAAGTTTGGAATTTGTGTGATAAACACAACAAAAAAATCTTGAAGAGACAATTTTTCATTTTTTTTTTTTTTTAATTTCCACTTATTGTTTCAAGAAATCGTCTCTTACACATTTTTTCAAAAAGGAATTTTAGAAATAGTATATTTGAAATTCAAGTCAATACGAATGGGCCATTGGGCAGTAGGGCGGGGGTGCCTTCAAGTAGGCCACTGACTGGACTGGTCCACTAGAAAGTTCAGTTGATATCAATGGGCTGTGGGCCGTGGGGCCGTGGGGCCGTGGTGCCTTTCAGTAGGCGCATATTCCTTTCGTATCTTTTCTCTTTTCTCATTTAAGTCGACGCTCCGTCAACTGTCGTGTCCAACGTTGCAGGGCAGGAAAATCTATTGCAACCAACCGTAGAAAGAAGGATTTTTTATAAGATTACGTCAGTTTAAAAAATAATTCCTAAATTATTATAGTGGAAAAAATAATCCTAAATCTATAATATAGTTTTTACTAAGTAGGAAGGAGGAAAATATATTTTCTTGAAGATATGATTTTCTCAAAAAAAAAAAAAAAAGTGAGAAGGATACGAAGTGTGAATAAAGTGATATAACTCGTATAATCTTGTACTTAACATATGATGAAGCAAAATATGTAACAAGACACATAACTTGACGGTGGATGGAGAATTCATGTGCTTTAAAATTCTTGAATTTTCTTTTTTTGAATAAAAATATTGGTAATCACAAATATATCAGCCATGAATATTTTGAAAAAAAATATATAAGTAAATCTAAAATTTATCAAAATTCATAAAAATATAAAAAAAAAATTTCATTGAAATATAATTAAAAATATTATAGACATTTAAATTTTTTTTTATTTAAGAATTTGGTGTATGTATGATACAATTTATCATATTTAATAATAATATTGTATACGTCAATAAAAAAAATTTAAATTTTATAAATGTATATTTATTTTTAAATTATATCAAATATTATTGTGATATTTAATTATAATATGTCTAATTTTAAAATATATTTAATATTAAAATTATGATGTATTTAATTTGATGGTATTAAATGATATAAAATAAATGATGATATATGTATAATTTTTTTTAATATTTATATTTTTATATTTAATTAATATATAAATGATATAAAAAAATTTAAAAATTATCACTATAATTTTTATATTTTTAGTGGTCAATTAAATTAAATTTAAAAATAAAATAATTAAAATTAATTTGTTTATTAAAATATTTTTTTATCATGGTATTAGTATATATTTATTTTAGTGCACATATTATTAAATTAAGGCATGTTAGCCCAGTGAAAAATTCGACCTTTTTTTTATCAAAATTTCACTAAAAAATCAGCAATAAATGCAAATTTTGGTGATTTTTTCACAATTTCATCAATTAATCAATATTCATAGATATTTATCGATTTTTGTCGATTTTTTCCAATATTTATTCCCTCCTATGTATCACCCCTCATCAATTTTCAATGATTTTTTCTAAAATTTTCATCCATGCTTATGATGAGGTTGTGTAGTATCATAATTTTCTTTCTTCCCATTTTGTAACTTTGAATGAACATATTCATGCTGAAATTTTGGAATTTGTATGATAAACACAACAAGAAATCTTGAAGAGACGATTTTTCAATTATTTTTTTATTTTATTTTTACGATTTCTCCTTATTGTTTCAAGAAATCATCTCTTCACATTTTTTTCAAAAGGGAAGTTTAACGATTTTTTTAGTATAATTTTTTAAAATTATTTTCCTCTTTCCTATTTGGCACAAACTATGGTAAATTTGAAATTATTTTTTCCACTATGATAGTTTAGGAATTATTTTTTTTTAAATGAAACATAAAAATAATAATAATAATAAAATTGGACCTAATGATATGATTTTATTCATCTTGTTTTTTGATTTACTAGAAAGAAAGATTTCATAAGGGTGTGTGATAAATTAAAAACTTATTCTAAATAGTAGATCACTTCAAATATGTAGAAGCAATCTCTATAATATGCATGACTTTATATCTATCACTCATTTTTTGTAAGGTAAACATTTCATAATTTGGAATATATTTAATACAAATATATATGAAATAAATTTATTATTTAAGATTATTGAAGGTAAAATATTAGTTAAAATTAATAAATATAAACATGTGAATTTAATCATTCTAACAAATTAACTCATCTACCCAACAAACTTGATACTAAGTAAAAATCTAATAAAAATAATTTAAATATTTTAACTTAATATTTAAAATAATTTTAACTTTAAATTTTGATATTAAATTATTTTATCAAATATTTAATTTATTTAATAATTTAAATTAAGTTATTAAATCATTTTACCAAACACCCTTATAATACTCATATAATAGAGAATAATAATAATAATAATATATAACAATTTTATCTGTTGTTATTTATTGATATTATATATTATATTATACTATATGTTATTATATCATATCAGTTCATTTTTTTATTTTTTTATTTTTTTATTTGATTATATTTTTATTTTAAAATAATATAATAAAAAATTTAATATACTTTTATCATTATTTCTAAAGATAATTTTTTTATTTTTAAGTCGATTGAAAAACATTGTAGTAAGAAAAATTTTAAAATACCAAATAGTACTTTTCATTTTTTACCTTATTTGAACTCAATTTTTCAAAAATAAAAATAAAGAATAATATCCAAAAATGTTTTTAAACTTGATTTTTATTAAAAAGAGTGAGCCACTAAGTGTGTTTGGCCCGCTCTATTAAAGGACGTGGAAGTAGCAGCTTGCGTCAACAAAACGGGGGAAGATTGCTTTCACAAGTCTTCTTATAGTCCAAACAAATAATAAATCAATGTGACAGGGCATTGAATAGTCGATAAAGACCTTATCCTAATTGCCTTGGTATACACGCACCACCGCTGGAAGCGATGATGAAATGTCGTTGATGTTGGATTTTATCTAAATATCAATAAAAATACTTATATATTCATGTAAATTTTTATACAAATAAAAAATGATTAAAAATATGAAAATTTTAAAAGAAGCTATGGTAAACAATAAAAATATTAAAATATGAAAAAAAATTTGTAAGAAAAAAAAAGTATAAAAGATATACATATAAAAAAATAAAAAAATAAAAAAATAAATTTAAACTTAATTGGTGATAAGGGACGAGAGAATATGGTTAATCATATGTTTAAATTGTTAATGCTGAATCAACTGGGGGTGATGCTTCTCTCTGTCGCAATAGAGAAAGACTGGATACGGTCGTGTAGGATCTGATTTCTCCTTTCTTCCTTACAAAAAAGTATCTAAACAACTTAAAATTAATAAAAGTAAATATTATTTAAAATTAATAAAAATAAATATGTAAATTTAATAATTTTAAAAAATTAACTTAGTTTTATCAAACAAACTTGATACTAGAGTTAAAATCTAATAAAAAATTAATTTGAGATTAAGAATAGGTTAATTATTTTGACTTAATAATTAAAATCATTTTAACTTTAGTTTTAAAATTAACTTATTTTAACAAATATTTAATTTATTTAATAATTTAAAATAAGTTTTTAAGCCACTTTAAATCATTAAATTGATTTACCCAACATCCTCGTAATGAGCATAAAATATAACAATTTTATTTGTTGTTATTTATTGATATTATATTTTATATGCTACTATACCTTAGTATATCATATTTGTTAATTGTTTTATTTTATTATTTTGTATTTGATTATATTTTTATTTTAAAATAATATAAACAATATTTTAATATACTTTTATAATTAATTATAAAAAGAAATTTTCTATTTTTAAGTTGATTGAAAAACATTGTCATAAGAAGATTTTAAAAAGACAAAATTAGTATTTTAATTTTTTACCTTTGAACTCAATTTTTCAAAAAAAAAAAATACCTAATATATTTTTAAACTTGATTTTCATTTTCTTTAAAAATAAAAACAGAAAACAGAATAAATAAATAACCAAAAAAAGAAAAAGAAAAAGGAGAGTGTGTCACTAAGAGTAAATTTGAAAGTAATATTAGGAAATATTTTTAATCCCTTTTATTCTTAAAAGTTTTTCCTTTTTCACGTGTTTGAAAGGTTAGAAACATCTCGGAAGATCATTGCACTCTAAGTGTGTTTTGCACGCTCTGTTAAAGGACGTGGAAGTAGCAGCTTTGCGTCGACAAAACGAGGAAAGGTGACGTGGATGCTTTCACAAGTCTCCGTATGGTCCAATTAATAAATAAATGTTTCGTTGACGCCAGCTTGCGTTCACAAGTCTTCATATGGTCCAAACAATTAATAAATGAATGTGAAAAGGCATTGAATTGGATAGTAAAAAAAGGAGACTTATCCTTCTTCCCATGGTATTTCTACACGCACCACCTCGAAGCGATGAAATCATTGAAATGTTGCCCACGTTGGACTAAATTATGGTAGAAAATAATGCACAGCTAAGGGAATGGACAGCATTGATGAAGATTGAAACTGAAGTTTAAACAAACATCGCATACCACTTTCATTTCATCCCAAGAATTCTACAAGTAATCGTGAGGAATATTCTAGTGGAAAAGTGATAACATGGACTTGGTCTTATATTAGGAAAAATAAAAACTAGGAACTAAATAAGTTAGTTTTGAGTTTTGAGGAAAAATAATTTATTTGCAAAAATAAAATTCTACAAAGTAGGTCCCATTTCAAAATAATTTTCAAACTAGAGTGTCTCATCCACCTGTGTATCCATGTCACAAACCATACTTCTTAACTATAATTTTGATTTTTTTTAAATGATTAAAATAATAATTATCAATTATAGTTTTAAATTTAAGTTTAGAATTATAGTCAATAACTACGATCATCAACTATGAATTTTAAAGATAAATTTAAAATTATAGTCTCCAATTGTGGTTTTATGTTTTAAAAAATTCAAAACAGTAGTTATTAATTACAGTTTTATGATGTAAAAAATATTTTTTTAAAAAAATTATTCTCAAGTCATGTGGATGTTCATGTAGTTGAAATGTACTAACTTAGAATTTTTTTTTTTAAAAAAATGATTAAAATTATAGTTACGAACAATGGTTTTAAATTTATACTTCAAAAAAATAAAACATTCTAAGACTATTCGGATGTCCAAGTAGTTGAAATGCACTAACTTGAAAATTATTTTGATTGAAGATTTGTTTTTCAAATATATTATATTTGCCCAAAACTCTTGTTTCTTCCTAAACAAATATATTAAAGGCATGACAGTATTAGATAAGAAGGCAAAGTAGGCAATGAGAATGAGTGTACCTGGTGGCAGCTAAAGAACAGGGAGAATGAGTTTGAACACAGTGCTCGTTTCTTCTAAGGAGCGTAGTGCCATGATCTCCTCAATCCAATGCTTTCACAGTCGACTTTCCTCCTCCAAGGTGCTGCCATGCCCATTGAGCAAGGTTCATATCCTGCCCCTTCCCCCTGGGTCTCTTATAGTGCCTAACTCTAGAAATGCAACTTCAAGATTGTAGACATCGATCTTCTCATTGGCCTTTCTTGTATAATCATATTCTGTCATCCAAATAAATTATAAAAACCATGAATTTCTATAGATTTTCAAAATCATAATAATGATAAACATGTAAAAACGTCTTAGGATAATCACTGGAGGGAAATTTACCCACGGAGCTTATAATAACAAATATGACTAATCTTATAGTTATGTTTAGTTCTTGAAAAATACCAAGGAAAGAAAAAAATATTAAGAAAAATTATTATTTTTTTGTTTGATTATACATATATATGAAAAATATGAAAAAAAAATTAAATATAATTAAAATTAGTTAAAAACCTTGAAAAATATTAAGGAAAGAAAAAAAATATTAAAAAAAAATATTTTCTCTTGTTTGATTATACATGTATATGAAAAAAAATTTTAAAAAATAAAATATAATTAAAATTAGTTAGAAACTTATATATTTTTAAATTATTTAATCTTTATATTAAAAAATTAAAATAAGTTAAATATGAAAATATATATAAAAAATAATTTATTAGTTTTAAATTTATTTTTTATTTTTCTTTATTCTTTCTTTCCTTCTATTTTTTTCTCTTTATTTTTTTTCTCTTATATTTTCTCTCAAATTTTCTAGAAACCAAACATAACTTATATGTTTTTTGCTATCTAGAAAAAAAGGAAGATTAGATGATTACAAGCATAGACAAGTGAGCTTAGGGTTTTCATAAAAGGATTTTTTTTTTTTTTTTTTAATGATTTTCATTATTTGAGGATAAGTTTGAGAATTTGGATAATTTTAAGTTAAAAGTTTGCTTCTTTGTATGAAAAAATTAGTAGAAAAATTTTAGAAAGAAATAAGAAAGAGAAAACCTTTTTTTTTTTTTTTTTTTGAATATTTCCTTATGGTTTTCCATTTATTCCAGACAAGTGCAACACTCTCGTTGTTGTTATTGCTCTTTTGTACTTTAAGTTTTAAGTTTTTTTAAAATTAAAGTTAGGAAAGATCAATTTGCTTTATAGGGATGAAGGCAAGGAAGAAGAGAGGAAAGAAGAATATTGGTACAAGACATTCCTTTGTTGTCAAGTATGAACATTATTTTCCTTGAAAAGAATATCTCAACTAGTTTTAAAGAGGTGGAACTAAAACTTCGTATGAGAAGACTTCTTAAATATTATGAGCTATTAGCTTAAGAATTGGTTAATCCTAGTTTGATACCACCATGAACCTCATTTTTTATGAAAAATACTCTAAAGTTGTTAAAAGGTTAAAAGATTAAATTGAGATATTTTTTACTTGAAAATTATGCTTAAAACTTGGTTCAAGTCCTTAAAAAAAGATGGCTTCATAATTTAAGGGAGTTTAGGATACCCAAAAGTTCCTGTAATAAAGCTTAGGTGGTGACAAAAGTAGAACCACTGGACATGTGGTTGAGCATAATACTTATTTTATTTTATTTTTTTTGGTTGAAAACTTGAAAATATGAAAAAGAATAAAAAATAAATTAAAAAAAAAATACTTTCTTGACATGTGATTCACCATATTAGTAGTTTTTCCCTCCAAGGGTTACTTGTAAATGTAATGTATTCAATACCCTACTTATTAGTCACATGGTTAATTAAACTCATGATTGATCTACCTAGGGAGCTCGTGTTTAATAGCCATTTTAACTCACTAAAGGTATATATGCATATACTACCTTGAACACATTTTAGCTAACCACAAATCTACAAATCATTTATTTTCCACTGAATATCCTCTTTAAAGCCTTTTCAAATTAATAATAAGCTTGAATATGCCTTTTGTCGCAACAATACCTTCTCTTAAGACATAAATTGTTTACATGCTAGTTGATAGAGTTGCTTTTTGTACCTATTGTATATTCACTTTACCCTCTAGAGATTATGTGGAAGGTGTGCATATAACATTTTTGAAGCTCCTAAAACCTTAAAGAATTCAAGTGTAAAAGAAAGATAAAAGAGAGTATATAGCGGTTTCTAATTTTAAAAATAAAAAGTAGAAAGTATATCCCATCATAAAATAACTTCTTTTAAATGAATGTAGTGATGTTTATATAAAACATAATTCAAAATATAACATGTTAAAAGAAAATGCATGCTTTAATCTATGTGAATATATCAAATGGTATGTTCATTTCTTTATATTGGCTAAAAGTCATTAACAAAAGTGGAGTGTTTGAGTTGGTGTAGAAAATGGGTGTCACAACTTAGTAAATGGTTGGTGACCATATCGTCTTCACTGGATTGAATTATGGAATGAGAAAAAAGTGATCAAACCCATTGGACTTAGGTCAAAATGATAGAAAATGTGAAATTCATGATATCATATTTACTTTAATGTTAGAAAAAGTTTAGGTATTAAATTGACATTTATTTTTATCATTGAAAATATACGATAAAATTTAAGTGAATGAAAATACAAATATTTGGGATCAAAGTATAAATAGATAAAATCAAATACAAATAAATAATATCAATATATAAAATAATGAAATTAGATTCTTGTACAAAGTAATAAAACCTAAAATATTTGTGTAATATGGTATGATTGGTCCCTTTTTTGGTTCATATATGAGTAAGGGATTCTTATGTTAAAAATGGGAGGGCATTCAAACCATGGAAATTATTTTTATTACTTTATGGATAATAAAATAATATAAAAATAATAGCATTTGTTTCGCACAAAGCATGAAATATTTTGCCTTTTTATATCAAGTATGTGTTATAAAATGTTTGAGTTCTTCATTCTTTATTTTAACTTGGACTTGATTTTATCTTTTTAGTTAATTGATTTGAAGCTCTAACAACTGAATGTTAAAAAAACAAAAAATAAAAAAGATTTTTCTTTATTTATTATAATTTTTAATCATGGGTCAAAGTGGTAGGAATAATAAGAATTTGTATCTAACTTTGAAAGAATCCAAACTTTAATAAAGTTGAATAGACCTATGATATAGGTCTATTCCATCACCTAACTACCGTTAGTAATATATAAAAGGTATAATGAAATTCTGATCAGCCAACATACTAACTAACCCAGTATAAATAAATAAAATTATAGTATGAATAAAAGAATAAAGAAAATATGCATGAAACCATCTTATTATTGATATTTATTTTTATATTTTAATGGGACCATAAAATTTAAGCCTGCATCTTACTCTTCATTCCGTTTTTAAACTAGAGAAAAAAAAATAGTTTTTAAAAATAATTTAATGAATAACAATTGAAAAAATATTTTAAAATTTATAATAATTTATAAAATATCAATCCAAAGTTGTTTGAAAATATAATTTTTAAATGGTTATAAAATGTTGAAAATTTCTTTTAAAAAAAAAAAATTTATCTTTTAAAAATAATTTTTTTATTTGACTCTTAAAATTATGATAAATTAAAATTATTTTTTGACTATTATAGTTAAAAAATATTAGAAATTAAGAATATAAAAAAATTAGAGAGCTGTTTAGCACGCTCGGTTAAAGAATGTGAAAGTAGCATCCTCCATCTTAAAGATTCCATGAAGCTTATCAGGAAAATGCGTCCACCAATAATTGCTAAGGTTGCATTCGTAAGTCTGCGTGGAATCCGAAATGGTTGTGGAAAATGGTTGTGGAAATGGTTGTGGAAAATGGTTGTGGAAAATGCGTCCACCAATAATTGCTAAGGTTGCATTCGTAAGTCTTCGTGGAATCCGAAATAATTGTGGAAAATGTCCATTGACTAGAAAAAAACTTGCGGACCTGTTGCGCGCTCATAATTGATGGCAATAGTATGGGTATGGAACCAGCATACCCATTTTCATTTATCACATCAAAGGTCATGTCCTGTTTGTGGGCCCATCATTTTTTTTCTTGGGAGAATCACCCGTGGGTTGGGTTGGAATAATTACTGGAAAATTTGGTTTCGTTTAATAATTTTTAAGGAGGACAATAATCCACTTAAATACCAAAATTATTGGTCAACGAAAACTTTTAAAACTCAAAATATTTAAATCACTTTATTTGATTTATCAAGACATTTATGATATATGGGCTATACATTTATTGTAATTATTGACATTCAAATCTTAAATCAAAATTTTAGGTTTAATCTTTACAATTATTATATATAATGATTGTATAATTTATTATTTAAATTTACTATTTAAAATAAAAATACTTTTAAAAAATATTTCCAAAATATCATTTATTGTTTTTTTTAATTTTTTTTTATTTTTATTCTAATTTTTAATTTTATTTAGAAAAAAATAAGTTTTATAATTATATAATAAAAATGATGATTTTTTCATATATATCAGCTTTTTTGGATTTTTTCAGTATATTATTTACATAGAGAGAATACAAAATAAATAAGAAAATTACAATCCTATTTTTGTCTATACAAATATCTCGGCAAAGATCACGCCATACTTGTATGGCATGATTCTATATTTACGTCTACAGTTGTATCCTTCCTAAGTTGGTTTCTAACAACTTACGCCAACACTCCCCCTCAAGTTAATGCATACAAATCTCTAATGCACAACTTGTTGAGTGAGTTGTGGAACTCTTTGCTTCATACCGCCTTTGTGAGTATGTCTGCTAATTGGTCTTCGGACTTCACAAATGGAAATCAGATTATTTTTGCTTCTAGGTTTTCCTTGATAAAATGTTGATCCACTTCCACATGGTTTGTACAGTCATGTTGGACTGGGTCTTGAGATATTGTAATAACAGCTTTATTGTCACAAAAAAGATCCATTTCTGAGGTAGAGGCGAAACCTAGTTCAGTAAGTAGTCTCTTGATCCAGAGTATTTCACACACCCTTTTTGCCAATCCACGAAATTCTGCTTCAGCGCTAGAAAGTGCTACCACCTTTTGCTTCTTGCTTTTCCATGTAACAAGATTTTCACCGACGAACATAAAATAACCTGAAGTAGATTTTATGTCTGAGATATTTCTAGCCTAGTCTGCATCTGTATAGCCATTAATTCTTAAATGACCATTCTTTGAAAACAAAAGTCCTTTCCTAGGTGAAGACTTCAAGTATCTTAGTATCCTGATTACCGCATCCATGCGATCTTCACTAGGGTTATGCATGAATTGGCTAACTACGCTTACAACATATGCAATGTCTGGACGAGTATGTGAGAGGTATATGAGTTTGCCAACTAACCTTTGGTACCTTCCTTTATCCGCTGGTGCTTGATCTGAGTATTCTCCGAGTCTATGGTTTTGGACAATTGGAGTATTCACCGGTTTGCACTCCAACATTCCTACCTCAGTTAATATATCCAACACATACTTCCTTTGGGAAAGAAATATTCCTTGTTTGGACCTAGCAACTTCAATTCCCATAAAATACTTGAGTCCTCCCAAGTTCTTCATCTCAAATTCGATGGCTAATTCCTTCTATAGTTTGGTTATTTCTTCTTCATCATTTCTTGTGATAATCATGTCATCCACATAGACTATCAACACAGTTACCTTTCCCACTTTGTGTTTTATGAATAGTGTATGGTCCAAGTTGCTTTGCTTGAATCCGTATTTCCTCATTGCCAGACTGAACCACCCAAACCCCACTCGAGGTGATTGTTTCAATCCATATAGTGCTCATTGTAGTTTGCACACAACCTTGGTTTTAGTAGATGTCGTGTATCCCGGAGGAAGTTCTACGTACACTTCTTCTTTAAGATCTCAGTGTAGAAAGGCATTTTTTACATCAAATTGATGTAATGGCCAGTCAAGATTGGCTGTGAGAGATAACAATACCCTTATAGTGCTCAGTTTTGCAACTAGTGAAAAAGTTTCTTGGTAGTCTACCCTGTATATTTGTGTATAGCCTTTTGCCACCAGTCTTGCTTTGTATGTTTCGACCGTACCATTTGCCTTGTGTTTGATAGAAAATACCTATTTGCGTCCTATTGCTTTCTTTCCTTCAGGTAACGGAACTATGGTCCATGTGTTGTTCTTTAGTAGTGCCTCAATTTCCTTTTTTATTGCTTGAGTCCATTTCGGGTCAGACAAGGCTTCTTGAACTCCAACTAGAATTTGACTTGAGGAAAGTACATGGACAAATGATCTAAGGGGTTCGGATAATCTCTTGGTAGACACATAGTTGGCAATTGGATACTTTGATTTTCGCTTTTCAATATTAGGAGAATATCTAGCTGGTGGCTTGCCACGATTTTCCCTAAAAGACAGTGTATATCCAGCAAAAGTATCCAAGTCACTTATATTGGAAGACATGTCAAGAATGCTTACCTCAGGGATATTCTTAAGAGGTGGGTCTGCATGTACTAAGGAAGGGGGGGAACTTGGTTCAGTTACTGAAGGCATATAATTTTCTGAAGTTGTATTTTGCTCTGTGAGTCCATCTAGTCTTGTGGGATCAATCGACACTAGGCTTGGTGCTTCATCCACCATAGTTTCACTATTTGGCTAGTCAAAGTGCAACCATTTATGCTCTTCATCTCGTGTCTCCCCCTGAAGAGAAGAAGTGGGGGCTAGGAAAAAAGGTTCAGACTCCAAGAAGATGACATCCATAGTTACATAGGTGCGTCGGGTAGAAGAATCATAACATCGATAACCCTTCTGGTGCACAACATAGCCTAGGAAGAGACAACGGTGAGCACATGGATCCAGTTTGGTTATTTGATTTTTGTGAAGATGTACATAAGCTACACACCTAAATACTCTAGAAGGAAGCATCAGGATTATAGGTAAAGAGACATGTGATGCCAGAACTTGGAGCGGAGTCTTAAAATTTAAGACTTTGGAGGGTAGTCTATTGAGTAAATGGACGACAGTGGACACCGCATCAGACCAATATTAGGGTGGCACATGCATTTCATGTAGTAAAGCTCGTGCAGTTTCAAGAATATGGCGGTGCTTTCGCTCAACTATGCCATTTTGATGAGGGGTCTGAGGACACGATGTCTCATGAACAAGTCCATGGTGTTCGAAATAAGTACGGAAACGCTGATTAACATATTCACCACCATTATCAGAGCGAAAAAACTCGGAGCTTGGAAGAAAACTGAGTTTGGATCATCGCATGGAATGATTGAAACACATGTAATACTTCATCTTTATATTTCATCAAGTAAAGTTAGGTCATACGGGTACAGTCGTCAACAAAGATGACAAACCAACGAACACCAAAACCAATCAAGATAAGGGAAGAACCCTACACATAAGAGTGAACTAAAGCAAAGGGAAGAGTGTTTTTATTTATATTTGATGAATAGGAAGTCTGATGACTTTTGGTTATAATGAAAGTATTACATTTAAGGTCAGACAACCCCGTATTAGAAAAAAGATCAGGCCGTAGATGCTTCAAATAACCAAAATTTGGATGCCCCAAACGTCAATGCCAAATCCAAATTTGTCGTTCTCTCACATCACTTTGTATTTGGTGAACATGACCTGTGTTAACATCTTCCATGTAGTACAAACCCCTTCTTTTAGTACCACGCTCAATTATCTCCTTAGTGAGAATATCTTGAAGAATACAAAATGTAGGATACATTAGGACAACACAATTTAGTTTTGTTGTAACTTGACTAACAAATAGTAATTTATGTGAAAGCGATAGAATAAATAACGTATTCGATAATTGGAGTGAAAGAGATAGATACACAGATTCGGCCCCTGTGACAGGAAAAACAACCCCATTAGCATTGGCAACACTGGTGTGTCGCGGTGGATATGTCGTAGTAAAGTTGGTAGCTGCAAAAATCATGTGGTCTGTTTCTCCGAGTCAAGAAGCCATGCACCACAATCAACATCATAGGAGGAGGTAACTAAATTAGAACCACATTTACCTATATTAAAGACGGGTCCTGCATCCTGAGAAGACTCGGCCTGAGGAATCAAGGAAATGTGAGGTTCGACTGACATTATAGCCACTTTGCCCTTGTTTGCATCTACACCAGTTGAGTCCTTCTTTTTCTTTGCCTGCAACTCATACCACCAATCAGGATAACCATTTTTTTTTAAACAATTCTCACTTGTGTGGCGTTGGTTGCCACAATGGGAACATTTCATTCCATCAAGAACAATTTGTGACTTAGATGTTGCAGTGGATTTCCCATGGCTAGAGACTGCAACAGAGTTTGTGTTGGCTAAACTCAATTTCAACCCTTTGGTAGTCAGAACCACGCTTGAGGTATTGTCAGGATCTCTAGTGCTCATGACTGCTTGCCGAAGAGCCTTTCTGCAAACATGAGCACAAGCTTACTCGATTGAGGGAAATTGGCGCATCTGAAGCACATCACTGCGGATGTTGTCAAGGCGATCATCAAGACCATTAAGGAAGGTGTAAATGCGATCTTCTTGGAGTAGGTTGTTGTAATGGTAGATGTCAGTGGTGCATTCCATCATATTCGGACGACGGAAATCAATTTCCCGCCATAGTCCTTATAGTTCGGAGTAAAACTTCTTAAAGGATCCATTGCCTTATCATAGACGAGTCACACATCGCCGGAGTTCATAAACTTGAGAAGTATCGCTGCCATTGAAATAAGTTGTAGCAATGGCATCCCTGACCAATTTTGCCATGGGAAATCGAATAAAATAGCCAATGAGTGTCGGATCCATAGAGTTTATCAACCATCCTTTGACAATGGCATTATCAATACGCCATTTTCGAAAGGATGGATCTGCTTGGCGTGGTGGTGGACAATCGTCGTTGATATAACCTAGTTTATCTTTGCCGGAGATGTACATCTCGACAACCTGGGACCAAAGGGCATAGTTGGAACCATCCAACTTGATACCGATTGGAGCAGTTAAGTTTTCGATGATTGAAGTCAAGACTTGGACTTTGGATAAGGCTTCAGTCATTTGGTTGGTAAGGTTGGTGATGATGGAGTCGGTATGTGATGGAGAATCACTAAAGTTGGTGATAATGTCGGTGTCAGTTATAGCTGAAGGGCACGGATCAAACAGACAAAACTAGAGTTTTTCCGGTGAAGGGAACCAAGGATCGGATTCCTTGTTCTGATACCATATCAGTTTTTTTGGGTTTTTTCAATATATTATTTACATGGAGAGAATACAAAATAAATAAGAAAATTACAGTCCCATTTTTGTCTATACAAATATCTCAGCAAAGATCATGCCATACTTGTATGGCATGATTCTATATTTACGTCTACAACTGTATCCTTCCTAAGTTGGTTTCTAACAACTCACTCCAACTATATATATATATATATATATATTAAATTGATAAATTATGTTTTTGTATTGAATTTAAGAAAGATAAAATATTTAATTTTTCATTCAAATTATCTAAAAAGAATAAGAAAATGATGTAGAATGTTTAATCATTTTTTATTTTTTTATAATAAAATTTTTTTAAAAAATTTATATGATTATATTTTTTTCCTTTGCATAATGTTTTTTCTTAATTTTCATATATAATTTTTTTTTCTCAATCCATCGAGTGGATGGTGTTAATACATTTGATATGTTGAATATTAATGAGGTATAAAAAGTGATCTTCAAGATTATTACTTTTATTATAAAATACAAATGCAACAAAAATATGTTATAATTACAATATAAATACACTTACATTACAACAAAAAAATGTTATAATTAGGAAAATTTTGAAATTTTTTATAAAAATGATAATTTTGCATGATCATACCATATTTCACAACATACTTATATTATAAATAATTTCTGAAACCAAATGAAATATTAATTTGAATTCATGAGACTCGTAGTTTTATATATATATATATAAAAAAAAATTATTAAATAATTTCAATACACTGGATGTTAATATGCTGATACGATGTGTTAATACCAATAAGGTATAAATAAACACTTTTAGAATTATTACTTTTGTAATGAAATATAGGTACGACATAAATGCATTATACTTATAATACAAATACACTATCATTACAATATATTACAACATAATTTAATTTATTTTCGTTTAATACCAATGAATAATTGTGAGTTATTACATTTAATAGTTGTGTGTTAGTCAATTGAATATTTATATATTATTCAATTGATGAGTGCTCGTAAAAAATAATTATTTATTTTATTATGGTAACAAAGTTTTTAATTGTATGTTCCATATATAAAACGATATAATAACCTTAGGATATGATTTTTATTTATGAGATATTGATTTTTTTTTTTTTTACAAGGTTCTTTAAAAAATCTCAATTTTTTTGAAAAATAAAAAGAAAATATAGCAATTTTTTAAACAGTCACTTGATTGTTCAAAAATGAACAACAATTTTTTCGGGCTTGAGAAATGTACTATTGATTACCTTTACTTATCATCATGTATGGGCCCATATTATTGATAGTCTCAAATTTATTTATAAATAATATAAAAAACATATTCAAGGGTAAAATTGTCCTCTAAAAATTATTGAGACGAGTGAGCCTTATGATAAAGTAAAAATGGAGGTGAATGATCTTATTTTTCCAAAATTCCTAAAATACCATTGTTATTAAATAAAAAAGCTAATAGGATACCATCACCTCTCACATTCTCTTTTTTACTCTCTTTCTCTCTCTCTTCACCTCACCCTTCTCTCACCTATTTTATTAGTGGATCAAATTGAATGATCTTCCAATCATTTTTTTCCATGAATATTGGAGATAAATGGTTAAAAATGATTATTACCTAAAGTATTTAGAAATTAAATATTTTTTTAACACTTCACCAAATATTATTCTTTTTTTCAAACTTACATAATATATAATAAATACCTTTTAAATACTTTAAAAAATATTTTTTAAATACTTTGGAAACTCTAATAATATATAATAAATATTATTATGTTTTTCAAACTTAATTAATATATTTTTTTTATTTCAAACTTAATTTATTTCTCATACATTAAACAATTTTTAAACACCTCCTAAAATATTATTATTTCATCAAATTTATTCTTTTTTAAAAAAAAAAAAAACTTATAGAATATATTATAAATATTTTTTATTTTTTTGTTTCTCACTTATAAAATAATAAACATATTGTACATTATTTTTCACATATATTAAAAAAAATTAAACACCTCATAAAATATTTTTATTCTTTTTTTCCTAGCTTGTAAATTAGACACATGATGTTTATTATTTTTCATATTATTACAGAAATAATGTAAACACTTACATGTGTATATATATTTAAGCTAATTTTTATATAATATTTAATCAAGAAAACAATATTTTGAGACAAATTTACCACTCTTTCAATAATTTTATGATTGTAAATGGGGTAATGGGCTTAATATAGATATAAAGTTAAGTTGATTTTGGATGTGATAAGAAATTAATATGCATTAAATATATTTTTTTTAACATTTAATCACCATTAATTACATAGGTAAATGATAAAAATAACAGTAAAAACAACTCAAAAACAAATTTTTTATTTAACTAAAAGTTTTAAAAATGTTATAATTATCTTTCTTTTTAATATATATAATATTCAAACATGGTAATTGCTTCTACCTCTTTTATTGTTAAATATAAAAGTTAAAGGCAATTCCAAACAGCCCTTAGACACCATATGTGAGTAACTTTGAGTGAGATAGAATACTTGCTTTAGAGACTTTTTTTTTTAAAATAAAAAATAAAAAATAGGCTTTAAAGATGATAATTTGTTATAAAATATATTGATGGATGTTTCTTCCAAAAACCTTTTTTGTTTTTCTAATACATCATAAAAAAAGACTTTCTTATTTCTATATTCAAATATTAAGGGATCACCCCTAAAAGCGTTTCTTATAATAAAAGTATTACTGATAAAAATATATAAATTAAAAGTATTTTTACTAGAATCACTTATAATATATTAACATTAGGTAGGGATATGAACACGGATGTGTTTGAAAATGGTTGTATTATGCCTTATTTATAATGGTTAAAAAAGGAAAGAAAAGAAAAACATATATATTTTTGAGTTGGTATAAAAAAAAAAAAAGCATGACAAAACATGATATGTGCTCAAAACTCTAGTTTTCTTCCAATTTTGGTATTTATGGAAAAAGGGTGCCGAGTTGAAATGATACATGACACCTATCTAGTATTCCAAATAAGAAGCTTTGGGCAACTACTGTTAAGTTTTGCATAAAGCCCATGATTTTTTATTTATTTATTTTTAATTTTTAAATAAGGCAATAGCACTTTGATTTCTGTTGATCTGTTTTAATTTTTTCGATGATATGGTTTCCATTTTTGTGCAAGTTTGAAGTTCAAAACATTTTGTGAAGCACTCAAGAGTTCTTTTAAGTTCAACTAATTAAGCTGCAGAGGAAATAAGCAAAAAGCCTCTATAGGGAGTTGTATTTCTACATTCATTAGTTCATCCTAACAAATACATATATACAAGATGCTGAAAATTTATTTAGAGAAGTAATCACAAGCCTAGCATAAAATCTAGAAAAGTATGTGATATATTATAAGAAAGCATGATGCACGTTCATGAGGATGCAAATCTTAATTTTAAGCTTTCAAAAAATTTAATTATCCAACATAATATTAGAATTTCATTTAGTAGGAGGGTCATGAGTTGCAACCATACTACATATTTATTAGCTTAATTTATTATTTTAAGCTCAAACTAAGTTATTCATAGTTTATTTACTCACGATCCATTTGTCTCTACGCTTGTAGATAAGGGAATTCTCACTATCATCAATACTTTCATGATTAAGCTTGATTATTGGAATTATCTTCTTGTATCATATGCCCTTGTAAGAATGTGTTTTCATGAGAGAACCAATCTTGGTTTCTAAGAAAGAGTAACGCTCCTTGCCTACTAATAGGCTTTTTGGTTCATGCATGGCAAGACTATTTAAAGAAGGGATTAAAGGCATGATACTATTAGATAAGAAGGCAAAGTAGGTAATGAGAATGAGTTTATCTGGTGGCAGACAAAGAACAAGGAGAATGAGTTTGAACACACTGCTCATTTCTTTTAAGTAGCGTGGTGCCATGATCTCCTCATCCAATGCTTTTACAGTCGACTTTCCTTCTCTAAGGTGCTGCCCTGCCCATTGAGCAAGGTTCATATGCTGCCTCCTCCCCTACTGGGTTCTCTTTTAGTGCCCAACTCTAGAAATGCAACTTCAAGATTGTAATCATCAATCTTCTCATTGGCCTTTCTTGTATAATCATATTCTTTCATCCAAAAAAAAAAAAAAAAACATGAATTTCCATATATTTTGAAAATCATAATAATAAAAAACATGGAAAAATGTTTTGGGATTCTCACTTAGGACAATGTATCCAAATGAGCTTATAATAACAAATATGATTAATCTTACGATTTTGTTTGGTTCTTGAAAAGTATTAAAGAAAGAAAAAAAATTAAGAAAATAATTTTCTCTTATTTGATTATACTATATATGAAAAATATGAAAGAAAATAAAATATAATTAAAATTAGCTAAAATTTATATATTTTCAAATTATTTAATATTATAATTGAAAATTTAAAATAAGTTAAATGAGTTAAAGAAATATATAAAATTAATTTATTGATTTTAATTTTTTTTTTCCTTCTACTTTTCCTCTCTATTTTCTTTCTTTTGTATTTTCTCTCAAATTTTTTAGAAACTAAACATAGCTTACATGTTTTTTGCTATCTTTTGACAAAAAATATAAGAAGATTGGATGGCTGTAAGCCTAGACAAGTGATCTTAGGGTTTTCATATAAGATTTTTTTTTTTTTAATGATTTTGATGATTTGATGATATGGGTTTGCTTGAGAATTTGGATAATTTTAGGTTATAAGTTTGCTTCTTTGTATGAAAAAATGAGTAGAAAATTTTTAGGAAGAAATAAGAGAGAGAAGACCATTTTTTTTTCTTTTTTTTTTTTTGAAAATTTCCTTATGATTGTCCATTTATTCCATACAAGTACAACACACTCTCATTGTTGTTATCACTTTTTTTTTTTTTTTTTTTTTTCCTTTAAGTTGAAGTTATAAGTTTGTTTTTTTAAAATTAAAGTTAGAGGTTTTCATTTGGAAAGATCAATTTGCTTTATAAGAATGAAGGCAAAGAAGAAGAGTGGTGAGAAGAATATTAGTACAAGACATTCCTTTGTTGTTAAGTATGAATATTATTTTTCTTGAAAAGACTATTTCAACTTTTGTTTTAAAGGATGGAACTAAAACCTTGTTTGAGAAAGCTTCTTAAATATTAGGGGGAATTATGTAAAAATATATTGTCTATAAAATATGGATAAACTCAAAACCCAAAAAAGTTATTTTCATGGATAGTACATTTTGAAAAAATAATTCTCATTTCATGTACTACAATAGTAACTTTGTGTATATTTCTAAGAGTGTCCTATAACCAGTTGAAGGTGAATTGCTGCCTATATAAGACAGGTTGACAGATACACTTAATTAGACTCATGTACGTAGCTGTTATATCACTTATATCATTACTTCAACCTTTACATCAAACATATCATTGGAGATACAAACATAGGTTTTACCTAAAAGTAATAATACTAATAACTAAAAGTATCACTGTAGATAGAAGGGTGTACTAGCCTATTTATCACTCATCACAATTTCTGTGGGTGGCCAAGTCCGCTCATGGACAACCTATGTTCATCCAGGCTATTGGTATAAGTCAAACCGGCATAAGGCCCAAAGGTGGCTTAAGTTCGTTTCGGACATGGCTATGATCTATCTAGCATGATGGCCCCATGTCAGCATGCCCACGAGCATGAGGCCTTGGTTGTTCAATTGCTCATTTTAGACGGACCAAATCCAATCAGGCATTATATAATAAGCCTGGAAAGCACTGATTGTGACAAACATTAAATGTCTTGATTAATGCAACCGTTATGACGTTGCAAGCCAAAATGCCAGAATTTAAGGCTCATTAAGGCAAAACATTCGTTATAGATCAACAATCATTAGCATTAACGGTGGAAAGGTGTAATCAAAGTCATAATAATGACACTGGAAAAGATGTTACAATGGGAAAGGTACAAAATGTCATCCCACGACACAAGAAAAGTATGTTGTCACTCTCCACAAAACAGTCTTTTCTTACCAAAGCCATCTCTCAGATTTAAGCTTCGAAGTGAGTGCCTAGACAACTTGTTCGGACATCCTTTCATGTAGGAAACAGATTCGTCCACATCTTGGGAGACCTAGACTGAGTTTACTGTGAGTGATTCATCTACAACATAGAATCTAGATGGATCATTCTCTCGTTGGCTGTGCTCCAACAATTTCAACTTCTACATCGAACATGTCATTAGAGATAGTAACATTGTTTTAACCTAAAAGTACCATTGTAGATAGTAGAATATACTAAGTCTATTAAGCTTTTTATTGTCATTGTTATGAATTTGACAACGATTATTAAATAATATGTGAAAAAAAAATACACATAATGTACTTTTAAAAAATATTATTTATTAAAATAAAAACAATTTTAATGGTTTATATTTTTAATTAAACAAAAATGCAATTTTTTTTTTTTACATATTTAATAAAAAAAATTAGTTTTTCTTTTTTCTTTTTAAATATCAATGTATTATGATGGGAATCGAGAATTTATATTTAAAAATTTAATGCAAACACTTTTAAAATTTTAATTTTACATACCTTCAAATATTGTTTTTAAAATTAAATATTCTTAAAGAATGATCATTACTAATTTTTTGTTGAATGAAATTAAATTTAAGTTAATATTTTTTTAATACCATTTTTCTGTTTTATTTTGAAGAAAACAAAAAATTTAGTTTCAACCCATGTGGATGGTGTTTTTTTAGTTTTATTTTTTAAAAATTTAGGTTGAATATCCTATAAAAAATTTAAAAAAAAAGAAAAAAAGATCCATAATATAAAAATTATAAATATAAAAATATTATGAATACGAAATATATATATACATATATATATATATATATATATATATATATATATATATATATATATATATATATATATATATATATATATATATATATATTATTTAAAATATTAGATTATTAATTATTACAGGTGAGTATATTTTTATATTAAAAACCAATTTATTTTAATACATTAATTACACACGATGTTAAAATAAAATTTTAATAAAGAAAATGAAAATCATAATGAATAAATGAATTGTACTTTAAAAAAATAAAGTTTACTTTTTTAATCAAGTAGATTTTCAAAAATAGGGAAAAAGATGATAATTGTTTTACAAAATTAATTAAAATCAAAGTATTAAAAAAAATAAAACTTAATTAATATAAAACTTAATTTAATTTGGTGAAAAGTGGGAATGGGCCCGGCTAGGAGTGGGAGGGAAAAAAGAACAAAAATGTGAGGGAGGCCCAAAAATTGGATCGTTCAAGTGAGGAAAAAAAAACTAAGAAAAAAAAAAGAGGAAGCCCACCTTTAACTGATCGGAGGGTAATGTTGAAAATATATACAAGGTTACTATTTTAATGCATGAAATAAGAATTAATTTCCCCAAAATGTACTCCTCATGAAAGTGACTTTTTTGGGTTCTGAATTTATTCATATTTTATGAATAAGACATGTTTACCTAATTCACCCTAAATATTATGAGTTATTAGCTTAAGAATTAGGTAATCCTATTCCAGCTTTTGATACCACCATGAACCTCATTTTTGATGGAAAATGCTCTTAAGGTCCTTAAAAGGTTAAAAGATTAAATTTAGATATTTTTTACTAGAAAATTATGCTTAAAACTTGGTTTAAGTCCTTAAAAGGTGGCTTCATAATTTAAGAGGCTTTAGGATACCAAAGAGTTCCTCTAATAAAACTTAGGTGGTGACAAAAGTGGAACCACTCGACACATGATTGACCTAATGCTTATTTCTTTTTTTTTGGTTGAAAACTTGAAAACATGAAAAAAATTAAAAATTAAAAAATAAAACTACTTGGATGGCATGTGGTTCACCTTATTGGTAAGTTTTCCCTCAAGGGTTCCTTGTAAATTGTAATGTATTTAATACTCTAATGATTAGTCACGTGGTTAATTAAACTCATGATTGATCTAGCTAGGGAACTCGTGTTTAATAGTTAGTTTAACTCCAAAAGGTATACATATAATGCCTGAACACATTTTAGCTAACAACAAATCTACCATTCATTTATTCTCCATTGAATATCCTCTCAGAGCCTTTTCAAGTGATAAGCTTGAATAGGCCTTTTCTCATAATAATTAGGATTAATACCTTCTCTTAAGGCATAAATTGTTTACGTACTCATTGATAGAGTTGCTTTTTGTGTTTTTTATATATCCACTTTACTCTTTAGAGATTATGTGGAAGGTGTGCGTATAACATTTTTGAAGCTCCTAAAAGTGAATTCAAGTGTAAAAGAAAGTAAGTACGATAGAAGTTTCTAATTTTAAAAATAAAATGTAGAAAGTATATCTCATCACAAAGTAACTTCTCTTAAATGAATGTAATGATAGTTACATAAGAAATCATTCAAAATATGACATCTTTAAAAGAAAATGCATGCTTTAATCCTCGTGGATATATCAAATGGTATGTCCATAAATTATATGAATATTGAAAATGTATGTGTAATTAATGAAATTATAAAAAAGATGGTTAGGTAAACAAGAGAGAATTTTCAATAGGAAAAGTGGTAATAAATAAAGTAAAATAGATAATTATTGTAGGGGAATTCATGAGAGGTAAGGGCATGTTTGGTACGTGGGAACGATGAATGAATATGAATATTTTATTTTAATTCCTATTCCTATTTGAATAAGAATAAATTTAGTAATTTCAATTTTTTACATTTGGATGTATAAAGGAATATAAGATTAGAATGATAATTTATTTATATTTCAATGTTGTGTAAAAATGGGAATAAAAATGAAAAAAAAAATATTAATAATATATGTACATATGGTTATATATATATATATATATATATATATATATATATATATATATATGTATTTTTTATTTATTTAAAAAATCTCACATTGTACATTGTTTGAAATATTTTTTTATTTCCATTTAAAAAAAATCCTTCAGAGTTTTTTTATATTTTTTATTTTTTTACTAAATAACAAAAACCTATTTGGGTGTGTGATTTAAAAATAAAATTGTTTTTAAAATTTTATATCACTATTTAGTAATTATTCTTTTAGAACAATTTTAAAAACAAAGTGAAATAGATAACTATTCTTCCATTTTTTTTTTTCATTAGAGAAAATGAATTTCAAATCAAGCCAAACTTTGTATTGAATTTATTAATAAGTTTAATAATTAAAAAAAATTAAAGCTAAAAAATATTTATATATATATAATGACAATAAAAAATAATAGACAATTAATGCTTTAAATTCTTTAATAAAATTTCTAATTTTTAAGAATAATTGGAAATTAAAAAATTGATTAATTAATTATAGATTAAATAAAATAATTCAAAATGTCATATTCATAATTAAATAATAAACATATGCATATTATGAAAAAATTGACTCATTTATACCTTAAAAAATTAACTTTTATTTTTTTAATTATATTCATTGGAATAATATTAGTAATTATTAATTTTAAATAATTATTCTTTATTTTTAATCAAATAAATCAGTTAATGTTAATATCTATATTTTTTATAATATTTATAAAAAATATATATAATTTATGATTTTATTTTTATTATTAATATTCATATTTTATTTAAAATATTTATTTGTAATTCATTTTTTTTAATAAGATGTGAATTAAATTTAGTTTATATATACATTATATAAATTAAATTTATAACTTTTTTTTTTTTTTTTTACAAAGTCAAAATAAAAAATTATTTTTAAAATCAACTTATATAAAAAAAAGTCTCTAATTTTTTAATGTTTGAAAAGTACTTTTAAAAATAACTTGCACAAAATCAAAATACCTTGATGGATAAAAATCTCATTTATAAATAAGATTTGATTTTCATCATAATCACTTTGGATCTCATTCCCATCATTATTTAATTTATTTAAACATGTGAAGGAAGGAGAAAAGAAATTAGATGCCCATTTCTACTCTCCATTCCCAAATGCCGGACACGGCATAAATAGTTAGCTACACAATATCAAGAGAGGTAAGAGTTGATTACTTGGTATCTTCATTTCTGCAACGCACACCTTCTTCTAAATAACTACATTTAGCTTCATGAAAAGTGATGGGTTCGTTTTTTATGTAGCATGACCTTGCCGAGGACCACGTCGATCAAGAATTAGCAATACCTCCCTCATGGAAGGCCTGTCAGAAGGTGCTTTGCTAGTACACATGAGGCCTAGTTTGAACACAGTGATCATTTCTTCCATGAAGCATTCTTCCATGATCTCCTCATCCAGTGCTTCCACAATGGATTTTCCCTCTCCGAAGTGCTGCCATGCCCATTGAGCAAGGTTCATATGCTCGTTCCCCCTATTGGCTTCTCTTCCAGTGGCCAACTCTAGAAGCACAACTCCAAAACTGTAGACGTCGATCTTCTTATTCGCCTTTCTTGTATAAGCATACTCTGGAATAGCCGAAAGAAAAACAACTGTTAAATAAGTTTTTAAAATCATCGGAATGAGAAAACATAAAAGAACATTTTGAGACTCTGGAATATCTTTACCTGGGGCAATATATCCGAAAGTGCCTGCAACCACAGACATTGTTTCAGGGTCTTCTACTTGCTTTGCTAACATTTTGGCCAATCCAAAATCTGCAATTTTTGTATTAAATTCAGAATCCAATAAGATGTTGCTGGACTTCACATCTCGATGAATGATTGGGGGAGAGAAATCATGGTGCATATAGCATAGGCCTCGAGCAGCTCCAATGGCAATTTGCAACCTCATCGGCCAGTCCAAGATAATATCACTTCCTGAATCCACCGAGGACACTGCCCTCTTCTTACCATGAAGCCATCTATCTAAGCTTTGGTTCTCCATGTACTCATAAACAAGAATCCTTGAGCTTTCACTCGAAATGCAGCATAGCAACTTCACTATATTGGCATGGCGTATCATACCTAATATTTGGACTTCTGCTAAGAATTGCTTCTCGAGGTTCTGGCCTAGTTTCCTATTATTCGAAATCCATTTAACAGCGACCACTTCACCAGAATGGTTAATAATGGTACGATATACCTTCCCTGACCCCCCACTTCCAATTAAACTACTTTGTGCCAAACTCGACAATATGTTGGATTCAGTGAAATCAAACTTTTGGAAGGATGTCATCTTCCATGTTTCAACATTGTTCCCTTGGTCCCACCTTTGATACTTTTGAACCATGAAAAAGATAAGAAATACAATAACCAGGGAAGCAGATAGGGTGAAAGATATAATCATGACTAGGTAATTGGTTGACAATTTAGAGGAGTTACTGGCTTTAGAGTAGCAACTCTTCAGAATTTCAATATTGGCACACAGATTGGAATTGTTCAAGAAACTGTTTTCATATTCCCACTCTTCAAAGGCGGGTGGGATTTCCCCAGATAGATTGTTGGATGATAGATTAAAGGTATTAGGCACGAAATGGCTGAATTCATGGGGGATTTCACCTGAGAATTGGTTTTCAGATAGGTCAAGAAACACGAGGCTATGTAAAGATCCAATGGCCTTTGGAATTGGGCCAGAGAGATGGTTTGTTGACAAATCCAAAGCAAATAGTGACTTCCAGGAGACTATATCATGAGGAAGTTGGCCTGACAATTGATTCCCATCAAGTGACAGATTATATATGGATGGAAGACTTGTCAATTCCACTGGAATTTCTCCTGAAAGTAGATTATTGCTTGCCTTGAACACCGATAGACGCAACAAAGATGATATTCCAGCAGGTATTGAACCAGACAACATGTTATTGCTCACATCTAACTCAACTAGATTCACCAAAGAAGATATCCCGGCAGGAATTGGACCAGAAAACCTGTTATTGCTCACATCTAAATTAGTTAGGTTCACCAAAGAAAATATCTCGGCAGGAATTGGACCATAAAACCTGTTATTGCTCAAATATAACACAACTAGATTCACCAAAGAAGATATCCCGGCAGGAATTGGACCAGAAAACCTGTTATTGCTTACATCTAAAATAGTTAGGTTCACCAAAGAAAATATCCCGGCAGGAATTGGACCATAAAACCTGTTATTGCTCAAATATAACGCAACTAGATTCACCAAAGAAGACATCCCGACAGGAATTGGACCAGAAAAATTGTTATTGGTGGCATTGAGCACAGCTATGTTCATCCAAGAAGAGATTTCAGCAGGAATTGGACCAGAAAACTTGTTGTTACTGATCTCCACTCTGGTCAAATTCCTTGCCAATTTACTTGGAAGTGTCCCCGAGAATGAATTTCCACCCAACATGACCGATACCATGTCCGGGGATGTCCAGATGCCGGAAGGAATCTCGCCTGAAAAGCGGTTGTTGGAAAGCTGAATTGTGAGCAAACTTGTGCAATTCCCGAGGGACCTGGGCACTTCCCCGCTGAGATTGTTGTTGGAAGCAACCACTCCAAGCAAAGCCCCCCGAGCGCATAAATGTTGCGGTAATTCCCCGCTTAGTTTATTCTCAAAAACCTCAAAGAATTTGAGCTCCGAATGAAGGCCAAATGCTGGGGGCAAAACTCCACTCAATTGATTGCTAAAAACTTTGAAGGTTTCCAGTGTAGGAATGAGGCCTATATTTGCTGGTATCTCTCCTGACAACTGATTCCAGAAAAGATTCAAACCCGTCAAATTTTGTAGCTTCCCGAAACCCGCTGGTATGGGCCCCGTCAAATTGTTCTCGGAAAGATCAATTTCTTTCAAGTTGAGAGCTTCTATGGATGAAGGAATGTGACCGGACAATCCATTAATGAATAAATACAAATTGGTCAAATTCTTCAACGTAAGCATGCCTCCCGGGATCGTACCTTCTAATTTGTTGAGTGAGAGGTCCAAGAGTTCCAGACTCGATAGGTTGTTGAAGCTCTCCGGTATTTTGCCGATCAAATTTGCCTCCGTCATCCACAGATACTTCAGCTTCTTCAATGCGCCAAACTCCTTTGGAAGGGCTGAAGGCAGGAATTTGTCATTATAGGCCATGGCCAAGTGTTCAAGGTTCGCCAAATTACCAATCTCCGTTGGCCAGGTGCCGTTGAACTCATTTTGAACCAGAAACAAGTAGAACAGCTCTCGTAGCCGCCCAATTGCTGGGGGAATATCTCCAGAGAAGTTGTTTGCGGTAAGGTCTAGATACCGGAGACGTGAAAGCCGATCAATATCAGCTGGAATTGGACCCACGAAGTAGTTTTGCAACAAGAGGAGATGTTCGAGCTTAGAACAATTGAGAATATCCGGGAACTCGCCGGGAATGTAATTGTTGGAGACGTCAAGTACGGTAAGGTTCTTGAGGTCACAAATTCTGGCCGGAAGTTTCTTGGTGATGGTCTTGGAGCTGAGTGAAATTTCAGTGACGGTATTGTCGATGCATGTAATTTCCGGCCAATCACAGGGTGAGGATGAGGAATTCCAAGATTGGAGTGACGGGGGATTGCCCAGTTGTTGTTTAACGTCAAGTAGGATTGATCGTTCATCGTCCAGAGTTTGGGAAATTACTTGAAAGGGTAAGGAGAGGACTAGGAGGAGAAACAGAGCTGGGAATGGTGTTTTGGCAAATAAAAAGGGTGGTTTCGGCATTTTTGTATCGTTGAGTTCGTTACCGGCCTCACTATGAGGAGGGAGGAAGATGGCCGGGAAAGAGATGGAACCAACGGTTCAATTTCAAGATGTGGTGGGCTGTCAGAATTTATTTTACTGAATTTTACAAAATGGCCTGTGTGTTGGGATTAATTACGAAGGAGCCACGACTCCACGGCCAATGAACTCGGTGTTTTGCGTTTTGTGTTACTCACACGGATCAACTAATTTTGATCTAACCATTGATCAGATATATTGGTGGTTCTTTCATCCCCGCGGCATTAAGCTTACTCTGAGGAGCGGCAATATATATATATATATAAATTTTAAGTCTTTTTTTTTTTTTTTCTTCCTCATTTTACTCAAATTTTATAAGAACAAAATACTAGGTTACAAAATTAGATTTAGCAAGCATTATGGTTGTTTAGCGTAAATTTATTTAAAATTTGAATAAAAATCAACGATAGATGTAAGATGCTTTAAAATAATTTTTTTTTATAAATTTCTTTTCCTAACCGTCAAACTTAGTCATACCCATTATCTTTGTGATTAAATTATAACATTTTTTAATGTTTTCATAATATGAGTCTTATTTTCAGAAACGTGCAGTTTGATCACTGATCACTGAGGAGGTGGAATTATAAGAATAAAAACGTGTAGTTTAATCATTTAGCCGTTTCCGTTGCGTGGTGGAGAGAAAGACGACTGCCGGGAAAAGATGGGCAAATCCACCGTCCAATTTACGACGGAGAAGTTGGCAGCATTCATTTCCACACAGCACGGTTATGTAAAAGAAGATCCATGTACTGTGTCAATCTGAAAAATAAATAAATAAATAAAGTGATAAAAGATTTTATATATTTTATTCTTTCCAAATTCCAACCTTACTTTTTCTTTTTTTTTTAAAACATAAAACTGTTTTTTTGCTCCGAACATCCAAACTGTTTTTTATTGTATTTTTTTAGTTCATCCTGTGGCTTTATTAATATATATATAAAAGCTACAATTTTATTATATGACTTTAATTTAATATAAAAAGGTTTCACCTCTGTACTACAAAAAATATCACTTGTGAGAAATACCTATGCAGCATTGCAGCAAGTTTTCTCGGTCAAAAAGCTACTTTCTGAGTGGCATGAACACAACCCCTTGTTTGATGGGAGGAGTGGGGAGGTACACAAAGAGGCCAATAAAAGCATCACAGGGGCTATGATAAAAAATTTAGAATAAAATAAAATAACCAATAAAAGTATTGAAGGTCTGGGATGGCCACTACAGTGATCAGTGATACTCCTCACTCCTCACTCCTCACTCCTCACAGCTATATTTTATTTCTCGTGCAAAAACAGAAATGAAAATATGATCAAAATGAAATAAGTCATAATATTATGCAAATAAAATTGATTTTTAAATTTTATTTTTCAAAATTCAGCCAAGGTTTTAATTTTAAATCCTGACCGGTCCAACACGCTATTGAGTTTTGACGTGGGATTAAATATGGGTCAGGAGAAGAAACTTCGCAAGCTGGACACCTCCAGTTCCAAAAGAAAAGGCTATTCAACATCTTTACCCAAAATTAATGTAAACCAAGGAATATTGATTTTTTTTTTTTTCCAATTTTTTGTCATATAAAAGCAGTAAATATTTATATTTATGTTTATTTTGATAATAATTATAACATGATAATCATAAAACTTTTATAAATAATTAATATAATAATTTTAAAATAATAAAATTATATATTTATACTATCACTTATTCAACTATTAAATCTTTCGATTCAAAGGTAAGTTGGATGCCGAAAATATTGCATTCAACTATAACTCAGAAAAAAAGGAACCTCCTGTTACTAGTTGAAGTTCAAGTTACATAATTGGCTTTTTCCTCCAACTACCCGTTTGAATTTCCAAGTCAAATAATTGGCTTTTTTTAAGCAAGAAAGCCTACGCAAAATAACGTGCAAGGCGTGTATGAGGGGCTCAAATATTAGTTTAGTACTACTCCAGGGGCCCCACTTTACGACGTTTCATTCATTTTTGTACCCCTGCATACTTCACGCGGCGGGAAAATGTGAATTCCTTTTTCCTATTTTCCTTTTGCAGATAGCATAGGGGCAATAAAGTGGGGTATCAATAAGAAGGGACTGGGTCAACACGCTGAAGTTAAAATTTAGGTGGTGTTTGTTTTTTGGCTGAATAGAAAAAGCTAAATATTTTAGCTTTTTTTTATTCAGCCAAAAGTGACCTGTTGATATCATCCAACATAACTAGAGTGAACTTATTATCTAAAAGTTTAGTTTAGTTATGTTGAATGATGTCAACAGGTCACTTTTGGCTGAATAGAAAAAGCTAAAATATTTGGCTTTTTCTATTAAGCCAAAAAACAAACACAACCTTAGACTTCGGTAATTTAAGGAAATATTTTTTATATTTATAATACTTGAAAACTTTTATCAAGGATTAAAAATATTAAAAATATTTTATAAAATTATTTTTAAACACACTCAATAGTCTTCATAGACTATCCTTAAAAAATGACAACAAAATAATGGAAAGTTAGGAAAACAGACCCCATATCTATTATGTCAATTTCAGAAATATTAAAACAAAAACATTTTAAAAATAATTTTTTATTTTTTATTTTTACATTTGATTTATTAAGGAAAATAAAAATGAATTTATAAATAAATATTTTATCTTTATATAAAAAGAAAGGAAAAATAAGCACTCAAATGTTCAAATTTTAATTTTTTTTTTTTCAAAATTTTCAAGAACAAATACATAGATACATATATATATATATATATATATTGCACAGAATGATTGAGAAAAAAATTCTTGTTTTTTTTTTTTTTTTTGGCATTTTGATGTTGTATAGATTGAAAAAAAAAAGAAAGAAGGAACTAAAGACATTAAATAGGTATCTAAAATTAAATGGGTGGAGAAGATGGAATACCAGATGGGTCTTTGTGCATATAGTGCTGGATAGGTGTCGTGCTTTTGGACAATTTTGTTACATAGTAATTCACTCCTGGAACCAACCTAGATCATGTTGTTGAAATTCAAAAATAAAAAAAGGAAAAGAAAATTTAAGATTTTTTTATTATAAATTCTTTTGAAAATAGGTACGTACAGTACCATTAGAATTTAAATAGAGATAATATAAAAATAAAAATTATTTTACACTTACTTCAAAAAATAAATAATAATAATAATTTTAATATAATAACTAAAGATATCATTCTAATATAGTAATTACAAATATTAATAACTTTTACCGTCCCCATAAACTTACAATGCAGTTGTAAGAAGTATTAAAAGTTTGTAAATAAAAAATTAAAAACACGAAAGTGAGTGTGACTTTGATAAACAAATTTACAATCTGTCTGGAAAAAGAAACAAAAATAAAGCAAGTGTCTTATGCCGAAGGTAATGACAAGTGAGGTTATAATCAATTTCAATATACTTGATCTTTTAATGAAAGGTAGCGTTGTGAGCAATTTGAATAGTTCTTTTGTTGTTGCAATATACTTGGTCATTTTGAACCAGAGATAAGTACCGAAGCTCCCGTAGTCGCCCAATAGCAGCCGGGATATCGCCGGAATAGTTGTTTCCAGGTGCCGAAGGAGTGAAAGTTGCCCGATATCAGCCGGAATCGGGCCTACGAAATAGTTGTGTGACAAGACAAGATATTCAAGTTTCGAACAATTCAGAATCCTAGGGAACTCACCGGAAATGTAATTGTTGGAAACGTCGAGTGACTTAAGGTTGTGCAGGTCACAAATTGTTTTTGGAATTTTCTCAGTGATGTTCTTGTTGTGGAGCGAAATTCCGGTGACTTTGTTATGAGCGCATGTTATCTCCGGCCAATCACAAGGTGATGATGACGAATTCCAGGATTGGAGGGTGTGTGGATTGCCGAGTTGCAGTTTAATGTCCAATAGTATCGATAGTTCGGTGTTAAAACTCTGAAATTACTTGGAAGGGCTGGAGGGACAAGAACATGAATAGGTTGAATAAAAGGGCAAGGGCAAATGAAAAGGGTAGTTTCGACATTTTTGGGACATGAGCAGGCTATCGGCACCTGAGAAGAGAAGTATATTGCCGGGAAAGAATGGTGATGGTGCAAGTTCAAACGGTGGACAATGCCCTCTATTTGTATGCCTTTTACATCAACTGCTCCAAAGACTTTAGGATGCAAGTTTCGGTCTAACGTCCAATAAGATGGACAGTTGACTATTCAAACTTTGTGAAGTTGGGTTGTTTGAGTGGCACATTCCCTTCACTTACACTCAAAACATAGAGAAATATGTGGAGACATTGGTAAAAGTCAGCGAGATTGAAATGCAAGACGTCTAAAGATGACACAGGAAGGAAAGACCAGAAAGCATTTTGATTTGGTTTTTCTTAAAAATATTTTAGCACTTAAATATCCTTGAAAATATAAAATTCTAATTTGTTTCAAGTTGACACAGTATTTTACAATGGGAACAATAAATAATTAGTTAACTTAAAAAAAAAAAAAAAAAAAAAAAGGAAGTTAATCTAGCCCTGTTAGAAGATTTCACTTGAATGAATCACTGTTGCTTTGATGAAATTCATAGTTGGTGGTGACCGCGTAGTCACGTGTGCAATTCGATAGCTTTGATCTTTTGAGTTTCTTTTACATTACTTGATTTTATATATCATCATATGTATTTTTTCTTAACTTTTTACATAATACTTGTTGGCTTGGTAAAAAAATGCGATTATGAATTTTAGAATATTTTTATTAAAACAATAATAATTATATTCAATAAAAATATTATGAGTTAATATATAGCTTTTGAATTTATTATTAAATTTTGATTTTTGTTTCATTTTCTTTCAATTGGACATGTTGGAATGGTTTTATGGGTTCACCAATAAGTGCTTTCAAATATCTGTAAGTACTTTTTTAACCAAAATTTTGGTACGGGAGTGATTTTGAGAAGGATTATATAAAAATTAAATATTTGATAAGTATTTTAAAAAATAAAAAATTATTTTACATCATTCCTCACTATCATCACTTTATGGTTGATTTTTCCTTAAAAAAAATAATTTATATGAAATACTAAAATATTTTTTTAAAAGACTCTTTTCAATGAAAAAGCATGGTAGTAAAGATAATTTAATCAAAATTACATCCAACCGGATTTCATAAACCTTTTAAAATTATTTTCAAGTGATTTTTATCTTTATTCAATGGAGAGAGTAGAAAAGATTTAAAAATGTATAAATTTTTTAAAAACAATAATAATAATCTTTACGTTCCCTAATTATTTCTTATTCCCTTTGAATAAAAATATTGATAACTTTTGGAAAAGTTGCATGACAGTTGTAAGTTGGTAGACCATGATGCTTGTAGGTGAGTGGTGTATATAACCAGTATGACAAGAGATACTGCTTCAAGTAGGTTACTTTGTCACACACAAAAAATTGAGTTTCTGTTCAAAATCAATTTCAAAAGGAAACGTGGAATTTGAAAACCCAAAGGAAGGTTCCATCGGCATATTTCGAAATTGTCAAAGATCTCTCTCCCATGGGAGGTGGTTTCATCAACAAAATGTGAATAGAAATATGGTTCAAAAGCAAATAATCTTCATCAAGATCCTCCGACGGGCTCGGAATTATTTTTATACCATTTATAATAATACACGCTTTAAAATACTTTTATATAATTAAAAAGAAACCATTCCATGTGTGATGTCAAAATTTTCTATCCCTAATCAATATAAGATATAATCTATAATAATGTTATAATAACACTTTTTTTTATTTTAAAATTTTTGCTTATTTTAGTTAAGGTTTGGATGATAACCTGCAAGTTAACATTATATAAAAATTTACTGTTGGCTTCTTGATAATTCCGGAGTGACCATGGGTATCTTTAAAGAGCCATCATCTGACTTTTTAGTTTTTGCATTTGTTATACGGAGTGTGGTACTAATGGCTCCTCGTTCACATAGGCTTGAATAGAAAAGTCTATCCTATTGGCTTTGCTTTTTAAGTGCCCAAGGCACATCAGAATTTTTGTCTATTCATAAACACCAGGAAAGAAATTTTCAACTAAATCCCCCCATCCTTAATTTAAAGACAGGTGCAGGGTAGAGTGGTTGAGGAGCACTCCAGAAGTAGGTTGATGGAAGGATGAATAAATAATAATTATAATTTAAACCTCTCACCAATGACATTCTCCTTGATGATGTAAAAGCATAGCAAATACTGAATCTAGATTCTGCTCAAGTGATAGCCTCTGGGCAGCAATCTGATCTCCACCCTCCTACCATTGTTTTGTATCGAATTCAAATCTCATTCGTTTGTATACACACAAGGGTTCTTTCCATTCTTTTTTTGCTTTTTCTCTCTCTCTCTGGGGTTGATGTGATACCGTGTAATCAATGTGGTTGACCTTTTAGGCTTTTACCATTTATCCAACAGCCACAACCACCGCTTGGGTTTGAATTTTGCAGCCAAACGCGGAGCTATTCTGGTTTCCGTGACAGTTAAGCTCCGGCAGTTGGGATGTTTACCACTTTAGCTGTTCACCTACCCTGTTAGCACCATCCTCCATCATTTGCGCATGAACGTAGATTTGGGAGATTGGGGTTCATTTCTAAATGATATTTCATGGTTAATTTTGATCATTTCTGGATTAAGTTTTGTTCAAGGATTGATATAAATAGAATTTTATCTCAACATAAAATATCCATCATCGTCATTAAGCATAAAAAGAATAAGAGAAAGAAAAGGCATGTTCTCTTTTATTTATGCATGCTAGTGGTGATGACTATTTAAACAACATAGGATCGCATATTAACATTTAAGCATACATCAATTTTCCGGAAAAAAATGCTCACCTTGATTTATACCATGGAAGGCCATATCCGCGCTCCACTAGAATCCAAGAAGCTGCTCAGTCCGTGATGGTGGCAGAATTAGAAATCAATGAGCCCTTCCCTTTTCTTCCCCAAAAATTCAGTTCAAATTCGTGCGTGCCGTGTGTGCAGTGTGTGCGCCCTTAAGAAGGAAGAAAAACTACTTCCAACATGCACACATATCTCTCTCTCTCTCTATATATATATATAAATAAATTCATATATATATTACACATTTCACACATTATTTGGACCACTTGACTTAATGGGTCAGTCAAGTGAATTAGGGTGAGCCCATAAAAAATCAAGCAACAATATGTGTCCAGTCCCATTATGGACCACAATACAAAAATAAAATCACTGATTTATAGCATTATCAAATTGATTATGTAAGTCCACACATAAAAATTCCAACAATCTCCCACTTGGACTACATAATCAAACATTACAACATATACATAATCATAAATCAATGTCCCATAGAATCTCATCAAAATAAATAATCAAAAGCAATCATACATGCTTCATTGCTTGATTCACAGGGAAATATACAATAGTAGCAATCCTTCCAACAATACCATAATATTACAGTACCAAAAATGGCTCCCACTAACTTAATGCAACCAAGGCTTCCAACAACCCCATTTGAGATACATGTTCATGAAACACAACTATGGGTAAGCCTTTTGTTAGTGGATCCGCCAACATACCTTTTGTTGACATGTATTCAATATCAATAAGAGACTCTGCTACTTTCTCTTTAACAAAATAGAACTTTACATCAATATGCTTGGAGCGAGAAGTACTCCTAGTGTTCTTAGAGAAAGCAACAGCTGCAGAATTATCACAAAATAATTTCAGCGGTCTAGAAATGGAGTCAACAACTCCCAAAGCTGAAATAAAATTCCGCATCCATACAGCATGACAACAAGCCTCATAACATGCCACATACTCTGCCTCCATAGTTGAGGATGCTGTAAGTATCTGCTTGACACTTTTCCAAGATACCCCTCCTCCTGCCATCACAAAAATATAACCTATAGTGGATTTCTTATCATCTATGCAGCCAGCAAAATCAGCATCACAAAACCCAACTACATCAAGTATGTTGATGCGTCGATATGTCAACATTAAGTCCTTAGTTCCTTGCAAATACCTAAGGACCTTCTTAGCAGCTTTCCAATGTTGACTCCCAGGATTGCTCAAGTACCTACCCAACATGCTCACAACAAAAGCAATATCAGGGCGTGTACATACTTGAGCATACATAAGGCTGCCAACCAAAGATGAATAAGGAATGGTTCTCATTTCTTCTCTCTCATCATCATTTTGAGGACACTAAGCCTTTGAAAACTTATCACCTTTCACAATTGGCGCTCTAGTAGAACTACAGTTGTGCATATTGAACCTCTTCAATATCTTCTCAATATAGGTTCTTTGAGACAATTTAAGCACCCTATTAGCCCTATCACGAAGAATCTTTATGCCCAAAACATAAGAAGCTTCACCAAGATCCTTCATGTCAAAATGGGTTGACAACATGTGCTTTGTCTCAATCAACAAGTCAGAATCATTTGATGCGAGTAGTATATCATCAACATATAAAACAAGAAATATGTAACTACTCTCACTGACCCTCAAATATATGCATCTGTCAATTGTATTCTCTTTAAAACCATTTTGGGTAATAATACTATCAAACTTCAGATACCACTGCCTCGAAGCCTGTTTAAGACCATAAATTGACTTATTGAGCTTGCAAACTAAATCTTTTTTTCCAACTTCTGCAAAACCAATGGGCTGCTCCATATACACGTCCTCATCCAGATCACCATTCAAGAAAGCTGTCTTGACATCCATCTGATGGAGCTCCAAATCAAAATGAGCTACTATGGCCATAATCACTCTAAAAGAGTCCTTAGTCGACACAGGTGAGAAAGTTTCTTTAAAATCAATTCATTCTCTTTGACTATAACCTTTAACCACAAGTCTAACTTTGTATCTCTCTATTTGCCCGCTAGAATCATGTTTGGTCTTAAAAACCCACTTGCATCCAACTGGTTTACAACCATGTGGCAATTCGATCAAATCCCAAACACCATTCATATACATAGAGTTCATTTCATTATCCATGGCTTCTTTCCAAGAAGTGAACTGAGGACAATGAATTGCTTCTTGATAAGTGACCGGATCAGAAGCATCATAACCATCATACTCATGCTCCTGCAAATAGATCATGTAATCATTTGAAATAGTCGGCCTATGAACCCTCTGTGATCTTCTCAAAGGAAACCCATCAACAACAGTACCATCAACAGGAATGTCAGGTTCCACTTGATCACCATGCTCTCCTTGATTAGTGGCTGGCTGTTGGACAATAGGAACATCCACATTTGGAACATGAGATGTAGGAAAAGGAATCGCAACATGCTCTTCTCCAAAAGGTATCTCACGAGGCACAAAATTGGGATCAACATTAACTTCATCCTCAAAGTATACAGCCTTGTCTGACTCAATGATCCTGGTGGTATGAGATGGACAATAAAATCTGGAACCCCTTGACCCAATGCAATAACCAACAAAGAAACCACTGATGGTTTTAGGATCAAGTTTCTTTGACTGTGGGTTATATGGCCTAACCTCAGCCTTACATCCCTAAACATGGAAATGGTGATGGCTCGATTTCTTCCCTGACCATAACTCATAAGGTGTCTTAGGCACAGACTTACTGGGCACTTGATTCAAAATATATGTCGCAGTCCTTAAGGCTTCACCCCACAAAAACTCTGGTAAGGAGGAATTAGACAACATGCACCTCACCATATCCAACAATGTGTGATTCCTCCTTTCTGCAACCCCATTCTGTTGAGGAGTGTCTGGCATTGTATATCTAGCATCAATGCCGCATTTCAACAGAAACTTAGCGAATGGTCCAGGATTCCGTCCAGTTTCATCATATCTCCCATAATACTCACCACCTCTATCAGACTTCACAACTTTAATGGGCTTTCCCAACTGCAACTCCACCTTAGCCTTAAAGGCCTTAAACACATTTAGGGAGTCAGATTTCTCATAGATTAGTTCAACATAACCATATCTAGAGAAATCATCAATAAAAGTGATGAAATATTTATAACCCCCTAAAGTAGTTGGTGTCAAAGGACCACATATATCTGTGTGGATCAAGTCTAAAGTACTTCCACACCTATCAACCTTCTCTTTTCTGGTCTTAGCTGTCATCTTCCCCTTTAAACAAACAACACAAGTCTCGAAGTCTGAGAAATCAAGATTAGAAAGCACACCATCTCTAACCAATCTCTCTAATCTTTGCCTAGAAATATGACCCAAGCGTTTGTGCCACAACATGGAAGAACTCAAATTCAATCTAGCACGCTTGCAACCAACAACAGAATTAACAGAAGATGAATCACATAAAGGACCATGATGTAAACTGAGACTATAAAGATTGTCAAACAAAACAGCTTTGCCAATTAGAACTGAGTTGCAAAATATATCCACTTTTCCTCCTCCAAAGTGGAAAATGTAACCTTGTCTATCCAAAATAGATACAGAAATCAGATTCCTCCTAAGTAAGGGTATGTAAGCAACATTTTGTAACAACAAAAAACTTTCTGTGGTCAACCTAAGCTTTATCATGCCAAAAAATTCCACTTTCACTTTGCTTCTATCACCCATATACACCAATTCTTCATGCTTTAACGGCCTCCTTTTGTTTATCAACTCCTACAAAGAATTAGTGACATGAATAGTGGCCCCAGTATTTAACCACCAAGAATTAGCATGCACATCAACAATATTAGTCTCAATCATGTTTGCATTCAAATTAACCACAACCACAATTTCACCTTTCTTCTTATTTTTTAGCCAATTTTTGAATTTGAAGCAATCAACCTGCTTGTGGCCAACCTTGTGGCAAAAATTGCACTTCCCCTTGAATTTTTCATTCTTTGCAGCATTAGAAGAAGTAAATGCATTGGAGGTTCCTTGATTTGAATTCCCTTTTCTCTTGAATTTCCCAGAGCTCTCAAAATTCTTGTGTGAAGGTTTTTTCTTTATATTACTCACTTCACCAGTGACAAGAGCAAGGGAATGGGTCTCATTTTTCTTTAGTGAGACTTCATGTTGCACCACAAGAGACATTAACTCCTCCAAAGTCCATTATTCCTTTAAAGCATTGTAAGTCAACTTTACTGCATTAAAGGAAATAGGAAGAGACTCAAGTATCAACCACTTCAGGAATTTCTCACCCAACTCCACTTTCATCTCATTTGCTTTGTTGAAGTAGTGCTTCAGCTTAATGATGTGGTCTCTAACCCCACATATTCCATCATAAACAGTGGTTGTAAGAAGCTTCAAGTAAGTTGTCATTTCTGACTTATCAGTCTTGGTATAATTGACCTTCACATATTCTAGAAAATCTTTGGCCCTCTCTATCTTTGGCACACATTCTTTGATAGACTTGTCCATTGTGTATTTCATCACCATCAAACAACTCCTGTTGGAGTGCTCCCATTTTTCATAAAATGATCTCTCATCTGCAGAGCTCACATCAGTGGGCCTACTTGGCTCATCAACCCTCAAAGCCAAGTCCAGATTATGCAAAGTCATATGCACATTGAAAGACTCAAACCATTCCTCAAAATTGTTTCTAGTTAGAGGTTTGATGGCAGACAATTGCAGAGTAATACCAGGATTGCTAGTAGCTGGAAAATAGCAAAATTCAACAATATGCATGTTATTACAATATCATGCATTTGCTAGTTTCCAGAATTTCTCAATTTACCAATAGCTTGGAATTTTGAAAATTCCACGGCGATAAGGACAATTAATTAAATATCATAACCAAGATGCACTAATTTTATTACCGAAAGGGCCAAGAAAATTAGTACGGTTCATCATATATAATTAATTTTCTTCACCAATCCAAGCATCCTACCAAGTATTATTATCATCGATAGGACAATCACAATACCCGTATGGACCTTAGTTATCATAATAATAAAACAACCAAAAGTGAGAGATAAAATATCTCAACAAAGACAATTTGACACATATAGGATCACGATAGGCAATCACATATATGTTCATTGTTGTCATGATAAATTCAAAATATCTCAATTTTCACAACTTGACACACTTGGAATTGCGATAGGCAATCACACAAGTGTGCTTCATTGCCACAATAAATTGAAATATTTAACAAAATTGACATAGGACAACATTATTGGTACAAGGAAAAATCATACTATAAAGAACAATAATAATAATAATGTCCAAATAAAATCAAATTTAACAAATGCATAATAATTCTAACATATGAGCAATCAAACCAAGAATACCAAGGCAACACAACAAAAAAAAAAAAAAAATTGTTTTTTTTATGACGTCATGCTGACGTCATCAAGGTGTTGTTCACCTTCTTCTCCAGCTGAACCGACCTGGTTCTGGAGAAAAAAAAAATTTCCTTTTTCGGTCAAAAATTTGTGCATTTTTCGACAAAAACGCTTAGATTTTCATCCTCAAACATCAAACCTTCAATCTAATCCCAAAAATTGCACAAAAATCGCATAATAGGAAGAACCAAAGTAAGCCCTAATTTTCGAAATCCCATCAAACAAGCTCCAAAAATAAAATAAAATGATGGGTTTTGCTCCAAACAATATTCTCTACAAGTTTCCAACAACAATCGAGCTTGAAAATAGATAATCAACATCAAACGAGAATTAAAATTCCAAAAAAAATGGCTTCCATAACCCAGAAAACAGGAAACCCAAAAATAACCTAAAATTGCAGCTCAAATGTCATCCATGCCTGCTCTGATACCAATTGATGACTATTTAAACAACATAGGATCACATATTAACATTTAAGCATACATCAATTTTCCGGAAAAAAAACGCTCACCTTGATTTATACCATGGAAGGCCATATCCGCGCTCCACTAGAATCCAAGAAGTTGCTCAGTCCGTGATGGTGGCAGAATTAAGGATCAATGAGCTCTTCCCTTTTCTTCCCCAAAAAATTCAATCCAAATTCGTGCGTGCCGTGTGTGCAGTGTGTGCGCCCTTAAGAAGGAAGAAAAACTACTTCCAACATGCACACATATCTCTCTCTATATATATATATTGCACATTTCACACATTATTTGGACCACTTGACTTAATGAGCCAGTCAAGTGAATTAGGGTGAGCCCATAAAAAATCAAGCAACAATATGTGTCCAGTCCCATTGTGGACCACAATGCAAAAATAAAATAACACTGCTTTATGACATTATCAAATTGATTATGTAAGTCCACACATAAAAATTCCAACAGGTGGAAGTCACACAACGCACGTTACACTCCTCCATTGTGTTTCCACAATATATATATAGTCAAAACTACAAATGCATTCTTCACACTACTTTTTCGATTAGAAAGGGACAAACACAAATTAAGACATAATTTCTTTTCTAGATTTATTATTGTTGACTCCTTCGTTAATGTTGCCTTAAAAAAAGGTCAATCCTGACATTTTTGCTTATCAAATGACACTGGTATAAAGGGTAGGTACATTTTAATCTTTCCATCATCCATAATAACAAACTCTATTGAATAATAGTGGGAAGAGTAAGACTCTAACTTCTAATTTGTTTGGTTTACTCAACTTAGTGTGTTGAATATGTTGACAAGTTCTACTCAAGCCAGAACTACAACCATCATGGCTGCTTTGATGTTTTTCTTTTTCATTGTTGATTGCATCTTTTTGTATATTTAAAAATGAGTTGATTTTGTAAAAAAAAAAAAAAAAGAATTTTGGGATTTGCTTTGAGAAGATGAGCTTATTGCTTTACAAGAAACAAGGTAAAGAATAAGAATGGCAAAAATGGATGTGGTGTAGCCCTTGTTTAATTACCATTTTGTCTTTCTCAACTTTTACTAATTAATGTCACCATACATTAGATATGTGTAAGTCTAAGTTTTTTCTTTTCAAATTCAATTGAAATGGTGAAGAAAAGAAATTTGGTTGTTGTAACAAGACTATATTACTTAATACTACATTTTGGTTGTCTTAAATTTTAAGGAAAAGAAATTAGAAAGGACAAAATAGTGAAGAAAATCTACAAAATTTCTGTTATTTGATTATCAATAGAAAATTTGAGGGTAAGAAAATTAAAGTATTCAGAAATCTATTAGGTTGATGTTAATCCAACTTAAAATTAATCACCCAAAAAGGGGGTGAATTGGGTGATGATCAATATTTAAGAATTTAAACAATATAAATTTTGATGAATGGAATGACAATATATGAAATATTGTAAAATAATAGTGCTTTGTTTCACAGAAAGCAAGATCTATTTTTGAAAATTTTATTTCATTTTTTATATCAGAATTGTCTTATAAATGTTTAAATTCCTTGTTCTCCACTCAATTTACCATTTGAACAGTCCTTATTTTTATAGTTTTGAAGGTCTAACAAGTGAATGTGAGGGGAAAAAAATGTTTAAAAAAAATTCCATTTTTTCCAATAATGTTGCTCAAGCTAAGATTTCCTAAAATTTAGGGATGATAAAAATTTATGTCGAACTTTCGAATAAATTTAAGGTTTTGAGGAGTTACATAATTTTTAAGAAAAAAATACACAAAGATGGACAAATAAGCCTGTCATAGTCTTAAGATTCCATGAAGCGTAGCTTATCAGAAAAAATAGGCCGCCGACTCCTAAGGTTGATTTGACAAGTGTTGATGTAATCCAAAACAAAATAAGAAAATAAATGTGAAAGCCCATTGAATCCTTTGTTTGGGTCAACAATTCATTCCATATATCAACTTCAATCCTTTGTTTGGGTCAACAATTCATTCAATATATCAACTTCAATCCTTTGTTTTTCAACCTTAATCATGCAACGACTCTTTCCATGCATTTAGGTAGTAAGGTTTGGTTTTGTTTTTCTACGTTCAGGAAGCTATGGAATGGTCAAACAATTGTAATTACCTGAAAATCTATTTGAGCACAGACTTCCTCAATCAACCAGCAATACAACTGCTACAGTCAGGGCCAAGCTTGATGCAAGAACACAGTGCATGCTACAAAATAAAATTTCAGAGAGAAGAGATGGAGACCACCTTGTTGGTGAGTTTCCCTCATGAGTACTCCTTAGGACAAGTGCATCATGGGATTGAATCCGATTTCTAAAAGCAACTACAACCATCAACCATACTTTCCTTTTCCTGGCTACCAAGCTGTCAGTCCAGGCATTGACATCTAATCTTAGGAACCCTAAAACTTCATTTTACATATCTCAATTTATATTAAAATAATGTTTTTGAGTTGTCTAAATACCTTAAAGAAATATCCAAGTCCATGGTAAATGGCTATGGGCGGGTGTGCATGTGAAACCGAAAAAAGACACAAAAATAGAGAGAATTTTAGATATGTATCTTTAGAAGAGCTAGCTATCAGTGGATGTACATCATATCCAGAAAAGATAAAAAGGCGAGGATAGGTGCATCAGCTGGCATCAACAACATCTAACGTATAGAAAAATCAACAAAGAAATCAAAGACAATACCAATAAAAGTTTGAAATCACAGCTCATAGTCTTATAAGGCATTCAAAGGGGACGTGTTTTGAAAAATTGATATCTCGTATCAACAATGACCTTTACTTTCCCCTACCATAGATCTAGAGTTATTAAAACAGCGCGCGGAGGGCAAGTACTTTTCTCAAGCCACCCTCATGAGTTTGGCCGGTAGTGGGATTGTTTTCATTTTTTATCTTCTTCAGATTGTCTGCAAAGCGGCTCTAGATTTGGTTGTAGAGCGTTCTGTTACTTTAAGCAAAGAAAATAAAATAAATCTGTTTTATTATGCAATTCTGTATTTGTTTCTACGATTTTTGACCAAGCAGTGAGGAGCACTTCATATATTAAAAAGCAAGTGAAAAGATCTACGGAAAATGTTATGTCATGGTAAAAAATATGAATGCATGTGAAGCAGTATTAATGCATCCTGGTTTCAAGAATGAAAATGTCAAGACAAAGATTTCCGCACGACATAGTAGAAAAAGAGGGCAAAGATGATGATGGTGGTTTATAGAAAGTCTAATCATCTCCTTGGTTATTGGTTATTAATGACCATTTTTAATAACTCTATCTCTATGGTGGGGGAAAGTAAGGGTCATTGTTGATACGAGATATCAATTATTTCAATCTTGGTACCTGGGAGAAAACTCATGAGAGTTATAATAGTAATATAACTCTCCTGGCCACACTGACTAAGAACCACCGAAACCTCTCTCATGGAAGGCCTAGTTTGAACACAGCCCTCATTTCTTCCACATTTTATATAGAAATTATGACTGTTCTCTGTTTGTTCCAATTCCAAATGCCATCTTACTTAAACGGTGTCTCATTAATTGATTGTATTTGAGAACATAAATTACTAATTACGACCATCTCACAACCACTAAGTTGATCGTTGAGATTAGACTTATAACCTTTAAAGCAGAACAAAATAATTGATTTTTGCAATTTTATGATTTTTTTTTTTTTTTTAATTCCTCAAAAACATGGCCAGAGTTCCATTGACACACTTTGCCCAGGTCGCCCTTTGATTTTCCATGCTAGGGTTTCAAAGAAGGCCTTTAAGAACATGAGGTAAATATCTTCTTTCATCTGAATAAGAGTAGGTTTGGGTGTTTTGGGCCTGTCTGTGGATTTGGTTTAGATTGGATATGCGATTTGGTCTGTGTTATTGAGTTTTTAAATATTGATTCATGCTTATTGATTGGCCTGTTGGATATTGATTTGGGTTTATTGATTTTGGATGTGGATTTACATTCAAATATGAATTTTAGGCTAGTGGCTTGTGTGATTTGGGCTTGGAGGATTGGTTTTAATTTGATTTGTTGGGCTTGGGTTTTGATTTTCGACATGGGCCTTGAGCTTGGTATTCGGCATTGATTTTTATTGGCTTGAGTTTTTAATTAGAGTTGATTATTTCCTTTGGACTTAACCGCTTGGGTTTGCTAATTTGGGCTCAATATTGGGTTAGAGGCTTTGGATTTTAGTTATCAATTTCATTTAAATTATATAATATTAGGCTACGGGCATTGGATTGGGAGTTAGGCTCTAATGGTTTAATATTTGAGCTTAAGTATTTCATTAGGGTTTTGAACTCTGGTTATTTAATGTTTGATTCAAATGTTGAGGAGCGTGTGGAAAATGATACCACAACCAGATTTCTCTCCTCAGCCTCCAGCAACTGCAACAATTTCTATTTGAATAACTACATCCATAATCACACACGAAAATCTGTTCCCGTCTGCTAAAGTCTCATCCTGTAGCTGTGCACAGATCTTTTCACTTCATCTTTCTATTCTCCATCTCTGATAAACGATAATAGCTTATGAAGCTAATGGTTTTTACTTCACAACTGCTCATTAGAATGTCCTGTAAAATGTTTTATTTATTTTTAAAATATTTGTTCTTAAGAATAAGATCTTTTTTTTATTAATAAAATACTCTTCTGATATATAATCAAATACTAAATTAGTGATTCTCACTAAAAGCATTTTTAATGAAACCATTAACAAATAAAAACACTATCAACTAAAAGCGGGTTTTAACCAATTGAAATTAACTGTATGATCCGCACAAATACATTTTAATTACAATTTTTTGTTTCTAAAAAATTAGGAGTGTCAATTTAATTACAAAAGAGAGAGGAAAGAAAGATGAACAAAAGTCGATTGAAATCCTTTCAATTCAAAACTGTCGCGCACCTGGAATGAGGGGGGTTTTGCTAATTCTTGGTGGTTGCTATAACTTGCTATTCTCAAGATGGCTACACTTATAGAATCAAACCCATCATTTTGCAGCAAGTTTTATATACTTTCACATGTTAAATATTTAAATCTCTCTTATATTTAGCTTTATTTTGAAGATATCTCCCAAATCTATTCTTAACACATAATTTTAATTTCTTCATTTATACTATTAATAATTAAAATATTCAAAGTTTTGTAAATAAACAAAATTATATTTTAAAAACAAAAAAGTTGGTGTTGTATACATGGATGCACTTCACGTTTATTCATTTATTTATTTATTAAATTGTAACAACTTTTATACAAAATATAAATCTTTTGAAAGACTTATTTTAAATTTTAAAATTTTGCTATTTTAAAATTTTAAAATGTATAAGGATATAAGATAGTTCATATTTTTTACATAGAAGTTTGAGAGAATTATGTTTTACACCCACTTGGGCTTGAAAATTGGCCTAAGATTCATATCCCATATATTTGAGCCCAAAACCAAAGAGTGAAAATTAAATTGAAAGATATTACCTTTCAAAATTTCTTGAAATGCCCTTAACTGTCAAAAGAAAAAAAAAAAAAAAAAAAACAATGGACTTCTCACTTCTCTCTCATTCTCTATTTCCCTTTTTCTTTCTCTTCTTTTACCTTACCTTTCTCTCACATATTAATTAGTGAAACCATGTAAATTAATTTCTAACTGATGAGGTGTCACTATTTCGACCAATTATTTTTTTCCCAAAAACCATGTCTAATAAATTGAATATTGGAAATCAATGGTTAAAAATGATTATTACAACATTTTTTAAGTAAATATTTTTTAAACACCTCATCAAATATATTTTTTTTTTCAAACTTATCAAATATATAATAAATATTTTTTAAACACCTTAAAAAATATTGTTAAAACTACTCAAGCAAAATGTGAAATTACAAATTTTGGATGATGAAATTTAGAAATTCAAATTGAAACGATTTTTAGGTGAAAGAATGTGTGGGGGAAAAGTGTTCAATCCTTAGGTGACAAGAAAAATAAAAAATAGTTCAAACTTGATTGAAATCTTGCATAAAGTGTAGTCTTATACACCTCTTTTATAGTTAGTACATTTGTCTTATACAATTAGTATATTTGTCTTGTATAATGAGTGTAACACATTTGTATAGTAGTGCAAATTTTATATATAATCCTTGAGTGACAAGAAAAATAAAGAAGTAATTCAAAATTGATTAAAATCTTTCACAAATGATAGTCTTGTATACCCTCATACATTTAGTACATTTCCTTTATACACTTAGTATATTTCCCTTGTACTGTTAATGTAACATCATTGTATAATGGCGTAATATATCTCTCTTAAGTTATGTGTCCACTTAGGTATGTCAATCATATTTTTAATGGTTTGGCCAAGAAAATGGTGGATGAATTAGGGTTAAGATTTTTTTTCCCCAAACATTATTACTATGGAAAGTATCGAAATTTTGATGTGATAGTTAAATAAAGTACATGACATGGATATGTAATCCGTGAGTGATAATGAAAATGAAGAAGTGATTCATAATCGATTAAAATCTTTCACAAATGGTAGTCTTGTACACTTTTGTACACTTAGTATATTTTCCTTATAAAATTAGTGTAATACTATTGTACAATTATGCAATATATCTCTTCTAAGTAATGTGTTTACGTACGTATGTTAATTATATTTCTAATTGTTTAGTTAAGGAAATGATGGATGAATTAGGGTTAAATTTTTTTCCCCAAACATCATTACTGAGAAAGTATCAGAATTTCATGTGAGAGTTAAATAAAGTGCATGACATGGGTATGTAATTCGTGGGTGATAAGGAAAATAAAGGAATTGTTCAAAATTGATTAAAATATTTTACAAATGGTAATTTTTTACACCCCTTGTACACTTAATGAATTTTCCTTGTACAATTAGGGAATACCCTTGTACAATGACACAAATTAAACATAATTTTAATAGTTTGATTAAAAAAAAAATGGAAAACTTTAATCCAATTTTTTTGTGAACATATTATATTTTTGTGAAAAAAAATATACAATTGACTGATTTCTTTATTTAATTGTGAACATATTATATTTTTATTTTATTATTAAAATAACTAATTGAAAAAATAAAACAGAATAATCAATAAATAAAATTTAATTCTTTTTATTATTTTCATATAAAAATAGTATTAAACAAGGTCTTTAATTTTTATTTTTAAAAATAGTTTTCATTTTTTACTTAAATGTATTTTAAAAAAAGAGACAATATAGAAAAAAAATAAAAACTAGAAAAATATTTTAAAACCAAACTCAAACATAATCTATATATTTTTTAACGACTTGTTCTCATTTAAATGAGTAAATATATCATTTAACATTATTATATGAGAAAAATTCAGTTTCTACTATACTATGTATTAATATAATCCATTTCTAAATACAAAAACATTTTAATTAGATATTTAAAATAAAAACTCTCCATCCATCCTCTTTCTACCATTTTTTTTTTCTTATTTCAATAAATTTTCAATTAATTCAAATCATTAAAAAAAATTCCTTAATAACAAATTTGCAACATTTCATATGTTTTATTACCAAAAGTCAATGTTCCAAAAATTATTAAAATAAGAAAGAAAGAAGATTAAAAAAAATTAATCATTTTATTTTATAATAGTATAAATAAATAAACTTTAAAATACTTTTTAATATAAAAGAAAAAAATAGTAAATATATTTATTTAATCATTAAATTATTTACTTCTAAAATGTAAAAGATAATTTTATTCATTTAAATTAATATTTTTTTTAAAGTATCTTCCAAAATAGTTTTTAAATCATTAATATAATTTAAAAATAGAAAATAATGTTGATTTTTCAATTATTTTTAAAAGAGTTTAAAAAAAAACAATGAAAAAAAAATGATTAAATAAGGGAAAATTTTATGGAAGTGCATGTAAAGAAGGGTGATATAAAGATAAAAATGATGAGTGTAAGGTAAAGGAGTATTTTTGTTTATTCGTACCTCAAATCTTTGTAATCAATTATGGATGTTTGGAGGACTTTTTATTAATTATCACGCCCAAAGTAGGTGTAAAGTATAATTTTGCCTAAAAGTTTCTACATTTTATTATCCATAAAAAATAAAAGTTCCTACTTTTTACATAGAAGTTTTTATTATTTTCTAAAAAAATAAAAAATAAATGAACTGCATTTATACAACACCATAAATTTTAATTGAATTCTTATTGGTTTCAGCCTATCATGAAAATAGAAAAAAAAAAAAAAAAACGAATAAAAGAAAAGAACTCATAATCGAAGGGGAAATGCATATCTCATCAAAGTGTCCCAAGGGCTCAAATGTGTGTCGTAAATTAAATCTCCTACATGTGTATAGAAGATATGGTGTGTGTAAAAGATATGAGTAAGAGAGAGTGAATACAATATCTCATCTCTTTTATTTTATTTCACTCTTAATTAAACGTTAGATTGGTGCAAAAATGTAACATATCATACCACATCCTATGCCAATCAAGATATGATATGTGGTTTCACTTATTTCAGTCTAGAAAGATGATATATCATTTTTATAAAATAAATATTATATAAAATATTTTTTAAGCTTATATGTGATTATAATTAGATTTTCTATAAAATAATGAAGGCTAGGAGAAATATCTATGTAAATATTGTAGTCCTTTTAAGACTAAAAAGTTTATAAAAGGGATGCAAGGAAAAAAGTAAAAGAAGAGGGCTCATAATTCATAATGGAAATATGAGGAAGAGTGAGATGTCTTGATAGAACAAAAATTTTTGTGGTTTACAGTGGGGATACAAAGAGTCAAGACACACGAGGTTTTTCAAATTAATTGTATCTATTTTTATCGTATGTGATATTTTGTATTGAATAGTGACACGTTATCTCTCATTCACATAAATAGGCATAGAGGTTCATGAAGATAGGTATGATTGGCCAAATCACGAAAAAATCTTATGTATCTTTGTGTGTGAATTGTTTTATTGTTGTGGTCTTTCGTTAATATATTTGCTTCTCGCCTAGGGGCCGAACAGATTGGGTTAAAGCAAAAATATTTGGGCCCAAAAAAATAAATAAATTAACTGAACAAGCCTCTGCTTAGTGTGAACAACCTCTGCACTTAATTATTCAAGTATAGCATCTCAAGATTGCAGAACATATCCAATTTTATGTATGCTTGTAAGAAGCCAGTACATCGCTAGCATAAGCTGTTTGATCATTTCTACACAGGCACTGTTGCATTATTGTTTAATTAGGAGTGCTTGAAGATATGGAGAGCCTCAGCAAACCCTTCAATGGAGCCGCAGGCTGCAGCCAAGGCCACAAGCAGACACACAAAGTTCAGTGACTGCAGCCCAAACCACCTAATTGTCCATCGACTGATCTTCTTTTGCACAATGTGCATATTCACTGGGAAGTAAACTGTCAGTGGCCAGTAACTAATAGCTCCAAGCAGTGCCAGCACTTCATTGAAGTAGGGCAATGCCAAAGCCAGCAAAGTTATAATCACTACAAACATGCTTCTCCAAGTCAGCCTTAACAAATTGATACTCAAGTTGAAGTTTTTCTTCCCAATTCTTATGGGGTACTCAGCAATTACAAACTTGGACCTTGGCCACCACCTTCTCATCTGTGATTCAACTGCACCAAACACTGGTTGTGAAACCACCTGTAACAAGTTACATGTTCCATTTAGGGGGCTTCAATCTTTATCTCAGCCTGATAATTAGCATGGTCCACTTGTTTTTTGCTTAATTTTAATTCAGAATTTCATTCGTTTTTGCTTGTCATATTACTAATCCAACAGTTCCATCCAGAAGAATGGTTTTGGAAAATGTGTTTTCACCTGGTATGCTCCCACAAGGTGCATCACAATGAAGGTGTTGGCCAAGTCGATGAGCCAGAAGGGCTCGTAAAATCCAAAGCCAGTTAGCATGTTGCCATGGGCGTTGTTCCCGAATGCAGCATAGCCAAAGCAAGCACAAATCAAGTAGAATAAGGTTGTTGTTGACACACTTATCATGTTAGCCTTCTTCATTACTTGGATTTCTGACCCTGAAGATTTCAATATATCCTGAAAATTGCTAAGTTAATTAACAAAAATCCATTATGAATATACTCTTTACGGGGTTGCTATGTTCCTTGGTTTTTAGGAGGAAATTAATCAAAGCATTTTAGCCCCGCTAAAGCTTTGAATAATATGTTTCTGTTTACCTGGATTTCAATCAGAATTGCAGAGTATGAGCTGCATAACAACATGTCTCCAATTGCTCTGAACATCCTCCACATCTTCTGAGCTGCAGTTATGCCCGGCCCAACCTCAACACCAGTCACACTGGTCCTCTTTCCATGCCCTGTTTTAGTGGCAGATTTAAGTGGAAGAACAAGGCCAAGGAAATAATTTCCAAATTCAAATCATTGGCAATAATCAAAATTTTATTACCTGAGATGACAGTTGAAAAGGCGAGTGCAGCTCCAATTGAGGCATACCCGAAAGATGTAACTGTTGCTATGACAGACAGCCCCCACATTTCACCAATATCGGGTATCTGAGACACCACGATTTCAAAGAGTCCCATCCCTATCATGTATGGTTTATGCGAAACCTCGCAAGGGGCTTCATGGCCTCTTTTGTGGAAGCAATTCGATTTCTGTATAGCCCTGAAACACACATTTCCTAATTAGCATAAAATCACTATTCACACATTCATAAATGCAATGGCCTCTCACTCTATTTATGGAGAGCTTACACCATGCTTATTGCTGCAGTGACGGTATAGCCAATTGCTAGTCCAATTAGGAGGCTGTATTGAGCCAACCCACAAGCCATATACATTTTTCCACCTGAATTTCAGAGAAATTTAATAAAAAAATTTACAATATGACTTGTAATATACATGTGTCTTGAGAGTACGGATTAACAATACCTAGATTGGCTTTGACAGCCTGCATATAAGTATAGTTTCTCTTGCCAGTGACTGGGCATCTGTAACATTCTGCTAAGAGATTGGAAGTGTAGAACGTGATGATGCCAAATATTATGAGAACTGATACACCAACCCATCCAAGCTGCGCCAGGCTCCAGGCGAGCGAGAGCACTCCAGCGCCTATAACAGCTGTTATTACGAGTGCACATGCTGTCCACAGAGACCCTAAATATATGCATCAAAATGATAATTATCAGGCGTGCTTAGAGCATATTTAGGAGTTATTTTGAGAGGGTTTAAGCGTTTTCAAATTTTTGAAAGCACTTACTTATAGACAGCTGATTCTTCCAAAAATTTCTTCCTTTTTTTTTGTTTTACAAAACCTCACCAAAAACATTAGTAAACACTTTTTGGGTTTATATGATCAAGTACTAGCAATTCTCACTGGAAGCATTTTTAATGAAACTTCTACTAAACAAAAGCGTTATCAGGTAAAAGTGCTTTAATCAAAATCATGCTCGAAGAGGGTGTGTTATTAATTGAAATTAACTTCATCTATGATCCACACAGTGACATACTTCGCTATTTTTTGTTCCAAAAAAATTAGCAGTATCAAATTAATTACAAGAGAGAGAAAAGAAAGATGAATAAAAGTCAATTAATGAGATCCTATCAATCCAAACCAGTAACACACCTAGAACGAGAAAGAAGTTTGCCCATTGTTGAGAAGAAGAGAAATACAACTTGGATTAAGAAAAAAAGGGGGGGAAAGAAACCATGCTTAATGTACAAGCAACCAAAAGCATACCAGTTCTTCTGGGTCTGCCATCATCGTCCAAATCTGCATCTGCAACTTTGTGAGAACCCAAACCAGATTCACAGACCTCATTCTGAATACCTCTATTATCATCAACCTCGCTTGCCATCATCTCCTTCCGTTATCTACTTAGCAACCAAATCTGCACCAAGAAAATTAAGGATCATTAGTTTAGCTTTGAAACTCTACAAACCCCATATGAAATGGTTGAAAATATTAGAGGGGAAAGGAACAGAAGGTTGAGTAAACTTCTCACTTGTACTGCGACCCAAGTCTGGAAATGAAAACAGACTCAAGACTCAGAAGATGAGTTCTGCATTTATGGCTTCTTCATCAGTTTCTTGGGGAAGAAAACAAAATTCTTTTAATTAAACATTTATATCATATGCCATTTCTAAGAAAGCCAAGCACTAATTACATTTGTCTGCTGTATGATTTAGCATTTATTTATTGCAAATCCGTCTAGATTTTAAAAGTGAAAAAAGCATTTGAATTTACTTGCAGGCTGTAAACACATTCACCTATTGTGTTGTATAAACACTTCATTCAAAATATCTTTTTTCCTTTTTCATCTTTGGTCTATGCAAGTGGTATTATACAATTACTGTTAGAAGTCGTTGTCTCCTGACTTAGAAGTGTTCAATAAATTATACTTATTACTTGTTACTTGGTTTTTACTTTATGATTAAAGTTATTTAATTTTTTTAATTTATAAAATTATTATATTTAAATTTATTAATTTTAATTAATATTTATTTTCATTAATCTTAAATAATAAATTTTGTTTATTAAACCTAAAAGTATTATAAGTACACAAAATAATTACAAAATATTCACAATTTAAAAAGGAATTATGAACTTGGAGTCGTAGAAGCGAAACTTTCATTAAATGTAAGTAAAATAAGATAAAAAATTATCTAAAAATCAAAATAAATTAATTATGTGGGCTTAATAATTAATGTTGTTTTTTATTTTAAATCATGATATTAAATTATTTTACAAAAAAAATGATTGATTTATTTAATGAGTTAAATTAAATGGTTAAATGATAGTAACTCATTGAGTTGATTTATCAAATACCTTTGTGATGGTATTAATAGGAAAGTCATGCCTTTTCATTGTCAGTTTAAGCATCCAATTTCTTCCTTCCATAGTTTTTATCAATTCAGTTCCTGAATGTTAAGGTGTCACACCGACAAGAATATACTTTTTTTTTCCTGGCAAAAGTACTTTGGGCCCAGCACTCAATACCTTTAATTCTAAGGATGTAGAAAAACTGGTGCAGCCTTTCTAATGGGTCTATATTATCAGTTGTAGTAGTAGATGTAGAAAGTGGTTACTCAATACCAAAGTTTGAGGTCTACGGTTAAGCATGATATATTTGTCAACATGTCCCTTAATTATTCATCTATTCTGAACTTATATGTAAGTTGCTTTTAGGATAAATTAATATTGCATTAACTAATTCCAATAAAAATGGTTATAATTTGTTTTAAAAATAAACTAAAATAAATAGGTTATAAAAATCAGCTAACATTAGGAAAAGCCATGCCCCTGTATTTTTTAAGCAAGCTGAGCTAGCCAATTCATATATTCACCTAAAAGATGCATATATATATGGTAGATAAAATGGAGATAGTCCATGAGTTTCTTTATCACACTACTTGTAAAATTTATTCAGGATGCAGAATACCAGCATTAATTTCAAGTGCACATGTACAAACCAAGCTATTGCTTTAAGGTTCACAATTACAAGTGTTTGAGCATCTTCACCACTTGGGTTTGAAGATATGAAGAGCTTCACCAAACCCTTCAATGGAGCCACATGCTGCAGCCAAGGAAAGTAGGAGACAAGCTAAATTCATTGCCTGGAGCCCAAACCACCTTACTGTTTTTCGACTAATCTTGTTTTGAGCAATGTACATATTCACTGGGAAATAAACTGTGAGAGGCCAGTAGCTGATGGCTTCACGGAATGCTTAGTACTTCGTTGAAGAAGGGCAGTGCCAGAGCAAGTAAAGTTGCAATCACCACGAACATGGTTCTCCAAGTCAGCCTGAAGAAATTAATGTTCTAGTTCAAGTTTATCTTGCCAATGCTTATTGGATATTCGCCGGTTATGAACTTGGACTTAGGCCACCTCTTTCTGATATGTGATTCAGCTGCAACAAACACTGGTTGTGCCAGTACCTACATCCAGTGTAATGGCATTTTAGAAAAGAAAACAAAAGCATTAGGTTGAAATAATTTTTGGAAATGGTTCTTGACCTGATATGCTCCCAAAAGGTGCATGGCAATGAAGATATTGGCCAAGTCGATGAGCCAGAAGGGCTCAAAAAATCCAAAGCCCGTCAGCATGTTGCCATGGGCATTGTTCCCAAATGCAGCATAACCAAAGCAAGCACATAACAAGTAGAAAAATGTCATGATTGACGCAGTCATCATGTTAGCCTTCTTCATCACTTTGATTTCTGACTTGGATGATTTTAGCGTGTCCTGAACATTGTGAAGGAAAATCCCTTATATAAAAAAGTGTTCTTCACTAAATTAACTAAAATCAATTCAACGCATTTTGAAGGGCAATTAGGATAACCCTATTGTTTCGTTGCATTTCAGGTAGCAATCAGAGGGTTTTAATGGAGCTTCGTCCAATATATATGCATATATTTATACCTGGATTTCAATCAGAACTGCAGAATTTGAACAGCATATCAACATGTCCCCAAATGCCCTGAACATCCTCCACATTTTCTGAGCTGCAGTTAAGCCCGGCCCAACCTCAATTCCAGTCAAAGTTGTCCTCTTTCCATGCCCTGCTCAAATCTCATCTTTTCTGGTTGTTACTACAACTCTTATGGACATACATTTCAAGGCAAGGACAAATTGAGAATTCAAGTCATTGGCAATAAAATTTACCGGAGACAACAGTCACAATGGCAAGTCCAGCTCCAATCGAAGCATACCCAAAAGACATAACTGATGCCATAACCGAGAGCCCCCACACTTTTCCTATGTTGGGTGTTTGAGACACAACCATCTCAAAGAGTCCCATTCCTATCATGTCTCATGCCCCCTTCTGTGGAAGCAATGTGATTGCTGTATAGCCCTGAAACACCATCTCCATAGCTTAAAATCACTATCACATGTTCATAAATGGAAGCTCTAGTTTACCATATTGATTTTAGCCTACACCATGCTTATTGCCGCAGCTATAGTATAGCCAATTATCAGCCCGATTTGGAGGGCATATTGAGCCACTCCACAAGCCACATACATTTTCCCACCTGAATTTTTCAAAAGAGTAGCCATTAGTTCCAAGAAAAAAGCTATTCACAATACGTGATATCTAATACATCTGTACTGCGTGTGCATTGAAAATACCTAAGGTGGCTTGGACAGCCTGTATATAAGTGTAGTTTCTTTTGCCAGTAAGTGGAGACCTGTAACATTCTGCCAAGAGACTGGAGGTGTAGAATGTGACGCTTGCAAATGTTAAGAGAGTTGCCACCCCAATAGCCCATCCAAGCTGCGCGAAACTCCATGCCAGCAAAAGCACTTCGGCGCCTATAACCGCCGTTATTATGTGTGCGCTTGCAGTCTACATGAATTAGTAGTAGATTTTTGTATTTATGAATTATTGTTGCTATTAATTAAATTATATACTAAATTAAGATTTTGAAGCATAAAAATTTGAGAAGAACAAAACTATTTAAGTTGTTCATTTAAAATTAAACTTCATGATCGCTCGAATTTTTGTCGTTTATCGTGTCAAAACATAATTTATAACCTAATTCACTATTCTAAAATAGCTTGTACCCGATCAAAAATGGTTTTAGTACAAACTACCGTAGTATAGTAGTTTTTAGGTGTCGTCTACTAGGATGGATTATTCTCGATAATTAATGATTGAATGAGAGGATAAGAAATGAATGTGATCAAGTAAAATTGATTTGGAAATTCATGATGAAAAATCAAGTTAACAATGGTCTAAAATTGAGAAGAAAAATGAAATGTAAAATAGAAGAAAATTAATAAAAAATGAAATTCTCGAAGTTAGGATTTTCTAGAAAACAATTTTCATGGTGAATAGATGTTGAAATCTAATTTTCATCAAGTTAAACTGAAAACATAAATTTTCATCTAAACCGATTTTTGATTTAGCTTTAGGTCTAGATCTAATTTCTCTTCAAATTAAGTCATTTAATCAAGAGATCAATTCAAATCATATATTCAATTCATCTTAAATTATCTTCCAATGATTCACACAATGCAACCATTCAATCTCATCAAATTTAGCATTAAGAATTTGATGAATCTACCTAACTTGCATTGTAGTAATCATCCAAGACAATTTGAAGAGAAAAATCCTCAAATTTCAATTATTCAATCAATTGAATCAAATTACATTTGCAATTCAAACTCATTTCTCTAATTCACCATAGATCTTGCCTCTAAATCCTCTCTCCTCCGAGAAAAACGAGATTTAGCCACTCATGCTTTGAGATTTGGTCTCACAAGACATGTTTGGCTAACGAGAAAATGAAGGAAAGTAGAAAATTCTAGAGAGAGAAAATCTGGAAAATTTTACAATTAGAAAATGTCTAAAAAGTCTTCAAAATGAGTAAATCAAGTTTCTATTTATAGGTCAAAGTCAAGTGGACACTTGGCATCATCTAAGAGGTCTTCTGGAGGCTTCTTCATCAAGCAACCTGGAAAAAATGCAATTTCGCACGATTGTGCGAAGTGGAAAATGCATCAGCACCAATTTCGCCTTCTTGGAGCATTTCGCATGGTCATGCGAAATCAATTTTCAGTTTTCCCTTTGAGCTGCAGCTAAATTCCTTTCTGATCAATTTCGCACGACTATGCAAATTTTCCGCATGTTCATGCAAAATTGAAAAACATAGTTTTTCAACTCCTTTTTGTCATTTCTTTCTCTTGATTCCACTTCAACCACCTCCAAATCAACTCCAAATCCCGGTCCAAACCAATTGCATTACTTCTTTCATTGTGCATTTGGATCATCATCAACTTTATTTGTTCTCTTCAATTTGATTCATCTCTTTTGTTATCAATTTATCCAAATCATACCTTGAAATAATTTCAAAACTTCATAAAACTTGTTAGTAACTCTTGCAAAGGCAACAGCATATTAATTGAGTGTTTAAGGCATAATTACTACTCAAAATACGTGAAACTTATGAGAATTATCATAAAAAATATGCTCTTTTTAAGTGGTAATCACTTCACTAGGAGAAAAAAATAAAAAGAGGGGGTGGGGGCCGGGGGTTTGTGGGGTGTTGAACCTGCTTAATGCGTAACCAACCAAAAGGCGCCATAGACAAGTTTCATTATACCAATTCTTCTGTGTCTGCCATCCTCATCAAAATTTCCATCTGCAACTTCATTACCACCCAAGCCATCTTCACATCCCTCCTTCTCAATATCTCTATCATCACCCTCATTCGCCATTCTCACCATTGTCCCTTTCCTTCTCTTTTCACTGACCAAACTGCACCAACAAAATGACAATTTAATTAGCTTTGAAATAGTGAAATTAAAAACCCATATGGAAATGAGGTTGAAAAGAGCATAAGGTTGAGTTAATATCTCACTTGTTTTGTGAACCAACTCTAGAAGTGGAACCACTATCAAGACTCAAGACTTATCCCCTTATTTATTGTTTCTTCATCTCTCCTTTTTGGGGAAGAAAACATCTATCAGCTCACAAATAATTTTTATATATAAGAGTAAAAACATATCCATCATATATATATATAAATTCTATATCTTTGGGAGTGTTAATGCATGACGTTTATTATTAGTTTATTCATAAAAGAAGAAAAATCCATTAATTCATAAAATATTAGCATAGAGAGAGAAATTTGAGTACTTATCCTTTACCAGACTTAGTTGACTAAATTAATTAATATGGTGACTTATTGTATATGATATTGAAATTTTAGGCTTTTATAGAAACTTTTTTTGCCCTATAGAGAGTTTATCGGACTTAGTTGACTAGATTAATTAATATGGTGACTTGTATATGATGTTGAGAGTTTAGGCTTCTTTAAAAGGTTTTTTGCCATATAGAGAGTTTGATTTATCGAAAATTAGGGTTTTTCAAAAGCATTATGAAAAGACACTTTTTAATAGATATTCATTAAAAGAGATCACCTAACCACATAGTTGTCATTAATTTATTTATAATTCCTGAAAAAATGTATGAATTTCATTTCTTTAATTATTATCTCATTTATCCTTATCGATGTAAGTCTCATTTCATTATGTTTTTATGTAACCGTTTAAATTTTAATCATACCTATCAAGATCTAGGATTAAAAAATTAATATTCCAGTGGACATGATTCTTCAAGTTAAATTTCTGAATGCTAATGCGACTATGCATCACTTGTGAAGTAGTGAGGTGTGTCTCTTTTCTCTCATGAATATACTATTTATGGCATATTTTTGAACCCAACAGACAGCACACCTACAATTATTAAGGCAAATATATGTTTGATCATTATGTCATATTTCCTCAATTGGGGGACTTGAAGATACGGAGAGCCTCACCAAACCCTTCAACTGAGCCACATGCTGAAGCCAAGGCCACAAGAAGACAAACAAAGTTCAGTAATTGGAGCCCAAACCACCTAATCGTTCTTGGACTAATTTTCTTTTGGGCAATGTACATATGCACTGGGAAATAGACTGTTAGCGGCCAATAGCTAATGGCTCCAAGGAGTGCAAGTACCTCGTTGAAGAAGGGGAATGCCAAAGCAATCGAAGTTACAAGCCCCACAAAAACGGTTCTCCAAGTTAGTCTTAAGAAGTTGATGCTGAAATTCAAGGTTTTGTTGCCAATTCCAACTGGGTATTCCTCCGTTACAAACTTGGACATAGGCCACCTCCGCCTGGCTTGTGATTCAACCGCACTAAATACGGGTTGTGCAAGTACCTGCACATCTTATATATATCATTTAAGGTTTTGTATTTTTTATTTTGACATCTAATTTTTGAAGTTGAATCATAAGAGATGTTTCTATACCTGATATGCACCCACTAGATGCACCACAATGAAGATGTTGGCCAAGTCGATGAGCCAGAAGGGCTCATAAAATCCGAAGCCGGTCAGCATGTTGCCATGTGCATAGTTCCCGAATGCAGCGTAGCCAAAGCATGCACATGACAAGTACAGCGTTGTTGTTATCAACACCCCTGCCATGTTGGCTTTCTTCATCACTTTAATTTCGGACTCGGAAGATTTGATTGTGTCCTTCAAAATTCACAAGAAGAGGGCTTTTAAGATATAGCTTTACTGTGCTCGCATGAACTTAAAATAAATCGAAGTATATATATCGAAGGGTCTGATTGTCAAGGTTTTCAGAAACAGTTATCAAAATATAGTTTTTTAAGATTAAAAAAGGTTTTTAAATATTTTCAAGAATAAAATTTGGTTTGAGAACTCAAACATAAAATGCAGTTTTGGTGCTACAATGCCAACTTTTTAATTGTTACCCAAAACATTCTACAAAAAAAACAATGAAAACCCCTCAAATTTGTTCTCAAAATTAAGTAAGATGCTTACAAATTCTGGAAAAAAAAAATTATTTTCTGTCAAAAAAACAGAAGCGGTTTCTAACTATCCATGTTTTCATGATTATCATTATTTCATTAATTTTTGAATTATGGTTTTTGCAGTGAGAAAGCAAAGCATGCATTTTAAAAATTAATGACACGGAACATTTCATATGTACCTGGACTTCAATCAAAACGAGAGAATATGAATAAGCTAATGCAATGTTTCCGAGAGCTCTGAACATCCTCCAGATTTTCTGAGCAGGAGTTATACCCGGCCCTATTTCAATTCCAGTAACAGAAGTCCTCTTTCCATGCCCTATTCAAATCTCAACCCGTCCCACCAACACATTAATTGTTGTGAACAAGATTAAGGAAGATCGAAATCAACCTTAATTCACGTCTGATAATGGAAAACAATTTTACCCGAGATGATTGTAGCCAAGGCAAGTCCAACTCCGATGAAGGAATACCCCAAAGAAGTGAGTGTTGCCATGACGGAGAGCCACCATACATGGTCAATGTTGGGTACCTGAGACAGAAAGATTTCGAAGATTCCTATACCTATCATGTATGGTCTATGAGAGAACTGGCACGAGGCATCATGACCGCGTTTGTGGTAGCAATCTGATTTAAGTACGGCTCTGAAATACAAACGAGATTTCACGCATCATTCCTTACTCACAAAATGCAATAATTATTAATTCTCATCATGTTTGCAGTAACTCACTCCATGCTTATTGATGCCGTGAGTGTAAAGCCGATAATCGACCCAGTCACGATGGCGTATTGAACCAATCCACAGACCATGTACATCTTTCCACCTGAATACATAACAGTTTCAACAAACTATATATCACAGAAACACGAGGCCTATATTAAATTAGATTGTGTAGTGGGTATGGATTGAAGCAAAAATACCCAAGGTGGTTTTGACAGCCTGCATGTAAGTGTAGTTTCTTTCGCCAGTAACAGGAGACTTGTAACATTCTGCCAATAGACTGGAAGTGTAGAGTGTGATGATGCCAAATACAAGTAGAGTTGCAACACCAGCAAGCCATCCAAGCTGAGCCACACCCCAGGGCAGCGACAGCACCCCGAAGCCTACCACCACTGTCACTATGTGTGCGGTTACCGTCCACACAGTCCCTACGTGTCATTCAGAGTGAAATTAATTCATTGCAGTGGTTATCGTTTTTGACGGGCAAATTGATTCATTTCAACTAAGTAATTCTAATATCGTTCTTGAAATGTTTTTTCAAATGATTTTTTCTATATATATTAAAACGGAGGCTTTTAAAATAAAAGAAATCTGTCTATTCTTGAAAATTGTTTTCTAATTTTCAAACAAATTTAGTAAATTTTTTGTTGAAAATAAATTCAGGTTATTTTTTTTTTAGAACAAATCTAAATCTAAAATGTTGTGTTTTTCTCTAAAGTATGCTAAAAAATAATTTAAAATATAAAAATCATGTTTGATTTCTTAATAAAGTTTTTTAAGCTTTAAAGGTATAGAAATACATTGATAAAAAATTATAAACTTATTGAGAATGATTATAAAATCATTTGTAGTTATGCAAAAATAGGCAACGCTTAAAGGCATTGCCAAAAGTAGAGTATTTGTTTATTTCATGGTGTGCATGAAGATCATGAAATATTAATTGCGTTTGTCCTTAAGTTTTATTTGTCAAAAGTAAAACTCTTTTTTTCATTTTATAATTTATAATATAATATAAATATATTTATTTTTTCAAATGATTTGGCACACGGCCCAAGGTCTAAATAGGTTTCAATTTTTAAAATTTGAAGAAAAATTAACGTAACGGGATGGTTTATATAAAAATTAAAATATTATTTTTATATGTAGATAAAATTATTGTTTTAAAATAAAATTTCATTCACAAAATGATAGGTAATAAAACATTTAAAATCCATTAAAAAAATTTTAAATAATGTATGAGAATGTATAATTAATATTTGCAAAATTAATAATAGCAAAAACTCTGGTATTTAGAAGAATATCATATTTTCTTTTTTCTTTGTGATAACTCCAATATGACCTAATTCAACCAATTGTTAAATATTATATGATTTTGGAATAGGTTGGCCTTTTAAATTTTATTTTAGATTTTAGTGATTTATATTTTATAAATAGTATTGTTATTTTATTTTTAGATCTTATTTCTTTTCTTTTTTTTTGTATCATTTGACCTTTTTTTTTTATCCTCTTTCAATGATATATCATATATCTAGATTTTATTGTATATTTAAACCATAAAAGTTTTGTATTCAATATGATACCCTATAAAATGAATACTAACCAAAATACAAACATCAAACACTCCAGAATTAACTTTTAGAAAATACTACTCTTTACTTGCTAAATGGGACATTGGAACTGATTAAGAAAAACCAAACAATTAAGAGAGAGGAAAAGAGAAAACCAGTTCTTTTGGATCTGCCATCTTCATCAAAATCTCCATCTGCAACTTTCTGAGGATCCAAACCAGATTCACATTCCCTATTTTGAATGATACCTTCATCACCAACAACCCTGTTCACCATCTTCTCTTTCCTCTTCTTTCTTTCTTTCTTTCTTTCTTCTTTCTCTGCACCAGAAAAAAACCATCTAGCGCTCAACAGTAAAATCCATATATATATATATATATATATATATATATATAGAGAGAGAGAGAGAGAGAGAGAGAGAGAGGGACTTCAATTCCAATGAAGGTGAATGGTAATTCTCCCTTGTTTTGATTGAGAATGAGGCACTCCTCTTTTATCTTTCCCTCTGGGAAAGAAAATTATGTTCAATATCCATACATCAAAGTAACAGCACGATCTTTTATTATTATTATCATTAAAAACATTTGTGTGGTCTCTTTTGTAGAATCTGCCCTTCTTTATTGCAAATCCATCTACATATACAGATGAGGAAAGACTTAAACATTTTTTTTTTGACCCAGCCACTTTAAACAATTACTGGTCAATTTCATATAAATATATATATATGGCAAGAAATTAATGTGTACTAAAAAAAAAAAGAACTCATCAATTTCTCTCACACCCTTCCTGTTCTTCCAACCGTCTTGCAGATGGTAACAATAACTCAGATTATGAAAATGAGAAAGAGAGAGAGAGAGAGAGAGAGAGAGAGAGAGAGAGAGAGAGAGATTATACCCAACAAGCGCTGCTATCCCAGCAGCACAAGTGACCGGTGCAAGGAACTGTAGATTGAGGTGGTTTTTGATGGTGGATGGTGGTTCACTGGCCTTGGAATGGAGAGAGTGGCAATGGGCAAAAAGGATACGTTGTACTCCCCCCCAGTGTTTGTTTTTGAGGGTAAGACTCTCACCTTCTCCACTATCGGTTATCTTTTTCAGCTTCCCCTAACAGCAAAAGCCAAAGCAATTTATGTGATATGTTGTCTCATGCAGAAGAAATTTGTCCTACTATACTAAATTCGACTTCATCCACAACATTAAAAAGTAGCTTTTCTGATAGACAATTTATATATATATTTTTCAATGTATATATATATATGATCAGTTTCTCTAGTCAACTGAAACTTAGATGATATTCGGTGGTTTATTAATGTCTCGTGGGTATCATGTTAATTCAAGCACCCTTCAAATGCTTTTATCTCGTGTTTTATATATAGGCGAAAACCCCAGGGGAAAAAAAAAAATCAATCCACATGCCTTCACTGCTAAAATCATTAATCACCCACCGATGGCCTATCAAATATATCTATATTCATAAATACACCCTACGGATTGAGGTAGACCGTTACCAACCTGCTGCATCACAACATTTTCAATGATTTATATGTTGGATGCAACAAACCCAAGGACGGTTCAAATCTTAATAAAAGATTTAGCCTATCCTCTATGGATTTCAATTAGTTTTCAAATGAGATAATCAATCCCATTCAAGAATTGGGGTATCAAAATTAAGGTCATGGATTTGAATCATGGAGCATCATGATAGGGGAGGGATTATTTACTAAGCTAGCCACAGTGGAGATGGTCAATCTGGATAAGCAGCTTCTATTTCTGCCTATTTACATCAAATCCACATGATTATGGAAAATGTTTTCGAATCTCATATATATGTTTCTAGCTACTCGCTAGGTGATGTGCAAGTTCATTTTGCATACAAGGGCTGATCTATCGCTCATTCAATAAGCAGTACTTAGACTTTGCTCCAAATTAAGATCCAAACATTAACCTTAACAAAAGTTTGATCACATTTATTTGGGTATTATTGTTTTATTTGATGATACGGAGAGCTTCACCCAACCCTTCAATGGACCCACATGCTGCAACCAATGCAATGAGGAGAGACAACAAGTTCACAAACTGCAGCATGAACCACCTAATCGTTGCTCGATTGATCTTCTTTCTGGAAATGTACATTGTGATCGGGAAATAGACTGTGAGGGGCCAGAAGCTCACTGCTCCAATGAGTGCCAGTAAGTCATTGAAAAAGGGCAATGCTAGAGCCAACCCAGTTGCAACCACCACATACATGGTTCTCCAAACCAGCCTGAACAAGTTGATGCTGAAATTCAAGTTTCTTCTGCCAATTTTTATGGGGTACTCTCTGTTTACAAACTCCGACTTAGGCCACTTTCTTCTACACAAAGACTCAACCTCGCAAAATACTGGTTGTGCCATTACCTGCACAGAATTAATTAATATACTTGAATCAGGCATCAGTCCATTGAATCCAGATGGTTTTAGAAATGTGGTTTTAAATTTTAATCAACCTGACCTGATATGCTCCCACTAGGTGCAACACAATGAAGATGTTGGCCAAGTCAATCAGCCAGAAGGGCTCGTAAAATCCAAAGCCAATCAGCATGTTGCCAGGTGCACTGTTCCCGAATGCAGCATAGCCGAGACAACCGCACATCATGTAGAATACGGTGGTGGCAGCCACTGATATCATGTTAGCCTTCTTCATCACTTTGATTTCAGGCTTGGAAGAGCTTAATGTGTCCTGGAAATTTGCAGGAAAAAATTGCATTTGAATCATACTTTTTGTGCTAAAATTCATATTAAACAATCATGATCAGTATGTGATTACCTGGACTTCAATCAGAACTGGGGAATATGAGTAAGCTATTGCAATGTCTCCAAGTGCTGTGAACATCCTCCACATTTTCCGAGCTGCAGTTAAGCCTGGCCCAACTTCCACTCCGGTCACAGTGGTCCTCTGTCCATGACCTACTCCAATCCCAGCTTTGTTTCAGTCAAGAAAGTTCATATCCTTAATTGATCAACTTGCCCATAATGTAGAGAAAAATGTAAATTACCTGAAAGTATGATTGCCAAGGCAAGTCCAGATCCAATGGAGGAGTACCCAAAAGACATGATTGATGCCATAATGGAGAGCCACCAGACCTGCTCAATGTTGGGTATCTGAGACAAAACGATCTCAAAGATTCCCATTCCTATCATGTATGGTCTATGGGAAACCTCGCATGAGGCTTCATGACCCCTTCTGTGGAAGCAGTTCGATTTCTCTATAGCCCTGAAACATATTTTCCACAGCATTAAATCACTATCCCATATGCAAAAATTCATCATTTTGAGGCCTCTACGTTTATGGTAGCTTACACCATGCTTATTGCTGCAGTAACAGTATAGCCAACTACCAGCCCATTAAGATTGGCATACTGAGCCATTCCACAAGCAAAGTTCATTTTTCCTCCTGATTTTTTCACCAAAATTCCCATCAGTTTTAACCAAAACTAATCACAAAAGCATGATTTCTAACATATATAAGTAATGGGTAATCAAGCATCAAAGAAACCTAAATTGTCTTTGACAGCTTCCATGTAAGTGTAGTTCCTCTTGCCAGTGCCTGGAGATCTGTAACACTCTGCTAAGAGATTGGAAGAATAGAATGTTATGCAGCCATATGTTAGTAGAGAGGCTACTCCTGCAACCCATCCAAGCTGTGCCACAGCCCAGGCCAGTGACAGCACCCCAGAGCCTATAACTGCTGTTATTATGTGTGCACTTGCTGTCCACATTGTCCCTGCATATTACCCATTGTCAAAGTGGAGTCCAGAAACCTTTTTTTTTCCTATATTCTTTCTTCAATTACACACAAATTAATATGTTTCATTAATTAATACTTAGTAATTTCATTTTTTTTCTCTCCATATCTTTCATTAATATAATATATTGGTTGTTCTAAATTACAAGACAGTGCTATTTATTGAAAGCTAATCTTTTTCTCTTCTTATAACTCTATATAGACTTTGTAAATATTTGCTTTCAAATGCACATCTTTCTGATAAAAAATGGAAGAGTTCAAATTTTTAAGGAAAAAAAACCACTAAAAAGAAAGCATTAAATAAGAGAAATGAGATGGGTTTTACAGGGGATACCAAAATTTTATAAACTTTTTATTGAATGCTTTGACAATGACAGATCATAGTCAACTTCTAGAACATGCTTCAGATTCTCATAAGACACTCAAATATTTCCTTTCAAGTAGTGCCTTATAAATCGAAAATTAACTTTTAAATTATTAAGTTTTTATTTTATTTTATTTGTATAATAAAGAATAAGAAAAAGAGTTCTCCAAAATCAAACACCAAGCAAAGATAAGAGTATGTACCAGTTCTTTTGGGTCTGCCATCATCATCCAAATCTTCCCTTACAACTTTGTGAATATCCAAACCAGATTCACATTCCACAAACTGAATAAATTGTCCATCAACCTCCTCCATCTTTCTCCTTCTTTCTCTCTACTTAGCAACCAAGGCTGCAAAAAAAAAAAAAAAAAAAAAAAAAAAAAAAAAAAAAAAAATGAAAAAAGGGCCATTTAGCTTTGAAGCAAGCAAAAACCCATATGAAAACGGAGGTGAAATCCAGAGTTTACACTGCTCTAAGATCTCTTGTTTCTTCCGCAGAGAGATGAAGAAAGAAATCAAGCAATACCTGAGAATGAGAAACTCTCAAAAGTTTCCCATATTTATAGAGCATCTTTATCTCTTTGAGCAGGGAAAGGACAGCTGTTTAATAAATGTTCTTCAGACAGATTTTGTGGATTCCTTGTACTTAATTTTTTCATTAATAGCATTCTATTTATTTCAGTCTACATAAGCTAAAAAAGATATTACCAATGAAAAATCAATGCAGTGGATAGTGGACTCCTTATTATTCTTTGCTTTTAATTACATTCCACCTACTTCCAGGATGAAATAAGGTAAATATTTCAATCAAAAATCAATGTTGTGGATAGTGGATGCCCTTCCATCAATGTTTAGCCTTTGATTAATTACAAAAATGGTATAGTTTGATTTGTTAATTTTTGTAAAGACAAATTGAGTGACACCTTTGGGAAATATTACTGTGGCCTTCATCACCACATGAAGTTAATCCCCATATTTTAAGGATTCGTGATCAAAGTTATGAACATAATGTATTTCCTTTCCCATATTATATATCAATGTATATGTGAAGATTAAATGTATAAGGTATATGAAAAAATACAAAGTATCATAATCAAAATCATGAACCTATTAAATTATGTATAAAGTACAATGACCAAAATCATGTACTTACATTAAAGTTTTCATATATTATGAATATTATGTATCTTCGTGAAATTGGAAAAAACATATTCATATTATTTAATGGAAGTGTAAATTTGTGACTCTTGATGAAAGGTTATTTAACATGATACAAAAAGGTTCTTAGTCTTGTCTCTCCAATCATTTTATGTTAATAAGATTTATCATCATTTGTACAAACATTAAGTGAAAAAATGTAATAAAAGAAAAGATAAAAGGTGTTAATACTTATACGAGGTGACAATGTGCCATCAAATTAGTGACATAAAATTGCTAATAGTATATGTAAGGTGAGTCTTGTAAATCTATTTTGGTTCATTCAACTATTTTAATCTATTTTGAAAAATGGATTAAAAAAAACGTTGAATCTATTTGAAATACCAATCTACTCCTACCTTAGAAAGACATAGCATTAGATTTAACTATATATAGTTATTTGAATTCAAAGATATAGTAATACTGTAGAATAAGATGAAACGTTGAGAGTTTGAGTATAAGATTGAATATGGACTCATCCATGCATCTAGGCCATGAAAAAAGGAGCATCAGTGTCATATATATATTGGTGCAAATTAATTATCTTTAACATAAGACATAACATTTTATAATTGGTTGCAACATAGTTAAACTCACATGTCACAAGCCTAACATAAAAAGACATCCGTAAGAAAAAAAAATAGTATTTAATGGGATTAATTTTTATTAATATTAAATTATCGACATTAATAAATAATTGAATAGCAATATTTGATTTAAGAAATGCTTTTAAATCCAAAACATTTTTTGAAAATAAGTCATTAATTTCAACAAATGTTAACAATATCATTTTAAATTTTTAAGACTTTTATAAATGCAAAATTTTGTATGTTTAAGATTAATGGTGTGAAAAATGAAAACAAGAAAAATAAAAAAACAAAATTTAGAAGAAGAAAAAAGAAGAGAATATTTTAATTCTCCTCCTAAAATTAAGCCCCTCGATGACTGACTCAAAGTTGAGGCCACTAGACATAATTTTGAGATGATGAATGAAATGAGCACTTACAATTTTGTAGAAGCTAGCTCAATTACAAATACGTATTATGTCTAAAATTTTTAATAAAGAATATCATCCAGAATATTAAAAAATAAAAGGAAAAGGAAAAGGACTAAAACATCTTTTGTTCAATTAGATGGTATGATTAAACAGATCAAAACTAATAGAAATTCCTTCATGGTAATATCAATTAATTAACTCCTCCATCAGAACCAAATATATATGATGCTGTGGCTCCTCAGCCCCAACCACATCGATTTTTCATTATTTTGTGTGTATATTAATACTTATCCAGCATTAACTTAACCCTAAACATGTGGTTTTTCCATAGTCACTTGGCCGTTGGACTATTCTTCAACCAGAGAGGGCTTGAAGATACGGAGAGCTTCACCAAACCCCTCAATTGACCCACATGCTGCAACCATGGCCAGGAGCAGAGACACTAAGGTCAGTAACTGCAGCGCAAACCACTTAACTGTTCCTCGATTAATCTTTTTTCTGGCTATGTACATTGTGACGGGGAAATAAACCGTCAAAGGCCAGTAGCTAACGGCTCCAAGCAGGGCGAGCACATCGTTGAAATAGGGCAGTGCTATGGCCACTAAAGTTGCTACCACCACATACATGCTTCTCCAAGTCAGCCTCAAGAAGTTGATGCTGAAATTCAAGCTCTTGTGTCCAATTTTTACTGGGTACTCCTTGTTTACAAACTTCGACTCAGGCCATCTTCTTTTGATGCAGGATTCCACCGTGCCAAACACTGGCTGTGCCATTACCTGTATATACCAGGAAATACAAACCACATCAATCTATATATGAATTAGGATTTTGGAATTGATGGAGAGAATTATTAGGAAATTAACCTGGTATGCTCCCACAAGGTGCAGCACAATGAAGATGTTGGCCAGGTCGATGAGCCAGAAGGGCTCGTAGAATCCAAAGCCGGTGAGCATGTTGCCATGCGCATAGTTCCCGAATGCAGCGTAGCCAAAGCATGCACACATCATGTAGAATACTGTTGTGGCTGACACTGATAGAATGTTAGCCTTCTTCATCACCTTGTTTTCAGGCTCTGAAGATTTTATTGTGTCCTGAAAACTCACAAGAAGAATATATACATTATGAAGAAAGAAAATGTTGTATGATTGATACACTAGTCTTCTAAAACTCATTAATTAAACAACAATCATGAGTGTATATATATATATATCTGATTATAATTAACCTGGACTTCAATCAGAACTGGGGTATATGTGTAAGCTATTGCAATGTCTCCAAATGCTGTAAACATCCTCCACATTTTCTGAGCTGCAGTTAATCCTGGCCCGACTTCAATTCCGGTCACAGTCGTCCTCTTTCCATGTCCTGCTCAAATCTCAGCTTCGTTACCGTTAAGAGAGCTCATATATATATATATATATATATATATATATATATGCTTAATTCAACTTGTCCATTAATGTGTAGTACTGAGAAAAATGTAAATTACCCGAAACTATAGTAGCCAATGCAAGTCCAGCTCCAATGGAGGAGTACCCAAAAGAGGTGATTGTTGCAATAACCGAGAGCCACCACAGCTCCTCAATGTTCCGCATCTGAGACAGTATGATCTCCAAGGCCCCAATTCCTATCATATATGGTTTAGATGAAAACTGGCATAAGGCTTGGTGACCCTTCTCATGGAAGCAGTTCGATCTTCGTATAGCCCTGAAGTACACATTTCCATACCATAAAATCACCATCACATATTCCTAAATATTAGAAAAACCTGGAGTATAATACTACATTATTTTTTGGCAGCTTACACCATGCTTATTGCAGCAGTAATAGTATAGCCAACCACCAGCCCATTGAGGTTGGCTTGCTGAGCCAATCCACAAGCAATATTCATTCTTCCACCTGATGTTTTCACAAAGATGGCCATCAGTTTCTTTCAAAATAAACCACCGAAAATATGATTTGTAAGAGATTTAAGTAATGGATATGCATCAAAAATACCTAAATTGGCTTTGACAACATTCATATATGTATAGTTTCTCTTGCCAGTGCCCGGAGACCTGTAACAGTCTGCTAGGAGATTGGAGGTATAGAGCGTGATGCAGGCAAATATTAAGAGAGTGGCTACTCCCACAACCCATCCAAGCTGAGCCACACACCACGCTAGCGATAGTACCCCGGACCCAATAACAGCCGTTATTATATGTGCGCTTGCTGTCCACAAAGTCCCTGCAAATTAATTACACTATGTATAAATGAAAATGTACTAAATGATAATTGAACGGAGTATGATAAATTAAAAATTAAAACCCATTCCCAGTTTGGAGTTGTTTGATTTGTTTTGTTCAAAAAAATGACATAACAAGATGCATCAGCAGCATTTGAGTGGTTTCCGCGGAGGACTTGTTCATTTATCTAAAAATTAATTGGCTGTCACCATGGTTCAAGTAATCCTTTTTCTCAGCTTCAATGCCATACTAATTTACAATCATTTCAATGTTATTAATGGGGCAATAACGCATCCATCTCGGAGCCTTAACTCATCCAGGCTTATAGCAAAGCCTAATCATTTCTGACTTTACACTCTTCATATAACCATTTTTCCATGTCATTTTCTCACTTAATAACATTAGTGCATACCTAATCATTTTTCTTCCGAGGCAACACCAAGGGAGGAGACGGATTTTAAAGAGAATGAAATCACAAAGAGCAAATGTAGTTTAGTGCGATTTATTATAAATTAAATGCTAGTAAATAAACTGATGTATTATTTTATTACAAAATATAAATTTATAAAAGATATTGCGACAGTAAGTTCTTGTGTACTTTTCTTTAAAAAATTGCATTAAAGAGGGCCAAATTTTAGCATATGGTGCCTCAGCTCAGCTGGGGAGAACAAACGTTGAAATATATAGCTTACATTGAGATATCTACGGAGGAAAATATGGAGTTGAGACCTGTGTTCTATATTTATTGATGCTCATTGAATTTAGGAATTTAAATACTTCTATTGCATTAATGCTAGCAAAAAAAATAAAAGATTAGCACATAAAATTTCCTAAGTAACAACAGAAATATTGCATTTGACTAAATAGTGGTCTGTCTTTACTTCTTTTCTAATTAATATATATAAGAGAGAAAGAAGATGCCCGAGAGAACTTAAATGAAGATGTCATTTAACAACCATGTGCTTATCATGCATCAACGGCTATTGGTATGGTAAAAGAAATTAAATGATTGTTTGGTAATATTTTGGATACGGATTTTCAAAAACCAATTTTTAAGAAGGCTCTTAAAAATAGGTCTTAATTGTTTCTATGAATAATAAAGTTATATTTGAAAATTTAAATATAAAAAATAATTAAATAAAATAATATTCTCCATCTATTCCTCGTTCTCAGTGTTAGACTTATATATAATATAAAAGTTATTGATTTTTTCTTTCTATCCATTATTATTTTTTAAAATATTTTATTAAAAAAAAATAAGAAATGAAACATATCAAATTATTAAAAATCTGCACTTTAAAATTTTATAAAATTTAAATTCAAATTCAAACCCAAAAATTTTCAAATACTATTTATATATAATTATGTTTTATGTTATTTATTTTCTCTTGATAAATTATTTTTTATGCTATTTAGTGAAATTTTGGAAAAAGAAAAGGAAAATGTTTAAAAATATAAACTCACTCGCCATTTTTATTTTTAAAGCCAAAATTTCCTATATATCGGACAATAGCAGTCATGATTTCTTTCCTGGAAAAGGAGAGGGAGAATTTGAACACTGAAGCTCTAAAATCCAAACACCATGGTGTGAAGCTTGAATATGCAGAAATGAAATGAAACAAATGGGAGGGACAGATAGAGTACCAGTTCTTTTGGGTCTCCCATCATCATCTACCTCTCCAACATCTGCGACTTTCCCAGGATCCAAACCACTCTCACATACTTCATTCTCCATACTTTCACCAACCTCAATCTTCATCGTTCTCTTTCTCTCTTATCTGCACAAAGAAAAAACCCCACTTACCTTTGAAACAATGCAAACCCAGACGAGGAAAAAAAGAAAAAAAAAAAAAAAAAGCAAAGCTGAGAATACATGGCCTAGAAACGCCTTGTTTCTGTATTTCTTGCTTGTTTCTTCTTGTATGATATGTTTGGAGTTATTTATAGTCTCTTTTGTATCACTCTTGGGAGAAGGAAAAATAAGGGTTTTTTGGCATTATATGATCGCACCAAGCAGCTGCCCTTGGGTTTACAAATTGTTGAATCAAGGAAAAAAGGAAAAAAGTAACTGAATCAGTGTATCAGAGGGCTGAATGCAGACAGAGCTAAAGTAATTTAATTTATTACTCTCGGGCTTCACACACTTGTATGGCCCAGAGTGTTGACGATTTCAATTCATTTCCTAATGGAATCTCCCTTAGGTTTTCTTTCCCAGCCTGAGTGGAAGAGGGGAGTTGACCACTCATTAATTCCCCTTATTTATTGCAGTTTAGAAAGTGTCGGAATTAAGAAAAGAAATTTTACTTTCATTTGCGTATTGTATGCTGTTTATAAGATATAGAGAAAGAGATTCTCTCCACTATTACCGGATTAAACTGTTTCTTTTTTTTCTTTTTTTCTTTTTTTAATCATATTGAATTGATGCTCGAGGAAGTTTTAATCTAGACCCTTCAAAGTTCAAAGTATATGATGGGACCACAAATATGACAAAAAAACAATAAAATCTAATGTCAAATACAAAGTAATGAAAATAGAATATGAAGCAATGAAATTAAATATATCACACCACCTAGTTGATGAGCATTAAAAAAACACTTGATCAAAAAAATTAATTGCCATTAATTTATCAAAGCTTCTTTCAACCCACATGCTATCTTTTAATTTCCATATATTATTTTGTTTTAGAAATCAATATTAAATTGTGGGTTCCATTATTTTATTTGACAAAAAAAATTATGTCTTTTTAAGTGTCACAAGACTATCTTGGGATAATGCTTCTTTTTGTTATTTAAGACCAAACAATGATGTTTTATCAAGTGTCAAGGTTGCTCTAAGTAAATAATTATGATAAAAGTCAACCTTAATGTTGATGTTGTAAGAAGATGACACTTGCGAGATTCTAAAAGCGTCAATATATCTACAATTATACGATGATAGTTTATAACGGCGAATATTCATTATACCTTCATGCTACAACTAAATAAAAAGAAATGGAACCAACGGATAAAATAGTAAGACCCACATCCACAAAATAAAACCTGGTTAGAAGTGTAAAAAAACAAGACTAGCCATATATAAAAGCAATGGGATTCAAATTATATACATGGCATCACCTAATTTGTGGTGCTTTTTATAGGTAAAGAATCAACACTGTAGTAGTAATCTTTAATTAAAATTTGGTTAAAGTTAGATGCTTAGGAATTTTATACAAAATTAATACAAAGACAAAATTAAACTCAAAATACTTTTTAACTCCTTTGCATAATGTTTAAGACACGCTCCCTCAAAAATATTACATGCTTCACATATCGAATGTCACAAACTTATTCTACAAAAGCCTTAACACATAAATAAAAGATAGAGATTCAACCTCCAAGAAAAGAGAATTATACCAAATATTACATTTTGCTTCGGTTATCTTCACTAAATAAGGCATACCAAATAACTAAGAGGAAAGCAAATATAGTATGGAAATTCTTCACTTCAAATTTCCTCATTTTCCAAATTCAACTGCAGAACCAGGGGGTGGCTTCTCTTGCTTGCTGCTACTCACTGAAATGACTCCAAAAAAAAAACAACAAACCCATCACCAGTCTAATGATAAGAGGTTAAGCTAGGAAAATAGTGTTACATTACTCAAATTTTACCAAGAAGTGTACTCACCACAGAGGATGGCAAGTTCAGAGCTCTTCAACACGCGCAATCTCCTCACTGTAGATACAAACATGCTGCAAGGAATATATTACAATTCAGATGAGAGATTACCCAGCTGTCATGCTTATATTCATTGGGTCGAAAATGGTTTGATTTTTGAATGTTTGGACTTTGGAGGCGTAGGTTTGGTAGAAGATGCTTACTGCCATGGGACATCTCCAACAAGCATTCTGTCTCCTTCATTATCCTCATAAACTAGAGTATATTCACCACTTCCATCGAATAATTCTGCCATGGTTTTTGCTTCCTCCATCTTGCTTTCATTTGCAGTGCCAGCAGATGATTCATTTTGAGCTGAAGAGAGAAACAAACAGAAGTTAAGGTTGAATTTATGGATGTAATTTAGCTTTGTGTCATCCAAAGATTGAGCTTAGATAACCTGAAAGAAGACCTCTGAAGAGATCATCTACAGCATATGAGAGTTTTTCATAGCTGTCACAGGCTTTGAGATCCACTTTTCTTCCAATTGGGACACCATCCATGTTAATCTTTACAAACAAACCAGTTTTGGAACTTTCAGATTTTCCATAGCCGGTCTCCTCTGGAATTTTGTTTGGTGACTCTGATGCAGGCTTTGAGGAGCTGCTATTTACAAGATTCTTCCTGAATGAACGGATTGGAGGCCACCCAACCACTGGAGCATGTTCAATTCTGAATTTTTGGATCAATCAGGGAGGAGAAAAGAAATTATTAGTTAGAACTTCAGTATAATACTTAAGGGGATGGCTTCATAATTTTTAAAATAATCAGAGACATTCATATTAAGAAAAGTAACTCCATTATCATGTCTAGTAGAGAGTGATAAAAGGGTGTCATTTTCTCAAGAGTGATTCCGTGAGACCATGATTGAGATATAATTTCTGATTTCTAAGGGAAAAATGTGAGTTTGTTTTTTTCAAATTTCTATGGTATGGGGAAAAGGCAAGCGAAAAAAAAGGCAAGAAAAAGTGGTGAACCTTTTCTGGGAGCAGTTGGGCACAGCTGTATTTGCAGAAACTGAGGCATCAGCAGCAACTGAACATGCCATCTTATCCTTATACTGCTGCGCCTGATCTGCCATACTTGTGGGCCGTGGCTTTGAGGATTCATCAACTATGGCACCCAAGGTCTGGGGTACCACTGGGTACTGAAGGTATGAGGACTTTGGATGGTGATTCTGCTTCTCAAAAGCTGAAGAAGATGAGGACAAAGAGCCACGAGGCCATGGTTTTGCTTCAAGTGTGTCCTGAAATCCTCTTTTGGCTCCATGAGAGTTGTTATGGAGGTGGGTTATGGAAGCCATGGATGACAAATAGCTGAGAGAGAGAAGAGACCGGTCTTCTCCTGGAGGGCCAAGCCTCAGCTCCAGCTTCTTGTCCTCTGAAACTCCATGCCTTCTTTTACTTTCTCTTGCATGCCATTCTCTATCCTTTGGAATCATATTAAGCCACTGAGGAGACTCCTCCATTTTATTTTTGATTGTTGGTCTGGGAAAATGGAAGAAATTTGAAGAAACCCGAATAGAAAAAACTATGTTCTGCTTAACCTCTTCCCTAGAAAATGAGCAAGAAGAAAATTTCCCTGGAAATTTGGAGATACCCAAGTCAGGAAAAGAACAAGGCAAATAAATGAATAAACAAACAAGAAAATTAGAAAAGACCTCAATCAAAGCTTTATAACACGGAAAACCTCCAAGTCTTCGACTTACAAAAAAATAAAATAAACCACTTGATTCCACCTAGAAGCAAATTCAAAGCAACTCCATGCCAGAATGAAATGAATACAAGTTCCTTTCTTTTCAGTCCATAATAATTATCAACTCAAACTTCCCAGACACCAAACATTCTCTCCAGTCTCAGCAGCCCACATGAAACCTCGTTACCACTAAGATAAAGAAAAAGAGGAAAAGAGCACAAAGAGAAAGGATGGTGTAGTTATTGGAAGGATGTTTTTGGAGGCAGTGACTATATATGTGGCAGGTGGGGTTGTTTGGGCTTTCTCTTTTTTTCCACTCCTTTGTTGGAGTCAGAGTGTAGAGCAACAACATAGAGGAACATGTAGAAAGATTCCTTGGCTCAAAACCACGCTAGAAAGGGAATAGAGGTTTACACACGCCAAAGAGAAACTAGCTGAATATGCATGGACTTTTGCTCATCATATACGACTCCCAATTGACACATGACATATACAACAAGTGGACAACAATGCTGTTTGTTGTTGCACTCAAGAAGCAATCTCTAGGCTCCTACTCCCTCAAAAGTCTATGCTGCATTCACACCACTACATGAACATCAAATATGTAAGAAACATTGTTCCCTTTCTCCCTTTTACTTTACTTACTCGAGGGTTTTTTCTATATTGTCATTATGTCCCTCATCAATCACCCTGTCCAAAATTTTTAAGACAAAAAAAAAAAAAAAAAAGTCTCACTCCTTTTTACCTCAAGAACAATTTCATTATTTTATGTTTAGATATCGTTTCTTTTATCTTTATTCAACCTTATAAATTTTGAATTGGATACAATATCCATTCAACCGGCACCTCAACATTTTCTTCTATAAAATGATTTATTGACATGTATATGACTTTTTTACTAATTTAAATAGAAAAATCGTATAATATTATACTTCAAACACATTTTAGCTTTTTCCTTACCTTAAAACGTTTTTGAAACTCATGTATGTCAACAAATCATATTTCACTTATTTATGCGTGAATGATTGAGCTTGAATTAATGAGCTACCTAGAGAGCTGATCAATTAAGTTCAATTTATTAAAACAATCCAATCTTAACATATCCACTTATGTTCTAAATTATTGTAGCTACATCACCACAATCACTCTTGATTGACTAAAATATTAACCAAAAAAGTTCTTTACATCATCTTTCATATATAAAAGTAATCAATTCGCGGTATGCCTTCTCTATACAGCCTTACCTTATTTAGAATAAGGTTTGCTTAAAAATTATTTTTGATCTTTAAATATTACTTTCAACATTTACTCAGGACTTTATATCTCAAGATGAAAGTATCCTATGAGACTTTAGCCAGTGGTTCTCTTATAAGAGGTGGGTGGATACATAGTGGAGGCACCAGTGAACTCCCATGATTTCTACAAAATGACCTTTTTTTTTCAACTTCATCACCATAAGCAAATCTTTTCTAGGCATAGAATATGTCTATTGAATATTGTTACCAAAAGACTCTGTCACCTCATTATTGGGCAGAAAGGAAAAGAAAAAGATTTAATGAAATGCAAGAATCAAATGCTTTTGACTTGGGTCCACTCAAAGAAGTAGCAAAGCGTGTGAGAGCAGTGACTTTGCTAAGTTTGTTCTTGGAGGACCTCCAAAATCACCCTAAAAATGTGGTAGCTCCACCACCAACCTAGTAAACCCACTCACACCTTGATGTTTGTGGAAACATGTTGACTCTTTCTATAATGCTTGTTAGGACTTGTCCTTCAATCATTGTTTTGTTTCGCTTCCTATTTTTAGTTGCTTAGGTCAAAATCAGCTTATGAATCAGCACCGTCATAGGTCTAATTATCAAAATTATACATTGTCAAAATTTTAAATCCAAATAAAATTCTACCATTAAGATTGGTATAAAAATTTATGTTGTTAAGACAAGCATATACTAAAAGAATCCAAGGGAAAGGTATAACAAGCCACATCAAATAGTTGTTGAGTCATATCTTCCTCGTGCACGCTGAAGCGATCCGCGTCTAATGGGTGGGTGGGGAAGCCTGCATTTTGCGTCTCAGTGTATGCTGCTTTTTCAAAATTTTCAATGGGGGCAGTGGAATTGTTCAATGAATACATCAAAAGATACATGAGTCATCGTCGTTGTAATCATCATCAGCAGCATAACTACCTCTTTTTGCACTTGCCATCACTTGTGGAGGACCCCAACTCTCCACTCATCTCATATATATGATCATCACTGCCTTGATAAAACCCTACTTATTTACACTTTTCCAAAGCTCTTTTGGACCTTTTTGCTTTTTGCTCTTTTTTCGTCAGTCTTTCTTCTCATCTTGATTATTAAGATCATTAACATTATGCCTTCCAACCACCTCTCCCTCTCATCTGTTGATCATAAAAACAATAGTATGTTTAGGGTTTTATGGCCTTGATGATTAAGATTGCTCCTCAGTCCTCCCACAGTCCAATAATAGCAAGTTGGAGCCCTATCATACTTTATAAATTGCATTTAAGAAAGATACTTTCCTATGAAAAAATATATTTAATTACTCTCTGCTTTTGTCCGATTCCTTCTGTTTTCCTAGCTATTATCTTGTTCACAGGCGGCCGCTGGCATCAGTTGAATGATTCTTTGGTGGTGTTGCCTTCAAGAATAATAATGTGCTACTAGCTGGTCCCTACAAGAGGATATTGCATATGTGCATCATGATCTTCCAATGGACAATTTACCAATTTAATTAATTAATTCAAATCATTATACAACAAGGGTATCGCCAGGATCAACGGGGAAACTATCTCGAGTTTTGTTTTTTTTTTTTTCTTTTAATGATCGATGATAATAATTAATTGGAATCTTTCTCAGAAACGAAGAAACACCATGAACAAGTTGGTGAGAAAACCATAAAATAGTAACTAAAAGTATAGAGGAGTTTATTAAAATGACATTACTAGCATTAAGATTGACATGGTAGTACTGGGTATGGATAACATATAAAATCTATATGACCCTTTCCATTTTAGCCGATAACAGTAGTCACATATCAGCACTACTGATTCACCGAATAGTACCAAAGAGTCCTCTTCATGGCTATCTGTCAGGCTAATTCAGGAAGACTTAGTTTGCTAGTCCAGCTTGTCTTGCCAACTGAAATACGTATATGCAACAGTGAATTAATTAGTTCACAGTACCACTTGGTGGATATATGTGTATATGGATATCTATGTAAAGAGAGAAAAAGACCTGGAAATAAGTTTCAAGTTTCCTCCTCAGGATTGTATGCTCTTGCTTCACTTGTTGGAAAGTCCTAATACACCTGTGAAATATCATGCAAAATCATCTATAACAATTTTTTTCAAATATTCGTGACTATGATAAATCTAAGCCTTAAGTTGTTAGGTAATCATCAGCCAAAACAATATAAATTTGATATGAGTTCGGACAGGCTAGACTTGCACCTGAGGCTCATAAAATAGGATGGTAAGCAAAACCTAAGATTTAAATTTGTCACAAGCTCACCACCTTTGTTAAAGGCTTTAATACCGTATGAAGCTGCTAAGTTGAGACAAAAGCTTAAGGGCTACGACCGACAAATTAATGACCAATCTAGAGTAATATTATTTCCCTTTAGTGAGCAAGTTACATGGAGATACAAAATGCAAAATGCCCCATAACTTCTTTTTTGTTTCATTAATCCTTCAAATAATTTAATTTTCATGAACACACTGAGTCGTGTATGCAATGGAGTGTACCCTTCTGCATTCCTTGCACTGCAATGCTCCCTGAACTGTGTGCATTCATTCTTCACCTTTTTTGCTCCAATGCTGCAAGGGAGCGGAATTTTGTTATCAGACACGAGATAACATCAAAATTGCATTCTTATTAGAAGCCGTTTGATAGTGATTCTCGTTAAAAACACTTTTAGTATTGAGGACTTTTGTTACTAGTATTATTGTTCAAAAAGAAACATTTCTAAGCGCTTCCAACCCTCTCAAAATCACTTTCAAACGGGTTTTCAGTGGTTTTATTTGAAAATGCTGCAAATAAAAACATTATATAAACGCTTCAATCAGAATCACTCTCAAATAGACTTAATTTTATTTTCTTCTCAATTTACCTTGAGCTACTACCCTTGAATTGGTGCATGTAATCATCTAGCCTGATGAAATCGAGAGGTCTGCTCTCCCTGCATCAACCAATTAAAACTGTCATCGTCACCATTAATAATAATACTATTAATATTATCAGTGGTAGTAGTAAAAATGGTGGTTCTTACAGCGCCTGTTCGATGTTATGAATGAGTCTGGCAGAATCAGTATAAAACAACGTCACAATTTCCTCTACAAAATTAGGGTTAGCGTCATCCTGAAGGTCCTCTAGCTGAACAAACTGCTCGTCAAGGTACCCCTGCATAACCCGCACATCATTTTATTTAGCATTATCAACTTATTCAAGGTGTACATATCTACATATATATTCCAGAATCTAGTAATGTGTTTTCCTAGGCCATGAAAATTGATTATTGGGTTGGATTACAGATCTAATATGGAGTCCTTCAGAGCCCATTATCAGGTTCTGGGTCTAAACCAGTTGAAAGAACACAGCTCACAAGGCCTCCTTGGGATTCTCCAGGCCTGACCCAAACCAGACTATGGACTGGGCCGTCGCAAATATGCATGAATCGAGTTAACGATGTGATTGGTTGGGTGGAACACTTGGAGGACTGTAAAACCACTATTTTGGTTTTTGGATAAATTGGAAAAGTCACTCTTATTCTTTTCCTTTTTTCAAAGCATTGTCGTTCCTAAGTTATATGAAGAGTTTTCGTCAAAATTTGATAGTAATACTGTTATTTAAATTATATATTCATTTGCATGAGCTTTTAGGTGATATATTTTGGATATGTCGATTTTGTTTACATGCTCGTTAAATGAATTTTTTTTTATCAATTTTTTATTACAAAAAATCCTATATTTGATATTTGAGTATAATGTATGATTAATGTTGCTTTAAAAAAAAAAAGAAATTAAATTCAAACACGGATGACATTGTAAGGGTGAATTTTATAATTTACTCCATTTTTTTTTTAGTTATAACCATATGCATGCGAAAAACAAAAATGGATTATCTAAAGGCAGCCAAAAAAGGACCAACCCCATTTCATAAAAGCACAGGCAAAATTTGGATTGAAAATTAAAATTTTCAGAGAAGAGAAGAGAACCTGATCAAAGAGGGACCTCCTCGTGTAGGCAACTTGGCGTTGCAATGGGTTTCTCTCCATTCTTGTGAAAGTGACGGAATGTGACCAACTATGAGAATAATAATGAAAATGAAAAAGGAAGGACTTCTCTTATAAGTGTAGCGAAGCTTGAAGGCTTTGACACAATTTTATGTAAGCCTAAGGGTAAAGGATGTCTATATATAGGGCAGGGATAGAGTGAGGACGAACTTTTATGGTGATTGGTGAGAGATAAAAAAATAAAAAATAAAAAATAAAAAAAAATAAAAATGAAAATAAAAGTGCTAAGGGGTACGTGGCAAGAAAATATCACACTCTTTTACAAACATCTCTGTCCTGAAAGCAAATACATGCAGATTCTATAGCTACTCACACATTACCTCAATCGTTTTACTGTTTAAGGATTTTGTAGTGCTTTTGTGTCATCCTGTTTTTTTCTCTCTTTTTTTTTTTTTTTTTTTTTTTTTTTTTGTATGTTTTTGAAAGAAAGAATTGATGAATATTTTTGGACAATTGAACGAAACATGTTGGAAGTGAAAATAGGAGCCTGAATGTCAAATTAAAGTTCTAAAATTTAGCAATGAAGTGAATGTCAAATTCAAGTTCTAAAATTAGCCATGAAGTCATAAATTTATTCAAAAATAAATCTGGAAAATTTCGGACTGATTTCAGAATTGATAAAATTTTGGATTGAAGAGGAACGGTCACGTGGCAGACGGAGAAAGCCTGGTGAGAGCACGTGTAGGCGCCCTGAGCTCTTGTGGCATGCCCAAATTTCTAATCAGCTCCACACGTCAGAACTCAGAATATATCAAAGGGTTTTGTGCAGAGCGTTTAAAACCCATGCATTGTTTTTCCTAGAAACACCAGTTTTCAGGCAACTTTTTGGTTCATGATTTTCTTGTGTCTACTATTGTAAAAAAAAAAATATGAGAAAAGAAATGAGATGGATAAATATAAAAAGATTTTCTTTATTTTTCTTAAATAATAGCGAGAAAATTTTCATAAAAGTGTACTTCACAATAATTCAATTTTTTTTCTTCTACTTTTCCACAAATTACCAAACGCGAATTTTATGAACTTTTTTTCTTTCTTCATATTTTTCTATTTTATTTTTTTTCCCTTAAACTTTCTTGACCCAAACAGGAACTGAAAAAACAAGTACAGAAATCACCTGCAATAAGTGGGAAATGGAATCCATAATATATATATATATATATAATAAAGAAACAAATGGTAAAAAGAACCTGAAGACTAAGCAGACAATGAGATGAGCAATTCACAAAACTATTACCCATTAGGCAAATGAAGTTTCCACAAAATTAAAAAACCTGAAATTCTAATGGGAGATTAGGGTTGGGAGGTATCATAAATTATCTTGTCTGCAACTGCTTGCCTATGAAACAAATTCTTCTGGTAAAGAGATCTCATAATCATAATTGTGATGTAGCTTCAGACACTATAAGACTTAACCTTTTGTAGCTTAGGCACCATTGTTAACAATAAATCAAGTAAACACCCACACTCAAACCAAGTACTATATGCCCATCTGCAAAACAACAATCAGCAGGAATATTTATGGCATTTTCATGTCAAAACCCGACTGGAAAGGGCAAACCAGTAGCCAAAACCTAGACAATAGCTATATCTGTTTACTCCTATGTAGGGGTTCAAGCTCAACAATTAATGGAAATTGGCTTGAACATCTGCAATTCCCAGACAAGTGTTAGTTTCACGTAGTTTCAGGTGAGCTACAACTAAATTTTATAGACAAGCAAAAGATGTAGAAGTGATGATATCAATAAAGTGAAAGCAGATTGAAGATTTCAAAGATAGTTCATACATGAGTTTTACTGCAAAATCCATACACTAGATGCTATTCCAGCAGAATAACAAGAGTCCTTGTAATTCAAAAACTTTTATTCTAAAACCTGAAGAATCTATATATTTGTGATAAGCAGAGTTCTTCTGAGTGGAGAATAATATGACAAGAGAACAGAGAGAACCATGAATTAACCAAAAGAGGAAAGAGGAGGGAAAAAATCTAAATATGAATGATTGCAATGAGAACAATACCTTTAAATTAGCAGACAGCAGACTCTGCCTTGTCTTTCTGTAACCATCACTCTCTGTCTGTAATTTTCAGGAAAATGTTAAAAGAGAGAAGCATTGAGAAGAGATGCACCCTTTATTCCTTTGCCACCCACCCATGGGAGAAAGGGAGAGGGAAGGAGAGGAAAGGATTTCACAGTGCCATTGACCTCTCACTGTCTTTCCAATGGTTTTCACAAATATGTGGTCACATCTCTTCCTTTGTAAAAGAAAGAAAGGCTGTGGGTGGATGCAATTGGATGAGAATATGAATTTATGTTTTTTCTTTCATTTCATGGACAGATATTCCCTCTTCCTATCACTTTCTTCCATGTTGATAAGAATCCAACCATGGACATGACGACACCTAGAACTAAATGGGTTTCAGTTACCGTCCCTAGATAGAATTCTTCATAAATCCAATTTCATGAGTGTCCACCAGATGACGAAAGATTCGTTTAGATTCTTCTCTATCTATTTTTGTTTTGGGGTGTGGGTGTTGGGGGGTTGGGTTGTGTAGTGGTCTCTAAATGTTCTAGCACATGTTGCCAGTAGTCAGCATGCTCTTTAGTGAATGCCCGTATCAGAATATCCTAATAATTCCATGAATCAGCTTAATTCACAGGCAAGCAGCACAGAAGAAATTTCCAGCGATGTCCATTCTGCAAACCTGGGCCGGGAAAATCTAAGTTCTAAAATATATGTTATACATTTAATATCTAGTAAGAATAAAGCAGGACCATGCAATTCAAGAAATCCAGTTCAGATTAAGAAAATCTGGAGAGGTTAATACAGTGCCACAGTCAGCCTCACTCAATATAAAATCTGTACCCATCTACAATGGTTTGTTCAAAATTTTATTAACTTTGTTTTGATTATGGTATCATTAAAACTATTCCCAGGAATAGGAACTGAGAAATTGACTAAATTAGTTAGCCTGCAACTAAATATTAACAATACGAGAGATGATGAGCAAATTAACCTATGCTATGGGAGTGGAAACACAAAACAGTCTGGTGATTCTTGGCAGGGCAAGTGAAAGATGAATCTACCCAAAAACATAAAAATCAGAACCAGTTTTATGAAACAGCCAATTTGTATTACATAAAGAGGAGTGAAAAAGTTACAACTACCAGATTCATTCAGTTAACAAAAAGGAATATAAAAATGCACCTGTCCAGACAGGAGAGGCCGAGGCAACTGCATCAATGAATTCATCGGGCCAACCCATCACATAACCTTTTTTCTCATCAAGAATATGCTTATGTATATAGTCCAAAACTTGTGGGCAACAATGGATCATCCAAAAGTTAGCTTTAAGGTCACTTTCTTGGAGGTCTTTCCACGTAAATTCTTATTGCAGCATCAGTTCTGCTCATCTTCGCAAGAATCCCATCGCCTGATAGACATTATTGAGAGTAGCATCAGCTATATCTGCAGCTTTTGTGGCACCCTCTGCCAAGAGCCTATCCAAATAAGCTGAATCAGACATAATTTCCTCGTAGCGAACCTGCAAAAGTAGAAAACCAAATTCATGATTGGGACACCATAATCAGCAAAAATTGAACATCAGTAAAGAAAATGTATACTTTCTGATACAGAAAACAATCATTTCTGTGGAGTTGGTGGAGGTGCTAATCAGTGAAATGATTCGGTATAAAACACATTCACATCATGCACAGAGCCAGCTATACAAACATGTGCATAAAGCTAAGTAAATATTTGACACACCTACAAATGCATAGACAAGCATGCAGCACATGCACAACAAGCAAGCTCAGGTATGCATATTGTCAAGGATAAAACCTAATCAAGCATGTTGGTGGTGCAGCTAAGCTGCTTTATTTTCAGCTTCTAACAGGCTCCAATATGGGCTCATCATGCTGTAACATAGAATGAAGGCAAACTTTCAGGAATATTCAAGTACAATTTTATGAAGCTTTGTCAAACCAGAGTCGGTCATTGATAATTCATTTACCTCAGTGGAGACCACATTGCAAACTGACACACTGGACAAGGCCAATGCTAATTAAATTCAATCACATCAGTAATGATTAACATCAATATGTGCTTAGACTGCTCAATCAAACTCATAAATTACCTTTTTGTGCCCCATTTTATATTTATAAATCCATGCAAGAACAGGTACAACCAAACCATGGTTGGATTAGCTTATGAAAAGTCATTAGCAGCTACCACTTGCAGCACAGGTTTTGGTTTTAAGGAAAAAATAAAAAAGGGTAAGTGATTTCAAGAGCTTGTTAGTATTCATATTGTCAGCAGACTCAGCACAGGTTTTGGTTTTAAGGGAAGAAAAAAAAAAAGGTAAGTGATTTCAGGAGCTATTGTTAGTATTCATATTGTAAGAGGGAATTCTAAAGAATATTGTAGCAAAAATTGGAGAATTATTGCATTCTGTGATTTCCAATACAGACCTCAAGCATATAAGCACAGTTGAATGCTTCAAGACTTTTGACTCATACTAAGAGCTTTGAGTTGCCAAACATAAAAAAGGCTTATAAGCATGGCTTATATGACTAAACTTGAATTAAGATTAGCCCCAAGAAATCAACAGAACTGTGACCTATGTCATTCCAAACTTTTATAAACAGCTTCCCACTTGCAACACCAAGGAGCTTAGACAGTTTGAAATGACAAGGGAAACATTTATTATGGATAGTCTAATCAGAGTATCAGATAGGTAGAGCAACAGATGTATGATTTATGGTAACAAATAGAAAGAAGAATGCAGGTAAATCAGCATAACAAATTTACATTAGCTATTCTGGCACCATAAAGTTATTAAAATGACATCATATTTAGAAGGAGAAACCTGGATGGGATGTAGATGATCAATCAATGCATCCGTTAGGATTCTCTTGAACACACCCCAGTTCATGCCTTGGCATTCCTGCGCAACTTCCTGCAGTACAAAAATGTTCAACAGACAAACTCTCTGTCTTGGAGTATATTAGAGCTAACAGATAATAATTACCATATGATCATTCAATTGTTTAAATTATGGTTAGTATTCCTAATAGGAAAGTTTGTATAATAGAAGTTCAAATTCAAAATTTCATCTGCTATATTAGAATAGTCCAGCCAATGCCACACTGGAAGCGCTTCTTAGAATCTTTACATCAAGCTGCAAATCGTGAAGGATTTTAGAATGATACTTCTAATGAAGGTAGAGAACATCAATTAGAATACATTACTTAACATGTAAATTAACATATGACTGTCCTCCAGAAGGTGCTCTTATGTTTTTGTGGGTGAAGCGGAACTGATGTGTGGTTGCCACCTTTAAGTTTAGAATGTGTTAGATAATAACAACACACACAAGTATGAGGATATATCAAGTCTTCATCCCTTCTTGGATAATACATGTGTTACTGTAGCAGAAGACTGGAGGAAAGATCATTGTGAGAAATGATGTGGTTGGGTACACACAAACTGACATAATTTTCTGAACAACCCTCAAGAGCTAGATTTCTGGGTTGAGTTTTGAAACATCAGAGCATCTCTATAAAGTGTAAACCTAGGTTATGTATGAAATAGTTAAATCAATAAGTAATGATTTTTTTTTTTTTTTTTATAGGTAAAAGCAATTGTATTAAAAATAAAAAGTATACACGTCATATACAAACAACCAAAGAGGTGCAAATACACAAAAACTAGCAACCATACCCTAAGAAGAACCTAACCAATCCACAAAATCTAGCAACAACATAGAACCATCCCCAATGATAATTAGTGCATAAAAATTCATGAAACCTCAGATAATTAATTTTTTTCCCCTTTTTCACATGGATACAGTTGAATTATTACAGATAAAATAAAGAAACATAAAGTCATATATGCATGTGGTAACAGCAATATGACATAGGGATAGGCATTAAAAACCAAAGAGGCCATATGTAATTTCACTTTACCTCTTTTGTCCTGCCTGACATTAGCTGATAAATTGTAAGAAGGTTGTTGCATTCAGGTCGCTCAGGATTGTCAAATTCCAGACTGTAAGAATTTCCAGAAGAAAATTTAGAAAACGGTAGAAAATAACATGGCAGAGCATATCAAATATTATGGAAAGGAAGTGGGAAAATTGTTAGAAGAAACAGGAATTTAACAAATTTTCTGAACGGCAGAATTTCAGCACAGGAAAGCATCAAAAGAACAAAAACTTCATGAGTTTATGCGTGGAAAGATCGAGTATTAACCCAGGAAATGAGTCAGTTTTACAACGTTTGATCTTGTTTGCAATTACCTACAAAACAAACAAATAAACAAACTACAATTATCAAATTGAAGAAGGGGAACAAAAAAATGAGGGAGAAAATAACATACTAGATACATTCTAGTTCTATTCACATTTTAGTTCCTTTTGAATAAGAACTAGAACTAGAATTTGCAACCTTCATGTTTAACAACTAGAATCAACTTTTTATTGATTTAAGTATGATTCATTGTGGCTAAAGATAAAAACCACAAAATTATTGAGGAATAAAACATAGGAAGGAGGAAGAAATTTCAGAAAAAAAAAAAAAGATACAAGAAAGAAGGCATTGATGTAAGATTCATCAAGGTTTAAGATAAGAACCACAAATTTATTGAGGAATAATGCAGAAGGAGCAGAAAATCTCAGAGAAAGAAAGTGAAAGAACGAAGAAAGGATAGCTAGTAGGTGATAGACAACATCAAATGCTACCATCTAAAAGGACACGTGATGTAGGACAACTCTAAGATGGTTGCCTACAATCAAATACTTGGCCTAGGGTTTTACTTTTTAGGGTTTTAAGGAGAGGAACAAAGCATAAAGTTTATGATAAAGAAAAATAAAATAAAATAAAATATAGAGAAAGAAGATACGAAAAAAAGAGATAAGAACCTTAAGAGTCTCACTAAAGTCCTCTAGGAGTCTTACCTATAAGAAAAACAATGGAGTCTCACTATTGAGAATTGCAATACTTGCAAAAAACAAACGTAATAATATTAATCATCAATCAATTTTGGTTTACATCAATTAGCCTTATTTATAGGTTTCTCTAAGAAATCCAAAGTCTAGTCCTAATTTAACTCCAATAAATACTAATCATAATCTAATTATAACTAATACTAATCCCAATTTAATTTCAACTAGTACTCATTCTCTATCTTGATATATATTTTGGAGATTTATCCTCATCAACATGAGTTGTAGCTTCCCCTTTTGTCACATTAGATGGGCCACCTTCTCCAAGAATAATTGGAAGACTGCTTAGAAGTCCTCTTGTGAAAATCCAAAGGAAATTTGGAATATATAGTTATGTTAAAGTCGTGTCACAGCCATGGCTTTAAAGACTGGACCGATTCAACCGCCGACCGGCGGCATTCCCGGTCCGGTTCTCCATGTTGAACCGTTTAACAAATGGACTGGTAACAAACCGCTTGAACAGGCGATCAGACCAGTAAACCGGACGAACCGGCCGATTCTTGATGAACCAAGCCCCCTTATTCTATGATTCAAGCCCACCAATGGGCCTCCAATTTTATCATTCAAACCCACCACCTTCAAACTAGGCCCACTTTACAAATTAATTTTTTGGCAAAAGGCCTAACCCTGCAAAAGCCCAACTTACCTTGACCCAATTGCTAGTCTGCATCTTGAGCCCATACGGAAGACATCCCTCTACTACATGAGTCTTGTTTTTATAGACCTCTTTATTCTCACCAGTTCCGATGTGGAATTGATGATATTAGTTAATGAAAAACAATCACAAATGATAAAACCCACCTAAAAGGACTTGAACCCTGGATCTCAAGTTAAGGAGAACATATAGGCACCACTCGGCTACACACCAATTTATGCTTAATACAACAAACAAAAGAAAATATATTCTTTCTTAAAAAAAATATAATATTGAATAAAATAATTGAATTTTCTTTCATTTTCAATATATTCACATTTAATTATTATATATGTGTCATTTAATAAAATTTAAAATATTAATATTTGTATACTTATGCATGATTTAATTTGATAATATCAAAGATAAAAAAATAATATTATTGATTTTTAATTTATTTTTATATATTTTAATTTTTTATAATTATTTTTAATTTTAATAATATATAAAATATATATTTATAATGTCATCGATTTGACCGCCAGTTCGACCAGTGAACAATGAACCGTGAACCGGTAACTTTTCTAATTCAATAATCGATCCAGTTCTAAAAACATTGATCATAGCAATGATATAGTCGTATTTCTTATTCTAATTTTATTTCCTAATTTTATGACAGACTTTCTGATGTAGGACAACCCTAGGATGGTTGTCTACGCTCAAGGGTAGATGGACTAAGGTTTTATTTTTAAGGTGTAAGAAGAGAAATAAGGAATAAATTTTATGGTAAAAATATAAGATAAGAAATAGAAAGAAAGAAAAAAGATCGAAAACCTTAGAGTCTCACTAAGGCCTTCCAGGAGTCTCACCTAGAAAATCAATGGAGTCTCACCATTGAGAATTACAACCTTGCAATGAAAGAAAACATTATATTATTAATATCAATCATCCCTTTGATTTACATTGATTAGCATATTTATAGGCTTCTCTAAGAAATCCAAAGACTACTAGGACTTTAATAACCTATTATGATTCTAATTCTACTTATAACATCCAAAACCTATTAGGACTCTAATAACCTATCATGATTCAAATTCTAATTATATTATAACTCAACTAGCTAATCCTAATTAGACTCCAACAAATACCAATCATAATTCAATTCTAATTAATATTAATCTTACTTAAAGTTTACTTAGGTCTTCCCTTTCCTCCTTAAATAAACTTTAAAAGGCTTTCCCCCATAAATTTCCCCTGGTTAGAAAGAACTTGGCTCTGATGAGTTAGATGTTTGATACAATTCATAGAAATCGAAGTTAAGCTTCTGAAAATCCGTTGTCATAATCCATGTATTTTGAGAGTGTGGTTTGTCTCGCCATTTCACCAAAAAATTTTAGTATCCACCTTGTTGAGTAGACACAAGTTGATCATCAAGAACATACTCCATCTTAGGATGTGGGCTAAGAGTAGGTGGTAATTGAAGATCCAACTCTTCACTTACATTGTTGTGATGGCCATGGTAGATACACAAATCTTCCACATTAAATATTGGACTAAAATGCAAGTTTGAAGGGAGCCCTAACAAATAAGCATTCTCACCCAACCGCTTTAGTATCCGAAATGGACCCGTTTTCTTAGCTTGAAGCTTTTGATATGTGCTCGGATGAAATCTTTCTAGACGTAGATGAACCATCACTAGATCACCTTCTTGAAACTTAATATATCTTCAATGTGCATCTACTGCCTCTTTATAGTTCTCATTGCTGATTTTGATTTTTACTGGTACCTTTTCATTTATATCTCATATATGACGTGCAAATGCATCACCATCTTGGTTGGTGCGGACAGAAGTAGGTAATGGTATAAGATCAACATGTTGCTTAGGTTTCAGCCCATATGCCACTTCAAAAGGTGAGTACCCAGTAGTGTGATTAGTGGAGCTATTGAAATCAAACTCGGTTTGTGGTAAGACATTGTCCCAATTTCTCAACTGATCTCTCACAATGCATCTCAAAAGATTACCAAGACTGTGATTGACAACTTCTATTTGTCCATCAGTTTGAGGATGAAAATAACTTGAAAATTTTAATTGAGTACCTAGCTTGGCCCACAAGGTTTTCTAAAAATAGCTCATAAACTTGACATCGCGATCAGAAACAATGGATTGTGGTAATCCATGCAATTGAACTACTTCTTTAAAGAACAAGACAGCAACATAAGAAGCATCCGAAGCCTTATTACATAGGATAAAATGTGTCATTTTGGAAAATTTGTCAACCACAACAAATATAGAATCAAAGCCTCGTTGTGTCCTTGGTAATCTAAGTACAAAACCCATGCTCAAGTCTTCCCAAGGTTTGGATAGAATTGGTAATGGTGTATATAACCCTGTATTTTGCTTTGAACCTTTTTCTACTTGACATGTTCAACATTGTCTGATAACCTTCCAAACATCCTTCTTTAAACTAAGCCAAAAGAAGCAATCTTCCACCAATGCAATGGTCTTATCTCGTCCAAAATGTCCACCCATTCCGTCTCCATGAAGTTCCCATATGACATGATCACGTAGGGAGGTCCTTAGTAAGCATAAATGATTTTTATAAAACAAGAACCCTTCTAAAATCTAGAAATCAACATATGTTGCTTTTGAACCACTCAAAAAAAAGGAATAAACTGTCAAAATATTGTGTGAATGGCTGAATGAATATTATTGATGCTGAAGTATGTATTTATACAGGAAGGTTTGTGATCTATTTCCTGCAAGTCAGGAATTAGCTACCATATTCTCTATAAGTCAAGAATTACAATAGGAAGACTAACATATACAGATTGATTACAATAGGAAGACTAACATATACAGATCATCTATTCTTAATATGAAAGATTTAGGAAGATTGACTTTCCAACAAGGAAAGAAGTGTGGACAGAGTGTGAACAGCAAAGCTGTCCTTTGACATAAACATCTCCAAAATCGGCATCATTGTCATAGCAATGCTTTAATTCTTCAAGTCCAATTGTAGTGGCTAACATGTTTACTAAAAGAAGGGTCTTCCTACTAAGGGCATCAGCTACTTTATTTTCAACTCCTGCACAATGCTTTAATTAAAGTTAAATAGCTGAAGAAAACTACTCCATTTTGCATGTCGAGTGTTAAGCTTCTTTTGAGAATTAAGATATCGCAAGGCTTCATGATCTAAATACAAAACAAATTCCTTGCAACTAAGATAATGTTGCCAATGCCTAATTGCTTACACCACCGCATAGAATTCAAGATCATATGTGGAGCATTTTTCCTTTGCCCCATTGAGCTTCTCACTAAAAAAAGCCACAAGATGTCCCTCTTGGCTAAGAATTGCTCCAATTCCTACATGGGAAGCATCAAAAGCCACCTCAAATACTTTCTCAAAGTCTGGTAAACGTAGGATAGGAAGGTTCACAATCTTGGATTTGATTTCTTCAAATGCCTTGTTGGCCGCCTTGGTCCAAATAAATAAACCAGGTTTCATGCATTCAGTAATCAGGGCTATAATAGAGCTGAAATTTCGAATAAATCATTGATAGAATGTAGTCATTCCATGGAAACTTTGCACCTCATGGATATTTGTTGGTACTAGCCAATCAACAATAGCTTTGATCTTCTCCAGATCTGTTTCAACACCCTTAGAAGACACAACAAAGCTTAGAAATACAACACTAGGGCTCATGAAAGTACATTTTTTCAAATTAATGTAAAATTTTTCAGCCCTAAGAGAGCGCATTACTTGCTTGAAGTGTTCCTCATGATCTTCACAAGATCAACTATAGATAAGAATATCATCAAAATAGACAACAACGAACCGTCCAATAAAAGGTTCCAATACCTGAATCATAACCCGCATGAAGGTACTTGGAGCATTGGTTAGTCCAAACAGCATGACTAGCCACTCATATAATCCATCCTAGTTTCAATATCCATGGAATTGACTAGCCATGATAACCATGAAATTTTCAGCATCCCTAATAGCATAATCAAGATCAGTCACACTTTGAGCCTTCTTTGAGCGATCCAAATATCTCATCTTGCCTCAACCTCTAATCAAGAACCTTACCGATTCTGCCCCAAGGCAAAAAAATTTGGTCATTAAGCCAATGAGTTGTAATCTGAATAGTGGTACTTTCTGTGGACCCAGAAACTATTTCCATTGTGACTGATTTCCCCTTAGACTTCCCTTAGACGTAGCTTCAGACATTATCCTCTAGCAACACCAACAATGAGAGCCACTTAAAAAAAATTCCATAACCCAAAAAGGAGCTTCAATACCATGAGGGAAAAGATAAAAAAAAATTCATTAACCTGACTCACTCAATTGTGTACATGGTTGCTATTAAATATATACATGAGTAAGGCTAGCATCAAGGCTAAAAAGTAGGAAGAAAAAATGGGAAAATATATGTAAAATTCTTATAGATAATTTACAGCTACATCTAAACACAGGAACAAATCAGCCTAATCAATCCCAGAATTTTAGGTTATTCAGCTAAATTTGACTTCTTATCTTGACAACAAACTCCTCCAAGCTGTATGATCTGATTTGATTTCAGATTCTCAACACAAGGCTTGTGAGTTGTGCCTTCTAGCAGCTAAGCACACAAACTAGGGTCTTTGCTTTCTTTTCTAACGTATGCCACTTGCCTATGAGTCTCACTTACTCTACTAAACTACTAAGATTCAAGATTCAAAAGAAGACACAGGTTCTACTTTTGAAAATGTCCCACTGTCTCTTGATTGCCTTCCACACCGCACCTCAAACTCATCCTTCACTTCATAAGAACATCATTCCTCGTTTCCTACCCCAAACTTCCCAATAATAACCCACTTCCAAAAAGATTCACTTTCTAAAGCAAAACTCCAACTCCACTTGCCAAGATGCCTACTGTTGAGAATAATGAGATGTCTAATGCCAAGACCCCATTTTTGCTTCTCCATGCAAGCAATCAACCAATTAACCAAAAGTGGGCTTTTTATCAAGAACTCCCCTCCTCCAAATCTCTTTGAATCTTGTCAAGCCTCAAATTCACATTCCTTAGGATGACATACAAAGACATAAAATAAATAGGCAAATTAGACAAGGAGCTTTTGATCAGAGTTAACCTCCTACCTGTTGACAAATATCACCTCTTTCATATAGCAAGCCTTTTGTAAATTCTTTCCCCCGCCATACCCCAAATTGTTGACTATTTAAAGGGGGCACCAAAGGCAGACCTAGATAAGTGGAAGGTAATCACCCCACCCTACAATGTAGTAAGGAAACTAGCTCCTTCACACTATCAACCATCCCAACTAGCGTTAACTCACTCTTCTCCATATTTTTGATAGGAACCCACTCTTCTCCATATTGCTTTTCAATCCAGAAATAACTTCAAACCACACGTAAGTCCAGTTAGACATAATAACTAATCTTGGTCGGCCTCATAGAAAGTCTAGCTTGGCTTCAAAAGACATAATACTAATGCTAGGCCTCCAATCCTCGATGTCAAATAGAAGACTTAGAAAAATATTCAACACCCCTTCCTCAATCTCAGAGTCACTTAATTCTTTGTTAGTAGCATAGAAAACTCACTAATTAAGAATAGAAGTGGCACTAGTTCATTTACAATGGAACTCCACTAAAAACCAAAACCAAAACCAAAACTTTTCAAATACAAATATAGGATGATGCTTAAGTAAATTCAGAGCTCATATCCAGCACTAATTTCTTGCTACATTGCTCAACTGGAAGCTAATACTGCTGGGACTTCTGTATTCACTTGATTTGATGTGAACAACATACAAATAAATCGGTCATCAATGTTTTAAGCCCCATTTACCCAGGAGAACAGGCAATCACTGTGGATAACCACAAAACCAAAAAAGAATTACTGAAACATTCTGGTCCCATCTCTTCCCTCACTAATCAAACCTGTGATCTAGATTCACTCCTTTTGTTTCAAATATTCTATTGCACTATCGTTCCTTTGGAGAATTCTGAATTCTGGTAAGCTAGCCGATACATGAACAGAATACTAGCATATCAAAAGACATGTAATCAATTAAACGGGTGGCATAAATTACACAAGATCAAAGCAAATTGACCAAGTAAGCAGCAAGTCAATCATTAATTAATCACAGTTTTTTCAGGAGCAACCAACCAATCAAGATTAATTATATACTTGACTTCATCAAACTAGACAAGCTTATCATGTTGGTTCTCCACTCCATAATATCAACAGTAGTTAAAGCGCATACTACACACCACCCACCTTGCATTTTGCTTTGGATAAACTTGAACTATCTACCCAAGTGGAAGTTAAAAAAAATGATACCAAAAAAATAGTGACAGCAAAGACAAGAAGTGTCATCGACTCACATCTTTTGGGTCAAGAAGGTTGATACGAGACTGATCTGAAGAAGCAGACTTGGACATCTACAGACAAATGAAAAATGAAAAAGGAATTGTCATTAGGTAACAAAAGAAACCCATTTACAAAAGTAGAAATAAAAAGAGATCTAATAGACATCAGAAGTATAATGTTGGTGAATTTGGTAGCCAAAATAGTTAACATGTGTGTATGGGTGTGTGCGTATGTGTGTTTATAGCTATAAAGATGGATATATTCAGGACCCATCTTTAAAAATCTGTAAATAGGAAAATTAGAAAATTTTTATTAAGCCAATTCATATACTTCTTTACTTATGACCTAGCTTCTACTTGGCCACTTCAAACTCTTGCTTAAGTGAAGCAAAATAATAGTTCCAAATCAAACTCCTCATCCAAAGCACAACGATGAGATGGTGTGGACATCATATGCGTGCTATCCTAAATCGGATTCTATTCAATGCCACCATACAAATAGAAAGACAAGATAAATTAGGTAATTTTCTTGCATATTTCATTGAACCTCTTTCCAATCAAATAGGATGAAAATAGAGAATGATTTATGGATAATATTTGTATATTCTTCAATTATATTTTATAGTGTATTTATAATGTTTACAATGGGAAAAGGAAAGGAAATTACTCCATTCTAGGCCTAGAAATTACTCCACTAAAGCACCTACTAATTATAGGAAATAAATCAATTAATTCAACAATCCTTAATTACAAGAAATAAATCAAGAAGTAAATCAAGTCAACTATACAAAAAAATAAACAAATTCCAATCAAATCTTAGCCTATTTAGGTTGTATAATCCAACAATTATTGGTCTGATTCTCCAACATTCCCCTCAATCTAGTGAGTAAATGTTCTTAATTCTCAGTTTTTTTGTGATTGACTAGAATGGTTGAGTTGTAAGTCCCTTGGTCACTATGTCGACCAACTGTCTTTTTAACAATATATACGGGATGCATACTAACACTATCCAATTTCTCCTTAATGAAATGACAATCAACTTCAATGTGCTTAGTTTGGTCATGTTGAACTGGATTGTGGGCTATCCCGATAGCCAAATTGTTGTCACAATAAAGCTTCATAGGACCTTCCCAATTTATTTTAAGATCACTAAGAATAATTTTTTTCCAAAGAAGCTCACATAGTCCATACACCATGGCTCGAAACTCTGCTTCAACCTCAACCTAGCAACCATGGATTGCTTCTTACCCCTCACCAAATTCCCTACCAAGAAAATACAATACCTAAATATTGAGCTCCTATCAATGACTGATTCTGCCCAATCAGCATCTATATAAACCTCAAGTGTCATCCTCCTAGTTTTCTTAAACAAAATATTATTGCTAGGAGTTAACTTCAGGCATCTAAGTTTTTTAACAACTTCCTCCATGTGTACCTCCTTAGGATTATGCATAAATGGCTCACCATTCTAATAGCATGTGCTATATTAGGTCTAGTATGTGATAGGTAAATTAACTTAACTACCAAGTGTTGATACTTCTCTCTCTCAACTGAAGGACTCGCTAGTTCTTTCATCAAGTTTATAACTACCTCTATGGGTGTATCTATCAACCTAGACCCCAACAACCCAAATGCTCTAAAGAGATATAAAATCTACTCTACTGTGAAATCACAATTCCCTCCTTTGATCAAGCAGCTTTCAATCCTTATAAAGGATTCAAGCCTTCCTAGGTCTTTAATTTCAAACTCTTTTTCCAACTTCTCTTTTAATCTCCTCATTCTTAGAAATCATCCCCTATCACAACAATATCATCAATTTACAAAATAAGAATAGCTATTTTCCCATTTCCAAAGTGTTTAATAAATAGTGTATAATCCCCTTGCCTTGGCAAAATTTCCAAACCAAGCTCCAGAAGGCTGTTTTTTTTTATAGGTAAAATAAATAAATAAAATAATCTTCTAAATCTTGGTTTGGAAGATTGTTTAAGCTCATACAAAGCCTTCTTTAATCAACAGACTTTATTCCCCTTGAAATTTTCTTCTACACTGTGTGGTATCTCCAAATAAACTTCCTCTAAATTTTCATGGAAAAATACATTTTTTACATCAAACTATTGTAAGGTCAATCAAAATTAGTAGCAAAAGATAACAATATATGAATAGTATTCATCTTTGCCATTAGAGCAAAGGTTTTTTTATAATCTATTTCATAAGTTTGAGTATATCACTTAGCCATTGATTTTACTTTATACCTCTCAAGTATCTCATATGCCCTATATTTTACTGTAAATACCCACTTACACCCAACCTGTTTCTTTTCAACAGGAAGATCAAAAATCGCCCAGTTACTATTTTTTTCTCAAAGCACTCATTCTCCCTTTGCATTGTTTTCCTCCAATTCTCATCCCCTAATGCCTTTTGAATAGTTTAGGCTATGTCAATGGTGTTCAATTTGGTAACAAATGCTTTGTAAGAGGCAAAAATGTTATCAAATGAAACAAAATTGGTCAAAAGGTATTGAGTACAATGTCTTTTGCCTTTTCTAATAGCAATCGGTAAATGAAGATCATTCACACATTAGAACTAGACTCAAATTGAGTTCCAATACCTTCTTCCAAGTTAATAGTTTGAGCAACACTCAAAGGTTCAAGAGCAGACTGTATTCTCCTAGAGTAAACCTTGAGTAATATAGCATATCTCTCCCATTTCTCCTTTGTACGATAGAACTAGGATAAAAAATTGAGGAACAACAAGTTCAAAGTTGGTAAGCTCAAGTAAGTCTTAAGGATGACTCAGGGAACAACTTGGAGAGCTTGATACAAGAACAAGTATTGGTCCAAAGTCAGACTCAAAAGCAATTTTAGCATAGGGGATAAAGAAACTCAGAAAAAAAATTCCTCATCTTCTGCAAATGGCTCCCCTTGAAGATAAGGTTAAGGGAAAAACAGCTTATTCTCACAAAAGGTAATATTCATAAACACAAAAAAATTCCTACAAAGGAGAATAGCACTTATATCCCCTTTTTTAAAGTAAAATAGCCAACAAATACCCACATAAGGCCTCTAGGATCAAGTTTTATTCTTTAGTGAGCATGATATGAACAAAGGTTACACAACCAAAAATTTTAGGAGGTACCCAATTGTAGCCATCAAATTTGAGGTACAACTTACAATGTTGACTTATGGGTGATTGAAAGTCAAGAACTCAAGACGGTTAAGTATTAATAAGATGAATAGCAATAAGGATAGCTTCCCTCAATAGGCTTTGAAAAATCAAGGTCAAGTAATTTCAAGCAAATCTTTGTTTTTTCTCTCAATTATCTCATTCTAGAGTGGGGTATCAATATAAGAAGATAGGTGAAAAATATCTTCTTTTATGGTAAAAGATATTGGTTAAAATATTCCCTTTGATTATCAAATCTCAAAGTTTGGATTTTTGAGTTAAATTGGGTGCTCATCAATTTATGGAAAACACGAAATGTAGTACTAACATCTAACTTTTATTTCATAAGGTAGACCCGAGTAACTCTTATAGCATCATCAATAAAAGACATAAACTACTTTGCCTTAGAAATACTTGGATTTTTGTAGGTCCCTAAACATTAGTATTAATTAAATTGAAAGGAATAAAATACCTTTTATTACTCAAAGGAAAAGATACTCAATGGTCCTTAGCAAGTTCATAGACATCATAATGTAAATTCTAGATATCTAATTATTCAAACAAATTAGGAAACATTTTCTTTAATAATCTAAATGGTAAATAAACAAAACAAAGATGGAATAACCAAACTTCAATTTTATTGGACCTAGAACTCTCGAATAAATAAGAGAGAGGACTTGAGCACGTTATTCTACTTTCAATTTCAAAGACGTATAGTCCACTTTAGCACACTTAATCATCTTCCCAATATGAAGTTCCTTAAAAACACGCTTAGAAGGTGAGAAATTCACAGAGTAATTCAAATTTGTGAGAAATTCACAAAGTAATTCAAATTTTTGGTGATTTTAGAAATGAACAAGAAGTTAACAGAAAGCAATGGAACATGTAGAACATTTTCAATGATGATATCTTTAGCTAAAGAGATATTTCCTTCCCTAGTTATGGTGAAAAACATTCTATTTGCTATTTTAATTTTATGATTTCTCAGGCATGAATTGTAGGTCATAACACAACTTGACGAATTGGTCATATGGTCTGAAGCTTTTGAATCGATGATCAAGGGGCTTAAAAACTCTACTTTTAAGACATTTAGGTGAGAAGAATACTAACTAGTCTAAGAAAAACATGTTATCCCCTCTAACTTCTCAAGTCGTGATAGGAGTTTCTTCAATTTTTTTATATCTTCTCTATTCAATTCTCTCTCTCAACTAACATTGTTGTCTAGGGGGTTTCACCAATGTTGGCAAGATTAGCTTGAGGGTCTTACCCCTAGTCTCCTCCTCAGTTTCCATTTCCTCTTCAAAAAACATTTGGAGGCTTTCCTTGGAATTAGCAACATGACTCTCTGGTATGTTTCAGCTTTTAGCAGTAAGTACACCACCAAGAGTCCTTGTCACTTGATCCTCTATCTCATTCCTTCTAGGGTTTGTAGCTAAAGTAGCAATAGTAGTACATATGGTCTAGCTAGCAATGGTGACAACATAGTTTTTTGGCTAGGTAATAACTAATGTTAAGCCATCTATAGGGTTCTAATCTAGTATAACACCTCTTCGTCCTTCTTCCCCTCTAATAATTGCAAAAGCTTCCCCTAAGGAAGAAATAATTTCTTTACCAGGAATCTGGACTATGATATGATCAAAATTATTATGCAATCCAACCAAGAATCAAAAACTCCCTTCTTTTCAATAAACTCTTGATACATTGTGCCATCTTTTTCATACTCTATTTTGTAAATATTGATACCGATCTAACAATGTAGTATTCAAGTACTAAAAGATTACCTTGTTTAGAATTACTATGAATTCTAGTCTCAAGTTAATAGCTCTAAGAAGCATATGTAACCTTTAAATAAGTTTAATGAATGGCCCCCCAAATCTCTATTACTATAGAGAGGAACATATAAGTTCTACTAATCTCCAACTGCATTGAGTTCCTTAACCAAGACATTATTTGAGAATCTTCCTCATCCCCAGCATTGAATTTCAAGTCTTCCTTACTCATCTCTAACCTGAGTAAATGACTCAATTTCTCTTTTCCTTTTAGGTACATTTTTGTCAATTGTGACCACTCTAGGTAATTCCCTCCATTCAGTTTAAATGTGTGCAGAAGACTCTGGAATTATCCTAGGATTAAGACTAGAGTTTTTGTGTTTATGGTTGTTTGAGTAACAATGGAAGAGGCATCAAATTTTTTCATCTGATTGGAGATAAGACGAGATTACTGTAATGAGGAGGGCATACATCAAAAGAAAAAGGAAATCAAAAAATGCGTTTTGGACTTACTAAGTGCAAGGCTCTAATACCATAAAAATAGAGAATGATTTCCAAATAATATTTGCATATTCACTAGGTAAATTTACAGCCCATTTATAATCTTAACAATGGGAAAAGAAAAAGGAAATTACTCTATTTTACAGCTAGAACAATTCCACTTAATCAGCCACTAGTTACATGAAAGAAATTAGTTACTTAATCAGTCCCTAATTACAGGAAATAAATCAGGAAGTAAGTCAACCTTACAGAAAAAGAAACAAATTTCAATCAAATCTTACTTTCTTTGTCTTAAACAAGCCATTGCTTGGTAAGTGGAATTAGAGATCTTATATAAAAAGAGAATCCTTATGAAAGCAAATCATAATAGAGAAGTTCAGAGAGAAGGAAGAGGGGTAGCGTTCAAGAAGGCAATAGACAGGAATGGATTGGGGGTGTAAAAAGCCATCAAAAACAAATGGGAGGGGATAAAAAACAAGTCTTGCTTTTCAGTTGGGAATGGGAGAAAGATTAAATTCTAGAAAGACTTGTGGCGTGAGGATCTAACATTGGAAGAAACCTTCCTGAACTTATTCTCTTTTGCTTCTAATAAAGATAGATGAGTGATAGAGGCATGGGAGCAGGTTAGGGAAGGGGGTGGTTGGAGCCCCCGTTTTCAAGACAGTTTAATGATTAGGAGCATGATGAAGTGGAGATTTTCTTTTGGAAATAATAGTTGTTGTTAATTAAAAGAGAAGTGGAGGACAAACTCGATTAGAATGAATCCAAGAGCAGCAATTTTTCAATTAGATCCCTTTATTCTTCCTTTTCTAGGAGATATAGAGAGTCTTCCTAGCTAGTGTAGTGTCAAGTACTTAGGCACCAGTGAAGATCAATTTCTTTGCCTAGGAAGCGTCTTGGGATGGAATTCTAACTCTTGACCAGCTTAAAAAGAGGGGTTAGACTCACCCAAATAAGTGTTAATTGTGCAAAGGTGAAAAGGAAACATCAAACCACTTGCTTCTACAATGTTCCAAAGCAAGAATGGTGTAAAATTTGATTTATTCTCTTTTTGGAGTAGTTTGGGTGCTACATTCTTCCGTTAGAAGGAATCTGTTAGGATGACATGGCTCTTTTGTTGGAAAAAAACAGAAAAAAAAAAAAACATGAAGTACTGCTCCCTTGTGCTTGTTGTGGACTCTTTGGAAGGAACAGAACACAAGGACTTTTAATGATGTTGAGCGGTTCAACCAAGCAACCAAATCTTATATTATCAAAACTTTTGTGAATTAGGTTAGGGTGTATATAGAGGACCATACAACATCTATATTGGATTTTGTAGATTGGTTGATCTTAAAGTAAGGAGAGGTGTCTTTTGTTTTTTAACATTTTCGCCTATACTAGGTGTTTTTTGTGTACTTCATGTGCACTGTGCTATGCCTCCTCTTAGGCACTTTTAATATACATTCTATTTTTCCTATCAAAAAAAAAAAAATTACTGCATGGATTCTTCGACACAGGAAAAAACGTTTGAGAGGCTACAACCCCATCAAATATCTTTGCTTACCATCTTTAATCTGTTCAGAGACAGACAATAAGTTTACACTATTATAATCTGTAGGAAAAAAAATGTCAACAACCTTGGAACGACCATCTGTAAGGGACATTACACGTGCTCCTTCTGGTGGAATAAGGGGCTCAGGAACCTACATCAATAAATCCATGTAAGTAGAAGTTATTTTGATTAGTTACTAAGTTTCATGAGCCCAGATGAGGGGTCTCAGCCAAGCATCAAGTAATAGGATCAACCTTAAAAATTGCACCTCCTTGCCTGTGAAAAAAATAAAAGATGTAATCAAGTCAGTGATGCAGAAAAAAATTAGGTAAAAAAGTTTTGAACAAAATTGAGTCTCATAGAAAATACTCTTCATATTTTAGGAGGAAAAATATGTTCTCACCCTCCCAATTTCTTCCACTTCCTTCCTCCATATAAATAATTAACACGTTCAGCCAGCTCACGGGTCAGTTCCAGATGCTGCTTCTGATCCTCCCCAACTGGGACAAAATCAGACTGCAGAGGCATGCTGCAATTTGTAAGAATCACGCACAGCATATTTATCAATTTTATTATCAAGGCATAAAGTTAATTAGCACAAATCAAGTTTTGTTGGTTGTTATAATTACAATGAAATAGAGCACAAATTACTCTACTTGGCTTATATTCTTGATAGTATTTATTAGGTTGCCAATGAAGAAATCTATGGGTTTGTGCAGGCAAAGGGATGTAAAAACCCAAGATTTTGAACTTAGAGAGAATGGCAATAGTCAGAACCAGAGAGAAAGCAACAGAGCAGGTGTTAGAGAGAGGATTTTTGAGCATGTAGTCAAATATGTTCTCTATTTCGATACCATATTCAACAGAGCATCAATAGCAGGCTTCAGGAGGCTTGATGCTGATTTTGATTAAACATGGGATGCATCAAAGCCATTTTGATACCAAAATATTGTATCGATTTTTGTCAAAACGGTGGAGAACCTCAGTTCCGTGTTTTGATACGAGGAACCAGGTTTCAATACAGCTGCAGTATAGGATCAACAGAGTATCAATACCATTTTCAATGCATTCAGTCAGGGTGTTGAAATGATTCAATAAAGGAAGGCTTGCTTGGATTCTGAAGCTGAATGTCGAGATGTCATCGAAATTTGTACTGTGGTATCAAAGTGCTTCCATACTAGGGCATTTTCACTGCCCATTTTTTAACTCAAGCTGATGAGATTTGTTATTTGTTGTAACACTTAGGCTTTGATTTACTGTTGGATGACATAGCATCATGAGATCTTGCCACTTGGATCATGTGATACTAAAAATAGGTTAGGTTGTTAGAAGTAGGGAGCTTTTTGGATCATTGTAGTTACAATCAGATTGAGTTTTCAATTTTTGAATTTATTTTTCTTTCATTCTCTCTCTACTTTTCATCATTTCCTCAGCCACCAATCAAAGGGGATGAAGGCTAAGTTCTCCATATTTAGTGGCTAAACACTTCTACATCCAGAGGAGTGGTCCAAGGTGATGATCAAGTCCAGAGGAGGAGCGCTCCAATGTGATGATCAAGTCTAAAAAGTGCATTTCTCACAGATTTCTTTATCTTAAGTAAGAATTCTCTGGAAATTCCTCTTAATGAGACCTAGGTGATGCTTCGTGGATTCATTGAGTGCTTGTTCAAGATATAGAATTCAATGATTTTTGCTTAGATCACTTATGAGCAAAGTCTTGACTAGATCATAGGATGAATTAGCTCCTAAAATTCTAGAGATCCAGAATTCTGAAGAATGCAAATGAGTTTGTCTTGAGGAGGAATCCTACTTTAGGTTAAGATCTGATCCAAGGACACAAAACCATCTGGATGGGCTTTTACCTCAGATTCATTCATTTCTATCTCTATTTTACAATTCAAGTCACTCAAATATCTTTTCAAAATCATAAAATTTTGTGTTCTTCAATTGTGACTAGGGCTTAATCATCAATTTTCAGTAAATTTCATTCAAAGGCCTTGGAATTAGCTAATCAAATCCTGTGGCGACAACCATACTGCCATATTTCGCCATTAGTTCTTTTTCATTAAATTCATTTTTGGTTTTGGGAACTACAAACTATGATCAGTTAAGGATCGGAGTCAAATCTGAAACTTAATTGTGAAATTGATCTTAAAAAAGACGTCAGAGCAGTTAAACCTTTAGTAAGGAATTGTAACTGTTAATAATCATTAGAGCATTTGGAATTGTCTCCTAATTGTTGTGATAACCTCACTCAAAGCAAAAGACAAAAACAACTACATTAGCAATAATTGACTCTTTCTTTTCTCGGTCTAATATGAATGTGTGTCCATACATACACACATCTATACTGTATTGAGCTTGAGTGTGTACGCATATCTACAGAACCAAATAATGAATCCCAAAAGATATAAATGTTAAGCAAGTTGTACTACATAAAACTGTATGTATACCTGATATAAAAGAATATCAGAAGCCATGAGAACAGGATAAGTCAGAAGGCCAACCCCAACATTTTCATCTCCCTACAAAACAGAAATTGAAGAACATCTTGTGTAATGGCGCTGGAAAAGATAGAAGAATGCTCATTCTCAAACCATGATTGAACATTACAAGTGCAAAATAGAACCATGGGTGGTAAATAGGTAATGACAATTAAGAATACAAAATATGAAACTATTCATAAAACTTCTACACTTACATGGACATCCAGGTTATTCAAGTACAATTATATACAAGACTTGATTAATTCTTAAGAGACCAAAAAACAAGTTAATCAATTGGATTCTTCTATCAGTTTATGTTTGAAAATGCTGGGTTGGACCCACAGAATGGTAGGGTCAACAAAGACCTGGTTCACTTGCATGAGAGTATCTTGACTAAGAAATCCTAGTTGTGGAGCTGAACTCTAAGGAAGACTTAAATAGAAATGGAACAGCATACAGCAAAAACGCACCGCCTTCCGGGATTTCTCTTTGAACTGAATCATTTTGTTCAACCAACCAATTGGAGTGGCAGAACTCAGTAACCACATCAATTCTGCATGGGCACGAACATGAGACTGAACAAAGACAGAGGCCTGCCCATACAGTTCTGAGTCATTTATTGGCATTTCCAGTAACATAACAAGCATGCATATAAACCTTGGCACACAATAAAGAATGAATAGTTAAACTAAACCTTGGAGCTGTCCACGCCACATGCCAAATAAATCGCTGCTGTATCCCTTGTTGCTTTAAATAATTGTTGTGTTTCATAAGGTAATGTTATCTGTGAGGAAAGAAATATCAGAACCAATTCAGAATGCTTAAAATTATTAGATACAACAAAACTCATTAAATAGGGAAAAAAAAAAAACAAAACAAAACAAAATCAAATTGAAATTCCTTCTAGAAAAAGCACCATAACTGTAAACAGATTTCTTCCATTTTTTTTCTTTTCTTTTCCTTGTAACTTTTACCTATGTGTTGCATAGTGTCTTAACTTTCATACAGCCAAACCCAAGCCCAGAGAAAAGAGAAGGATCCTGTTAAGTAGCTGACAGCCAGCATAAAACATTTGTCATACCAATGAGGACATGAATCTCTATAGAATACTTATCAGGGCATCTGCTAACAAAGGACATGACCTTAGATTGAACCTCAGAGATGAATGGGGGACAAGGCTTCATGTAGTCAACTCCAAATAGTTGGGATGGTTCAGATTCAAGGCTTTCTTGTTGTTTTACTCATGTAATTTTATTTTCTTTTGTAAAAATATACGTTTAAAGGGAAAACCAAAATGAGCAAGGAATTATTTCCCCACCCCACAAAAAGATGTTCATATACCCCTTTTCACCAAACAAGTTTAGCCTCCACATCAGCACTTCTTTCTGGGCAAGTCCAATGGATGCAAAACAATACATGCGAAGTAAGCACCGACACATAAAGCATATTGGGTCAACAAACATGAAATCATTTCCATTATACGCCATATGCCATCATAATGTGATATCTGACATCTTTTTTATACATAAATATGCACCACAAGCTTGGATTTGTTAGAAACAACAGGCAAGCACAAATTTTGCAATGCTGATCTGATTTCAACTTGTCATAACCAAATATAGTTAGGTACTCATAAAAGTAGTCCTCATCATCTCACTTCAAATGAGGAGAGATTACTAATAAACTCCTTTAACAATCTTTCCTGTCACTGACAATTACAAATTACTACCATACATGCTATGATGCTATTTATCTCAAATTCCCAGTTCCTAAGACTGATTTCCAAATTAAATGGGTCTCACTACTCATCCTCTCTCTAAGCAGAATGTCAATCCTACCCCCACGAATCCACCCCCAAAAAATAAAAGCAAAAAAGATATTACGAAGGCATGTTATGCATTGAGGCATGCTAGAGTGACCCCTTCTCATGATCAGAATGTATAAGAACCTATCTCAGTCATGTCCAGTATGAAATGAACTTAAGAAGTCAAAGAGAACCAAAAAGCAATTGTAAGTAAAGCACACCATGCTATAAAAACTATTGACTGGCATCCAGCCAGTTCAAAGAGTGTCAATGACACAAAAGCTGAGGATGTTTTTCTAATTTTATGCATGAAGGAAAATGGTTTTGAATTAATGCTGTACCATGATATCAAAGGAAGCAAGAAAAAAAGATAGCTTCAATAAATGAATTTTGAACTTTAAACCATCAACTGAGCTCATAAACCTACCGCATGGAGGTCCACAATAAAGAAGAAAGTTTCATATGTATTCTGCAAAAGGGAAACCAGAGCATGGATTATTAAATCATGTGAAAATATGAAAAGCCAGTATTTTAAGTTTTATGTGAATTGATTAAATTCCTTCCCCTGTTGCGTATTATCAGTTCATGTTCCTCAACCGAAACTATCCCATTAAAGAAAAGTAAAGCAGATATAAAGCCATTAAACTAGGAACTAAAGGGTATTGTTTTATTTGAAAGTATTCCATGTTGATGCTTGCCAATTATGGATATGTCTACATCATACTTGTCAAAGATGCTTGTGTGTCTCTGTGGTGTTTGAGCTGATCACACAATTTGGCACCTCAAATAAAAACAAGTCCTACCACATTAGGAAGGGATGCAATCATCTTTGCTATCATGGAGAAAACTGTGCTTCCTACTTTAATTGATTTTGATTGAAATGGCGATACTTTTTTCTTGGAGAAGGGAAAATTTTTTTGACAGAAATGCAACTGCAAGTGATAAGAGAGCTAAAACAGTAAACAACCTGAAAGATGAGACAACAGTTGTTTCACTAGCAAAAGAATTCCCAGGTGGGGAGAATCAATCCCATTGTGCTCAAAACTCTGGCAGAAGTGCATAGGTGTGTTTGGTTAAGGTGCATGGCATGGCATAAGCCAAACGTAAATGTAAATGCAAGTCCATGATATCAGTTCAATTGCTATATATAGTCACATATCTCATGACCTATAATTATATCTCAGCAACGAAGTAGCAGAAGATAAGCTCCAATATGGCCACAATTAAAACAGTAAAACATCATTGCAACATAATGTCTTAAAACCTAAGCAAAGGTCAAACCACTAAGAGAGACATGTTGGTTCAAACAAGTCTGATTGCCAATTCAACTGAGACAACATAAGATGTAAAAAAATATAAAGAAAAAAGAACAATTGGTCCATACTAATTCATTTGGTTTAAACCTCAAACCAATCAGGATTTAGACCAACAGGTTCAGTTCTAAATACTATCATATCAGGCATGTACATAGTAAAAAATGACCAATAATGACAGAGAACAAAAATGAAAAATAAAAATTTTAAAAAAAAAAAATAGCAGCAAGCTGTTCCTAATCATACAACATTACAAGAAAAGTTATAGCCCAATGAAATAAGACTCAAGAAAAAATCAATCATCAAAGTACAACTGAGTGCGACAGCAAGAAGAACAACATCATGTCCTATGAAATGCAAATTGATGTTCAAGCAATGAATCCAGAGAGTGACAACCTCATCAATATGGTGTCATTAGAGCTACAGAATTACAAATTCTATCTTAGAAACTTAGTTATAACGTGGTTTGTCATACAACACGATATGGAAAGCCAAAACAACCTGAAGTGGGATCCAATTTTTTATAGCACCAAGATAATTTCCTAGGTGTATAGTCCCAGTTGGCTGAACCCCAGACACTATCCTCTTCCTGCAAACAATAAGTTAAGAAATGAACATAAATCCCAATGGAATAAAAAATATAAATAAATAAATTCGTTAAAACTGTATTTCATCAAGGTGGAGTATCTCTTCGAAGTACTATCAGTGTGTTCCCAATTCCCACAACCCAATAAGCATGCACACAACCGAGACTATGTACTATTATATACATTTTTTTTTTTTTTTTTGATAGACAAAGGCAGATTGAATTAATAAACGCCTAAAAACAGGGGTTGAACCCTATGTATACAAGCAATATACAAACAAAACCCAATCAGACTGCAGAAAACTATGTACTATATACATGTGTATGTAGGTGGAAAACCGTGCTTACAACCACACATCCTGCATTTTCTACAATCATGCTCAATATAATATGCATGGATTATTAAATAATAAATCAAAATTTGAAATTTAAAAAGAAACAACAAACATTTTTTCATAATTTTCTTTAAAAATCCTCTTCAACAAAATTTGATGTGCCATTATGGCACTGGCAGGTTTATAATTTGACATTAATGAAATCCATGAAGGGGATTCTTAGGAGATTAAATTGCTCTTTTCATATAAAAATTAGGCTGCAGAGTGCAATATTCTAAACGAACTCAAGTGAAAATAACTCGACTAAATTGGCTGACGATATCAATGCTCTAAAAAGCACAGGACAGATGAATTGAACGGTAAAATATAAATTCATATATTTAGCAGCTAAAATACAACTAGAATTTTCAACGAAATAATCTTATATTAGCAAGCAATTAAAGGTGGAGATTACCTCAGAGGGCTTGAAGAACTCTCCTGGCCAGCAGGCTGCGAAACCGAGATACTGCAACAGCATCGAAAATCTGTCCTGATTTGTCTGTTTAGAAGACAATGCTGATCAATTGATCCAGATTTTTTCAATAATTTACTTGGAATTACGCCAGATGACCTGCTTGAAATTACACTACAATGTAAAATTTAACCAAATTTTTGAGAAAGAGAAATAGAGAGAGCACCACTGTTTGGTTGCCAGAAAATTTGAGAGAAATAAAATTTTGAATTTTATGCTATATTGCTATAGCTTCCAAATAGTTACTACTACGCAAGGTTGAGGACTGAAATACTTGTTTTCCTTGTTTCCTCGTGTTCCAAAAATCATTTAAAGTCCAAGGATTCAAAACCTTGATTTCTCTCTCTTTCCGACTTTTCTCGACAACCAAACGCAACTTCAAGATTGGAAGAGAGTGAGTACAGTGAATATGTGAAGCGTGGAGAGGGGTTCGAGAGATTGAGAAAGTGAGAGAGAACTGAACGGCCCATCCTTCTTTGATTTTGCGGCTTTGCAGCGTATGACTCTATCCGACGCAATATGCCAGATGCACGAACAGGGATTTAACGTGATCCAGGGTTCTGACAGCCTACAGCGCGGTGCACAATGTGTTGCACTACTCTGAATTTGCAGCCGTCAGACATCGATGACTTGATTGGTAGGGTTTTGGGTTGGGCTTTGGTAAAATTTAAATTACATATTTATATATATTATTTAGTAATAATATGTACTTTTATTTTTATTTTGATGCTTTTAATTTATTCAATTGATTATAGAATAGAGTTGTTGTTATTAGGTTGATCAATCAAATAGTTTTTATAAAATAACATATTACTATGTTAACTTGTAAAAAATTTAAACTTCTAAGTAGATGTACATTCCCTATAAATTTTTATTTGTTAAATGGATTGATTAATAAAATATTTAATGAAAGCAATATAAATATTAAGTTCGTATAACTGTCTTTAGTTTCCTAGGTGTCACCCTATGATGTATGCTAAGAAAGCATAACTACTACTTCTCTCAACTATTAGGAAGATACTTAATAAATCATGCTTTATATGAGGGGAGCGGTTCATCCCTTTAACGTGACCTCACAAGGTTGTCTAACTTATTCCCACAAAGTGTTGCTAATATAATTTCTCATCTAAGATTGTATTTGTTTTATATGTTATGAGGTGGTGTCAAACTCACCTTTTGTATGGGAGGTATCCAACAAATACACTTCTAATTTTATGAAGGGCATAGATACATTTTTTTTAGCCTATATTATTTAAATACCTCTCTATTTGGTCTCACTTAGGGTATAACTCCCTTATACTATCTTGTTTGTCCAAGTTAAGATGGTTTATAAGACTTGAGCTATATTAATTGTAAGCCGATCATTCCCATCATCAAGTTGTTGAGATATTTTAAGGGTTTTGGATGCAATAGCATGTGAAGGACTACTATCATCAAATGTTATGTAGCATAATAAGCGTGAGAGAGTTGGTTTAAGAGTTGAACAGTACAAGTTTGTAAAGACCTTTCATTGGTTGGGTCTCACCAACCAATCAGGTGTAACCTTTATGTCTTTATATAAATGATGCAAAGGTTTATTTTATAATAAATACAAGAAGAAAAAAAAATTGACATCATATTTGGTTTAAGATCCTGAAGAGCTCAAATCATCAAGTTCATCTTTAGATGTCTTCTCTTAAATGCTTTATAGTTGAAAACACTTGCTTCTCTCCACTCTCCTTTGAAGTTTGCTCTACTCCCCCCTTGAGCCATAATAACTCGGTGATCTTTATGACTTGCATTTTTATCATACTATAACTCTTTATCAATATTATCATATGTATGTAAAAGTTCATAATATCTTAATTTAATAATTGTCAACTTTTTTTTCTTATATGATTTGTTTTTTACCTCAACCTAATATAATCCAATATAATTGACTGACTAGTGTCGTCCACTAAACCTATCTAATATGATCTACATATATATATATAGAGAGAGAGAAAAAAAAAATAGATGCATGATAGAGTTAGGTTTTGTTTATATAGACAAGATTGTATTTGAGAGATGCTAAGTGTATTTACTCATCTAAGTTACACATAAAAATGTTAACATCATAAGTTTAAGGTAGTTCATCCCATCAAGAGCAGTCTCAATTATCTAAAATTCATTAAATTCTAATCCCTTAACTTGTATTAAGATGCATTTGAAAAGGTTAGGAAATTTTATGTACCCATATGACTTGCCTCATTTGAAATTATAATAATATTGAAATGAATATAGTTTATAGATAAATAAACAAATATATTTTCATAAAGTTCTATATTTTATTTTTATGGAAAGCAATCTTATGTTTTGATTTCATATGTGTTGACAAAAAGTTAAATTAAAATATGTTTATGCTATGTTTTTCATAAGTGGGAAACCAAATGCAAAACACTGAGTAGTGAAGTAGCTAGAGGGAGAGCAAAGAATTGAAAGGGAGGGGAGCTGTTGATGATGACAGAGAGAATCCGCAAGAGTAGAAATTTTCTTCTATGTAACAATAAGTTAAACACTTCTAATAATACTCCAAAACAATAACTACCATATTAATGAAGATTGATACTGAACATTCACTACTAAATTTTACGACATATGATGCCTTATAATTGACCGGGTGGTAAGGGACTATTTGGTAAATACTTGATCCACGTGCATTTTTGAAAGATAAGATATTATAAAACGTTTTACAAGTATTCATTATCTTGAAATAAGAAAACAGAAAATGATTTTTAATTTATAAAATACCTTTTGACAAATTTTTTTAAGAGAAAACAGTTTTTTTCATCACTTCTTATAAAAAGATTTTTTATAATGCATACAAATATAACACTTGAAATATAATTTTTTTTTAAAAAAAAACTTATATATATAGGTAACAATTTTTTTTTTTTTTATAGATGTGGAGTGGTGGTTATTAAATATGAATAAATATTTTATATTAAGTATAAGTTAATTATTTTAATTTTAAAGTTAAAATTTTTAAATTGTGATATTAAATTATTGTTATCACATATACTTAATCTACTTTATAATTTAAATTAAATTATTAATTATTAAATAATTTTTAAGCCATTAAATTGATTTTTAAATTATATGTTAAAAAAAATTAATTAAAATTTTATATATATTTAAATTATTTAATCTTTCGATGAATTAAAATAAATAAAATAAATTTAAAATAATAAATAAAAATAATTTACTAATTTTTAACCTATTTTTTATTTTTCTTAATTTTTTCTTTCCTTTTACTATTACTTTACATTTTCTTTCCCTTACAATTTTGGCAGGCAAAATTCCTAAGTTGCGTGGATCAATACCCAACTGTAAGTCTATCTATCTCTTAAGCACAATTTTGGATTTTAGGCCCCGCAAAGGCATAACGGAGGTGGGTCGGATCTGCAGATGGTTCCAATCTTTCGGGTCCGGTCCATTATTTGACTCAATTTTGTTTTTGCCATTTGGCACTCACCCGATCCACGTGTGATCTGCGAGAGAGCTTCGGCCTGATCATAAAAATAGTTTCATATTCAGGCCAAACCCTAGACGAAGAAGAAGAAGGAGATGGATCGCGATAGTATACTGGAAAGAGAGAGATATCAGATCCAGCAGATTCGTGAGCTGGAATTTGAGGAATTACAGATCGAGGAAGTCGATGACCTTAACGAATCAGACGACGATGCCGCCACGTAATCAATCATATTCGTTATCCAGTCTCATTCGCTCTATTAATTAATCAATGTTTTTGTTTATTTAATTCTGGGTTTTATGAATTTTTAAAATTGTTCGAAATAAGAAATGTCTTACTGTGGAATTCGGAGTTGTTTTCTGTCCAACATTTTTTTATTGTAGTTGCAGTTCTGCACTAGCTGTTAAAGCTCTATCGTTTGTTTAATTAAATCTGGTTCCTTGTGTATGTGCTGTTTGGCCACCGAGAAAATGGAGGGAAACGAAATAAGAACGAAAGAGAAGAAAACTTGTAGCCTTGTACCTTAAGGGGAACGAACCAAACGATACAAAATGGAATAGTTTATTTTTCTTTATTTTCATTTTTTTTTTCCTTATAATCAGTTTTCGCAGCAACCAAACAGGCCTTGGTATTATAGTTTCCATTTGAATGAAATGTAAATTATTGATTGGTAATTTAAGTTGCTGCAAATTGATATGACACTCATCTTTCGATGAATCTCAATTACTTGATTCTATAACTTCGTTTGGTTGTCAAGAAAACTGAAGATTTATAAGTACAATTAGAATAATTTAATCTTATAACTCTTTGGTTTTCAAGAAAAATAAGAAATATCATGTTTAATGTTTTTGGGTTTCCAAAAAACATTAAAAGATGATGATGGATCAGCTAACATAGGCCAACAATATGTGTGTGTGTATGTATATATATCAGGTAAAAGCAATTGTATTAAAAGCGCCAAAAGAAGGGTGCACAAAAATATGCATGATGTATACAAGGCACCTAAGGCCAAAAAAGAAGAAGGATATGAAAATTATAATATATGATATGAAAATTATAATATATGTATGTCGTATTTGTTTTATTAGTAGTTTTTCCAATAAAACTAATATTGTTTTCATTATTGTTGCTCATATTCTGTTACTGGCAAAGTGATCATGGCTATAGAGGTGCTGCCTCATCCAGTGAATTTACCTTCGACACCTGTTTGGCTTCCTTGCATACATACCTTGGTGGTAGGCACATGGTGTTTTATGGTATTTCTTGATGTTTTATGGAACTCAAAACTATCAAAGGTTTAATGATCTCACTTGCTTATAACAGAGGTTGAAGACACTCACCATAGGCTAGCTTTCTTAGATGGAGGAGCCGTCTGGGCCTTACCATTGTTCTATCTTGAAGGTATATATTATTCATTTTCTTGTTCTTGGCACTACTTTTTAGTTCTGATAGCTTGCCCATGCATATATTCATCATCATCTAAGTTTTACTGGCTTCAATTCTTGTTGTTCTGGGTGAATGACAGTCTGTTGTTTGTTAAAAAGATTCTGCACTTATCCAAAATAATGAAAAATGGATTCCCTGAAAAATTTGTTGTCATTATAAGTAAGATGGATTTGTAATGGGGGTTATGCAAATTCTGTAATGATATTGGTTAGTTGTGTTATAGTCTTAATAACGGGAGATTTGAATTTCTATATATTTTTGTCAGGAGCTGTTCTATTCCCAGAGGCCACCCTTCCTCTGAGAGTTATTAAGTCCAATTTTGTAGCTGCTGTTGAAAAAGCATTGCACCAAGCTGATGCTCCTTATACTATAGGTGTTGTAAGTAAATTCCTCTTGACAGCTGGTCACTTGCTTTGTCCATATCTGGTGCCTCTTTAACTAGTCCTTTACTTGAAAGCTTCAATGCTACTTGAAATGTTCAGGTCCATGTCGAAAGGGATCCTGATAGTGGGAGGATAAGGTTCTCAACCATTGGGACAACTGCAGAGGTATAGGTACTGAACTCTAATGCTTGTTAGTTTTTCTTGCTTTAATGATGACTAAAGCCTAACTTCCTGTTCATTTAATATATGGATTCTTTTTTTTTTTTCTTCAAATATTCCAACATCTCATACTGTAGTTGTGTCATCCTATAGTATTAAATTTAATCTGTTGGCAATGCAATTTGAGCAGATGATATGCAAATGGTCCATGGATTTGCTTTTAAGCCTTAAATGAAACTCAGGCACAAAGCCATTTTAGTTAATAGTTTCTGTTGTATAGAACCAACCTGCACAGCCAAATTATGTTTTGGGAGAAGTTTAGTGTATAGGTTAGTTCTAGTATAAACATGCTTCTATTTGGTTAGGTTTGTACACCCAAAACATATTAGAAGTGACTTCTTCAGAACACAGAGCTGCTTCATAGATTGTTGTTTCTATGCTAAAACCAGTTGCTTGAATGGACTAGTGGTGCAATAGAGAAGTGTCCTTTTCTGATAAATAAAAAAAAAAAATAGAGAAGTGTCCTTACGAAAAAATAGTAACTGCAATATAACAAGGTCCGGAGACAGTATGTTAACTCATGAATTAAGAATTCTCACAACAACAAAATAAGATCTACTTGACCCGAATTAGGTGTTAATGAAACCTTTCACAAGAATCTTTCACAAAATTCTCAACTAATATTATCAGCTAATCAGAATGGTTCATTATTAGATCATGGTATTTAATTCACCAAATACATTATTATTTTATACTCCGTCATATGTATGGTGCAGCTTAATCTTTGTTGTTCAAGTTTCTAATTCCTTACTTTTTCTTTTTCTGAATTGAAATATCTAAATATAAATGATAATAAATTCACCCTTGACAGTGATATATGTTGTATATGTAAATCCCTAGGTGTGACATTTGTCTTTTGGAATTGAGATGTCAATTAATTTGTGAACCTCCACAATAGACTGTGATGCTGTAGAGTTGAGATTTTTTTTCCTTCCCTTCCCTCTTTTTCCTGTGTGAGTGTGGAGGACATTATTTTTATGAGTTAGGATTGAAAAAAGTCCTTGAATTAGTCATGCAAACATAGTTATGGCTAATAAGGTGCTTTCGCTTACTTTCCCATGAGCCTTTGGGAATAAAGCATGAAGGAGATTCCATATGGTGCTTTAATTAATGATTGTCATTTTTCTTATAAATGGCAAGTCTTACATCTTGTTTTTTGTTTGTGTTTGTATTGTAAATTCACATTTTTAATAAAAAAATTATTTTATTAATTACTCGACCCATGTTTGAGATTTTTTTTCCTTCCCTTCCCTCTTTTTCCTGTGTGAGTGTGGAGGACATTATTTTTATGAGTTAGGATTGAAAAAAGTCCTTGAATTAGTCATGCAAACATAGTTATGGCTAATAAGGTGCTTTCGCTTACTTTCCCATGAGCCTTTGGGAATAAAGCATGAAGGAGATTCCATATGGTGCTTTAATTAATGATTGTCATTTTTCTTATAAATGGCAAGTCTTACATCTTGTTTTTTGTTTGTGTTTGTATTGTAAATTCACATTTTTAATAAAAAAATTATTTTATTAATTACTCGACCCATGTTTGTTAATAATGTTTTTCTATAGGTAACTTCTTTTTCCTGCATGGAACTGAACAAAGAATCTCCATCATCCCATTCTAACTCCTTGCCACTGGAGTCAAGCCTTAGAGGTTATTCTAATTTAGCTAGATTTTTAGCTTTTTCAAAGGCAAGAGGCAAGACATCTGAACAAACCTTTGGATGATCCACACTTCTTATGAAATTTCCCAAGTTAAAAATTTGTGAATGAAAGCATGAGGGTTTACATGATAATGATCTGCTTCATCAACCATCACTTTAGCTATGAACCAGCAACACTTAAAATGTTTAAATGCAGTTTGCAAGGCTAATAATTACAGCCTGCTGGCAAAGGGCTGGTAACATGAAGAATAGAAACAATTCTTATTCTTGTTCTTAAAAACTCATTGCTGAGCTAGCAGATTAGTTTTTGCCCATTGGTTTGAACTTATGAGCTAGAGGTTTGCAAATTGCCAAACATAGATTTGACCGCTCAAGTGGTGTTTATGAAAACAAAAGGATTGTCAAATTGAGTATGTAATTCACCAACAGAGGAGTAATGTCTGACCTCACTTGTGTATTTTGTCTATTTCTGTTATTCCATGATTTGCAATTTCAATCTCCGTTATAATTGGATGAATCAGGTGTTTTAGTTTGTTTTATCTCTTGTTAACAATAGCTCGCCAAACTTGATAAGTGCAATGTTACAGATTCGGCAATACCGACGGTTGGAGGATCATTCATTAAATGTGGTTACTCGAGGCCAACAGCGATTCCATTTGAGACGTGGTTGGATTGATGATGATGGAGTGGTTAGCATAATTTTACATTTTGAATATTCAAAAATATTAATACCATCTTTTATGCATGATTTTATGTTCTTAAGACATTCAATAACGTTAATACCATTTTTATTACCTTAGGTTAAGGCTGACCGTGAATTTTACATTTTTCAGCCATATGGAGAGGTTCAAATTATCCAGGAAGATTTGCCATTAAGAACTCCACGGGATGCATTTGGAAAATTGGCACCATTAAGTAACTTACGAAGCTTTAGTCACCCCCATACATCACACCCAAATACTTCTCATGCTAAACGGCCTAGATATGGGGATAAAGACAGTGCTTCGGAGTCAAATTCAGAGGAAAGCTTTGATAGTGAGCTCTCTCTAGCAGAAATGAGAATGCATCGATCTGCAATTGATTCTTGTTATGGATATGATACAATTGATGAATCAACAAGCAGTGATGATGACAAGTTTGTTTGTGAGTCAGAACTCCAGTTGGGAAGATCTCATCTTAGTGAACCAATAGGGTCAATGCATCTAGACTGTGAGAGAAGGAACAAAAAAGCCAACTTGGGAATTAGGAACAAATCCATTTCAGGAAGTCAATCCTGCAAAGGGAAGGGTCTGAAAGAGGGACAGATGGTTACCAAGTTAAACCAGTCATATGGAGTTCCTAGAGCATTCTGGCCCTATTGGGTTTATCGAATGTATGATTCCTACCATCTTGCTCAAAGGGCTGCAGGTAGTTTAACCTTTCTTTTTTTTTTTTTCTTTTTTTGTTTTCCCCAATTTTTGCAAGCCTATTGGTTTGTTAATATTCTGGTGATTACTAGGCTTATGTTCTGTTGTTGGAGCATGTAGAACTAATTCTTCTTCTATTTCTTTTCTAGGAAATTAGTCAATTACGCGTGGACCTGTTGCTATTTCTGTCCTTAATCTGTCAGTTATAGAAATGGTAACATTTTAATGTTTCCCAGGTATGTGGAAACAGATAGTTGGTGCACCAAGCATGGATGAACTTGTGAAGAAGCCTGATCTATTGTCATTTCACATAGGCAGCAAAATTCCTTTGTCTGAATCTATTAGACAGGAGCTTCTTGAAATTGATGGTACCTCATATAGATTACGTCGAGAAATTGAGTTACTTGAAAGTTTTGATCGAATTCGATGTAAGAATTGTCAGGTAATACTCAGGCTTGTTAATATGAAGTATAAAAACTGAAAAGCCTATCTATTTACCTTTTTTCCTTTTCCCTTTTGTTTGCAGACTGTAATTGCAAAGCGAAGTGATATGTTGATGATGTCTAGTGAAGGTCCTCTTGGTGCTTATGTGAACCCAGGTGGTTATGTATATGAAATAATGACTCTTTACAAGGCAAATGGCTTAGCACTAACTGGGCGTCCAATTAAAGAATACAGCTGGTTTCCCGGGTATGTCCTTTACCGTCGTTTTCTATCTGAACCTGTGACTCTTCTGAAGAATCTGAACTAAGTGTTATTCTTCCTTGCATTAGCAAAGTGATTCTATTGTGAGGAAGAACTTCTAAGTTTTTCCTGGAAATTAGAAGGCAAGTAGGCAAGTGTTGATATCTAACAGATTGACCTGGATCGCTTTTTACTGAGGCTGCCCACTGTCAATTTTGGTATTCGTCTGGCAGAATCACTCCATTTAATTAGATACTGTTCTCCATTTGATGATACCAAGATTTCTTGAGTTCACCATGTCTATGTTGACCATATGGCTATCTGATGAAATGCCATCCTATAACTCCTTAGAACCATCTTTTCTCTCTGTTTGGTTGAAGCTCAGATAAGCTATTTTTTGGGGCTTGAAGTTGGAATGAAGTTGCACAGTGGATGATTGGCTAAAAATAAACCATAGTAGCCAATATAATGTTAGATAGTCCAACCAATCATACTTTTTAATGTTTATATATGATAATTCAGAAAGATTACTCGAGGAACCTGTATATTTTAGGCTTTGCTGTCAGTACTGATTTGGAATCCAGAATTATTTTAAGTTGGAAACAATTTGGAAATTTAGGAACAGATAGACACCTCAAATAAGGCAGAAAATTTGAGAATTAATTAGCAGGGGAAATGGGATGCAGCTTAGAAAAATGAAAGATAATTTAGTAATTGTTTGCATTATCCAGGAGTAACTTGGTACTATAATATTATATGCTACAGAATTGGATTAAGCATGCCAGATAACAAAAGAGAATCAGGAATTTTTTTTATTACTCATGTTCTATAATTGGTGATCCAGTTGGACTCTCTTATTTTGGCTGCTTTTGATGTCTTTACCACTGTGTTCTGTCAATTGAGCTGTAAGAGTGCTGAGTGCCTAACCAAGAAAATAAAGATCAAAATAGAAAAAAAAATTATCTGTGAGAGGTATCTGGGTCAATGATTATGTGATGCTATTCTTAGAGAGATCATGATTGTATCAAATTCCTTTTTCCTTCCTTGTTTTTGCAGGTATGCATGGACAATTTCAAACTGTGCCACTTGCGAAACCCAAATGGGTTGGCTCTTCACAGCCACAAACAAGAAATTGAAGCCTTCCCTGTTTTGGGGCATTCGGAGTTCCCAAGTTGCTGATGACATGCGCTGAAATTAAACTTTTTGATTTCAATCACCTGCAGTCACCATGTTATCAATTTACTTGTATATGGCTATTTGCATCTTATCCTATGGATAATTTTTCAGTGCTGACTGTGGTAATGACATCTAGGCATTATGCTAGTGTTTGGTAATTACATATTGAAATTATGCTAGTGTTTCAACAGTTTGGGAGAACTACTCACATCTTAGAAGGTAGTTCTGAAGTAGCATTTTTGGCCTTTCTTCCTAGCACTCCTTCTAAGTATAAGAGGCCTTATTTTTACTAGGTTGCTTCAGTGAATTTTCTACGGAAGTCCAACTCTGCCAAAGTGAAGGCAAGCGCAAAATACATGAGATTTATTTCTGGGTGTATTTAATTCTAAATTGAGGCAGCTTTTGTGTGCTGGGGTAGAAATTTTTGCTAAGATTGCCCAGAAATCAAGCGGGAATAATGGTCTCTCTGCCTCAAAAAATCTTTAACTATTTGAAGAGTTTGATCTTTTGGAAAGTAAAAATCTGAACTACCGAATCGATGGTTGAGTTTAAATCCGAATGCGTGGAATCTGGATTGTAGAACAATACAATGTGATTTGAGTATAAGTAATGGGATCTACAACACGATTTGGGTATAAATTAATGGGATCAACAACGTGGTTTAGGCGTAAAGCAATGGTAGCATCTGAATTAAACATTTGGCATCCTTAAGTGATGGTGTGCTCTTGATAGGTACTTAATTGATATTGTAGCTGGAACTTGGAAAAATGAAAGGAAATCTGTATATTAAGATTCATATTTCAAATCACTATTTTTTCAGCTAAAAACCTCCAAGCATCCTCGTACAGAACCAGGCTCCTAACGCATGCTAGAACTTGAAGTACTAAAGCAAATTTAAACAATTTGTAACAATCAAATAAAAAGTGATACATAGGATAAAATTGATTAGTAGCTTAAAATGAAAACTTCAGGACTGTTGAAGACTATGACCCAATTTCAGAGATAGCTGCGATAGACAGGGCTGTACATGCAGCTCTCTGCATACTTGACAAGATGCTCAGGTCGAGGGAGACGACTAGCAAGACCTGTAATAGTGAAAAAACGAAAGGGATGAATGAATAAATTTTAGCAAACATTGTTTTAAGGATTGGGACTTATCAGATATGAACTCACCAAGTTGATAAGCTTTAGCAGCTACATTAGCAGCAATGTGAGCTGATATCTTTCTGATATTACAGAATGGTGGGTAAATCAGTCCCTTATCATAGTTTTCCTGTGTCACCTGTGCAGCCAAAGCTTCCGCTGCAGCAAGAGGAACAAGAATGAATTAGTTAACCACAGCCTAGTGCCTTGTTCCTTACCATCAATAAGAAGAGAAGAAAAAGTAAATGAGCGGCAGGTATTCATCCCATTGAAATCAACCATTAATAGGATCAATGAGGACACTGGATTTGAGATGTGAGTTATTGCTTTATGACAAACTTCACATGAATTTTCAGACAGGTTTTCAATACTTGGAATTGTGGTTAAACTCATTGTTGTGGTGCAACAATGCTGCTACTAAGTCCAAGGATAGGTTTACCCAAATGATAGTAATGTCCACTATTATCAAAGGAGATATTAATTGATTTCCAGATGAGATGATCAAAACTAGATTCAAGAATTAATATCAGAGTCAAAGATCATGAGTTCAGCCCATGGTAGCCTCATGTTAATGATGTCTAGTGCCATAAAAGACTTGACCTCCACAAACACCAATTGGTTTTCATCTGGATGAGTCATCCAAATAACGGCTGTGTGTGTCATAAAAGGCTTGATCTACCCCTACTAGACACCAATTACTTTTCAGATGAAATGATCAAAACTCAATCCAAAAATCACTAAATCCGGTTCAAATATGTTGATTTGTATACTCACAAGCAGCTAAAAGCATGTCTTCATGCACGCGAATTGCACCGGACATGATCAAACCCAAACCAAATCCAGGAAATATGTAAGCATTGTTTGCCTGAATGCCATGATAAGAGAGCAGAAGTCAGTCTCTAATGTTGAATGAATTCAACTAAAGAGGATGAAGATTTACAATAAGAAGTGCTCTAGACAAATTAGGACCTGGCCAGGCACAAAAAGTTTGCCATTGTATTCAACTGGGTCAAATGGGCTTCCACTAGCAAAGATTGCACGACCCTGCAGATTGAAACAGAATGCAAGTAAAGATGCTCAGTGAGGAGGTTCTTTTTTTTTTTTTTTTTTTTGACTTCAGATGGGGACATGAGGTATCTCGGTTTATAAATTCAAAGACACTACATTTACCTTGCTCCATGTATAAGCTTCTTCAGCAGTACACTCAGATTGTGAGGTTGGGTTGGAGAGTGCAAGAATCAGAGGTTTCTACAAGCCAGCCAAACTATGCAAGTTAATTTCATATGCTTTGGTTGGATGGTATGTGTATATCTGTGATAGAAAGAGATAGAACCTCGTTGAAGGATGTCATGGCCTCAACCACCTCCTTGGTAAATGTTTTCCCTACTCCAGATGATCCTATCAACACTGTCGGCTTGATTGACTGAAAAATTGGGAAAAAATAGTGAGAAAACCACACAAATATTTCCTTGAATTTTCTTGTAAAATTGGAGTCGAAGATAGAATTTCCAAACCTTGACTGCATCTAAGAGTGCCCTAATAGATTCATGCTCATGAGCCCAAGGCTTCTTGAAGTGTTGAAGTGATTCCATGCGAGAGTGAACAATCAGTCCCTGCAAAAAAATTTTAAACAAACATTAACAACGAAAAAAAGAAAATATAGGGAAAGAAGAAAAGATTGCAACCAAGAGGTTGAAATTCTTTGCCAAGTATGGAATTAAGATCAGGTTTCTACTACCTTTGAGTCGACAAGCCAAATCTTCTTACGGGTCTCTTCCAATGGAGCTTTTGTCTGCCAAGAAAGAAATTACATAATTAATCACAAAGCTTTGCTGAAGAAAACAGAAGATAAAACCAATTAAAGTTAGTAAGCAGGTACCTGTTTTGATATCTCAAGAGCTATGAGCTCTGCTATGCCAGTTCCAGCCTTCAAGCACCAAAATTGAAACATGAGAAAGGAAGAAAACACACCAAATAATGCACATGAACAAGAAAATTTGAAGATATTAAAAGGTGGCTCCTAAGAAAACGAAAGGCAACCACAATGCAGAGACTAAAGAAATGGAAATATAGAAATACCAAAGGAATAAATAATCATGCATGTTGACTAAACACAGCTCATTCATCCTCACAAATTGATAGATTGTAGAAAATGTGGAGTTTCAAAAAACAAGTATTGCAAAAGAATTGGAAATGCTGCAGATTATATAGAGGAGGTACAGTCTCCATAGGAGATGCTTCAAATGAGATTGTGCCTAGATTGGGTACATACCAATCTAGAATGAGGAATCAAAGTACACAAAAACAACAAATAAATCCTTCTGAATTGATTTTATTTGTTATTTGAAAGTTTTTCAAGATATGAAACAAAAAGGAAAGCTTTCTGAGTCAAATGGTAGTTGAGCATCACCTCTCCAGCACCGAGAAACAGGAAAGTATGCTCAGCTAAGCTCCCGCCTACTAGTTTCAGAGAAGCAATTAGCCCTGCTAGGACCACAGATGCTGTACCCTGCAATGGAGAAAAGACTTCACAAATTGGAAAAGTATTCCTCAAAATATATTAAAAAAAACGCACATATAATTGCTGAGGAAGTAACATTAAAACTCGTGTTACCTGAATATCATCATTGAAAACAAGATGAGTTTTGCTATATTTTGCGAGCAGCTCAAATGCATTGTGGTTTGCAAAATCTTCAAACTGAAAAATATGGAAGAGTATATTAGAGAAGAACCATGAGGAATAAAATGGAAAGCTAGGAAACCAAAATCATTAGCACATTCAGACTGAACACTGACCTGTACAAGGACCCTCTCCCCATAGTTCTGTTTAACTGCACACATGAACTCATGTAGAAGCTCGGCATATTCCTAAATTGTCAAACAAATAACCATCTCAATATAACAGATGATTGCATTGTTCATACCATAAAAAGTTTGCAATCTTGCCAGCAAGACAAATGACAGGTATCAAATATGGGAAAATGTAAAATAAAACCATCAAACCTGCCCAGTTGCCCTCCTTTGCTTGAGTCCAATGTAGAACTCATCCTTCAACAGCTGCTCATTGTTTGTGCCAACATCTATGGTTACAGGCAAGCACTGCAAATAAAACAAAGATCGTAAATTTTCTTCGATTAAAAATAGGGAAATGTTGTGCTAGACAACTAAAAATAAAAATAAAACAGACAGCATGAAAACAAGAAAAGGAATTGATCAAATAAGAAAGGCTAGTGATTGTAATAGTCCTTACTGCTGAAGGACGTAGTCCACCTAGTGCTGTATATAAAGAAAGTTTTCCCACAGGTATTCCCATTCCCTGACAATATTTCAAACATTTTCACCAGTCAACTCAGTGATGAATGCAGAAGTGATAGTCGCTTAGGTGTTTATCTCAAGTAAAATACAATAGCAGATTTTAAAACTAGTGGAACCAGCATATACCTGGCAGCCAAGATCCCCAAGCCCCAAAATACGCTCACCATCAGTTACGACAATAACTTGAATACTCCTCTCAGGCCAGTTTTTCAGCACTTCCAGTATCTTTCCCCTGAAAAAGTCAACTATTCAGATTCCTTTGCATAACATGCAAGTAACATACTATCCAATTTCCGACAAAAGGATAAATTCATAATGCAAAATCAGAGCTCTACTTCTCTTTCAAACTGATGTAAAGACCCTGAGGACGCCTGAAAATGCTCCCGTATTTCTGGCAAGCCTCACCAACTGTTGGAGTGTAGACAACTGGGAGCAGTTCCTCAACATTATCAATAAGAAGCTTGTAAAACAACCTTTCATTCCTCTCCTGCAAAATATAAACAGAGGCAAAGTTGAAGGGGAGTTGCTCTGCTTCACTAAACTCAGTACATATACCAACTCCAGAATATATAGATAATTAGTATAGATTAACATATACCTGAAGATCCATCATAGCCATGTACCTTTGCAACGGAACTTTATATTGGCGAAGATTGTGCATCAATCTCTTCTCCTGAGTTCCAGAATTGTGAAATGGTGAGCAAGAATGGTCAAGCATGAAAAGAAGATGATTAAATATATAGGTTTGAACTCTAAGTCTCAAGGCAATGTCATTAAAAATTACCTGAAGATCCTGATTCAGGACTGCTGGGGGCAAAAGTCCACGCAAGTAATGGGCATCTCTCTCCTTCTCAGTGAAGGCAAGCCCTTTGTTGTGGTGTGGATCCCGCAACAGGGTATAACCGCTGAAACACAAATAAAGAAGACTATCAATCATTTGGGCAACAAATAACAAGTTCCATTGAGAAAATTTATAGTGGTCAGCAGTATGGTGCCGAGCAACAGGGGAAGAGGCAACCATATTTTAAAAAATGACATGAACAATTAAATATCATAAAATGACAAGAAGCAGAATTTGGGAAGCTATGCTATTACTTTATATGGGTGCTTAGTAAACCTGGAAGCTGAAATTAAAGGGAAGGAATAAGCATAATACAAACTGATTGAATCACAAGATGGACAAAATATTAGTTCCATATCTTCCAACAGAAACAGCATCGACTGGATGATGACACATGCATTATATAAAAGAGATCATTATCCACTTCCATACAACTTGTTTTTCCAGAAGAAGTTTCAGAAGGAATACCAAAAAAAAAAGAGGAAAAAGTAATTATCATTCCTTTCATTCCTTCTCATGTTTTGGACATCAACCCAAAAATAAGATGAGTACAGAACAGCGAATAAGGGTTTACAATCCAGTGCAACCCGTAAGCCTTCTCCTTTTTCGTTTTATCTTTTTCAGGTATGAAATAAAGAGCTTTCAAAACCAAAGAATATCTAAAGCCGAACCCATCCCTAATCCAATCCAATTGAGCAAAAATCAACTGACCCCACGTGAAATATACAACCAAAGAAAACATAAAACAGTAAGAAAGAATATAACGTAGCAAAAATCAAAATACCCTGAAAGAACATAATGAAAAATGCTGCTAATTAACATAAAACAAATAATAAAATGGATGTGTTTGAAAATGAGAAAATCACAAAAACACTTGAATCAAACTGAGAAAAAACCGATATACTCCCAATAATATAATGAAAAATAAACCCTCGATTATATATATATATAATGAACATCTGAATCCGACTGAGCAAAATCAGAAGATGTAATTAAAATACATCAATTGAAAGAAAAGGTAGGTTCAATTGTTTTCTTTTTTAAAATAATAATAATAATAAGCAATTCCAAAAGCATTTATCATCAGTAGCTCACCTAGCAACAGAAACAGTCCGGGGAGTGACAAGCTGGTCCTCCGTGGCACTATCCTCACCGTAAATGTCTTCAACACCTCCACCACCACCGGATTTCTTCTCCATATCAAGCCCTGAAACACCATTACTCGCCATTGCAACCCTGACTTTTCTTTCTCCTCCTCCACTCACCAACAGAGCAAGGCTTTTCCCTGCCAATGAGAGCAGCTAAAACAGCAACAAAAAAGAAAAGCCAAAAACCCAGAAAACAAAAACAAAGACTCAACCTCTTGGTGTGCCAAAACAAAAGCCCACAACACCCCTTTTTATAGTCAAGCGAAAACAGCCGCTGTTTCCAAATTTTCAATGTCGAAAAGCAAAACCACCCTAAACCCAATTTTCAAACTGATTTTTTCAGCCTTATTAAAAATCTGGGGGTTGCTGTGTGGTGTGAAACAGCAATGCTTAAACGTGGGGTTAAAGGGTCATATTCATGATACCTGATTGTTGAGTCTGTGCAATATAATCATAGTGGATGTTACGGTGTGCTTCTGCCGCGTTTTTAGAGAGAGAATGTCCGTATCACGCGTTCCTTCTAAAAAGAGAAATATGGGAGAAGGAGATAGTAGCTTCAACTGTTCTGGTCATATATGGGTTCTAATAGTTTTGTTTGGATGGCAGGAAAAATATAGGGAAAGTGAAACGACACAAATTGACTGCACAAATCTGAATTTTTCATGCTGTGAATTAATTATGTCTGTGAGAATCTAAACCTCAGGATTTTTTAGATCATCAGATTTTTTATATAATCCTATCCACCAGCATCATTTAATTGCTGTTCATATGATGCCACTTTATGGGATTTTGACCCCCAAAAAGAAAAGTATTTTTAAAAGCATGTCGTTGAATAAATATGTTTAAATGGAATTAGATGACGTTGAATAAATATTCGGGGATTTAATATTTTTCATGTTTTTATTTATGAGGGTAATTAATTTTTGATATAAACATTTTTAATTATTTAAAATATTTACATAGAAATTTCAAAATAAATAATTATTTAAAAAAAAAAAATGAAGACATTTTAATCAAATATCATCCAACAACCCATTTTTATTTTTTCTGCGGATTTATCACCCATATTTTTTTTTATGGTGAGCATGGAAGGGGAGCACTGAGCATGTGTCACAATGAGGTGTCAACTTAAGGTGAAAAGCAAAACATGGATAAATTGGTATGAAATTATATAATTTCATCCAACGTCATCATTATGGTGATGGTTCCTTACTTCCTACGATCATTTTATTTTTCATGATGGGTTTTGTATCTTTAAATGCTACCCAAAATTTGAAGTTAAAAAGCCAAACATTTTTTTTTAAATAAAAGCCTTTAAAAATATAGAGACCCTTCCATGTTTGGGGATTTTTTTTTTTTTTTACAATTTATGGTACATTTTTTAATATCATTACATAATAATAATTACATTTTTAATATCATTTAAAGACAAGACATCAATGTCATCGGGGACACAATAATTGGTTACTATAAAATAATAAGGGAAGAAAAAAATTATAATTTTTTTATTTATAAGTTTAAAAAATAAAGTATAATTAAAATTAGTTAAAATTTATATATTTTTAAAGTATTTAATTTTTATATAAATAAATAAATAAGTAAAATATATTTAAAAAAATATACAAAAATCATTTATTAAATTTAACTTATTTCCTCTAATTTTGTTTTTTTTTTTTTTGGGCATAAAGGATTTTTGGTTTTTTTTAGATGAACCTTAAAAGAGGTATGGATATCTCATTATATGCTTTTAAAGTTTAAATTAACACTTTTACAACTATTTTTATTTAGGTTTTAAATAAACTAAAAGCTTTTCAAATTTTACATAAAAAAGAACAAATATCACACAAGTTTATAAAAATTACAAGTCCTGCCAAATTTAAAACTTTAACTTAAGCTAATTTAATACATTTGTTCATTAATTATCTTATAATCAAACTTTTAGAATTAAATTAATAAATTCAAAAGTCAATATATCTATCCCATTGAAATTTGAACCACTCTTGTCATGTATGCCTTGACAAGAAGTCAAGAACAACCTCCCCCACAAAAGCCACCAATTTAGAGAACGACGTCTGAATATGAATTGTAGTTACTAGTTAGTCAAGGCACCCTCAATTTTACCAAAGGCCTAGACCAGAGCACCACTCATAAAAAAATTCTAAATCTCCAAAATCATATCCGGTTGCCTAATTTGAAAACTCAGAGCGTGTTTGAAAATAGTTTTTATTTTTTAAAACAAAAAATAATCTTTTAATTTAAAAAACACTCTGAGTGTAATAGAATTTGCTCCCTTTGTTGCGGAATATTCAATATATTATATAAATGGGGAAATTTATGTCTCTGGATAAGAAACTAGTTCACATGACATGTGAATTTGAAACTTAGATTTAAGGTCATTTGTGCCATCAACAAGTTGAAGATATTTCATAAACTTTAGTTTTTCGAAAATTTGTTCTAAAAATATATTATCATTTTTAATAAATTCAAACTATTTCTAGATAAATTCAGTTGTTCATGAGCTCGTGGTTTAAATAACCAATAACTATTTTTTAAGCATAGTTTTTAAAAGGTCAGCAAACGGATTTTGAATCTTTCATCTGAAATCAGATTCAGAACGTGCCACCCACCTACTTTTTGTTGTGGGCTAGCTGGGCATGTGCCAACCTCATGCACCATTAATTCACTAGCTAATCTGAAGTAATGGCTGATATTATAATATCATTTTACGTCAACTGACATCATGATAAATTACTAACCACCTTAGATATCACATCATATAATAAGTCTGATGAAATGCTTATCTCAAACAACAAGGTTACAACTTCTTATATTAATTTAAATTAACATTTTTGTGAAATGTTTACTGTCTGCATGAGAATTATTCACGAAGATAATTTTTTATTTTTAAGATAAATAAAATTTTAATTCAAAAACCAGTATAATATATTTTTAATTTAAAATCCTTTTTTGGAGAATTTATTTGAAGAATATATATTTTTTTTAAAAGTAAATTGGAACTCAGAAATAATTGAAAATATAAAGAATAAATTAAGAATTTTTATATTATACATGGCTGCATAGTATTTTTAGGCTGAGTAAATGAAAAATACGTGTTTGTTTTTTTTTTTTTTTTGAATTTTTGAATAAAATTTGATGAAGCATTCGTAAAACTTCTTTAATAGTCTACAAATTTGGAGAAGACATTTCAAACATAACAATGTTCATCTATCCATAAAAATGGCAGCTGCATGCAAAGTCATGTTCTGGCATGTATGGATGGTGAAGTCATTATTTGTCAGGTGCCTTTTTTTAATGCGTAAAATCATTTTATTTTAAAGTAAATATGAGTGAAAAATTTAAGCTTGTTTCATACGTAGAAAAACAGTTTTTGATAATAAAATCTTATTCAATAACTCAATTATAAAACATAGATTTTTTTTTTTTTTAAAATAAAAATTATGAAGAGTATTATATATTTATGTATAATAAAAAAAATTAAACATTCTTCATGTTTTCAATTATTACTTAAAAAATATAAAACAATTAAAAATAACTCTGATTTGTTTTAAAAATCAACCTATTTTGGAACATATTTTTAAAAATTTATCTTTCTTTTTTCTGAATTAGCTAGAAAAACCGTTTTATCTTTGAAAAACAAAGAAATAGTTTCCAACTTTAATTAATAAATTGTGAAATGGGGGGCAGATGTTTTCTTTTTGTTTGTCTACGTTTTCTTGCTTTCATATTTGTTGGTCAGTCAATGTAGTGGTTGATGAGGTTGGCAGGTTCTTCTGGGAAGGCTGAAACTGTTGGAATATGAATATGAACCAAACTAAGGTGCATTTGAACCTGTCTTTGTGGCGCGTCTCACTTGCGGACCTCCACCAATTTTGTTTTGACTAAAAAATTTACTTAAAATCCATAAATTATTTTTTAAACTCATTTTTACTTGTTTTTCCTCCTTTACACAAAATTAAATTATTTTAAAATATATAAATTTCTAACCTGCTTTAATTATATTTATTTTTTTCCTAAGTTTTTTTTATTTTTAATAAATTAAATATGATAAAATTGTTTTCTATTTTTTTTTTTTAACATCTTTTTTGTTTGCCTAGTCTTCTTATGAATCAAACGTGAGTCTATCTCAATTATCCAATCACAAATTCATAACCCGAAAAGCCTATTTTTTCCTAACCTTGGACTTTTCCTGAATCAAACATAAGCCCATCACAAATTCATACCTTGAAGGCCTATATTTCCACAATCATTTTTCCTAAATTTCAATCCAAGATGATGCATCCTTTTGCCATGTATTCTAAAAATTATTTTGTCTTCATTCTTTAATGTTTTTTGCTTGTATGCATTTATACATCCTTTTTAATATTTCACAGATATATGGAACCAAGGATTATTAGATTAAAAGAATATTGAAAATATAAATCCTTTAATCTTTTAAAACCATTTAACATAATGCCTTTTAGATAAAAATGTTTTTCAATAATTTTTTAATCTCTATCTAATATCAAACACTTTTTTTAATCAAATATTCTAGAAATAAACATAATTCAAAGATATATGTAAAATGTAAAATCTATATCAAACAGTTAAAACATATAATGAAGGGTGAGAACACTCAATGAAATAAGAATCGAGTAAACAAAGACTCAAGTTTTAAGATGGATGTTAAAAGGTGTATACATTTTTACAAATTTCATCAACCCGCAAAAATAAGCAAAATTATAAAAAATATATATGAAATAAATTTTTATATTAAAATTAATAATTGTGGGTTCTAAATATTTTGTTTTATTCACGATAGGAAAGTAAATGACGAAAGTGTTTTATTGATTTCTAAAATCAATCGAAACCTAGAGTAGCTTATTCCAAAATATTTTTTATTGAAAAGTAATGAATACATGTATAATTCTTCTGATTTCTTGAACTTGGAAAGAGATTTTATGTTTTTTTTTTTTCTTTGTGAAACCTCTTTTTTATTAGTTAAAATCATTTTGTCAAAGTCAATGAAGTCATTATTATTAATAAGTGAAACTAGATAATTAAATTTGGAATTTCAATATTTAATTATTTAATAGAAAGTATTTGGTTCATTGATATTGGTAACTTGTCTCTTTCATTAAGGAAATTTGTTAACAAAATATTTATTTTTAATTATTTTTAACTGTAAATGGAATATTTGATTTTATTTAAAAGAATAAATCTGGTAACTTTTCAAATTTTGCCGCGTGTTACATTTTAAATCTATGTTGTTGGCACATCATAGGGTTGACTACATCCATCAAATCCCTTTGTGTTTGAATGTTGTGAGCATTTGGGTGAATGTACTATGAAGTTAAGGTATATGCATTTCCTAACAATAATTGCTTTTAAGAGAGTTAGTAGCACCTAATGTCCTACAAGTGGTATTAGAGCCGAATTAATAGGTTCGAACCCCAAGGGTGTCGATGTGGGGAGATTGTTGGTAGATCAAAGGGTTGATCTTGTCCATCAACTCCCATTGTGCTTAAATGTCGTGAGTGATTGGGTGAATGTACTATATAAGGTTAGGGTATGCATATTTCTTGACAACAATTATTTTTAGGAGAATTCATAAGATCTAAGGTCCTACATAAGCCATGTGTTAAATGTGTGAGACAAGCCCAAATTTTATAGAATTGAAAAGTTACTAATTTTTAAGACCAATTTAATGATAATTTAATTCACTAAAAATTAAATTTGATGTCTACATGAATGGAAAGGATTATGAGTTTATATAAAATCTAAGTCAGTAGGTGAAAGATATTATGAATAGTGAGTAATTCAAATTTGTAAACAACCCTTCTCATAGCCACTCTGTTTAGAACTTAAGAAGAAAGTGTTTTGAACTTGCAATTACGAAGGTTTCGACCTCTAAATCATGAAGGAGAATATGGTATTTTAGATAATGAACACCATGAAAATACAATTGTTCCTTTCTGGTTTTTGTCATTAATGTAGGATTGGCATGGTTTGATGGGCGCTTAAAGCTTGACTCGTCAATCTCCAATACAAATTTGGAGTGTTGTTCACTTTATCATCTTGGAAAAAACCTTATATTGTCACATTTTCAAAATCTAAAGTTCAAATGAGGTAGTTATCGAACTCTATCTTGATCGGTACATATAATGAGGTTAATGTATACAAAATTAAGTTAGATATAAATAATAAGATTAAAGTATAAATACATAAAACTAAAATACAAAATAATAAGACTAAAGTATAAAATAATAAGAGCTAAACATATACATAATATAAGCCACTTTTTTGATAGGTACCTTTTTTGTGGTGTTGTTAGATCTTCTTTCTTATGATTTTGAAGAGCTCAAATTATTGGACGTGGTCCTTTTTTGAATATCTACATTAGAGAATTTTAGAATATGAAAGAAAAGAAAAAAGACAATCTATAATAGGAGTAAGTAAAACTTAGTTACTGGTGCAAATTATTTCACAAATACATTATATATCGAGTATGACAAAATTAAACCATAAAAAGATTGAATATTATCAATAAAAAGTTGCATAACGCAATGTATCATCCTTTTGTTACTTTGTTCTAACTTTGAAGGATAAGGAGTGTGCATATGATTAAATAAAATTTAACTAACATGGTTACATGTTATTTAAAGTACTTTTCGAGTCTTGATTCTTCTTGAATATAGTGTCAATGTTCTAGTTAGAATGACAATTTCATATTAAAAACTCCTAAAAGTGTTGTCCTAACTTTAGACTTTTAATTCATTCTTTTGACTATTTGCCTTATAAATAATTTTTAAGGTGTTGAAACTCTTTTGTGGATAAGACATGTAATTGAGGTTGTGAATGGTAAAAAATAAATGAATTGATTTTTCAAATTAATGGATAGTTTGGAAAAAATTGTTAAGAACCTTTTCGAGTAGTCTTATAATGAAAAGTTGTAAAACTATGCTCCACCAACCCCTTGTTTTTTCCCTATTCTCGGAAAGGAGTCCACAGATTTGGAAGATAAAGGGCAAATATCTTATAATGACATGACATAATATAACCTTAAATTATTAAACCAGACATAAACTATCAAGTGGCACAGCATATTACAAAATACTCTAGTATGGGACAACTAGCTAGATCGGAATCTTCATATTCCTGTAATAATAGATAATGTCAAAGGTGGAAATGACATAATATCAACCCTTCATATTTTTATTCTCATGCCTAGACCATGTGACTATGTGACATATTATTATTATTATTATAGTGCTAATATCTTGAACTAGAAAAATAAAATAAATTTTACTAAAGTGATGTTTGTTTGTTTTACTTAATTCTAAATAGAACTTTAATGTTTAATAGTGTTAAATATTAGGTTATTTATTTTTGTAATATTTTATTTTTATTAAGTATTAAAAAGTAAAAAAAATCAATATGTTATTTTTTCTATTTAAAAAAAGTTACATATTTTAACTTTTTCTATTTAGTAAAAAGTTTATTATAAATCATGAAAAAGTAGAAAAACAAACAACCTAAATTCTGAAAACAAATTGCTTTCAGCAAAAAGTTAAAAAATAAACACCACCTAAGTTAAATATAGCGACCTAATTTGTTTATTACAACTTCAATCCCAAATCAACTTGTAAATTATATTATTTTATAGATATATAAAATAATTAAGATTAAAAGAAGAATAAAAATAACAGAATCCTCAATTTTGAACATTTAATTGATTTGATTTTAATCAATTTAGTCCAACATGGTCCATGGTCATCCTATTCAATTTATTTATTTATATTCTCAATGTTTTCCGCAAAAGTGTAATATTGGATAACGATGACCATTTTTCTTATTTTTCACAAAGAGAAATATAAAAAGAAAAACACAGAATAACAGTAAACCATTTAGTGCTAGAACTGTGATGTACAAAAACTTGACTAATAGAATTTGAACCTTTTTTTTTTTTTTGAAATAATTCATATTCTTTGGAATGTATACACTTTTCTAATTTTTTTTTTTTTAAGTTTGACGCATTTTTATGTGATCTTGAAAATAAGTTATTTTTAAAAACTAATTTAAAATATTTTTAGATGATTTTTATAACGCATATTAAGAGATTCCCGAATACATATGCACAATAGCCTAACTTTTTCATATTTGAGTTGCTAAAATATATATATTTTTATATATATAGAATAATTGAGAACTATTTATAAGAATAATTCTTAATTATTTTTATTGTTTTAAAAAACTTGCGAACCAGATCTACTTAGTAATGTCTATGGTTCTATTTGATAACATTTTGAAAAATAATTCTTAATTGTTTTCAAAATTAAATTTTATTTGGAAGTTTAAATATGTTTTTTATTTTTTATTTTTAACCTTATTCTCGTAACAGTTTCAAATTATTTTCTATGTTTTGCAATTATTGTTTAAAATATTTCATAAAAAACAATTGAAAACACCTTAAATTTATTCTCAAAAAAGAATTTTTAAAATAAATTCTAAAAAATATATATTTTTGGTTCAAAGATGTTTTTTTAAGGCCAAAAACTGTTTTTAATTTTAAAGAACAAATAAAACAATTTTACAATACCATGTATCTATGCTTTTGATCCAAGAAATCTTACACTGGATTAGCCCTTGCTTCCTTAGCATGAAGCATATCCAAATCTACCTAAATTTACATAATATAAAATTTGAAAAATATTGAAAGATTGAAATTGCTTGCATTTGGACCTAGGCCCCTTTAGAAAAGCCCTAGGCCCTAGCCCCAAAGCCCAAAGCCCCTTGCCCTAACAAGAAAGGACAGTAATAGAAGGGCATGTCCGTTTATCAAGATTTTAACTTGCAAAGGAACAAAAAAGAAAAAAGGCGTCCAAAACTCAAACAAAAGCTTCAAACCATTGGACTCATTTCTTCGTACTATAGTCAATAGCTAGGGTTTTTCAGTTCTATCTGTGACCAAGTTAGAACTGAACTCTTCCTATCTGTTTTTCTATAGTTTATCTCTTAAGTTTCCTGTTTTCCCTTTTCTGCTCCTCTGTTTTTCTCTCCTTGATCCCTCTTGTTCTTGCTAAAAAACCTTCTCCCACTCAACTCTTTTCGAGCCTGATTTTTTCTCATTTTGCTCTACCCAGCTCTCTCTCTACAACTCAATTGCTTCATTCTCCTCCATTCACCTACATCCCCTCTATTCAACTCACCTAAAAAAAATCTCTATATCCTCAAAACTTTTTTGTTTCTTTTTTTTCTCTCTCTCTCTCTCTCTCTCTCTCTCTCCCCCCCCCCCCCCCCCCCCCCTGCGGCCTTTCTTTCTTTTCTATTTTTGCTCTCAAAATTTGCTCACCCAACTCTCTGTTTTTTTGCCCCTCCCATAATATCCCATGACGAGCATAGAGGTAAGTAGTCCTCCATGAATCAGTAAACCCACACATTCCTACAACTCTGTTATTTCCCATCTCGATAACTCACCTTTTTTTTCCTCCTCCTTGATATCCTGTCTCTCCAGCTCTCACTCCTCTGTTTTTCTTCCAAGCTACCCTCACTCTCACTGCTCCTGGTTCAGTAAAAACGTCACCACTAGCTCCACTGCTTCAACCACCACCATGGCAAGGTGGTCACATCATTTGCCACACGTCCCATGCAGGTTCACCTGGAAGTCGTCCCCTACTTCCAAATGAAAATCCCAACTCTTCTCGGGTGTGAGAAAAAACCATTGGTCAAAGAGGGGTCTACAAATGTGCCCTTCTTCAGTAGAGTTCACGAGTGTAAGGAATATGAACACTAGAGTGAAAATAAAGTGCAAATAGTGAGTGGAATGAAGTGAACTCTACCGAAGAAAAAGAAAGACCCCTAAAGGTACACAAGTAGAACGCAAACTTGCTTAAACCAACAAATGAACAAAAAGGGCTTTAAAATCCTAAGAGAAAGGGTAGCTCTCATAATGCCTCTAAAATTGCATTATGGATCCAGACTCCTTCTAAGATGTCTCCAGACATGACTCGAAAATCGATGTCAAAGTTAAGCATTAGTCGAACCACTTAGAAGCATAGGGATGAGCACAAAGAGAAAAACCACACATCTACTATACGAAATAGGATGGAATATGAAGTTGTGAGAACAAGGTGTGCAAAGACTACAGTCACCTAAATCTAAAGAAAAGGATGAAACATGGTCGTAATGACTGGAATCACTAAACCAAAGGAAAGATTGGACGTGGTCACCATGATCGAAAACACCTAAAATAAAAGAAAAGATGGGATGCGGTCTCGATGACCGAAATCACAAAAACAGACGGGACGTGGTTGCAAATGACCGAAATATCCTAAAATAGATAGGACCAGTCTCAATGACTCAAACTGAACTGACATGACAATGACCAATCGATATAGGTGCGGTCCTGACTCAAACTAAACTGATAAGACGATGAATGAATGACCAAATTCAAATTGAATTGATAAGATGAATGACCGATTGATATAGGTGCAGTCCAAAAAACTGAAATCTCAAATCGACATGGACAATGACCGATCGATATAGATGTGGCCCCAAACTCTAACTGAACCGACAAAATGATGAACAATTGATATAAGTGCGGTCTTAACTCGAACTCAACACAAACTGATAGGAAGATGATCGATTGATATAGGTGCGACCCTAAAAACCCAAACTCAAATTGACAAAATGATGATTGATCGATTTAGGTGTGGTCTCAACTCGAACTGAACATAAATTGATAAGAAGATGACGGTTTGATATAGGTGCGGCCCCAAAAACCCAAACTCAAACTGACAAAACGATGATCGATCAACATAGGTGCGGTCCCAAAAACTCAAATTGACAAGACAATGACTAATCGATATAGGTGCGGTCTTAAAACTCAAACTGACACGGAACTGACATGAAGACAAATGACCGATCGATATAGGTGCGGTCCCAACTCGAAAACTCAAATTGACACAAAAATGACCGATTGATATAAATGTTGTCTTGAAAAACCTCATTCTGAACTCAAACTAACATGGACAATGATTAATTGATATAGGTGTGGTCTCAACTCGAACTAAACATAAACTGACAGGAAAATGGCCAATCAATATACATACGGCCCCAAAAGTCTAATTGAACTGATAAGATGAATGACTGATCGATATAGGTGCGGTCTCAAAAAACCTCAAACTGACAGGAAGATGATCGATCGATATAAGTGCGATCCCAAAAACTCAAACTGACAAGACAATGATCGATCGATATACGTGCGATCTCGAAACTCAAACTCAAACTGACAAAACAATGATCGATTGATATAGGTGCAATCTTGAAAAACCTCAAACTGAACTCAAACTCACATGGACAATGACCAATCGATATAGGTGCGGTCCCAAAAACTCAAACTGAACACAAACTGATAGGACAATGACTGATCGATATAGGTGCGACCCCAAAAACCCAAACTCAAACTGACAAGACGATGACTGTTCGATATAGGTGCGATCCTAAAAATTCAAACTAACAAGATAATGACCGATCGATATAGGTGCGGTCCTACAACTCAAACTCAAACTAACAAGACAATGATCGATGGATATAGGTGTGGTTTTCAAACTCAAACTGACACGAAACTGACATGAAGACAAATGACCGATCGATATAAGTGTGGTACCAACTTAAAAACTCAAACTTACATGAAAATGACTAATTGATATAGGTGGGGCCTTGAAAAACCTCAAATTGAACTCAAACTAATATGGACAATGACTAATCGATATAAGTGCGGTCCCGACTCAAACTGAACATAAACTAACAAGAAAATGGCTGATCGATATAGGTGCGGCCCCAAAACTCTAACTGAACTGACAAAATGAATGACTGATTGATATAGGTGTAATCCCGAAAAACTTAAATTGAACAGACAAGATGAATGACCGATCAATATAGGTGCGGTCCCAAAAAACCTCAAACTGAACTCAAACTAACATGGACAATGATCGATCAATATAGATGCAGTCCCAACTCAAACTAAACATAAACTAATAGGAAAATAACCAATCGATATAGGTATGACCTAAAACTCTGATTGAACTGACAAGATAAATGACTAATCGATATAGGTGCGATCCCAACTTGAACTGAACACAAACTAAAAGGAAGATGGTCAATCGATATAGGTGCGGCCTCAAAAACTCAAACTGAACACAAGACGAATGACCGATCAATATAGGTGCAGTCCCAAAACTTAAGCTAAACTGAACTAATAGGAAGATGACCGATCGATATAGGTGCGACCTTGAAAACTCAAACTGAACTGACATGATGATGATTTGATCAAGTGGCCCAAAGCCAAAGGATGACTAGGATAATAATGCAAGCAAACTCGACATGAGAGGATATGCCCCAGTATGACAACTCATAAGGATAACAACTAGGTCAAAAGATAATGAAGCTTGTGAAATGTCCGATGATCCCAGGAAATGAGGGTATGCCCCAGTATGCAACTCACAGGGGTCAACAACTAGATCAAAAGGTGAATGAAAATCTGTTGAAATGTTTGGTACTCTCAAAGAAGGGGGTATGCCTCGGCATGTAACGATGAACAAACAGAGATACAAAATGTCTCCAAACTATTGTACTCTAAAATATGCTTATCCATTATGTAATGAAAATGCCTAACCTCGAATAGGTAATGCCAAATAAGACCATGCATCATGATACCATGTTGACAAAACAAAACTAATTGATGAATAAAAACAATGATGACCAATGCTCAAAATGCAAATAACAAACAAATCAACACTCAACATGCCAATTGTCAAAATGAAAGCATCATCACTGATAAATCAACAATCTGTCAGGCCTTGCCATCATGGAAGATGTTGAACCTAAAGTCCCAAAGATGTATGAAAGCACAATCAAAGAAATTGAGGACTGATTTACGTCTTCTCCTAATTAAGAGAGGGGTGTGAGGTCATGTGTCATGGTGAGATGTGTGGGATAAAAGAAAGTAATGATCAAGCTCTAGTAATATAGAAAACATGAAAGTATCAAGGGTGAAATGTTTAAGTACGAAATGAAAGGTAAGTAGGCATTCGAGATCATCCAAGTATGCTGAGAAGACTAAACCCGAGGAATCAATAGCTCCATAATCTATCGAAACCAACAATCATAAACAGAAAGTCAAGTCTAAATGTCAAAAATTCCAACTAGGTGGCTATGCCCCAGTATGCAATGAGGACAACATGAAACAATCCAATGATCTCTATATCACTTGTCAGATGCTCCAATGTAAAGAATTAATTTGATCTCCATTCCAAAATATGGATATGCCCTAATGTAAAGGATCTAATAGGGTGATTATGCCTCAATGAAAAACATACTCTCTATCTTGACTATGCCCCAATATAAAGTAGCGTATCCGAGTCAACAACTGTTGAAAAAAATCATGCCTAGTGTATGTCAACAAATCAATCAATCTCTACTCCTGTTGCCAAAAATGGAAACATCTCAACACAATCCATATGAATCAGAATCCTCGAGCTCTATGAATGTGAATGAAGTGGCAATGCCCCGGTATAAACCATCTAAAGTGTCTATGCTCCAAGATAAAGTTCATCGCCAATGAGAAGGCTATGTCTCAGCATGTGTCATCATAATAAGGTCAATCTCATCTCTCAATGTTGAAAATGAATATACCAATATAACCTTAACAGACCTTATCACCTCGTGCTCCATAAAGAAGAATAGAGTGGCTTTGTCTATCATGCACAATCTCTAAAGCAACTGTGTCTCAAAATAAACCATCATCTCAAAAATCAACCATCAATGAGTGGAGTGTGTTCCAATGTAAAATATCGAGTAAAGTGACTATATCTCTAATAAAAGTGCTCTCTGGAATGGCTATGCCCCAGTGTAGGGTCATCCCACAACTCCCAATCCATCATAATCCAAGTAAAGAAGCGAACTAACTGTGCCTTAGTGCAAGGCATCATCCCAAAAGAAACTGTCATTAATGAGCGGGTATGCCCTAGTGTAGATCACATCACCTCCGAAAATCCATCACTGATAAGAGGGGTATGCCCTAGTGTAATCCATCGCCTCAACTTTCCATCCATCATGCTCCAAGAAATAATCTTCAGTCAATCTCAAGTATTGCCCATGTGTGAGCCATCAAGCACATTGTGTGAAGTCATGGCCTCAGGGTGGTCTTAAGACATGGGACGTAATGTAGGCTAAAGTCTTAGGGTGAAAGAAACGAAAGGAAACTAGGCTTAATAATCCTAATGATATAATCCCCATACCCCTCATGTATGAAACGCAATGCGTAGAAAACATCATGAGTCGCAGACCTAAGGATCCTCACACGAAAAGTGATGATAAAGGAATAGACATATCAAATAAGCAAGAATAAAGTGTAGATGTTGAACCCAATTCAAATATTGAGTAGGATGAGAAAAAAAAGAAATCAGATGAGGTAAAGTGAAATGGAAGAATAAAATAAAGATAGAAGAAGGCAAAGAGATGGAAAAGTGAGTGATGGTCAACCTGCATCAAAGCATGAAGATAAGTCACATAAAAATGAATGTAATGATGAATATGGTAAGGAACCAAAAATCCTAAAGAAATGTCACTCGCCTCTCTCACAAAAATTGAATGGGCAACTCATACTCTCACCCAAACTATATACTAAGATAGAATCTCATAAATAAGCTCTCATACGAATTTTCTCTAACACATAAACTCAAAGAAGCAAACTAGCACATCTATACATGTGCTCAATAGAGAATGATACAATGAAGAATGCATTATCTTTTATCTTTTAGGGAATTTTTTTTTTTTTTACGCATATTCTGATCAATAATGAATGACCTCCCATGAAAATACAATCACATGAATAATCTCTCGCCATGTATTGATATAACATGAATCCTCACTAATGAGACAACCCTTCAAAATAATATCTCTAAACCACTGCCCATGAAGTGAATGAGGGGAAAAGAATGTGACAATCCTCCATGTGATGATGTGTGAAAAACCACCACTCAAGTTGAAACAAGGATAGTGTTGGGTAAGTAATGATGAGAGAAAAGACAGAGAACGAATATCACAAGTGGTGATATGTGATGTCGAAAAAAGTGATGAGATGATGTCAAAGTGGAAAGTATCACAATGAAGAGTGAGAGATGAAGCCTGAATATGTATGTTAGGTCTAGAACTCATGACGTATCTAATCAAAGCATGCAAACACTATAAGGTCTCCAACCCAGTGTAATAGGTAAATGAGGGGGTGATGAAAGAAAAAGCTATGGTGGACGTGTGAGGCTCAAAGGGTTAGCAACGGGTGACTCTATATACGAGGGTGATATGGTAAATAAGCTCCTGAAATGATGGCCACCTATCATTTGACCACAATCTCGAACATCATGTTTTTGAGATCTCACATGGCCAATACTAAAGACTGGCATTTGTCCAACATAGTCATATCAACATCTTTGAAATCGTGTGAAAGCTCCCACTGATGCTCTGTGATAATCATCAATGTTCTCTAACAAGCACCTCACTCTATCATCACATGCCACTCACCATCGTCTCATAAAATCACCATCTCTAGTCATCCATACTCTTTGAAGTCATATGCAATGGCTCAGATTTGGATGCTCCATGATAACCCCTCTGAATTAGCAATATCATCAAGCAGTCAAACCATTTTCTCATCATGATCCATCTATCATCATGCAAAGCTCACCTCAAGTCTAACCATCTCGGACACTGTAGTATGTTAAGGCGAACAAATATGGTAAGGTCATATAATGGTACCAAGGTGTGGTGTCATGTCAAGCTCAAAATGAGTAGGTCACCAAGCTACAAAGTCAAGATATGGATATAGATATGGTACTGCTCTAATCAGAAGGTGAAATGAATCACAGTTTCGAACTCCTTAAGTCAAATCTCTGGTCTTAGGCTAATAAGATCAATATCATCCATGATGGGTCAGGTCTCAAGGCCACAATGTGCAAATGAAGAAATACTTCAAATCAAAAGTACAACACATCATATGATATACAGTCTTGTGAATACAATCTAAAACTAGAAATATGACAGAAACTTTAAGGTTATAAAAGTGTCCACTGTGAGATGGCTACAAATGTCACTAAAAACTCTTTATCAATAATTCAGAAAATGATTGAGGCGTGAAAAACAACACTGTCATGAGATTAATACTCCTTCTATAACAAAATATCTCTGATTCACTTTCAACCTAAACTCAATAAAGAAAAATGATAAGGTGATAAAGACGAACCTCTCAAAAATTGTGTGAATATGAAAACATGTCTTTCACATTTTTGTAATGAAAATATCGGGTTGAAAATAGAATCAGGCGAGTCAACCAAATAATGAAGTATCGAGACCATGACAGGTGAAAAATATAAAAATGTGAGCATATCCCAAAACGTCAAGTAGAAAATGATAACAAATCGAAAAAATGTGTTAACTTAAGAAAAGAAGACCATCTAAAGCTCTAGGGAGAAAGGGTGCTAGACTCAACTAGCGACAAGAAGAAACCAAAACCATACAATAAGAGGTGGTCCAATTGATACTCAAAACTCGCAGCCATCTCTAAGTACTCTCAATTGGAGACCAAAAGAGGGAGTATTGGATCTAAACTGTAACTAAAGAGGCTCTGAAGGCCCTCAATGCACCCACGTGTAGGCAGGAAGTCCTAGTCAAAGAATCTAAGACTCAACCTACAAGGTCAGGGTGGCTTTAAAAAATGAAAAGAATGGACTTTAAAGGATTCCTAGCAAAAAGAATCATAGTCTCTGACGGTACGCAACCCTCTGCACTCCTTCGAAGAGATGGGGCGCTTCCATGCAAGGTGGTCATCACCTCAACATATGCACTACCTCGGCATCCTAGGGGGTTTCCTATGGTGAAAGCTCTCATAACTCTCAGCACTCAGTAGTCGACTAAAGTGCACAGTGAGTGGTGTGGGTGCATCTGAAAATCCTATGAAGCTAAAGCAGACAAGGAAACACACTAGTCACACAAATATCCATGAAACCTAGCTTTAGGCTATACAGGTCTTCAAAGATCGAACTTCAATTAGCATCAATGTGTCGGCTTTTTTCAAAATGCTCCCAAACAATGATATAGCCCGTCGCTAGACCATACTCCTAACTACTAGCTCGGTCAGAGAAATAAGCACACATAAGGTCTCACATTTGCAAATTTAAAAACCAAAATGAAAAAAATGACCAAAACCAGAAGGTTGGAGGTACGAGGATAGATGTGCGTCCCATATAGACAAGCAATACATGCATCATGTAGAAGGAGAGCAATCATGCACCATGCAGTCACACAAAACAGGTATATATCATCCAAATCTACACACAAGCTAAGCAGAAAGTATGATAATCGAGATGAATATCTAGCAAGGATAGCATGCTCCATGATAATCATGACAATATACAACCAAGAAGATCAATCATGTGAAGATGAATGAGATAAGCAATAAGAAGAATGTACATGTCAAGGCGAGCAAAGTAATCATACAGCAAGGAGAGTTAATATGTGAAGATAGGTGAAATGATCAATCAATATAATCAAAATGTCAATGCCTTAAACAAATACAATAACCAAGCACGCATCAAAGATAATGATATCAAGAGCTCTTAATGTGTAATCAACAGTCAAGCAAACAAAAGTACAAAGAGAGGTGGGTACCCTCTGATCGACCAATCAAACGCTACATTTGCCTCAGCTTATGTTCAAGCTTGACCCTCTAGTGATCCCTAGTGGAATCGCCATTTTGTGGACCCCGCATTTTTGTTCGATGCGTTCTCACTCGATGGCCAAACTCGCTTTTCGTTTATTTCGTAAAAATTTAATTTTTCGAAAAAAGACTTGGAATCTCCACTTATTTTTGTTTTATTTTTTTAAGGAAAAAACAAAATAAGAAAAAAAAAACCCTAAATGTGACTCCTGAAAAAAAAACAGGTCTATGAAAAACCAAAGTCGGGTACGGGAGTTAGGTTACTTATTGGGAAGGTACGGTAAAAACCGTATCACCCATCTAAGCTCCTAAAAACAGGTCTTTACTAAAGAAGGTGAAGTAAGTGTGACATTTGATAAGAAAATCAATGGATACCAATGAAATGATCAAATAATAAAATGAATAATGCATAAGAATAAGCAAAGTAGGAGTGAGATCGTATCTTAGCAGCAAGTAATAATGTGCTATCATGGAAACAAGGTTAGCTCAAATATAAAATTATCACATGCATATTAAAGAGCAAGATAAAAATCAAGCAATATTCATCAAGCATAACAATTGACTATCAGAAGAGAGAACTCATATGTAGGGCCCCCACCAAAACCCAATTTATTTTGCATGAATTAATTTCACAAATTCCATTATTTCAGAATTATGAAAATTGTCTTCATGCTTATTAAAAATAAAGTAAAATGAAAAATTATTTTAAAATAAAATAAAAATTTGTGAAAGTGCTTACCTGAAAAGAAATGTAGCAAGTTTATTTAAAAAACGAGATTTTTAGTAACTTAAAACCTCAATGAATGATGAAAAATTGCAGAATTAAAAATATTTGAAAATTGTAGTGAAATTAAAATTATTTGAAAAACTAGAGTTTTGAAAATTATTTGAAAATTGAAATTTTAGACAATCATTTGAGAATGAGAGTTTTGAAATTTGAAATTTTGAATAATTATTTAAGAATGAGAGTTTTGAAAATTGGAATTTTGAAAAATTATATGAAGATGAAAATTTTGAAAATTGAAATATTAGATAATTAAATTTAGAAATTGAAGTTTTGGAAATTAAATTTAGAAATTGAAGTTTTGAAAATTGAAATTTTGGAAATTAAATTTAGAAATTGAAGCTTTGAAAATTATTTGAAAATTGGAGTTTTGAAGATTTAATCTGGAAATTGAAGTTTTGAAAATTTGAGTTTTGAAAATTAAGTTTTAATACCAAAAGATGAAAAAAAACAAAGAGGATGACACGTGGCATTTAGGTTATTGTAGTAAAGAGTGGCCATGCATAGCCATGTTCACGTGTGCTCTTATCAAGCCTCATTTTCTATCTCAAAAAAATGCCCCTCAATCAACAGTGAAGCCCATGTAAAACAAAAGCCCAAATCCAATTAGAAATTAAGTCCAACAAAACAAGCCCAAGTGACATGAAATATGTATTAACATTCTAATTAAGCCAAACCTGAATTAATGCCCTCATGTTATAACTCAAAATAACCCACTTAAATCAACAATCCAATTCATATGTAGGGCAATTCAAGCAATCCAAACGAAGCCCAATAACATAAACAACAACTACAAAAATCAAGGGGAGAAAATACCTCATTTGTCAAGCCCTATAATGGAGAACGGAGGCAGCATGAAGTGTGTAGGGATGACTATGAGTGTGTCGAAGATGCAGGTTGCTGCTGGTGATGGTAGCTCCTGTGTCTCCAAGCAAAGCCCTGAATGCTTTCCATAAACAACTCCATCTTTTATAGCAACTCCATTCACATAGTTTGCAGTGTAGAATTGCATGCCTAAAGCAGTTGTCCACAAGTTCAGGACCCTTGAGCTTGATGGGTCCTTCACCTTTGCAGCATGTTTCAAGCTTTTTTTCTCCTCACCACAGTCGAGCACATAGTTGTGATCGTATCCTAAGCCAACCTCATGGATTGAGGTACCGATCTTCTTTTCAGTCGTGAAATCAAATGAAGTGGCTTTCACTAGCGTGATTTCACCAGTTGGGATTGTGTTCTGATCCACAAGAGTGATATGAGATTCTCATATCTGAATGGAGTGGTCCAGTATGTTGCCGGAGTTGTGGCCAGCTAAGTTCCAATATGTGTGTTGAGTTAAGTTGATTGGAGTGGCCTTGTTCTCAGGCACAACTTCTAGTTCCCATTCTCAAGCTCTCCCCGACCCCTCTCAAAATAGCTACCTTTATTTGCCTGTACCCCCCCAGAGTGTTGTGCCAGCGAAAACTTTGATGCCAACAATATTAATTCAAGAACACAAAGATAAAACAATCACACATACAGTACACGAGGTTTTAACGTGGTTCGGCCAACCATGCCTACGTCCACGGATGAGAGAGAATGATTCCACTACACAATAAAGAATATTACAAAGGACAGAACCAGATACAACTATTGGGTTCCCGAAACATCCCATGTTTCCCCACTCCTTGTATCCATACCCTACGAGCCATCTCGCTCCACCGGGTATCTCCCGTTCTTCCTCACATCTCTATCCACCTCGTATAGTCTTTACAAGCCCATCTCCATCTCATAACTTTTTCCCCTCATGACCTAGAATATTTATAGAGATATTTCCAATAACCTTCCTTATTCTATAAGGAAATCTAATATTACAATAATATATCAACCTAGAAATATTCTATATAATATTCTTTACAAAAAAAGGAATCTATACTAATTAGGAATTTGGGACACTTCCTAACAATCTCCACCTTGGACCAAATTCCATGAAGTTAATCTTCAAGCTCTCTATGACACAAACCTTTTGTATCATATCACCATGAAAGAGCAATTAACTCCACCTTTAGTGAAAATTCCTTTTGTTTTCATCTTGTGTGCTCTGTGATCTTTTACTCTTCCAGAAATCTTCAACTCAAGCTCTGATACCAATTGTTGTGCCAGCGAAAACTTTGATGCCAACAATATTAATTCAAGAACACAAAGATAAAACAATCACACATACAGTACACGAGGTTTTAACGTGGTTCGGCCAACCATGCCTACGTCCACGGATGAGAGAGAATGATTCCACTACACAATAAAGAATATTACAAAGGACAGAACCAGATACAACTATTGGGTTCCCGAAACATCCCATGTTTCCCCACTCCTTGTATCCATACCCTACGAGCCATCTCGCTCTACCGGGTATCTCCCGTTCTTCCTCACATCTCTATCCACCTCGTATAGTCTTTACAAGCCCATCTCCATCTCATAACTTTTTCCCCTCATGACCTAGAATATTTATAGAGATATTTCCAATAACCTTTCTTATTCTATAAGGAAATCTAATATTACAATAATATATCAACCTAGAAATATTCTATATAATATTCTTTACAAAAAAAGGAATCTATACTAATTAGGAATTTGGGACACTTCCTAACACAGAGAAGAAAATCCCTTATTCCTCTCTATTTTTCTACAGCTCCTCTCTTAAGCTCTCTGTTTTCTTTTCTCCGCTCCTTTGTTTTTCTCTCCTTGATCCCTCTTATTATTGTTGAAAAACCTTATCCTACTCAACTCTTTCCGAGCAAGATTTTTTCTCATTCTTCTCCACCGAACTCTCTCTCTTTCTTTACAGCTCTATTTCTTCATTTTCCTCCATTCGCCTGCACCCCCTCTATTCAGCTCACCTAAAAAAATCCTCTATATCCTTAAAACTCCCCTCCCCTTCCCCGACCTTTATTTCTTTTTTGTTTTTGCTCTCAAACTTTGCTCACCTAGCTCTCTGTTTTTGTCTTTCCCATAATATCCCATGATGAGCGTAGAGGTAGGCGGTCCTCCATGAATTAGCAGACCCACACCTTCTTACAACTCTCTTGCTTCCCATCTCGACAGCTCACCTTTTTTTTCCTTCCTCCTTGCTACCCTGTCTCTCCAGCTCTCACCCCTCTATTTTTCTTCCAAGCTACCCTCACTCTCACTGCTCGGGGTTCAGCAAAAATGTCACCACTAGCTCCACTGCTTCAACCACCACCATGGCAGGGTGGTCACATCCTTTCCTACACGTCCCATGTAGGTTCACCTTGAAGTCGTCCCCTACTTCCAAATGAAAATCCTAGCTCTTCTCGGGTGTGAAAAAAAACCATTAGTCAAAGAGGGGTCTACATATATATTTTTGGTTCAAGGATGTTTTTTAAAGGCCAAAAATTGTTTTTAATTTTAAAGAACAAATAGAGAACACTTTTACAATACCATGTATCTCTACTTCTGATCCAAGAAATCTTATACTGGGTTAGTCTTGCTTCCTTAAGCATATCCAAATCTACCTAAATTTACATAATATAAAATTTGAAAAATATTGAAAGATTGAAACTGCTTGCATTTGGACCCAGGCCCCTTGAGAAAAGCCCTAGGCCCAAAGCCCAAAGCCCAAAGCCCTTTGCCCTTTGCCCTTTGCCCTTTGCCCTGACAAGAGAGGACAGTAACAGAAGGGCATGTCCGTTTATCGGGATTTTAACTTGCAAAGGAACAAAAAAGAAAAAGGGCGCCCAAAACCCAAACGAAAGCTTCAAACCACTGGACTCATTTCTCCGTACTATAGTCAATAGCTAGGGTTTTTCAGTTCTATCTGTGACCAAGTTAGGGTTTTTCAGGCTCGTCATGGATCGCCTTCGCCCTAGAGAGAGACGGGTGTTTTCTGGCTTCACAAAACTCGAGGTGTAATTCTTAATATATCCTTGTTTGTTCTATATTCATAATTTCTTTATATGGGCATTGATTAATTAGCCTAATAAGTTGAATTTCAAATGCTGGCTGTCAAATTTTGCTTGGTTTTTTTTGGTGGAAAATGCATTCAAATGTCAGATTCATGTGTGTTTGTAGTGCATTTTTTTTGAAATAATTTATCGAGTTGTGGTTTTGTTGTAATGATAAAACGTGGGTGTTGATTAATAATCATAATCATGTTGAAATTTGAAAGATTAGGTCTGGTTTTTGGCTTGGCTTCTTGACGTATGTGTGAAAAAATACGGTGAAATATTGATGTGTGTTTGTCGTATGATGCATTTCCTGGTTAACATCATAACATGCAAGGAATTCTAGGGTTTCGATTTTAATGGCCTAGAGAAATGTGGGCGTTAATTAATTGTCATAATTGCTTTGAATTTGGAATCTTAGCTCTTCAAATCGACCAGTTTTTTCATATGCAGGTGAGCTATATTCAAACGTTTGTTTTTTGATGTATTGTTTCGATAGTGCTGCAATGGATGGATACTCTCATGCCTGTGAATTTAGCTCAGAGGAATGTGGGTATTTATTTATCATCATATCCATGTTGGAATTGGAAATATTGGCTCTTAATTTCTTCCTTGTTCTTCAGGCTTCTGGTCTGGTTAAAACATGTATGGAGATGTTTTATATGCTTCTTGTATGGTGCATCATTGAGCATGCAAATGTTATTTTGACTGTGATTGTGCTAAATTATACTCTTGTATTATCAGGAAAATATTGGTCCAGAATTTCCAAAGCTGGCTGTAAATTTCTTCTTGTTTTTCTCTGGACTGTATGGAAGATGTCTGGAAATTGAGGCTATACATGTTATATAATATTGATGACAAAGTTAGTTTATATTGTAATCTGTAAATATTTCTTGTTTTGTGGTTGTTGTAGTGTCATAGATTGTAGCTTCTGAGTAGATGGTTCATGTTGAATCTGATTTTGCTTATTTTGGCTTTTTGATAAGTAAGCAAAAGAGAGAATTTATTAATGAAGAGGGCTATACACAAAGCAAAAGGCATAGCATAGGCAAAACAAGGGAAAATACTGCTCCCTCCCTCAATTAGACCTAGCCAATCTACAAACTTGAATGGGGACAAAATTCCTTATGCTATGTACATCCTAACCCCAAGACAATAGATTAATCACAAATGAACTCTTCAAAAAGTGAACCGATTGTTTTGTATTTTCAAATGCTTTTCAGTTTTTCTCTTTCCACAAAGTCCGCAAAATACACAATGGGGCAGCGCTTCAAACTTTCTTTTGCTCTTTTCCCTTCAGGGAGCATTGCCAACTTAGCAAGGCCTCCTCAACCAAAAAAGGACCCAAGTGACTCCAAATAAAGCAAAAAATAGGTATTGAAGCCAACAAGATAATTAGGGTGCTGAAACAATAACCCAAAACCTGCTTGCTTAGAGAATCGCTTGCTAAGAGATTCAAACTGTTCCCGTCTTCATATCTCTCCTAACCTTTTCTGGTAATTTTGCTTTTTTTGTTTACTTTGTTGTTGTGTATTTGGCTGCTTTGAGATTTATTGTTTTTGTTCAGTGTTTGATTGAGGTTGTCAATAACTATTATACTTTCTACCTATTAAGACCACTTGGATAATGCCACTCTGTTATTATTATTATTTTTTTGATAGGTAAATAGCAGAATATATTAAAGGTGCTTGCAAAATGGCGCAATATAATGCCACTCTGTTATGACATAGTCAATAATTTTAGTGCTTCATAATGGTGTTTTCTGACTTGAAATCCTTGTTCAGGTGGACTGGGAATTGCAGTCGTCAACACATTTGTCTCTGCTTTATCTTCTTCGGATATACTATTTTGCTTGATTTTAAGTTTCTTCTGTATATGGGTGCTTAGCAGCTCCTTCCTAAGGAAATATGTGAAAGTCAAAATATATTATGTTCTGGATGGTGTCTCTTCAAGGCATTTGTTATGCAGTTTGGCTATGTCGAATGGAAGCTGTGAACGTCTATTCTACTTGAATTTTAGCCATATGGATAAACTTTTACTTCTTTTCTAACAGTACTCTTTAATTAACTTTTTGGCATGCAATTGAAAGCTGTTAAAATCATGTTATGTGGTTTGTCCTTATATACTGGAAACACCAAGAAAGTGAGTTGTTATGATATTCTGTAGAAATTGGTGCATATATGAAGTTTTTATACTATCTCATCTGCCAAGTAAGCGGGAGCAGTTGGATGATAAAGTTCCTTTCTTTTCTCTGGTTGATTAAAAGGTTGCAATGGTTTTCTCCACAGCAGTCACAATGATGCAATTAATGTTTCAATTTGCATTTTACCTATCAAAAAAAAAAAGTTTCAATTTGCATTTAGTTGTTGAATGTTGTGAATTTTATTTTTGAGTCCGTTAGCACCTGTTGAAATTAGTGCCGATTCTGTATAAAAGAAAAGGTTTCATGCTAAGTGGCATCATAAAACTTTTTTCCTTTCTTCCAACTAAACAGGTGGAAAAAATGGAGAAGGTGCTCAAGGAATCAGGAGAACAGACATTGAACCCAGATTTCTGCAAAAGACTAACGGGTGGTTTTAAGTGAGTTTCATTTTATCCATTACTGAATGTGGGTACTTTGCGAACCACATCAATTTGCAAGGAATTGAATACAGATAGAGTGCTTTTTCTTTCTTTTTCCCCATGTAAGACAGCTTGTTTGAGTATTTGGTAAATTTTTTTGGCATGTTATCTCCTTTCAGTCGCTCTTCAGGTCGTGCCGGGAAACCTGCTATAAAATGGATTGAGGTTCTACTCCCTCACTCTTTTTCCCTTGGACTAGATTATTTCTTTGTAATTAGTTCTTTTTCTTTTAGTGGGTGTATCACTCCTATTATTATTATCATTTTGCAGGTGCAAAGTTGGTTTCAGGATAGGCTGCAAGAGTGCACACACAAAGTTTCTTGTCCACCTAATGTCTCCAAGGAACTGTGTGTTTTACCAGAAACATTCCCTTCGAATAAGCTACATGAAAGTTCTCAAATGCCTGAAGGTGCTATATTTTTCTTTTCATTTTCTTATAGAATATGATTTGCAACTGTGGAATGTTCAAAATTCCTACCAATATTTGTTGCTTAATAGTCTTTTAAATGAACTTGACACTTACTCTCATGCTCACAGTAAGGATCCATGTATTTTATTGCAACTGGATGCAGGAAGGAAAAAAATTAATGCATTGTTATTCAATTCAAAAAAATAAGAAAAAACCGCTGAATAAATAGACTTGGTTGCTAACAAAAGACCTAAACTGAATCCTTTGTTCTAGGGATAAACAACTTCAAATTTAAACTCCTATAAAATTGGATAACAACCTAACAAACAAATAATTAAAAGATTTGAAAAAAAAAAAAAAAAAAAAAAAAAAAAAACAGAATCTGCGACACTCCCCCTTAAGCTGGGTTAAAAATATTGAGCATTCCCAACTTGTGTACCAATTTTTCAAGTGTTGGAAGAGTCTTCCAAGACCTTTTGTCTGCAAATCAATAGTCTGCTTGGATGTAGGGACATACAACATGCAAACAATTCCTTTCTCAATCTTTTCCTTTATAAAATGCCTGCCAACCTCAACATGTTCAGTACGATTATGATGCACTGGAATATGATAAATACTTGTGGCAGCTTTGTGGTCACAATAAAGCTTCATAAGACCACCATTTGCAACTTTTAATTCTTCTAACACTAGCTTCAACCACAATTGCTTGCAAATCCCTTGGGCCATAGCTCTAAATTCAACCTTCGCACTGCTTTGAGCTACAATAAATTGCTTCTTGCTCCTTTAAGTCACCAAATTCGCCCAAACAAAGGTACCATATCCTAATGTCGACTTTCTATGCTCCGACCTCCATTCTTCTTGAAGAACAAACCTTCATTGGAGTTTCCTTCAAATACTTTAGTATTCGATAAACAGCCTCCAAATGCACCTCACAAGGAGAACATATAAACTAACTCACAACACTAACTACGAGAGCAATTTTTGATCTTGTATGAGATAAGTAGATAAGTTTCCCAACAAGATGTTGATCTCTCTTTGTCAATTGGACTAGTATGATCTAGCTCTCCCAATTTCAAATTTGAATCCATTGGAATATCCATCGGTTTACAACTTATCATACCCGTTTCTTTCAATAGGTTCAAAGTATACTTTCTTTGAGAAATTGGTATACTTGTTTTGTTCCTTATCACCTCCATGGCAAGAAAGTACCTCAATAAACCTAGGTCCTTGATCTTGAACTCAGTAGCAAGAGCTCCTTTAAGCCTTTTCATTCCATCAACATCATCTCTTATCAAGATTATGTCATCAACATAAACAATGAGAATGGTAGTCTTGTTGCCTTGATGTCTAAAAAACAATGTATGATTTATTTAAGCTCGATTATAACCTTGCTATCGAATTGATTTAGTAAACCTATCAAACCATGCTCTGGGTGGTTGTTTGAGCCCATAAAGACATCTTTTGAGCTTGCAAACCAACTCACCTCTTCTAGCTTCATCAAGACCTAGTGATAAGTTCATTTACAATTCTTCCTCAAGATCCTTGTTAATAAAGACATTCTTGACATCTAGTTGTTATAAAGGCCAATCTTAGTTGGCAGCCAAGTATAGAAGAATTTGGATTGTGTTGAGCTTAGCAGCTAGGAAAAACATCTCTTGATAATCAATACCGAGTATCTACGTGAACCCCTTTGCTACAAGTCTCACCTTATATCTTTCAATTAAGTCATTGGAGTCATACTTCATGGTGAAAACCCATTTGCATTCAATTGGGGTCTTTCCTTTTGGCCTTTTCATTAGTTCCCGCATTCCATTTTTTTCAAGAGCTTTCATTTCTTCTATCATCACATTTCTCGATTCAAGAACTTTTAAGGCTTCTTCCACATTTCTTGAAATTTCAATATCTGAAAGGGTAGTGGTAAATGCATGGAAAGAAGGTGATAAATGACTATAGGACACATAGTTAGAGATTGGGCGTTGAGTGCAAGATCTAACACCTTTTCTCATAGGTATGGGAACATCAAGATCATTTATTGTAGGATTGGGATTAGACGTGAAAAGATGTGTACCTATATTTAGTTCAGATTCTTGACCATGCTAAGAGTGCAGAAAGTTTTCCACCCTTTGAGAATTGTTTCGATGTGAATAAACTAGTAACTCATGTTGCGGTTGTAATTCTCCCCATGAAGAAGAAATGTTACTGCTTGTAGGTAGCATCGACTCTGGTGGGTTTGATGAAGAGGACAAATTTGGAATATCTAAAGGTAAAGGAGGCACAATAGAAGATAAAGGCACGATTGGTGTTGATAGAGATGTATCCTAAAAATCCCCTTGAATTCCCCCCCTGAAGGGAATTTGGCGGATAATAAGGTTGTTGCTAAAAGAAAATGACGTTCATTGAAACTAAATATTTATGTTTTGCAGGGGAATAACATTGTTATCCTTTCTGTGTGGTAGAGTATCTCAAGAAAATACATGTTAAGGCTCTAGGATATAACTTAGATCTATTATGAGGATGAACATGAATGAATTCAATACAACTAAAAATTTTGTGAGGGATCAAAGTGATGACTCATGTTTGGGGAAAAAATTGAAGGAGAGTATGTAATGGTGTTTGGTACTAGAGAACTAGAGAACTCGAGAGAGCATTTGGTTTATCAAGTATGAAGCTATAAGAACAACAACAGACTAGAATTATTTTGTAACACTCATTGACAACATGAGAGCACGTGCAACCTTAAGAAGATGGTGATTTTTATGGTCAACAATTCCATTTTGTTGTGGGGTATCAATATATGAACTTTGATGTATAATCCCATTTTTTGTCAAATACTCCCAAGTATTAAATTAAAATATTTTTTTTCCTTTATTAGTTTAAAAAAATTGTATTTTTGTTTGAAATTGATTTTGGATCATGGAATCAAAATTTTTAAAAAATTGTTCAGCATTAGATTTCTCCTTTAAGAGGTATGCCCAACATAGAGGTGTGTGATCATTGATAAAAGTAGTAAACCATTTTTTTCCATGAGTGTTTTGAACCCAAGAAGGGCTCCCAAATATTGTTGCATATTATAGCAAATGGTTTTGACACTTTGTAGGGCTGAGAATGATTTAAAAACATGAGAATGTTTAGCTAACTGACATGCTTCACATTGCAAATTAACAAGCTCTTTATTTCGAAACAAAGTTTTGAAATATGGAAAGCTTTTATGGCCTAACTTATGGTGCTATAGCATTATTTCTTGTTCTTCAAACACAAATGGAGAATTACAACTAGTGGCTTGAGCATGTTTATTCACATTGATGTCCTTTACAAAGTAGTATAGTCCTTCATGTTCTCTAGCATTGCCAATCCTCTTCCTCGAATGTAGGCCTTAAAATTCACACTAGTCATTTTTTTTTTTTTGATAGGTAAAGGAAATTCATTAAAAGCCAAATAGGCTAAAGAAAGAGTATACACGGAGTATACCAAGATACAAAGGAGCAAAAAACAAAGGGATAAACAAGCCTAATCCTTACTTGGTGGCTAGCCAGTGTACAAAATCTATCAAAGAGAAAGTGTACAAAAAAATGGATTTTAATATCTTGATCGTTCCTCTCAACATCATCGAAGGCCCTCCTATTCCTTTCTTTCCAAATGGTCCACATCAAGCAAAGGGGGGCAGCTCTCTAAGCTTTCTCCCTTTTCCTGCCTACAAAGGATCCATGCCATCCCAGGAGGTTCCTTTTCATAGAGGAGTGCATCACCCATTGCACCCCAAAAAGGGAGAAGATCATAAGCCATAACATTCTGGCCTTCTCACGAAACAAAAGAAGGTGATATGTGGTTTCCTCCTCATTTTTACACAAAAAGCGCCTGTTGGGGATGCTCCAACCAAATCTCTTCAGGCGGTCAGTGGTGGGCAGCCTGCTCCAAGCCGCCTCCCAACCAAAGATGCTAACCCTAATTGGAACCCAAGGCGTCCAAATAGTTCTAGCCGGGAAGGGGGGTTTGATGCCCCTTGAGAGTGAGCTATAAAAAGACTTGACTGAAAAGGTCCCATTCTTGTTCTCTTTCCACTGGAGCAAGTCATCCACATCTCTTCCAATGGTCAAATGATGGAGCTTGCCTAACAAGCTTTCTACTTCTCCCACCTCCTAATCATTAAGTTGTCTATTAAAATGAAGCCCCCAGCTACCCCCAACTCCGTCTTCCTCCCAAGCCTCAACAACCCAGTCTTCTTTGTTGACGGAGAGATTAAACAAGATGGGGAAGGAGATTGCATGATAATACAAGCCTCACACTAGTCATTTGATAATTTGATAATACAATCCAGGTCCTTTGTCAATTTACTAATTGAAAGGAGATTGCAAGATAATTTTTGGACATGGGGAAGGAATTTTGAAAAAATATTAGGAGCAATTTCTATTGTTCCAGTCCCTGCAACTACAGAAAATGAACTGTTAGCAATCTTAACTAAAAGGTTTCCTGGACTAGGGGTGTATGACAAGAAAAAATTCGCACGACCTGTCACATGGTCTATAGCACTTGAATTAATGATCCAAGGTTCATGAAACTCATCTAGGGAATTTAGGGCAGCGGAAAGAAAAAATTTTTGTGCTAAGAGAGAAGTTTTGGACGGTTGTGCAGGGGTAATCATCTTTACAAATTGCTTTATTTACTCTTTACTAAAAGAAAGTTGATAGGATCAGGTACTGCCTCCATCCCTTTTTGCAGCATCACTTTCAGTCATTGCCTGCAGCCCCCTTGAATCTTGTCTATTCACCTTCTCTCTCCGATTTGGAGGTCGCCCATGTATCCTCCAACAGTTTTCATGAGTGTGATAGGCTTATTTCAATGGTCATAGAACAGTTGAGTATCACTCATCTTCTGCTCTCCTCTCTTCTAATTTCAGAAGAAATCTCTGGAATATTTGGTAATGGTTTCATTGCAAGACATCTCCCCCTCACTTCATCGAGTTGTTTATTCAACCCAACCAAAAGATCATGAATCCTATCTCTCTCCACCATCTTCCTATAACAAGCATCATCTTCAGGACATCTCTAGTCGCTGTCATTAAATACATCCATCTGTTGCCATAATTTTGTGAGTTCATCGAAATAACATGTCACGTCTAAATCTCCCTGTTTTATTCCCTGGCCTTGTTCCTTAAAGCAAAAAGCTGTGAAGTTCCTGTTCTGAATACTTCTGTTTGGTGGAATCCTAAATGGCTTTTGCAGTTGAATACAGAAGACAGGCTTGCCTGACATTATCTCCATTGAGTTCACAAGCCAGGTCATGATCATGGAAATTTTGGCATCCCATTCTGAAAAGAAGGGTCTCCTTCCTTTGGTTGCTTCTTTGCACCAGTAAGATAGCCTATCTTTCCACGTCTTGTATCACCATTTGAACGGTGTGGGACCAGTAAAGGTAATTTTTGCCATTAAGTTTGTGGGCTGTAATTTGCAGGGAGTTACTATCCGGAAAAACAGTGGGAGCAAATGTAGGGGTCGGCTGTGAGGTTTCTGTCAAAACCTTGTAGCCGTTGCCCCTGCTCACTCTAGTCATGGCAGTTTTCACCATTTTTTTTTTTCTCAACTGATTTCCGGCTTTGATACCATGAAACCGGATGCATGAAGGAAATAAGCTAATGTGCTGTTATTCGATTTAGAAAAATAAGAAAAAACTGCTGAATAAATAGACTCAGTTTCCAAAAGAAGACCTAAATTGAATCCTTTATTCTAGGGATAAACAACTTCAAATTTAAACTCCTAAAAAATAGGATAACAACCTAATAAACAGATAATTAAAATATTTGAAATAAATAAAAAATAAACAGAATCTGTGACATTTATATGTGTGTGTGTGCATGCTTATATATGTTGTGTCAGCATCTCAACCTTGGGAGTTGCAATTTTCTTACTGTGTCTATCAGTCAAAATGCATTTTGGCCTAATGCATTTGTCCCTGCCTAGGCCAAAATGCATCAGGATGCACCTTATGCTTGGCTCATACATTCCTGTTATGAGCCTGTAGGCATTATTACAGAGTCTTGTATCCAGGCTTGCATTCACTATGTTCTACCAGCCTTTTAATATAATCCCATTTACAAAGGGCTTCAGTTGTTGATTTGTTATCTCAGTTGATGGTGATTCTTTATTCAAGTAACACATTAGCATCACTGGTGGAGCCAAGTAAGGCTCAGGGGGACATTGAACTAAAATTTAAAAATAAATAAATGCCATTTAGTATTGGTACTTATTTTTTCTTGTTGATTCAATCTTTTTCCTTTTTATACTTATTTTTTATGATTCCATCTTATCGAGCTTAACTAAATCATAAAAAATAATATTTTTAAACTATTATTGTTTTAGTGATGATTTATTATATGAAACATAAGTTTTAAGTAAAAGACTTTACTTTCAATTATCTTATATTTAGTTATTCAAATAAGGAAAAAAATTAAGGTATTGATTCAGTATCTATGGAAATCTTAATTCCGACTTTCTAAGGTATAAATAAATAAAATCCGGTTATAAGACAATGAAACCTAAAGGCGCATGCCTCTTCCATTTGAAAAATATCAAAATTTATGATAGAAATGACTGAATTCTTTAAAATAATTTTAAAGGTTTTTGCTACAAAATGACTAAAATGATTGAAATTTTCTAATGATTTTTCTTTATAATTTTTATAGAAAATCTGAAACTTTTTTAAATGTTCTTAGTACTATTGTTGTTTAATTTGATAAATTTTCATAATTAATATTTCAAATTATTTAATTTTTTAATAATAATAAACACCATTAGTTACCATAACTATATTATAATATTTTTCTCCTTGCCCCCCTAACAAAAGTGTCTGGATCTGCCACTGATTAGCATCATGCTGTGAGATGCACTCTCTGTATAACAACCTAATATGATAGCACTATTGATTGCAAACCTTCATATCCTATATGATGCTAGCAAGTTTCTTTCCAAGGCAGATGGAGTAGAGACTTGATGGACTTCAATTTGTTTTGAAACTTTTTATCCCTAGCATTGGGTATTTGACTATGTGATGTTGGTGAGTTTGACCATGTGCTTCCCTAAATCCTTATACAGCCTATGAATTGGATGAGTTGTGGTTTTGGGCTTGCCAACATTCAACTGGTCTTTATGGTCTCATATAGTTACTGTAGCATTTGGACCAAGATTGTGCCTAGTTTTTATTATGTATCTGTTCTTTGTGTAATGACTACTTTACATTTTTACAGTAGTAAACAATTCTTCTCCCCAGTTTCTTCTATCCTTCATGCCTGCTTTGTGTTTCTGTTTACTAAAGTATGGTTCTAGTAATTAAACAATTCTCCTTTGCCTTCTAGTGATGCTTTGGAACTGTTTGCTAGTAGACATGAAACTGGTTTTTTCAGAAATGTTTTAGCTTGAGAAATGAAAACAATGAAAAAGATCGTTTCTTGATCACTTTAATTTGTAAAAGTGCTTGCATTTTTTAAAATGTGAAGAACAATATGTTAATGTTCTCTAAAAATAATCAATTTTCAATAGAATTATTTAAACTAGTTTTTGAAAATGTGTCAAACTACTTTTAATGTGTTATGTTCCTTTTTTCTAGAATAATGCTGTTTAGTCCAGACAGACTGGCTGATTTGCTTCTCCAAAAAGAAGTTTAAAAAAAAGCCCTTATTTGCCATCGAATCTGTTGAAGGAGGAGCCTGATGAACCAAATCAGCAAATCAAACAATTTTGTTCATATCTATTTTTGTAGCCAAACAGAATTCTATTTCCCCCTAGTTTACTGATGTTTGCTGGCAGGAGACCCAGATTTATCAGAATTAGAATTTGAGGCACGGTCATCCAAAGATGGGGCTTGGTAAGGATGCGTATATGGTCATTTCTGACCTGTTGAAAATATTTGGATGTATAGTATGCTGTTTATTGCTCACTCCTGTAATTTGGCTGCATAATTTTAACAGTGTGCTATAATTTCATCAAACCAGTGGTCTGCTGTAATACATTGCTGCTCAGGCAGCTGGTAGAAATTGTATAAGCATGTTTGCTGTAATCATGATGGAATAACTTTGATGCACATGACTTTTACAGAAAGGTTATTTATTCCAAGTCACTCACAAACTCTTGTAAATACCTGTGAAACATAAGGAGCTCTAGAGCTTGAGGTTGCTGGCCCCATTTATCATCAACTGATTGCAACGAATACACAACAATACTGTTCTATCAATATATTTTACTTCCATCTTCTGTCTGCTTATTGTATGGCATTTCTGTTTGTGTCTCTCTTGTATTCTGTATTTATGTCTGTATTCTGCATTGTAATGCATACTTCCCTCTCTTTTTCAAAATAAAAAGGGAAATGATGACCTGGCAGTATGCTTTTTATCTTTTGAAAATATATTCATAACTGGCTTGCTTAGTTTTGTGCCCATTCTAGAGAATTTGATCATTGTTGGAATGGATGTAGGCAAGATTTTAGGATCAATCCTTTGCTTTCTTTTTAGCAAGCACAAACCTGCACACCTTTCTAATTTTTCTGCCTTTACAGGTATGATGTTGATACATTCCTCACCCACAGATTTCTTAGTTCAGGTGAACTTGTAAGTAGTCAAATATGATTATTTGTTTTATTGCTTTTAGTAGTTCTAAAAATAATTAATTTAGAGGCCTGCTTCTTACTGTATGATGTTTTAGCCCCTTTTTTGGGTGGGAAATGCCTCTTTATTTCATTGCTTGTATTTTATTATTATTATTATTTGCATTATTTATTTATTTATTTTGCCTATTTTCAATGTTAGAAGTCTTTTCTGAGTGATGTAGAACTGGCGAAAACATGAGTTGATCTTCAAATCTGAAGGCAAGTTTAGCAGAATTTTTCATTTATTGCAGGAAGTTCGTGTAAGATTTGTTGGATTTGGGGCTGAGGAGGATGAATGGGTAAATGTGAAAAAGGCGGTGCGTGAACGCTCTCTCCCCCTGGAGCATTCAGAATGTCACAAAGTTAAGGTTGGAGACATCGTTCTCTGCTTCCAGGTACTTCAATTTTTTATTAGTCATGCACTTACAGTAAGCCCTTAAAATCAAGTCCTTCCAAACAAGCTCATGTCTCCCTTTTATCTTTAACCATAAGAATCTCACTAATTACAATAGTTTCATTTTCACAATATATTTATAACAAGACCAATTCCTTTAGTTTTTATTGTTGCCATTAGCTAATATCCTCTCCTTGTTAGCTTATCATTTTATTTGCATAAACATCAGGAAAGGAGGGATCAAGCAATCTACTATGATGCCCATGTTGTAGAAATTCAAAGAAAAATGCATGATATAAGGGGATGCAGGTGTCTCTTCTTGATACGATATGACCATGACAACACAGAGGCAAGCATTGTTGTGAATCCACACAAATTTTCTTCTCTCCTTTTATATCATAAATCAAGTTAATAATTCATCCCTTTGACTTTTTGTTCAAATGTTCTTCTGTTTTCTTTCTTTTTTCCTTTTTCTCAGGAAAGAGTTCATCTAAGGAGATTATGTTGCAGGCCAACATGTTAAATTTGTCAGAAAATGGCATTGACAATATAGGTATGGTTGGAAATCTTTTAGGGTTTTTGGTGGGGGATTGGGTGGGGGGATATCTTAGTTTGGTATGAAGGGGTATATAGATTGGTGAAATGTAGTGTACAGGGTTGTCGAATGTAATGTAAGTGTTTACGAACTCAGTTACTGGGATTCCATATTTTATATGCTTAGACAGCATTTATCTTACCAAGCCCATTGTGGTATTCAGCGTTTGCTTTTTGGCAACTGCAGTGAATTAAATGCTGCTGAGATTGATTGACCAGCAATTGTTTTGTTTAGCGGCAAAATAACTGGGAAGGTGGTGGAATAGATATTATAATGGATTTTTTCATGCTCCTGTTTTTTCGTTTAAAAAAAATTTAATAATGGTTTTCGAAAGTGTAAGGTGGAAGGCTTTTTGTTTTTTTTTTCTTTAAAGTTATTTAAATAACTGAATATTAAAGAAACTTAAATTACCTCAAAATCTAAAATTATAATTTAGACAAAATCTTCTGCATTGATCACCTTGATTTACGTAGTTAATAAAAATTTATAAAAGATAAGACAATTTAGTAAATATCTATACCGTGTTAAGATACAAAAAATTATTAATAAAGATTTTATTTTGTTCAATTTATCATACAATAAACATGAACAAACCAAACACAAATAAAATTAATTAAATAACATACACATTTTAAAATTATTTGATCTTTAAATAAAAAATATTTAAAATAAATTTTAATGATATACAAAGACAATTCCTTAACTTTAAATTTTATTTTCCTTTCTTTGTTGCCCTTTGTCCATTTTCATCTCCTCTTGCAGTTTCCCCCGAACACAAGTTTCCCACAATTAAAAAAATGATTCTTAACCCTCTTGAATAGGAAGAAAATACGAAGTGAAAATGCTCTAAACCCTTTTGAAACTTTTCTTTTTCTTTTGCTAAATTCAAAAACCCATGTAAGAGGAGCCTCAAAATTGATATCAGATGACAGCCGGAGACTCCGTTGTTCATCACCACCGTGGGACTTCATCTGGGCTCTCAATCAAACTTGGCCTCATACATTGGGCCCCCTCCTGGCCTCGGCCGTTTTGCACCACGAGCAAAAAACCAACACAAAGTCCAATCAGATAATACGGATCCAAACTTGTCCTCGAAACTATCATCCAAGAGTTGCTATCAAATAAAGTAAAGATCTGCAAATCTCACAAAAATCATTCACCAACCCAAAACCTAGTAGTACGCACAGAAAAAGGCAAAAATAGTATGCTAAATCCTCACCTGAAATCAAATGTCCAATCTATTAAATAGATTTCTCAACAACACTTCTATCAAGTATCACAGCCATCGCTCTTGATCTATAAAGTACCACAATGCACTGAGATGACCATAAAATCTTCAAGTTCAGCATATACCGTCTCCCTATTAAATCATGGCTTGGAGTTGCCAAAAAACAAGAAACAGGCACAGATATGTATCAGATAGGAATTTAACATGTTAAGATCAGACATGGATGTTGTTCTCAGCACTCTTAGTATACCGTGTCCACACAATTTATGGCGTCAACAGTTTTTATTTGGGTAGGCAGCTTGGCCACCAATGGCTAATAGGTGCAAACCAATCATACCTGCAAAATGTGATTGATGATGTACCCTCCGACCAATGAGGGAGAAAACCTAGGAAGCTGTAGAGAAGCACAAAATCGACAAAGCAAAGACCCTTTTTAAAAAAATTCCGATCAGGTTAATCAGAAGGTGCAGGTTCAATTGCGCCTCGTTTCTGAAGGGAGCATTCCCCGCTTCAACAGGCCATCAAGAAAGTCACAATGTGATAATTCCATGCCCAAAATGAACCCTGCTTGAACCCAAACCATCTGGTTAGCCCTCCAGAAACAACAGAAAAAGAAACCCTTGGAAGTGCAGGTCATTCTAAAGGTCACAGCACCTAGAATTCAGAAAGTGCACATAAAAGCAAATGACACATACCATGTAGCAGTCACCTTCACAGCCCTGTAAATGCATGACAAGTGTCAGAACCAGGTCATGTCCAAGTGTGCAGCACCAACAGCAGAGAAAGAACAGTATACATCCATATGCACGAATAATCCCAATGGTTAGAAAGTAATATACAGAATCAGATGTCTCACTTGTAAACTTTCAACTCGTACATCGTCTGCTGCTTCTGTTCACAAGGTTTGAGGAAACCTATGACTTTCACAGATTACATATCAAATGAAACAGATAAAACCAATCATAGATCACCATATTTAGTGACTACACCATACAGACATAAAAGCCATGCCAGCAAAGTCCAATTTCAACTCGAGTATAAACAGCAAGCTAACTTTGTATGAGATTTCCAAGTGATATTCCAGGCAGGCTAGGGCCTTACCAAGTGTAATAGCTGGTGGGCTTCTTGGTATGACAAAGTTGCCTCAGCTAATTGTGCTTCTGTTCCAAAGCAAAGATCTTGACCAAAAGCATTCAGCCCATGATAAATTATATACCAACATATCTAGTACATTCACATCCTCAAACTTCATTAACAACAGTAATCTAACCAAGCAGCCACCAATATGTTCAGTGTCTAATGACCAGCTTAAAGTATGAACTGAGTGAAAGTAACAGTGTGATGTAGATATTACAACATAAAATGCTTCCCAACCATTATCCTATAGGGTCAATCCCAAAAGCCAAGCCAAGCCTCTCAGTTTGATTCATGAATGGTTCAGGTGTTCCCTAGTTTCCAAATATTCTTCAATTAAGAGAATGGTTGAAAGAATCAAGACAATATTTTGCTTCCACCAATTTTTCAAATAATGAAACATTTTAAATGTGGTTCACATCCACTGCAAAATATTCACCGCAATGACCACTCTATCAATAAATTATCACATGAAGCCTATTGGGATAATTTGATGTAGAGTACATTAGCATTAAGATATTCAAATATCTGGTTGTCAGTGTGTGAAGTTCATTCAAGAGAAACAATGTATTCAAGTCAAATCAACAGATAGGAAACCACCAATAAAAAAGGTATACTAAAAAGCCTGCAATTAACAAAATGTACGCATGGTACCATCCTCACATATTTTCAGAGAATCCATGCAATATATGCTCCTAGTTTGTGGAAGAAAATTGGAAAAAAAAATCCATGTTGCTACTCCTGCATGCAGTGCTTGCATATATTCAGAGAATCCATACAATATGTGCTCCTCGTTTGCGGAAGAAAACTGGAAAAAATCCATGTTGCCAAATTCCCACACACAGTACTTGGATATATTCAGAGAATCCATGCAATGTATGCTCTGAGTCATTTGGAAGAGGCACAATGAATTGAAAAATAAAGGGAAAAAAGACAGCTAAACTGATTAAGATGTTATAAGAACTGTTTCAGAAGATTAATACAAATGAGTATCATTCTCTCAAGTCAAGTTAAAAAATCTCTGAGGTCATACAGCAAACAAACATAGGTCGTGTGAAGAGACCAAAAAGAAAAAGCATAAAGAACCAGAGAGAATTGAAATGTCCATTATCTGTCAGAAAATCTTAAAAATTGCATGTTTCTCAAAATAACAACAATCGAAACATGACCTGTGCACATGCCTTCAATAAAGTAATTATTGTTCTAGACTATACAACCTTTTCAACAGTAAGTGAAATAACCCCATCCAGATGGAGAAGACATTAGCTTGAAAGCATTTCGATACAATTGAAAGACAGTGCACAGGTGTTAGTAATAGGTGCAATGTGATGGTGGCAATTAAGTAAAGTTTTGCATACATCAATGCCCAACTGCCATGATGACTCAGTTTTGCTGCGGGAAAGATTTGGGTTTTGCAAACAGGGCATGGATGGTAAGAGCAGGCTCACAGCTTGTATGCATGAGCAGTCAAAAATAACTTCAGTAAGCATCCTGATAAAACTTTGCCAGCTCAAGAAACAGTCCGACCATAGCAAACTGATGCAATGTAAAGATTTTTTGCCCATTTCTCCTGTAAGAAACGACCATATATAAATATTAAATTTGAAAACACAAACCAATTCTAAGACATGGAACAGGCAAAAGAAAAAAGAAAAGAAAAGAAAAGAAATTAATGTAAATAATCCACCTTGACATGTGTGCTAGGGAAAGCAGAAGTTCTGAGCGTCTCTTGTGTTTCATCTGCAGGTTTTCTTCTTGGTACACTAAGAACAAAAGCAGCCTGGTCCCAGGTTGCCGCAGTTGCTGTGATGCGATAACCATTATCCCACCTCCGATGAATACCTTCACTAGGATACAAAAAATCTAGCTCTACAACCTAGAAGTAAAAAATCAATCAGAATCACCTTCTTTGCTACCACAAATAGCATGAATGGAGATAGATTCCAAAACACAAAAGAACCTGATCAGAAAATCCAGCACCACGAGACATGACAATCGCCCATCTACTTCCTGCAGTGGCCATAGCAGTAACATAGAAACCCTCTCTCCATTTTTTATTTATCCACTTAAATGGAAATGACTCACTGACTTTATAGGACTGCTGTAAATATTGCGTGCCTATATTCAGTAAATTAACAGAGGTTAAAAGAGACAGATAACAATCATAAAAGTAGTCATTGTCTCAAAAAATGATTGGTTTTAAAGAAGTCACACTGACCCTTGGACATCACTACCAACGAGCTCCCATTATTAGCTCCTGCTATTGCACTGATGTAATAGTTCTTCTCCCATTGTTCCATAATCCATTCCTTCAGCAAAGACAAAAATACAATATTAACTTGTTTTCAACACAATTTACGTGCCAATTTGTGACATGCATACAGTTCAATGGAGTGCTAACATGCAATGCCTGTTAAGGAATATAAGCAACCTTGTGAAGGAAATAAGGAGAGAGTTCATAAACTTGAGCACTGAAGCCTGTGCCAGCATCCATAATTAGGGCCCATAAGTTTGAACAAGAAGCCACACTACTAATATACAATCCATCTTCATTTCCTTTCTCAATGTGCTGGGGAAGCCTCACATCTGCAACATTATAGTGATACCTACAACAGTAAATGTTAAACATAAACCTTTTTATCCCTTTTGCAGTAAACCAGAAGAACTTAATATGTAACTCAAAGCACATACCTTTGCTTCATAGGCCGTCGAGCATTGTAAACACTAATCCATTGTGTTGCAGGCATTCCCATTCGGACCTTCTTCTTTGGTTGCTCATCATCCTCCTCCTCCATTGTCAATCGTCCTCTCTTATGTCCAACCTGATATATAAGCTTCATAATAGGTAAATACATGTTAGATGCACTCCAAAGCCAAATGTGAAAAGAAATTCAGTACAGACACATAAACTTAAACGGGTACCTTCTGAGCACCATCAGTGTTTATTGGCCTGATATCCGGATTTGGACCCACAATCCCATCAAAGAGGGAGATATATTTTGCATAATTAGGTTCTTCATCGAACTTCAAGTTCACCACATATTCAACAAACTGCCGAAAAGGCTGAGGACAAAAGCAACACAAAGCTTCTGGAGACGTTGCCATCTTCTTTTTGCAAACAAGGAACCCTTTATTCTCTCCCTAAAGAAGCTGTTGGTTCAGAATGATGTACAGAATTACATAAAAGAAAATCCTATTTAAGTTTGGAAACTGTCAACCTGGTAACCTTGCCAAGGCAGCCGACCACGGAGAAGAAAAATGAGTGTGTAAGCAAGAGATTCCAAATCATCTCTTCTGCTTCCAGTCCTTCCAAGGTGAGCATGCACACTAGCATAACGTACTGTTCCCCTGTAGCATAACATATTGTACCAGCAAGTAAACAAAAGGATATACAAAATCCCACATTAAAATGAAGCTAACTGAAGGCAGTTGAATACTCAAGTGCTGATTTTACCTGAAAACATCAGGCCGTTGATCATATTCAACATGAAGGCCAGTTGAACTATCTCTCCACTTGGTGGCTGGCATGTCAAAATCAGATTACACAGAAGGAAGCTGAGAAAAAATGCATTAAGTGAAAGGATTTATGCTGTGGAATGGGAAAAATATGTTTTACAGTTTACCTAATCCAAGGTCAACAAGAAACAGTTTTTTCTCTTCATTAGTTCCTGGAGGACCAAGCAAAAAGTTCTCAGGCTTTACATCCCCATGCACATACCTGGCAGAAGTTGCAGGAGTCATTATAACAGCACGATATCCTCCACAAGTATCTACAACCCTAGAGATATATTGAGGTCACATAGAATAGACCAATTGTTTTTATGCAATAAGTCCCAGCATATTATCACATTGTTCATAAAGCAGCAGCAGAAGTCGCCGAAAGAGAAGATCACCCTCCTATATCATCGACACTTCAACCATCTAGAATCAATTCAAGGGGCCTCAGAATCATGAAATAAATAAACTGTCTTTCATCATTCTTCTGCATAGAATAACACAGTATAATGCCATCATGGACATTGATACTGTTTATGTGCCATATCCAAACAGCCCCAAATCATATACACAATTTGGATCAATCATGTCCACCCTCTGGAGGGCAAAACCCTGGTACAAAATCTTTTCCCTTATACTAAAGAAAACAGGCATCATAAGCAGATTAATAGTACTCACCCTCTAGAGTGCATCTTCTCTAATATAGAGATTGCTTCAATAGCAATACATGCTACCATTTCAATGGACATCCTGAAATTGACAAAGTGAAAGTAAACATTGGACAAGAGTAAATTGCATGTGTTACATATAAACTAAAAGATAACACACTTTCAACCACATATTTGAAAAAGAAACTTACGTGTGTGAGTTGTTATTCCAAACATCCCACAAACTAGGTCCAAGCATATCCATAACCTGTATGCATTGAAAGGTTTTCTCCATTGTCATTCTAAATCCATAAAGAAATGCTAGATCACACTGTTATAAAATCATAAAAGACACATAAAAAACTTGGCACATACCATGACATAGTAGTCACCTTGTCGGCCCTTGTAATGTACCCGAGGCACACCATGGCTGCCACCAAGTGCACTGCAGGAAATCAAAGAAAGCAAATAATACCATCACATGTATATATATCCAATAGCTACCATGGAATACATGCCAATCAGACACATAAGAAGAAATCAGAAGATGCCTCACTTGTAAACCTGCCACTCATATGGTGGTCCATAATTGCACCCTTTGCTGCTTCTATGCTCAAATTTTAAGGCAACCTAAAATTCATGAAGATCAGAAAACATATTAACAAGATAAAACCCAGCATAGATCACCACATTGAGTGATTGTACCACAAAGTCATAAATGTTACACCTCTACAGCTCCTGCGCCAGTTCTTTCATTTGAATTTCCACCAATGCGTCGCCCAACATAAACTTGTCCAAAGCCTCCTTTTCCCAGTTTTCTTTCAATTTTGTAAACTGGAGAACCACCCACCTGGACCTGTTTCCAGTATAGCAAACAAACAAAATTCATGATCAAATATAAATTTTATACGGGGTCCAGATTCTGTTATTGTAGCTTTTAAAATTCTCCAGATATCCAATTGCCAAATTGATATTTTGTAGAAATTTCACAACAAACTAGACCCGTTGCAGAAAATTGGCTCCCACATTCTAAATTAGACCCATACGAGAAGATCATTTTTTCATCCAAAAGATAAAAATAGATTTTCCATTCAATTTTCATGCAATCAAACACGCCATTATGCAGTGTAACACAAAAATCTTTAAGACAAAGGAAAAGAATATTTTAAGATTTCTTTCCTTTTTTTCTCAATTTCCTAATCAATCAATACACAACTATTTAACTTAGCTCCGATTTTTCGTGTTTTTTCATTTTCGAAAGAAACCAAACAAAAAAAAAAAAAAAAAAAAAAGAGAGGCCATTCATCAACCTTCTCAGGAAGCGGCGCAGTGCTTCCCTCATCTTCAGCTCCGGGACCCTTGTCGCCGCTCCTTCCGCCGCTATCGTACTCATCCATCTCCTTCTCCACAACCTCTTCCCTTGGGGGACCACTACCACCACCACCACCACCACCACCACCACCAGTCGCACCCAAAACCTTAACCTCCTCTTCCTCAAACGACGTCTCTTTCAGACCCAACCCCCTCAAAACGTCCCTCTCTCCACCATCGACAACGACCTTGCCCCTCCTATTCTGCGCGGCCCTCCTAGGTCGGGTCCGTACCGCTGTCACCCTCTCGTCCTCGATTCGAATCGCGTTGGGGTTCCTGTGTGCCCGGCCTCTGCGCACTCCACTACGCAGTTCAGGCATCGTAATTCATCCATGATATTTCATCAGCCGAAACCCCATTCCAAGCTTCGGAGAACCTTCTGGAAGCATCCAGAAGAATTGGATATCAGCAGAAACCCCAAATTTCTACGGAGAGAAAAATTAGGGTTGGATGGTTTGAGATTTTGGAGATCTGTGGAGGGAAATGAAATGAAAGGATTCTACTAACGCAGATAGAACGAAAGAAAGAGAGATGAGACAAGCAACAGCCTTTCTCTCTCCTTTTTTGTTTTTTTTTTTTTTTTTTTGGGGTTTAACGTTTGAGGAAAGGTGGTTCATCTACAATTTTCGCTGTACATCTGTTCCAAATTTCAAATATGTTTGCCACGTCAGTAGTCGAGTGGAATATGTAGGGTCACATTTCTGAAGAGTTCGAGAAAATGCTAAAACGTGTATAAACATGCATTCATTTATAATAAACAGCATGGTATTGCACCAAGAATGACGCCTTCAATTTAAAAAAAAATTCATTCAGATTTTTTTGATAAAAATTACACTTTTAGATGTTTTGGATATTTCCTATCTTCGGCTCATTCTTAACAGTAATAGTAGCATATCATCAACTGTATATATGTTTAATAAAAATAGTTCTATGTGAATTGGGAATGCGAATGGACAGGTGATAGAGTGAATTATAAAAAATATTTTTTATAAAAAAAAAATCAAATATATTTATTTGGACTCGATCAAGTCTTTGTTAAACAAGATTAAACCTTGAGTTAGTTATATTTTATTGAAAACCTAAAATAATTAACTTAATTAAACTATTAGTGATCTTAACCTCATTTTGTTATCAGCAAAATCTTATTAGGGCAAACCTTAGGTGAACAATAGTTTATTATTATTAGGATATAGTCAAATAGATTTTAAAATCGTTTAACTATATTTTAAATTAGAAATTTTAAATATATTTTAAACTTCAAATTCAAGTTGATTTTAAAAATTAATTGGACTTAAGACCTAAATTAGCTTTCACCAAATTGATTATCTAGATTGAACAAAGTTTGGTTCGATTTAAGTTTTCCATGATTAAAAGATTTGTTTGGTCAAAAATCAATTATGTTAGTGTGACTCTTTTTTGGTCTAAAAATCAATTGAGCCAAACCTTTTTTACATTCCTATGTTCAATGGGCTTGTTGTCAAACAATTTTAAAGTATAACTGTATGGTTAACACTAATGTGGCAATTTTCAATTAAAAATTTTGCTGAGTAGTTAGAGCATTAAACATGAGTCCCTTCTATTTGGTGGTTTTGTGGTAGCTTTTGATCACTCGCGTGAGATCATAGGAGAGATTAAAGCATTTGTTGAAGAAAAATAGAGATTCCTTCAAATTTTTGTTTCAAAGAAAATGATTTTAGCTTTTATTAAAAATATAAATGAAAGGTCAAAATAGGATTTAAAGATGATGATTTAGGTTTAGTTTTGGGAACTGTTTCTCGAAAATGCTCCAAAAAAATGATTTTTTAGAATAATTTTTTAAAATAATTATTGAATGCTTTATAGAATAAAAATCTATTAACAGCTAAAATATATTTTCTAAAAACATCATATTTTTTATTTTTAAAACTAAAAATTATTTTATATTTCTTTTACAATTAAGTGTGTTTTTCTATTTTCTTATTTTGGATAAAAAAAAATTATTTTTAAAAATAATTACTAAACAAACTCTTAACCTTTTACAATTTATTTTTGGTTATTTTCTATCCAATTATATATAGAATGTGTAGGCCGAATCTCTTAAAGGGTGTCCGAGTATGAGCTACTGAATTGGTTATCATATATAAATTAAATAAAAAAATCTCTCCTTTTAGTAAGGTTTGTTTAAAGCTCCATCTACATTTATTTCATTTTTTAACAATTGTTTTTAATTCAATTCTAAAAAGAAAAACAATGGCCAGAAAAGGCTAACGTGCAAGTTTCATTGTTTACTTTTAATTATTACCCAACTCAGTATACATGGCTGAATTGTGTTTTAAGGTTTAGAATTTTAGCAAGTGATAGTTAAAGATGGGGTCAAAATTTCAGGGCATGTTTTGAAATCAGTTTTAATTAATGGGATTGAGTTTCCCAATAGCATGCTTGGGGTTTCATGCTAAAATTTGTTGATTTAGATAACAGCAAAAAGTATTGATAGCCCTAACAATTGTTCTTTGGAGGACTTTCACACAAATTAAGGGCATAATCTGTAATCTAATGTAAGACTAAGGGCACATTAATGTAACATCTTTATGCAAAAAGGTAGAAGGAAATTTCCAAGACCCAATAAAAATATTGGAGTGTTGTTCCTCAAAAGACAATATAAAAGATTTCGGGCAAGGGCTTGCACATCAGAAAACACGGATGTCAACGAGACTCAAGAAAAAAAAAATCTAGATTTTCCTCTTAATGCTCAAAATTGCTGAAGACAAGACCTGCTTTTGAATTTTGATAGCTCTAGATACTCTAAATGGCTCGGAGCCTATCCAGCACTCGCTAGCATAATGGGTACAGGGAAAATGATTGAACAGAATCACCTCTAACTTGGAAGCCCATAAATTTTTTTTGCAGCTGCATTGTATGTGGGCTAGATGGATCACTTGGTTGACTCTGCCAATCTAGCCAATGAAGTGTTACTATACTCTTGGAGAGACAGACAGGGGCTCCTAGACAGAAATCCATTTTCCTGGTTTCTTTGCATGTGATACTAATTAAAGTCTATAGACAGAAAACAGCCATAACTTCAATGCAGCTGTGGTACAAGAAGCTATTACCAACTCTCACAGACGCTGGCAATTTGCTGCTCGGTTTGTGGCCACTGGTAAGGATACCCCACCAAGATGTCAGTAATCACTTCTCAAGATAGGTATACAAGAAGTACCATTCAGAAAGGATTCATTGCATCCTTTTAGACCCAGCTGAGGACTTCGGTCTGAGCTTGGCCAAGCCCGATTTCACCCAAAATGCTGTGCCTGAGTTCAGCTCCTCCTGCTTGGGCTAGCCTAAAGCACTTTTCGGGCCAACAGACCCAATTGGCACCCCTGGGTGATCTAAGCTCAAGAATTTCTGAAGTGATAGGTATGTGTACATCCACAGCCACAACCTTAGACACTAGGGAAAAACCAAGTCATTGATTCAAGAATTGGTTTCTTCTGTCCAGATCCTTGATCTTTGATTTTTTTCATCGTTCAAAGTGACAAATCACTAATCGGATGGTCCATCTTAAAGTCATTTTTGTCCTAGAAGCCTAATAGATGATTATTAATACAGAACTGAAATACAGAGAAAATGAAATAGAACAGGTATTTTTTAGTCATTTGATCATAGTCAGGGATAAGCATTCAATCAAACTGCAAATTGCATCAGAAATAAATAGCAGCTATAGGACATGAAAGAGACTATTTAATAATTTAGCACCACCATTGCCCAACGGCACCACCATCTTTCCTAATCTTATTCATTAGTCTCTTTCTCTAGTTGCTTTATGTCTAGCGGTATCAGCTACCATCATTTTCTAGAGATGCGTCATTGTTCATTTACTCAATTCTAACCAATCCCCACCAACTGTTTGCCAAGCCTACCCCATCAATCTCAAACTGGTCGCTTATAAAACTAGATCTTTAGTATAGTTCTTCAACATCTATCTGGATCAAATGTTGTGCAATCAAACACCAAACCAAACCCAGTGCTTAAATATTTCCGAACTTATCTCAACCTGAAAAAACCATTTTAGGGCATAATGATCTCTTCAAATGAGTGCTAACATATCCCAATTGTAAGCTAGCTCAATTTATATACCGTTTTTGTCAAAAGCTTGTTATTACTTTCAAGACATTTGAAACATCTCATGAATCCATGAATCCATGTTTCCATGTAAAAGTTGTAAAGCATTCGATACACTTATAAGCTTCTCATACTTCAATTATAAATATGTCCTATAAGAAAAAAACGGAGGCATGGTACCTCCTCCGGTATTGTAGAATTTTCCATATATATATATATATATAGAAGAGATCCCCAGATTCCAAATTGAAGCTTGTTGGATGACTCATAGTTAAATCATAACTCTACAAAAATCTACCTCTTTTTCATAACTTCAAATTTAAATGCCCATGCAACTAAACACATTTAATGAGATGCAACTGAGACCTAATATTTAATAATTTTATATCTCAACATTCAGTCTTCGTTCACTCTATTATTGAGTGAAGGTCGCTACAACTTTCACATTTGTCAAAGTGCATGAGCCCATGCTTGACTATGGTGCAGAGAGCCATGAATTCAAGAAATATACCTATAGATGCTATTAAGAAATTTATATGGAGTGATATTGTTTGCTTAAAGGATAACAGATTAAACAGATGTAACATAATCTAACATGGGGATGTCAAGATACAGAAATTTATTTATGGGTAAAACTAACGCACTAAATTGATCAGGGGTTTGACATTCTGTTCTTAATTTTGAGGGTGATATGATTTTGGAAAAATTTGTGTATACAAAAATTAGGTAAAATTCTACTCTTAATTCTTGTATCAATAAAATAAAAATTATTTAAATTAACGTATTTTACCATTCTTTTAAGTTTCCATATAAAAGACCTAAAAAGCATGAAAATAAGGATTTATTGAGCTTGAAAATTTATTATTTTTATCTTCCTTCACCCTTACCTTCTTATGATTTTCCAAACATTTTGCAAACAAGCCAAAAAAATTTGAGACAACTTTTGTCTTGAATGTACCAAAGAGCTCAAAGCTGACAAATTTTTAATTTATTTTCCAAATATACAGGGCAAACGTAAAAAAAAATAAAAATAGAACGGGTCTTTTATTAACAATATGAATTAGGCTTAGGACTTCTGTTTTCGTATGATTGTAATCGGGTTCCGCTGAGTGTTCCTATAAGTGGATAATTTTATCCCTAAAATATACAATCACTAAAGCAAGATTCTCCATAGTCTCATGCATTTCACTTGTAGATGAACACGGCTCTGCCCAGAATTTGCGTGGCCCAAAAAAAACACATCAACCATGATAATAGGCTGCTTCTCGCGCAGCCTTCCACTTCTGCCGCCGCAACTCCTTGTAAAACCTCTCAATAAACTCGTCAGCAGCTTTGTCCACGTGGCAGTCCACGCCATCATCCTTCAAAGGGAAGGGCGAGTCAGTGACTCTCAATTGCCGCACTGCCACTGGGCTCCGCCCGAACGCCGCTCCCATCAAAGGCGACGCCGCCACGTCACCACTCAACATTTCGAGCATCGTCTTCACGACAGTCACCGCAGCAACGTCGTTATCCGCCGTGGGAGCGTGATAGCGGGCGTAATGATGGCTGAGGTGGTTGCTGAAGGTGTAGGTGAAATGGGCCTTGCGCTTGGTGAGGTGGAAGGGGTAGGCAGGGCTGTTGCTGCAACTGAACTCGTAATCGTGAGGGGAAACGAAGGACATGTGGAGGTCACGTGAGCGGCAGCTGAGGGAATCGAGGGTTGTGTGATGGCGGAGCATGAGTTCGCTCACCTCCTTCCCTAGGATCTTGCCGCATTTCATGATGATTTGGCGGAGATCAATCATGAGTTTACTTTTCGTCAGACCCTTTCTCAACATGAATAACACTATACGTACTGTGTTCAACAGTTTCTTAGTCACCACTGGTGGAATTGATTCCATTCTCTGAAGAGGGAGCGCGAGAGGGAAAGATTTGTAGTACCAGGGCTGTATATGGTTGCAGTGGAAGGGGAGCAAGATGTATTTAAAGGGCAGTCGAAGCACCAAAAAGCTACGAAATTTGATAAATTATTGGAGTCCGACTGCGATGAGATGATAGCTAAGGCTTATTTGCAGTAATAATTTTGGATGCTTATTAATGTTCTCCACCTTTTGCCATGCACACCAAGTCAATATTCAACTTTCGTATTTAGATGTATGATTGAGTCACCGTAAACTTTATAATGAAATGTAGCATGCAAAACTCCAAAAAGCAAATTAAGGTAAATAGTTCTTAAAAAATAAATTTTTGAAAACAGTTTTTGCGAATAAAATTTGATTTGAAATATTGTTTTTATAACAATAATAAGACAGACCCTTAGTGTTAATTTTTTTTTTAAAACGAAAATATTTACATGCCTCCGTATGCTCGTAATCTCCTGGCGAACTCTTTGAGAATCCAACACTCTTGCTATCAATTCAAGCCGATTTAATAGAACCCTCTACTTGATTGACCATGCCCAAAACACTTGTTAATCCCGCACCAACCTTTTTGTTTCGTTTAATATCTTTTCTGGTGGTCTTAAATTAATTGAGTCAGTTTGTAACTAAAATTAAGCCATGCATTGATTACTGCATTTTAATGTATCAATGATGTGTTTTATATAGTGATATTCGTGGTAATTATAGAAATCAATTAATTGAGCCCCGATTTTATTAATATGGGTCGTTGTTTTAAATGACTTTAAAATAAGTGGTTGAAGGAGCAATTACCCTTTATTTTTAACAATGCTGCCACCTCTGTTTTTCACCATTCAGGTGAACTTAGAAATGATGTTGTACAAAAAGTCTCTGTCTAGCTCTTAGGTTCTTGGTCACCGAAAGGGATTTGCCAAACCACCACAGCTTAGCCAGAATGAATGGAACCAACTACCTTGACACCTGGCTGACTCCTAAGCAATAATCCCAGACTGGATCATGACCCTACATTTTGATGCCAATCTTAAGTACTGAAATCTCAGCCATTCAAGCATTTTTCTAAGAGTGAAATTACCTTACAGAGGCCAATAGGTTAACTAATGTAACTGCTAAGAGAGATGCTCTATTTGGTTCTTCTAAAATTTGGGTGCATAATTTCTCATAAGACATTGGAGTCCACCTTAGTATCAGACAATATTTTTTTAGGTACCAAAAGGGCATCACCAATTAGATGATGCCATGGATATATCTTCGAGTCCATTGCTTATTCTCAATCCTATTTATTTATATTATTATACTTTAATCCCATTTGTTTATACTCTTATTCGGAAGCCTAAATCTCACCATACACGATCAACGGTCCCCATTTGAAGTTCAGTAGGTACCTCTCTAGTAACTTAGCATTTTCCAAGACATTGATACATATCAACAATTGGAACCAAATCTTTCTAGCAGAACAGCTCTAGCAGAATTGTTAAGATTCTTAGGGATTGTACAGAGGGTTGGTGTGGCAAAACTCAAAGGTAGAGGATGTGTCAAAACAATCAGCTGGGATTTAGGGGTTTTATCTATTTATTTCGGCTCATGACACATTAAACAAGGATTTCCATATACATCATATACTACAAATTTAGGGGATGAATGCCCTGAGAAGGGTACTAATTTTTGAGCGTGGTGTTTGTACAGTAGGTGGCAAATTCACACCAAGGGGTGGTAATAAGAGTAATGAGCTAACAGCCTGACGTATACAAGTGGTGGCCACAATCCAAGCCATTGTAGTTAA